>OU745259.1:17500000-18750000 GCA_916618015.1 Xestia c-nigrum
CTCACCCTTAAACTATGGACCGCGACTTCTTGTTAAAGAGCATTCAATGCTTATTAAGAAACTTACAATAACAAACACATCTACACCAAGTTAACTTTAGAGAAACTTGAATCACAATCACGAAACTTGATGGAACAATTTCATGCTGTGTCAAAAACTATTTCACCTTTATACACTTAGAGTTCAGATCAAGTTGAACTTGACTATTATATAAACAAAGGTGGATATTGTAAGACTTGTTAAGATCTGACAAGGGTATCTGTGATAAACATATGCGTAACATTGCATGAACTGCTCAAACTTTTTTTGTTTCAATATTTCTTTGTAGATTTATCAATAGCCGTTAGTAAGCTATAAACCATCGGTATACCGCCGTTTTCCGAATTTTATTTGCCCTAATATCTTTTGCCCTACTCTCATTTGCCATATTAGTCACGTGCCAGAATCATTGTTTCCCATAAAGTCACTTACCATAACATCATTTGTCATAATCATTGTAAGCCCTAATTATCACATGCCATAATTATGATATGCCATAACATAATTTGCCATCGACATCGGATAAATTGGATGCAATTGGGACTTTAGGGCACCCCGACTCGGTCTCACTTTTTTCATAAACCACACAGAAGTAGTAGCCCCGCGAAGCGGGGCTCCGTCGACCTAGCCCACCATCAACCATGCACAGAAAATAAAACCATGCACAGAATAAATAAGTTTGTCTAATACTTGTTATGCCATTTAAATATTATGTCTAATAATTATTATGGCACATAAAAATAAGGCAAACAATACTTATGGCATTCGTATCTTATGGTACCTATCTAAAATTCGGGCAATTAAAAGTATGTCATATGTCTTTTAGGGCAAATGAAACATTCGGGCAAATGAAATTCGGGTAAATGAAATTCGGGAAAATGATGATTATGGCATATAATCTTCGGGCAAACAATAGACAACCTAAACCATCTCCTAGTTGTCTAAGAGAATTAGTGAAGCTGGATAGTGACTAGAAAGGTAGCTAGTCTAGCCATTGTACAGCCGCTGTCCAGCTCATTCAGTGCTCTAAAGAGCTGCTAACAAGCTACTGCTGTAATGTTCAGGGCTGGTTAATTTGGGGCCAAATTCTGAGTTATAAGACCTGCGTAGCAGGCTATACAGCCCTTGTACAGAAAAAATAACAGCCTCGATTGTTCAAAAATTCTGATGTGCTGTCTTTAAACAGCAGTATTTTTGCTAGTTGGGATAACACTATAAGAAACATCTAATAATAGGAAGAGCAGCTGTGGCCCAGTGGTGGCGGCCCCGACTTACGAACAGTATGTCGTTGGTTCGAACCCAGGTAGGCGCATTACTTTGTGTAGTTTATTTTCATCACCGCTGCTCTCAAAACGGTGAAGGAAAACATCGTGAGGAAAACGGCATGTCCTAGAACCAAAAATTCGAAGACATGTGACATCTACCAATCCGCACTGGGCCCGCGTGGTAGATTATAGCCCATTCCCTCTCATTGAGAGGAGGCCGTGTCCCAGCAGTGGGAACGCAGTGGAAAGCACGTTAAGCTGTTAGTTGCGGCTATCATTTGCCCATCTTTGACAATCGTTACAGGTAATCAGTGGCCCAAGAAGTCTGACAACCAGTCTTACCAAGTGGTATCGTATTACTTAGTATTAACTGGGTTGTGGAAGTCAGACAGGCAATCGCTCCATGTAACAATACTGGTATTCAGCTGCATCTGGTTAGACTGGAAGCCGACCTCAACATAGTTGGGAAAAGGCTAGCCAGATGATGGTGATTTAAACCACTCCCGTGTCTTTAGACGTCTGGCAGTGTTATTGGCAGCTACGATATCTGAATTTGTGTTAAGGCGACTACATGAGCTAAACACGTGTTTTATAATGCCTACAAGTATGTATATGATTCACGGCAATAAATAAAACCAGAAAAATATAATTATGATATTCTTTAGGATATATGCTACTCGTAGTTTGATAGTGTTTTACAATTAATGTTTTACAATTAATTTGACTTGATAATAAAAAATCACAAACGTATCTCTACAAATTTCTTTCAACCAAAAAAAAACTTACTAAAGTACATGCGAGCATTCCGATTTTTTGGCAAATAATTCTTCAAGCAATATATTAGCAATATAGTGTTTTAGTTTTTTAGTCCAATCAATTGATTTGTTGTAAATCGATTGAAACCACTCATTCCTTCACTTCGGGCCCTATCAGAATACCAGCGCTGTGACGTTTTTTTTTAAATGTTACAGCAACATGCTGAGATAGGAGCCTTTTGGCCTCGTACAGGACGAGTTTCATTCTTTTAATTTTTAAATAAATATTTGTTTTTTTTTTCTGTGTAATTTTTAGAAGTACTGTTAATTTTGATGTGTTTGTCCTGTGTGGGTTTCTTTTTTTCTTTCTTTCTATTTCGCACTAATACGACGTAACAACCACTTTGTAGTGCAAGCTGATTTGAACTTTATTCTAACAGCATTTCAAATGAAGTTTGAACCACCACAAATAGAGTAGCAATAGGCTCGCTTTTTATTACATTGGACTAAATATCATCATAGTCATCATTCTCTTGCCCTTATCCCAATTCTTTTGTGGTCGACGCTGCTTGTATTTTTCTTCCATTCTTCCCTATTACTCGTCATCTCATCAGACACTTCCTTCTTTGCCATTATCATTTTTAACGCAGTCCATCCATCGTTTATGTGGTCTACCTCTACTCAAATACCCATCTTCATTCTTAATCAAAACTTTTCTCACGACATATTTCTCATTCCTCCGCATCACATGCCCATACCACGACAACTGATTACCACAAAACTTTTCAGTCACCGGCGCCACTTTCAGACTTCCTCTTAAATACTCATTTCTTACTTAATCCATTCGCGAAACGCTACACATCCCTCTTAGAATTCTCATCTCCGCGACTTTACGTAACTGGCAAAATGTGGGTGTAACTGTACACCTACACCTCTGCCAAGAACTTTGTTGATTACAGTCGTGATGTTATGTTGCATTCGTAATCAAATTCAACCATAATTCTGCACCTGGACATCATCATCAAGAAAATAATTATCATTAGTTTATTTGAAATGTTCAGGCAATCTAAAGTCTGTTTGCTCAGAACATAGCTAAAGATCTTGTATTCTATCTATTGCATTGAAACAACAAAATATAACTGAAGCCCGTAAAATTCAGTTTGAGTACAGGAATTAAAACAACTTTGTTGTACAAGAGATATACGTGCACTCCCATTTTATATCCAATGGACGTAAAACAAAATGGTTTCCTTGGACATTTCAACGTGGACACTTAATTCTTCTGGAGTTATAGTTATGGACGTGTTTAGACAAAGAGGTTTTACTGATACCATCATGTGTGTCTTTTCATTGTAAAGTTTATTTATTGGTCTATTATAAACATATAAATGGGAGGAGCTCGTGGCTAAGTAATAACAGCCGCTCGGGTCGATCTTTAGGTAAAGCCATGCTTGCCTAGGTTGGTTTGTGTATGGGTCATCTACCTAGCCTTTTCCCAACTATCTTGGGGTCGACTCCAGTCTAACCAGATGCAGCTGAATACCAGTATTTTACATGGAGCAACTGCCTATTTGACCTACACAACCCAGTTAGTACTGGGTAATTCGATGCCCCTTGGTAAGACTGGTAATTAGACTTTTTGGGCCACAAGATATCCAAAGCCGGGACCAACAGCTTAACGTGCTTTCTGAGGCACGGAGGAAACTCGGTATGTTAGGGTGGTCACCCATCCACAGACCAGCTGAGGCGAGCACGGCTTAACCTAAAGATCGACCCTAGTGGCTGTTATTATTTAGCCATGAGCTCCTACTTCTTATAAAAGTAAACTAGTTGTATAAATTGGTTTATTCGGCACTTTGTATTTTAAATATTCAGCAGTACGATCTTCAAGCAACAACCTTTTCCTACAGATTGCAATAGCAAGATACATTCAGAGAATAGTAGCACTTAAACTACAGAGTATTAGTGCTACTATGCTATTAAGTACCTTTGTACATAACGTCGTGCATATACTAACGTTGTTAGCTCAACAGCAAGTATGTATAACATGTTCATGTCTCTCGAGTATTTCATGAGAGGCATTTGAGAGATATGTCTGTGAATATTGCAATGTCAGCTGAATCTGTAGTGACTAGCTACTTAATATTTTTAAGCTAGGAATATAATTTCAATTCTTATCTGGTAATAACGAATAATCCCATTTTTTTCACTTTCAATTAGATATATTGTAGCTGGCCTGAAACACAGGTTTAAATAAACCTAGATCAGGCAGGTCGCAACCTAGCATTTGAATTCGACGTATTCGTTACTTGCAACTATTATAATATATAATGTAGTTATAGTTTTACTTTTTAGCACTTAATTAGTGCTAAAAAGTTTTACCTAAATGTATACTTACTTTTGTAATATCTACTTTTCAATAAATTATTCTTATTCTGAGCTGTTTATTGTCCCCTATTAAATAAAATAAAACAAAATAATACATTTGACTTTATATCATTCCACGCCCCGAAGAAGAACGTGTTGCGCCGACCCCAAATAAATAAATATCGCTGGACATTAACACACAGCGCTACCGTTAGTGCGACAGTTAGTGTAAAGTTCCATGTACCCAAATGGCATTAGTTGGGCACAAATCCGGTCCCAGGCAGTAGGTATTTGGAATTTCTAAGTTCCTGATGGAAGACCACAGAGAATTTGCTCGCCTTGAAAATTACACCAAATAAGGTTCTAAGAGAGTAGAAACTAAACTTTCTCCAAAAATAAAGCTGACCAGAAACAACATTCTCTTTTTATTTTTATTTCGAACACAGTGATATCATTCAGCGCTTTAAAATCGATCACTCATCCGCTGGATGCAGCTAATATCTAAATATAGTCGGAACTCGCCTCTGCGTATAATAGTGTAGTATATTTCTGTATTTATTGACCAAAGCGGATCGTTCCGATACTGACACCATAACATCAGAACAATGTCTGCCCAGTCTATTTCTGTCATAATTATCTGCACGTTAATTATCAAAATACCACAGGAATAGACGGTGTTATTTGACTGGTTTAAATTAATCATTAATACCATCATCAATTCATTTGCTTATCTATTAAGTCCGTCAGTTAGATTATTGGAAAATAATACACACGTATTTTTTGTTTTTGAAAATCAATGAATATTGGAAAACGCATCAAAACTGGGGAGTTCGTGACGACAGAACTCACGAAAAATTATACCAAGGCGTGACGTATTGAAAATTTTAAAATCGTCGTATATCTTCGTCAATTTTGATTAACGTTACAAAAGAAAAATACGGGCAAATATTTTTTAATAACCTAGCTGTCTGACCATGTACGCAACAGCACACTGCGCTCCAAAACAAAAATTTCTGATGTCGCTCAAATAGCCGCTAAGCCAAAGTGGAACTAGACTGGCCACGTCTGCCGCATGCCCAATGAGCTTTTTTTTGATGGTTCAGAAATCTGTGCACAATAAATTGAACTCTGTCTCTTAAACTAGGGTATCCTGTATCTTAAGATCTTAAGAGACAGTCTTTCACAATGAGGTTCCAAATGATTGACGATTGAAGACATAGGTTCTATCAAGTTATAGGTTAGGTTAGGTTACTGTAGTTTTATTTTAAATAATGTACCTAGGTGTGAGTATGCGAGGGTGAGGGTGAATGAATGTGAAAGTGGGTATGTAGGTGTTGATGTGTGAGTGGATAAGTGGAGAATGTGGTGTTGATGTGTTGATGTGTGAGTTGTATGTGCGAGTTTGAATGGATGCTGGAGCTGGGCCAAAATAACCACTTTGGAGCTCTGAAACAGCCAGAAGGCGTCGCGGCAGACCTCGCAGAAGATGGCAGGACGAGCTGGTCAAAACCAATGACCAGAGGCCAACATTAGCCCTAGACAACGATGATGTAGGCTAGCAGTAACAGTAACAGACGGACTAATTATATTTTTTAGTTGACAAGGCAATTCAATTTGAGGAATAATAGGAACCACTCGGGTCGATCTACAAACCAAGCCTCGTTTGCTTTAGCTGTTCCGTGGATGGATGATCATAAAGAGTTTACTCCGTGTCTCGAAAAGTACGTCAAGCCGTTGTTTCTGGCTATCATTTGTTTAGCAGAGTTCTAGAGCAGCGGTGGCCCAGTGGTGGCGGCCCCGACTTACAAACAGTAAGTCGTGGGTTCGAATCCAGACAGGCGCATTACTTTGTGTAATTTATTTCATCACCACTGCTCTCAAAACGGTGAAGGAAAACATCGTGAGGAAACCGGCATGTCCTAGAACCAAACATTCGAAGGCATGTGACTGTGAATTTGATAAAGTTTCTTCTAGCCATATTTTTTGTAATGTAGCATTTCTCACTTTCATCATTCGCTTTTTTGGTGTAGTAAAATGTGATAAAAATCCTTCTTTACAAAAGATACACCTTGCGCAATATTGCGTTGCGCTCGCTCTCGGAAATCTAGCAAAATCTCATCATATCTCTGAGATATTCGTAAGCTTTGTGATGTTGCTGCAACTGGGTCAGATCTAGTTCAATGCTATCCTTTGCTCAAAACTACTCCAGGGTTCTGATGCAATTTTGCCAGCATGCAAAACAAACTGATAAAATTCTATTGCGTCTTAGGCCCAGACTCGAGACGTATTGTAAACCACCAACAGAATTTCGTTACTTACTCTTCTCGACTCCGGTTAACTTTAGCAGAAACATAAACTGCAACAAATAAAAGCAACATCCTATGTATAAATATACCGACTGGCACTACGATTAATTTGCATTTTCTTCGTTCAACGACTCCCGGAGCTAGTTTATCGAGAGAGCAAAAAAACTACCAGACTATACAAAACAAATCGGTTGCATCCACGCCCCACTGCGTCACCACTTGGTATTGTCTACATATAGGTAGACCTACGCTAGGAGTGAGACAAGGAATATCATACTCTTGGACTATGTTATCCAAAATAACACCGTCTTTATGATGTTGCTTTAACTTTGTACGCAATTTTGATCTAACACTAAGACACATGTGTAATGTATGGACACAAAAGATACTTTAAAGGAGACGAAAAACAAAAGTGTACAAAAATAAAAGTACCGTAAGTAAAATTAATTGCTTATCTTTTTTATGTTAAGAATTTTGGAAAAATGAAAATGATTAACAAACAATACCAGATTTTGAAAAGAAGTTATAATAAAAAGTGTTTTGTGTATTTTTCGACCCATACAATTTTTGGCCAACTCCTTAGTATCTTGTATCCAAGATCTCCCTAGAAGTGAGGTGTGCACCTACTGTCAAATAGCCTTCTTTCCCACCCAACATGACTCAAGTTCACACTATGTCTGAGAGTATTCGAAAGAATGTCAGAATGTGGATTCATCTCTGAATTATCATTGGAATGGCAGTCATGTCGGAATGTAATACGGAGGATATTAAAGCGCTGTAAGGCTTCGTTTATTTTACTTCACAACTCTCCTATACGCAAGACATACGTTCATAATGTACATGTTATCAGGATATTTTCTGGTGTCACGGTTTTTTTACTGGATAATTATTTTGGTAAAGGCGGTTACCAGCAACAGGCAGACGATTCGCAATTGATTTTAGAGCGTTTTGTATTTTCTACAAAACCTACCTTATTTTAATATCAGGGTTGACTTAAGGTGGATTCTCAAGAAATTCTTTTATTACGGTTTTCAAAGGTCAAGGAATGACTTTTTCAAGGTCAAAGTCATTCTTCGACCTTTGTGAACTTAGAGCGCTGTATTGATAAATATGATGATTATAATTCTAAAACTACATACGTCTTACAGTCGCTAATCCTATTTTCATCAACAATTATAACCTAGCACTAAAAAACGTAATAATATTATTATTATTTGAATTTTGCGGGCTACCCTTGAAGCTTCAGCCTTAAGGTCAACAAGAAAGGTAATTGATAACCTTTCCGGTAACTTATGTCATGACGTGCAAGACGTTAGTGTCCTCTTTTATTTATAATATTTGTTTTTTTTTTTTTTGACAACCAAATATTTTTTCTTTTTTTGTGTCAATTAAACACGTTTTGCGCTCTGCCATCACCGTTTTCATTGTTAAATTTAAATTTTTGGCAAGTTGTTCATTTTCCTATATTTCTTTGAGCATTTGAATAACCGCGATCACTCATCTGTTCGCAAAATTTCCCCTTTGTTGTTTTTTAATTATTGATGTCGAAGAATCACATACTTACTTCATTTTATTAAGGTAAAATACTTTGTATAATGTACGATTTAACAAATTAATACATAAAATGGATTCATCAGTAATGATAATTAAATATGAACGATATGGTTTCTCTTTGTGATGCATTCAATTATTGTTGTTGCATTTAATACCAAGTCTAATTCATCACATTGTCACTGAATTGAAATATTAATTACACTTTAATTACACCGACCTCCACAAACTTAACAACCGCATTGGCTACCAGAATTGATATCCAAATTGTTTTTCATATCCACGAAACAAAATTAAAATGAATACCTCAACGAAACTGCGGAATTCACACTAATATATTCTGAAATCATTTCCACAACTCATCATTATAATTGCTGTTACGAAATTCAGTATTTTGTACACATTTTGTACGGTTTTCACCTCTTTAATTCCGCACATTCATGGCAGCTGTGTGCGATATTCGCCCTCGTGTGCGTTATTCCCCTGCCGGTGTTAAGAGCTGCTTGTTTTTATTGCGGAGTATTCTCACGAATATTATCACTTATACGCGGTATAATCTCATAAACATTACATATTTATACATTTCGTTACGCTACAGTATTTTCGGAGTTCCGTTTGTCCTTGAGTTCCACGTGTTTCTCTTATATTTCCTCCGTTTTGAGAGTCGTGTCTTGTCGTGAGTTCAATATAATTCGGGACAACAACATAATACTTTTGAGCGTTTTTTCCTGTGAATACCTACGATATGGGTTCTTTGAAAATATTCAGGATACATTTAGTTACTTCGCTATCGTTATAGATTTGGTTGCGAAGAGTGCAGCTGGCAGATAAGGCAGTTCCCAAAACAACAGTCTTGACTCTGGTCTCCAGACGTAACAATAATATCAAGTATCTGGACATGGCTTGCGAGACGATCATTATACCTCAGAGCAGCATCTGCGAAAGTATTAATTACAAAGAGCCTCGACCAGCACCTAAAGGCCTCCTGAAGAAATAATAAATTATTTATAATGTTGACCAAAGAGCGATGGAGCGTAGCATTGTAAACTTCAAATTCGCCGATCCAATTCGCAACACCACAATACGCTCCAAGACAGGCATCGCCGGTGTTGGCGATGAGCCTGCGAGGTTAAAAAAGGACTGGGCGGGTCACATTTCCAGAATCAGTTAGGACAGATGGGCCAGAATCGTCACAAAGTGGGTGTCTGAAGGCACTCATCTCTGACGGGAATGGGGGAGCCCTGTGCTCAGTAGTGGGGTAGAATAGACATATGAAAATAAAAAATAAACAACTATAACAAATAGTTTCTATTGGGTACTTTTTAGAAAAGCCTCTCCATCAATTTAATTTCAACACTTTTACTATAAAATCTTTTAGAAACGTAAGGACATTTTCCTGTTCTTGATTATTTTGTACGCTCCAAGAGAGGCATCGCCAATGTTGGCGATAAGTCTGCGAGACACACATGAGGCCAAATACCGGGAGAGATGGAAGGAAAGGGGAAGAAATGTCCCCAGTAGTGCGACGTGCGGTAGAATAGGCTTAAAAAAATATTGATCCAACAAATAGTTTGTATTGTGAACATTTTATGAAAGCCTCTTCATCCATATAATTTCAACACTTTTTTACTACATAATCTTTTAGAAACGTAGGTACATTTTCCTGTTCTTGAATATTTTGTATTCTTTTGAAGGCAATAAGTTAGATCAAAGGTATCAACACCGTCTGAATACAAACGACTGAAGAGTTAAGTAAAACATTGTTTATTTAAACCATGATTAAGTAGTTTTCTTTTGTTTTTGAATTTATAAAGAACAAAAAGAACATAGTTGTTTAAGTCATGTAACGTTGGCTATGAAAATGTTCACTAGATGGCTGAGACTTGGATGTAAAACGTCACGTTAATTCGAACGACTTTTCAAATCAAAGCATAGATACACTTTCGCAAGCGTTTTTTGCTAGTTATCTGATAGTTAATACTATCTACCACTTAAAGGCTGGTTTTAACTAATACTATATCTACCAGATATCGCTATCCGACACCTGTGAAACCAAAAGTGTTAGTTTATCTGGCAGATAAGTTCCTAATAGGCTAACCGACACTTTATCCGCAACCGGTGAAACTGGCCCTTAATAAGGAGTATTTCTACCAAAGGGCTCGCATCGAATTGGATCTAAACGGAATTTACGATATTGAATCGTATACAACAGCAGCTTGACCGCGGGCGTCTACCGCGACACGCGTTCGTAGGCGAACGTATGCTGCGACGCGATATCGGCTGCGTTCGCCTGTCGTCGCGTCGTATCCAATCGGATCCATTTAAAAGAAGGTAGGAATTAATATTATTTCCCAAATGAGTATTTTCGATCAAAAGCATAGTTTGGTTTACGTTTACTTTGCGTAGGTATCTAAAAACTATGTTTTCATTTTTCTATACAAAATATTCGATGCCATAGACTATGACCAATAAATACTGCTAGCTATTTGAAAACAGAAAATAAAAGTAGCAGTTACATTGGATTGGATCCTATTGGTATATAGTCGTAAATAGTCAGTTCCCAAATATTTGTATTTCACAAAAAACTGACTCGTTGCTCTTTCCCCGTATGATACTAGCACTTTATCCGCGCCTTCTTTCGCAAAAATGGTGATAGCACCTACGAATTATGTACCTAGCCAATCAAAGAATTTTTAGAATTAGATCAATGGTTCCGGAGATTACCCCCTACATACATACATACATTTTTTTTGTATTTAATTTTAGTGATTGGGGATCACTAATATAAGGAATCGATGCTTAAGTTGTTGTTAATAAGAAGACGAATAACGATCTGCAGATTTTATTCTAAGGCACGGCTTATATACAATTTCGAAATAGAATAATAATAAAAATCAGGGTACATACACAAACTTAATAACTAACACAAATTGTGCGCGGGCGCACGGTGGCAGACGGCCGTGTGCGCTCCTCTGATACGTATGCTTAGGTACGTAAGTATGAGCTGCTACATAATGAAACAGTAGTTATGCTGGTCATAATCAAAG
The DNA here is from genome assembly GCA_916618015.1 of Xestia c-nigrum. NCBI lineage: Eukaryota > Metazoa > Arthropoda > Insecta > Lepidoptera > Noctuidae > Xestia > Xestia c-nigrum. Next base: position 17,511,331 of record OU745259.1, read on the forward strand.
CGATCATCGCACGACTAGGTAACCGTGTCGTTATTTTTTTTCGTCAATGCCGAAAGTGTGCTTGCACCGACTGACTTAGAACGCCTGCCAGTTTTCCTAGCAAATGAGTGCCATATGAACTCTCACACTTATTTTATATGTGTGATTTATCTTCAGTAATTGTTAATTTCGTACTACATAGATTAAATTTGCATGGTTTTGAAGACCAGAAAAAAACAACAATAAACATTATTTTATTGTCTTTTGTTGTTGTGTGTTGACCAACAGTCAGCTTAACGAAAATAGAAAGAAAGAAAGTTAAAGCATTTATGAGCCGACAGGACCAAAAAACAAAAAGAAATAGTTAAATTATGATTATAACTAATAAAAAGTAAACATAGTTGAAAAAATAATAAAATCGTAAAAAAAAACTGAATTTGTCCCGTTCTAGACCAAAAGGCTCTTATCTCAGCACAAAACACACACAAATACATAATATGAGAACATAATCCCATTCTCTAGCTCAGCTGGCCGGCATATCGCGACCGGGCTGGCACTGGCGGGCTAGCAACCAACCGGCAATGACATTTGCAAAGCTGACATTGACACAAAAACTAAAAGCTAAAATTATATTTGCGAGTAAACAGTTCGTATTTTTTAACGCCTATCAAATGATCTTTACAAGTTAAATTCACCATAATTTATCTAATTTTAAAGTAATTCTATCTATTCTGTTACCTTCTGAATCTTGTTGGTAAATATTTTATACATATTTATTTAGTCTTGGGACGAATCCGATAAACTATGATAATCGCTTTCAGAGTGTTTCGTATTTCTATAAATACTTTAAGCTGTGTGGAAAACTTTTTGAGGATCTTATGTAAATTAAAAAAAAAATGATGTTTCCATTGTTGAAAAATAGTCATTTCTTCTTCGTGTTTGGAACTACTGATATAACTAATTTCAGAAAAGTATGGAAGATGAAGGCATGCTGCGCAGACCCAAAATAAATTGGGATAAGGGCCAGAATACGATGATGATGATGATGGTTATCGGGTTATTTTTTAGGATTAAGTGGAAAACTAGAGTATTATTGGGGTTACCCGTATAATAATCAAACATATGGGTTGTAAGTCTAACCGAATAGATCTCTGCTTTTTATTCTTATCATCATCTGCCTAGCCTATTTCCAACTGTGTTGGGGTCGGCTACCAATCTAACCAGAACCTGAATACCAGTATTCAACATGAAGCGTCTGCCAATCTTACCTCCACTATCTACTTCGTACTGGATTGTCAGACTTACGGGTCTCTGACTTCTGAAACGACTGTCACAGATATGTAAATTACAGCCGGGACCAACAGTTTAATGTGCTTTCCGAGATACGAAGGAAACTTGGTACGTAATGGGTGGTTACCCATCCACGCACGAAACCGATGCGAAAAACCTGAGGCCCTACTCCCCAACGCTTCGTCCGTATGTTCGGATCCATCTGTCTCTCTCACTCGCACTCATCTGCAAACGTGCGCGATAGAGACAGATAGATCCGAATAAACGGACGAAGCGTTAGGGAGTAGGGCCTCTGAAACCGACCCGAGCGGCTGATATTACTTATCCACGAGTTTTTCCTGCTATACATCATACATAAGCACGTATAAATACAATATGCCTTTTATTTGATAGATATGCTAATAAGACTGCACGTTCCACTCACGGACACATCTCACGTTTTACTTTTTGGAACTTTTAACAAAATGCGACCACGTTTTCCAGATACGCCATATTTCCCTCGAATTGCTCATGTTTTAGCGAAACGTCAGGCGTGAGTGAGATCTTTATCAAATGGGAAGGAATGATAGCTTTATTTTTGGATGTGATTTTATTCTTGATAAGCGTTGTTGTTTCTAACCAGTCTTTTTTTTCGGATGGGATATCTTCAAATGACCTCTCTTGCTCTGGACGGAGCGGAAGGGAGTGTCAGACTTTTACTGACTAAAACCATCCATATTCCTTCTTAGCCCTTTGTGTTACAGGGTCGCGTCATCTCTTCCGACCGGCATTGACCCATACGGACCGCTTCCTGTGTACTGACATGTCTCGGAGTCGTGCGTGTTCTAACAGATCTGTTAAATGAAAGGTTCTGACTTGGGTGAAGCTAGTCCCTATTAGGTCCACCGTTTTTATCAATGGGAGCCTGCCACCAGGTCGTGACACAAATCACAGACCTGTTCGGTATCTTTCCACTCTGGTCGGACAAATGGCTCATCGATTCGATAAGAAAATGAAGAACTGACAAAATGAAAACTCGTCGTGTCAAAGTTTCGTGTTGTTAGTGTCTAGCCTGCTGGTGTCATAGTTTTTATGCCACTTACTAGGGTTACCAATTTCAACAATAATAACATCATCATCATCCTAGATTGAGGAGCTCGTGGCAAAATAATAACAATAGCTCGGGCCGATCTTAAGGTTAAGCGGTGCTTGCCTAGGTTAGTTTGTGGATGGGTGACCAACCCATGCATACCGAGTTTCTTCCGTGCCTCGGAAAGCACCGGTAAGCAGTTGATCCCGGCTGTCATTTGTCCATCTATGGCAGTCATATAAATATAGTATATACAGGTAGTCAGTGGCCCAAAAAGTCTGACAACCAGTCTTACGAAGTGGTATCGTATTACCCAGTATTAACTGGGTTGTGGAGGTTAGATTGGCAGTCGCTCCATGTAAAATTCAATTCAATTCAGCTGCATCCGGTTAGACTGGAAGCCGACCCCAAAAGGCTAGGCAGATGATGATCATCCTAGATTGGTAGATGTCACATAATTGTCTTCGAATTATTGGTTCTACTAGGACATGACGGTTTCCTCACGATGTGTTCCTTCACCGTTTTGAAAGCAGTGGTGATAAAAATATTAACCCTTGAAGTTAAATTAAAATCGGCACTGTAACTTGGAAATCCTCCTAAAAAAAGTAATAACGACTAGGTCCATACATTTAAAAGATAACTAATAACCCATAATATTTAAATTTGAAATATAGGGCCCCGATGCAAATCCGAACTTACTAATTTACCTTCTAAGTTTGGGGGGAAACCTACTAAGCCCGAACCTTGCTTCTGACTTGGCTTTACATGCAGTCCAGAAATATCTCTCAGGGATTTTGATCTCAATGGGCGTTACAGTTGATATAGTATTGGAGTGTCAGTAAGTAGCTATCCCGAGACCTGTACCCGGTTAGGGCTTGAGTCTGTAAACTGTTACATAATCATTCATCATCATCTTCTAACCCTTATCCCATGTAACTTGGACGTATGCCACATGGGGTCGGTGCAACACGGTTTTTTCTTCCATTCTTCATTGTCAGCCGCAATGTTAACATTAATGACTTCTATTTCTGACTATTCTGATTGAACAACGGTGCGTGCCTGTGATATGTTTTTAAGTGTAAATACTTGTTATTTTATGTATTTTTATCTGTCTGCATATTTACGCTTATCTATGATCCTAGAAATTCTTGGAAGTAGGTTAACTCGAACAGAAAGAAGGTTCGTTCCAGTCAGTCCTTTGAGCGTACGCTTTTAGCAGAATTCAGTAGAAGTTCCATATTATGATGGTAAACTTTACAACAACGTAGATTTTACTTTGATAAACTCACAGTGATCCCGTTTTCAAGTAATGTGGAATTCTGTACGTCATTGTGTATTTCCTTGTCAGTCATTTTAGTTAGGGCTTATTTCACGATGTCTGAATATGACAGCATTGCCATCCAACGTAGCAATGCTGACAGCCTTGTAGGCATTTTTCTTATTGACAGCGATGTGGAAGAATATTTTGACAATCTGTGATTCTTATCCCATTTTGATTCTTGCACATATTTGTCAATTGTGTTTGTGTGTATTATTTTAGATGTATTTGTAGTTTGTAAATAATGTACACGCTGAATTTAAACAAAAGTATAAGCCTTAAGAGCCTTATCACACTAGCGAGTTGCGATCGAATGGAAAGCGAGGCGAGTGTGCGCATCGAGCACGCAACGTGTCCCCGGCGAACACGCCGCGAAGAAAAACAAAATTAATGATTGGACAAAACACGGATCGCACACCGCGAACTTGCTGCCCACCCGAGGCGTGTACGTACGCACACGTTGCGAACTCGCCCCGCTTTCAATTCGATCGCAACTCGCTAGTGTGATAAGGCTCTAAGATGTTTAGTAATATATCTTAAGGCTGTCGACAAAAGTACAAGGCAATGTACAGGAGAAGATAACGTTCACGATACTTGGAAACAGTGTAGCATAAACCTGCAGTGTTCCAAACTTTCAGATTGAAACAGTTTTTGATGCGGCTAACGAAGCTGCGCTACAGTGATGTGATGTGTAGGTACATTCATATTTTAGCCGTGCAATGCAAATCAGGTTTGGTCGGTCAATTTATAAAAGTGCAAAATTAGAAAGTAGTCTTATCAACTAAAGTCTCGACTAAACATCGAAGTTGTGTTTCAGAAATAAAGACTTTATAGTCTTTTGATTATATGATACTCGTAATTGAATATTTTATTTAATAAGTAGGTGTGTTTTTTGTATTCTTTCATTTTAGTTACTAACCCTAATTGTTTAAGTTTAGAATACTGTACTAATATTCTATGGATTCCTTAAATCTGAATTGATTTCTATTTTTTTATATTTTTAAGTTTCCTTAAAACATAAAAAAAACGCTTTTCGATTGTGATGTTGTGTAGTATACAAGTTGGTAATCGAAATAATAATTACACTCACAAATTCCTGTGAAATTAGATTGTTCAAGATAAAATTGATACATACCTAACAATACGCCTATAAACTGTTAATAGAAGAATTTAAATGATTGTGTTAGGTTGTTAGATATACAATGTATGCGAATATAGAAGTTTTTTTGACGTGACAACGTCTTATAAATTGGTTTGCCGGGTGACACTTCAAGAAACTGCGTTACGCTCCGCTCACGTTATGCGCTCACAATGAGAGCGAGTGAGAGGCACGCGTCCCTTCCACTCGGGCATGGTTAGCCCGCCTAAGAGCTAGAGAGACAGACATAAAAAGTGAAAGGCACGCGTCCCTTCCACTCGAGCACAGTTAGCCCGCCTAAGAGCGAGAGAGACAGCGAGAGAGAGAGAGTGAGAGAGATAGGCATACACACCGGTTCATTTCATCCTTCTTCCTACTATACGAATGAATACCTATTCACATTAAAATTATTTTACCACTCAAAGTCGTTGTCACGTAAAACTTTCGCCCGTATACCGACTTTACAGGTAACCAATTTTTTTTTATTGCTGAAGGGTTACGCAGATATGTACCCACATTTCGCCATGATTAAGTCTCATTTAATAACGAGCGTATTGGCACCAAATATAATCTTCGGGGCAGCTACTGCATATTTTTTGATTGTAAAACCTATAACACTTTACGGAACCGAGGACTCGAACACAGGACTTCATGCTCAGTACCTATTCGCTTTCTTGTTTTTTTTTTAACTACCTTTGGTCTATGTTCACCAAAAAGATGACGGTCTGATTATCTAAACCAACTGTTTAAATACATTTTTGTAGGGGAACATGTCCCTTAAACGGCTGTTGTGATTAACGTTATCTTGTAGGTGGACCTAAATGGTAGTAAATTTCAACTACATATTATTATCAGTTTTTCCGGAATAAAAGCGCAATCAACCTCACAATAAGTAAAAATGCTTTTTAAAAATAGAGCAGGTTATTGAAAAACCCTCAACTTGATAATTCATTAATTATATTATTCCATAATAGACTGATAAATAAACAAACCATATAAAACATTTTCTATTTTGAATTAATATATTAACAGATTTATTGATCATCAGATAATCAAGTTATTAGTGACGCCATTACGATGGATTTATAAATAAAATTGGCAAATTGAAATATTTTGCCATGCTGGATGAATAAATTTCGCCCAAAAGTCATTAATGATTCGTCAATTAACCGATTACCACACGGGCTTTGCATAATTTATATTAATATTTGAAGCGGTAGATAATGATTTTAATGACCACCGGTTGGTGGTGAATCCATCCATTAGCGGCTTATATTTAAGGTTCCGTACCCAACGTGTCACAGGGACCCTTTACCCCGTCTGCCCGCTTAGCATGACTACCGGAGAAACGAGAGAGACTCAATTGAATCGACAAAATGACAGATGAACAAAAGATTTGTCGACTCTCTGTCGTGTCTACGGTGGTCATGCTACGCGGTCTGGTCGTACGTCCTATTATACGAGAACTCGGATCCTTGTTTTAAAAAAAAAACTATATAATTAACTGGAAATAGAATATATTCACTTTATGAATTAGGAATTAGAATTAGTAGGAAATAGAATGATGTAGGACTTCCGACCCGTACCGAGATTCAGAGCCAACTGACTTGCAAGCCCATGAATATGGCGTCTAAGTTACTAAATGCTGACCAGGCAAGTCTGGAGAGCTGTCAGCCATTCTACTGTCTTTGACAAGGTATAACAGTCCGTCCATTAGTCTGGCTGTCAGTGAGCCGTATTTCGTGATACGTATGGGTAATCAATTGAAATTTTCACAGAATGTGTATTTCTGTTGGCGCTTTAAGGCAACTACAGGAGCTAAACGCGAGTTTTATAATGACTGAAAGTTCAACTCATTGCAATAAACAAATACAAAAAGATATATGAAATGCTTCAGGATATATGCTAGTATGATAGTGTTTTGAAAACATAATACGATTAATTTTACTCGACAAAATATACTCACGACCTTCTCACTAAAAAAAATTTGTAGTTGGCGTGAAGTGGCCCCTTAACAGCAAATAAAAGAAAAAAATAAAGGGTGCCCCCCTAAGTACTACAATGGTACAGAACTCTTCGTGCACAACCTACAATAACCTTTTCAGTTTTTCACTTATTTGATGTTTTAGTTATTTTTTGTCAATTATAACCAAAATCAATCCAAAATTAATGCGTGTTGCAAAGACAAGACAACAACAAACTCATATTGCGATATCTGTTTTTAGTACATTCTGTATTGGGACGAAGTTACACACTGCTGCGATAATAACGTCGCAATAGAAATTGGGACGCATTATCGCAATATCGCAGGACGCAGAACGCAGACACGCACCTGTGTGTGGCAGCCTTAGAGATCTAGATTCCATGAAATGTTCATGCCTTGGTGTCAGATATCCTAACTCAATTAGTAAGAGATCGCTTTGTTTTTCAATGAAAGAGTAAATTACACTTTCTTGGAATAGTTGCTGGAGTTAATTTCCTTTGTCAACAGTTAGTATTAGGTATCTTAAAATCAGAGTCGGTAAAACGTAACATCAGTCATTGAACAGCGGTGGCCCAGTGGCGGTGATCTATTTTATTGGAAGGATTATTTTATTATTATTTTTATTGACACGATTGTTTTTTATTGACACATTTTAATTTAATTGTTTTTTTTTATTGACGTACTTTTTTTTGTGTGTTTTTGTTTTATAGTGACATTTATTCTTTCATTAACTTGATTTATTTTATTGAAATTATTCTTTTCAAATTTTAATTGTATTATTTTATTTTTAAATTTAAATTTTATCTAAACTTTAATTGTACTATATATTTTAAATTGTTCATGTTATCCAAATTTTAATTGTATTATGTATTTTTGAATTGTAAGCGTTAAAATCCATGTTGTATTAGTTTTAAATGAATTTTCGACACAATGTAAAAATTGTTACACACACAACTTACGAACAGTAAGTCGAGGGTTCAAACCCAGACAGGCGCTTTACTTTGTGTAATTTATTTCATGACCACTGCTTTCAAAATGGTGAAGGAACACATCGTGAGGAAACCGGCATGTCCTAGAACCAAAAAATCGAAAACATGTGACCGTTTAGTTTATTTATTAATAATTATCTGGAATTACAGGTCAGTTTATAAAAAGTAAAAACACAAATCATAATCACATTATAAAACCAGGAACCTGGGCTATAATCCACCACGCAGGCCCAGTGCGTGGTGGATTATAGCCCATACGCAAAATATGTGCTTTGACGTAGAGTTGCGGACACCATGCAGCCCGTTATGCAATACAATACAATGTTATTTTTAACTTTCCTAAAGACTTACATCATCGCCACGCTTTTTACCCCAAAGGGTCACAGCAATATCTGTAGTCAAGTTTTGCTAGTTATGTTTAAGTCTCATGTAACAAAGGATAAGCATATTGCCATCATCTGGGTAGATACAAATCCAGACCAGAGAGAAAAGAGATATCTTTTTCATCCCCCCATCTCGGAAAGAGTATTTTTGCTCTTCGATATCTGAGTGCAAAAGCCGTTTTTAACGTCATGAGGGTAAAGTAAATTTGAATTTAGAACATCGTGTGCACTAAGTATGTGAATTCAAAACATCATTAAACCTATTTACTTCTACCTCTATGGTGCCGAATTTATCGTACATTTTTTTTAAATTTGTTAAGAACTCAGACTCGGAACCTTCTTGGTGTACTTTTTTTTTAATTTGTTTTGCGCGCGCCATTTTCTTTTCGCGTCATATTGTTAACACCTTAGGTTAAAAACAAGGAATCCAACTCGAAAACAAGTGAAAAACCTAAAATGACCACTCATTATCTAGCGACGAGGAAGTTTATTTGACGCCAAAAGAAGTAACTGAATTTGTTAACAATGCGCATTTTTTTTTGCGTTTATCCATTTCCTCGCTGAGGTGGGATGAAAAGTTACGTGTTGCACTCGAGTGCAAAGATTTTTCACCTCGTGCTCTTTTGATTCCCTCGCTAACGCTCAAGATTCTAAGTTTTGAATCACTCGCTTCGCTCGTGACTCAATTTTAGAATCTTTCGCTTGCTTGGTCATCAAAATTGAGCACGCGGTTAAAAAACAAGTTTGCACTCTTTGTATAACAAATAACTATTTTGGGCCCACCTGGTAGTTGCATTTATTATTCATAATAACACCAAACAAAAGTAACCATTTTACTATGGTATTAAACGAAATATTACGTAGAAATAAAAACGGAATCTTAAAAGCATAATAAATAAGCTATGTTATGATATCTTTTTGCGATTCAAATCATTCCTGTTGTGGTCAATGTCATTTGAAATCAGCAAATACTCACGTGAATAGGGGGTTTTTTTTTCTGTTTACTAAAAAAAGTACGGTACCTACCCGTTGGTAATCCTACGTGCTATAGTTATAGAATCATAAAGAATATAAAAATAAATATTATTAAACAGTGAGCATTTATGCTGTTTTTAAAGGTTTACACTAAAATCGCATAGATGGTTTCAACAGTCAACGTGGCACGAAACGTTATAAACCCACTTTTTTAGTGACAGACAACTTCATTATTTGGACATTTACTTTTTCTGTTTATTTTGGTTTCCGCAAGTGATTTTGCAGATTTTTCGCATTTATTCCAGTAAGACAATGCTTAGCTAATTTAACCACTGGAATCTAGAGATCATAAGGAAGAAATCAATGTATGTTTCATAATTAATCCTCGAAAAAAAATATTGTCTCCTTTCAGATGGAAACACAAAATAAGATTTTGTGCGACCTTGAAATTGAACCCAGGCCATCATATCATGCCTGCCGGGCGTTCGAAAGAGATACCGTGGCCCGAAACATAAAGGGCGAAGAAGGAACATGGATTGGTTTTAGTCAGTTAAAGTCTGACACTCACTCCTCCTCCTAGAGCGGGAGGAGACTTTTGATGATGTTCCATCCAAAAAGAGGGCATAATATCATGTTCAGAAGTTACGCTGACCTGCAGTTAGACCAAAGAGGCAGTTTATCTTTATAAAATCTACGAATTGACCAGATAGTTGCTCCTGGTACTATCAGTATTCGTGGTACGGTTGAACAAGCTAATTGGTTTACAGTTTAACCCACTGGGCACCGTACTAGGCACTGATAAAAAATAAGACGAAACCTGCTCCTTTTGAAAGTCTGTTAAAAATAGGGGTTATTCTTACAGGACTACAATACAGTTATACGTTTAAACGTTTAATAGCGGCAGGGTAGTTATTGTATAGTTACAATAACTACCCTGCCGCTATTAAACGTTTTAATACTTAATCATCAGTGTATACTGAAACAGCGCGCTCTGCTCGCTTAATAAGCCAACTTGCAGCATCCCATTGCCCCCGGGCTGCGTAAACAAGTGAGATTATGACGCAGTGTACCTACAACGTTTTATAGGTATAAGGCTATGTGCTTACCTGTATCAAACGGTTTTAAAATAAATATCTATGGTATAATGGACCCTTTACGAAACCGGAAACCAATCATGGATGTTTATTTGTGTAATATACCATGTCACAAACAAAAAGTATCTATGGGTAATGTTAACTATTAGTGCCCCCGACACAAGTCTCGATGCTTAGTGTAGCACTAGATGGCCTGTTTGTAATGTCCAGCGATATTTATTTATTTCTTCTTTAAAAAAACTGAATGCATATTACTTTCTATACTAATACTAGCTGACCGGCGCAACTTCGTCTGCGTCTCATAAATTGAAATGTAAGCTATCCTATCTTTCAAGTTGGATCAAACTGCACACGGTGTACAAATTTTATTGAAATCGGTTAAGTGGTTTAGGAGTCCATTGAGGACAAACATTGTGACACGAGATTTATATATATTAAGATTATTAAGCAGAAGAGTTTGTTTGTTTGTTCGTTTCAACGCGCTAATCTTAGGAACTACCGGTTCGAATTGAAAAAATCTTGTTACGTTGGATAGTCCATTTATCGAGGACTATATATATATATAGGAGTAATGACCAATAGGAACTGAGCAGCAATAAGAAATCTTGCAAGCGGGAAATTCACGCGATCGAAGTTGCGGGCAGAAGCTAGTTACTTCCATAATTGAGGAGATCATGGCTAAATAATAACAGCCGCTCGGGTTGATTTTTTGGTTAAGCCGCACTTACCTAGCTTGGTCCGTTGGTATGTGTACGCGGTATGTGCTGAATATACCGGGTTTCTTTCGTGTCTCGGGAAGCGTGTTATAGATAAGCTGTCAATTTTAGATCGTTGACCAAGGAACTTCTTGTCGTTGACAGTCAATAAGTTATCAGTGGCCCGAAAGTTTGACAACCATTAGTCTTACCAAGGGATATCGTATTAACTGTGATATTAACCAATAGTGTTCGTGAAACGAAGCGTTATTATTAAGAAAATATCTTATTGTTAAAAAATTGGCAACACCGCCCCTTCCATTACGTTCAATAAAGCCTGCAAGAAGTGCTCTTACAATAACATTCGTTTAATTTGGATTCAATACCAAATCCCAACAAATAGTGACTGGACATCAAATAGGCAGTGGCTTCAAGTAAAATACTGGTATTCAGCTGCATTCCATTACACTGGAAGCCAAACTGCGCGGGGTTGCGATCCTGTTCGAAAGAGATACCGCGGTCCCAGAACATAAAGGGCGAGGAAGCAACATGGATGGGTCTTTCAGTAAAAGTCTGACACCCCTCCCGCTCCACCCAGAGCGGGAGATGTTATTTGATGACATCCCATCCTTAAAAGGCAGGCAAACGCTGATGATGGATTGACATCTTTTCCTCTGGAATAATCATGTCATGGAAAACGTCGTAGCAGCAGCTTTTCTGCCTATCCCATGAAAACACAGGTGTGAGTTTATAATTATGTTTTACTGGCTTCATTAAGCGGTATATAGATATTATGACACGTTACATTATGCCCTCACAGATTTAACCCCACAATTTATATGGGCTGGTCGTAAAACTCTGAAATGTACTCTTCGTTTTAATAAATCATCGTAATGAGTATACAAGTACTTGCAATAATTATGGTTTAAATAATAATTGCTTTTCTGGTTAATTTTGTTTAACAAGGGAGGACCAATGCTTTCTATATTTCTGTGAACAGGAAAACAGAAGCACTGTTAAAATGGATGGAGAGGGAGAGGAAGGATAAAGAAAAGATGAATGGAATGTGTGAGGAATGATATGAAAGAGAGAGGAGAAAATGATGCCGTGAAAGAAGAAAATCTTGCGACGACCCCAGGTAGAATGTGACAAGGGCAGGAAGATGACAATAGGACAACAGAGGCCCTACTCCCAACGCTTCGCCTGTATATTCGGATCTATCCGTCTCTTGCGCACGTCTGCAGATGAATGCGAGTGAGAAGGACGGATAGATCCGAATATACGTAAGAAGCGTTAGAGAGTAGGGCCTCAGATGGATTATATTAGGACCGCTTCAACTTTCAACTACGTCGAAAAAAAAATAATCAGTTCATAAACGACGAAGTTATCAGCGAAAAAACATTTGTAAAAAACGGTCGATGTGAGAAACCTCCACCTTTGTTTTGCATTCGATTTTAAAGGTAATTTAAATGTATGTATCTGTATTCGCAGTTTAGTCGAAACTTGCCCAATTTTGATACAGAGCAGAGCAGCGGTGGCCCAGTGGTGGCGGCTCCGACTTACGAAGAGTAATTAATGGGTTCGAACCCAGGCAGGTGCATTACTTTGTGTAATTTATTTTATCACCACTGCTCTCAAAACGGTGAAGTAAAACATCGTGAGGAAACCGGCATGTCCTAGAACCAAAAAATTCGAAGACATGTGACATCTACCAATTCGCACTGGGCCAGCGTGGTGGATTATCACCCACGCCCTCTCATAGAGCGGAGGCGTGTGTCCCAGCTGTGGGAACATTGCCTAGGTTGCAAGAAAGCCGTGCTTGCCTAGGTTGGTCTGTGGATGGGTGACCACCCTTACATACCAAGTTTCCTGCGTGCCTCGAAAAGCATGTTAAGCAGTTGGTCTCGGCTGTCAAATGTAGATCTTTGATAGTCGTTACAGGTAGTCAGTGGCCCAAAATGTCTTATCAAGGGGTATCGTATTACCCAGTACTAACTGGGTTTTGGGGGCCACAAAGGTAGTCGCTCCATGAAAAATATTGATATTCAGCTGCATTCGGTTAAACTGGTAGCCGATCCCAACATAGTTGGGAAAAGGTTAGGTGGAAGATGATGATAAATGATCTATTGGATACGTTGTGTCTGTTTCTGTGTCGGTGTCCTTTCCATCCTCAGACCCCGTATTCACAAACGTTCGACTCGTTTCCGATTCGACAACTCGTATATCTGTCTTCTTCTGGCATTACGAAAACGAGCGAGATAGACACACGATTTTCCGAATCGGAAGCGAGTCGAATGGTTGTGAATAAGGGGCCTGGAGTAGAAAAAGAATCGATGAGAATTTCCTACCAACAAAAGTTGAGTAGCAACAAACATAATACACTGCTGACGTACGCTACTATCTCTAGCATTAAGTATATACGATAACGCAGGAACTTCCTTATCTGATATTATTAAGCCCTTGTAAAGCGATCACCCCTTATCAAAACATTTGACAGGTAAATGAAAAGTCATGGGTACAGTCAGGAACACCCAATACGCATACACTTTCATAAATCTGAAAGCAATTTTCGTGAGAAAAAACGATTGTTACTTGGAGATCGGATCTTTTACATAACAATATAAGTTCCAGTATATCATGTTCGTAATACAGGGTGTAAACAACCTCATCACGAAGCCGTCAAACAAGCATTTTGGACATCAAAGTAAATGACGTTTCCCAAAAATGATTGGGAAACGACTTTTTTTTGGGGTGAAAAATCATGGTTCGTGGTAGAACTCAATGTAAAGCACTCAAAACATTGTGCTGGTGGATGGATTGAATAGTACGGGGGCCGTGGAGGTGTTAAAAGAAACAATCTTACATTAAAAACTTGTTTTAATAAACAAACTTGTCAAAAAGTTGGAACTTTGACCCCCAATGTCTTCGTAACTAGAAGGTTCCCAGGTATAGCATAGAACAAAAAAATTAAGGGGAAAACAATTGCATTTCGGCGAAGTTTTTGACACCTTTTCTAGTAGTAGGAGAAAAACACTTTGAAAATTTGTCAAGTGTAACCAATATGTTTACATATTGGTCGTGACTGTACAGACGGAAGGTCCTATTGGTTTGTGAAATCTTGTTGCTGTTTTTCTCCAGACATGCGGTTTACAAAAAAAACCGACTTCAGAGAAAACAAAAAAGTGAAAAATAACTTCAGAAAAAACGCTTCAGAAGTCGGTGACCTTTGTTTGATTGATTCAGTTTTTTTTGTCACCGACTTCTGAAGCGTTTTTTCTGAAGTTATTTTTCACTTTTTTGTTTTCTCTGAAGTCGGTTTTATTTTTTGTAAAAAAGTTTTTATTTTTCACTTTTTAGTGGTTCACATGTGCTTACCCCTTTACAGCGTACCGGCGTGATTTTAGGTTATGAACTGGTGTAAACAATAGACAGATATGAGATTTCGGCAATCCCAGTACATTTGCTATCATTTATTGAGGAGTTCCGTTGCCTATCTCCGAAGTTCTTCATCAGATCTTCATCAAATTGAATTGGGATTACTTCGAGAAAGTACAATTCCTAAAACTACACAAACCGCTTCTAGTGTGCCTATAAAATGTGAAGAGTTCTCTCTATTTCTCCAGAATCCCATCATCAGCTACTGATTTGATGATTATGAGACCACACAGGAAGCACCAGCTTTCAAATAAAAAAAGAACGATCAAAATCGGTTCACCCAGTAGAAAGTACTGAGATAACCAATGTTTTCGAAATCGGGTGTATTTTACACATGTGCGTACCCCCTCAGAGCATACAGGCGTGATGTTACGTCATAATATAGTATAAACAATGAACTTACAAGCGATGGCAGCAATCACTGCAGATTTGCTGTGTATTTTTGAAGAGTTCCGTTGTATATCTCCGAAGATCAGCATCAGGTCTTCAGCAAACTAAAATGGGACCAAACGGGAAGCACCAGCTTTCAAACAAAAAAAGAACCATCAAAATCGGTTCACCCAGTCGAGAGTACTGAGGTAACAAACACAAAAAAAAAAAAAAAAAAAAAAATACAGACGAATTGAGAACCTCCTCTTTTTGGAAGTCGGTTGAAAAGAAGAACAAGTCAACTCTTGTCAGTAATATGAAAATACAGAAAATTCAAATTGGGTTTCTCCAGGAATTTCTCAGAAGCAGCCACGGAGTCTCGATTTGAACCCGTTTGATGTTAATAGGATCACCCTCTATTACGTGGGACTCAAACCTATCTGGTGAAATGTCGGTGTACTAGTGTAATTAGGGACACTTCTGCCTATCACTTCGGGGTTCCATCTGTGATTACTTTCTGTAGTTTTTTATTAAAGCAACTAGAGGAGCTATATTAGCAACTCTATTTCTGGTGGTTCAAACTTCATTTGAAATGCTGTTAGAATAAAGTGCTAATCAGCTTGCACTACAAAGTGGTTGTTACGTCAGTCACTGCGGGCCAAATAGTGCGAAATAAGTGGTTTTAATCGATTTACAAAAAATCTATTGATTGGACTAAAAAACTAAAACACTATTAATGCTAATAAATATTGCTTGTAAAATTATTTGCCAAAAAACAGAATGATTGCATATATTACTATGTTTTTTATCGAGTCAAATTAATTGTATTACGTTTTTTAAACACTATCATACTGCCGTACGAGTATATCCTGAAGAATATCATATATTATATGGTTTTGTTTATAGCAGTGAATCATATAGGTACTTTTAGTCACTATAAAACTCGCATTGAGCTCATGTAATCGCCTTAATGAAGCGTTTTGTTGACATGCTTGTTATTTATCTTTGTTTTATTAATATTATTGAAAAAACGGAAACATACACATTATGTCTATCAAAAGACTAAACATGGCAACAAGATACGACAAAATTACACCGAAATTTCTAATGAAACCGTTGAATAATTTAACATATTGATTAGGGGCTGAATGCGAAGGTGTGGGGGACCAATTAGCACGACAGCTTCCTCCTCCGACCTCTGAGAGACAAACTTTACTGAATGGCAAGAATTATTGATACTTTAGTAGGTATATTATCTGTTCAAAGTAAACATATGAAAATACGTGTGAAAGTATTAACTTTCGTCATAAACTAATTAGTCCGTTAATTAGAATATCAAAAAATATTGGCCCGTATATTTTTTTTTTGTTATGTATACCTACCTAAATTGACGATGATACGACGCTTTTGAAATTCTCTATGCGTCATGCCTTGGTATAATTAATAATAATAATTATTATTTTAATTTTTTTTCTTATAATTTTTGGTGCGTTTTGACCTCATAAGTCCCACTCCCGAGTTTGAATGCGTTTTATCTTCGTCAATATTCATTGATATGGTTTGTCATCATGCCTATTGAATTACGTATATTCAAGTTATCAATTATAATTACTTAATAAATGTTTTTTGATGTGAAAATGATGTTCATATAGCAAAATCATATTTCAGAAGTAGATAAGTGAAAAAACCTGCTTGAAAATGTTTTTTTTTTTAATCCTGGCAAGAAATTATATTTATTTGATCGATAGATCCTTATGATCCATTTGTATTTTGCGTCGTTTGGCGATGTCTTAAAAAAAGTGTATATAACCGAACGAATAAAAATACTGTATTTTAATCGTAAATCAACAAAAACCTGTAATAGTTTGTAAACGGCCTTTTAACCATACTATTCGTTAATAAAACAATTTGTCCCGGTGCCTTTTTCAACCTACAGCTAATACAGACCCACTACTAATCTATTGATCTATCTTTTCCAAAGTACCCCTAAGCAATTTAGAGACAGGTACAGACAGGTTATTTAACCCTACCCCTGCAGTAGGCACCGAATATCTAAATATTCGTAGGTACATTTGACTATCGTCTGTTTACCCGCCCGGTCGCGCGACCAATGTTTACCAACCCTGCTTTGTCAGGGTTGACACTTTACTAATTGCATTTCAGATAAATCCCTCGGGTATTGCAGGGTTAAATTATAATATATCAAGGGTTTAATTAGTTTCTATTTCGGTTTTTAGTGATTGGGTTAGTATTTATCGGTTATATGCTCTGATACTAAAAGCTGATATACATTTGAATTTGTCAAAAGCGTTATGTTTCATTATAAACTGTTTATACTTGACACTTCGTAATTAAACTTTAAAACCAAGAACATTCTAATGTTTACAAACGAAACGCCGATTTCCAGACATGAACCATATAATTATTACTTTTTACACAGGTATACTTTGTACATTTTTGTGTGGTTTTGATTCGTGTCCTCATTACGAATATATTATACAGTGTCACAGCTTTGAGCAATCGTCTTATGTTAAAGATGCTGGATTACACAGAACGTAAATATTATTTAATGCAACAAACTAGCGCCCTCTCGCGGCATTTAGAGGCGACATTTTAATTATTTAGTATTTTAGAAAAGATAGATAAAACAAGACAAAGAAAATTGTAATCCAATACTTTTGGTACTTTTTATTGACAAATTGGCATGTCTAGTATCATAGGCCCGATTGTCAGGTGGCATTCGTGTGTCAAAATCGAAAATGTTCTGAATTCAAATTTTTGTTTGAAAATACTTCCAATGTCTTTCTTCTTTATAAGTCTTTGATCTCGTTCTTTTAACCTAAAAAAAAAATACAGACGAATTGATAACCTCCTCTTTTTGGAAGTCGGTTGAAAACTAAACTCCTTGCGTCACTGATGCAAAAGGTTATAAACTAACTGGGACGAGATAAAACAAAACATTTCGCTTTCGAATTGATTCGAATTTCGAAAAAACTTTCAGCAACATTCATTAGCGTTGGTAATTATGAAAGAACCGAATCTAATCGAACAAGTAAGAGTAAAACTCTATGAAAGTTAAACTACGTGTAGATCTATATAATTAATGTTTTCAAGTGATTATCTTTTCAAAAAACGCCTTCTCATCACCATGACATCACTGAAAACAAGTACGACGTATCCATATAATCTATATGTCACCGTAAAATTGTCAAACACGTTAGATTGTAAAATAACTAGAGAGTAGTCAAGTCACGCTGTGTGGAGGGAAGGAGGGGTCCCCCTTGCCTAATGGTACCACTCTCTTGAAAAGATAAAAATACCGATTAATATAACCCTAACCTTAAAACACTTAATATTCCCATAAAAAGCGTAGTCGACGAAGCGTAGCGTGGCCTCTATTTCCGAGTGCAGGGTTTAAAGGAACTAACTAACCTAACGTGGGGGTGCCCCAAATCCTGATTATGGGGGCAGAGATACTTCCGTATGTTCAGTCATCTCGCTAGAGAGATTACAATCTAACGTGTTTGACAATTTTACGATGACATTATATTATAACAACAGATACAGATTTACCAAGATAACACTTTTATCACGATCCGTTTAAAAACCGTACCTACGCTAACGTTATAAGCACTATTTGCACAGGGCAGGCAGGCTTTGATATCGTGTCATGTCTGTCCTTTTGTTTGCACATCACACGAGCTGATGGACGCAACTGTAAGTGCCAAAAACGTCACCAAATGTTGGGCTGACTCAATTGGAATCGTCATCAAAACGATATGAAGAAGAAGCACTTTAGAGTTACTAAAGTAAAATATAAAAACCCTTGTCACATAAAACATAATATTCTACTAAAAGTTTGATAATAAATAATTCGTTAGGTCCTTTAGGTACCTACTAGTCCCCAGTCCATTTTCCTCATCTGAGTTCGTTAGTTCATATTTTGCATTTCCTTTCAATATGAGTAGTGTACATAAGTCGACTAGGCATGCCCTTTCATTTGGTACTCATATTAAAGGAGTTGTGGAAAAAAAATGTAATTCGCCATTTTGTAGCGGCGCCCATCTTGGAGCGATTTTCATAAAACTTCCAGACTAAATTCACCTCTTTAATAAAAGAAACATTATCAAAATCGGTACATCCATTTGAGAGCTACAATACAGACAGACACACACACACACACACACACAAAGACACGTCAAACATATTATCACACCCCGTCGTTTTTGCGTCGGGGGTTAAAAATTAACCACATTTCGTTATAAATTGTCTTTTTAATTTCTTGAGTTGTAACGTTGTTGATTTAAACAAATTAGCTTACTGTGACGGAGCCACGTTAAGCATAAAATGCTTAAACCGGGCACGCGAAGTAGGTGTTTTCACGTGATCTATAATATATCTACATATTATATCTGTGTCCATTACTCATGTGATAATACCTAATGAGACTATTAAGGGATTATAGTCTACAACTGAGTTTCTATCTACTGCTGATAATATCTCTGTGGTCACAAATATACGCTCTGTTGCGTCGCAATTAGGAATGACGATGTAAAAGAGGCTTATATGGTTCAGATTTATGATGTGCTAATGTAGATACTTTATGTACTTTATACTAGTTACATAGTAATTATGGTCTGAGTTAAGAAGACGTCATGCATACGTTTATTTATTTATTTATTTAACAATTTATGTACACACTGTAACGTTACGTTTTCCTGGAGAGGAAAATGTAAGGTTGCATTGTGTAAAGTTTAAAGAAAAATGGCAAGAGAAAATATGATGGTTTAATAATACAAGGAAATAGAAATAAACTAAGTTAGGGAAGCCGATACGAAGCCGTTAGCATTGTTATAAGGGTCCAGGTCCAGGTCCGAAGTTCGCAGTTGGAAGAAACCGCTCGCCGCAGTGATAGGCTCACTCGCAGTCGCCAATCTTCGATGGTTCGAGGGTCGAGGCTCACCCGCTGTCCGTGTCCAGGTGCTCAGAAGTATTGATAGTAGGAGTAGCAACAGTTGTCGCAGTCGCCGTAGTAGCAGTAGTAAGTTTTCAAGGTAGTCGACGGTCCAGGGGCTCTCAATAGTAGTAGCACCAGCAGCAGCAGCAGCCGTTTTCAAGGCCATCAGGACTTCATTATGACGCCAGGGCAAGATTTTGCAGACTTAGGCGCGACCACGTTAAATATTTCAGAGTAATGTCCAGCTTGTTGCTGGCTCAAGGACCACACGCAGACTGAATCTTTTCGACTCGGCTTCCCGTCATGAAGAAATTATGAATTTCAAAATGTTGGTTCTAGAACATAGAAAAATAAAATTGTTAACAAAGAAGGTATCAAACATCAAATGTATAAAACCTACAACTCCAAGTTACAGCAATAAAATTAAAAGAAAAACTAGGCTTGTCATTGTCATTATGACATCACAAAAGTAAACAAAGATTTGGAACCACGAAAATATACACAAATGCTATAAATAATACTAATTAAAAGGCGGAAAAGGCATGCTAAGCCTTCGCATAAAGGCTATGCAGTTATTCGGAAAGAACGTATGATAAAATTTTGAATTACAATAGACAAAAACGTAAGTATAAAAACACAAACATTACAACACTTATTACAGAAAATAGAAAAGGAACAGAAAATAGTACAAAGGTGATGCTTATTTCTAATGAAATCTCTTCCAGCATACCTGCGAAAGGAGATACTAAATAAAGAGATGTAGACATAGTGTGTAAAAGAAGGAGAGAAAATGGAATACATAAAACAGATTAAATATCTTAAATATATACAAAATTAGAATACATACATACATACTCATACATACAAAAATAAAATAAAATACTATATAACAATAAAAAAAAAAAAAAACAACTAATAATAAATACTTATGCAATTATGACGAAATGGATAGGTAATGTTCTTTCACTCTTCGTTTGAAAACTGCAACCGTTTGGCAGTCCCTAATGTCAGGTGGAAGTGAATTCCACAACCGAACGGCGTGGACAGTGAAGGAGTAGGAGTAGAAGTCGGTAGAGTGTGGAGGGGATTTGAGGAGGTTCCTAAGATGCGACCTACAAGGTGCATCAGAGGGACGAGAGTAGGAAAACCGTTCCCGTAGGTAGGATGGGGTTTTAGGGTTGTGTAGGATGTTAAATAGCAGACGCAATATCCGAGAGTTCCGGCGAAGTCGGATTGGGAGCCACTTGAGCATTTTGCGAAAATTGGAAATATGATCGAACTTTTTAAGGTTAAAAACAAAACGAATACAGATGTTTTGTAAACGCTCAAGTTTATTTAAAAGCTCCTCGGTGGCATCCAAATAACAGGCATCAGCGTAATCTATGATGGGTTGTATGAGAGTTTGCGCAAGGGAGATTTTGGTGTTCAATGGCAAGAAGCCCTGGAGGCATTTCAACGAGTGGAACGTGTAGTGCACTTTGCGGCTAACCTCAGCCACATGTGCAGTCCAAGATAAATAGGAATCCATAGTCACCCCCAGATTTTTAGCTTTAATTGCGAAATCAATCTGAACTCCACTCAGCCTGAGTGGAGACAGCGACGCAACATCGAGCCTATTGCGCATATACCTGCCGCCAATGATCAAAGCCTGTGATTTCTTAGGATTGATCTGCAGCCCAAAGGACCGAGACCACTCACTAATCAAATTTATTTAAACGTACAAAGTTAAAAAATAATAATTAATTTGACTCGATAAAAAAAATCACGAACTTAGCTCTAAAATAATATTTCAACCAAAAAAAAAACATATTAAATTACATGCGGTCATTCTGATTTTTTGGCCAATAATTTTACAAGCATATTATATTTTTTTATATTAGCATTATAGTGTTTTAGTTTTTTTGTCCAATCAATAGAATTTTTGTAAATCGATCGAAACCACTCATATCGCACTATTTGGCCCGCAGTGACTGACGTAACAACCACTTTGTAGTGCAAGCTGATTTGAACTTTATTCTAACAGCATTTCAAGCAAAGTTTGAAACACCACAAATGGAGTTGCTAATTTAGCTTATCTAGTCGCCTCAACTACATAGAGCTTATTTTTATGACGGAATATTTCACATGGCGTAGTAACTCTTACAGACATGAAAGTCACTCACGAAAGTCATCACATAAAAGCATTATGTAAATTATACCTACACCGTTATATAAAGCGGAAACATACAGAAACAAGGTACCGTCGTAAATCATAACTGAAATATTTTCGACATTTGTGACCGTCGCTTTGCAAGTATGGGTCTGTCGAAACAAATGTCAGATATATTTATGTCACAGCAATTTTTCATAGCTCTGGAACTTTGAAAGTATGCTTTTGATATGATAATATTTCAGACTAGCTGTAGCCCGTGACCCTCGTCCTCTTGAAATTATTATCAAAACATAACTTTCCTATTTGATTCGGATTTGGTTGACGTTTTTGTTGTTCGGAGATGAGCTGGATCAAACATACGGTCTGTAAATTTACTTTCATTTGCATTCAGAAAACCGCTGTTATAATCTAATATATAAAATTCTCGTGTCACAGTTTTCGTTGCCTTACTCCTCCGAAACGGCTTGAACGATTTTGATAAAAAAAATTGTGCTTATCCGGTATCTATGAGAATCGGCCGACATTTATTTTTCATCCCCCTAAATGTTAGGGGTAGTCCACCCCTAATTTTTATTTTTTATTTTTTAGACAAAATTTTTAGTCTTAATTTTTTTTATGATACAACATACAAAAATACATACGATCCTAAATTTTCACCCTTCTACGATCAACCCTTATTTTTTAATAGCCATATTTTTTCCATTGGTTTTTCTCTCTTATGTGACGCAGACGAAGTTGCGTGGGTCAGCTAGTGTGATTTATATGTATCACTAATGTACATCAAATTATGCCTGTTTTGATTCTACGAAATCCTCTAACGTAGTAGTGCCTATGTGGTTTACTATATATAATGTACAAATACATATCTTCTCAGAGGTCTGTTCAAATCATCAACCACTTTAGGTTTCTACGAATTTTATGCTTCATTGAATCTATTCGAGAGGTATCAGGTAATTCTCTGAATTTGTATTATAGGTAGGCTTTGTAGGTACCTCTTACCACAAAGGAGAGATGTGTCGATGAATAGTTAATCAAACGTATATTTGAACAAATTCAATATTTGCTGTATAATATATAGTGAAAAATAATCCCGTTAAAATTTGAATAATTAGACATAAAGCTAATAATGATCCAAAGTTTCATCAAGCATATTTAATTGATGAAACAGATTGGATGAAATATAAACTGTCTCTTAATTAAATATAGAATTTAATTTTTTGCCATCATGCGCGTGAGAGCCCTCACGACGGCGGATGCAATATACCGGGGCGGAGTTGTCTTGGCGGTGTCTCTTGACATCGCCAACGCCTTTAATTCCCTGCCCTGGAGCTGCATCAGGGAGGCACTCCGGTACCACCGGGTGCCGACCTATCTTCGTCGTATGGTCGGGGACTACCTGACGGACAGGGCCGTCATCTACCCCAGTCGCTGCGGAGAATGAAACCGGCGAGAGATGTCGTGCGGTGTCCTACAGGGATTAGTTCTGGGACCGCCCCTGTGGAACATCGGTTACGACTGGGTGCTGCGCGCGGACCTCTCTTGGTGCTAGTACAGGGGAGGTCGCACGAGGCGGTGGCCAACAATATGACACGCGGGGTTGCGATAGTCGTAGAGAGGATCCGGCAACTGCGTCTCGAGTTGGCACTGCACAAGTCCGAGGCCATGTGCTTTCATCCACTAAATCTTTAAACTGCTCTGGCAATAGAGTGATAACACTTTGTTAGGACTTCGAACAAG
Organism: Xestia c-nigrum; assembly: GCA_916618015.1. Classification (NCBI taxonomy): domain Eukaryota; kingdom Metazoa; phylum Arthropoda; class Insecta; order Lepidoptera; family Noctuidae; genus Xestia; species Xestia c-nigrum. Next base: position 17,534,895 of record OU745259.1, read on the forward strand.
TTTTATTACGTATGACCAAACCGTTGTGAATACTATTCAGGTGTTGAAAAAATACAAGATTTAAGTTTTGATGTGTAGATTATTATATTGAACTGGGACTCGTTATTTTAGTTGACACTTTAGTTTATGGGCCGAACTTTCAATAAACCGTGAATGGTCTCCTTAATAAAAGTATTCTTGTGACGTTAGATTTGGTAAGAATTGAAAAAAAGTAAAGCTATTATCCTTTGTCTGTGAAGCTCAACCGATTCGGTTTGACGCCATTGTTATTGCCAGATGAAGGTCTGGGTAACATTAAACTGATGACAGATGGACTTTGTGAAGGATGGCATGGCTAGAGAGGAGGAGATTATTGAGATGACGAATAATACCGAAGTATGGAAGAAGGAAACATGCTGCTTGTGCGCCGACACTAAATAAATTGGGATAAGAGCAGGAAACCGATGATGATAATAATATACAAAAGGCTAAGGGTTTAAGTTTACGAATATCGATAACGTTACATTTCAATAGAATAGGGTTATAGATTGGTGTTCCGTCATCGAACAAAACTAAACGCAATTTATTCTAATCCTACCAATCATCGATGTTCAACGTTCCATCAGTTTGCGATAACAAAACGCAGACCTCGTATAGTCTGTGGTGCATACTGTGACTCGTAAAAAGTTACACCATAAAACAATAACTCCAAGACACCAACCTCAAAAAAAAAAGATTTTGAGCCTGAAAACCCGATTTATTTTCTACTAGCTGATGCCCGCGGGTTCGTTCGCGTACAAATTATATACTAAAACCTTCATCAAGAACCGCTCTATCCATTGGTGATTAAGCATGAAAATCGGTGCGGTAGTTTTTGAGTTTATCGTGAACATACAGACGCGGTGGAGGACTTTGTTTTATAATATGTAGTGATTATTGCCAAATAAGATTTTTAGTTGCTTTGAAAACGAAACATAGTTGAAACAGAGATGTCACTGTATGCTATTGCAACACGAAATCCATGAGAGAATCACGTTTTGACAGCAATTAAAAAGTATGTCAATTGATTTGGATCTACTCCCTTGCGCTCTATTCCCTGCACAACGGCAAATCCGGACAACAACAATAGGGTCTAAGCTGTACCCACATACTATCAAGTACACAGAAAGGCAGTAGATCCCTCACAGAGACGGGAAGGATAAGGCGGGGGACAGTAAACACCATTAATCAAGCCACAGCACAGTCGGTGACAAACAGATGGTGTGAGGAAAATGGCCGACGTTTACTTCATCAAGTTTATATCTCAGAACAAAAATAGGTAGCTAGAATATGAAGGGTGAAAAATGACCAATAACGAAGCTGTCTTTCGGCTTCGTTATTATAATATATCGTCATATCGTATTCGTATAGATACCTGGGACGGAGATATTGGAAGTCAAAGTTCTAAACGTTTTTTGAAATCGACGATCCGAATTTAAAAATGACAGCGTCAGCGTGATCTTACTTCAAAATGGCGGCCCAAATGATGCGTTCCAGTACCACAAAATATTAGACGACAGTGCTTTATATCGCCAAAATGTAACCCGACCAAGTGAAATTGCTCGTTAGTTTCTTATTACACGTATGATAATTTAAGTTAATTGAATTTGGGAGTTTTCTTGTTGATTTAGTTGTCGCGCTTGGCAGAAATTCATTTTTAAAAAAAATTATAGTTTATTCTCGTAGCGGGGACTATAGTTTGATGTACAGAATCCTTGATTGGCAGCTTCGCAAAGGTTTTTGAAACATCTTGTATAGTATCTTGGAAATAAAATATAATTATGTAAATCATCCGTGTGTCACTGCGGCCCCCGGGCTTACTGAAAACCAGCGCTGAGTGTTTTACACCCAGCATATGCTGAGTTGGCTACCCTTTCGTTATGGGCATGCTCAGCGCAGTTGAGCTGTTTCAATTAATTGTTAAGCTGTTTGTTGTTATAATCTACATGTATGTGCTGCTCTATTGTGTTGTGCTGTCCATTAGCGAATAAATGATTATTCTATTCTATTCTAAATAGTAGCTTTTTTCTGCGGCTTTACTCTCTTTCGCCAACCTTTGGCAAGGATGTGGAAAATTATCCCACGGGAACAATCTACCGCGATCATCATTGGCATAGTCATACATAGTGCGAGCAGAAAAGAACTTTAATTACTCTTTGTAAAGAGTTCTCATTTGCCCTATTTACGGGTCTCAATCTTCAAGCATTGAAGAAAACCTCGTAGAAAAGTTTACCAGCCAAAAAACCAGCTCCAGATTATAAAGTCCATTCGAACGCTGAAAGAAACATAAAACGGAACAGGAATGGTTCCCTCTATACAACCAAATGAAACAAATAAGAATATTTAAGAAGTGGCATTATTTTGCTTAACTTTGGTCACAAAATATAAAATTCATGTTAGAAATATACGATAGGGCAGCTGCGCTTGAAGTTTTTAACTTTAAAGGAAACTGTCTTAAAATAAGTAACTGAATTATATTTTAGCTTTTTGTATTATTATTATTTAGTATTTCAAAGGAAATTGTGGCATAATAATAACAGCCACTCAGGTAAATCTTTAGGTTAAGCCATGCTTGCGAGGTTGGTCTGTGGATGGGTGACCACCCAGTACATACCGAGTTGCCTTCGTGCCTTGGAAAGCACGTTAATCAGTTGTTACCAGCTGTAATTTGTAGATCTTTGACAGTCGTTACAGGTAGTCAGTTGCCAAAAAGACTGACAACCAGTCTTATCAAGGGGTATCCGTATTCCCCAGTACTAGCTAGGTTGTGGAAGTCAGATAGGCAGTCGCTCCAAACTCAGATACTGGTATTCAGCTGCATCCGGTTAGACTGGAAGCCGACCTTGTGGTTTACCTAGTTGGGAAAAGGCTACGCAGAAGATGAAAGTTTAAATATTACACCTAACTTTTTTACATGCTTGCATCACTTAGCGTTATTATGAGAAAGCTAAATAATAACAGCCACACGGGTGGATCTTGGAGGTTGAGCAGTGCTCACCGAGGATGATTTGTGGATGGGTGACCGTCCAATGATGATCATTCCGAGTTCCCTCTGTGCCTCAGTTGTAGTTCCAGCTGTCATTTGTAGATCTTTGACAGTTGTTACGGGTAGACAGAAGCTACAAAAGATAAAGGTCTGATTATTTAAGAACTGTCACTGTGACAAGTTCCCATACAAAAAAGTGTTTTAAACAGCTGTTTTTGGATAATCAGACAGTCATCTTTTTGGTGAATATGGACCTAAGTTTGAAAACCAGTCTTATCAAAGGGTATCGTATTTTATCCGTTAATGACTTGGTAGAGGTTCCATCTTAACGAATGGTAGTCAGCTGCATCAGGTAAGACTGGAAAACGACCGCAACATAGTTGGGAAACGTATGTGTGACCTATTCTAAAAACAATGACGTATTAAAATGACTTTCCTTTAATATTTTCTTCTATTAAACGACACTGAAAAGATATTATTCATCCTTATCAACTCATAAAATCGTCTCCTAATAAAAACTGACAGCGAGGACTTTTATAACGACCCCGAGATTCTTTTGCACTGTCCCTATTACATATCTTAATTCCGTGTCGACCTCGTATGGAACGTGTCGGGATGTTAATACCCCCGAAGTGAGGGGTGAAGCGGGGGAGGATGAAGCTGTTATAGCTGATGACTTTATTATGACGTCACTTGTATGTGAATTAATCTGCTCTGCCCTTACAAGTTGTTTCAACGCTGGCGTTTGAGGGAAAGGAAATGTTTTATCTTTTATAAAGGAGTCTATGTTTATTGTGTTGTGATTTGCGTTTGTGGTACTGATTATTGGTTTTTGTTCAAGAATAATAATTGAGGAACATTATTTATGTTTATTTTTCTCAACTAATATTATAAAGGTAACTATTTATTTTAAAACACAGACTTATTATTTACAATATAAAGGGTGTAAAACACCTCTTCACGAAGCCGAAAGGCACTTGTTCTCCTCGTCATTCTGATAATTTTTTTGTTCTACACTATACCTGGGAACCTTCTAGTTACGAAGATATTGGGGGTCAAAGTTGCAAGATTTTGACAAGTTTTTTTTTATATACCACTTTTTATTGCATGATTGTTACTTTAAATATCTCTACGACCCCCGTACTATTTGATCCATCCATCCGCACAATGTTTTGAGTGTGTTACATTGAGTTATACCACAAAACATGATTTATAACCTCAAAACAAAAAGTTATTTCCCAGCAATATTTTTTGCGTAAAGTTACTTAGTTTGATATACAGAATGCTTGGTTAACGGCTTTGTGATGAGGTGAAATACACCCTGTATATATTATACACTAACTCTATAACAAAAATATGTACAAGTATAGTATAAACAGAAAAGATAAGTTTTTTTGTTTGTGTTTGTTACGATTTAACACAAGAACAACTCAACCGATTTTAAAAATGCCTTTACCATTAGAAAGCCTTGGCTTTACCAAGTAACAAGTCTGTAAGTTTGAGTTTAAGACGATGATTCATCATCATCAGCCTAGCCTTTTCTAAGTTGGATCGGCTTCCAGTCTAACCAGATGCTGCTGAAAATCAGTATTTTACATGGGGCGACTGCCTATCTGCCCTCCACAGCCAAGTTAGTACTGAAGACGATGATTAGGTACCTACGTCATAAGTTAATTACTAACATTGTTTGACAATCATCATCATCATTTCAGCGGAAAGACGTCCACTACTGGACATAGGCCTCCCCCAAGTGTCGCCACATTGACCGGTCCCGTCCGACTCGCATCCAACAGATTCCTGCAACCTTCACCAGATCATCGGTCCACCTAGTGGGAGGTCTTCCAACGCATCGTCTTCCGGTTCGCGGTCATTGTTTGACAATATACCACAATCATTTCAATTGAAGAAACGATTTTGACATTAAACGACCCTAGCAATGGAGCCATCGTGCTTAAATAAAGATCTTGAAAATCGAATATCTTGAATAAATGGTTGCCTTTTAAACGTTTACTTAAAATACAAGAATGTTATGACATTTAAGTACAGGCACTTAACACGTTGAAATAGTTAAGTTAACGTCTTAATTTCTAACTGCAGCGCAACGGTTTCTAAAATGTGGTTAACTGTTGCATAACTACGGTTAAGCTGGAAGACGGTTAAGGTGGAACTTTATTAGAGGTTATATTTTACACAGTTTCCTTTACGTAAGATATTCAAGAAATTACTGCATTACATACTGTTACGTCCGCTGTTCTACAAGAACAATCTATGGTAAGCATAGATCGGAATAGGTAGAGCTGTTTTATGTACTTGCCATAGGTTACAATAATATGGATAGTCCCCGAGTCCCGGGATTTGGCTTTTAAGGGGGAAGTAAAATTACTGCAATACATACTGTTACGTCCGCTGTTTTACAAGAACAATCTATGGTGAGCATAGATCGGAATAGGTAGAGCTGTTTTATGTACTTGTATAAGTTACAATAATATGGATAGTCCCCGAGTCCCGGGATTTGGTTTTTAAGTGGGAAGTAAAATCATAAAAAGCTATTCTCGCCTTCGAGACTAATGAATGATTACACTTCCTTTCTGACGGGTAAATATAAGAAGGACGGGATTAAGGATAGTTTAATAAATAGATAAACGTAATTCATTAAACCACAAAAATGTTTTTACGTAACAATTCCTTATTCAAGAAACAACAGTCATTTGAACATTTTTATTCTGAAGTTGTAAGTACAAAAACATATTACTTACCATACAAATTATTTGTTCCGCAGAAACATTTGTATTTACAATCAAATCTGAATTAAAATAATCAGTACGGTTCAACAATAATTCACTTATTTAAACAAATAATACAGTAGTAAAATCCTGTATTATCAGTCGGAATGCCGTGGAATATCCATATTAACATCAATGTTTGCGGTCAATGAACCTAAATAGCTCTACCTATTCCGATCACTGATAGTAAGTGCCCATTGAGGTCGCAATACCGGTCATTGACTCACCTACATTTACTCAAGTCTTAATTTTGAAATCCAAAAATTAGCCTGTTCAAGTCTTGAATCGTGATCAACATTTTTTCTAAAAAGGAACGATACATGGTGCTCTTTTTTTGTTCGTATGAAGAGATATTAAAGAAAGGGCAATGACCGTTATTGCGTTTTTATTGTCACTAAATAAATAACGTTGGAGTCTAAAATATTCCGCTACGCTGCCACTTGTCTAGAAGATTCATTCGTTCTGCTAAAATATAACCCTTCTTTTTTGCTTCGTAGTCGGAAAAAAAACACACACACATGATATAAAACGACGGACGATGAAAAATCTGTCAAAATAAAGCAAACGTTGAACTAAATCCCTTTGCTTAACCCGATTCGAATCCCTGCAAGGTGTAGGAAGGTGTTATGAGAATTATTCTCATAACACCTTCCTACTTTATATAGAAACGGGGAAATATTATGCAAACGAGAACTGCGGGAATAAAGAGAACCATGGGGTTTTACAACGCAGTTACATTGATTGTATGTTAGCAGTTATGGGTTCCCGTGATGTTATGTTACTTACGGGTATGCGTAGGTGAATATTTTTTTTCATTTTTTGCCCATTTCACTATGGTTTAGACTCGTGTTTTCCGTTGCTGGAAATAGGGCTCGCCCTTTAGATCTTTAACAGACACTTCATTTCTCCATTTTTTCAACTTGGAGGGTGTATTTTTGTATGACGTAGGCATACGATAAGAAAGAATTTTTTTTTAATTATGCCCCTAAGGGGGTGAAATCAAATCAAATCAAATCAAATCATTTATTTCTTTGCAAACATGGGTAATTGGTACATAGATGTTTTCTTATATAATATAGTCCTCCATATTCTACCGTCTTATAGGCATGCAAATAATATTCAATTCTAAAATCAATTAATTGTATTGATACCGAACAAATTTTGATGTAAAAACATTAGAATTACAAAAAATTAAAATTAAAATGTCATTGTGGTGAGGTGGGCGGCAAAGTTTGTATGGGAAAAGGTGATTCCTTGGTCCAATCTACTTCAAATTTTGCTATCAACAAGATTAACAGAATTAAAGGGCGCGTTTCGTATTGCACGTAAATTGATTTCAATGCATATCTTAGGAGATACACCGTTTTAAATAGTTATTTAAAACGGTGTATTTCCGCAGCAAAATAATGATCATGTACCGGGCGCACATTTTCATTATGCGGAAGGATGTGTGTGATATGCTCTTTGAAAATTGTATTATAGGTGCTTACGACCCATTCTCTGTAACCCACTCTTCCTCTTATGTGACGCAGACGAATGCGAGGCTAAGTTAGTTTTTTAGCTTTTCCGCCTAAACCACTGCACCGATCATCCTGAAAGTTTGCATATACGTAACAAACGGACATACGGTAACTCTTTTAGCCCGGTACACGGTACACACGGTAAAGGAACACTTTTCCCGAGGAAAACACCAAAAACGTTCGTCTTTTGAATCATGATTGAATTCTAAATTAACGTGAGCGAAACCGCAGATAAACCTAGTTTTAAATTGTTAAATGTAATGTTTTTTTTTTTTGGTGACGATTTTTTTATTTTATTTTGTATTATGTTCCTGATCCTTTAATATTTTGTATGCCTTTTGGCGGGGCACAGCTCGGATCTCATTCATTATAACATCTTCTATATGTATGTACCCTGTGTTCACAAAATAAATGAATTTGAATTTGAATTTGAATTAAAAACATGGTCCTGAAAAAGTCATTATTTAAGACATTTCTTACTACAGTAAGATTCGCCCAATCCCACGCACTACGCAAAGAGAGCAGTACGAGGAACATTGACGTCACGCCGTAGAGTAATGGCGAAGAACGACATCGTGGCTTCGCTCAGCGTTGTTATAGCTACTATTTTAGTACAAAATCAATATTCTGACGTCAAAACATCTCTGAAAAGGAAGCACATCGAAAATAGATAGCTTTTTACCGTTATCTGCTTATATTAAAACTCGTTTACCTGAAGTTATATGATGAAATGTTGCTATTTTGCGTTAAATTTTAACTATATTGCTTGGCTCGTGCTATATTACATTAACCTATTAGCAACGTTCGCATATAAAATTAACTTACGACCAGTTAAATTCAAATTACGAGGAGTAAAAAAGACGCCTCGTTTTCCAATATAGGAGTAAATATATGATGTACTTTAGCGATCGAGTTGAACACTCTCGCCGTGGGCTGTGAGTAACACAGTTTTGAAAACTAATTGTCTTTTCATTAGGCAGGAATAACAAGCCCTGGGGGAATTTCAAAAGCGATCAAGAGTACATCATGGTTTAATTGGAATTATACAGAGTTTTGATGGCAAGCATAATAGGATACAAATATATAATACGGTGTGTGAGGGACACCGATGCGAAAACCGTTACGTACACCACGTACGTACAACACGTACGTACACCACGTACGTACACCACGTCCGTACACCACGTCCGTACACCACGTCCGTACACCACGTACAGTCACGTCTAACAATAATTATGTAAACACTTAAGAATTTTTTAAATTGTGTTTCTCATAATGCACTGATTAAAATTTAATGATTTTACGTACATAGTATTCTGGAACTCATATTTTTACGTTATTTCTCGCGAAAATAGCTATAATATTATGGAAAGTGTATTCATATTATTAGACGTGACTGTACGTACACCACGAACATCATTCTGAGACTCCACATAGAAGTTTTTGATCTTTTAGTACACCCACATCATAGATTGGTCCATTTGGGGTATTTAACCAAGCGTTCTGTACATCAAACTTAGTAACTTTACGCAAATATTGCTCCGACCGACTTTTTTTTGGGGGTGAAAAATCATGTTTTGTGATAAAACTCGATGTATTCAACACATTGTTCTGATGGTTTCATTGAATAGTAAACGGCTCATAGAGGTACTCAAAGATTAACTGTCAAAAAATTGGAACTTTGACCACCAATATCTCTGCAACTAGAAGGTTCCCAGGTATGGTGTAGAACAAAAATATGATGGCAGTAACGAGGAGAACAAGTGCCTTTCGGCTTCGTTAAGAGTCTATTTATACCCGTAATACTGATATCCATATGTCGCCAAACACGTTTAAGTCCCATGAAAGGGGAGGTGGACCAATTGGCATCAATCGGGCCCAAATCCAGACTCGGTGGCTGCTACCTGAAATACATGATGCAAAAAACCCACTAACACTTTGTTCGACCTGCGAATCGAACCCAAAATCTCATGCTCAGTAGTTGTTCGTGCTAGTCAACCAACAAGAACGTCCTCACTTAAAGCGCTCTAAGGGCACCCCCTGTGGGGTACGGACCTCGGCTAGGGCGTCGCTGGGGGCAGCAAAGGGACAGGCTGGATCTGGTTGTCATTATTTAGGGACTGTTTTATTACTACAGGCTCAGCATCGCGGGCTGGCTCGAGCAAGGGTCGGGGACTCAAGGCCGTCTCTCAACCATAGCTTTGATATATTTGCGAGTCTCTGATATTAATAAAAACAAAATTGAATAAACAGTAAATAGAATAACCATTCTTGACGACCCGAATCGCGTAGAGTAAAGCGGCCTTACGTTCTTAGGGTCCCGGGTTCGAATCCTGGTAGGAGCAAATGTTTGTGTGATGAGCACATTTGTTTCCTAGTCATGGATGTTTATATGTTTAATAAGTATGTATTTATAAATAAAAAGTATATATGTAGTATATCAACAATCTGGTGTCCACGAAACAAGCCTCGTTGTTAGTGTGGCGAAAGATGTTCAGCAATATTTATTGATTCTATCAAAAGGATTTAAAGAGCTCCTAAACCAAGTTTTATGACACGACACTAGTGTTCTATTCATTGTCTGTTGGCGCTAATCCAGCCAAAGTTTATTAAACACCTATTATTTCTACTCTCTATTACTTTCTGAATCAAGTCTTACTCCCAAAAGACACGTAAACTTGCTGTTATTATATTACTCTTATATTTTCCGTCCAATTTCGACTTAATATTGCCGTCACGACCACAATATCGCCGTCTCAGTTGCTCCCAAGAGCTTAGTAACTTAACAAAAGAAGACAAAAGATGCCTAAAGAATCTCTGATGAGAGAACTTGTGTACGAGCTTTGTGTTTCCTAATTAAAGTGATGATAATAAGAATTGTGTGGCGGAATAAATGGGCGGTCTTTGGTTATAGTGCTGTTGAAGATTTACTTCAGGATTATTTAAGTAAACGAAACCGTTTCATACATTTCACTACACATTATCAAACAAAATCCTCCGCTGCGTCTGTCTGTCTGTCTATTCGCGATAAGTTCAAAAACTACTGCACCGATTTTCATGCTGTTTTCACCAATGGATAGAGGGTTCTCGAAGAAAGTTTAAGTATACATATAGTATGTACGCGGACAAAGCTGCGGGCATCACCTAGTTTTATACAAATTAAATTCTCCTACCTTTCTCTCAATTTAATTTGGTTTAGAAGTATGAATGAAATAAACAGGCTGCTGTTTACTTTTTACCTCGTTTTTTTTAGTTTTCTAGCCATATTGTCTTACAAACTCCATCCATCGTTTTTAATGTCTTCCTCTATTCTAATTCCCAGCCGCATTCATACTCAAAACTTTTCTCTCGAATCTTTCCTCATACCTCCGCATCTAATGATGCGGAGGTATGAGGAAAGATTCGAGAGAAAAGCCGAAAATTTGTGAGGTAATCGGTGATCATTATAGTATAATTACTATAATGATCACCGATTACCTCACAAATTTTCGGCTTTTGATTCAATATTACTAACAGGTATCGGTAAGTTGCTATCTCTGTCGGTTTGACATTTAAATTACGGATAGTTAGAAACAATACACGTCACAGAAAATCTTTTTTGATGTTTCTATAAAACAAGTGACAGGTAAATGAGGCGGTTAGAATATGTCAAGATAACTTTGTTTATAGAAATACCGATACACGGTTCATCCGTCCCGATAAGAGCGTCGCTTTTGACGACTCTGAAAAAGCAGAATGCCTAGCCGACAGCTTGGAATCTCAATGTTCGCCAAGCACTCTACCAATAGACAAGCAGCACCTCGATGAGGTGGATGCAGAAGTTGAACGTAGAGCATCGCTTCCCCCTTTTGAAGATCCCGATGACCCCCTCCCCGCCATCACCCCGGAAGAGGTCAAGGATATTATAGATAAGTTAAAGCCTCGGAGAGCCCCAGGCGCCGACGGTTTCACAAATAGAGTTTTTAAAGCCCTCCCCGCTAGGCTCATAGTCCTTTTGGCTGCCATCTTCAATGGCGCCCTGAGCAATAATATTTTCCCCCAAACGTGGAAAGAGGCCACTGTTATAGGTATTCCCAAACCTGGGAAACCGAAAGCCCAGCCCTCCAGCTACAGGCCGATCAGTCTCCTGAGTGCTCTCGGCAAAATCTATGAAAGGCTTATTTATAAGCGTCTCAGAGATTATGCCGAGACAAAGGGCCTCATCCCGAAAGAACAGTTCGGCTTCAGGACCGAACATTCTTGCATACATCAAGTCCACCGCATCGTCGAACACGTTAGCGCTGGTTTCCAGCGTGGAGCGATGACGGGGGTGATGTATTTCGATATCGCGAAAGCTTTTGACAAGGTCTGGCACAACGGGCTGATATACAAGCTATACCAGCTCGGTGTGCCCGACCGTCTCGTGCTCATCTTACGAGACTTTTTGTCAAACCGTACCTTCCGCTACCGTGTGGGTAAGACGTTATCCTCTCCCCATCCGATTCGCGCCGGAGTCCCTCAGGGCTCCGTTATCTCTCCCCTCGCGTTTTTCTGGAACCAGAAGGTTCAAACAGCACTATTCGCTGACGACACCGCGATCTATTACACCGGCCGTTCTCCGGATAACATTCGCCGCATTCTCCAGAAAGCTGCCGACTCGCTCGGCGCTTGGTTCCGTAAGTGGAGAATACAAGTTAATCCCGAAAAAAGCCAGGCAGTTTTATACTATAAGGCACGCCTTAAGCGTTCGCCAGGTCCCCCCATCACTATGTTCGGTAAGCCTATCCCCTGGGAGAGGCAAGCCAAGTATCTCGGAGTTATTCTGGACGACCATCTGTCGTTCAAGGCCCACATCAAAGCAGCTCGTGACCGGGCTGCCTTTGCTATGGGCCGGCTCCACTTCATGATCACTAGGAAGAGCAAATTGTCACTCAAGTGCAAGTTGCGTCTTTTCACCGCAGTCATCCGTCCCATCATGACCTATGCTTGCATAGTATTCGCGCATGCACCCGCGTCATATCCACACGATGCAGACCTAGCAGAACCGATATCTCCGTAAGATCACCGGTGCGCCCCCTTACGTCCGTAACGATAGTCTTCACGTAGACCTTAGAATCCCCACCGTTAAGCAGTTCATGAAACGCCTTTCCAAGCGTTACTTCGACTCTGCTATTAAGCATAGGCATGGGGTCTCATTGCGAAGAAAGAAAAAATAGTTCAAAAAAATCTCAATAGATGGCGTTATATGTATCGATTAGTTTATGAAGCTTGTTTATCTGTTTAAATTTGACTGTGGAAAAAGTATTTACTTGTTTTAAAAAATCCCCTTAACACAAAAAAAGGAATAATGGGCTCCCAGTTCCCAATTCCATGATTTTACTAAATAAAATTATTGTGCTGCCTCTGGTGAATAAAATTTGTACTACGTGGTCGATGCTCACTCATGTTATGTTTATTTCTGCCAATAGATGGCGCTGTTTTCATTTTCTGAGTTTTACTAAACAGGTCAATATCTACACATAACACATTACCATTTATCTAGGAATATTTATGAATTGCAAATATATCATTTAAAAAATATATATTTAGACGTGTAAAAAATGTCTGCCGTTCTGCGCTCTCAGATTACAATTTTGGACCTTGAAGCCATTCGAGAAACATTACTTACATAAAAAGAAAATCTGTAAAAACTTTTTTGCAAAAAATATAACCGACTTCACACAAAAAAGTGAAAAATAACTTTAGCTTCAGAAGTCGGTGACCTTTGTTTGATTGATTTAGTTTTTTTGTCACCGTCTTCTGAAGCTAAAGTTATTTTTCACTTTTTTGTGTGAAGTCGGTTATATTTTTTGCAAAAAAGTTTTTATTTTTCACTTTTTTTTGGTTCATAATGTGCTTACCCTTTCACAGCGTAACGGCGTGATTTTTTGTTATGAACTGGTGTAAACAATAGAGAGACATGAGATTTCAGCGATCCCAGTTCATTTGCTATCATTTATTGAGGAGTTCCCGTCGCCTATCTTCCGAGGTTCTTCATCAGATCTTTAAATTGAATTGGAATCACTCCAAGAAAGCTCTCTTCCTAAAACTACCCAAATCGCTTCTGGTGTGCCTATAAAATTTAAGGAATTCCCTCTATTTCTCCAGGATCCCATTAAGTGGAACTTATAACACATCTAACTGTCGAAATCTGGGTGTATTGTACACTTCTGCGTACTCCCTCAGAGCATTCAGGCGTGATGTTACGTCACTAAATTACATAAACAATAAACAACCAAGCGATTGCAGCAAATACTGCAGCTTTGACGTATTTTTGAAGAGTTCCATTTATATCTCCGAAAATCAGCGTCAGATCTTAACCAAATGGGACCACACGGAAAGCACCAGCTTTCAAATAAATAAAAAAATCATTAAAATCGGTTTATCCAGTCGAAAGTTCAGAGGCAACAAACATTGTCGAAATCTGGGAGTATTGTACAAATCTGCGTACCCCCTCAGAGCATACAGGCGTGATGTTACGTCATGATGTAGTATAGACAATGAACCTACAAACGATTGCAGCAATTACTGCAGATTTGCCGTCAATTTTTGAAGAGTTCCATTGTATATCTCGGAAGATCAGCATCAGATCGTCAGAAAATGGGACCAAACGAGAAGCACCAGCTTTCAAATAAAAAAGAATCATCAAAATCGGTTCCCCCAGTCGAAAGTTCTGAGGTAACAAAAACAAAAAAAAAAAATATATACAGACTAGACGAATTGAAAACCTCCTCCTTTTGGAAGTCGGTTGAAAATGAAATCAACGATAAAATCTTTTCACATCGCTTGATGAAACTGGAATCCCGAGTCGATATAGTCGTTTATAGTGACCTGAGTTGACGTGAGTTGACTACCATCTTATGCATTTTACGAAAAATAATGCGTTTTATGTTCGTTTGACAACATTTCGAGAGTTTACAATCTCTCTAGTTATTTTACAATCTAACGTGTTTGACAATTCAACGGTGACATATACATTGCAAGCCGCGCGCACACGCGTGTAATGTACACGTCCAAAAAATCCGATTTCTATTATATTCATTATATATTTTAATAATTATTATTTATAATCGGCACGCAAATCTTCGATTCAGTTTATTGTATGTATTTTACTCAATCACGACTGAACCGACTCTGAGGTGAGGTGGTCAATTTTGTATTAAGGACTATTGTCATCGGATTATTGCTCATAATAAAAAAAAAACTGGTTCCATGGTTTAAGCTTGGACTAAGTTAGGGTGCATTCCGATATACGAAATAATCATTCACAGCGCTCACATTAATATTTTGCGTTCCGATTTAGTTTTCACGATTACGACAGCTAAGATCTATCTTTTGGGTCATTTGACAGCGCTCATGGTGATATTTATTTGGCGCAGAGTCGGTGTAATCGCATGGTGGCGCGTGTCATGACGTCACCTATGACGATTCAAGGAACATCGATATCGCGCTCACGGTAATACGGAACGGGTTTATGGACGCTCAAATCCATTACAGCCTATCTCGGAACACGGCCTTAGATGCTTCTTCTTGTAGCACAAAACGCAATTCAAATGAAACTGATAAAAGTAGGTAAATTAAGCGACTCGAAACTTAGGTAGGTACCTACTTACTCATAAACAGTTGTTGTCTCTAAGTGGTTGGATAATAGGAGAATGGAAAGACTTTAGGTCCTATCAATCGGCACGGATCTTGAGCGCGCTTACGTCCACATGCGCAGAAGATAAATTTTTGGATCTCGTAAGTTTTTTTCTATGAGCGCGAGCGTACAGACGCCAGCAAGTAAACGTAATCAATACTGTAAAGTTGATTTAATCGATTTTCAACTTTATAACAAAAGCAGAAGGTTCATTTTCGATTAGAAAATTTTTACAGATTGGGGTAAGTTGATGTACTGGCGTCTGTGCAATGCGGAAGGTCATCCCCACTCGGTCGTCTAGCGCTCAAGATCCGAACCGGTAAGTATACTTACTAGAGAATGCAAAATCTCTTGTTTATGAATAACAATACCGCGAGATCTCGCGAGATTGGCAGTTTTGTGTGTGTTTTTTTTGCAAATAATCACAATGTTTGAATAAATAAAAAAAATTATAAACATCATAAGTATTATAAGATAAGACAATCCTACTAAATAATATAAACGTGAAAGTTAGTTTGGATGGATATTTATTACTCTGCAACTCAAAAACTACTGGACGGATTTACATGAAATTTGGTACACGGATAGAGTATAACTTGGATTAACACATAGGATAGTTTTATCCCAATTTAATGTTCCATTCCAATTTTCGAGTTCTAGCGGGAGAAACCGCTGACAACAGCTAGTAGACATAATATTTGCATCAAGCATTGTTTCACGTTTCTATCTATATTTTATTAACAAACTTCTAAGGTCCATGTTCACCAAAAAGATGACGCTCTGATTATCTAAAAATATCTAATGTTTAACAGACATTTTAGTATGGGAACATGTCACAGTGACAGCTGTTTTTAGATAATCAGACCGTTATCTTTTCGGTGAACGTGGACCTAAGTGGTAAACTTTGATGTACGTATCTATCAAATTATCAAATGAAAGAAACAACCAGTCTTCCACAAAACCGACAGATCGCAACTCCGTCCGTGTCAGTCCGCGCTTCGAATAAGACGTAAGCTTGAGTGCAATCTCGTTAAACTGGCGAGATTGCATTCCCTAATACTTACCTACTTATATAGGTGCCAACACAACATACAAATATTGCTACTTCGTTAAGTAATAACAGCTTGTAATTAAAATAAAATGTTTTCTACATACTCGAAACTGACGCTGTTATAAAATAACTCTCCCTTCTTTAAGTCATCTAATTTGCAGCAAATAATCATTTCAAGAGCTAGGTATTTCGATATTATAAATTATTCTAATTGACTGAACGACTTGTTATTTATAATATTTTGCGTTGACGCCGAACATAACAAATAACTAAGTCGGCCGAAAAACATGTACCTTCCTAGCTGTACCATTACCATGCACAAGAAATCATGCGCTATCGCAAAGTAAGCATGAATGTGAATTTATTATCGTCGATTGCCTGTGACTAACGACGTAAGCTTCAAGGTCACGGGGCTACCTTAGTTTTATAGGTAGTACAAAAGTAGAGTATGGTTTTAACGCCATCTAGTGTAAATTTGTGTAAAATAAACTGGTCGCGGCCCACAAGCTGGCGAGTCAACGCTGGTAGCTCCATCTAGCGCCGAGGTTAGTGAAACAAGCCGGGCTCAGCCACTTTAGACATTTGCCCGAATAGCCCGTAGAAATGACGTAGTTACGGCGGTCACGTTTCATTGTATGGGATGGGGTATCTGTACGCTAGTATTATATTATCTGTGGCATAGGAATCCCCTAATCGCATCGGCCGCCCGATACGACCCATCGCGTATTAGCTCCGTCCAACGTCCGCGTCACACCCTACTCGCCCCCGACGATCCGATCACTATCTTGCAAGAGAGTAGGAAAGATACCAGTACAGTTCGTAGAGCTTACAAATACAGACCGAAAACCTACCGACCTCGCCGCAGAGGTCCGGCGCGAAATCCCCGTTCAATCCCTCCCCGACCCTTGCTCGAGCCAGCCCGCGATGCTGAGCCTGTAGTAATAAATCAGTCCCTAAATAATGACAATCAGATCCAGCCTGTCCCTTTGCTGCCCCCAGCGACGCCCTAAGCCGAGGTTCGTACCCCACAGGGGGTGCCCTTAGAGCGCTGTCGCTTAGTTTTTAGTTATTTTCGCCCTGGCTGGAGGCCTTAAATTCAAGGCATCCACAGGACTTGCCCGGTTAAGCAGAAGCCAGTCTTCTCAGACTGAACTGCGAGATGCCCATTCCAAAAAAAAAAAAAAAACCGATACACGGACATTACATACAGCGCCATCTAGTGCCACATTAAGCAAGGCTTGTGTCGTGGCCACCAGATAGTTGATATCTGGTGGCCACTACATATATGGTGGTTACTACATATATACTTTTTGTTTGTAAATATATACTTATTATATATATTACATGACTCGGAAATAAATGTCCATCACACAAACATTTGCTCCTCCCGGGATTCGAACCCAGGACCATAAGAACGTAAGGCAGCCCCACTACCACTACGCCATTCGGGTCGTCATTAGATACGAGACGTTATATTACCTGACAGTTAAACGAAAGAAAGTTGTAGAAAACGTTCTCAAGTATTTATTTATTTATTTATTTATTTATTTTTACACCAATTATAACATCTTTACAGACTATTCCAATATGATGTTATAAGACAACGTTATAGAATACATTTTGAACACATACAATAGAAAAACACACAATATAAAATAAGTAAAATTACCTGGTAAAAATAAAAACACCATAATTAATACAACATGACAATGTTCACAGTTGCACACCTTTTTCAATTATGAATTGAGCCCTCTGGATAAATCTCGGCAGGTGTTGCCCAAATATATCTTCCGATACCGTAATAATATTAATAATGCGTGCAGCTCGCGACATAGGGGCAAACTTGAGTAGGTTAGTCCTAGCGGCTGGCACGTCTAAAAGCGCGGGGCGGCGGCGCGCTCCCACATACCCATCCGGCGCGCGCAACCGCAGCGCAGCCAGCACCTCGGGATGGTGCAGCAGCCCTAGCAGTACGCTCGCCACGTACTTGACCAGCGCCACGTCCCTTCTTACCGCAAGCCTGGTGTACCCAACCATGCCCAGTACGAATAAACTGGGGTACATAAGGGGATAAAAGGGATAAACTCCATATTCCTTAAGGTAGAGGAATCTACAGAATTTGTTTTGCATTTTCTCCAACATGAGGCTATATTTTCTTTCATGTGGATTCCAAATGAGTGCACTTGTTTCCAGATGACTTCTCACAAGTGCATTATATAAAACCTTAACAGCAGCAGTATCGTTAAAATCCTTACACTGTCTTATAATGAAACCAAGATTTTTGAACGCCCTACCGCACACCTCCACTATGTGTTTGCGGAACGTCAGCTCAGACACCATTTGCACACCCAGATCTCGCACCTGCCTGACACGCGGTACGACTACACCGTCCATGTCGTAGTGATGCTGCAAAGGAGCCCGCGAGCGTGTGTAGCTCATTATACAACACTTGTCAATATTAAAATTTAGTTTGTTTGACTTACTCCATTGTACCACATTGTCGATATCAGACTGGAGCCGATTACAATCAGCCGTCTCCCTTACATTTAGGTACAACTTTAAGTCATCTGCAAACAGTAGACACTTTGCCTCCTTTACGACCGTAGGCAGGTCATTAACAAATAATATAAACTCTAATGGTCCAATATTACTGCCTTGACTCACCCCAGATAACGTGCAATACGGTCCAGACTCGTGTCCCGCATACTCGACGTACTGTCGGCGTTCGCCAAGGTAGCTCGCAAAAAACTTTAATAATTGTGGTGTGAATCCCATCGCAGAGAGTTTGCACAAAAGCACGTCGTTATCCACGGTATCAAAAGCTTTCCGGAAGTCAAAATACGCCACATCCACCTGTCCCCCAGCGTCAATGACTGGCGACAGGTAGTTAACAAATGACAGCAAGTTGCCTCCCGTACTGTGACCCGGTCGAAAGCCATGTTGAGCGTCAGATAGTTGTGAGCTCACTTGCGTATAAATACTTTTATGCAACACCGATTCAAATACCTTAGCGAACGCAGACAGCACCGCCACCGGTCGGTATCCACTCACGTCGGTGCCCACTCCCCCTTTAGGGACTGGGATAACGCGGGTGAGTTTCCACCGGTCCGGGTAGTGACCCTCCCGCAAACACAAGTTAAAAATGTGCAATAAGGGCGCTTCAAAAATCATGCGACAATCTTTGACTATGTAAGGTGGTATGCCGTCCGGACCCACAGAGCGTTTGGGCTTGAGACGCAGGAGCGCCGCACGCAGATCTCGCGCGCTGAGCCCGTCAACATGCACGCGTGCCGCTCCCGCCGCGCCGCCACCCGCGTGCTCTGCGGCTACCGAGTTTAGCGCCGGCTGCTTCTCGCTGTACACCGAATGAAAATACGAGGCAAAACATTCCGCACACTCCTCTTCCCTCAGCAATAAGCCGTCCTTAGACACCTTGGGTTTATTGCGCCGAGACTGCTTGGCCCTAATAAAGTTCCAGAACGATTTTGGATCCACTTGCAGGTTATTCTGGAGCCTGTTTTGGTACACCTTATAGTTTGACGCAATTTTTAATTTGACCCTAGTACGTAAGCAAGCAAACATTTCGTAATCAGTCAGGGAACCAGTAGATTTATATAATTTGTGATAACGCCATTTATTTTTTATGTCTGTTATCAAATCAGGCGTGTACCATTCTGGATAGCAAAACCTAGACCCATGTTTATTTGCTATAATATTTTTCTTAGGAACACAACCGTCAATAGTCTCATTCACTGTTTCATAAAAATAATCTAAAGCCGCCTCAGAGTTATGTATATTAAACAATGGTTCCCAATTTACCAACCTCAAAGAATTATACAAACTAAGAAAGTCAGCTTTATTAAAATTCCACTTACGTTTACTGAGTGACGAAACATATTTTTTCTGAGAAGGTGGAGGGTTACCCTCTGCTTCCCGATGACTAAGCTTCACGCTTATGTCCAGTGGCGGATGTTGTGTATCAACATTGACTAAAGGTTCCTCAGAAAGTTGAACCCCTATACAACTCAACTCAAACGTTGACAGTACTAAATCTAAGGCACGATTATTAATATTAACAACGTCATTTACCTGCCGAAATCCACCGTAGGAAATAAAATACTCCAAATAACTTTGAATTTCTACGGTCGTAGAAGGCATGTTAAAATCTCCCAACACTAGAACTTTGTCATATTTATCACAAACATTCTCTAATATATGAAATAGATTCATATATTCATTAGCATCACATTTTGGCGGAATGTAAACAACACAACAGAAAAATAAAAAATGATTTTGTTTGTGTACCGTCGCGCACACAATCTCAAACAAGGCACTGTTCACATTATCAACATAAACGCGATTCAAATTAAAACGCGGTGAGGCCGCCAAAAACACTCCTCCTTGTTTACGACCGTCTGTTCGATCACATCGTAGTATGCTGTATTCAGTTGGGATTAGTTCTCCGTCATTAATTCCTTCATTTAGACCTGACTCCGTAATTGCGAAGAGATCAAATGTCGATGCCAATATATTATTATAAAATGTACTTGTTTTCGTGCGTAATCCTCGAACATTCTGGTAATACACTTGGAAACTCTTATAGCTGGCTTTGATTGCCCCTACCTGGATTTCGGGGGTTACGAAACCACACCCACTGATTAAATTGCGCATTTAATGGCCAACTGTCAACGTTATTAACCTTCTCAAAAAGAGATTCCGGAACTCCAACCATGAATGACGCATAATCTCTAGCAGTCTTAGGGATGATTTTTTCGACTTTAATGTCTGCAGATCCACATAATCCCTTCACATGATCACTTATCGCCTTCTCCGTTGTGTCCGGATGTAGCGACCACGGGTTCCATCTATCTGGCAGAATCTTGTTGCTCCGAAATTCATTTAGCATAACACACTTGGCATAATTTTCTTTAAACGAATATATTAAAGGCATTTTTTTTTTTAAATATACTTATTGTTTGGCTGAATGTGTGTATGTCCGAATTTGGAATGGCATACTTTTAGATAGCAGAATTTTATTTGGCATAATTACCTTTGGCATTGTTCATATTTCGCATAATTTCGTTTAGAATAATGTTTACTTAGAACGACGATTATTTGATATAATTTCACTTGGCATACTATGAAGATTGCAGAATTTCATTTGGAATAATTTTATTTGGCAGTATTGCCATTTTTCAATGCCACAAAATAGCATTTTTTAACCTTAATTTAAAATTAAAATATTATCTTAAAAAGTAAATATGTTGTGCTAGAAAAGTTAGTGACAGAAAAGAATCGCTCCAAAACCGACTCCACGTAGTCTTGTTTGCCCTACCCCAAGAGTGTAATTTAAAATCGCGTAGGCGCGGAGGGGCGAGGCGGGCCGCGAGTTGAGGAGCAGGTGGTTGTAACACTCGCCGCCGCGGCTGAGGTTGGCCGGCGAAGCCGGCCAGCAAGCCGAAGCTGCGGTGGCGAGCGTTAAACCCATCTGCGACGAACAGCTCGCGTGGGACCGCCGTAGCCCCGCAGCGCCGGAGCCGTGACAGAAACCATGCCTGCTGCATGTTGCATGCTTGCTTGCATGCTACATGATTGCTGCATGCTTGTTTGTATGCTGCATGCTTGTTTGCATGCATGCTGTATGCATGGTATATGCATGTTCAGATGTTTACATGCCTGCTGCATGCTTGCTTGCCTGCTGCATGCTTGCTTGCATGCTGCGTGCTGCATGCTTGCTTCATGCTAGCTTGTATACATGCACGATATAATATGCTTGTTTGCCTGCTTTTTACAGGGAAATAAAAACCAAGTGTTCACAATCAACTGATTTTATGAATTTTCTGTGATATGATAGATGAGTCTTTCCATTATTATGCATATGAAATGTATGCCAAACAATAATTCTAACTGTAAACTTTCTGAGATATGATAGTTCTGCCTTTAAAGACTATCGATATGAAAATTATGCCAATAGATGATTCTGACTGTGAACTTTCTGCGATAAGATGGTTCTACTTTTGAATCTTATGCATATGAAATGTATGCCTGAAGATGATTCTGGCTTACAAAATTATGAGTATGAACCTATGATAAATGAGTATCTGCCAAACTATTTTCTGCGAAATGAAGTTTATGCCATCAGCTGGTATGCAAAATAATATTATGACATAAAAAGTTCTGCTATAAAGGGTGGACCCAGCGACCACACATGCAAAAATTTCTTCCTCTGAATAGCTTGGAGCGCAACAATTTGAGTGTTTCCCCCTTTTTGTATAGTATTGGTAATCGTTTTTGGTCGTTTCTTATTATTACCACCTACTACTTTCCACTCTTCGGGAGTAGCGTTATCCTCCAACACTGTTTCTGTGTTTTCCGACCTGTCGCTTGTTTTCTGCAGTATGGACGCCGCCTTATTCTTGGCACGCTCAGTCGCTCGGCGCGTACGCTCCGTCACCATTTCTTGAGGTTCGTTAGCATCAATTCCAACGTTCGTCTCACTTACACGCTGCGTAGAAGGAATTACGACTGGTATCGCCATCTCGCTCCTTGCCGTATTATTTGATGCGATGTGAACTTCGATCTTCTTAATATTCGAGGACAATTCTGCAAGTACCCTCGTCTGTTCTGTGATCACCAGCTGTTGATCTTCTAATTTCTTATTTTGCGACTCAATCACTGCTGATTGAGCCACAATTTTCGCTGTCAACGCTGCCACTCTCTTCAGAAGGTCATTGAACGCCGTTTCCACATTGAATTTCGACATTTTTACCGTTTATCGGAATAAAATCACACGGGGTCTAAGTTCGCGTGTCAAAGACAATTATGAAAGTAATCTTTAGGCATCGATATCACCAATAACAAATGAATATCTACCCTTAACTCAATAAATACAATAATCCCCACGCACAGACAAAATTACACATCCAATTGTACCTTCACAGTTCACTTGATCACAATACAGACCCTTTCCCCCAGTAACATTGAACAAAGACATTAACTACCTGCCGCTTCACGCTTCTAAGATAAACAGCCTCTTTGGTCCACGCCTCTTTGTTGAATGTCTCACGTTATATCCCTTAATCTGTACCCTACGCATCCCTTTGCCTTGCTTACTTCAGTTTGAGGAGAAGGTTTCAAAGTGTAGAAACCTCTTTGGATGTTTATTGATATAGTGGTTTTAGGGTTATCCTTAGTTATTCGTTGGGTTGTATCGGTTGGTGATATGTGTAGACAGGTACAGCCCATTCGAGTTTATACAATGTGTAAATATAACCATTAGGAAGACGTTAATCAAGAATTCTGTACATCAAACCAAGTAACCCTTTGCATCATTGCTGGGAAAGATGATTTTTTTTTGGGTGACAATCAGGTTCTATGGTAACCATTGTACTGATGTATGCATTCAATGGTTATGGTCACGGAAGTATTTAAAGTAAAATTATAACCTTAAGCCGGCAATGAAAAAAAAATTAAAAATTTGTAACTTTGACTTCCAATTTCTCAGTAACCAGAAGTTTCCCAGGAAGGAACAAGTGCCTTCCGAATATGTTAAGGGTCTACAGATTGCACTGCAAGTGTGGTGAGTCGGGCATACTCAGATTCATTAATTCTTTCTTGTTCAACATCTTTTAAGCAGTCTTTTTGACATATGCGAGTCGCTTGAACGTACGCAATAAAAATAATGACCCTATTCGAAAAAATCGCCTGTTTGGAAACTCTTCTGTGATGTTCTAAGAATAAATATTCAGACTGCAAAATTGCTTTGGGCTATGTCACGTACACCAATAACTTGCGAAGGAAAGAAAATTTCAAGATATTATAACCATTGACGGGTTGTTTACTCAATCGCTTAGTCTACAATAAGAAATATCGTTCGTGTCTCAGTAGATAAAGAAAGAGTAAAAGCTATAATGAAGACTTTCGTTTCCCGACACAGTTCCACTGTTAAAGGGAATAAATGCCACTATGTTTTATCATGGATTTAATACATTATTCCAAACTTGATATTTTTTGTAGGTTATTAAAAAAATACCTGGATCATACAAACAATCAACACGGACACGGTCCAAGTAATACGTACAGCATTTTTAGGGTTCCGTAGCCAAATGGCAAAAAACAGAACCCTTATGGATTCGTCATGTCTGGCTGTTCGTCCGTACCTACGTCACAGCCATTTTTTTTCCGAAACTATAAAAACTATGCTGTTGAAACTAGAGTTAAGATTTAATCTGAGAACCGTATTAAGATTTTCGCATTTTTTTTTAAATTCAAGAAATTTTGGGGTTTCCTCATGCTTACTGAAACTCTTTTTTTTTTTCATCTAACTCATACGTGTGGGGTATCTATGGATAGGTCTTTAAAAATGATGTTGAAGTTTCTACTATCATTTTTTAGGGTTCCGTAGCCAAATGGCAAAAACGGAACCCTTATAGATTTGTCATGTCTGTCTGTCGGTCTGTCTGTCTGTCTGTCTGTCTGAGGTTTCTAACATATTTTTTTTCTAAACTGAATAGTTGCGCAAAAGATACTTCCAAAGTGCTAAAATGTGTGTGCCCCCCCCCTGTAACTTCTAAAATAAGAGAATGTTAAAACAAAAAATATATGATGTACATTACCATGTAAACTTTCACCGAAAATTGGTTTGAACGAGATCTAGTAAATAGTTTCTTTTATACTCGTACGTTATAAATCGAAACCAAATTTAAAAATTAAGAAAAATCATTATCAATTTAATACACATAAACCGTGAACCAGTTACTTGCTGCTAAGGGATCCTTCATGGGCGAGTCCGACTCGCACTTGGCCGCTTTTTTTTTAATAAAATAGCCGTGAATCAACTTTAGCGGGTCTAGAATACGAAAAATAACACAAAGTTTCCCAAAAAACATTAAAAGTCTAAACTTCTTAGAAGACCATAGTACAGTAAACAAAAATGTCAGGTGGAAAACTTCAAACGGATTTTACACACCTCGTCACCTTAAAAACAAGAAAAAACTCTCGCTCAAGTAACCTCGTTTGAAAACTCGGTCAAAATGTGGTTGAGGAGGTAATGACAAAACTCGGTAACCCGTTTGCACATTAAACGATGGTTGAACCACAGATTGGTACAGAAGGTCCATAGGAAGAATAAAAAGGCACACACACATAGATACACTTTATTTAGGGCGAATACATGAGCTAAACGCGAGTTTTATAATTACTAAAAGTATATGATTCACTGCTATATACAAAACCAGGAAAATATATGATAATCTTTGGGATATATGCTAGTATGATAGTATTTTGAAAACATAATGCAATTAATATTTTACTTGATAGAAAAAAATCACGAACTTATGTCTAAAAAATTCTTTGGACGAGTAAAGCCATGCTAAAATACATGTGATCATTCTAATTTTTTGGCAAATAATTCTACAAGCAATATACGAGTATCAGCATTAGTGTTTTATTTTTAGTCCAATCAATAGATTTTTTGTATATCGATCGAAACTACTCATTTGGCACTATTTGGCCCGCAGTGACTGACGTAACAATCACTTTGTACTGCAAGCGATTCAGAACTTTATTCCAACATAATTTCGAAAGAAGTTTGAACCATTACAAATAGAATTGCTAATTTCATGTAGAGTGTAAACGCTCTGGGATCTGAAGCTTTAGTTTCAGTGTAAACGCACTCGCGATTGGCGTTTATTTGTGTTTGCCGTTCTGGACCCGTACAACCACATCATAAAGGATGACGCACGCTAAACCGTGCTGGGTTCGAACCGACTGTCGGCACTATTACAATCACTTGTCCGTTGCTCGGTAGCGGCTCGGAAGCGTGTGTGTGTCCATACAAAATTGCACGGTTGACCCTCGGCTCGGACCCGGCACGGTCTAGCGTGAGTCATCTTTATTATTTTAGATTTAAACAATACTCGAAAAGTATACGCTTATAAGAACGAAATGGTGATGAGTTGTAATTTAGAGCTGTTATAACCATGGTATTCGTCTATGTCTATTTTATTACTACTTAATTAATTATCTACGCATTGTAGATAATAATTCATTCATGAAGTTCATTATTTTTCAAAACCTTTTTAGGAAAATAGCCCGATACCTTTTTTATTCTGTGCCGATACAAAGGTCGTAATAAAAGGTCCAACGTGGTAAAAACTTGGAGCTTAACCTTTTGCTTTTTGTTTTTTTTTTATGGGTGGGATGTGGGCGGAGCGGGAGGGAGTGTCAGACTTTTACTGACTAAAACCCATTCTTATTCGGAAACACGAATATTGCCTAAGTGTGACACTTTCTAGTTTAAGTGTTAGCACGCGTTTATGTGTGTGTGCTGTGCACCCATTTTGCACTCGTATGGAGCCGGATTTCTGACTCTGCTATTTTGTGGCACTATCGGTAAGTGTTTCAGCATATTGTACTGAATTCATGAGCTGTCGAGTGTTTCAGAATACAATCTAACACGTAACGAAAATATTTTATTTGGGACTTGAGTTTAAAACTGAGCTTGTTTAAAATATTCTTTTTTGGGGAGTTGAAGTGGTAATTTAAAATAATAAAAAATATGTAGGTTTTCATTCTAAGTATCCTTATATTTTACAGCCTCAAACTTCGACCAAAAATTCTAAAGAACAACTATTCAAAATCACTATTCTAAAGTTTGTAACGATGTCTGTATATTTGTGACCTTTTCACGCAAAAACTACTCATCTGCTTTAGATGACATTTGGCAAACAGGTAGTCTGTCACCTGAATCAGAATCAGAATGCTTTATTTGTAAACATAGGTCAAATTATAATAATAATGATACAGATAGGTAGATCCTCTATGTTTACCACAACCTGGACCCGGACCTCCCGGTCCTCCTGGACCTGGATTAACACATAGGGTACTTGTTATTATTGTAGTGCTACCGGCATAAAAAATATCCTAATTGTAACGGGTGACTTCGTGGGCTAGTAAAGAATATAAATCATCATCTTCCTGCCCTTGTCCCATTTTATTTGGGGTCAGCGCAATACGTTTTCTTTGTTCATTCTCAGGGGAGAATGAAAGAAAGATTCTCTTTCATATAAGTCTTCACAGAATCCATCCATCTTTTCTTTGGCCTTCCTCTCTATCCATCAACATCCATGTCCATTACTCTTTTAATCACATGCGTTTTATTAATCCTCATTACATGTCCATATCAAGCCAAACGACTTCCTTTCGATTTTTCAGTACCTAACAGGTGCCGCTTCAAACTTCCTGTAATATACCTACTCCAAGAATACAAATGATAACACAATAATAAAATGGATCAGGTAAACACTATTCGGTAGTTTTTTCCGCTGGTAAATTAACAAACCTTATTACAGACTAGCTGACCCACGCAACTTCGTCTGCGTCACATATAAGAGAGAAAATCGAAAGGGAAAAAGTCCTCGTTTTTGCAACATTTTTCATTTCTGCTTCGCCCCTCATGGTCGTAGCGTGATGTTATATAACCTAAAGCCTTCCTCGATAAATGGACTATCCAACACAAAATAACTTTTCGATTTGAACCAGTAGTTCTTGAGATTAGCGCGTTCAACATAACAAACAAACTCTTTTGCTTTATAATATTAGTATATTGGTATAGTTATAGGAGGGAGGATAAAGTAGTTAAGCAATAATACAAAAAACTTCCAAATGTTTTGAAACTACAAATAGGTATGTATATTGAGTGAAATTATCAAATATTATTTTACATGTAGACAAATCAACCTTGTTATTTAATGACGAGAAAGTGATATTATACCTTAAGGTTGTAACTCAATTAAGTGGTCGACTGTTTAACGCATGACACAAACACGCTCTTATTTATGACGAGATTAAAATAAACAGTTCACACAGAGACAGTTCTTAAAGAAAATATATACCAAATAAAACCTAACTCATTTAAGTAACGTAGCAATATGACAATTAAAAACCATCTTGAATTGTATTTACAAAAAATGTTTATGCAAACCAAATCTAGGTCGCGCTTGGTCCACTGAAAGTGTCTGTGAATTTAAAATTAAAATCGTGAACAGACAATGGCCTGTGTGGCATGTTTCGGCTGAAGTACATTGGTTTTATTATTTTTCTTGTACAATGTCCCAAATATATCTCGCAGAGAAATAAAACAAGGGTTTCTAGAGTAAGACAAAACTTTAATACATAACCGCGGAGGTCGTTCCTTGCATGAAAATCTTAACATCGCGATCTAGAAAGATGACGTCACTGCACATCGCCATCTGTTATCCAAAAACGATACTAAACGTAACAAATGTTAGTTTAACTTTAAACAGATTAGACATTCTTTTATGTATTCTATAAACTACAACAAACAGAAAAAATGTTAATAACTTAAAGTTTACTTGTTGTTTTTTTGGTAAATTTTACAACCATTTGCAAGTTTTGTCTTCTTCTGAGGACCCGAATGGCGCAGCGGTAATGAGCTACTGTTCGTGTGATGAGCATGGACATTTGTTTTCGAATCATGGATGTTTATACGCATAATAAGTATGTTTTACAAACAAAAAGTATCTATGTAGTATATCAATTATCTGGTGTCTACGCCACAAGCTTCATTGCTTAGGTGGCACTAGATGGCATTGTGTAATGTCCAGCGCTATTTATTCTTCAATATCTGACATATCTGGCCTGAAAGTCTGAAAACCAGTCTTATCAGAAGGTGCAGTATTACCCAGTACTTTGACGACCCGAATAGCGTAGTGGTAGTGACGCTGCCTTACGTTCTTAGGGTCCTGGGTTCGAATCCCAGTAGGAGCAAATGTTTGTGTGATGATCATAGACATTTGTTTCCGAGTCGTGAATGTTAAAATATGTATCATAAGTATGTATTTACAAACAAAAAAGTATATATGTAGTATATCAACTATCTAGTGTCCACGACACAAGCTTTGCTTAGTGTGGTATTAGGTGGCGTTGAGTGTTAATGTCCAGCGATATTTATTTCACGAAAAATTGCGTTTTATTGTAAGCGTGTCGGGAGTGTGCTTTACTAAGTTTTTTTTTCATAGCTAAGCACACTCCCGACTAATTCGCCATTAAAACAAAAAAATCTAAATCGTCTCATCCGTTCGGGAGCAACGATGCCATAGAATCGTCAAACTTAAGACACCACGTCGTTCTTGCATCGGGGGTTGAAAACTATATTAAACATAAGGGCTATAGTCCTTCAAAGCCTATCCAATATTTAGCAAATACAATAGTTAAGTAAACAAGTGAAGGTAATCCAATTTGTATTCGACCATGAGCCCATTCTGACGAGTAATTTGATTAATCATAAGCTTGATTATGTTATAGAGACTATATTGATGAATATGTGGGGGTTTTGTGAGTTTGTAAGTAGATTATGATGAATTAGAGGCAGGAACGTACTTAGGCTTGCTGTTATTTATGATATTTATGGCAGTGTTACATTGTAAAAACCGTTAGATTGTAATGTAACTAGCGAGATTGTTAACTCTCGAAATATTGTCAACTAAACTGCTTACAATATGACGCATTATTTATCGGTAGATTATAATCTGTCGAAGTGAAACCGTAATATTATGAAATGTATGCGACGGAAGTCAACTCGCCTGGTGTGTAAGGAGGGGGGGAGGAAAGGGGGCACCCCATTGCCCCTCGATACCACTCTCATGAAAAGCTAATGCAACATTCCTGAGAAAAACCGGTTAATATAACCTAACCTCAAAACACTTTATATTCCCCTAAAAAGTGTAGACGACGGAGCGGGGCTCCTATTTCTGCCTAAAGGGTTTAAAGGAACCTAACTAACCTAACCGATTATGGGGGCAGAGATACCTCCGTCGCATGCATATCACAATATTACGGTTTTATTTCGATAGATTGTAATCTACCGAAAAAGAATGCGGCAAATTATAAGCTGTGTGTTCGGTTGACAATCTTTCGAGAGTTTACAATTTCGCTAGAAAGATTACAATCTAACGGGATTTACAGTTTTACGGTGACATTTATAAGCGTGTCCCGCGTTTAATTATTATAAAAATGTAACTTTGATATCAGCCATTTCAAAGATTAGCTAGAGCGAACATATAGGTAGACAAATATACAAAATAAAACAATTTGGTTTACAAGTTCAGTAAAAACTTGATAATTTGAAATTACAAATAGACACTTCAATATTATTTATTCGTATAGATTTATTAACAAAGTTATTATTTATTAGCCCTAAATACATGTGTATAAGTTGAAATCGAATCATTGTAGTAATTCGTAGGAATCATTTTTGGCTGTAGAAATTTATCCATATTTTGAACAAAATACAGCGCCTTGGAATCTCGGTCAGGATCCGTGTAAAAATATTCAAAATTATGCATTCACTTAGGAAAGCCACGGTTTACCGAACACGGTTTCACAGCTGAAGTGAGGTGAACCAACTTGAGATCCGGTAGGATATTCTATAAGCCATCGTTTAGGGCGAATTTTCCTTGAATATGGAAAAGCTGAAGAAATGGTTGTGTTTGCTTTAGTTAGCAGCAAGCACATTACCATTTCTTCAACTTCTTCTGATATATTCGACTATCTATATTGTAATATAACCAGCTGATGCCCGCGCTTCCTTCCGCGTTCACATTATATACTAAAACCTTCGAGAACCATTCGATCCATTGAAGAAAACAGCAAGAAAATAGGTGCAGAAGTTTTTGAGTTTATCGCGAATAGACAGACAAACACGGCAGAGGACTTTGTTTTATAATAATTATGTAATGATAGTGATACTAGTACCTGGGCAACCGAGTTTTGTTCGGGTGAAAATAAATAAATAAATTTATTCCTGGTAAATAAATACAATTGTAGAAATCCTAAGACATAACCAATATAAGATCATCTGTTGCAAAACAGAGAAAACGAAATTTCGCAGACATGAGACCTATGTAGATCTGTATAGATTTCCATAGGTCTACATAGGTCTGGAAAATTTCGTTTTCGCCTCCGTTACCCAATTACTGTTAACTTGTGTCATCCCACTACTGGGCAAAGGCCTCCCCCATGACCTCCAAATCTTCGTCGTTGCTTCTGTCCAGCTCGTCCCACCATATCCCTGACGACGAGACGAGACAAATGGGAAGCCGTCAACTCCTTCTGCGAAGCAGTCATGCTAGCGAAGGAGGTGTCAGAACGAGAGAGGGAGAGATCCTCTCTTCCCGGCCGCCGCGGGAGACGCACCGGGCGTCGGGGACTACGTGGTGGCTACCGGCCACCGTAGATGCGGGCCTGTGGACGGTTGGCTATGGGCTAGCTAGCCGTCCGTCCGTCTAACGACGACGACAGGCCGTGTCCACGGCGCGTTCGTGTTCCACGCGCGCCTCAAAGAGATGTCAGCATAAGGGGAGGGGCCCGCAAGGGCCGAAGCCTGCCGGGGTTGCGGTCCTGTTCGAAAGAGATACCGCGGCCCCGGAACATAAAGGGCGAGAAAGGAACATGGATGGGTTTTAGTCAGTAAGAGTCTGACACTCCCACCCGCTCCGCCCAGAGTGGGAGATTAAGTCATTTGATGATTTCCCATCCCAAAAAAACAAAAAAAAAGGTCTGCCGCATCACTTTCAGGGCTTATTTTGGCACACAGTTCTTTGGGTAAACGGCAGATTTGGCCAGCCTAATTCCACTTCAGCTTAGCGGCTTTTAGAGCAACGTCAGTTATTTGGGTTTTAGAGCGCAGTGTATTGTTGCGTGTAAAATGAAATGATTATACTATAACATTATAAAGCTGAAAAGTTTGTTTATTTGGTTGAAAGTGCAAAGCTCAAAACGAACGGTTGGATATGAAAAAATATTTTTGTGTTGGATAGTCCATTTATCGAGGAGGGTTAACTTCAAAAAGAGCGGAGCATAAATGAAAAAAGAAGAAATGAATCAAGTTGCCATAATAATCTAATGGGCGAATTTGATTTAATTCTCCGAGCTACTACCTAATTATTATGATTTAATTACCTACAATAACGCGTCTCTGAATTGAAAGCCAGCCAATAGCTTGCTGTTCGCTGCAGCTGACATTCAATATTATAGTTTCAGTAAATTGATTAACTAAACTATGTGTAGCAGACGGATCAATAATTAGCCTATCAACCAATAAGTACCAACCGTTAAGTACTTGAAACAATAACTGAAAGTTAAGTAGGCAATATCACTTCATATTATAAAACAAAGTCCTCCGCCGCGTCTGTCTGTCTGTCGATCTGTTTGTGATAAACTATAAAAGTACTGCAGCGATTTTCATGTTGTTTTGACCATTGGGTAGAGTGGTTTTCGAAGAAGGTCGTTTCGTCACATAAGATTTAAAACGAAAAGAAAAAAATCCCCGTTTTTGCAACATTTTTCATTTCTGCTCTGCTCCTAATGGTCGTAGTGTGATGTTATATCCCTAAAGCCTTCATCGATGAATGGACTATCCAATACAATAAAAAAAACAGTATGAACCAGTAGTTCTTGAGATTAGCGCGTTCAACCAAACAAACAAACAAACTCATCTGCTTTATAATATTACATAATATATTATATACAGTGTGTCCGGACATGAACTAGCGATATTCTAAATACTTGAATATAAACTATTTTAAAGTACAATTACATAATATTAGCGAGTCCAATACACTTACCCGCTATGTGGCAGCCATTTTGTTTTTTTTGTTGAAATATGCTCTATGCGAGTACAAAAAAATCATATATCTCAAAGTTTTAGTCATACTGAGATAAAAATAAGCTTATTTAAAAGGTAATAAATTGTCTACTGTCTGCATTACAAAACAATGTGTTCACAATTCCACAACGTTTGAAAAACAAAATGAAAGTAAAAAAAAAACAAAAATAATGCGACTCAACCAATAATTGTTAATTACTACAAATACACCCCAGACAACTTTTTTTTTTAACTAGATCGACAGATTTTGAGCTAAGCTACAAGTTATCAATACAACATAACATTTTAAATACCTAACAATGTTAATCAGTACAGTACATAATTAATATAATTATTAGCAAGTTGTTCCCAACAAATTTCTGTATTTTCCCGGTGATGTGATTAATCATGACAACCAATGAGAAAAAATCGTCAACAAAAAATCCATCAGAAATATTCTAGCTGGTTGGCTGAAAGCGTAAAAGAATTACTCAGGCAAGCCGTTGCAGCCACATTCCCAACTAAAAACATTCTTTGATAATCCAGGAGCAAAGGAAAAACCTTAATTAGATTTTGCGTCAAAGCATTACTATGAAACCTATTTTACATTGAAAAACTCTCTACATTTTTGTGAGTAAATACGATGAGGTTTCAGTGACTGTTGTGATAAGTTTAAAATACCACAGTTAAATACATGTAGAATACTCTAAATCGGTATTCAGCTGTATCTGGTTAGACTGGAAGCCGACTCTAAAATAGTTTTGGTGGTCTAAAATGGCCGCGTTAACAGAATCTTGAATTTGAATTTTACTAAAGCGGCCGTTTTAGGCCCGCTGATAAGGCTAGGGAAGAAGAATTTGGTAATGTCATCTAAAGTTAATAAAGTAAAGATAGCTTTGTTATTCAGAAGGGATCCACACTCTTTTTTTTATGTATTTGTATTGTAGACAGAGTTTTAACTGTCATTCTCCGCAAATTTTTACTATTAAAATATCTTATGCCCGCCGCTTCGGTGGTTGGTAATTGTTCCAAGAGATCGTATTACGGAGATTAAAAATATCCTATGTTAACACATTCCTGGATTAAGATTCAAGTTTTTAAATTATCATGATAGTTTTTGCGTGAAAAAGTAAAAAACGTCTGTCCGTGCTCGCAAACTTTCACATTTGTAATAGCAGTAAGATATTCACGTCGGTTCGCGGTTTAATTAGTTAAGACTAAGTACATATTTAACGTTTTAAACGGTATCTTGTCTCCTTAAGTTAGTGGCAAGGGTAGTGGGTAGTGTTAGAAGGTAAAGGTATGTTGACGGTCTGACAGTGCAGACTTTCACGTCCCATGTCAGATGGAATAGGGTTTGGTCGAAATAATAGTTTTTTTTTGCTGGTGCCCATTATTTTCAAATTATTAAAATGCTCTGGTATATTTTTAACCATAACAATATATAAGGTGTTAAAAAAATAACTGCAAGAAACTTGAGGAGTTGATTGGAATCACAAATAAAAATAATCACGTAAAAAAATTATGCAAGTAACGATCCGTTTCAAAGATATGCAATATTTTGACTGCGCACAAAATTATTGAATATGCGCACTTGACTGTACTGTGACTGCACCGTGCAGGGCGCCGCGCGCGTGGTCGTTCACCCCTGCGACAGCGCAAACGTTGACAGCTGATTCTAACTTTCCCATCACATTTTGCCAAATCTTATAATGTACCTATTTTTTTAGTCTATCGTCTTTTTACATAATTCTCTGTTAATTGAGAGGTCTGGCTTTTGTGATACAGGAACTCCTAGTACAAGAGCCAGAGCTACACTGATGTTTGAGAAATAATTTGTCAATAAAGATTTATTATTTATTATTATTTATTTATTTTGCAAACTTTGGATTGGCAATGTTTTTTTTTTATGTAAACACTAAATATGCTTGAAAAAAGATTTTTTGCACGCTTGCCTAGATTGGTCTGTGGATGGGTGACCACCCGATACATGCCGAGTTTCTACCGATCCTCGGAAAGCACGTTAAGCCTTTGGTCCCGGATGTCATTTATAGATCTTTGACAGTCGTTACAGGTAGTCAGTGGCCCAAAAAGTCTGACAACCAGTCGTACCAAGGGGTATCTTAATACGATAATAAATAGTAATACGGTAAAACTATTACCCAGTGGTAACTGGGTTGTAGATGTCAGATAGGCAGTCGCTCTATTTTTGTATCTGTAATTTTTATTGTGCACACAATAAAGAGTATTCTATAAGTCTATTCTATTCTATGTAAAATTCAGCTGCATCCGTTCAAACTGAAACCAACCCAAAAATATTTGGGAAAAGCTAGGCAGATGAGGCAAATGACGAAAAACTTATCGCTGACAAAAAAAAAAAAACACTTCACCGAGCTCTCTTACTGCCAAAGCCACCAATTTATAAAAATAAAATGAAATCATGTCCAATAAAATGACATTAAAGCATACCCGACAGTCTGTCGAAATCCATTGAAAACTTTATAGCACAACCCCTAATAGAAATATGAAGGGCCGAACAACTTCAAAGAATTCCAAGATGAATGATGGCAGAGGATTCCTTGGTGACGTTAATAGGGAGACAATGACAAATGTTCCCTGTTCACCCTTTAATTTCCTCTTGGGGAGAAACTTCACTTTGTAACGTGAAATTTTATGAGTTAACTAAGGTTAATTAGAGCTTGTTTTTCGGTGAGTTTTTCAACCTTGCTCAATTTCTTCTTTTTGGTTTTGTTTTAGGATCAAACCTTGACGGTTTCTGGTTCGCCTATTATAATATTATCTGTCACAATAACCCAAAAAAAAACATTATCGGTAATACGATTTGCTGTTTTTTTGTTATTTTTTTTAATGTTTTGTCTCTGTTTTCATAAAATCGAGCTCACGGTTTCGATTTTGCGTGTTTTTTATTGACCATAGACTTGTAAAAACATTACCCTGAAAATATATTTTCTACTGAATACTTTTACTATCAAATTATTTCTGACTCGATTGGTTTTACTATACAGCGTTATTTGTAAAACACCAAAAACAGTAGTAGTAGTAGAGTAGATAACTAAGTTCATAAACAACAACATTTTTGTTGCACGACTTTTCTGAAAACAGACCAAAAAAAATCAACTCTCCATACATAATCCGTCCGAACAGCTGATCGAGTTTTCTATGAAAAATCATTTTTTTTAAACTGTTTTCAAAAAAGTCGTAGAGCAAATGTTGTTTTTGATGATGTTAGTAATTTACTCCTGCGAAGTTATTGATGTTTTACAAAATAACCCTGTATGAGGTGTATTCTATTACGATACACAAAATCTCTAATAATATGTCTAATAATATGTAAACACTTAAGATTTTTTTAAATTGTGTTTCTCCTAATGTACTGATTAAAATTTAATGTTATAACGTACATAGTATTCTGGAACTCATATTTTATGAAAAAGGTCTAATTTCCTAGTTATAATCGTTATTTCTCGCGAAAGTAGCTATAATATTAAGGAAAGTGTATATGTCACCGTAAAATTGTCAAATACGTTATATTGTAATATCTCTAGCGATATTATACACTCTCGAATTATTGTCAAATGAACATACTGCTTACAACAAAACGCATTATTTTTCGTGAAATGCATGCGATGGTAGTCAACTTACGCGGTGTGGAGGGAAGGAGGGGTCCCCCTTGCCCAGTGGCACAACTCTCATGAAAAGGTAATGCACCATTCCTGAGAAATACCGATTAATATAACATAACCTTAAAACACTTTATATTCCCCCTAAAAAGCGTAGTCGACGGAGCCCCGCTTCGCGGGGCCCCTATTTCCGAACCTAACTAACCTAACGGGGGGGTGCCCCAAGTCCCGATTATGGGGGCAGAGATACTTCCGTATGTTCAGTTGACAATAATTCTAGACATTACAATATCGCGAGAAAAAACACGTTATATTGTAATATAACGTGTTTGACAATTTTACGGTGACATATACATATTATTAGACGTGACTGTACACTTAAGAGATTTCTTGTACAAATAGATGCTCCTTATATATTTACCTACGGTACCCTGGTTGCATCCAGTGCAATAGATTACAGCTTAGCAGTTAGCTTGAAGTAACAAATTAATGGGCAAGCGATGGAATTAGCATTCGAAACGTTTGCCTGGTAATGCAAATGCTAATTCTAACGATATATGTTTGTACTTGCGGCCTAACTGTTTATCGATATACGTAGTGATGTGCCCCGATTATCGTATGAGGGGATTATGTTTGTATCGATTCCTGTGATAAATATATAAATGTACCTACTGTGTTGAGTGATAAATATTTGAATTTGAATTTAAAGGTTCCAAATATAACAATTTTTTCCTTATAAAATGCAGTTTATTGAACCTTGTCATGACAAACATTTTTTGTTGTTTTTGGTAGTAACATTTTATTGGTTCATTGGTCTGACCTGGTAAAGATTGTAGGTATCCGCTGGATGCGAGTCGCTCGGGACCGGTCAATGTGGCGACATTTAGGGGACGCCCAATCGCCCAATGTGCAGCAGTGGACGTCTTTCGACTGAAATGATGATGATTATTGGTAGGACGGACTCATTGGTCAGGCTTTATATAGGTGTTGAAAAGTAAAATTCCAGATGAATGAACGTTTTTAAAGACCTAGCCAACTCTTTACGAGCTGCAACCAAAGGAAAACCCAATAAGCGAATATATTTGCATGACAATCAATATTGACCGGGGCCGCCTATCACAACGTCCGCCTATTTACCGATCACGGAACGCCGAATATCGGTAAATAAATAAACAAAGTTGATTGTGTTCAGCTTTCGTGTTTGTGTTAGTAATGTTTGCTAGTTACTATTTGTGTTGCTTCGCTTTTGTCGTATTGTCTGAGTTAGTGAAAGGTCAAGGTTAAATTGGATATCGAGTTAGTCACTTCATTGACAGATAAGACTAAGGTGTTAGCATGTGGATTGATTATCTGAATCATCATTATTCATTTCAGCTGAAAGACGTTCACTGCTGGACATAGGCCTCCCCCAAGTGTCGCCATATTGACCGGTCCCGAGCGACTCGCAATCTTCGCCAGGTCATCGGTCCACTTTATGGGAGGTCTTCCAACGCATCGTCTTCCGGTCTACGGTTGCCACTCCAGAATAATTCGGCACCATCGGCCATTTGTTTTGCAAGCAATGTGCCCTACCCACTGCCACTTAAGTTTGGCAATTCTTCGGGCTACGTCGGTGACCATGGTTCTCTTGCTGATGTCTTCATTTCTGATTCGTTCACGCATTATCTGAATGCCTACAATAAATTAAATAGTTAAAGCAATCTTTAAATAGAATACCAAGTTATTTCTTATTTTACTGAAAAAAGTACGTAAAAGCTTAACGCTTAATTCACGCATATTTCTCAAACTTGAATAAACAAGGTCTGCTTCGCAACACTAATCTTTTACAAAAAATAAATTCAGCCCACTTCTATATTTACACCTACATTTCTTATTTTCATGTATAAAGTAAAGTAAAGTAATATAATCTTGATTTATTAAGTCCCTTGAAATCTCCGAGAAATAATAAATGTTCAAGCTCGCTGCTCAAAGTAATGAGATGTAACTTGGCTTGAATTGTTCATGAGTTTAAGACGGTTCGCTGTTACGACACGGTGTGATGGGCAGCCACAGAGGCTTTCACTAGCAATATATGAAACTCATTGTTTAACAGCTGTGCTGATTTAATTATTGTTAACAGAAACTCGTTTTGTAAATGAGTTATCATATTTTTTGTTTGTGTGGAATACAATTTATTTTTGCTTTGTTAATGATGAAATTACATACAAATATTACACTGTTATTTTTATTAACAAAATTGACTTAAAAACAATGTAGGTTCTCTTCATCTTTATCGGTTATAGCACTTCGCCCGAAACTTTGTCTGCGAAAATTGTGATAAGTCGGCTAAATTGTATGATATTAATATAATTTGCCTATATTACTCTGTAAAGATGTAGCTTTCTAATGGCAATGGAAAGCAATTTTAAAATCGGTTGATTAGTTCTCGAGTTATAATAAAAACAAACAACTAAACAATCAAAACTGGAAAGATTTGAGCTTTTGTTTTGTTTGTATGTCACCGTAAAATTGTCAAACACGTTATATTACAATATAACAACTTTCTCTCGAGCGATATTTTAAACTCTCGAATTATCTCTGCCCAAAACAAAAATAAATATATAATGTACATTACCATGTAAAGTTCCACCGAAAATTGGTTTGAACGAAATCTAGTTAGTCGTTTTTAATACGTCATACGTAAACCACAATTTACCTTTCATTCAATCAACTCTTTAATCAATAACATTCAATAACTTTTATGTAATATTACTTCCTGCTACAGAACCCTTCATGGGCGAGTCCGACTCGCACATGGCCGCTTTTTTATGTTTTCCTATGCTAAAGGTTTCAAATAAAGGTATTTTTTGTTTTATAAACTATTACATCATTGTGAAATACATTATACCCTTGCAACCTAACTTACTGTAACAGCTCATGTATGTACCTACATTCAATGCAAATAAATTATTTCTATTCTATTCTATTGTAACCATTCACAATCTGCCCCTAAAATCCTGGATCAATTAAGAGTGAAATGAAATGTATATCCATAGACGCTACGCTGTAAATTCACCCAGGGTTTTCCATCAAGTAATGGACCAACTTTTATTTGTTCAAAATGTTGGTGCTGCAATATTTTTATCCAACGTATTGGATGGACCATCATGCCTTGTTTGTGTTTAATCCGACTAAAGTTTATTTTGTGCCTGGATTTTTGCTAGCATACTTTCATCTGCAAACAATGTTTCATGGGCCAGACTAATGGCATTTGAGTTTTAACAATAGTGCAGGGTATCTGTGATTTTTTTTGAAATACTTATGCATTTTATGTTAGCGTGAAGCAGACAAAAAATTAAAATTTAAAAAATATATTTTAGGCCCCCCCAAAGGACGTGATGAAAACATACATAACATATTATGTATGATACTATTTACTTATGGTATTAGATTTATATAAAAGGCCAATGACATTAATAAGGGCCCCATTATTTCTTAAGTGCCCAGGGCCTCCAATTGGTTAAAGGCGGCCCTGGTCGCGGGAAGAATTCACCCGACGATCCTATCACTATCTTGCAAGTAGAGAGTAGGAAAGATACCAGTACAGTTCGTAGAATGTACAGACCGAAGACCTTCCGACCTCGCTGTAGAGGTCCGGCGCGTAACCCCCATTCAATCCCTCCCCGACCCGTGCTCGAGCCAGCTCGCGAAGCTGAGCCTGTAGTAATAAATCAGTTCCTAATTAATGACAACAAAATCCAGCCTGTCCCTTTGCTGCCCCCAGCGACGCCCTAAGCCAAGGTTCGTACCCCACAGGGGGTGCCCTTACTGCGTGGTCGCTTAGTTTATATTCATTGTCACCCTGGCTGGAGGCCTTAAATTCAAGGTATCCACAGGACTTGCCCGGTTAAGCAGAAGCCAGTCTTCCTAGACTGAACTGCGAGATGCCCTACCCAAAAAAAAGAGAAGAATCCACCAGTCGTCTAGAAATGTTCTTTAATAGGCTTTGCACTTGACCCCAGGGCTATAGAGTTTCAACCCCAAATGGGTAGTAAACATAGTTACTATATTTACGTTCTTTGAGATAGATAGAAGATAGATAGATTACTCTTTATTATGTACGGTCGAACAAGCTATATGGTTTACACTTTACAATGCACCTAATTAATGGGTTAAACTGTACTGTAGTACTGTACTGTACTGTAGCTTGTTGACCGCACACCTTAAAAATTACATATAAAAAATGTAAATATTCTACAAGAGGTGACACAATGGACGGTCTTATTGCTCGCTTTTCTACTAGGGCACTAGCTGCAGTTTGCTTAACTGGGCCTATTTGAGACACACAATAATTATTTTCTCTTTTTATTTCTATCTAGTTTTTAGTTTTACATTGTAGCCTTAACTTATGTTTTTGTTTTTACTTTATTTTTTTAATTTGTTGTGTGCGCTTATGGAATGTGCCGAATAAATATGTTTTCTTTCTTTCTTTCTTTCTTTTTGTTTTGATTATCTCCAGCCGCAGCGGCAGTGCCAACTCAACACTATAAGCTAGGGAGATGGGATGGCGCAAGAATATCGATTCATACTAGGTATTATCTCAAAGTTGGAACTAGAAAATCGTTATGCCATTAGAAATCGTTTTTAAAATTTTGCTGAATGTGTTGTTATAATTTAATAGGATAAGTTATAAAGCGTTCTTCCTCTCTCTATCTATACTTATATTATAAAGCGGAAGAGTTTGTTTGGTTGAACGCGCTAATCTCTGGAACTGCCAGCTCGAATTGAAAAAATATTTTTGTGTTGGATAGTCCATTTAGCGAGGAAGGCTTTAGGCTATATAACATCACGCTACGATTATTAGGAGCGGGGCAGGAATGAAAAATGTTGCAAAAACGGGTTTTTTTTTCCTTTCGTTTTTCTCTCTTATATGACGCAGACGAAGTTGCGTGGGTCAGCTAGTTAATTTATAAAAATTGCTGTGCCCGACAGGGTCCATAATTATTTACCACCATTTATGACCACATTATGGCTTAAGCAATAAATGATTTGATTTGTTTTGATTTGATTTAATACTCGTGACTGTACCACCACGTACTATTTACCCTTTAATATTTTTTCCTCGTATCTCGTTATTTTCCAATAGCTAAATTGTAAAACTAATTGGCAATGAAAATAATTTATATTGCAATGAAATACGAAACGCTAACATTAATTGCATTCGTAATTTCTATTATGTTGGGAGAAGGTATTTATTAGCTTATACGATTATTTATATCCCTGCGCGTTGTATGTGATACTTTATGCTGTGGTTAAAATATTTACTAATGAGTAAAGTAGATTGACTAGCGGCCGTGTTCTATAATTTACATTGAACTGTTTTTTAGGATGGGAAATCATCAAATGACTTCTCCCACTCTGGGCGGAGCGGAAGGGAGGGGGGGGGGCGGGTTTTTTTTTTGTCGACTCTCTGTTGTGTCTACAGTGGTCATGATACGCGGGCTGGTATTGGGTTTTTTCATCAGTTATTTCTCAACAGCAGTCACGAAGTCTGGTTAGCGCCCTGTTGACATCAATGGACTCACCCCCTATTTCATAGAAGGTACTTAAGGGACCGGCGTAGACCATGCGTTGTTCATACAAACGTAATAAGAAAAATAATTTGAAAATCAAACGAATTCTTAAGGTAGCGTTAGTTTATTTCAGTTGGATTACAGATTACCTAGGTTCCCAAATAGATCTTTTTAGTGGGCACTGATTTAAACAAGAGTTATGAGAAAAATAAGTTTTGTATGGAAATTTTAAAATTCCTCATATCTTGTCTTTATATTTATTTATTTATTTATTTAAACTTTATGCACTAAATGTACAAAGGCGGACTTAATGCCTTGGGCATTTTCTACCAGTCTACCTTAGGGTGATGCAGAGATAAAACTGTAGGTGCAAGAGTAAAGAAAATTTTGACGAATAAAATATAACAATAAATACTTAAATACGAGTACATACATACAATAAATTATAAAAAGTGAGGAAAGACAAAAAACAA
Source organism: Xestia c-nigrum (assembly GCA_916618015.1). Classification (NCBI taxonomy): domain Eukaryota; kingdom Metazoa; phylum Arthropoda; class Insecta; order Lepidoptera; family Noctuidae; genus Xestia; species Xestia c-nigrum. The sequence continues at coordinate 17,577,242 of OU745259.1, forward strand.
TAAAAAAAAAAAATGTTGATGAAGAAAACAAACAAATTCAATGTGGGATAAGTCTGCCAACTTCTTATCATTCATCTTCATATCATTGTTCCTTCAATATATATATTAAAGGTTAAAGGTATAAAGGTTGTCTTTAATAGATCGCTTGTAGCGATAAGACCGCCCATTGTGTCACCCCTTGTAAAATGTTTAAAGTTTTTGTATTTATATTTTTTATGCTATTCTATTCTATAATTTGGAACATAGACATTTTGTAATACAATCGAAATAAACACACATTACCTTAAGAATATGTTTGATTTAGAAATTATTTTGGTATTACGTTTGTATGAACTACGCAAACTCCGCGCCCCCTTAAGCCAAAATGTGGGTGGAATAGTACAACCATATTTTGGCAGTTAAATTTGGTTTTTGGTACACCTCTGGTAATTAAATCCTTTCTTCGACAATGTCACGTTTTAATACGTTTTCTGAAGACTTATCACTGCCAGCTTGAAAAGGTTACTAGATGCCGCCGTCTCAGTAAAAGTCTGACACTCCCTCCCGCTCCGCCCAGAGCGGGACAAGTCATTTGATGATTTCCCAGCCGAAAAAAAAAATTGCTGCCGTCTGCTCTGTCTACTATTTTGGCGAATACTGGGTGATTTTGAAACGTTGGCGATTGAAACGGTATTTTTAATATAATTTAAGGATGTGTAGTACTCATGAAAACCAATAACTTTTACGATAGTATAGGACCGACCATGACAGCACGCACAAAATGACACTTGCTTCAACAAACGGGTCTTTTGGGACTGTGAAAACAAAGTAACCTGTATCTACTATGGGTTGTGCCCCGCGCACGCAAGTGCTGCTATTCCGTAGCGGATCGGCTACGAGTGCTACGAAGCGTTAGGTGACGGTCACTCGAGTTCCATGTTTTTTTGTTCAACCAAAAAGTGTTCAAGACCTAGAGAAGTTTTCATTAAAAAAAAAAAACATTTGGTCGTGTAAATTCTCCCCCTCGCCGTATAAATGTAGGTATTTTGCAATTTCTACGTATTTCAATCATTAGTACGACCTGAATATGGCCTCTGTAGTTAATCCCCGAGCATTTCACAGTAACAATTAATCCCTCCACATAAGCTAGCCAATATACTAGTTTGTACATAAAACAAGAGGACGTGGAGTGGAGCAGTGTTGCCTCGCTGGGGCAATAACGAGTTCATTGAACCGGAATCATTGACGGACGGTTTGCCTCTCCAGTTTAGCCTGATAACCCAACCAGTTCCTATTACCCTCTTTGCCGTCAAGCAATAATGATGAAATGGGTTCAAGCGGATTTTATTATTCAAATAATAATAATGGCTGCCTACAGAATAGCCGTAATAAGTTTTATTTTGTGAAGAAAACGGTTGGCTCAGAAACATATTCTTTTGTTTTTTCGTGTTTAAGGTTTGTAGATAAGTCTTTAAGGTTGATAATGATATTGATGGTGTTTGTAGTTACTCTATAATAATTGCAATAGGTATCGAAACGGGTCAAGCTACTTTTGAACCCTAACAGCCGGCCGGTTTATACTACACAATAGTGCACTAGGTGTCGTTTGATAATGTTTTTCTCCTTTATTCATTCCATCACCTTATTTTTAACATTTTTGATATTACTTAAAAAATATTCTAAGACCTTTAAAAATATAATAACGTAGTATTACTCCGTCTTTCATTCTTTGATTAAATACTTAATTCTTAAAAAACTATGTAAAAAAAAGTTTCCGCCGGTGCTGGGAACGGGGTACAAGCTACCGGTAGTTATAATTTGATTAAGAATGTACAGGAGGTAACCAATATGCATATTCATGTAGATATTTTTCTTCTTTCCAGGGTAAGCGTCAATCAGCAATCGTCCCACACAAGAAACAGCAAGGCAGTTTTGGCTAAACATTACTATAGTTAATTCTACCGGGTAAGTAAATGCATGATAATAAGAAGTAGTTTCAGTGAATGACGATTAGGTAAGGTGTCAAGAACCTTATGTGATAACAGCAGTATGTATTCTTCTTTTTCGTTATCATGTGGTAAGTGTCTAACCCGGTGTCAGAGTTTTAATGCCACCCAAGAGCATCTGACTTGGCTTTACAAGCCGTCGAGAAAGATCTAACAGGCATGCTGTTTTTTCACGATGTTTTCATTACACAAAGCAAGTAATAATTATACAATACGCAAGCAAATCCAATAAAAAATTAGAGGGGTTGGTCTTGTCTTGCCCGCGTAGCATGGACATACACCGTAGAAATGGATTTCTTCGAAGAAAGAGTCGACAAAATAACAGATAAACAAAAGAAATCTGTCAATATAGAAAACCGTTTCTACGGTTGTCATGCTACGCGAGAGGACGCATTATGTTAGTTAGTTATGCATTCGTGAAACAAGTGATTTCTACCGTTCATCTTTACTTCTTTTTAAAACTTAAAATTAAAAAAAATCCTGTCTGTTTTCCGCCAACACCCGGTAGCTCAAAGTTTAAAACATTCACCGTCATGTTCAGTACTCTATTACCTCACTAGGGATGTGCCAAGGTGCTTAGTTTTATGTAAAATCGATGGCTGCTCATAAAATGTGGACCGAGATGGTAAGAGCTGTCTAAAGTGACAGCTTGTGGGTAGGGATGTAAGGGTAAACGTAGTGTCGGGTAAGGTTAGGTGTGAAAAATAGGACACTTACAGTGAATGAGAAATAGTCAAGTACCTATCTACCACATCATTAGGAAACTTGATTATTGCAAATTGTGAAGGAAATAAAATCAGTGATTTTATGAAGGCTTATTGTAAGGGTTTTAATTATTAAAGTAAGATTGAGTTATATTTTTTCTAGGTTTATGTTTACTCCCGTAACCCAAGGACTGGCTTTTACTGTAGCCAGAGGCTAACTGTTGCCGTACATCATAGCAATAGCGCCAGTCTCTTGGGCACATTACCAGCTGACAGCGTTGAGGAGTTTTTGGTGTCTTTATACAGTTTGTTGTTAGTTTAAGAGTTCCTTTGATGCACGCTATTTAGCTTATAAAGTGTTTGCATCCAGTTTTCCTAAAACATAGTTACCAGGATCAAAAAAAGAAAAAAACGAAAAAACAAAAGTTTTCTGGCCGAATACATACTTACCTCCTTTATTGGACGTCGTTTTGGAAAGTAACAGCAGAAAGAAACATGCATTGGGATATCAAACTTGTTTATTCTGGAAAGCATCACCAACCACAAAAAGGCCACACATCATCCACACATTTTAAAGAAATAAAAACAAAACACTGTCGTACGAGGCGCAGCCCTATTTGAGTGTGAATGTACAGTCAGCAACACAGTTAGGTATGCAGGTTAGCAATCTTCTTACTACTATTATAAGTGGAATAGGGTTATAATCAATCTGTTTGCAATTTCATCCAAATCCTTTCAGTAGTTTCTGCGTGAGAGAATAACAAAAATCGATCGTAACAGACTTTCACATTTATAATAGTCGTAAGAAGATTGCTAGCCTGCATACCTAACTGTTTTGCTGACTGTACCTATGTGAACGCCACTGTCCTCATCTAAATCCAAGTGAGAGTTCTTTGTTGTCAATAACCACGTTGAGAGAATATGAAAAATAAAAACTTCCGCACCAAACCCATTACTTCCCACCAGTTCAAACACTTTATTTTTCTTTTTGTTTTTATCTGTTTGTTTAATAGAAAAGACTTTGTCAGTTTCAAAGTCGGGTTAAAATGAGAGGTATTGTTGCGTGTTAATTGAATCTCACGGAAAATCAACGATCGACTTTCGGTTTCGTATTTGTGTAACTGGAAAACCGCTGTTACAAAAACGGAACGTAAAGGGCGAGGAAGGAGCATGGATGGTATCTAAAAGATTTACCACAAGAAAAAAAAGGATATACAATATGTAACATACAGGGTATAAATAGACTCATCAAGAAGCCGTCAACCATGCATTCTGCACATCAAACTAAGTAAATCTACGCAAAAATAATTGCTGGTAAATTTCTTTTATTTTGGTGTGAAAAATCACGTTTTACTGTAGGCCTCAATGCACTCAAAATTATGGCAATGGATAAATTAAATGGGTGGGTCGCGGAGTTGCTCAAAGTAAACTTTACATTAAAAAAAAAATTGATAAAATCTCTCGAACAAAAATGATAAATTAAATGAAGGGAAAACCATGAAATCTAAAGAACAGTTCTGTTATAAATACAATGAGATAAGTTCAATAAGCTAAAGCACTTTTATTTATTGTTTTCCTTTCATAGAACAGCTGATGTTACAAAAAATTTGGAGCAGCTACAATAGACTTTTCTGAATCAATTTTTTTATTGTTATTATTTAATTCACCAATAAATACCTAGTACACCACATCGTTTTTTAAATAAATATGTGTTCTTTCTTGCAGTAAATTATGATATAGTTTTGACATACTTTGCTTATAAAAACGGCACATATAACGTTTCTGGCGATTCTGATAAAAACGGCACATATGACGTTTCTGGTGATTCTGGAATAATTTTTTGTTCGACTCCTTTGTGCACAAAGTGCCTGGCGCTTACTCAAAACACTGTATACAAAACAATACCAATATACAGTTACAAAACTCTCTACTCACGTACAAAGTGATTATTCTGTTCACCTCGGTGAGCGCAGACTAATTCCCTTCAAGCCAGCCGCTCGGAACAAACGATTGGCTAATTGGGACAAACCGCGGTAAAACTTACTGTTTACCCTGTTTTCCTTGTAATATGCGGGTAAGTGTGGCGGGAATGGTTACTGTAGGTGTAAATATGAGTCTATTACATTTTTTGGTGTAACTGTCTTGTTTGGCAAGAAAAAATTCAAGGAAATGTTAAGACGATCATAGAGGCTGACAATTAATGAATGGGTTTAAAAACTAGCTTGTCAGCTGTTTTTTTTTTATTTATTATTGTATGCGACTGAGAACTGGCATTATTATAATCATGATATATGATGTTTATTTTACAAATAGGCTTTATAAACACGTTCACACGATTTTTTTAAAACTAGAGGGCGCCGGTGTTTCGCACCTGACTAATTTGAGAAAAAAATCGTAATATACTCAGTGGTCTTAGTTTCTTTAGTCCAGTCCATAATCTTGCTCAATACACATGAGAACTGTGGAGAGTAGTGTCGTTAAGAGCCATACAGATTTGATTGGACCTGTCCGGTCAGTGCAAGCATTTATCAGTTATCTTGTAGCTCAACTTTTAACACAAGGAGCTCAACGAAATTGATTAGTCGCGATACTCCCTATATTCCAGGTAATAAAATAAATATAACTATTCTTAAACCTTTCTGAGAATTTCTGAACTAACGACAATATCTAAGTCTACAATGAATGCCAGAAGTGTTTGCTACGCGACCTTCTACGCCAAACAGATGCTACGCGGACATTGCTACGCGATCCGCTACGAGAAGCATTCGCTACGAGATTGCTACGCGCTACGCTACACTATGTAGGCTTGTTGACTCTTTGTTAGTGCTACGGAGCGCTACTCTTACTTAAAGATTAGACTAGCATAATATATGCTATAGTGTAGGTATTGGTCTAATGTAGGTGTAAAACATACAATTTTAACAAAAAGCTCAAAGTTTTTTTTAAAGATTTTATTTTGACTTGTATGTTTGTTAGTATGTATTGGTCAAATCTTGTAACTTGAATTTCAGTACTTCTACTGATAAAATAAACTAGTTCTGCCTACCCAGTTCCGAAACCAACCTTATTATCTTAGTAAAAAATAAACAAATAAATAAATATCGCTGGACATTAACACACAGCGCCATCTGACACAAATTACTAGATAAAACTCAATCAGGGAATATTCTCAGTTTAAATAGAAAGAGGGAATTTTGCGTTATTGTTAAATATTAAAGTTTAAATAAAGAAATACTAAATAGATGAGTAAGAGGTCCTGCGTTCAATTTTTAGGTTGAACTAAGTGGGAATTGGGTTTTCCTCATCAGACATCTCCTTTCGTGCCAAATCACCCTTCAGTCAGTCCATACATCGTTTCTTTTTAGATAGTGTTACGAGCTGGGTATGAGATAAATTAATTACTACCGATTAAACAACACAGTAACTTTACTAATCACAAAACAATTCAAACTTAATCACAAATACACTACTGATCACTATTCGCTTAGATATCGCACGTTTAGTTCACTTCGAATCGCTTCGTTGTGTAGCCAAAACAAGACGGACTGTCGCGGGCCTGAGCGGTGTATTTATACTCGCCAACAGACACACCAGAATAACCACGAATATTCTAGAGGGTCATAAAAAACACTAACAAAAGAATAGTAGGTAGGTAATACAAGTAGTAGGTATAAGCTACTTGTACAAAACAAACAAATATGAACCGTATGCCCTAGGTGTACGGTCGAAATTCTAATGTCTTTTTATAAATAGGTCGTGAATTTGTACCTACCTAACTTTAAAAGTAATAATAACGGGATGCACTCGAAATTTCAACGTACACACACTGTAATCACGTGCTTTCTCGAATGTTCTAGTAGGTCCGATGTTACAATAGTAATGTACCTGCACTATCTAGTTGTAAGTGGATATTTATCACGAGCCCATCAACCGATGCTGACAAATGGGATCGTGCACTATCCATCACAGTCACAGCTATGTACGAGTCGTTAAAATGTATTAAAGTAAGAACTTTCTCTTTTAATGGATGTTCAATACCATTTCGCTATGTACTTTAGAATTAATTTGTTTGGAAATGTTTGCAAAATACACCGATATTTCCATTTCATTATGTTAAAGTCATGTCTATGTGATACAGTACTAACTGTGTCGTGTGGCTCAGATAGGCAGTCGCTTCATGTAAAATACTGGTATTCAACTGCACATGAAACTAAAAGACGACTCTAAGAAAGTTGGGAAAAGCTTAGGCAGATGATGATTATCCTACTATCCTACTAATATTATAAATGCGAAAGTTTGTTTGTATGGATGTATGTATGGATGTTTGTTACTCTTTCACGCAAAAACTATTGAACGGATTTGGATCAAATTTAGCACACAGATAGTTTATTACCTGGATTAACACATAGGATACTTTTTATCCCGGTAATAAGATCCCGTGGGATAATTTCTAACTTCACGCGGGCGAAGCCGCTGGCAGAAGCTAGTGTTTCATAAATCACAAAAAGTTTTGTTGTGAAGCGAAGGTTTACGGCGATATTTTAGTTCCACGACGTGAGTTTAGCACAGAGAGTTCGATTGGAAACCGAGGTGGGTGGTTTTGTGATTACATTACATAGCATCCGACCTATGTCTCTAGGCACCAGGCAGAGCTGTACCTAAAGGATGGTAAGTAGAAAAATAACGAAGTAACTTAAAAAATATACCTAGGCGTGACGTATTGGGAGATTTAAAAGCGTCGTATCTTCGTCAATTTTGATTTACGTAACGAAAGAAAAATACGGGTCAAATATTTTTTACAGACAAATTCGATTTTTTTGTCGTTCGATTTATCGATCTATTGCACGGTCGACACTCGGCTTGGACCCGACACGGCCTAGTGTGAGTCAAGCTTAAGGGGCTGACAAAGCATGTGTCTTTCATACAAACGTAATTTAAAAATAATTTGTAAATCAAACATATTCATACGGTAGTGTGTGATTATTTCGATTGGATTACAGAATATCTATTTTATTTTTCAAATATATAGTTTGAATATTAACTGATATAGACAAAAGTTATGAGAAAAATAAGTTTTTCATAGAAATTTTAAATTCCTCATAACTCTAATTAAATCAGTGTCCATTCGAAATGTATTTTCTGGCACCTATATTTTCTGTAATTCAATCGAAATAAATACACACTACCATAAGAATGTGTTTCATTTACAAATTGTTTTAGTTTTACGTTTGTATGAAATAAGCATGCTCCGCAGGCTTCTTAAATCCTGCAAGCTATAAGTAACATAGTGATAAAACAGGTACATATTAGCAAAGCCAACTAGAAGTCACTAGTGGCAAGTTGTCAACGTGACTTCGTAAGCCTTTTACGAAACTTGGCGAGTCTTGGCGACTTGGCGACTTGGCGGCGTTTCTACGTCATCCAAGTAAAAGCTTTCAATATTTTTCACAGTTTCTAAGATTGTTTTTGTATTTCGAGTTATGAGTGGGTTCGTAGCTGGTAGCTTTTGATTGCTTGGTTTATTATGTTACAAAATGTTGATAAAAACGGTAATTAAAAATTATTTTATGAGTGATGAATCAAAAGGTTATCTATTTGCGGGATAGTTACACTTGAAGTACTTACGGGATAATTAATATACGTGATTTTCTTTCGTTTCTATAAGCTCCCCGATATTTCAACGCTGTTGCAAGCATCATGATCGCGGGAATACTGAAGAGATATGCGGGTGGGACAAAAAATATTTAGTATGAGCAGACAAATCGGTCTTCGGGCGGTCTCTTTCTTAGAAATAAATTATTTTTGAGAGATTATTTTCTTTGGTTATATAGTTAAACAACGTTATTTTCACCATTGAGTGTCTAGCCGGTTCTTCTCTATCGGAAACAACCAACCAGAATAAAAAACCACCTTTTATACCCCCCTTTTGTTTACCCTACCCCTTTAATTTTACCCGTGTCTATGTATGTTTTATAATCGTGAAAGTTTAAAAAGACCGTGCACATTTTCTCGACGTTTTATGAGTGTCTATGTAGGCCTATGTCAAAACAAATATTTTTATTTCATATCGCTAGTAAATTAAAAGCTAAGCGGAAGAGTTTGGGGTTACGTTTGTTTTCTTTAATCGGGGATATTTCAAAATTCCAGTCTACTACACAGAAATTACTAAACGAAAAACTCAAAAACCCTTTGTCAGACCTAGGGACAGAACCCGCCCCCTCCTTCGCTAGCATGACTGCTTCGCAGAAGGAGGTGACGGCTTCCCATTCCGTTTCGCTCCGGACCATGGATTGAACCAGAGCCGGACGCGAGAGGTCGCCGCCGCGTGCTCCACCGTGTCCTCCGGTAGGGACAGAACGCTGTGCTCTATTCAAAAATAAATAATAACAACCCCTGCAAGATTTTGGCAGAGGTGCATCTATTAGTACACCCACATGTATGTTTATGTATCATGTAATTGGGGGCGAGTCTATATCTTTCAATCAAGCACAAATCCTAATATGCATTACACACACACACACATGCACACCTTACATACCTTATTCCAGACTTCATGGCTGCTATTGAAAAAATTTGCACTGACCCTGAAATCAAACCCAGGACCTATGCTCAGTCTCGCATGCAACCATTCGACCAACGCCGCTGTCCAAAAGTTAAATAAATCTATAAAATAAAATATTTACATTCAAATAATACAATTACGGGCAACAATCATTAAGCAACCGTATTAATTGTTTAAATATTTTCTCAAAGTAAATAGTCTCTTAACTTAATTAACAAAGAGTTCAAAATAAACAATATTAATATTCTACAATTACGATCAATTTATTTAGATTCTAGTTACGCTAACATAATTAGTGTGAAAACTTTTTGAATTTTAACTAGGACGCTGACTCGAAGAAAACTTTTGCTTTCGAGTTTCGAATAGTACATAAATAAATAAATAATGTTCTACACGGCTTCATTTATTTAAACTTGATTTGTTTGATGTTGTTACGACTACAATATTTATGTTGAGTAAATTCGCACTAAGTTCTAAATGTATTGCTTATTTTAGTATTATTTAACCATTAAGCTTGAAACATTTTAAAAGATAGTAGGTATTACCTACTATCTTTTATAAAATTGACATAGCAAAATCCGAAACGAAAAAATTAAATGTTCAAATCTTTAAGTTTTTAGTTTAGGTTCTAAGCAGAGAACATTGCAACGCAACGGACATTATATTACCGCCCGGCCCAGCCATATTTGAAACGAGTCAGTACTACGCTTGAGAGTTTCATTATTTTTCTTGCCCTTATCCCAAGAATAAAAGCGAAAAAAATGCTTGCAAACAAATTATATTTAGGTAGCATTGAATAAAAACACTTGGCGACACTTGGGAGAGGCCTATATCCAGCAGTGGACGTCTTTCGGCTGAAATGATGATGATGATGATGAATAAAAACATGCGGAGCAAGTCTTTGGGGAATGCTGATAGAAGTGAAAACTAGCCTACACGTGCTACGAAGCGTTAACAAACTTCTCCCACACTGGGCGGAGTGGGAGGGAGTGTCAGATTTTTACTGACTAAAACACATCCATGTTCCTTTCTCGCCCTTTAGGTTCCGGGGCCGCGGTATCTCTTTCGAACAGTCCGTCTCGTCACGCGAGTTCAATGATTTTTGTTCAATCCAAAAGTGCTCAACGCGCCTTAACATGTTTTCACTTCAAAAATATGCCATCAAACAAAAACGTACATACGAGTACATACTCCATGTAAGATTAAACAAAAATATTGACTTAAATTTGTGAGCGGTAGACTTTACTGAATTAAGACCGTATACCTCTACCTCGTCGGCAGGTTTTGCTAGAGTAAATTTAATTATAACTCGTCTAATGGTCATGGCACACTATATCGGCACCGCACCGGGACCGCTCCAACCCTGCAATTAACTTGTCGTCCAAACTGGAGCATTATACCGTGTGTCGTATAATATATATTGTTAATATGTATTTTACAAAGCCGTTCTATGTATCCTAATTATTGCTGGGAAATGTTTTTTTTGGTGTGAAATCTCAATCAATGTAACGCACTCAAAACATTGTGCTGGTGGATGGATTGAGTAGTGTCATGGTCGTGTAGGTGATTAAAGTAAAGTCCTTAAACTTGTGAAAAACTACAAAAGAAGGTACCTACCCAGGTATTCTTTTAAAACGAAAAAACATATCGTAATGAATGAGAGAACAAGTACCTTTCGGCTTTGTTCAGATTATTTCTACTCCCTTTATATGCAACTCGACACGCAGGCGACTCGAAACCCGCGCGGACAGCGTGTTTACAGCTCGCCGACCGCACGTTTTATGCGAGCGGACTGCATGCTTACAGCACGCCGACCGAATGCTTGCTGTGCGCCTGCTACGAGTTTCCCGCAAAACAACGTCGTTGAACCGTCGCGCGTCCTAGTCCAAGTCCTACCGTGTTTAATCACAAATGCAATAAAGTTGGGTTGCAAGCTTGCCCCTCGCAGCTGGTGCGTGACTGGCACACGGACTCCGAACTTACACCTCGCTGACGACGCGTAGTTAGCCCGTTGGCGGCTAGCCGTAGCCTGAATTTCAGTCAAAGCCGGGATGCAACTGCGCTGGTGCGGTGCCGGTATAGTGTGCCATGATCTTAAGAAATAATGAGATGCTATATAAAAAAAAATACAAGGTGTCGCTTTTCCAACCTTGTCAAATTCATGGGTGTGCTACAGATCATCAAACTGAACAACTTTCTTTAGGTATAGGACCACCATCGATTGATCGATTTTTAAACACCAAATCGGGACTATAGCCAGTTCACTCAGTAACTGGTATTGAATTTCAACTAGCTAGGTAGGATATCGTATTACCCAGTACTAACTGGTTTGTGGAGGACAATAGGCAGTCGCTCCATGTAAAATACTGGTATTCAGCTGCATCCGGTTAGACTGGAAGCCAACCCCCACAAAGTTGGTAAAAGGCTAGGTAGGTGATGATGATGATGATGAAGGCGTTACCTCTCGTAAACAACCAGTAACGCTTAGACGCTATTTGTTCTAAAAGCTCTTACAAATTATTTTCTTTAGCCTTTTTTCAAGTGTTGCCGTTTTCTTATTTAATTTTCAACTCCAGAAAACTTTTGTTTCACGAAAGTAAAGTTCGTTTTTTCGACTGCTGCTATGCCTTTGACGAGGAAATTAAATAAGTAGGTACCTATTATACTTTGTTAGTTACTTCATTTAGTCTTAAGAATTGTTAAGAAAAGTTTAAGTAGGACGGTTTGGAGCTTTAAAAGTAGCAGAATCAAATCAGAATTATGATTCGTTACGGAGACGCAGCGCCCCCAAAGCAGGGCGCGTTGTGCGCTCCGCTTTTAATGCAAACATATGACAATGTATGAGAGCGTTGACGCAGACGCGATTTTACTCGCTCGCTCGTAGCCCGCAGCGTGAACCGCTGCGGTCAACGCGGTGGTGCACGCTGCGGCACACGCGCAAATACAAACATATGGCAGATAAAGCCGCGCAACGTGCTGCATGACGCACCGCGCAACCCATCGCCAGACGCGCCGCTCAAAGTATCGCCCGACGCGCCGCTCATAGCATCGCCCGATGCGCCGCATCTTCGTAAATGAACACTCACACGTACAAACTTGCTCTGTTAAGCAATCTTCTTTCCTTATCGGTTGGTAGTGCTTAACCTGGTGTCAGGGTTATTATGCCGCCCAAGGGCCTCTGACTTGGCTTTACGTGGCGTTGAGAATTTCAGGCTTTGGTCCCATACTAAAAGTTGTTCATAATGAGTACAATGACTGCCCGAAGTTTATGGATATCGTCCGGAAACACGGTGTATAACATTCTGTTACTTTGATCTCGGATTCCTTTAAATCAAAAGGAATATTGACTGTGATTGGAGACCGTAATTGACTTATTTATCTTAACTTACAAGAGCTTCGTGTAATTATCTGGACGTATACCAATCGCCATTTTGTTTTTTATCGTGTTTAGCAAAGTATTATAAATCAAACAAAAAACATTCAAAGACGACGACGGCTAAGATTAAGGTTACGTCTATACAGGCTCAAATCATTAATCAGAATAACCTTATACAATTTATTTCTGGGCACTTTATCCAGAGTGGGACATCGATCAATCGGAAAGGGCAATAACCCAGGTGTTTTCGTCTGAGCCTTATTTATAACTCAATCTGGTACCGCCTTAACGAGCATCCCTCATAAATTGTGTAGACCTGCCTTAAGGCATACGTAGTGAGGTTAAAGGCAACGCCGACTACAGAAGCTAAACTCGAGTTTTATAATGCCTGAAAGTATATGATTTACTGCAATAAACAAAACCATAAAAATATATGATATTCTTATGGATATATGCTATTATGATATTATGTAGTATTTTGAAAACATAATAAGTACAATAAATTTTACTCGATAAAAAAAATCACGAAGAACTTATCTCTAAAAATTTATTTAACGAGTAAAATCCATACTTAAATACATGCGACCATTTTGATTTTGGCTAATAATTCTACAAGCATATTAGCATCATAGTGTTTTCTTTTTTTAGTCCAATCAATAGTTTTTTTTTGTAAATCGATCGTAATCACTCATTTCGCACGAATCGGCCCGCAATGACTGACGTAACAAGCACTTTGTAGTGCAAGCTGATTAGAAATATACGCTAACAGTACAAAAAAATAGAGTTTCTAATTTACCTCTTGTAGCCATTAAATCTACATGATAGTGAAAACGATTTTTATGTTTCTTTGGCTCTCTTGAATGGGCATGACGACTGTATCAAAAAATGCTTTATTTAGTCCATCCGTTAGAGTATTGGAAAAAAATGGACACGTACTTTTTGTTTTTAGGGTTCCGTAGACAACTAGGAACCCCCATAGTTTCGCCATGTCTGTCTGTCCGTCCGTCCTCGCTTAATCTCTGTACCATATGTGTATCAATCACGCCGACAAAGTGGTAAAGTAAAAATTGGAAAAAAAAATGTTTTGTTAGGGTAGCCCCCCTATATGTAAAGTGGGACGTGTTTTTTTTTTTAATTTCAATCCAAACGTGTAATATATTGTTGGAAAGGTATTTAAAATGAATAGGGGTTTAGTAAAATAATTTTTTGATAATGTAAATAATTTCGGAAATAATAGCTCCAAAAGTAAAAAACAATGTCCCCCCTCCTCTAACTTTTGAACCATAAGTTTAGAAAATATGAAAAAAAAAACTGAAAAGTAGAACTTTATAAGGACTTTCTAGGAAAATCCTCTCAACATCAATTTAAATAAATAACCGACTCATCTGAAACAAACAAGACTCATCCGTTTTTGCGTCACAGGAATCAAAACTCAACCCGGTCCGATGTCAAAGGTCATAAATAAAGTCTCAACCTGTATTGTTTGAAAATCTGTCTACCCATTTCCTAACTCATTTGTCGAACAACTTTTCTCGTGAAACAAGGGCACTTAACACAATGCTCACATTTAATGCTTTTCAACAAAATTAACGCGTGTTTTCGTATAATTATATTACTGTTAGACTACAATGAGGTAATTAACTTAATTAAATAAGATTTTTCATTAAATTTCAGTTAAGAATAGGACGTTATTGAGAGACCTGCTCTAATTTATTTTAATTAGTTACTGGGTACTGTAGTAATTTTGGGTGTAATTCATAGTTAAAATAAAAATGAAATCCTATTCACTAAGTAAACTACTCTGTTGATAACCCCTATTCAAATAATTTATTCTATTTAATTCATCACCATCACTAAAATTATCAGGGTGTACCTAAACGTAAATATAGGCGTCATTACGATCTTTGCATTTGGTCTAAAACATCCTTAGGAGGTCAAAATTCCAACTTTTCCACAAGTTTTATGAATGAATGAATGATTTATTTACAACAAAAAAAATCTTGAAACTAAATACATTGCCCCACAAAACTGCTTACGCAGTTTAACTGTGAGATCACTGAGTCTCTTTTACAATAAACTTTATATCAAGTAGATACATCTATAACAGAAACACATTTCACATTCTTAATACCTACCTACACTTACATAATATCTAATAAATATTTTTTTTAGTTTGCGTGCGATTTTTAGTTTATTATCTTCTTGTCTGATGTCAGCATTACCGCGGCCCCGGAACATAAAGGGCGAGGAAGGAACATGGATGGGTTTTAGTCAGTAAAAGTCTGACACTCCCTCCCGCTCCGCTCAGAGCGGGAGAAGTCATTTGATGATTTCCCATACTAAAACAAAAAAAAATCATATGTAATGTCAGTAGGCAGAGTGTTCAATAAATAGGGAACGCGTTTTTTTAAAGTTCTGTTAGTAAAGGTTATGAATTTTCTTTAAATACCGTCATAACATATTTGAGCACAGTGCGATACATTACGTTCTACCGTCAAATATGATCCCTCATCCAAAAAAAAACGTCGTTTCCCTGCAATATTTTTTGCTTAGGGTAACTAAGTTTGATGTAAAGAATGCTTGGTTCACGGTTTTGTGATGGGAATATTTCTGTTTACACCTTCTAAACTCACGACAAATTAATGTTGATTTCTATCAGAGTAACTAATTGGTAGTTTCTACGTCATAATTTCACTCAGGCTGACTGAATTAATAGGTAACTTTTCTGTTGCTTTTATTTAGATGTGACCACTCGTAGTTGCAACTTTAGAAGGTTATGCTTGACTACTTAACCGAACTATCCTGTGGGTGGCCAAAAATTACTTTAAGGCCACCAGCCAGGGCTCACAAACTAAAAATATTTACATTTAAATGACGATCACTACGGACACCTACTGTGTATTATTTTTGAAGCTATATAACATTACTAGCTGACCCACGTAACTTAGTCTGCGTTACATAAACGAGAAAAAGCCCACAAAAGGAATGAATTTTCTCCCTTTTTGCAACAATTTTCATTTATGCTCCGCTCCTATTAGTTGTAGTGTGATGTTATATAGCCTAAAACCTTCCTCGATAAATGGACTATCCACCACAATTTTTTATCAATTTCAATCTGTAGTTCCTGAGATGAGCGCGTTGAAACAAACATACAAGCAAACTCTTTAGCTTTATAATATTATATTTTCAATCAAAGCCACTTTTCGTTGTAATTTTATGACTCAAGAACGGGCTCACCGATCCAAATAAAAAGTTTAAACTTTGTTTGGACTATTTAGTAGATGGTTTATGTGAAGTTTGCACAAAACCGTTCGAGCGGTTCTTCACGCAGACGAAGTTGCACGTGTCAGCTATTATAGCATAGATTTGTACAATGAGTTATCATATATAACCTACCCTTTTTCCCGACTATTTTAGGGTTGGCTTCCAGTTTCACGGGATGCAACTGAATACCAGTATTTTACACGGACCAACTGCCTATCTGACCTCCAAAACCTAGTTTTTTATCTGTAAGTCTTCCTTAGATTACAAATACAAGTAACGTTGCTAATTGCCACAATGTCAACGCATAAACTAAAGTCATTCCGGTCAAACTTGTGTTTACATCAAAATGGAGCGCGTTTACTGAAAATTCATACCCTCGGGTCGTCGTAATAAAGTAACAACTCCATAGCAACAGCGAAATATAAACCCATACAGCGACGAGAGACACAATGTTACGATAACAAAATTACTCGAGAAACAATAACTCATTCCTGTGACATGTTATATAATCCATTTACATAGGGTTACTTGCCAATAATATTTGATGGAAAGACGTGAAGACTTTGTACTTAAACTATGAAAGTCAAGCTTTGTTTACAAGCTCGTACAAATAAATTACCTTTGACGTGAGCTTAGACAATTCTAGGACGTTTGAGGTTAAAGACGATAAAAGAGGTCAACTGTCTGCGAATTTTATTTTACTAGATATATAATTTAACATCACGCCTGAATCCCCGAAAGATAAGGCAGAGGTGTTCCTGATATAATACCCACATTTCGCCAATTATCTTTAAGTCCCATGTAATAGGGCGTAAGCCTATTGCCATCAACCAGGCATAAATCCACATTCCTTGGCTGCTACTTAAACAAATCCTGATAAAAAAACACAATTACACTTTGCTTGACCTGGGAATCGAACCCTGAACCTCTTCCTTAACAGTCGTGCTTGCGACTCTATTAGACCTAAGAGAAACTAAAAACTCCTTAACAAAAATACCCTAGTAAACTTTTCAGAGAGCCGTAGAGGAGCTTATCATTACTAACATACCGGGTTTCCTCCGTGGCGTTTCGTTTCTGGCTGTCATTTATGTAGATCTTTGACAGTCACAGTGAAGATAGTCAGTCAATAAGCCTGGCAAATCTTACCAAAGGCTGTCGTGTTATCTTTACAAACTGAGATGTGGAGGTCAGATAGGCAATCACTCCATGTAAAATACTAGTATTCAGCTGCATCCCGTTACAATGGAAGCCGACCCAGACATAGTTGACAGCCTGCTTACCTGCCTTTTTAAGATAAGTCTTCCATCCATATAATATTAATCTCCTTAACTTTGTTATTAATTTTAAATCAAAACTGCTTTAAACCCCATTCACTTTATCTTTAAACGTAAACCCATCGCATACATTACATTTAAAATTAATTATTCAATAGTTATCAGCGCGTCTAAAGTAATTTTCGGGACATAATACATTTTGATTGGAAGCCGTTTCACGAGCCCTGGGGCGAAGTTCGTCAATTAAACAGTCGTAGCTGTTCCCTGAGCCAACAATTTGCGAATTTACATATATTACAGCTCAATGATGTCACTTTTCGTACTTTTGTGACGCGACAAAAAGACGATTAAATGATGATTTGATGATTTCACAATCTTTAAACGATATTAAATCTTGTACACAGTATTTAAAGTGTATATTATGACAGCGGGCGTCTTCCGCGACACGCATTCGTTGACAAAAGTATACTGCGATGCGTAATCGACTTCGTTCGCCTGTCATTGTAGCCGATTGGATCATTAGTATACGTCAACATTGGGCGCAGAAATGGACACAGATTATATAGAGAACTACGTTGAAATGGATACGTTCGCAAGCGACGATACAGAGGAGAGACGGAGAGAGATCTATCCGTCTCTCTCGTGCACGTCTATAGACGAGTGCGTGTGAGAGACGCGGACAGATCCGTCCGTATGGACGAAACGTTTGGGAGTAGGGCCTTAGAGCCGATCGTATGCGTCGACATCCTGCCGGACGCGATCGACTATGCTCTCGCCACATCCGTTCTTATCCTATCCGATAACCCTATCGGTATATCGGTGGAAATCATCCCTATAACGACTCAATTACTAGCTAATAAAGCTCATCAGAGATTAAATTGGATTCGAAGACAGTTTTTATGATTACGTTTTAGGGAAAAATAAATACTGAATGAATTAAGCACCACTAAGCATAAAACATATTAGAACAAAAGCCAGACTAGTACCTTCGTATACAATTTTTTCGTGTTGAAATATACGAGCTTTGCAATCAAGTTGTCGCTTCAGTTCGCGAACGAGTTCCAATGGCGGATGGGAAACAATGTAATCCCGTTATCGTGGCAGTCGTACGTCGACAGTCCGATACGAAACTTGCACATAATTTATTACCCATCAACGAGGGGCGAGATGGGTGAATATCGATTGTCATCAACCAATAAGGTTAAAGCCTGAAGCAATGATAAATCCGAACTATACAGGGTGTATTTCACCTCATCACAAAGCCGTTAACCAAGCATTCTGTATATCAAACTAAGTAACTTTACGCAAAAAATATTGCTGGGAAACAACTTTTTTTTTTGAGGTTATAAATCATGCTTTGTGGTATAACTCAATGTAACACACTCAAAACATTGTGCGGATGGATGGATTGAATAGTACGGGGGTCGTAGAGATATTTGAAGTAAAAATCATGCGATAAAAAGTGGTATTTCAAAAAAAAGCTTGTCAAAATCTTGCAACTTTGACCCCCAATATCTCCGTAACTAGAAAGTTCCCAGGTATAGTGTAGAACAAAAAATGATCAAAATGACGAGTAGAACAAGTGCCTTTCGTATTCGTTAAGAGGTGTTTTACACCCTTTATGCGTATATAACTTTTTCAGATAAAAGAAGGTTTTGGAACAATACACGTCATCATCACCTGCCTAGCCTTTTCCAACTATGTTGGGGTCGGCCTCCAGCCTCATCAGATGCACCTGAATACCAGTATTTTCCATGGAGAAACATTGATAAAACTAGCTATCAGATTTTCGGGCCCCTGACTAGCAACAACTGTTAAAGATCTACAAACACCAGCCGGGACCAGCGGCTTATTAGCCACGACCAAAACTGAGTATGTAATGAGTGGTCACCCATCCACGGACCAACCTAGACAAGCATGGCTTAACCTGATTGACCCGAGTGGCTGTTAAAAAACAAAAGCTAAAAAAAAACTTGTTTCGTTGGTTGGTTGCACCGATTTAATTTACTGAGAGAACAGCGAAAACAATAGTTTCACCGCAAGTTTACCATTAAGTTAGACATTATGTTAACTACACATAAATCTACAATATTATGTTATAAGTAGCTTACTCAGGTAAGTTCCTCAGGTGAAAGCGTTAGCATAGCCCGCGAAATTCAAATTTTCAGTTGTATGTTGATTGAAATATTGTTTGTGACTGTATGGCGTATACAGTTACATAATTATAATCATTATAATCATCAATACAACCCTCTAACCTCATAAAGATCGCGGAATATCTTTGACCTTGAAAATGTCATGCGTGACCATTAAAAATCTCTAACCATCTAGCTGGTCTGATGAGATTGTTCTGGAAACACTTGGTTAGAATAATAAATCTAAATGTTCTTTAACATGTTTGATGTAGATTATAAAATATTTCTTTATCTTTACGCTGGATTCTGAAAACAAAAAAAGACAGGATAGCATTGAACTCATCTCATACGCTTTTAAAAATAACACGAATATTTCTAGTGTATAAATTATACATTATTCTTGTCGATAACAAGAAACTTACAAAGAAAAGACAATGAGAAGTTTCAGCTGAGTTCACTCTTATGATCGGCCATTTAGCATGAGTTATATCACTTGTTTTCTGAAAATAAACAATAAATCAAATTGTTTGAAGAACTCGTAGAATATATGCAACAAATAATATCTTCTTTGAAAATTTGATCCGATCTTAATAAATTTGTTTCTCGATAATATTTTTTTTTTAACTCAAAGACTAGACGTCTATGGATAAATTCTTTGAAGAATATCATAAAATTCAACTTGTCGTAAACATAGACAATTTTAAGACGATAAAATTACATAGTCTATGGTTGGTCTCAAACAACCCTGAACAAAACGGAAAAATAATAAAAAAAACAACTGCTACTAACAATAAGAATTCAATCCATAAAAAGGGTTCCATACATATTTGATCGGGGTGAAATGGAGAGCATTGTTCCAATATTCATGTTTTCGAATTTAAGCAATAATATAGTACGAAGGTCTTATATGCCTGGTTGCCAGGTAGTGGGTAGTGGCAATGGGTTCGAAAATATAACGACAACTCTATGCGTATATCCTCAATGTACCAAAGCGAGTTGCCAATCGCTCTGGCACATTAGAGTACAAGTATACTTGGTTATTGTTTTCGTAAAGAACACAATAACCAAGACATATATACCCAGGGTATGTACACAATTGTATATTTGGTCGAGTCCTGACAGCCTTTATCCATAGTATGATAATATAAATGCGAAAATATATTTGTTATTTTGTTACCTTTTCACAACTAAACGGCTGATTGGATCGTTAAGAAATTTGGCAAGGAGATAGATTATATCCTAGGGATCCATACAGGATATAATCGAAATTAAATAGTCTACTTTTTATTCCTGAAACCACGCGAATAAAGTTGCGGGAATTAGCTAGTATTCTGCTCTGACGATTCTTGCAAAAATAACCCTTCTATAAAAATGTATGGATCAATAAAATGGCGAGAAATTGGAGCACAAACGATTGTAATAGATAAGACGAAAGAATTCCTAAGTCTAAATACATGCGATAGACCGATCACAAAGAGCAATCAAATAAATGAAACAAAACACTACCTTTTTACCTATAGGTTTGTTCCCTCGTTAATGACATTATTACATAGAAATATACTATTTCATGGCCAGAAATACTTGTTTCTCAATGTTCTTTCTTCATGGTGTGGTGAGTGCCTGTCTAAGCTGGTGTCAGAGTTCTATGCTGCCCGATATATTTTTTTTAAGTTTCCTTCACCGAAGCAAGTGGTCATTATGCAATAATAATATGGCCATGAATCCGAAAATTCAGAGGTAAGTGCTTTTGATTTGAATTCGCGACCTATGACTTAGTACGGGGTGTAAACGGACTCATCAGAAAGCCGTCAATCAAGCATTCTGTACATCAAACTAAGTAATCCCACGCAAACAACATTGCTGGAAAATTACCTACTTTTTTTTGGGGTGAAAATCCGACTTTTTGGTAGGACTCGATATAACGCACTTAAAACATTGTGCTGATGGATGGATGCAAACTATTCAGGTTTGCATCCTTTTGGGATATCTCACCCGCTCCGTCATCCACGTCTGTCGGTATGGCTTCACAATCATCTGCCCTTCTAGTATTGGAACTTTATTGCATATCCCATACATTCCCGTTTCCGTGTTCTGATTGTTTTGTTTGCGTATCACATCTGTTACGGTACAGCCACCAGCTACCGTCGACGCGCACTGTGGCATACTTCTTATGTCGTCTACCATTCGTTTTCGCCACTCACCGCTTGCCACATCGCAATCCGCGCCACTCGTTAAGCCGCGTTCCTACTATACAGTGACGATTATTTTATCGGTGATTTTTAGTTGGCAGAAGTCGTGGATGACAGTAATCGCGTCGTCCTATATGTGAACACCTCCATTTTAATACACAAGCCACGACACGTAAAACTACACGATGATCTGTCGTCACCACAAATTGGGGACGTGGCCTTAGGTTATCTGTCGTCACCACAAATTGGGGACGTGGCCTTAGGTTATCTTTTTGTACTGTCTAGCTTTTAGCCACAAAGGACTTTACCCAAAACGTTTCTTGTATTGAACACTGCCATTTTATTCGCAGTCAACGCGCCCAATATTGGATTTCGTTTTCGGTTGTTTCACACTCTGGATTTTGTGTTTTTAGTTTTGTCACTATCACTGTTCTCTTTTTCAATTTTAGATTTTTTTTTCAGCAGTAACCTGGGTCTTGGTTTAAACTTGGTGTTTGGCTTTACAAACACTCAAATACAAGAAAAAAAATGATATTTATTTAGAACCCTCCCGAGAGAAATAATCAAACTATTTCGGGCGTTTTTTTGGCCATATCTAAACCATAATTACACATCAAGACTGAGAGTTTTGATGTCTGATTAAGGTTTAGATACTATTTAGTTTGGTTGTCTTGCATTTAGGTTGTATGTCATGTTTATTTTCAACAATTTGTCAGTTACCACTACCAATACAGATTTCCCTTCTACTCCCACACTATTCCGTTTCAATATCCGTGACTACGTTACGTAGGTATGATTGCAAGTTCTTTGTTTTCTTGTCAGAGCAAACAGCTAGCGATCGAGATGAGATTGGTATATCGCGACGCTGCTGTGCTATCAGATCGTGTGCGATTGCTGCGTCAGATACTGTATGTACTGTGTTGATCTGATCTGATGGAACTGAATGTAGGGAAAAATGTGATTGTGCGGGGTTTTAGAAGTGAAGCATTTTGCAATCAAAGTGTTTCATGAAATGTTCTAAACTCATTGAAAAGAGTTTTTAAGCAACTTGATAAGATAAGATAAGATAAGATAAAAATTTATTTGACTACCACACTATAAAAATCTCAGTTGCTATTTATTGACATTGTACTAAATATGGTACAACATGGAAAATTGAAGTAAATTGGCAGTTACTAGGTATAAGATTTCATGTACAAAAATAAGAAATCAAAATTCAATACATTCTAAAGTATTTATATTTCTTCTTTTTATCAAACTTCTATATTATAGTTATATAAAACTATAAGTTTTAGTATAAAACTATATTAAACATGTTCCCAAACCACATTCTTCTCCTAACTCAGCGAATGTAACATCAAATGTGCCATGTTAGCGCTGACTCAGCTGTTTCATGTGAAGACTGCATCCTGCAGAATGGCAGACACCAGAATGTCGTTTACCAAAAACGTCGATAGTACTAACACGAACACAGACCCTAGCAAGAATGCGCGTTGTAAACGTAACGTAAGCGACGATTTTAAATTTTACAAGAATTTATGTGGAAAACTAAAAACCGTGCGAGCTCGTGGCGAAATATTAACAGCCACTCGGATCGATCTTTAGGTTAAGCCGTGCTTGCCTAGGTTGGTCTGTGGATGGGTGGATAGACCATCAAACTGCACAACTTTCTCTATGGGACCACCATCGTAATCGTAAAAAAAATAATCAGCTGTTTCATACATTTGGTCGGGTAGGTAATGTAATTTAGTATGGGGCAGTTGAACATTTTTTCGCGATTTCGGTGGTTGTTCCATTGAGAAAGTTGTTCAGTTTGATGGTCTGTAGCACACCCTTTCATATGACTATATCCTTTCTGTTACATGTTGTATATTTACGAACAAAAAGTATACGTAGTATATCAACTATCTGGTGTCCACGACACAAGCCTTGCTTAGTGTGGCACTAGATGGCGCTTTGTGCAATGGCCAGCGATATTTAAATTTATTTATTTATTATATTTGGATTTTCGGTTAAAAAATCGACGTATTTAAGTCACGTTTATCCTGTGCGTTCGTGCAAAGCCTTTTGGTCTTGTACAGGACAAATTCTGTTTTGTATTTTGTTTGTTTTTTCTTATGATTTCGTTATTATTATTATTTATTTTTTATTCTCTCATTATGTTTACTTTAAACTAGTGTTATAATCACAATTTTACCATTTTTTTTATTTATGTGTTGTCCTGTCGGGCTAATAAATGCTTTTTCTTTTTTTCTTTCTTTCTTTCTTTCAAAGGCCCCAGGTACTTTGAATTTACGACGACGATAATCTGAAATCTGCAATTCTAGATTATGACATCCTATGATCATCAAATATTGAGAGCGTCATAACCAGAGATCGGTATTATTTATAGGTAAAGCATACAATGAAGTTACATGTGAATACTACCTCTTTATACCGACTTCTAAAAAGAGGTCATTATGTTTTCGGCTGCTTTTTTTCATGTACCTACGTTTTTGTTTCGTGTCTAATAGAATTGTTTGAGGGAGGTATCCACGTATTGCTTAGATGCTTGAAATTTTCTGGTGATAAGAAAAAGCGACATTGCAAATGAAAAAGGAATAGATTTATATCATTCCTTGAACTTAAACTATAAATAAAATATTTTATCACGGATCGTGATATCATGAAAACCATCGTTACATTTCTCTACAAATTAAAATATCAAATATTGCTTGATAAAATTCACAAGTGAATGCAATATCGCAATATGAATGCAGTTGTGAAGGCTAGAATATATTAGATTGAACGAGATTACTTTTCGCAAGCTTATAGGATGAATTTGGGGCACCTAGCGATACGTAAGTTTACGGCAGAACCGACCACGTATATTGCTTTTTAAATAACTAGAAAGGTAACATCCTTAACGAAGCCAAAAGGTGCTTGTTTTCCCCGACATTGCGAAAATCTAGGATCCTTTTTAGGTGGGGTTCCCCATTCTTTGAACTTAAACTCAATTTTTTTTTTCATCAAACCCATACGTGTGGATAGGCCCTGGAACATAAAGGCCGAGGTACGAACATAGATGGGTTTTAGTCAGTGAAAATTTGACACTCCGCCCAGAGTGGGTCATTTGATGATATTCAGTCCGAAAATAAAAACGGTGTATTTACAACTTTTAGTATGTTTTAGAGCTGCTGATAACGATGAGATAATAGAAACGAGTCTGTGATTAATAAGGAACATACTTTTATCACAAAATACTTAACAATCAATCTACAAAATCAAGTGCACTCAACCCAATCGACCCCTCGTCTCAAGAAACTCAACACTCTACAAAAATCATTAGATAACAACAAGCTATACGACCGATCCAAGACCTCAAAAAACTCCACTAGAAGCACCTCTCCAAACGCAATTTTCGAGCACAAAGAATGTGAATCCTTTTCAACTAAAACACGGTTTTTCCACTAACTTCATTCTCGTTTTACGGCAAAGGTTTCAGTAGTTTTAGGGTTCCGTACACAAAGGGTGCTAGCAAGACTTCTTTACAATTTTTGCCACAGGGCTATACTTTTGCACCGTAAAACGTAGACACTTGAAATATTCACAGAGTGTTATGTCAATGACCGCCATAAAAAAACAAAAACTAAAAAAAAAAACAGAAGTTTTTCGTCATCATCATCATTTCAGCCGAAAGACGTACTCAGCTGGACATAGGCCTCCCCCAAGTGTCGCCTCGTTAACCGATTCCGTGCGACTCGCATCCAGCGGATTCCGGCAACCTTCACCAGGTCATCGGTCCACCTAGTGCAAGGTCTACCAACGCAACGTCCTTCGGTTTGCGGTGGCCACTCAAAAACTTTTCGGCCCCATCGGCTATCCGTTCTGCGAGCAATTTGCCCTGCCCACTGCCACTTATGTTTGGCAATTCTTCGGGATACGTCGGTAACCTTGGTTTTGAGAAACTTTTTATTACTTTTCGTTTTTTCTAGCTTACTACGGGCCCCGTGTGCGAGTTTGACTCGCACATGGCCGGTTTTATTCTGTTTATTGTCGAATTTGTTCCTCAAAGCGGACTGGATTGACGTGACAATGAAAGGTGTACGCCGTTCATACACACGTGTTAGGTACGCTTTATCATAAAGGCTTTTCTATCCAGTAAGCCGTTGGCTTTGTTCCTGTGATCAGTGAGATTGATGGTGATTGATCGTGTTATCCATGTTTGATAGTTTTTGTATTGATTGATAAGTCATTAGACTTCGGGTTGCTAAGTGTGGCTCCTGAAGGTAACGCGGGCTAGCTTGAGAAATGATTAGCTGATGTAAGACGTATGTAGTTACAGAATTATAATCTCAATATCCAAGTTCATGTAACTCGATTGAATGCTTTTTTATGAAATAGTCATTCAATCGAGAATTGGCCTGCAAATTGCAAAAAAAAATACGAAAATATGAATTTTGCGGGCTATCCTGGAGCATCCACATTAAGGCGATTACATGAGCTAAACGCGAGTTTTATGATTACTAAAAGTATATGATTCACTGCTATAAACAAGATTAGAAAAATATATGATATTCTTCAGGATATATGCTAGCATGATACTGTTTTGAAAACATAATACAATTAATTTGGCTCGATAAAAAGAAATCACGAATTTCTTTCAAACGATAAAAAACATACTAATATACATACAATCATTCTGATTTTTGGCAAATAATTCTACAAGCAATATATTAGCATGATACTGTTTTAGTTCTTTAATCCAATCAATAGTTTTTTTTGTAAATCGATCGAAACCACTCATTTCGCGCTATTTGGCCCGCAGTGGCTGACGTAACAACCACTTTGTAGTGCAAGCTGATTAGAACTTTATTATAACAGCATTTCAATCGAAGTTTGAACCACCATAAATAGAGTTGCTAATTTAGCTCGTCTTAGCGCCTTAAAGTGGAATCGCCAAGTAGCTCGCGATCTTAAAATTTTCTTAAGTCTTTTTGCAATTTGCAGGTCAGTATGAGACTGTATGCTAAATAAAATATGATTCGCAACCTTAACGTGGTATGTAGTTACAGCCCGGCTTATACAACCCTCTAAGTTTCTTCATGAAAAAGTAATTCAATGATATGCCTCTGTAAAGCCGTATTTGTACCTCGATCGCGAATCATATTTGAATCAAAACTAACGATTCGTACATAATAAAGTGGCTGAAGAGATACTCGTAATCTGACTGGTCAACTGATTCAAGGAAATGTTGGATGTTTGAAATGTACTCGTGGTATAATTTTCTAACAAAACGCGAACAAAGCTGCCAGCAAAAGCTAGTATGTGATAAAATTTCAAACACGACTAATTCTTCAAACGTACCAGTAACGTTCTCCGTTTTGGTAATCAATAAGGTGTTAATTAAGAGGCCGGCGGAGCTTACGTCGTTCATACAAACTTAATACCAAATTTATTTGTAAATTAAACATATTCTTAAGCTAGTGTGTATTTATATCGATTGAATTATAGAATATATATTTATGTTCCCAAATATAAATTTTGAAAGAATAATGATGTAAAAACGAGATGCGAGGTCTATAGAAAAAGAATGTCTATAGAAATCTGTTTTTTCGTATACCTCTTGTTTAAATCATCAGTGTTCATTCAAAATACATATTTGGGAACCTAGATATTCTGTAATTCAATCGAAATAAATACACACTACCTAAGGAATGTTTTAGATTTACAAATTGTTTTTGTATTACGTTTGTATGAACTACGCATGTTCTGCCCTCTAAGCCAAATTTTCGTAATCAACTTTGAAACTAATGCAACAGCAATAAAGCTGAAAATCTATTATGATAGATTGTAGTAATTTGATGTGCCGTTTGTACGTAAATCGTCTAGAATGTCCTTTTCGATAATAGCTTCTGACACACAACTTCTGCAGTCCACTTACTGGGATTTATTTGTATTTAAGTCCCCATTTTCGAGTCTCACCAACTTGCTACTTTAAAGGAAATAGTAATTTGTAGTCAGAAACTTCACAAAAGAGTCTGTTGGACTTTTTCGAGTCGGACGATAAACTCGTGCCTTTACGTAAATATTTACTTAAGCTTGCTTCGCTAGTTCTTTATATTTTTCTCCCTATAAAGTTTGTTGTGTAATTTTTAGGGAGATTTGTTTTTTTTTTGTAACTGGAAATATAACTGTTTTAGTTCATTCGAACTTGCTTTGTGAGGTTTCTTTTACAAGAGGGGAAGTTGTTGCGCACTAGATTTGTTTGTTTGTTGCGTAGTACCTACTACCTACTCGCTACGGCGTGCGTGGATTGACAAACATTCTTAAAATGGACTTTGTAGACATAATCATAAAGTCCATTTAAGAATGTTTAATGCTTAACGTGATTCATATTATAATTCTGCTTAACTGGCCATTTTAGATCCCAAGATGTATGAATTTGGATGAGTCCGTGGCGTTCTATGGTTACTACCTACCACGGGAAAAAGCTGTGAGTGTATGTATGTATGTAGAATAAAATTCTACAAGTTTTGTAACGGTTTTTAATTTCAACTATTTTTTAAATTGAAATCTTCTTTAGGCTTGTTGCACACTTTTTGGGTGAACCAAAATCAAGGAACTCGCGTGATCGTCACCTAACGCGTCCTAGCACTCGTAGCCAGTCCGCTACGGCGTAGCACCACTTCGCGTGCGCGGGCCACAACCCGTAGCAGATATAGATTACTTAGGTTTCTCTCATATTGGCAGTTTTTGAAAATTGTGGCTAACACCTATATTAATCGACAGCTGTTATCAATACAAACAAGTTTTAAATATTTGTCACATTTTCACTACAGTTCATAAAAAAATAACACGCGTGCCATAAAATCTACTTGAAACGAAAACAGGCACGTGGCAAAAACAACAACACAAAAACAAAAACCAACAGAAAAACAGAAACAGAACACGTGAAAACTCTTTAAAAAAGTAGGCATGAAGCCAACAAAATTCACTTTCACCGATTGAATGAGTCGTTACACGCACACACACACAACCTAAAATAAAACTATAACACGCACTTATACATATAAACGCACACAGTAGTCCCCGTAACACACATAGACAATTTATAAAAGTTGGGTAAAACTAATTTCAGTGGGAGGTGAAGCGGGAAGTTTTCTGCTGTAATCCATCAAAAGGCTTCGTCCAATGATGTTAGGATAGTTCTACACTGGACAGTAAATGGACGATTTTTTAATATTCTTATTATAGTTACTCCCAGTTAAAATCGAAATAGAGGTCATTGATCCACCTACATTTGTTAAAGTCCTTAAGGGGCCGGTGGAGCATGCACTTTTCATACAAACGTAATTCCAAAATAAAATGAAAATCAAACATATTCTTAAGGTAGTGTGTAAATATTTCGATTGGATTACAGAATATCTATGTTCCCAAATAAATATTTTGAAAGGACAATGACATAAAGGCGAGATATGAGGAATTTAAAATTCCAAAAAAAAACTTGTCGAAGTCACTATCCATTCTAAATTATGTGTTTGGGAACCTATATATTCTGTAACCTAATTGAAATAAATACAAACTACTTACCTTAAGAATATGTTTGATTTATAAATTATTTTGGTATTACGTTTTGTACGAAAAACGAATGCTCCGCAGGCATCTTAACATTGTAATTCCAAAATAAGCCGGTTCAAGTCTTGAATTGTCATCTATCGTGGTCTCTAAAAAATTTTTTCTAATGGAAATGAAAAACGATACACGGTTCATTTGCTTTGGTTCGTATGAAGATTCAATAGGGAAAGGGCAATGACCGTTATTGCGATCTAAATTGGCAACAACTATAGAAAGCTTTTCTTCATGGAGAAAGAAACACAAAACATTTGTCTCAGATAGAGGCTTAAACATAAGTCATCAAATTACTTCCAATCCGAAAAAAAGACCCGCTCTGGGCGGAGTGGGAGGGAGTGTCAGACTTTTGCTGCCACCATGTTCCTTCCTCGTCCTTATATTCCGGGAACACGCTATTTCTTTCGAACGGTCCCGCAGCCAACATATGTAGCTTAAAAAGACTATTATGAGGACAATAAGACGATTTTCATGCTGTTTTCACCAATGGATAGAGTGGTTCTCGAGGAAGGTTTTAGTATATTATAATATAATTTTACCGCGGGCATCACCTAGTACAGTACGAGTATAAGCACATAACCTTTAGACACTTTACGAGCCCCTATCTATACTAATATTATAAAGCAGAAGAGTTTATTTGTTTGTTTGTTTGTTTGAACGCGCTAATCTCAGGATTTACTGGTTCGAATTGAAAAAATCTTTTTGTGTTAGATAGTCCGTTTATCGAGGAAGGCTATAGGCTATATAACATCACGCTACAACCATTAGGAGCGGAGCAGGAACGAAAAATGTTGCAAAACGGTTTTTTTTTTCCTTTCGTTTTTCTCTCTTATGTGACGCAGACGAAGTTGCGTGGGTCAGCTAGTTTATTATATGTGCGCGGTAAGGTTGATCAGTAGTTCGAGAGGAGTCCGCCCACTCAACTCAACTAAACTATTATCCCTCGGGGAAAATCCCAGGATATACGCATTCTTAACTTCCACGTAATAATTTCTGAATTAGGATGAAAGGATATTGGTAACTAAGTTATTAATGTTTTATGTGTTTATTATCCTTAAAGAGTTTTCTATAGTAATTTGAAATTCCTCTTATCTCGTCTATAGATCATTGTCCTTTCGATATATATATTTGGGAACATAGATATTCTGTAATACAATCGAAATAAATACACACTACCAACAATGTTTGATTTACAAATTATTTTTGTATGACGTTTGTATGAACTCGCGCTCCACCGGCCCTTTAATTATTTTTAACAAGCTTATGCCACGGCTTCACTCGCGTGGAGTTCGGTTATTGTTCAACGGGATCATAATACTGAGATGAAAGTATTCTAAATGTTAATTCAAGTTATAAACTACCTGTACATCAAATTTCTTCCAAATCCGGTCAGTAGTTTTTGCGTGAAAGAGTAAGAAATATCCAGACATCCATACTACCCCACAAGTTTTCGCATTTAAAATATTGGTAGGATAGTAGGATAACTAAAAAGGTTCCCAATCAAACTAAATCTGAAACCATTTATGTCAATTAGACCATTCGGCATTTGAATGTCAAGAAACAAAAAAAAGCGAAGCTACAGTCACAGTCACAAGGTATAAACGTACGTATGTATCTGATATGGGTGAATTGTGTGTGATCACGTGCAATGTCTGAAATAAAATGTCTTTTTTTATAATAACTTGAACAATTGATGCAAAAACATTTATGAAACTACGTTAGGTTCTGTTGAAACATTTATGCGTCAATACTTCTTTGACTTTTTCCTGGCCTATGATAATATTTTACTCCATTTTTTAAAACTCAAAACAAATATTACCTATAATTTGAAGGTGTCGCCAACATTCATCACTTTTCTCCTGAAAATAAAGGACGTATGCCACCTCTAAAAATACTTTGTAATTCTATCTTATAAATGATGATAAATTTTATCGAAATTAATACAAATATTGTGGACTAATATTGTGTTTGACAGGTAGGCAAAGATAACTTAGTCGTTGGTAATACGTATTACAAGCGATATCATTTACTTTTCATTATTTCAGTTGATTATTCATTTGATGTGGAGAGATGTATCGTATGTGACTAAAAGAGTGGTGAATATAAATATTGATGGATACAGGGGGAGAGGAAGACCAAAGAAGCAGTGGATGGATTATGTAAGAATGATATGAAAGAAGAAGGAGTAAATTATAGCATGACGGTAGACAGACTCTGGAGAAAGACATGCTCTGGAATGGGAGAGGAAGCCCGATCAACCGCGGACAGTCGGGCACAATCAACCAACTACACAGCCTAGAGCCAATATAGGAATAGTGGTAACAACATGTGCAATCCATAGGAATGAGCATTGGTGTTTTTTCCTCGTTTGATGGATCTCTTCTATCAATTGTTATCTTCTTCGCTTTGCACAAGAGTTTCGTAAAATAAAGTCGGTTATTTCAGATTTCAAAATCCTTTATTAGCACTTCACAACAAAATAGCTATTTATGCAATAATAATAAACACTCGTGATGGAGCAGCAAGACTTGCTTGTTCTACGACCATTTGACGACTAACTCACGATCAACTTATAACTCTACTCCGGACGTGACGTCACACCCCCCTTCTTTGATAGATGTGAAGTTAGTTGTCAAATGATCGTTTTAAGTTCCTTTTAACAACTATTAAAAATATACTTTTAATAATAAAATTATGTTATAAATTGCTTGAATTTGTACAAATAAACACAATAAACCTAAAATTGCTTACAATCGGCCTTCCTGATATTTTCACGTCTCGGGAAACATAGAATTATTAATAATAATTGATTCAACAAAATAGAAAATCTTCAAATCAACTCACACAGATCAATTTAACATTTGATTTTTCTTTTTCACAATCATATTTCCAATAAAATAATAGTACTGAGGCCTCCTTCATATCCTCAAATACTTAATAATAATTACGATATAGGATTTAGGTCTCCTTCACATCCTCATATATTAAACGAATGTGGTATTGAGGCCTCCTCATCATATCCTCATATACCTACTAAACAAAAATATAGTATTGAGGTCTCCTCATCATATCCTCATATACTTATTAAACAAAATAGTATTGAGGCCTCCTCATCATATCCTCATATACTTATTAAACAAAAATATAGTATTGAGGTCTCCTCATCATATCCTCGTATACTGATAATCACAATAAGCAAAGGTGATATACCTCATTAATATGTTCATAAACATTATGCAGTATTGAGGCCTCCTTCATATCCTCATATACCAAAATAATGTTCACGCTATCATATGCCAGGACCTAAATAATATCAAAGATTAATATGGAATTACAGTCTAATCGGTGGTCACGGTTTCCTCATCAGAAATGTTGATGTTGGAGCTATTATCCTCATCAGAGTCGTTGCTGTTGGATCTATTATAGACTAACCATGGATGAATTTTATCTACTGAGAATACACTTTTAAAAGGTCTATTATTTTTTCGTGATATTGGTGTATCTTGAACTTCGTACCTATCATTCCCTAGCACTTTAATTATTCGATATGGACCTCTTAACTTAGGGACTAGTTTTTTACTTTGTCCGGTAGATGGTACTTCTCTTTCTATCCTCACTAAATCTCCTACTTTATAATGTACAATCCTTTTGTTCTTGTCATATCTTTTTTTTTGCTTTTGCTGACTTTTGTTAATATGTTTAGTTATTTGGTCTCTTATGATTTCAGTGTTTTGAACATCTACATCTCCATCAGATACAATTTCGGAATTTAATAAAGAATCTGATGTACCCGTCAATCCGATACCAAACAGTGCTTCGGCTGGTGTTTTGCCTATACCCTTGTTAATGGTATTATTCAGTCCCCATTGAATTTTAGAAATATTCTCGTCCCAAACATTTTCAGGTTTACCTAAATTGCTAGCAGAGAGAGCGGCTAATACTGTTCGGTTGTATCTTTCAATTTGCCCATTAGCTCTAGGTGTTGCAACAGCATTGAGAATGTGTTTTATACCTAATCCATTGACAAACTCTTTAAAATTCTTGGAAGTAAACGAAGTACCTCTATCAGATATTAACCTTTTTGGAACTCCAAACGTGTGAAAATATGATTTGAGGGTTTTAATCGAATTGGTTGATTTTGTATTTTTCACAGGCGATATTATAATAAACTTTGTAAAAGCATCAATGATCAAAAGGAGATGGGTGTTTTTATGTTTGCTACGCACGAACGGACCTAAATGGTCAATATGTATTGTATGAAATGGCTGTGGTACCTTTTCAATAGGATGTAGCTTACCTGATCGCTTTGCTGATGGAATTTTGGTGTTTGAGCATTCTAGACACGACTCTACATATTTTTTTATAAATTTTCTCATTTTGGGGAACCAGTAAGACCGTTTAATTTTATCATAAGTCTTGTCGAAACTGAAATGACCAATATCGTCGTGATTTGATTTTAAAATATGCCACCTTACCCCCTTTGGCACCACCCATTTACCACCGTCGTCGCTATTTTTATACAGAATGCCTTTTTTTAATGTAAAATTTTTGCAGATGTCTACTAATTTATTAGTATCTTTGTCTTGAAGAATTTGTATAATACGCAGGATTTCTGAATTATTTTGTTGAACTGTTGAAATCCAATCTAACGTAATATGCCTAACCTCAATCAAATTTTCACTTATCGGGTTCCTACTTAAAGCGTCGACATGTGACATGGACTTGCCCGGGCGATATACAACATTAAAATCGTACTCTTGGAAGATGTTCCACCACCTAGCAACCCTTGGGAGTATGTCGCGCTTTTCAAAAGTAGCTCTCAACGAATTACAATCTGTTACTATTGTAAAAGGTATACCTAAAAGATAAACTCTAAATCGCTGAAGAGAAGCTATTACTGCCAACGTCTCCAAGTCATACGATGTGAAGTATGCTTCTTCAGGAGAAGTTTGTCGACTAAAATATGCGACGGCGTGGAATGGGGAACTTGAATCTGAACGCTGCAATAAGATGCCTGTAACACCAATTTTTGAAGCATCAGTATGTAACTGTGTCTCATTAGACGGATTATAAAACATCAATATTGGCCGTTTCACAAGTTCCTGTTTCAAGGTATTAAAAGCTGTTTCTTGAAGAGAGCCCCAGCAAAACTTGGAATCTTCCTACTAATATTATAAATGCGAAAGTTTGTAAGTATGGATGTATGGATGTATGGATGTATGGATGTATGGATGTTTGTTACTCTTTCACGCAAAAACTACTGAACGGATTTGGATGAAATTTTGCACACAGATGGTTTATAACCTGGATTAACACATAGGATACTTTTTATCCCGGTAGTAAGATCCCATGGGACAATTTCAAACTTCACGCGGGCGAAGCCGCTGGCAGAAGCTAGTTCTTTAATAATTGTGTTAATGGTCTAGCTATGATCGAGAATTTTTTAACGAAACGTCGAAAAAAACTAGCTAGCCCTATGAACTGTCTAACGGTATGCTGATCTTTCGGTTTTGGAAAATGTTCGACAGCTTGAATTTTCTTTTTACCAGGTTTAATGCCAGTCGCGTCAACCTCAAAACCAAGATAATCTATGGATTTCATGAAGAAATTACATTTATCTAGTTTCAGGGTTAAGCCTGCATTACGTAGTAAATCCAACGTTTCAGCTAGTTTTGAAAAACCGTCATCTATATTTTTGGAAGGTATAATTATGTCATCCATATAAGCAAACGCGTGTTTAAATCTAGCATTGCCTAAAATTTGATTGATGGTTCGTTGAAAATTTGCTGGAGCGTTCGACAAACCAAATGGCATTCTATTAAACTCATAATGTCCATCAGGTGTTATGAATGCTGTTAAATATTTAGACCGTTCTGCAAGAGGTATTTGATAATACCCTGATGCTAGATCAAGGGTTGTGTAATAAGTAAATCCTGATAAACTATCTAATTGGTCGTCGATTCTGGGCAGGGGATAATGTTCCTTTACAGTCTTCTTATTTAAAGCTCTAAAATCTACGCACAGGCGATAATCACCAGTCTTTTTCTTCACTAGCAAGATTGGTGATGCGTATTCTGATGAAGATTCTCTAACTATTCCCGATTGTTCTAACTCATCTATCATATTACGAACTATACTCCTTTCCAAATAAGATAATCTATAGGGGCGGTAATATACCGGAGTGTTATCGTTCAAGGTAATTTTCTATTCTGAATTTTGATAACAGCCTATTTCCGAAACACCAAAAGCAAAACATTTACGGTATTTATTTAACAACTCCAGTAACTTTTCTTTAACATGGGGAATCAAATCGTGGTCAATGTGCAACTGAGACATTGTAATTTTATCAGGATTGGAACAGTTACTATTCTCGACACGATTAACATGAAATTCTTTTGATTCGAAGACTGGGTTAGCTCGGGATAGTAAAATATCACGCGGTAATTGAAAATCCGTTACACTCAAATTTCTGACTATTACGCATCCAACACCATCTATTAGATTTACAACTCCACTCAAAATTTCGTATTCCTTCCCTGGCTCTTGTCTAAGGCTACATTCTACAGGGTGAATTTTAATTAATGCGACAAAATGAAATTGGAGCTTCAGTTACAGTAACATAGTAATTATAAACTGTTTTTTCTACAATCTAAAACGTTTAAAAATTTACGCGATTATCGTTTTCAAAAGGTCCATTGATGTTATTATCTTTATTTAACTACGAATTTTCGGTATTCCAGTAATATGCAAAATAAATAAGCAAAGTTAGGTAAATGACCGCTATATTGAGCACTGCGATGAGTCGGACGAGATTTTTTGATACTTTTATTATTTTAACGGTTTTCGTAACACTGATCAATTATTTTTTAATTTTACATTTGATATTTTATACATTTTCTTGACAACACGTATTATTGTATATTTAAATTTGTCGCATCTATTCAATTTCACCCTGTATATAAACATCCCCATGATATTTAGGTTTCGAATAAATGCAAATCTTACTTAAATTCTCTATTTTATTTATATCTTTAGAAAATAATATTATAGTTTTACGACAGGTAGGATTGTAATTTGAGATAAGTTTTAACTCCGATGAAGTTTTATGTATAATTATATGTTCTTGCTCCGTAAAGGAATGTCCAACTAGTAAGGGAATGCTTAAACAATTATCTGGTACTACAAAAACGCATACAAAAGCCGATACGTCATCAATCTCA
The DNA here is from genome assembly GCA_916618015.1 of Xestia c-nigrum. NCBI lineage: Eukaryota > Metazoa > Arthropoda > Insecta > Lepidoptera > Noctuidae > Xestia > Xestia c-nigrum. Next base: position 17,613,562 of record OU745259.1, read on the forward strand.
ATTTTTAAATTACATTTACCAACTGCATTGACAACCGAGTTACCAAAGCCTCTTAGAACTGGCAGATTATCTGTAGACCATACTGGAGTAATATTTCGGGCATTAGATAGTGTAATCATTGTACATTGGCTACCAAAATCTAAATAACACTGCAATTTAAAGCCATTAACAATAGCTTCTTTAAAATATTTCGAATCGTTGTTTATACCAATAGATAGTCATAATACAGTTTTATTATTATCTTTCTTTAGCCTACATTCGGATGTGTCATGACCTAATTTCGTACAGTTCTCGCATTTCTTTAAGGGTTTATTACACTTATAAACTGGATGACCTACCTCTCCGCAATTAAAGCATTTTAATCTCAAAGGTGGTTTTTGGCCTACATCAGTTTTAGTGTCTTTAGTATTATTTGAACGCCTAACGTCATTGAACAATTTTGAATTGGGCTTATCTATTCTTTTGGTTACTCTAACGTTGCGTAAAAATACAAGTAATTTATCTGGATCAGCAAATTGAGCTGCTTCAGCACTCGTCCTAATAGACCTATCTTCTATTCCTAATAAAACACAGTCTACAGCATTCTTACCGGTTATTTTGCATCGATTCAGTAAAATCATTTTATCATAAAAATATTCCTCAAGTGGATCCCCGAATTTGACGCGTTTTTCTAGCATATCCGACAATAATACGCCGTAGTTTTCATCATTTGGAAAGGCGGTTTTTAATTTTGTTTGCCACTCTGGCCACGTAAACAAAAGGCTGGGTAAACCCTGATACCACCTTTGGGCTAGCCCTACTAGTTTTGGTAAGGTATAGTGAATGGTTTGTCGTTCGGACCAACCGTAGATAGCTGCACATTCATCTACTTTAGATAACCACATATCTACAGATTGATTCCGCTTTGACGGATCAAACTCAGGGATAACATTCATAACTGGGTATCTTTCCATATTATTGCCGTGACCATCTGATTTGACTGCTTGAATGAATTCTTTAAAAGTATTAAGCATATCAGTGGACTCACCTGGTGACCGAAGCTGCCTCTGATGGCAAGAATTCGGCCGTTCCAAACGGTCACGGCTGTGAGACGCCGGCTGTCTCACACGGCTGCGGCTGCGTGACTTTGGCTGTCTCACACGGCCGCGGCTGCGCGACTCCGACTGTCTCACATGGCTGCGGCTGTGCGACTCCGGCTGTAGCACACGGCTGCGGCTGCGCGACTCCGGCTGTCTCACACGGCTGCGGCTGCACGACTCCGGCAGCCTCTCACGGCTGCGGCTGCGCGACTCCGGCAGTCTCTCACGGCTGCGGCTGCGCGACTCCGGCAGTCTCTCACGGCTGCGGCTGCGCGACTCCGACAGTCTCTCACGGCTGCGGCTGCGTGACTCCGGCAGTCTCAGACGGCTACGCCTGCGCGACTCCGGCAGCCTCACACGGCTGCGGCTGCACGACTCCAGCAGTCTCTCACGGCTGCGGCTGCGCGACTTCGGCTGTCTCACATGGCTGCGGCTGTGAGAGACCGACAGCCTAGCACGGCTGCAGCTGCGAGAGGCAGGCGGACCAGCACGGCTATGGCTGCGAGAAGCCGAAGGATTTTTGCCATTTTCGTTTGTTTTCGCTGGAGTTGGTAGGAGCGGGCTACGACTGCGGCTGAAGCGAGCCTCACTATTTGTTTTATCCATTATCCTGGAAGATAATGATAACTTCGGACAAAAATGTTGCTAAGACTGCATAGATAGGCATTTTAATAGACAATGGCAATTATAATTGAATATGGCTAAGTATTATATTTAATCAGGCATGCAGGTCTTCAATCTTATCATATTAACTCTTCAACGATCAAACCGCACACTGGAATGTGACGACAATAGATTTTGCTATTGTGTTGCAGTTTGATTGTCGATGAACCAAAATACAGTACAAGTTCTACTAGTATACTTAATGCCCTCAAACGGTATACAAAGAAAAACAAAATAATTTTCTTTTACTGTGTAAATATTTTGAAGACTGCTATTAATCATACTCAAACGGTATACATTCTTTTAAAGCCTTATCTGGGAATCGAACCCAAGCCCCTTTTGGTTCTTAATCCCTAACACTCATAAAGAACAAAAGAATTTATCTGTTGAAAGAATGTTTTCTTTGTGTCTTTGTCACAACAAAAAAAAAGAACAAAGAATATTTTGTTATAAAACATACATTTTTCAGCAATTAAATCGAATTCATAATAAACATTTTTACCTGGAGCGTGTGATATCCCACTTCTGAGTTGTTATCTTCTTCGCTTTGCACAAGAGTTTCGTAAAATAAAGTCGGTTATTTCAGATTTCAAAATCCTTTATTAGCACTTCACAACAAAATAGCTATTTATGCAATAATAACAAACACTCGTGATGGAGCAGCAAGACTTGCTTGTTCTACTACCATTTGACGACTAACTCACGATCAACTTATAACTCTACTCCGGACGTGACGTCACACCCCCCTTCTTTGATAGATGTGAAGTTAGTTGTCAAATGATCGTTTTAAGTTCCTTTTAACAACTATTAAAAATATACTTTTAATAATAAAATTATGTTATAAATTGCTTGAATTTGTACAAATAAACACAATAAACCTAAAATTGCTTACACAATGAAGATTTTTTACTTTAATAACATGAATTTAGAGAAAGACTATGCAGTTCCAGTAGCTACTGATGATCTAATTTTGAATCTGGTTTAACTCTCTACGATATCCAAAATCAATTTCCAACTGAAGTCTAACAAACTCCGTCAACTGAATCTTGATCCTTTGTTCCCCTATTATAACGTTCAAGCCAGAATAACAAGCTCTAGTCTTTTGTGCCGTTTAAGTGTCACGACAGTTCATATAGTGTTGGTATCTGGTCACTCTATTCCGAAGATTGATTAGTTTACCGACCGACTATGCCCGACGACATTCTCCACGTCGTACTTACACAATGGTATGGAAATGGTTTTCATCCTTTGTATCTATTGAGAGTGTTTTCGATTGCTTTCGTTTCATTTAGTAGGTAGTTAGGAACAAATGTTTGTGTGATGAGCTTAAAGATTTGTTTCCGAGTCATGGATGTTGACAATCCTATAATACTATCCTATATAATATATAATAATAAATGTGAATGTAAGTTTGTTTGTTACGCTTTCACGGGAAAACTACTGAACGGATTTGGATGAAATTTTGCACACAGATAGTTTATATAACCTGGAATAAAACAAAGGATACTTTATCCTGGTAGTAAGATCCCATGGATCAAACTTCACGCGGGCGAAGCCGCTGACAGAAGCTAGTAATATTATAAATGCGAATAATGATAATGTGGAAACTACTCAACCGATCATCATTAAACTTTGTACACATATTTTTGGAGGTATTAGAAGTAACATATGATACTTTTTATTTAAAAAAAACTAACCCTCACTCGCAGTTGAAGTTGCGCGGGTCAGCTAGCTATGTATAATAATAAGTAGGTCTATTATCCATGACTATGTCCTATTATCAACTGTGGGGGGAGGATATGGTGGACACCAGGTCCACAAACACAGGCCTCGTTGCTTAGTGTGGCACTAAATGCGTGTCTGATCAAATCAAAGTAGTGCTGAAGATTATTAAGATACCTCATATCTCGGAAACGTGACAGTTAAGAACATTTCGTCTCCAACAAAACTTGTTTGTATTGATACTAGCTAACAATTTATATAGGTTTTATGCGTGCCACGCTTCATACAAAAATTTTCAAGGCTTTCATCCAAATCCGTTCAGCAGATTTTGCGTGATAGAGTAACAAATAAACACTTACTTACTTAATATGATGAGATGAGATAAGACTGATGCCGCCCATTTTTCATCCATCCTTATTATTCTCAAGTGTCGTATCTAAGTTACTAAAACGAAACGTAACCCACTGTATACCCCATTTAAATTCTACATCCATCCAAGAGTTATTGAATACGCGTTTTGAGTAAGCCAGATTTTATAAAAACAATAAAAGCAATGCTGTTTTCATATTACGTCCCACGTATGCGAAAACGGTTTCGTAATAAATAACATTTCGGTTGTTCTAACTCTGTATTGCTGAGTTTTACCGCTACGTATTTTTGTTATGGCGTAACCCCAACTGCGGTAATAATTGCGAGATTAAAAAGTAAAATAAAGCATATCTATTATTTAACGCAAAGACGCGGAATTTGAATCGTTAATATCTTAGATATGTGTCTATATGCACGTATAGACACATCTGTTCTAGAGTGGCTATAAAAGAGTCACGCGATTTTCTCCCCCGGCGGGCCTCACCCTGGTCCCGTACACGGTTTTAGGTCATTGCAACTGTATGTTTCGCATGCAAGCGTCAATTGTTTCATATTTTCAGAGTGTAAGTCGTGGCCGAGACATAAGACACGCGAGGTTTAGGGTCGTGCCACATCAGCGGAATATACGGCGCCGACACAGCGACTGAATTACCTATCGTATTCGATCGGTATGCAAAAAGGTGTGGACAACAGTAATCGCGTCATGTGAACGTCGTATGAAAATCCATTCAAATTTACAAGCCACGACACTTAAAACTACACGATTATCTGTCATATAGAAATGTGTCATGACATGTATAGAAATGTGTCATATATGGAACTTGAAGAACACTGCGACGGTATTCACCCGAACGTTCGGCGCCGTACGTTGCGCAGATGTGTCGCGACACTAAGCCGAAGCCGCGCGGTTGTGTGGCACCGACGACGCGGGACGATTCGCTCGTGAATTTGATTAATCACATCATACTGTGTACAAATTTCGTGTTTCCTATAAAGGGAAGTGTACGTTTACAATTAAGTTAACAGGTACAGGTAAAATTTGAGAGCTATTTAATTTATAATGTAGCAAATAGATTTTGGTAAAACAAACTTTGTGAAATGTATGATGATTGTATCTTCTTCTCAATAATGAATTTGTATTTTCATAATAGTACTTATGTAATAAAATTACGCATTTTCGATTTGATGAGAGGGAACTCTTTGGAAAATACGTTCCGCATAAAATGATATGCTACCAACAAATAGTGATTTGCTTTCAATGTAAGTAAGTACATAGAAATACTAACCAATTGTGTAACTCACAAAATAATTATTATTTATCGTAATGTTAGCTGTACTTACTAATATTATAAAGAGAAAAAAAATGTATTTTTGTGTGTGTGTATGTATGTAATGAACTAACTCAATACACTCAAAAGCAACTGTGCCGATTAAAAAAAATCTTTTACTATTGGAAAGCTACACTACAGCTAGTAACATAAGTTATATTTTATCGACGTACTCCCACGGGAATAGGAACTACGCGGGCGAGACCGCGTGTCGCCCGCTAGGGGAAAATAATTTTATTACTCAAAATACACAAAATTTATTGAAATTAGTAGTTGATAGTTCTGAAGAAACTGGTCTACGAGTAAAAATTCCAAAGAACCAACATAAGGAGTTGTAACTTAGACCTCCAATATCTCCGTTACTATAAAGAAAGTTCCCAGGTATAATCTAGAACAAAAAGAACACGCAATAACGAGGAATATCAGTGCCTTAAGATTCCGTTAAAGGTCTATTTACATCCGTTATAAAGACCTGCTAATGAAGATTCCATTGATCCCATCCACACACACCACGTTGTTTTGACTCGAAAAGCAAATGTATTCTTACAAAATTCAGAACAAAAATTAAACATTTGCAAGACTTAAGTAGTAACACAAGCCCTTTTGTAAGTGAGCCAAAGTTACGGCTTCATTATCCTCTCTAGCTGGGAAGGCTGAATCAGCGAGGATTTCAATTATCTCAGGGTTTTAATATTAAAAGTAAAACTCAAGCGACCGCATTGGGACTCGGGGAAAAATGTACCCTTTCAAATTACGTGGCAAACGCAGGGTTAATGGCATTCTTGACCCTAAGTATGCGAAGTGAGAAGTAAATGTGTGCGCCTTTTGAAACTAAGTGATGAGAGGTGTGTTAGGTGTCTCGTTATGAATGTAATGAAAGATATTTAAGCTTATTTTGTGTAGTTGCCACGACCCTGATGTGAGGAGCTTGTGGCTAAATAATAACTGAGGCTTTTTACGTAAAGCCGTGCTTGCCTAGGTTGCTCTGTGGATGGGTGAGCACTCAGTACATACCGAGTTTCCTCCGGGACTCGGAAAGCACTGGTTCCGTTGATATAATAAAAAAGTTCTAACGATCACAAGACCTAATTCCATTTCTTATACTTTTTGTCAGTATAACGATGAAATGATATAATGAATTATTGATACAATTTCAGTTTACCTAATTTTATATGGTTCAGTTGTAATTTTCTATAATGCACATTTGAACTTATATTCAATTAGTATAGTATTTAGTTAGTATAATTTAAAATCTATAGTAACGTTTAATATAATTTGAAACGAACTACTGTGTGTCCTAAATTTTTGCAAAAACTGATTGGACTATAAACATCTGCTGGTGCTTCCTTTCTTCTCCTAAAATTTGATGTCCGAAAATCATTATCTATAACACGTTTTCTATATAGGCTGACTGATAATTGGTGTACGAAACTTAAACACGTGATTGTGCTCATGTTGTCAAACAACTTTTTAGAAGTAAAGTAAAAATGACCAAACCTGAAATCGCGTAAAAATATCAGCTGTTCAGTACATTTATGTTCGTCCAAAGTACTGAACAGCTGATATTTTTTTCACGATTTCGGGTTTAGTCATTTTAACTTTACTTCTAAAACTATTCTGTCATAATATTGAATAACAATATTTGTATCCTAATTTTACATGACATAAAGTCAAATGTCCTAAGTATTGTATCATATAATCTGTACTATTCCGAAAGTTTATTTATAAAATATTAGCTCTAAAAAAAATGCCAAAAGTAAGGTTTTTGTGACAGAAACGAATCGCTGTAAATCCAACTCCACGTAGTCTTATCTGTCCTACCCCTTTTTTTTAGGATGGGAAATCATCAAATGACTTCTCTCACTCTGGGCGGATCAGGAGGGAGTGTTAGACTTTTACTGACTAAAACCCATCCATGTTCCTTCCTTGCCTTTTATGTTCCGAGGCCGCGGTATCTCTTTCGGCTTCGGCCGTCTACGAAACCATAGTTACGTAACTAGTTTCGAAGAAGGAATTATTTTTCCTTGCACGTAACTAGTTTCGATGGAAGAATTATTTTTCTTTGTACGAAACCATGGAACAGGCCTTCCATATCCTTCCAGGTACCCTTCTCCTGCGCCACCAGGGACCAGCCTTCGTGATGCGCGTCTAGATCATCTTGCCAACCATGAAGTCCAAAAACATTTAAAAGTGCATTAACATGTTGACTTTCGTGATTATTATAAAGGGTGTAAAACACCTCTTAACGAATACGAAAGGCACTTATTCTCCTCGTCATTCTGATCATTTTTTTGTCCTACACTATACCTGGGAACCTTCTAGTTACGGAGATATTGGGGGCTAAAGTTGCAAGATTTTAACAAGTTTTTTTTTAAATACCACTTTTTATCGCATGATTTTTACTTTAAATATCTCTACGACCCCCGTACTATTTAATCCATCCATCCGCACAATGTCTTAAGTGTGTTACATTGAGTTATACCACAAAACATGATTTATAACCTCAAAAAAAAAAGTAGTTTCCCAGCAATATTTTTTGCGTAAAGTTACTTAGTTTGATGTACAGAATGCTTGGTTAACGGCTTTGTGATGAGGTGAAATACACCCTGTAGAATCATTATACATATATTTTCGGACGGGGTTTTTGTAAAGGTACTGTTAAATCAGTTACTCACTGTAACTACCTTACTGTTTCAACCCTATCCGATTCGAAAATATGTAATGATTTACGCATGATATTCGATTAGGGAAACCGCGCATGGATTTCCGTCACGTTTTTCCGCTTCGATATGTCCCTGGCCTTATACAATTTAACACCGTCTAGTACGAATTTTTCAATCATCCCTGTTCTTGTGACCGTTCCACGGCTAATTGGATCTTGTTTTACTCTTCTCTCTTAGAGTCAAGGCTTTTTATAGATTCACAAGACCTCTTTGGTGGGAACGAATTTATGAAGCTTATTTTTAACCGTTTGAAATATTGATTTGAACGGCAATGGGATAGAACGATGTTCTTTTAGAGTTTTTAAATGGGCGTTCATGTACGGGTCTATTTTTTAGAACCTGTATCTTAACAACATTTTGTTATGATACTCGTTCTAAACACATTTTGTTAAGATACAGGTTCTAAAAATAGACCAGTTTATCCATTAATAAACGCTGTATACCTACATTATGTAACGAGTAAATGATCTGAACCAAAGCTATCTATATATACCTATGCTATCTACAGGGTGTAAACCACCTCATCACAAAGCCACTCAATGTAACGCACTTAAAACATTGTGCTGATGGATGTATTGAATAGTAAGGGGGTCGTGGAGGTGTTGAAAGTTAAAGTCTTACAAAAAAAACTTGTCAAAAACTTGTAACTTTGACCCCCTATATCTCCGTTATTAGAAGTTTCCCAGGTGTGGTGTAGAACAAAAAAAAATGGTCGCAATGAAGGGGAAAACACAACAAAACCTTTTGGCTACGTGAAAAGGTGTTTTACACCCTTTAGATACTATTAATTATGGGCGTCTTTTGGGTATAAGAGAACATGACTGAAGAAGGATGGATGGACTGTGTGAAGAATGATATGGCTCAAAATGAGGTATCTTATGAGATGACGAGTAATAGTTAAGTCTGGAAGAAAAAGACATGCAACGCGTAACCACAAATTGATTGGGACAAGGGCAAGAAAATATTGTAAAGTGTGTTATCACACGTCTGTTTCTAATATTATAAAGCAGAAGAGTTTGTTTGTATGTTGGGTTGAACGCGCTAATCTCAGGAACTACCGGCTCGAATAGAAAAATTCTTGTGTTGGATAGTCCATTTATCGAGGAAGGCTTTAGGCTATATAACATCACGCTACGATTATTAAGAGCAGAGCAGGAATGAAAAATGTTGCAAAAACGTTGCATTTTTTTTTCCTTTAGTTTTTCTCTCTTATGTGACGTAGACGAAGTTGCGTGGGTCGGCTAGTATATCATATTTATCATCATCATGTTCCCACCACTGGGACATCTCCTCTCAATGACAGGGAATGGGCTATAAATCCACCACGCGGGCACAATGCGGATTGGTAGATGTCACATGTCGTAAAAATTTTCGTTCTAGAATATTATTTGTTTTCTCACGATGTTTTCCTTCCACCATTTCGAGAGTAGTGGTGATGAAATAAATTAAACAAAGTCATGCGCCTGTCAGATTCGTCGTGTCCAAGTTTCGAAAATAAAATAAAGGAGCTATGACTACGACTCGTACCTCTCCATAAATTGAACAAATTTTATAACCTATAAATCTCACATACCGAGGTCATTAAGCTGTGGTGTTTCTGGATTTATTGTGAGTGATCCAAAAACAGCCAGATCTAAACCTCGTCCCAAAAATAATAAATTAATAATATATTTTATTCATTACACACTTTGTGGCATGCTCTACAAACGAGTGAGCTTTAAAAATTCATGAAATTATGAATATACCGAAATGGAATGGACGAATTTTGAATATAAATTCAGGGGCTCTCTTATGAAATAATTCAAGCACAATTTGGTGAGTCACTTTTTTCATTCTTCGTTATATTTTTGAATTAATTTTATTTTATTGTGGTCGGTAGTGTGATATTTTTATTTTCGGCTTAAATTATAACTATTATCAATGGTACTAATAGGTTAACCACCATCATAATTGAATTAAATTGCAAATCTGTTTGGTCCACCAGTTAAGCCTTATTTAAGTACATGATGCAATTTTCTTGAACATACAAGTGCAATAATCGAATGCAATAATTTAAACACAATAATTGACCTTCAAGAATTGCAAGCACCTGTTTACACGCGGATACTACTTAAAACTTGAAAGCAAATACAGGGTGTATTTCACCTCATCACAAAGCCGTTAACCAAGCATTCTGTATATCAAACTAAGTAACTTTACGCAAAAAATATTGCTGGGAAACAACTTTTTTTTTAAGGTTATAAATCATGTTTTGTGGTATAACTCAATGTAACACACTCAAAACATTGTGCGGATGGATTGATTGAATAGAACGGGGGTCGTAGAGATATTTAAAGTAAAAATCATGCGATAAAAAGTGGTATTTAAAAAAAAGCTCGTCAAAATCTTGCAACTTTGACCCCCAATATCTCCGTATCTAGAAGGTTCCCAGGTATAGTGTAAAACAAAAAAATGATCAAAATGACGAGTAGAACAAGTGCCTTTCATATTCGTTAAGAGGTGTTTTACACCCTTTATATAGCAACAATCAAGACACCCTCACTCACTGCACTCTTATTTACAAATGAACAGATAATCCTATTGAATACAAAAAAAAATCTGAATAAGAAATGATTGTACGTGAGCTGTTTTTACCAAGAACAGTTTTGAATGGAAAATTTGCCTAATAGAAGCAAGAATGTGACATGTTGTTTAGACGTTACCAGTTATTTATTTAGGCGATAAACTTCGTGTATATGGGTCTTTAGAGTATTCGAAAATATTGGATACTTACGCAATTTTGTTTTTGTAAATCAAGGAATATTTACAAAAATAAAACGCATCAAAACTCGTGACGTCTATCTTATCTCGTCATTTTATTTTAGTCAATATTCATTGATTTAAAAAAAAACAAAATACTTGTCCTTTATTTTCCAATACTATGACTGACTGACTAAGGTCCATGTTCACCAAAAAGATGACAGTCTGTTTATCTAAAACAGCTGTTTAAAACACATTTTTGTATGGTAACATGTCACAGTGACAGCTGTTTTTAGATAATCAGACGGTTATCTTTTCGGTGAACATGGACCTAAATGTATTTTTTTTTTTTTTTAATTGTCGTCATGCCTATCAACTTGGTCAGTAGTGAATATTAGGACATCGTGAAACAGGCCCTAAGAAACCTGAACAGCAACTAGCGGGGAATAGCCCACCATATAAAGCACTCACGTGATCGGAAAATCATCCCTTTTGGAGATGGCCGATGGAGCAAGGTTTGACCGAGTAGTGGCCAACATTAGGCGAAAAAAAAGGAGGGCCGTCCTAGAACTCGTTGGATGGTGGAGAAACATTTGGATAACGGACGCACAGAACTGGGAACTGTGGCAGAAAAAGGGGAGGCTTTATCCAGAAGTGGGTGATTCCGAGCTGATATGATGATGATGATGGTCGTCCCTTTTCTTTCTCCTTATCCTTTGAAAATTCAACAAAATGTGGTGATAATCTTCTTAGGGGCCATCCACGTCACTCGAATTTTAAGATTTTTTTAACCCCCCCTCCCCCCCCCCCCCCGTCAATGCCACAGGTGGTCACATTCGTGATTGTGAAACCCTCCCCGCACTAATGTGACGTCACATATTATATTGCAATTTTACATCTAATCACAAATTATTGATAAGAAAATACTCCGGTCAAAATAGACATTCAAGGCTACATTAATTCGCACACAGCTAAAAATTGGCATGAATGTTGGGCACCCTATTACACACAATTTGTCAATTATACACATGAATCCAACGCGCGGAAAATAAAAAATCAAGTTCAAAGGTCATGAAAACGATTTTCAACAAAACGGTAAGTTTTATCACAAAATTAGCTCAACCCAAAATTGTAGATCAGATAATTATCTATAAAATTGTAGCAATACTTTTTTTCCTAAGAACAACCGTTTTTGAGATATAACGATTCAAAAAGTTGAAAAAGTTGTAATCTAAGTTTTCCTTGAAATTTAAACCATAAAGTGCCGATTGTGAGAAATCTACGCCATTCAGTATATTAAACTGATACTTTTCTGATAGCTTATAAACGAATGTATCATGAATAATGAATGATGAAATTTAGGGCCACTCTCACCCCCTTGTCACACTTCGTCGACCCCCTTCCTCCCTCTTAACGTGTGACGTTATTTATGGATGGCCCCTAATAGATTTATCCGTTCAATATTTGGTGAAGCTCTCAATGGACTAAAACTAAACTATAATGTACAAATGAAAGTTAATTAAATTGCATTTCGCTCGAAATTCTGCGGTTATGACTCCGGGATTTAGAGCGAGCGGTATATATTTTATTTTTGATTATTCGCTTTGCGTCCGCACTCTAAACTGAGTTGACTAATTTTAATTAGAATTTTCCAGATGCTTTGCGGTATTCCACGGTTTGCGGCTTTGTTTGTTGGCTCTGAATTTCAAGTTTCGTTTGTCTATGTAAAAATAAAAGATTCTTTTTCGTTTTAATTTTTGTATTTTCTCACTTGGAATTTCTTCGTTAGAAATGCTTTGAATGTGAATGTTGTTGCCTTTCCATTGAAGTTCAAAAACCAAAAAAAGCATACATAAATAAACTCACGCGACGAGTTCGTTGCTAAATAATAACAGCCGCTCCAGTCGATCTTTAAGTTAAGCCATGCTTGCCTAGTTTGGTCTGTGGATGGGTGTCCACTCATTAGTTTCCTCCGTGCCTCGGAAAATACGCTAAGCAGTTGGTCCCGGCTGTCATTTGTAGATCTTTGACAGTCAGTGCGGTGACGCTTCTGACCTTTCTGAAGAGAGTTTTTTCTCTGTGAGGGAGTTGAGTCATTATCGAACACGCAATCCCAGTGCGGTCTGGTGGATTTAAGGGGGAAGCGTCAGGGTAACCCGCGATATTCTATTTTTCTTACGTTTTTTGCAATTTACAGGCCAGTGCTAGGTTGTATGTTGATGAAAATATCGTTCGCGACTGTAAGACGTAAGTAGTTACAGAATTATAATCATCTAAATGATGATCATGATCAATGCAACCCTCTTAGTTCATATAAGTCAAAGAACGAGTAAGACTTAGAAATGTTGTTGTATACTTCTATTTTGATGATTATAATTCTGTAACTCCGTACTATTCAATCCATCCATCAGCACAATGTTTTAAGTGCGTTACATTGAGTTCTACCACAAAACATGATTTATAACCTCAAAAAAAAAGGTGAAAAGAGAGGTGGTTTACACCCTGTATATTAGTAAGTAAAAAATATAACGACTTCAAAGAAAAAATTTCACTTTTCGCAGCAAACTGTACAGTATTTTGTTTATTAAATACGTGTTTCTGCAGGTACACAAGAGGCACCAAATCTACTTATACAGTGCCTTTAGCTAGGTACATTTATTGGTTAGCGGTACACCCGCGGTTGACATCAGAATTGCGGGTGTACCAAATTTTTAAAATATTATTGTACAGGTGTAAATACACAGATTTTTAGTAGAGGTACGTAAAGGTACACAGAAGGTACCAAACAACTGTAATAAATTTAGGCTGATCTGAAAAATACGTCCGCGAATCTGACGTACCTACATCGGAAGGATGGTATTTCTAACCGATCTGCAAGTTATTAACTATCCTACAAGTACCTACATATGAATAATATTCCTGTCTACAAAACTTATTGAATTTACGATTCTAATATCATACGAGTATTATAACAGGTGAAAAGGTTAAAACTTTTATATTGCCAAACGAAAGAAGTAATTACATTAAGTCTGTTTACCCTTGTCAAGATACAGCGTCGAGATGAAATATGTTGGGTAAAATACACAGCGATATATGCAGCTACACATTTCGGGTATGACTTGACTTCGCTTTCTATAAACTTCCCGTGCAATGAGAGATCAACTTATACTGGTTGAGTGTAGCCTGATTGGTCGTCGTGTGTACATAAGACGGTTCCTCATGTAGGTACTTGTATTATAAATCCATATTAAACCTTATTCATATTAAAAATAAATAAATGCTACCGTAGGTGTTATCATAATCATATGAGTAAGATGATAACAAAATTCTACGTATAGGTACTTGAAATATATTTAATTTTGAAGCAGATATTGTATCGCTTTACTGACCTACATTGTCTGTAGGAAGCTTTAGTCTGACCTATTTTAAACTAGGACTTCTAACACGAGTACTGGTTATGTCACTATGCTGCTTTTAAAGCGAAAAAGATAAAATTCCACATGTAGAAAGAGTTTGCAGTTACACTACAAAGAAAACAATATAGAAAGGATTAGTCGGAGGTAAATTATGTTCTCTGATCCTTTTAATCTGGATATAAAGAGTGTGAAAACCTCGTTACGAAGCCGACAGGCAGTTGCTCTCCCCTTCATTGCGATCATTTTTTTGTTCTACACCAGACCTGGGAACCTTCGACAGACATTAGGGGCAAAGTTCTATCTTTTTGCTAATGTTTTTTTTTAAATACAAGTTTTAATTGTTAGACTTTTACTTTAAACACCTCCACAACCCCTGTGCAACCCCTGTGCTATCTACGAGTATCTATCATGGAGTTTAAGGTTTATGCAATGAGTCCTTGAAGTGGACCATTGTGTGTGAGTCATGGTGGCCGATTACTCTAACCAGGCTGACCTCCCTCCAGAAGTAGATCAAAATTCCCGGTCTCCTCAGAGCACCCACAAGTAATCTTCGCGTTCCCAGGGTCTCCTCGCGAATCTTAGTATCCCCTCTACACTCAAGGAGCACATGCGCCACCGTTTCCTCCACCTCCATGCACGCTTTTCACAGGGGACTGTCAGTGATTCCTAGAGCCTGGAAGTGTTTATTCAGTGAGCAGTATCCAGGATGGTCCCCGCCACCAGTCGAAGGCTATCTCTGTCCAGGCGCAGAATACGCCTGGTCAGCTTTGTATCCAAAGCTTCCTTGGATTGCCTACATCATGTTGTCGAGTTCCACCATTTCTCTGCTTGTATTCGGGTGTGATAATTTAACTAGCTTCTTAGTTGTTTGAAGGGAATGGGCGCAATAGGTTTGGGTCCGCGCCCCGGTCCGTAACCTCCGTGCTATTCAATCCATCGATCAGCATAATGTTTGCATTCAAAACATAAACGGCCGTTTTTGTTACAAATGCACGATTTAGCTAAACAGCTATATTTCAAGTGGTGACAATGTGTTATAAGATTACGTTATTGCCTTTTCTACAGTAATAATAGACCACATTTTGTATTTTTGATTCTATTTACGAGTTATGACATTTTTTCGATTGGCGGCGCTAGTGGACTGTAAGAGGGCTCTTAAGAGGGAAAAAGCTACCTACTACTACCTACCTACCTACTACTACATTTTTTTCATAAGAACCTTCTCCTGACAATAACAAACACAACAAAAAAAGAATCAGCCAAATCGGTCAAGCCGTTTTCATGCTATGTCGTGACAACGGAAAACGGGTTTCATATTTATATATACAGGGTTATTTTTTGTTTATACTAAACCCGAAAAGGGGTCATTGTACTCATCATTTTGAACAACTTTTTCTATGGGACGAACCCTGAAATCGCGAAAAAAAAATCAGCTGTTCCCTACATTTATGTTCGCATAACTCGTCAAAATGTAGGGAACAGCTGATTTTTTTTTCGCGATTTCAAGGTTCGTCCCATAGAAAAAGTTGTTTAAAATGATGAGTACAATGACCCCTTTTCGGGTTTAGTATAAACAAAAAATAAGGTTGTATAGATTAGTTCAAATTAAATTTGACAGCTCTAAATTACGTCAGTCTCTTTCTCTTTTTATTAGTGAGAAAAAGATAATAATAGCCTAAAGGAGAATGGGCAAAAATGTATGGAACGTGGTACCCGCTCCAATAGTCATCATTCATATGTCATTGAAAAGACATTTTGATGGAGAAAAACGTCTACCATGGCGCCTGTCCCTATTGACGTTTGGGAAGCAGTAATCTCACTAAGTTTTATAAATGAGAATTTACTACAAACTACTTATGTTAGTAAAATAAAGCTGAAATAAGATATTTTTCAAGTAAAAACATATATTTTAGCAAGAAGTAAGTAGATTTAAAACATTACATATCGGTATCAACTATAACCGCATTGAGGAAAGATCCCGATGAGCAGTAAATCCCGTATGCCTCGCATAGCCTAGGTATGTCGCCCGGTTAAACATGTGCAATACTGTTGGACAATATTATTTGCACTGTTGATCAATATATAATAAAAATATGTTTTTATACGGACATGTCGCGACTGGATTCGTCCACGCAAAAGCCAGGCATCTTCGTGTAAGCCATAGTCTGGCAGATCTTCAAGTGTTCCCTCTCTGTACGTTTCAATTATATACAGACCATTTGATAAATGCTCGGCACAATAAGATCTTGCCAGCTTGAGTTGGTATGTATCTAGCGCTAGTAGAATAATATCCTCCTCCGTCATTGAAGGGAAGTTTTCTATCTGGCTCGCTTCCATCCTATGAAAATCTACTCTCTCTTTCTCGCTACATACATATGCAGAAGATTTGGGGTATCTATTTTCTGCCTTATGATATTGACGAATTCGTCTGCGTGTTCGCTATCCAAGATGAGTTAGTGGAAGTGATTCGTGATAGCTGCGGCCATCTTAAAATCAGTGAACATATTGGGCAGTGACTTATTAAAATAGTTTTGCCTCAAGAGCTTGAAATCACGTTTGAACCGGCCGTTTACCACTGGCATAGCGTTACCGATCGAGTTTCGTTGGATTGTTCAGTGGTCAGCTGTGTCTCTTGGCGGTTCTTTGTTGGTGGGACATAGGATTCATATCCACATTCACTAATGAAGTCCAAGCTGTCCCTAAAACCTCGATCTAATATAAAAGCATCGTTTGTTAGGAGTAAGCAATGTAGTGGATGTTGTATTTGCGCATCTGTTTTTGTTGCAGCGTACAAACCCATTAAATCTAAAATGTATCCATCAGTACATACAAGTAGGAAAGATTTCTGTAGATTCCAAAACTTGTGTAAACGAGCGCAAAACGTACGAGCGATTGACGCGGACACTGACGCCTCCCCCACTGTTCCTGCGCACATCCCGCGCTCGGGGGCAGCTGGGCTCGAGTTAAAGGGAGGGGTGCATGGCAGTCTTACGTAAAAACCTTATTAATAGAAACCATGAACGGAAATGCAGAAAATATTACCTTGGTACTCATTTTCTTACATAGATAAGTGATACCTAATGTACTCGTATATGTATGTTTATCGCCGGAACCACGGGACTGTCTAAACAGGCTACCGTGGCCCTGGAACGCAAAGAGCAACCGAAGTAACAGGGTTTTAATTAGTTAGTAAGACTGTCGTTTATCTCCAAACGCAATCAGATTTGAGACTGGCGGCTATAGTAAATATTGTTCCTCTTGGTAAGACCTTTTAAACGACACTACAATCATATCTATTGGAGACGGGTACCATTTTGCCCATTCTCCTTAAGTTTAGTTTGTGCACAGAATCGACACCATTGTCTTGGTGGTTGTGTCAGAGTGCACCTATTTTTAAGCGCAAACATCTAAGCGCAACTAAATCATTCCTCGAAAAGCCGCTATTGGTTGCGATAAGATAAAAATAGAGAAGTGGGTAGTGGGTTTGGGTATTCATTAATTATATCGATAATCAGTTTTAATCAATTGTAATAATTGAAAAAAATCGGGAAGCAAGAAGTGATGTGGAGAAAATACCTAAGAAATAATGACCATCTCAACGATGATGTGAACGATAAAGTTATTTTTTTCTTTTAAATGTTGCTCCTTAGAATTTTTCTTGTATAGTGGGTCATTTAAAAAAAAATCCCATATACAAACAACCAGAGCCAGAAGAACTATCTGCAGGTCATGGAAATATGTTGCACTCTCGGGAAATAAATTGAGAGAAGAATAGAGTCCGAGTGAGACAATGATGATGATGTTACTTATGTTAATAAAGTGACTAAAGGTTCCATAACAGCTGAACAACATAAAGGGTGTAAAACACCTCTTCACGAAGCCGAAAGGCACTTGTTCTCCCCATCACTGCGATTATTTTTTTGTTCTACACCATACCTGGGAACCTTCTAGTTACGGAGATTTGGGGGGTCAAAGTTACAACTATTTGACAATATTTTTTAAAATATAAGTTATTTTGTAAGATTCTAACTTTTAACACCTCCACGACCCCCGTACTATTCAATCCATCCATCAACACAATGTTTTAAGTGCGTTACATTGAGTTCTACCACAAAACATGATTTATAACCTCAAAAAAAAAAGTTGGTTCCCAGCAATATTTTTTGCGTAAAGTTACTTAGTTTGATGTACAGAATGCTTGGTTAACGGCTTTGTGATGAGGTGGTTCACACCTTGTAGATATAAGAGTATGGTACACCTCTGCTTCCCCTTCGACAATACAAGCGTGATCTTGTTATTGTTTACTCCATCAATTTCCTCACAAAATGTATTAAACTGTAAACTCTAAAGAGGTTGTTCGTTAGCGGGTCGTGATTTCCGTCAAATTGTGTTTCTAAGTCAATTTCGATGGTAATCACGGGGTGGTGCGGTGGTTGGGTCTCCGTGATTATTTCAAGTATAGGAGCTCGGGCACCGTTTTGTCTATTCATTATCTTTGGGTACAAGCCTTGGATACAGAACTTGGTAGATGGTGGCCCAGTTTATAAAATAAACTAAATTGATTGATGAATGGTGGTTGATGTCGACTTATTATAAAAGGCAGATATATTTGTCAGTGCAAGGGATCATGCCCTAGAAGGATATGCACTGACATTATTGGTAATGATTATCAAAAAAAAATTTGAATGAACGGCGGTTGCAAAAAAATATAATTTTGTTCTACACTATACCTGGGAACCTTCTAGTTACGGAGATATGGGGGGTCAAAGACAAGCTTTTTTGTGAGATTTTGACTTTTAACATCTTCATGACCCCCGTACTATCCGATTCATCAATCAGCACAATGTTTTAATTGCGTTACATTAAGTTCTACCACATAACATGATTTATATAACCTCAAAAAAAAAAGTTGTTTCTCAGCAAAAAAATTGCGTAAAGTTACTTAGTTTGATGTACAGAATGCTTGGTTAACGGCTTTGTGATGAGGTGGTTTACACCCTGTATAGATCAACCTTGGCAAGCGCAGCTAAGCCTAAGCCTAAGTTGATCTGATCTAACCCTTATGGATTCGTCTTGTCTGTCTGTCTCTCTGTCCGTCCGTATGTCACAGCCACTTTTTTTTCTAAAGTATAAGAACTATGATATTGAAACTTGGTAAGTAGATGTATTCTGTGAACCGCATTAAGATTTTCACACAAAAATAGAAAAAAAAAACAATGCATTTTGGGGGTTCCCCACACTTTCCAACTAGCGCACAAGCTCTACAACAAGCCGTACAGCGCCCGGTTAGAGATTTTAACAACGACATAGCCTCTATAGATAAGTTCTACAGTAGATGTACAAGCGGCTACAGCGCCGCTGTACCCTAAAAGAGGCCCACGCAGTACCGCCTAAGGATCTACAATGTCTCTACAATGGTTGTACAGAGGTGTTAGTACGGCACACGCTACCGCTCGCACCCTTTGTAGCACCCTTGGATCTACAAAGGTGCTGTGAGAGCGGTAGAGTGCGCCTCAGGATCTAAAATAAATTCTTGTAGCGCGACTGTAGAGCTCAAACCGTATTTCAGGTGTTAACTTAGTACGGCGCACTCTACCGCTTGTATAGCACCCTTGGATCTACAAAGGTGCTGTGAGAGCGGTAGAGTGCGCCTCAGGATCTAAAATAAGTTCTTGTAGCGCGACTGTAGAGCTCGAAATGTGGCTATTGTACCACCTGCCTGTTAAAGAGCGATTGAATACGTTACTGTACCACTTAAGTATTATAGTAAACCCATTGAACGGCTATGGTAGAACATTCAGGTCGTAAAGAAGTGATTGAAGCAGCTAGTGTGCTAGTTGGGTTGGGACTGAAACTATTTTTTTTTCATCAAACCCATACGTGTGGGGTATTTATGGATACTAAGGTCCTAAATGATATTGAGGTTTCTAAAATCATTTTTTTCTAAACATAATAGTTTGCGCGAGAGACACTTCCAAAGTGGTAAAATGTGTAACTTCTAAAATAAGAGAATGATATAACTACAAAACTATATTATGTACATTACCAAACTTCCACCGAAATTGGTTTGAACGAGATCTAGTAAGTAGTTTTTTTTTTTATATGTCATAAATCGTAAACCGCAATGTAAATTTCATTCAATCAATTCAAATATGAAAATAAAAATTATGTTACTTGCTGCTACGCAACCCTTCATGGGCGATTCCGACTCGCACTTGGCCCCTCTTTTGTTATTCATTTCTGATTCGCGCTTTACCATCAATAGTATGTCAAGTTGGGTACTAAAAATATTATTTTCATGTATCCATTGCAGTTCGTAACTTATCCATAAACTGAATTTAATGTTTTGGCAAACTATGTTCTTATTGAATTTATTATGATCCAATGTTCTAGTTGGCGAGAAGTTTGACCTACTGCGTCAGGGCACGGATGAATAGTGAACCTGAGTATCTACTCATTTATAGGAAACCTTTCTCTTTTTTTATTTCGCCTAACGCCTACTCTACAAGGTGTAAACCGGCTCATGACGAAGCTTTCAACCAAGCATACACCAAACTAAGTAACTTTACGCAAAAAATATTGCTGGGAAACTACTTTTTTTTTGTTGGGGTGAAAAATCATGTTTTTTTTTGCTAGAACTCAATGTAACGCACTCATGTACTGATGGATGGAATAACATCTCACATTAAAAGCTTGTATTAAAAAACAAAACTTGTCATAAAGTTGGAACTTTAACAAACAATATCTCCGTAACTAGAAAGAAGGTTCCAAGTAAGGTGTAGAAAAAAAGCGGAGAGAACAAGTACCTCTCGGCTTTGTTAAGAGTTTTTTACACCCTTTATACATGCTTTAGTACCTACCTATACAAGCTGTAACATAATAAATAAATAAGAAAAGATTTATTTCTAATACTTATGACATAACAATCAATTGATAGGAAGTACCTTTTGAGCAAAAAATTACTTGGATTAGGTACTTCCACTCTTCCGGTTTACATTAACATTACGAGTACATAAGTAAGAAATCCAGCAACAAAATCAAACACAAAATTAACAAAAAAAGATACCAGAAAATTGTATTGAAAAATAAATAACACTGAAATTAAATTAAAACAAAATATAACTAAAATAAATTAAATTGAAATGAAATCAATTAAAATTAAATCACAATTAAACTAAATCAAAATGAAATTAGAATTGGATCAAAATCAAACCAGAATTAAATCCGAATCGAATAAAATTAAATTAAATGTAATGTAAAAATTAATATGTAATACAAATCATAATTCAAATTAAAAACATAAAAAAATAATAAATGCAAGACCTGTTGTGATGCGGTGACTCAGACAATGAAATTGAACCATTTTTGTTCAACGACTTTTGGAAATTCATATTGTTTTTTTTTAATTTTACCATACTGGTCGATCAACAGATCGCGTCAATTCCTATAGAAAGTTCTTTTTTGTATTTCAATTCCTCGTAGAACAAAAGTTGTACAATGTAGTCTGAGACTGTGGTCTCAGACTACATTGTTTACTTCTTTCCGTAACTTTTTTACTTCTTTTAAAACAGTTACTTCCTCCTGTAGTGCCTGAATGGTTTGGCAGAGGTTGTCTACTATTTTTTGCTTTTTTAAATGAAAATTACCTAAAATCACATATCACCAGCTGCTAAATTCAAGTCCCAAGAAATAATGGACAAGCTTACTACCATAAAAAGGACACAGAGCTTCTAAATCAATGGAATATGAGGCCTCGTGCTCAGTAATAGTGCTTCTAACCGCTTGCAGGGCCAACTTTACTCGAATGACGTTTGGTTTTGCCAATAAAAAATATAGGGACAGCGTAAAAACAACATTCAATCACCGTCTTATCTAACGTCTACTGACGTTAACAGATAGTTCGATGGAAAAAGTAATATTTTAGATGAGAGATTTATTACTTGACTTTGATGAGAAAATGGCAGTAACTTTCAAATAGAAAATAAACAAAATAGACCAATAATAGTTAAAAACTCACTTAGTCAAATGTTTTGTTATTTTAAAGGTAAGGTATTTTTCTACAATGCACTGTTTTCGACATCAAAACCAACCCAGACTATTAATTTACTTGTTTGTTTAACTATTTCATAAAAATCGTACGTCTTTCCTAGAGTTGGATCTACTTACTGCTGTTGGTGCTGATTACGGGCATCGGTATGCCCATAATAAGCATAACAGATTTAACTCCAAAGTCAACTAAAACAACAGAACTTTCCCCTGCCTGCAATTCAAGCAATGAATTTTCCAGATTATTCCAGTTCGAACCAGTTAACGGCGGATTTCAGCGGTAACGTTATATAAATGTAAGGATTATCCTTTACTTACAGCGCGTAATTGTACTTTCGAGAGGACGATAACCATCGTTACACATTGTGAACATTTAATTGAGCGTTTATACGACTTTATACAGTTTGGGGAAACTTGAGAGTTTTCACTTAGGTTTGTTATTTTGATGCAAAACGGATGCTCAAACTTGAATCTTGATTCAAAACTGGCTAAGATTATACCCTAATCTGTTTTCAAATCTTATAAAGAGCAATATTATGAAGAGGTACCTATAACGTCCTGGCCACAGCTACGAGCGGTGTGAATTGCGGCGCGACAAGCCGTGAGCGGCGAAACCAAATGGTAAACAATATAAAGGATGACTCGCGGTAGTCTGAGCCGAATGTCGACCGTACAATTTTGTTTGGACACACTCATGCTTCCGAGCCGCTACCGGACAGTGGATTTTGGTACTGCCGACACCCGGCTCGGACCGGGACAGTCTAGCGTGCGTCGACCTCAATTTGTTTGTAAGTTTGTATGTAGAGGAGTAATGAAGCAATTCTAAAAAATATTTTACTGGCAAATAGAATTAGGGGTTACTACAAATTACATTTATATAATATATCGAGATATAAGATAGCCGAGCTATCACAATTTTTGCCCCAAAGTGCTAGTCTTTAATATATTTCAGCATCGTTCTCAGAATACGGACATTTTAAAGCACAATGATGGCGCATAGAGAGGCACACGATCGGTAACCGTTTAATATTTCAATTACTCCAAGCAAGCAAGCAAGCAAGCTTTACTTCACCGTATTTAAATCTGAAATTATACCGCACGAAGGTTCATTGTGACTACAGGCTTAGAGAATCCAAATCATATCAGCCGAAAGTGGTGCGCTCAAGTCTATGATATTTCATGCTTTACAACTTACAAGGTGCTATGGTTGTTCCGGATTTCGTGATTTGACATAAATCAAAAATTCTTAAATAATATGGAGTCTGCTCAAGCGATTTTTAGATAAATTATTCAAGGTATAACAACGTAAAGCCTTGCTCAAGCCACAGGACAAACAGAAAAACGTAAGACGCAGACGGGGCACACACATAATGTTTCTATCTCGACTTTTTCATACAAAATATATATTGAAGAATAAAGAAAAGGCAGGGTGTGGACAACGACGCTTGCCCGTGTGCACCCTGTTGTAAAACAGATAGAAACGTGTCGTGGACACTAGATAGTTGATTTACTACACATATACTTTTTGTTTGTAAATACATACTTATTATACATATAAACATCCATGACTCGGAAACAAATGTCCATGCTCATCACACAAACATTTGCTCCTACCGGGATTCGAACCCAGGACCCTAACAACGTAAGGCAACGTCACTACCACTACGCCATTTGGGTCGTCAAATGGAAAGGATGCGTATCGAGAGATGTGAAGATTTAGAGATGGAAGGTTGAGCACAATTGAAAAGTTGTACTAAATGGAAATATAAAATTCCTAATTTAGCTTGTTCATAATAATAATACTAAGTTAGTTCTTGTAAAAAATGCACTTATTTAACGGACCTCCTACGTCGAACTTGAAAAACTTGTTCCGAAACAACCGCAAAAAACGATCATAAGTTTATTTTAAGTCTTGTATATCAAAGAACAATAATAAAACTAGTTTAATAGGAAACTATTCGACTTTATTAACATTCACTTAAGGGTGATTTTCACTTATTTTGTTACATTTTAGCTAAATAAGTAGACACTTAAGAACGACAATTGCTACGTTCCTTACATAAATCTACTTCCTTGGTCTCGTCCATGGTCTCTCTATCTGGTAATACTACTGGCTGTTGACCTTCTTTATCATTCTCCTGCCGTTGTACAGTCGCCAGCACATCAAGGTACTACTAACTGTCAAATTTTGTCATCATCATCATCATCAGCCTATTAATGTCCCACTGCAGGAACGCGGGCCTCCTCTCTATGAGAGGGAATGGTTTATAATCCACCACGCGGGCCCAGTGCGGATTGGTAGATGTCACATGTCTTTGAACTTTTTGGTTCTAGGACATGCCGGTTACCTCACGATGTTTTCTTTCACCGTTTTTAGAGCAGCGGTGTTAAAATAAATAACACAAAGTAAGGCGTGTTTGCTTGGGTTTGAACCCGCGACTCACTATTAGTAAGTTGGAGTCGCCACCGTTGCTCTAATTTTGTAGAGTGTGAAAATTTGACATTTTGTAGCATCAACATTTTCTGATTTGGTGACAGGCAGGACACGATATTATTAAGTTACAATTTAGTTATAATTGTCGTTTGACTGTCAGTAGTTGGACGAACACTTTCAACATCCATTTTGATACCAGGATTCCTTTTCTTATTTAATTTATGAACATAAAACTCATACCACAATTCTCGATTTCTCTTATCAACAATAAAATAAACGTGTATTAGAAGTGGTATTAGTACTAAGCCTATTAGTTGAATCAGAAATATTCTCACTTTAGTGATCATAAAGAGTTCAAAATGGAATATTAAGATGTCACTCAATATAAATATTAAAGTGGCTAAGTACAAACGATGCCATGTGCTGGTTATTGTTATATGTGCGCTTGCGTTGGAACTACGAAAAATTTTACAAACAACCATAACATAAAGTAAACTGTTTAAAATTAGAGGTATTACAAACTTATAAAAAAAAACATCAGCGGGATGTGAGTCTACGGTAAGAACTCCACTAGTAGCCCACATATGAAAAACAGTAGACAAGAAAGGTACAATCCAACCAAAGAGGACACTTTTGATATATCTCTTTCGGATTCTTCCATTTAAAACTTTAACAATGTCTGCGTAAAATATATGACAAATAAGTATTAACAAGTATTTGGTCACTGTTTCCATGTACAAAAATGAAAAAAAATCAACGACTACAAACTGCTGCACAGCATCAAAACCACTTATTAATTGGTTTTCGACTACATAATTAGATAACACAGATATAAGATCATACAAAAAGTTTGCCAAAATTACGTTTAGAAACACAAAGTTCTTGTAGTTCCGAAACTTTTTTAAGACGCTCCATGATATCAGTGCGTATATTAACGCAACTGTTGCCAGTGCACCCGAAGTGTATATTGATATTTTGAATATGTCCAATGGTTGTGTCTCAGCGTCACCACTGTCTGTAGAAGCACGCACTTGTGTGTCGTTGTCAGCCATGGTGGACGTCACTCGCAGTTTCCATTAATTCACTCCAAGATTACGAAAACGTATTTGCAAAGTTTACTTATTGCACTGCCTTGTGACTGGAATCTCACAATAACAGATAGAATTAATTTTATCTCAATATTCAACGCTTATAAACATGTTGCTTCAATAACTGTCGGTAGACTAAAAGTTGATTGAATATTAACAATACGAATAGAATATTAATCCAAAAATAAACAGGTTTTTGAAGGCAAAAACTTGTTTGAATTTTTTAAAACGAAACCTGGTGGCTTTGTGGTTCCTGTCACTGGCAAGCCCGTCCAAAACACCTTGATCATTGTTACGTTATCATTAAGGTTGCTAATGGGTTGCCACTGTCATCTATTATCTATAATATAAAAATGAAACCCGTTTTCCGTTGTCTCGACATAGTGTGACTGTTCCTAAATTACCCTAGGCTGATAAAATTTTCGTTTTTCCTAATTCGTGCTATTTATTAGTATTTATAGTCAGCTTCTCCCTAAGGAGAAGGGATCGCGCCCCGCCCCGCGCGATCCGGTAGGACTCGTCTCCAGGCTGGTCACCTTCCCCTGACTATGATAAATGAATTCCTTAACATATAGCAGTCCAATGCCTCGAATCAATATTAGATCAAGGACAGGATTGAAAGATATAGTAAATCAGACTATGGAATTCATAGTTATTGAAGTGTATTGAATGTGGTTTCGAAAGTGTAAAACATAACTAAGAGATGCTAAGTATATTCTTATGGCAACCAATAGTCTTTGTTAGTAACCCTTACGCTAGCGTAATAGGTAATTGGTCAGTCGTGACTCACACGATACTTCACATCTTCACATATTGTACTCAGAGTAACACTTCCATTAGTGACGCAGGCGGCTTCTCAGCGGCAATCGTCGGCATCATGCTCCTAGTGAGCATTGTCCCTAGCAGTTCTTTCGAACTGGTGAACGTGACAAGGCGGCTTTTCAGCGGCAGAACGTCAATCATCATGCTAACCAGTAGTCATGGTCCCTAACAGTCCGAAGACTGGTTATAATATAGATGTGGTATCAAACCATTCCAATCCCACCCCTTGGATCATGTGCTCGTTTTGTACAGCTAGTGCATCTGCAAGACACGTGCTTGTGTCAGGCTGACCGAATCATTTGTCAGAGATAAGGACTATTATTCTCGAATCACTATATGGTTGTCCATAATAGAATTGAGGATCAAACTCAAAACACAAGTTGGCTGAATTGATGGTTAGAGCTATTGAATACATAATTCAAGAATTACCAGATGATAGAGTTGATAAATCAAAACTCAAGAACCATTTTGCAATAGAGTTGGAGATCTACTCTATTGAAATTCTATAGACAGCCCCCAAATCGCCCATACCCACACCACTTCCTAGTGCCTTGGAGATGAGGAGAAGAA
The DNA here is from genome assembly GCA_916618015.1 of Xestia c-nigrum. NCBI lineage: Eukaryota > Metazoa > Arthropoda > Insecta > Lepidoptera > Noctuidae > Xestia > Xestia c-nigrum. Next base: position 17,640,561 of record OU745259.1, read on the forward strand.
GTGGTGGAACAAACTCCTCAACAACACAATGTCTGTCTGTTTAGTTTTAAGAACTTTAATAACACCATCAGCCTATAATTATTGTAATAGGACTCACCCAGTCGCTCACCAACAAACACACACACATACTAGATTAGTCTCAACTAACTAGGCTCTCAACCCGCATGTATTTAACTTATTCAATCACCCGACAACTCACTGGCACTCAACTCGACATAGCCTCTTGGTACTAACCAAGTCCTAACTTAGCTCAAATCGCTTATCGTCTCCACCCTCTAGCGGTCCCAAACCGACTGTCTTCAGCCTACCTCCTCCTGGCCCACGTCCCCCGCCTTTTTAGCAAAATCCCACGGCTCGTCCCTTTTTTTGTGAATCTTTCAATTGTTTTAAGTGATCGTCGGGGTTTTACCCAATGACCAGAGTTTATTACAAACACGTGTGCTTATCTATTATGAGTCGCTCGTAGAAATAGGATATTTTTAAGTTTCTAAAGAATCATTTGAGAAGCTTGTCAGCCATACCCATTAAAATAAGGGATTTATGAGCTTGAAAGTTTTTACGTTTTGTCCTTCAATGCCAAATGTAGAAAGTTAATAGCTTTGTAAGTGTTTGGCTCCGTGTGTTGATTTTAAAATAAATATTAAGAAAGTATTTGCTTAATAATTGTATCGACCAGTCACATTCCCCCCTCTGAAAATCAGACGCGTGACGCAGTACAGCGTATGATCTTTCACAATAGGAAATTCTGTGCCTTTCCATGTAATACTAGAATTCATAAGCACATCTAGCTGATAAGCTAGCCTAATCAGAATACTATCAGATTACTATATTTTCCAGCTGGAACACTAATGTATTAAGACACATTGTCTGCTATAATAATTTTGTTTAGTTTCGCAGAAGCATCTTTTATCGACACATCATTCCTGAACTTGAACTTATTCAACCTCAAAATACTCTTGTCATTTACCACGTTTCTGGTAACTCCAGAAGACCTGTGCATGCTAATAATTTATTTTTACATACCAGAGTCTCATAAAAGAGTATTTGTGCTATAGAGCGACGCTACCTGCGGTGCTCCCTCGTTCTAGACTCAGCCTTATGCAGCTGCCGCTGGACAGAGGCCTCTCCCAATGCACCCTAATGCTTAGCCAGCTATCAGCTGTTCGTAGTCGTATCCAGGAGTAGCTGAAATAGTCCGCACATAGACATATTAGACTTTATTCCAATTAGTTGCCCCCCTCCGATTTTAAGAGGAAAGAGCAGTTCTGAAATCCAACTATAGTTGGAAGGCTGTATCAGAAAATCAATGCTATCTATTCTTAATTAATTATCATTTGCTCTTTGATATGTTGAATAAAAGTCCATCTACCATTTAAATCGTAATACATTTCGTGCACCTTGAGTAAACAAATAAGGTTCTTGACCATAACTTTGAAATGTAGATAGGTACTCTAGGATATCAAAGTAGTTATTGGCTCATTAGCTCGTAACCGCATTACACAACTCAGTTTTGTAATGTTCACACTTGGTTATTGAAATATTATGTGCAAGAACATTATCTATCAAGCACCAATATTGGAACTGCTTAGGAAGGTTTATGTAGTCATGTAGCTCAAAAAATAATACAGTTATAGTAGTGATAACAAAATAATACCACGTGACTAGGGTTAACTATAGTGTCCATTAAAAGTGAAACTTAGCTTCGTTACTGGAGCCGTGCTACACTACACCTGCCGTTGAAGTCAGCCGATGTCAGCTGAATTTGATCAAACTTTAACCCGTACGCAACGCACCAGTAAAGTCTAGTGACAGCCATGCGAAGATTGAAATATCCTGGAATTTGAAATAAATCCACACGAGTATTCGTCCAATTATATGTCATACGTTACGACATTGGAAAGTTTTAGGTTAACTCTCCATGACGTTATTGTAACTCTTGCAACTCAAACTCTCCTTTTCTAAACTTTATGCTTCTTAGTATCTAAGCACTATTAATATACTCATATCATTCTACTCACTACCATTCATCCTTATACCAATACAAAACTTTAAATTTTATCGTAAACAATTGTATTTCAATTTCCGTTGAAATCTGTCCGTGTATTATTAACACACGATACTAGCCATTAACAGGGAGTCGAACCCATAATTACTGTTGCACTGGAACACAAACAAAGGTCTTATAAATCGTTACCTACACTTAAATCTAGGTACCTCCATATAATATAGCATATGGGAACTGAACCCACTAACCGTGACACAGGAATTTAATTACTTATCAACTATTGCGCCAGGCGGGAATCGAACCCAAAATCCATGACAATGGAATACAGGTTTATATTATTGTATCAACTGATAAATCATACGGGAATTGAACCCGCTACCAGTGGTTGAAGGATTCAATCACGACAACTAAACCATTATCGTAACATCTGTTATTTATTGTAGCTGTTGTAAGCTCTAGCTGCGCCGTCTCTCACAATTCTTAGAACCATAAAATTACGTTGTGTTTTTATTGTAGTAACCCATTCATTGTTCTTTCTCGTTGCACTGAAGTGAATCAGTACATTTAATGACGAGAATCCTGGTCACGGCACCACATGTGACTGTTCCTAAATTACCCTAGGCTGATAAAATTTTTGTTTTTCCTAATTCATGCTATTTATTAGTATTTATAGTCAGCTTCTCCCTAAGGAGAAGGGATCGCGCCCCGCCCCGCGCGATCCGGTAGGACTCGTCTCCAGGCTGGTTACCTTCCCCTGACTATGATAAATGAATTCCTTAACATATAGCAGTCCAATGCCTCGGATCAATATTAGATCAAGGACAGGATTGAAAGATGTAGTAAATCAGACTATGGAACTCATAGTTATTGAAGTGTATTGAATGTGGTTTCAAAGGTGTAAAACATAACTAAGAGATGCTAAGTATATTCTTATGGCAACCAATAGTTTTTGTTAGTAACCCTTACGCTAGCGTAATAGGTAATTGGTCAGTCGTGACTCACACGATACTTCACATCTTCACATATTGTACTCAGAGTAACACTTCCATAAGTGACGCAGGCGGCTTCTCAGCGGCGAACGTCGGCATCATGCTCCTAGTGAGCATTGTCCCTAGCAGTTCTTTCGAACTGGTGAACGTGACAAGGCGGCTTTTCAGCGGCAGAACGTCAATCATCATGCTAACCAGAAGTCATGGTCCCTAACAGTCCGAAGACTGGTTATAATATAGATGCGGTATCAAACCATTCCAATCCCACCCCATGGATCATGTGCTCGTTTTGTACAGCTAGTGCATCTGCAAGACACGTGCTTGTGTCAGGCTGACCGAATCATTTGTCAGAGATAAGGACTATTATTCTCGAATCACTATATGGTTGTCCATAATAGAATTGAGGATCAAACTCAAAACACAAGTTGGCTGAATTGATGGTTAGAGCTATTGAATACATAATTCAAGAATTACCAGATGATAGAGTTGATAAATCAAAACTCAAGAACCATTTTGCAATAGAGTTGGAGATCTACTCTATTGAAATTCTATAGACAGCCCCCAAATCGCCCATACCCACACCACTTCCTAGTGCCTTGGAGATGAGGAGAAGAAGTGGTGGAACAAACTCCTCAACAACACAATGTCTGTCTGTTTAGTTTTAAGAACTTTAATAACACCATCAGCCTATAATTATTGTAATAGGACTCACCCAGTCGCTCACCAACAAACACACACACATACTAGATTAGTCTCAACTAACTAGGCTCTCAACCCGCATGTATTTAACTTATTCAATCACCCGACAACTCACTGGCACTCAACTCGACATAGCCTCTTGGTACTAACCAAGTCCTAACTTAGCTCAAATCGCTTATCGTCTCCACCCTCTAGCGGTCCCAAACCGACTGTCTTCAGCCTACCTCCTCCTGGCCCACGTCCCCCGCCTTTTTAGCAAAATCCCACGGCTCGTCCCTTTTTTTGTGAATCTTTCAATTGTTTTAAGTGATCGTCGGGGTTTTACCCAATGACCAGAGTTTATTACAAACACGTGTGCTTATCTATTATGAGTCGCTCGTAGAAATAGGATATTTTTAAGTTTCTAAAGAATCATTTGAGAAGCTTGTCAGCCATACCCATTAAAATAAGGGATTTATGAGCTTGAAAGTTTTTACGTTTTGTCCTTCAATGCCAAATGTAGAAAGTTAATAGCTTTGTAAGTGTTTGGCTCCGTGTGTTGATTTTAAAATAAATATTAAGAAAGTATTTGCTTAATAATTGTATCGACCAGTCACAATAGCATGAAAACGGCTTGACCGATTTGGCTGATTCTTTTTTTGTTGCGTTTGTTATTGTCAGGAGAAGGTTCTTATGAAAAAAAATGTAGTAGTAGGTAGGTAGGTAGTAGTAGTAGTAGGTAGTAGTAGGTAGGTAGGTAGTAGGTAGTAGTAGGTACGTAGGTAGTAGTAGGTAGGTAGTAGTAGGTAGGTAGTAGTAGGTAGGTAGTAGTAGGTAGGTAGTAGTAGGTAGTAGTAGGTAGGTAGTAGTAGATGGGTAGTAGTAGGTAGGTAGTAGTAGGTAGCTTTTCCCTCTTATGTGACGCAGACGAAGTTGCGTGGGTCAGCTAGTCGACAATAAATATTAGCTCCTGATATTCCAGCTTCGACGCACGATATTCAAAGTTTGCCACAGCAAAAAATTTAAAAATCGGCTGTGAACCGAACGCACCCGGAAGTGTATAATCTGTTGACGCCTGTAATTCATTTATTAAAAGCCATAATACAAGTTCCCGGAGATCGATCTTTTCGCTATCGTATAATGACTCTTTCGAATGGGGTCTGGGTGGGGCCCCTGATCATCAAGATAATTAATTGTACATTAACTGTACCTGGCGACTCTGACTTTTTTCACACGTGTGCAATTTAGGAAAATATCAGAATATCGAGTTTCTGTTATTTAATTGTAATGTGATCTAGAACCTGGAATACTTAATTATATGATTTTTCGCTATGTATAGTGTATAGGGTAGAGCAGCGGTGGCCTAGTGGTGGCGGCCCCGATTTACGAACATCAAGTCATGGGTTCGAACCCAAGCAGGCGCATTACCTTGTGTTATTTATGTCATGACCACTGCTCTCAAAACGATGAAGGAAAACATCGTGAGGAAACCGGCATGTCCTAGAACCAAAAAATCGAAAACATGTGACATCTACCAACCCGCACAGGGCCCGCGTGTGGTGGATTACAGCCCATACGCAAAATACGCGCTTTGACGTGGAGTGTCAATGTCTGTGTCCATTTCAATACATCTACTGTTGGCTCATGTACAGGGATTGGCTACGCGTCCCGACTGTTATTTATACATCTTTGCGGGTTACAGTAGTCAGTGGCCGAAAAGCTGCCTGAAAGTCTGAAAACCATTGTCGTCAAGAGGTGTTGTTTCACCCAGTACTCATTGGGTTATGGATGTCGAGTAAAATAGGCACTCGCTCCATGTAAAAAAGAGTCCAGTACTGTGTACGTTACAAAAGCACGATGTTAGTTAACCCTTTAAAAACCGACTGTTAAGGAGGGAGTTCCCCTCCCCCCTCCTCTCTTTATGACCCTGAACATCATTACAGGCGGTATCGTGTTATCGGTAGCAAACGACGCTCAGATGTTCAGCGCATAAAACATTTACAGCTGATAAGCGTCCCTCATTGCCTTATCAGGAATTAGGTGAGTACGGCGCATCATCAAAAACCATCTGTCACGTTACGCGGTAACGTGACAGATGCTTTTTGCTTACGAAATTAGTAAATTGATTGTGACATTACGTAAGAAATGGGTAACGAGTTTCCTCCGTGCCTCGGGAAGCACGTTAATTCCTTGGCCCTGATGTTTTTTTTTTTTCTCTGACATTCGCATGGTAACACATTGAAGACGGGTATTTATCGCGAATTTCCTTTAATTTTATCCCGACGTTTCGACTGGATTGCACCAGCCGTGGTCGCGGGGAGACTGAAGTATTGAAGGCGTTTATTCCCGTAAACGTAGTGAAGGTATTTATGGCCGGTTCACACTAGGACAGCACACTACACTAACAGTGTCCGTATATTGAGGCGATTTCACTTGTCGAGTACACTTAGGGATTACTGGATTCCAAGCTGAAGAGAGTTTAAAGCCGTCTTCGCGATTGAAATTAGGGTACTTCTTGATCTCCATCGCTTCCCGAACCATTATCTTATAATAGTGCTTCTTTGCGTTTTATAATGTGTTCTGATCGTGAAAGTTTAAAAAAGACAGTCGCATGGGAGTCAGTGGCCCAAAAATTCTGACAACCAGTCTTACCAAGGGGTATAGTATTACCCGGTACTAACTGGTTTGTGGCGCTCTAATAGGCAGTCGGTCCATGTAAAATACTGGTATTCAGCTACATCCGGTGAGACTGAAAGCCGGGTCGGCTTCCAGTCTCAACTCTACATAGTTGGGAAAAGGCTAGGAAGATGATGTAAGAAATGGTTGACGGTCAAGAATATAGGAGTTTGGATTTGTGTCTGGTTGGTATCAACTGTATACAGGGTGTAAACGGACTCTTCACAAAGCCGCCAACCAAGTATTCTGTACATCAAACTAAGTAACTGTACGCAAAAATATTGCTGAGAAACGACTTTTTTTTTACAAAAAAATCATGTTTCACGGTAAAACTCGAAGTAACGCATTCAAAACATTTAGATGGATGCAAATATAAAATAATGAACGGGTCATGGAGTAATTTAAAACAAAAATATGACTTTAAAAATTAGTAAGTAAAGTCGAACAAGCTATTTGGTTTACAGTTTAACCCACCAATTGAATTGTAAAATGTAAACCGAATAGCTTGTTAAAAAAAACTTGTGAATAAGTTTGAATGTCAAAAAAATGAATTTTACTACCCTGTCGGTTTCACCAAGATTAAAACGCCTAACAACCCTCACACCAGACATGAAGGTTTGAACGGAAAGTACGTATCATTCGGACCCTTTCAACATTCCAGGAGGGTGTTCAACTTCAGCCCTATCTCATGCTAACGAGCAAAACATAATAACGTAATTAATAGTGCCCTCAAATGATCATTTCATTAAGGTTTTAGGGATTTTTCGTGCTTTCTACATGGGGTCGAAACGTGAATGTCTTGTTGAACATCCTACTAAAATTATAAATGTGAAAATTTGTGAGGATGGGTTGCATCTCGCACCTGACCGGTTTTTTAGACGAGATGAGGGTCTTACTTATAGGTAGTTTTATCTTTGTTTACATACTCAGATTTATAACAACATCTACAGGAAAAGGCCTTGACCTGGATTAATAGGGAAACTCAACGTGCGATAAAATATGATTGACACGGACGCTGAAAACGGATGAGCAAATACTTTGAGCATCTTAACATAGTATAATACAAAGTCGCTCCCGCTCTTTGTCCACTTATCTTTTATGGGGACTACATGACCTAAATTAGCAACTCTGTAGTGGTTCAAACTTCGTTTGATATGCTGTTAGAATAAAGTTCTAATCAGCTTGCACTACAAAGTGGTTGTATCGTCAGTCACTGCGGGCCGAATAGTGAGCAATGAGTAGTTGCCTTAAACTGTGGAACGGATTTTAATGCAGTTTTCAGCAATAGACACCGTGATTCAAGAAGAAGGTAAACTCTTATGTATTTGTCACCGTAAAATTGTCATACACGTTAAATTGTAATCTCTCTAGCGATATTGTAAACTCTCGAAATATGGTCAAACGAACTTACTGCTTACAATAAAACGCATTACATTTCGTGCAATGCATGCAATGGTAGTCAACTCACGTGGTGTGGACGGATGGAGGGGTCCCTCTTGCCCAATGATACTACTCTCATCAAATAAATTGGGATAAGGTCCGAAATGATGATGATATTTGTTTTCTTTATGAAACACAACGAACTAAATAAGTTACTCCAAGAACCCGCGATCTTTAAGCTTTCTTTGATAACCGTCCCTCTATATTTAAAACCACTAAATCTTTGTAAGGCTGTATATTTTGATGCCGTCACTACCGCATGTTGCCTCATCGTCGACCCTGTGACCCGCCCTCTAGTCCCCTTTTGTGATGAATGGCTCTTCGCATTATGGCCCACTCGCCTCTCCTCGAAAAAACTGATAAGGTTGTAAAAAAGGCCCTCAAAGTTTGTTTTATCGTTTCAGAAGGTAGGAATTAATTAGGGTCGTGTTATCACGATAGCAACTAATTAATTATTTTAATACTTTTTCTCTCTCTAGAAGAGTTTTTTAACTATACTCACTCATAGTTAACCTTCACCTACCTAGTCTATTCCCAAATATGTTAGGGCCGGCTTCAAATCTAACAAAAGATGTCAAAGATGTTCAACTGACAGCCGTGACCACCAGCTCAACGTGCTTTCCGAAGCACGTAGAAAACTCGGTAAGTCATTACTTACCGAGTATTCAGCGTTGCGTTGGTGCGTTGGTTCCAACCTCAATAAGCGTCGCTTAACCTTAAGTTCGTTCCGACCTGCTGGTATCATTTAGCCACAAGCTCCTTATAGTAATATTATAAAAGCAAAACTATCTCGAAAGAACAGCTGTTTTTATATGCGACAATAGCAGAAAAATCTTTAAAATTCTCAGTACTAGCTACAAACTGCAAACAGAGACACAAAAGTATAACCAAGCGTGTAGTTTTAAGTTTTTATCTAAATCTGTGGTAACAAAGACTAGCATTGTTAAGCTTAGCAGCATCCCGTCCTTTGAGACACCTTTGCATAAATATCTGTAAGGGAATTGTAGCTCAAAGCAGTATGTTCACGGGCTTGTATTACGCTGAAATATGGGAGACACAAGATTGTGTCCACATATAAAATTCAGTCTTGAATTTATTTTCCTAGTAAGTTTTCCTTATGAGAAATTTCTAATAATTCTCTTCTTATTTTACAGGTGAAAAAAGGTTTAAGAATATAATTTGCTTCGGTTAAGGAAAACATCGTGATGAAATGAATGCAAAATGAATCATTATGAAAATATGGTCAAAAGGTAAATACATCATTCCAGCGAGATGAAATACTGGGATGGACTATTTTATGACAAGATTGGAGGAAATTGTAAACCAATTTTTCCGTTAGGTCCTTCATTTGCGTTTCTTTGTTATTAAATCAAACGGTCAATCTCATATATTGAAATTACGCAACATAATATCTAGTCCTAAGACTTCTTCACCTTCAACGAATCCCGAAAATTAAAGGTCCGAATAAATCTGTTAATGTATGAGTTAACATCTGTTTGAACGTCATATCCGACATTGATTCACTTCATAAGTAATTTGGTTCTGTTTAATCAGAGTTTAGAAGCTATTATATAAATTGGGTAATTTATTTCAATGCCAGAATGTTACACGTGTTTATAGATAATTTTCTCAATTGCTTTAACTTTTATAATTATTGTAACAGTTTTAATTGGATCGCTAACCTTATTGCTATTTACATTTCACACATTAATGAGACTACCAAAATTTTTATAACGTCATAATATATTTTCGAAAAATACTACCGCTGCCGTGCCGTGCCTCAGAAAGCTCGTTAAGCTGTTGGTCCCGGCTATCATTTGTCCATCTTTGGCAGACGTTACCGGTAATCAGTGGCCCGAAAAGTCTGGCAACCAGTCTTACCAAGTGGTATCGTATAACCCAGTATTAACTGGGTTGTGGAGGTCAGATAGGCAGTCAATCCATGTAAAACACTGATATTTAGATGCATCCGGTTAGTCTGGCAGCCGACCCCAACATAGTTGGGAAAAGGCTAGGCAGATGATGATGATCTCCGAAAATACTATTATTTGATCAAAATAATATGCCTGTAATCCCCGAGGGATTAAACAGAGGTGTAGTGTACCTAGTAGTACCTTACACTTCACCAGTTATATTTAAAGTCCCATGTAAAAGGGGACGAGAGTATTGCCATTAATCCGGCTCAAATTCCTAATTGAAAAAACAAATAATACTCCGCCCGGCCTGGTAATCAAACCCTGGGCCTCATGCTACGATGCATGATCGACCGGAGGCCACGGTGGAGCACACGGTGGAAGTCTGCCCTGTGTGGGCGGAGCACCACCGTGTCCTCGTAGCGGTGATCGGCGGCGGCGACCTCTCGCGTCCGGCCCTGGTTCAATCCATGGTCCGGAGCGAGACGGAATGGGAAGCCGTCACCTCCTTCTGCGAAGCAGTCATGCTAGCGAAGGAGGTGGCGGAACGTGAGAGGGAGAGAGCCTCTCTTCCCAGCCGCCGCGGGAGACACACGGGGTGTCGGAGGCCACGTGGTGGCTATCGGCCAACGTAGATGCGGGCCTGTGGACGGTTGGCTATGGGCTAGCTAGCCGTACGTCCGTCTAACGACGACAGGCCGAGACGACGGCGCGTCCGTGTTCCACGCGCGCCTCAAAGAGATGTCATCATAAGGGGAGGGGCCCGCAAGGGCCGAAGCCTGCCGGGGTTGCGGGTCTATCCGAAAGAGATACCGTGGCCCCGGAACATAAAGGGCGAGGAAGGAACATGGATCAAATGACTTCTCCCGCTCCGCCCAGAGTGGGAGAAGTCATTTGATGATTTCTCATCCTAAAAAAAAAAATTAAAAAGAAATAAGTTATAATAGAAACTAATGATAAATGATACATGATTAATAATGTTTATTTTGTAAGTAGGTTTTCACAAACACTTTTACAAGTAGTTTTTTTTTAACTAGATTAGGCCGGTATTTTGTACCTGACTACTCTGAGAAGAAACACCGAAACAAACTCAGAGGACATAGTCTCTTTTAAAGTCCAGACATAATCTTCCTCAATTCACAGGAGGATCATGCAGATATTAGTGTCTGAGGTAGTCTTTTGAAGAAAGAACCACACAGATTTGAGTGGACTCGTCCAGTCCGTGCAAGCATTTGTCATTTATCGCGTAGCTCGACTAATAAAAGGCTTTTATTAGTTATAGAGTTATAGAGCTTTTATTAAAAGCTCTATTCCATGGTATATCGCAAATTGCTATTAAAAGACGAGCTCTTGAGTCAAACAAATCATTACATGTATTATTATACGTTTCTAACCCATTCTCCTTTGACGCAACTAATAAAATTAGTTCAAAATCAAACACTGCCTCAGCTTTCACGGTTTAAAACAGACCTAACGGGATATCTTCCGTGATTATGATAAATTTTTTGGAGCTTTTTGTGTTGTTTTTTAGGAGCAGAAAGTAATGGTTAATCACAGAAGGTATTCCGTAAGTAACAGTATTAATCAACCCCATAACCGTCTAAAACGTCCACTTCCGTATCCAACAGAAAATTTTCCTCAGATAAAAGAAACTCATCATCTAGCCTTTTCCCAACTATATTGGGGTCGGCTTTCAGTCTAACCGGATGCAGCTGAATACTAGTATTTCACATGGAGCGACTGCCTATCTGACCTCCACAACCCAGTTAATACTCGGAAATACGATATCACTTAGTAAGACTGGTGTCAGACTTTTAAGGCCACTGACTACCTGTAACGACTGTCAAAGATGGACAAATGACAGCCGGGACCAACGGCTTAACGTGTTTTCCGAGGCACGGAGGAAACTCGGTATTTAAGGGTGGTCACCCATCTACAGACCAACCTAGGCAAGCATGGCTTAACCTAAAGATCGACCCGAGCGGCTGATACTGTTTAGCCACGAGCTTCCTCAGATATTCAAATTAAATAACGCAAAATCATCACAACGAACGTTTCCGAGACGTAACGTCCGTGTTACTGTCATAGAAGATTATCCTATAGCTTCAGATACAATGCCACGAAATTGGATAAAAGGGACTTCCACTTTGTATCTCGGATCTATTGAAGCACTACCCACTATTCGTTATTGTCAGGATTATAGAGGAAAGTCCCACAAAGGCTGGCCTTTAGGATCAGCTCATTGTCGTGTATTCATAATATATTATGTACGGAGATAATGGATTTGATGAAGATAATCTTTTTCCTTTTTGGTATTAATTAATTAATTCACTGTTTGTTTTTCTCTTTTATGTGCTGTGTTTTCGTCAGAGATTTTTGTTAAATGAAATGGTTTTATTTGGGTACAAGCGGACGTCAGACGGTTTCACCCACGTAGTTTCCGTTCCCGTGGGAGTACGGGGATAAAATATAGCCTATGTTACTCGCTGATAATGTAGCTATCCATTGCTTAAAGAATTTATCAAATCGGTAGAGTAGTTTTTTTAGTTTTTTGGTTACATACAAAAATACAAATATTTCCTCTTCAAAATATCATACGTAAGTAAGTATATAAGTTTAAATAAAGATAAACCGTTTTTTTTTGCGGCTTGAAGAAAATCAACGACATTTCAGTTTAAACATACGAGTACTACGAGTACAATGTTGTGTAATGAAAAACAGTTTTGTTTTGCACTACAACCTATGTTTTGACCAGTTGTAAGAAATTGTACATTTAGCAATTGACGATTTTTCTTGGTAACTTCCTATTTTCTACACACCGGAAGAATGAATGACCAAAACATTATTACAAATCATCTCGGCTATTCCCAGCTAAGAATGCGTATGATTCACTCATTCATGGCACATGTCATTCTGAAGCAGCCATGATTTATTTCGACAACAACCGCCGCCCTTGAGTGAACTCAACCGGACCATTCAATAACGAACGTGAGTCACTCAACTGTTTACTCGTTCATTCAGCAAAGTGCGCGTTGAGCTGAAAAGATTTTCTTTTGTTTTTCCTGCCTAGTTCACATAGACAAACGGCGCTTGGGTTAGATTTATTTTAGTATACAAAGTAAGTGGTTTTGTGTGCACACTATTATAAAGAAAACACCTTTTGCTTGCTTTTAGGTACTTTTTATTAGCACAACTGCACTGTTTGACGATCGAACACCGACTGTCTCTGCATTAGTGCTAACCAATTCAAGTGACATTCACCCCACCTACAAATAAAGATGATGTCACTTCAAAGTGTTGTCAAAGTAAAAATATATTGTCTTAATTGAAATTGCATTTAAAAATTTGTTTAAAAAGTTAAAGTTACAATTATAATTATAATTCTGACAGTGAATATAATAATTCTATAGTAAAATCTAATATTTTTAATCAAATATAGAAAATCACAACACTGTACTTTGACACTTATTTTAACTCTCTATCATTTGTGGCATCACTGAGAGTTGATGAGTGCAGGGCTGCCAGGTGCAAAAAACGTGTGATCGTACGCCAACTACAAAGAAATCGTATGCCAAGGAAATTTTTAATGAAAAGATCGTACAACCTAGAAGTGCTAGGTTTTTTATTAAAAATAACTAAAATTTGTTCAATAATTAAAAATTTTCTGTGGTCCTATTGTTTAATATTTCTTTTGTTGGCTTCGTGCAATTTTCGTTTTTTTTTCTTTGGCTATTAATGTTCCCTTCAGTGTTTCATTTTATAAACAGTTTCTAAGTTTTTGTTGGATTACTGACGAGAAAAGCAGGTTTTTGACAAGTTACAATTATTACCGAAAAATAAATAAGTTTTGTAAAAATGCAAGCAAATACAGCCTGTAAATAAATTTACAAAGAGTCTTCATTCAAGTTAATGATCTAGGTATGCGTTAGGTTGTTGGAGAATTGCCCGAAGCTCATACTTGCCAGTGGAGCACATTCGTTTATTATGAAATGATGCCGGACTTGTAAGGTAATAAAAATCGTACATTTTCCGTACGATCGTGGTCTAGCGATCGTACATGAGTAAAAATGCCAAAAAATCGTAGGAGTACGATTAAAATCGTACAACTGGCAGCCCTGTGAGTGGCTGATATTCTCTGTCTCTCTAACTGCCAGTATTATACTGTTGATAAGAGGGCTATCACAATTTTTCTTGTATGTGTGTTTGTATTTGAGTGTTTTAAGAGTAACACTCAAATACAAGAAAAAATGTCATATTTATTTTGAGCACTCTAGAAATAATCAAATTCACGCTTTGCAGCGTATTTTATGAATGGTTTCAATATACAGCACTTCTGTACTCCAGAGGACAAGGTTAAATATATTAGGTACGGATAAATGTGCCAGGGTCAATTTGGTAATTATTGAAGATAAAAGATGAACAACTCGAAAGGGTTTTGTGAATCTCGCATATTGTGTAAATTGCTAAACATTACCAACACCTTCTTCAAGAGTCATATCTATTCAAGCGTTGCCGTATTTTAGCACAAAGAGTATCTACAACTCTAACAGCAAAACGTACTAGAACATTCACCAACATTATTCTGTAAATTATCCCGAAATGTAATATCCGTTCATTCGCAAACAGAGCACGTAATCCCCCACAAGGGATCATAGGCCGCACAGTGCAATTCTGTCGCCTCAACGTTTACTTTTTCAATTCCTTTTTTTCGAACGCTTTTTAAATTTAAATTCAGGATTGAATTTGCGGCTTATGATGCAAATTTTTAGATTGATATTCTCGTTACATTAATTATGTAAGTAACCAGATTTTAATGGCTAGATACATGAGATGACGACTAACAGAGAAGTCCTACTGCGGTGTTGCTATTTAAATAAATTCATATAAGCGCAGAAGAATGATACAAAATCCATTTTAGGTCCATTTTCACCGAATAGAAAACGGTCTGATTATCTAAAAACAGCTGTCACTGTGTGACATGTTCTCATACAAAAAATGTATTTTAAACAGCTGTTTTTAGATAATCAGATCGTCACCTTTTTGGTGAACATGGATCTTAGTGTTTTACATAACATAATACGCTTGTATTGTAATCCCCGATGGGTTAAGCAGAGGTGTATCTAATAGTACACCCAAATTTCGCCAGTTATTCCCATGTAGTAGAAGGCGAGTCAATTGCCATCAACCGTGTAGAAATCCGGACACCGTGGCTGCTATTGAGAAATTCCTAATGAAAAAAGGCCAATAACAGTTTAGCCGACCCAGGATCTCAGCAGTCACGTTTATGACCATTAGACAGTCAAATGGTTGGTCAGTTTAATTTAGTTTAGCAAAAAATATTTAGGTAAATAGCAAAAGCTCTGACACTAGGAAAAAAACACGCGGGGCAGTCTTTGGGGACTGCCGATAGCAAGAAGTGCTACGAAAAGAAGATGTGACGGTGACGCGACTTCCATGATTTTAGTTCACTCAAAAAGCTCAACGCGCCTAAAGAAGTTCTCACTTCAAAAGACCTAACCCAAAATGTTTTACGGAGAACTTTTTTTTACTCTTTCAAAAACGTGAAGTAGGGCTAAAGTGAACCATTTTTCCATTAATGTAAAGTAACACAGACTTTAAACGTAAAGCATGCTTTTATGATATTAGTTGGCAGTGTATAATGCTCTGTTTTGCCAAAAGCTGCTTTAGTTAATTCTGTTTCAGTGCGAAAAATCTAGGAAATGTCAATCACGTTTTCTATTTGCTTATTGTGCTACTTTATAGCTTTTAGCAATGGAAAATGACAAATTGGTTCGTTTCCTTGCCGTCTATAATACGATTTGTGCAGCATAATGTAGGAATAGTTTAATTTATTTTTTATTTAGTGCATCGGGTTGGATATCTTCATTTTTTCATTATTAAAAGGCACTGATAAAGAAAATAGTTTGTATATTCCATTCATTCTTTTTTTACATTCGCAAGGTTTGTTTTAATTGCCAAAATGTTTTGTAATAGATTTTTAATGTAAACCAAACTTTATGACCACAGATTCATAATAGTGTGTTATTATTGCCGCCTATGCAGCCAGCGGCAGTCTCCAGTTGTTATTGGAAAATAATTAAAATTTTATGTCGTGCAGTGTTGACCGTAGGAATGTTACACCCGCGCGGTGCGCATACGCAGCCCACACAAACAAGGCGCTCTCGACACTGAAATATACGTCATTGTGTGTATTCTGGCGAGAGATGAGCAATAATGTTTATTATCGTGACTAGTTGTTGTAATGAGACAGGACGTTCCTGAAATCAACGCGATAGTTTTTTTTACATTTAATGTTAAATGTGGTTCCAAATAATTACAAAATAATATTTTACAAAATAATAGTAATTTTTGTCACAAAAATCTGAATCAGTATATATTATACTAATTTACAACACTCCTGTCTCTAATTAAATCAATGGCAATCTTCAAGGTTATGATTATTTCAACAGATATCATCAGTCAAGAGACGTCGCGTGTCGCTAAGACAAAATTATTGACGCTCCCCAAAACGTCGCCACATCGTTCGCATTTCATTTCATAATTTGAAGGTTATAATACAGGGTGTAAATCACCTCAACACAAAGCCGTTAACCAAGTACATCAAACTAAGTAACTTTACGTAAAAATTATTGCTGGGAATCAACTTTTTTTTGAGGTTATAAAATATGTTTTGTGGTAGGACTCAATTGAACGCACTTAAAACACTGTGCTGATGGATGGATTGAATAGTACGGGGGTCGTGGAGGGGTTAAAAGTCGAAGTCTTGCAAGAAAACCTTGTATTAAAAAAAAACTTGTCCAAAAGTTGTAACTTGGACCCCCCATATCTCCGTAACAAGAAGGTTCCCAGGTATGGTGTAGAACAAAAAAACGATCGCAATGATGGGGAGAACAGTGCCTTTCGACTTCGTGAAGAGTTGTTTTACACCCTTTAGATATGTATTATGCAAACCACAATTTTAGTTCAAAAGAAATACAATCAACATCAATATTTGCTCAGTATTTTCTCGCTCAAAGCTCAAAATAATAGTCACATTACCCACTCATAGATAGATAATCGCTTAGCAATTAGCGCGGGCACCATGCCACCACGCGTAGACTACTTTTCTCTATGGTGCCAATGAGTTGCAATGGCGTTGAAAGTCTGTTGTTGTTGCATACCATCTTACGTCATGACACGTAAACGTTTTGAAATTAGAACTCGTTACTGGTTTTCTTTTAAAACTATTTTGTTTTTTTTTTATTGTGTTGCAAAAGAGAAAATACAGAAGTTTGGTTTGGTTTCAATGAGGGTGGTTGGTCAAAGCTCATTGTAGGCATAACGTAACAGCATATACAAAGGTGTACGAAATAGTTTACTCACATTTCATTAGTTATCTTTAAGGCGCTTAGACGATTTAAATTAGCAACTCTATTTGTGGTGGTTGGTGGAATAAAGTTCTAATCAGCTTGCACTACAAAGTGGTTGTTACGTCAGCCACTGCGGGCCAAATAGCGCGAAATGAGTGGTTTTGATCAATTTACAAAAAAACTATTGATTGGATTAAAAAACTGAAACAGTGTAATGCTAATATATTGCTTGTAGAATTATTTGCCAAAAAATCAGAATGATCGCATGCATATTAGTATGTTTTTTATTGTTTGAAAGATATTTTTAGAGATAAGTTCGTGATTTATTTTTATCGAGGCAAATTAATTGTATTATGTTTTTAAAAGAGTATCATGCTAGCATATATCTTGAAAAATATCATATATTTTTCTGGTCTTGTTTATAGCAGTGAATCATATACTTTTAGTAATTATAAAACTCGCGTTAAGCTCATGTAATCGCCTTAAGTCTTATGTTATAGAGGGGAGGGGGTTTATTGCCAGCAACATTAACAGGTAGATTCTCACAATTAAAATATTTAAATTTGATTCAGACCATCTCAGATACTTCAAAGTTTAGGACAAATGAGTTCACTCAGTTATTATTACTCGTCTGTACAAATCAAAATAAGATACTAGTATTTGTCTTTTCGTAAAATAAATAAGATAAAATAAAATAAATAAAATAATAAGAGTCACTTACGTTTAAAAATTCTTCAATGAGATACCTCATGCAAATCCATGCCAAATTTTCTAGAATTACCTATGACGTTTTAAACTGAAAATCATTTGAGTAACTACTTGGAAAAATGCTAAAACGGTAATACGACTAATAATACGAGAAGCAAATAGCAAAAACACACACTCATTCATAAAAATATCATCATCTGCCTAGCCTTTTCCCAACTTTGTTGGGGTCTTTCAGTTTAACCGAATGCATCTGAATACCAATATTTTTCATGGAGCGACTGCCTATCAGAACTTCAAAATTCAGTTAATGGGTACTACGACACCCTCTAGTACAGTGGTTCCCAACCTGTGATCCACGTACCAATAGTGGTCCGCAGGAGCCTCATATATGTCCGCGGAAGATTAATATAAGTATTATTAATAAATTATTTTGAGAATCTATTAACTTATTCCTATTTAAGAATAATTTATTTAAAAAGTAGATATTATAAAAGTGTACATTTAGGTGCAGAAGTTTTATTTCTTAAACAATCATATAATTAGTACTAGTAAGTAAAATTATAACTACAATATAATATTTAACAGTTGCAAGTAACGAACATTTCGAATTCAAATGTTAGATAGCGACCTGCATGCGAATCTTTAAGTAACACAATGCAAAAATTGGAAAATAGCATGAAAACCAAATACAAAAGCAATCGAAATGAGCTCGAAAAATTTAGCAATCAGTCATATGGAAACACAGGTTTAAATAAACCTAGATCAGAGGTTTATTTAAACCTGTGTTTCCATATGACTGATTGCTAAATTTTTCGAGCTCATTTCGATTGCTTTTGTATTTGGTTTTCATGCTATTTTCCAATTTTTGCATTGTGTTACTTAAAGATTCACCCCCCTAGAAATGATCCTGCCGGTGTCCATGTTTATCCAGGACCTTATGGTCCCTACTTACAATAAAGACACCAAAGTGGTCGCTGGTCCAAGAAACGTTGGGAGCCACTGCTCTAGTCGTAGTATTCTTACAAATAAAACATCAAGTGTTCGGGAACTCACCATATATTAATATTATTGTTATTTCCAACATTTTTAAATTTTGTTCGTGGATTTGGCTGAATAAATACACTTCCTTTACCTGTCACGTGACAACGATCTTTGTAAATTTTGTCCGTGGATTCAACGCTCAAAAAAGAGGTTTAGGACATTGGGGCTGAGGTTATTTTTCGAGCTCGGACCACCAAGGGAACAAGTCATATCCTACTGTAAGTCAGTCTGATTTAATAAGTACCTATTCTTTAAAATATCATGTCGTGTAAGTAACTGTGACCGTTATTTTGTTCAAATGTGTTGAATTCTAGGGTGTAACTGTTGCTAGTTTTGTAATTTCTGCAGAAAGTATGTACAATGCATTATATTCCAAAATAAGTATTGTGTGGTTTAGTTGTAACGATAATAAATGTGTGATTTGATTGTTACACTAAGAGTTTTTTATTAACTTTGCTCCCTCTGACATATAGACACAGAAACAGACAATTACAGTCAATATCTAGTTGAAGCTTAAATGTTAATTCTTTAACATTATGAATTACTTTTATTACAGAGCTCCTACTTTACCGTAACGTCGTACCATGATCCGTCAGTTGGCATGTGACGTCATCATGTTACCCAGATCATTATTCTAAAAACTATACAGTCTATTCTATTCTATTCTATTTTTAGTTATGGCAAGTGCTGTCGATGCCAATGTCGACAATTCTGCCAATGTCAGAAGTGAAATGAGAAAGCAAGAGATGTATAGAGAGTAGGGTAGAAAGAAAGAGAGAGGGAAAGAGAAAAAAAAATAAAAAGTGATAGATCAATTAAATAACTAAACTCGTTGTGAAACTTGTTGTTGGGTTAGTAGGACGGCACTGAAACAAACAAAAATAAAAATATACATAAATTATAATTGTTAATAACATTAAAATTTCAAACATATACCACACTAAATATAATTTTATAATTTAATATTATTGAGACGGATAAAAATCATCAGCATCTGGAGCAGCTCCGGGGAGGAGTATGTCAAAAGGGAAGGGAAATTAATTGGCACAGGAATCTTTAATTTGGGGAGGCGACTATATAAGTCGTAGGATGGATCGTTGTTGGTACAGTTGAAAAAAATGTGATCCAAGCTACCCTCATCCAATCCGCATTCACAGAGGGACGAGTCCTGTACGCGAATTTTACGAAGGAAAACTGGAGAACAGCAAAAGCCAAGGCGAATTCTACATAGTACCGAGATAACACTTTTAGGTAGCTTCTTATAATGGTAGAACCATGGTTTCGGTTTTATCACCGGTTGAACCGCGAAATAAAAACTACCTTTCTTTTTGCTTGAGCTGTTCCACAGTTCCTGCCACGAGCTTACCAAATTCGACTTCGGAAGGTTTAGTAGGTCATAGCCCTGGTGATTAAGGTGTTTAAGGTCAGCAGTTGGGGAGGTGCATGCATCCTTAGCCAATGTATCAGCACATTCATTGCCTTGAATGCCACAGTGGCTGGGTATCCAAACTAAATGAATGTTTTTATGCTGATTGGCACAGGATAGTAGCGACTTTTTAATATTTAAAATTAGTGTGTACCAAATTAGTTAGTAGTTGAACTGTCATTTACAAAAGTCTGTACTTGTGTTACGTTCGGATACACGCATATATTACACTAGTAAGACTGGTTAACAGACTTTCGGGTTTCTCACTACTCGTAATGACTACCTATCTGTGACTTCAGTGATCAACGGATTAGCTTTCCGAGGCACCGAGAGAGTTCGATAAGTAATGAGGGTCACCCATCCAAGGATCTATCACGGCAAGCAATACTGAACCTTGCAGATCGACCCGTGTGGCTCATATTATTTTGCCACGGGATGTTAAAAACGGTAAACACTCTTAGCAATAATAAATACTCTACTCACCTCTTCCTCGCATCGTGTTGCTTATTAGCATTACTGATTTGTGATTCCCTCGACGACATGAAGCAATCTTCAGCTTGACATGTTACACCATCTGTGGCCATCATCCCTGAAATTGTGAAGCGAGTCGTTGAGTTTTGAGTCCAGCGATGAGTCAAAGTGAGTTAGTCCACCTATCTTAGTAGACTACCTACAACCTACACAAAATAAATACGCACATTCATTCATAAGAATGTTTAAAAAATAACGTTACGTATTTTTCAAGACTGTTCTAAATAACGCGGTATTTTTCCAGATTGTTCAAATTTCAAACGTGGAATTCCACCGTCACCCGTGTTAGCTTCATTCATAAACGTGCAGCGCGTTCATGCAACGTGACCGATTCCAAATTCGAACAAGGCTCAAGGCTGCCAGTTGCGAGTTCTTTGAATCGATTTTATTTTTAGTGTGACCAGCAATCGAAAACTTTTGTCATCCACTCGGAATCCGCTTTCCTCGTGATTTATCAAGAATCTCAACTTTTCCGAGCGGAGGAATGTTATTTACAGAGTGGTCGAGTCCCTACCATTTAAATGTAGGTACGAGTAACGTAGCCGCATATCTGTAAGATTGCATCATTCATAAATAAATATCTACTTTTATAGTGCCCGTAAATAGCATTGAAACACATAACAAATACGGCGGTCGATTAAAATCATGGGAAAAATTCATAAATCGCATCCGGATAGCACATCAACGAGGTTTTATGTATTGGCGATGCCAATAATCTTCTCTATATTGCTATGTACCTATGCAGCAATGGATTTATACATAGTTTTCATATGTTGATTATTGTTGATTTGCTTTAAAGTAAAAGAACTAACCAAATCTTTTACTGAAAAAAAATAAGGTAAAAACTGTTTAAAGTGTAACAAAAACTGTTTAAAGTTTTCAGCGTAAGCACATTACATCATTTTCAAATAAGGAATTTTCTATGAACTCCACGGAATGTCACCTTCGATGACTCTTGTTTTGCTTTCGTTCACAACTTGGCGCGAAATTAAATGAATGAATGAGTGTTTATACTTAGGTATTGTATAGTGTAACCTAGTAGGTCTGTACACTAGGTACAGAGTACTACATATTTAATGCGTCATTGAACATAGATAGTGAACGTATTTACATTTTGCAGATGTTTGTCTTTGGATTATGATGATTTAAAAACTTGGATGGATGTGGCAAATAAATCAATGCATTTTCATATTAATAATGTTTGCATAAAGTTGAAAGAAAACATTTTAGTTATTTTACCTTCGATACTAATATACTAACAACTCAAATAATACAGACAATTATTGATACGAATGTCATTTTCAGTAAAAACTAAATACATTGGTATATACAGCCTGTACCTCAAACAGCTGATACTCGTAGCTAAGTATTGACAGATACTTTTGACGTATGGTTTCGTATTTAAAATCTATGACTGCGTGTCTTAGTATAGTATATAATATTATGCTTTAATTGGGCGTGAAAGTAGAAAGGTATTAAGGAATGGCTGTTTCCGCAATGAAAACGCAAATTCCCGCACCAATTTGTCTTCTAATTACTTATTATGAATGCTTAGTTATTACCAACCATAAATCGTTTCCCTCACAACTTTTGTATCATAATTAAGTACTATGTAATCGAGTACCTTAATAATTAACCGGTATTTTTCTTTGTTTCAGGCGACAACTTTCAACTTCAACTACCACGCTACCGCAATGACAGGGCCCTTATGATATATTCCGACTGGCAACACTTACAAAAACATTGCCATTTGAATCATTATGTGTCAAAGTTTTAGGGTAGCAATGTATTAAAATATTAAATGTTTTGATATAAAAATATAAAATTTCCGCTTTTTTAGTTTATTTCGCAAAGTTTATTTTAGTTTCCAAAATCAAAAACGAAAACAAAGCGACCATAATTTTTTATACCGCAATAACTAAACAAAAACAGTGTTTGTGTGTGATTTTGTACGTGTTATAAAATGACGGTGTGTTTTTAATTGCGTCTGCTTCCGTTCATATCCGACTGAGTATATATCGACGGGAAATTCGTGGGGTGAGCCAAAAGCAAAGATGTCGTCGCGAACGGGGCAGCGTGGCACGTCAGTTGCGACCAGCCAGCGGAAACACCGCTCGCGGTCCACCACTAGATACGACATGGAGAAGAAGCCGAAGAAGAAGGACTTCAGAACATCAGGCACTACCAGCCTGGTGTCCATTCCCAACAGCATCAAGCTGCCTATGCTCAACAGTGGCCTCATATCGCTTGGTAAGTCCTATTTTTTGTTTATTACGAAAGAGTTTTATTACAGAGCTGCCGTAAATAAAAAAATAAAACAAAACCTGTACAAAATTGGAGGTATTCGATTTCCGAATAAAAGAACTGCTGTTCCTATTTTAGTTTTACATGTAAACATTTTTACTGCGTCCGATTTTTTTTGTTTTTTAATCTCCCCGGGTTGTTAATATCTCTTGAATCGTGCATGAGTGCGTTTACAAACATTTAAACTACCAGTTATTTTTTTAATCCCGATTTATACGAGGATGTGCTTTGAACTAGGTACGGAAATATGAATAGTAGAAAGTATTTATTTAACTATTTTTCGTGATAAATCTTCTGTACTGGAACATAAATAAAAATAGAAATAAAGATAAATAGTTTTGTTTAAATTCACTACCAAATTAATTCATTACATTTCATTGTACGGTCTGGTACCTATATTTTGCGAAAACTAAATGAGGGTAGATAACAAGCTGAAAATTTATCGCTAAGAAAACTTGAAACAATAAAGTACATTCCTAATCTTTATAAAATTATCGCGCAAGTTTACAGTCCCGAAAACGTCTGGTGGAGTAATAACTACTGTCTTCAGGCGGCACAGTTGGCGCAAACATTTGTTTTAATTTCTGGTTATTACATAATAAACTTTATTCAAATTTTGTGGAGGGTATATTTTGTACTGGCTACAAATTGCAAACATTGGGGCCAACACGCCAACTGCTATGCCGCTTCAAGGGTTGAACGTCAGATATTTTACGGAAACCTTCTGTCAGTTGGCTTTAGCAGACTTATTAGCCTGACGAGATGTTAAAGACTCATTAATTTAAATTAAAACGTTCAAAGTGCGTGAATTCTAACGTGAGGTCAGAAAGAAGTTCCTTTGGCGTCGTTATGTGGTCTTTGCACTAGTGTATCCATCGATCTTTAACCTCATCCGTACTCGGAACAAGATAAAGGTCAAGAAAAGCCCAATGGGCTAGTTTCCACCATCAATAAATCGCAAATCTACTAAGTGAGAGTATTGGAAAATAATGGACACGTATTTTCATTTGTTAATCAATGCATACTGACAAAGATAAAACGTAACTCGGAAGTGGGGGTCATCATCTTCGTAAATTTTGGTTTACTTACGTAACGGTGAAGGGAAACATCGTGAGGAAACCGCCATGTCCTAGAATCAAAAAAATTGAAGACATGTGACATCTACCAACCCGCACTGGGCCCGCGTGTTAGATTATAGGCCATTCCCTCTCATTGAGAGGAGGCCGTGTCTCAGCAGTGGGAAAATTATAGGCTGATGATGATGACGTAACAAAAGAAAAAATACGTGACAAATACTTTTAGAAAATGTAACCGTCGGACGAATTCGATTTTTTCAGGACACAAGCCCATTAATTACAGTACAAAAAATATGAATCCATTTAGCGCAAAGCCAGATAATGTTTAGTGTGGGTAGTTATAGAAATATCACCATTCATAATAATAGTGGGAAGTGCTATGAAGATAAAATAAACAGTCGGAGTATTTACAATAGTTGTTTCGACCGCGGAAATCCCGACGAGTTACAATAACAATTCCCGGTAACAAGACGATGGAAAGATGATAAATAATTTAGGAAAGCTTCGGCTATTTCAAAATTTATGTATATTGGTAATGAATACGACCTTGAGTGGTTTTTTTCGACTTTGATGTATTTTCACGCAAGGTCTGTTACAAAATTAAAAGGAATCAAAAGGATATTAGAGTACACTAGCTTATTCCCTATTAAAATCGATAATATTAAACTTATATTGTCACTTACGGGATATCTTCCGTGATTATTTGTTATGTTCAATATATAAGTTAGTTTATAAGTAGTAGTTATATAAGTTTAGTTTTAAACTGTGAAAGCCTAAAACGGTGTTTATCGATAGTATTGTCTTATAGGATCTTACTACCGGTATAATAGTATCATATGTTAAATCCAGGTAATACTTTATCTCTGGGGCTGCGGGACCCCGGGGCTACGTAACTGTTCGAAAGAGATACCATGGCCCCGGAACATAAAGGGCGAGGAAGGAATATGGATGGGCTTAAGTCAGTAAGTCTGACACTCCTTCCCGCTCCGCCCAGAGTGGGAAAAGTTATTTGATGATTTAACATCCGAAAAGAAAAAAAAAATGGCGTTGAATTGTGACAGTCCGGTTAAGCAGACGACATACTCTCTAGGATGAACTGCGAGATGCCATGTCGAAAAGCGTTGAATTTTGACTTTGAATATGCTTAAGTTTTTACTAATTGATCATTCCTATACATTTCTCTGTGGTCATAATGACGACCCGAATGGCGTAGTGGTAGTGACGCTTTCTTACGTTCTTAGGGTCCTGGGTTCGAATCCCGATAGGAGCAAATGTTTGTGTGATGAGCATGGTCATTTGTTTTCGAGTCATGGATGTTTATTTGTATTATAAGTATGTATTTACAAACAAAAAAAGTATATATGTAGTATATCAACTATCTGGTGTCCACGACACAAGCCTTGCTTAGTGTGGCGCTAGATGGCGCTGTGTGTTCATGTCCAGCGAGATTAATATGTCCAGCGATATTATAATACATCAGCATTAAATTTTGTTAGGTAGGTATCCGGGTGTATTTTCTGGTTACCCCTAAAATATGGATATCGGCTTCTATAGAAGCCACAAAAGCATCTGTCTGCCATTATTGCCCAACTAAATCTCAAGTGTCTTTTAGCGCGAAACCATAACCACATACCCGTTATCTATTACAAGTACCTACCAAATATCCAGTCAAATGAAAACCTTTTTGGCATAAACACTGAGTTGTAAGATGATGTAATTGCACTAGAAGTTTTGTTATATCGCATATATAAACTAATATTATAAAAGAGGAAAGATTTAAACACTGTTTTAGGCTTTCACGGTTTAAAACTAAACTTATATTGTCACTTACGGGATATCTTCCGTGATTATTTATTATGTTGAGCTCCCGATATTTCGACGCTGTTGCAAGCGCCATGATCGTGGGTTGGAATATCGGGAGCTCAACATAATAAATAATCACGGAAGATATCCCGTAAGTGACAAAATAAGTTGACGAAAGATTTGTTGAAAACTACTGGACCGATTTGTAAAATTCTTTCACCGTTGGAAAGCTGCACTATCCCCGGGTGACATAGGCTACTTTTTATCCCTGTCTCATCACGGGATGGAGAACCACGCGGGTGAAACCACGTGACCCCACTACTGTAAACATACAACTGTAATCATAATTACGATATTAGTTCAGTTTATACCTTCCAATTACTATTTCATGAAGAAGTCATTTGATGGGATTAAACGAATTTGAAGGGCTATGGGCTATTTTAATGATTATAACGCAGTAAAGCCACAATCATTTGTAACGACCGCAAATAGAAAAAAAAAACAGCCCGTACTAGACAAAACACATAAAAAGTAACATTATTTA
Organism: Xestia c-nigrum; assembly: GCA_916618015.1. Lineage (NCBI taxonomy): Eukaryota > Metazoa > Arthropoda > Insecta > Lepidoptera > Noctuidae > Xestia > Xestia c-nigrum. The sequence continues at coordinate 17,667,065 of OU745259.1, forward strand.
CAACAAATGAATACTAAACACAGATAAAAAATGTTGTCTTTATAGTCGATTAACGGACGATAGTTTAACGTGACAACGTCATAACAAAACATTGAAGAAATCATCTACATACGCTCTGATCGTAATGTTACAATGAGCGTAACGGGACACTTTTTCGTGCGTGTAGCCAGCGTTTATCGATTTATTAGAAGTTGTCACGTTAAAAATCTATACTAATATTTAAAGCAGAAGAGTTTCTTGTTTGTTTGTTTGATTGTTTGTTTGTTTGTTTGGTTGTTTGTTTGTTTGGTTGAATCTCAGGAACTACTGGTTCAAATTGAAAATTTATTATTGTGTTGGATAGTCCATTTATCGAGGAAGGCTTTTGGCTATATATCATCACGCTGTGACCATTAGTAGCGGAGCAGGAATGAAAAATGTGGGATTTTTTTTCCTTTCGTTTTTCTATCTTATGTGACGCAGACGAAGTTGCGTAGGTCAGCTAGTTTAAAATAAAAAGAAACGCAAAAACAACTTACAACCAACATGACACTGACAAGCAAATTACAAAAAAAAATGTAAGAAAATTTGAATTTCTTGCTAGCCTGACGTTTCCACCCACCATAAACCATTAAAATGGTGAAACTACACTACGTATCTGACCTTTCAATGAACGCCAAAATGTCAGCGAGTAAACATTTTTGGGAAGAAACTACCTACGTCGGAATTAAACGTTCTTACTTTTATAAAGATGCTCCAGCATTCTGAATTCAAATACCGAGATTTTACAGTATGTAATCTCCTTTCACAGTTAAATTACGAAATTGATTAAGTATCTTCATTTTCATTAATAAAGTTGGTGTTCGGGTTGCTGCTGTAATAAGTTAAATGACTGTTTACAGATATTCCAGAATAGGGGCCTGAATTTCAAATTCAAATCTTGTTAAAAGAAAAAATATCAGCCAGTGATGTCCACCCGACAGCCATACAAAGAAAATTATAGAAAACGTACGAAAATGAAATCAAATTCAGAAATAAAAATCTTTTGAAATGTAAATGGGCAGGTACCTATAAAAATGGTAGGTAATAACGTAACAAGAATAAAAATGTACGTCCAAATTCATCCACGCGAGTAATACGTACATAGAACATCCCAATGGCCGTTCGGATACGTACATGTAGGTACATTTATAAATAGCATTTATGTGGAGCGAATTTTCCACTGCGATACATCCGCCTCGCTCGAAGCTCAGCGTAACAACAATAAAGATAAGGAGAAACTAAACGTTCGATTCGGAATTTAAAATATTTTTGAATTGCTTTCTTTGCATTCTTTAACGAATAGAAGTGATAGGTACTCTATTTCACAATAAAGGGTGTAATTAACTAAATCAAAACGAACTTGTTGTCGCCGTCAGCATCATTGCCATCGTTTTTTAACTTCAGGATTTTTTTTTTCTTTATATTTATTTATGTGGAGCGAATTTTCCACTGCGATACATCCGCCTCGCTCGAAGCTCAGCGTAACAACAATAAAGATAAGGAGAAACTAAACGTTCGATTCGGAATTTAAAATATTTTTGAATTGCTTTCTTTGCATTCTTTAACGAATAGAAGTGATAGGTACTCTATTTCACAATAAAGAGTGTAATTAACTAAATCAAAACGAACTTGTTGTCACCGTCAGCATCATTGCCATCGATTTTTTAATTCAGGATTTTTTTTTTCTTTTTATATATTACTTTAAATACCTCCATATCCTGTTAACTATTCAGTGCATCTATCAGCACAATGCTGTGAGCGTGTTACCTTTCGTTTTACCCTACAAAATGATTTTTTACCCCAAAAAATAAATCGTTTCGACATCGATCGTACCTTGTAATCAGGTATTGTTCCATAATTCTTTTATTATAACGCTTGAATGACATTCGACAGGAAAAACATTAATTATGAAATTGTGTTGTGTGTGAAAAAAAATGGCGGCATCCAATAGATTCATACCTACGTGTAACTTCAAAGAAATGATGCGTTTATGATTTCATTACCATCATGAGACGTTTTGATTTTTAGCTCCAAATTGTCTCATTACAAGAAAATTTTGTAAAATCATGGTTCATGATTCATCTTCCTGTTGACATGCTGACTCAAAAAATATCTTTTCGTTCCGTAGTCCGTACCATCGTAGCAGGGGAGTCGTTTCAATAAAGTGCGTGTGGTATGGCCGTATGCTGAACTTTACAGTCCATTATTCGCTTATTTGACTTTCACGAAATCAGATTTGCTTTGGAAATCTTCACTGAATTCTAAACACATTTTCAAAGAGTTTTAACAAAGTAGCTGGTGGCAAGTGGCTCGTTGGTTATGGAATCCTAAAAAAAACATGTTTATAGAAATATCTTGTTATAGTAGGTACTAATATAACCTTTCATCTCAATCTAACTTAAGTTGTCTAATGAATGAAGTCATGGGATTTCATTTGTTTAACAACTCACTAAGTAAACTTGCAATAAGATCCACAAAGCGTTGTAATCATCAAAATTTCAAAGATTAGCCTACTTAACGTCAGATTTGATCGGTAATTGCGGTAACGAAGATTAATATCTTACGGTGGATGATAAATTGAATCCTTGTTACGAAGCACAAGGAGTGCCAACCATGATTTATTACTGACATTAGGGATGAACGTATTATATTTTAAATTATTTATAAAAATATTTCCAAAATGTCACCTCTCCTATGGCAATGCTTGATGGACACCATAAAATTAGCAATTCATTTAAAACGAACTGTTTTTGTGTGTTTCAATTAACATTATCATAGTTATAATACAAAGTCATGTTTGTCTATATGATCCCGTTTTGCATCTTAACTACGCATCCGATTTTGGTGTAGTTTTCATCAGTTGGGCCCTAAAAAAATAATTAAAGCAAATAATTTACATGTAATAAAGAAGTTACCAGTTACAGGGCTGGGTCGTAAGGCTATTTGATCAAGCGTACATGAGGTCAAAGAAACCACACGACTGTTTTAAAAAAAAGTACTAAAGCCCACAGCTCAATTAACTTAAAATAAAAATGTTAATATACATAAAATTCTTCTCAAAACCATTGTCATTTCAATTTGCGTAAATCTTCCAACAATTTTGTTCATCACAGCATATGTTTCCCATCAGTACAACAGTACCGAGTAGTGCTGTACCAAAATAGACTCAAAAGGCTGTTGCCCGCTCTAGGTCAAGAGAAATGACGCTGGTATGAGTCTGTTTACAATCTATGGCAACTATACGCGTTGTTCTACAGTTTGCGCACGTGTATCATCGCCGTACCCATAGACATAGTTGTTTTTTTTATTATTTTGTAGGTATCTGCGAAAGGAAATGACGTGATAGTTGATAGGAGATGATGTAGTAATAGAACATTGTTTTAATCCGGGTTTAATACATTAGCAACTAGATAGTTACACTGATTATACAATGAAAAAAAAATGCTCATCAACATTTATTTTGTGGTCAAACATTTTTTTGCAGAGTGTGTTACAAAAGTTATAGTCTCGGACACATTGTACACAAGTTGAGATGTTATTTTAAATTATTACCAGCCCCGAACAATTCAGTGAGTCTATAACATTGAGTCTCGGCATTTGTTTTCCTGTATATCAGAGTTCATTATTTCAGAAGGTCATGCAGATTTACAGTAAAACACGCAACTCGTGACATTATCTACATTACCATAACTGAAAAGCCAAAACACTATACCCCTGAAAAACTGTGCCTACAGAATGTCCACAGCGATGAACGTTTCAAAATTTAAAACTATATACTTATTATGGATCTATAACTAAAACAAAATCGTCCCTACTATAAATTCCTTTCTATTAAAAACCCAATACCTTCACTGTGGAGCTACGAGTACGTAAACCTACCTAGATTAAGACATAAATAACGTTTAGTAGCGGTCACGTCTTGTTTGCTCAGGGTGCGGGCGGGAACTGCCTCCAATTAAGCTTGGCTGTATGTAATTGATTCCGTTGCTAGACGTCACTCTACGTTCTCTATGCTATTTGATATTTTGTACCGTTTGTTTTGAAAAGGGAATGGAACGGATTTTGATTATCTTTTCATTCATTTCGTTAGGAACCTACTGCATTTTATAGTGCCTATTTAAATTAAGTATCAGTAAGTTAAGGAGTTTGGAATGTTCATAATTCGATTAGAGATTGTTTAAAATTCCAAACTCCTTAATGTTACAGGAGTATATTCCGTAACATTTTATACCTTGGTTAACTCCTCAGTAACACAAGATATTTTTTTTTAGTGTAAGTTAATAAATAAATAAAAATAATAAATATATCGGGACTTTACAAATAGCGCCATCTAGTGCAGCACTAAGCAAATTAAAAAGAATCCATAAATTCAATTATTCTCACATACAACACACACACGAATAATAAAAACAAATAACGTTATTATTAACGCTAGAAACGGGATATAATTTATCATGTTTAAGGTTTGTTGTGAGTTTTCGATATTTCAGCGATTTTTTTTGTAATATCTGTTTATTCACAACAAACAGTTATCATTATCTGCCTAGCCTATTTCCAAATATGTTGGGGTCGGCTTCTAGTCTAAGTGGATGCAGCTGAATATCAGTATTTTACATGAAGACTGCCTATCTGACCTCCACAACCCAGTTAGTACTGAGTAATACGATACCACTTGGTAAGACTGGTTGTCAGACTTTTTGGACCACTGACTCAATAGGTCCGACAACCAGTCTACAGGTGATTCAGGTGTTATAGGTGTAACGGCTGTCAAAGAACTACGCAAGCAAGATTGTCTGGACTTCAAAAGAGACTATGACCTCTGAGTTTGTTTCGGCTGTTTCTTCTCAGAGTAGTCAGATACGAAACACCGGCCCCATCTAGCTTAAAAAAAAAAATGACGTGTAAAAGTGTTTGAGAAAACCTACTTGCTGAATAAATATCATTTATCATTTATCATTTACAAATGACAGCCGGGACCAACAGCTTAACGTGCTTTCCGGGGCAAGGAGGAAACTCGGTATGTAAGGGTGGTCAACTCGGTATGTAAAGATTGACCTGAACGGCTGTTTTTATTTAGTCACGAGTTCCGTTAACCGTTCAGTACATCTCAAAACAAAGAATGCTATGAGAGGTTTTCTTTTTAAGATTAAAAATAAAATAGTTTCCTTGAACTCGATAGATGGCGTTGATCCGACTACGTTACTGGGTGCCAAAGTGAAAACGCTTGAAAAAACACACGTCACATACGCTCGTTGACTGTCAATTTCGTTGGCATAAGCTTCCAAATACAACCATTAGGTCCAAGTGAAATTATGTGATGTTCTGTTTCTTGCTGTAATGTAGTCAGCCAACGCCATCTATCTAGCAACTAGGGAAGACTTGAAAAAGAAAATCCCTCATTCTTTAAAATAACAACAGCAATATTCTTTACTTGTTCTCCGTTGCACCCAATAATACATACTTACCTACTTATCTCTGGCATCTCGACGTTGAAATGTGAAACAATAAACTGAGTTCGCAGAATCCTCTATCCAATAAGCTCAACAAACTATGTAAACAAAATATTATTATATTTCTTTTCCGTTTCTAAATGTACACAATCTTGTTAGTTACCATGGAATACGAGGGGTCAGAAGACTCATTTGTTACAATTTGCTTAGAGGAACCAGCAATATCAAATAAGTATAAGAAGATGCGGTCACTCTATTTGTTAGTAAGTGGTTACCGCGAACTATGGGCCTGGTGTTACCTTTACCTGAAGCGATTTTTCAACTGAAACTTAAAAGTTATGAATGATCACTTAGTTTTGCTTGAAACAGCGTTTAGAATTTTATTGCAAAAAATCCTTTTACCTGCATGGAATTTAGGTACGAAAGCAAGGCCGACATTGAAGTGATCTATCCAATCCTGACTTTCCCGCTCTATTAATATTTGTTTGTATGTTACCTTTTCACGACTAAACCGCTGAACTGATCATCCTGAAATTTTAATTATGTACGTTGTCAAGTTTACAGAAATGGACATAGGGCACCTTGTATTACGGAAAAAAGTTCTCCCAAGGTAAACAACAAAAGCGTTCTTATAAGCCAGTCTGCGCCACGTGTCTTTCAATCATGATTGAATTATATTATTATTGTTAGAGAAACATTTAGTAATGCGAATTGATTGTCAAATTCTAAATTAAGCCGAGCGAAACTGCGGGCGAAAACTAGTAACATTAAAGACATGAGCTTAACTAAAGAACTTTGCTTGACATTTTATTTTAGTCAATCTGGTTTTATGGCCAGTGCCATTGGTCATTACCGATGTGTGATCAATTTAGACGTTTCGTGTCGCACCGCTGCGTGAACGTTTAAATTGGAAGCGCCCTTAAACTGAAGCTTCTGTACCAACAGTACTCTGTGCCATTACTGCTCGTGGCAGATAATCTCGTTTATTATAAATAAAATACTATTACGTTATACGCATTAGGTAACCAGGGCTCTGGAAAATTGTATGGAAATAAATATGGATATTTTTGCTATTTATTACTGTTGTAAACAGTTTTATTGGTTTTAAGATTGGTTGCTATGCGGATCTCGGTAGGAAAATGAAAACCTAATTTTGACTTTTGGTCAAAAAAACAGTTTTCAAAACAAACACTTTGGAATTTCACCCAACGACCTGGAAACCGGGACACGGAACGCGGACTAGAATTCAAGGAAGAAGAGTGAAGACTATTGCAACTATACCTAATCTAATTTCAAATGTGCAAGAAAATTTAAAAAGCAATAATATTTTTTCTCTGAAAATTAGGGATGAAGTCCAGACGCGTGTAAAGTGCTACATACCCACATACTATAAATTCTCATACATAGTGGTTATTGTAAGTAGGTACCTACCATTAATTTTACTGACGGTCTGCCAGATTTGTACATACTTTTTACATATGTTCAATAAATAAATAACCTACCTTAACTTTTCACCCTCATTATGGCCTAAATGATAAAATTCAAAAAAATCGACCGACACTGAATTCGGCAGTACAATATTTTCTTAAAACTGTTGACAAGCCTAAGTGCCAGTTTTTTTTATTTCTGTAATGTACCACTTTGTAATTTGAAACCTCAACTTCCTTGGTAACTAGAATGTTTTTGTTTAGTGTCTATTGTGGATGACTATATAGTTTTATTCACAGAAGTGGATCAATGAACTCGAAAGTCAAATATAGAACAATTCCAATATGGCGTAAATCGAAATTCAACAGAGATTTTTACAGGAGAAAGTTGGGTCGAGTGTTTGTGGTTGATGATATTACAAACGTATAAAAAGTCAAAAAATAAGCTAAAATATTAATTAGGTACTTTGGAACAGTTATTTCAAATTTCCTTAGATTTTTACGAAACCAAATGGATATTTCCTCGTTCGGGACATTAGTCACTTACCTACGCCTTAAAATTAGGTTGACGATATGTAGTAACTTTATTGAACAAGTCACCAATCATCCTTATCTATCTAGCCTTTCCCAGGCTATGTTGGTGTCAGCTTTTAGACTAACCGGATGCAGCTAACCAGCTACCAGTATTTTGTATGGAGAGACACCTTATCTGACCTGCACAATAAAACCTAAAACCTCGATGGCACCAATTGGACATGGAAAATTGGAAACCTACAAACGATCGATATTAATCCCATTGTAGCCTATGTACGTGTGTATACTACTACGCCTATATCTTTTCCAGACTATAATCTATTTCTGTCCCAAATTTTATCCAAATTTGTTCAGTTGTTCTGGCGTGCTTGAGTAACAAACATCCATCCATCCAAGCTTTCGCATTTAAAATGATCATTATAATAGTAGTAAGATTAATATAATAATAAAAGCTGTTATTATTATCATATAATTGTTATTACCACTATTTATTGTTACTGTCCCATTGCTGGGCAACGGACTCTTCTCATACAGAGAAGATAAGATTTACTTTACCAAAAACAAAATAGAAAAAAATATAAGCATCATTTGCCTAGCCTTTTCCCAACTACGCTGGGGTCGGTTTCCAGTCTAACTGGATGCGACTGCCTATCTGACCTTCACAATCAAGATAATACTGGGTACTACTATACCACTTGGTAAGACTAGTTGTCAGACTATTTGGGCCACTGACGACCTATAACGACTGCCAAAGATGGACAAATGACAGTCGGGGCCAACAGCATAACGTGTTTCCGAGGCACGAAGGAAATTCGGTATAAAGCCCCGGAACAGTCCCGTAGCCCCGGTGGGTAACCAAACGGGGCTGCGGGACTGTTCGAAAGAGATACCACGGCCCCGGAACATAAAGGGGCGAGGCAGGAACATGGATGGGTTTTAGTCAGTAAAAGTCTGACACTCCCTCCCGCTCAGCCCAGAGTGGGAGAAGTTATTTGATGATTTCCCATCCGTAAAAAAAGTGTGGTTACCCATCCGCAGTCCAACCTAGGCAAGCACGGCTTAACCTAAAGATCGGCCCGAGCGGCTGTTATTGCCAAGAGCTCCTCCGTTCAGAAAAAAAATATCATCGCGGGAAACAAAACAATCTTTTTAAAAGAAAACGCGCTACCTCCTTTATTTTCTTTATTATGGGGTGAAAAGAAAAATGTTTCCGTACATTGGGAATAGGCGACACCGTTTTGGTCCATTAATCCGTTGGTCCGGGGATCACTTATCCCTTTTATGGCAATAATATTATTGGTTGTCCCGGCCCTATCCGAACTTCTACTGTAAGTATACTAAAATCATAGAGGAAAAGGCTCAAACGCGTTAAGTGCCATTTTATTTGCGAAGGTCGATGGGTATGCTTGGTTTAGCATTATTTTTGGAGTGTAAGTAAATAAATGTGTAAAAGAGACTAAACAATTGTTTGTGAACGAAATAAATAAAAAAACACTTCTTTGCATAAATAAAACCTTCTTCAGAAGTCGTAACCTTTGTTTGATTGATTTAGTTTTTATGTCACCGACTTCTGAAGCTAAAGTTATTTTTCACTTTTTTGTGTGAAGTAGGTTTTATTTTTGCAAAAACTTTTTATTTTTCATTTTTTTGTGGTTACCAATAAACAGACGTGAGATTTTAGCGATCCCAGTATATTTGCTATCATTTATTGAGAGTTCCGTTGCCTACCTTCCGAAGTCACCAGATCTTTACAAAATTGAAATGGGATCTTCCGAGAAAGTACTCTTCCTTTAACCCTGGTGTACCTCTATTTCTCCGGGACCCCATTAAATGGAACTTAACACGTCTAAGTGTCGAAATCTGGGTGTATTGTACACTTCTGGGTACTTCCTCAGAGCATACAGGCGTCACATTACGTCAAGATGTAACAAGCGAATGCAGCAATCACTGCAGTTTTGCCGTCTATTTTTAAAGAGTTCTACCGTTTTCACATGCAACAAATGGGACCACACGGAAAGTACCAGCTTTCAAATAAAAAAAGAATCATCAAAATCGGTTCACCTGAGGTAAATCACCATGACAAAGTATAAACTGAAGGTATTGTGGGTGGGCATTTATGAGCAGACAAATCGGCCTAGCTTTTTTTTTCTTTTTTTTCGGAATGGCATCTCGCAGTTCAACCTAGAAAGGTTGTCGTCTGCTTAACCGGACTATCCTGTGGGTGTCTTGAGTGTAAGGCCTCCAGCCAGGTCATAAAACTTACAAACTAAGCGACTACACACTAAGGGCACCCCCTGCGGGGTACGGGCCTCGGCTTAGGGCGTCGCTGGAAGAGGACAGCGCTGGAAGAGGACAGGGGACAGGCTGGATCTGAGTGGTGTCATTATTTAGGGACTGGATTTGGACTACAGGCTCAGCCATGTGGGCTGGCACGAGCAAGGAACCGGGAAGGTTTGAATCGGGGCATCGCGACGGGCCTCGACGGCGAGGACGGAATGAAATCGGCCTACTCTCTTTCTTGTTCGTTTTATGCGCTCACTCACTACTATCCCAACCACCACCACACCACGGGTCTCCACTGACTCAATATCGGGAACTTGAAGCATTGTTAGTGAAAATGTTAGTGATCACTGACCATGTCAGTTTAAAAACGTATACCTATCTAGAACTTAAGACTTGTCAAAATGATTTTTTCATATAAATATTTTCATCATCATCATCGTCACTTTGCTGTACCTACTTATGACATTAATCAACATCTTTAAAAAAAATCTAATGATATAGTATTTTAATTATACTTTAGTGTGATATAATAATTAAGATTTTCTTGAAAAAGCTCTGTTAAAATAATATTTGGATTGTTCTCTTATTACTGAAATGACTGAAGTCTTGTGATCTTGTCAGAGATTCCGGAAAATTATCAATTTCAGGAATCTCTGACAGTGATAACTTCGTGTGTGTATTTTAAAGGCATGTTTGATTCTTGGGCTTTTTGCTCATAATTAATCAGGGTCACTTTGCATCCTGTTTCAGTTTAACCACCATCGTAATCGCAAAAATCAACGGCCTGGAATCGTAAAATAATCAACGGCCCCATACAAAATTCCAATACCTACTCGACCAAATGTATGGGACAGCAGATTGTTTTTTTTACGATTACGATGGTGGCCCCATAGAGAAAGTTGTTCGGTTTGATGGTCTGTAGCACAACCTTGAATTTGACCACGAATTTAAGCGACATTAAAGAAATAATGTCGAGTAAAAACGCAGGTTTAGCAGTGCTTCATGAAAATACTTAGGGAAGTAGCAGTCACTATAGGAAAGGTCGACAATTTTTCGGTGACCGGTTAGCAAAAATGGTTGTAAAACTTATTGAGATTATTTTACAAAACTATCGCATTCTTTTTCTCTTTCATATAAACCAACCACTTTTTCACGCACTAACAACCAGTAGGCATTTATATGTATAAAAATCTTGTCACATGATCAAAAACCTACCAAGAAAACTCAACTATCAAAGCAAACATCTGTAAAGGAACTACAAAACTCAATGAACTGCATAAAACCTTCTTCATAGGCTTCATATGATATTATATTTTCCGGCAATCCCTTAATAACCTTCCATATAGGTCGTAGCTCACCAAGGGTCCCATATAAAGACCTTGTTATTAAGTTATACATAATTTTGAGGGATCCTGAATGAAATGGCCACTTGAACAGGATATAAAACGGACCTCCAGAGGTCCGTTTCGGTGTTTCAAGCCAATAGTCCGTTATTGAACGTAGATACGAATTTGAGCTCATTCGATTGGACGTAATTGTGGTAGGTATGACGCTGTATATAAGTATTAATTTTGCTTGTGATTAGTGGAATGATAATTTTGGGAAATTAAGAGAAAAAGGGTTGTAAAATCTACTTAAGAGCCTATACTACCTCAAATGGCTTAGCAGAATCCTTCGATACGCCGAAAATACTGCAGCATAAATTTTGAAATAAATATATGGTAAAGTTGAGGATTATTGTTAAGTCCTATATTTGGCGAAAACACGATTCCATAGAATTTTCTCGATAGAAAAAATATCCAAAGTTACCTCTAAACTGAACAATAAACCGCTGGCAATCTTATAATACTTAAAATAAGATCATGAAACTTTTTATACTAACTGAACTATCTATAGAGCAGGTCTTATATTATTTATTTTTTTGAATTTCCTTTTTTTTCGCCGAAAAATAAATAGCCTATAATATCGGTCATATCAAAGTTGGTTCCCTGCCGCGCGCCACCCGCGCTCAGTCCTGCTCCGGCTTCCGTACGGGAGGGCTGTGTCAGTTTGCGCTCAGGGCACATTACGCAATTTAACAAATAAAAATAATGAAATACATGAGTTTATAGTGTTTGCGTGATGGGATATAACCGAAATAAAAATTAGAAGCGACAGGGTTGGCGTAAAGAATTTCTCAAACATATAATCGAAATGAAGTATCTACTGACCGATCTATTTAGGTACAATATTAGTGATTACAAACATGTAGGTGAATATGTAGTAGGTACACACGTTTGGAGCAGTTTCTGTGTGAGTAGACCAGGTACATAATTACCGTACATACAATTATATTTTATTTACTTTCAAAGCGCTTGGCGGCTGCAGTACGGGTCGCAGGTTCGATTCCCGCTCGGATCATGTGTTAGGTATATTATGTGACGGTCTACAAATAGTTGTGAAGACATTTGTAGACCGTCACAAATAGTTGTGTTTGTAATCGCACCGTCTACGTTTGGAACATTGGAGCAATCAGTTTAGGGTAGATAGTTAGACGATAGAATTCTCTTTATTATGTACTTACACCATAAAAATTCCAGATTCGAAAATAATAAAAATAATCCTAAATAAGTTTTTTTTTTTACACATACAACAAAGTGTAGATTTTATACTTTTATTACTCCAATACTTACCTACTTCTCCAATTGCTCCTGAAAAAGACGGTGCAGTTACAAACTCAAGTCTTCACAACTATTTGTAGACCATCACATAATAACACATGTTCCGTGCGGGAATCGAACCTGCGACTCGTACTGCAGCCGCTAAGCGCTTAGAAAGTAAAAAATATATAATTGTAGGTAGCTGCAAGAAACCAAACTATTGCTTGTTTCACAAACACTTACCTACCTATCAAATATTCATAGTCATACAAACCATGCCTTGAGAATCATGAACACAACAAAAAAAAAAACAATATGCTGTTATGCGCAGTCATACATTTCGTTTTTTTTTTTATAGTGGCAAAGCGTTTTACTACCACGTCAATGTATCCACAGAACTAGTAATGCAAATCCGCTGTTTCAAAATCCATTTTTTGGATCGGATGTTTGATCCAATCCGGATTATCCGGATTTTACGGATTTTTCACGAAAATAAACAAATCTACCCATATTCTGTTTCTTATTTTTGTGTGAATGGGAATTTAATTTTGTTATTTGAAATTATTCAAATTCAATACCTTGGTTGGTTTGGTTTTGAAGCCTTTTCCAAACTATGTTGAGGTCGGGTTCCAGTCTAACCGGATGCAGCTGAATACCAGTATTTTACATGGAGCTACTGCTTATTCTTTGTAAATATATATTTTAATGTTTTTTTAATATATATATATTTTATTATTATTATATTATATTTGCAATCGGTCGTCAGACCATAAGCGAATTTTTTACAAGCTACATGGCGTTGTGATGTAGCAGCCAGTGCTGCGCCTCCCACTTATAGAAGGTGGTTCCTCTTCAGCCTTTTCACCACCGCTGTCGGGTTTAGCAGTTCAGTCACTAGCGGGTTTGGGTACATGGTTAGGCGAACCATATGTTGGGATTTGTACCGCTCAATTTCAGAGTTTACGAGCGGCACCTGCAGGAAGTCGTGAATTTCGCTATTCCGGGCAAACCAAGGTGCATTTACTATGGCTCTTAGTATTCCGTTTTGAACCCTTTGCAGGCAGAGAATGTTAGATTTGCTGGCTACGCCCCACAATTGAATTCCGTACGTCCATATTGGTTTAAGGACCGAGTTGTAGATGAGTAGCTTGTTGTCTACAGAGAGTACAGAGTTTCTTCCCATGAGCCAATAAAGATTGCGGAATTTATGGTTTATCTCTTCCCCTTTCTGCTTAATGTGATGCTTCCATGGTAGGCGCCTATCTAAATGGAAGCCAGGACATTTAAAACAATCTGTGTGTGGTAAGGTATCAGGTCCAATTCTAACAGGAGGGGTGTTTCCGTGCCTGAGTGTGAAGGTGATATGGTTAGACTTGGATGCACTGGCGCGTATCCGCCACTTACAGAGCCATTTATGTGTCTCGTCTAACTGATTTTGCAGTTTGTTGCTGGCCATTTCTGGGTTGTCGTCAACTGATAAGTAGGCTATGTCGTCAGCATATGTTGCAACTGTTATGTCGTCTAATGTGGGTAAATCTGATGTAAAAATGTTGTACAACACAGGGCCAAGAACAGAACCCTGTGGTACTCCAGCTTCCACTTCAAACAATCTTGATCGTGCTTCGCCCTGTTTAACTCGGAAGCAGCGTTCGGATAAGTACGTCCGGATGAGCAGGAACATTGAGTGTGGAAGTTTTGTCTTCACTTTTGCCAGTAATCCTTTGTGCCAGACTCGGTCAAAAGCTTGTTGTACATCCAGAAATGCCGCTGAGCAGTACTTTTTGCGTTCAAAGGCCTGTCTTCCTGTTTGGTAAACTCGGTGAACCTGTTCTATTGTTGAATGGGATTTCCGAAAACCAAACTGATGAGGTGGAACAACATCATTGATGTCCATACATGGTTTTAGTCGGTTAAGGAATATCCTCTCCCACAGTTTGGACAGTACAGAAGTTAAGCTTATCGGCCGATACGACGACGCTTCATGTTCTGTTTTGCCTAATTTGTGGATCATGACAACTTCAGAGATTTTCCAAAGATCAGGAAAGTGAGATGTTCGAAAGATTGCGTTGAACAGACTAGCCAAGAAGGCAATGCATTTTCTGGGAAGATTTTTAAGTATTGAAGGTGTGATCAGGTCAAGTCCGGGGGCTTTTTTCGAGTTGAGCTGTCCGATTTCCTTCGCAATTTCTTTAGGTGTTGTTGGCTTAATGGGCAGACACATCTGCAGATCTTGTTCTAATATTGCATCAATATGTCGCTCATTTGCAATGCTCTCGTTGGGTTTGAATACAGAATTCAAATGCATTGCAAATACTTCGGCTTTTCCAAGTCAGTTCTGGCCCAGGAAGCTTGTGACCTAATTGGGGGATAAGACTCTTGAGGTTTATCTAGGTTTTTGGTTGCCTTTCAGAGCGAGTGTGCACTAACTCCAGTAGGTGACATCCTCTTTAGGTTTGTTGCCACCGTTGAATCAATAGATTCCTGGACTACAGACTTTAATTCTTTAGCTGCCTTGTTAAAGTGGAGTTTATCAAGCGGATGACGGGACTGATGCCAAATTCTTCTAAGTCTACGTTTTTCTAGGATTCTTTGCATGATATCCGGCGGATGAGGGTGGTTGGTCGAACCTCTGGATCGAGAGGGTGTGTTAATCCAGGCAGCTATTTGAATGGCATTTGTGAGATATTGGCATTTTTTAATATTAAAAAATAAACATTATTGTGGTCCGCCCGGAGCGGGGTCCAAGCTACCAGTGGTTATCGGGGATCCAGACACAAGAACCTCCTCACAATACGGGCCATATCGAAGAGAACTGCCTCCCGAAAAATGTCTTTGATCTAACGGCCTAAAGAAAGCCTCGACAGACATTCGTCGTCTGGGCCTATCTCACTTGTAAACGTCTCTTTGTGCCTATTGACCTTGTCTATCTGACTCTCCTATCTAGAACATCGAGTTCCGTCTGAGTCCTTTTGAGTATGCCAAAAAAGTACATTAAAACCAGCATGACCCAACCGTTGATAGCACGCACCTTGTTCCCGTCTGGAAGAAAGCTATTTAATACTTTCTTCAGACGTCTAAGGTAGCGCTCCTTCAACTTCATATCAGTTACGTTAATGCTTTCGACATACCCAAATACTTGTACTTAGTTTTCGGATGAGGAGAGGTATCTCAGGTGTACGGAATCCGAGAGCTGAATTCCCTTGGATGCCATAATCGCCCTTCGCTTTACTTAAATGACTGCACTTTTGTCCACACCAAATTCTATCCCAATGGCGTTACTAAAAGTTTCAGTTACTATTAGTTAGGTATTTCCATCAGTCGCAATTTGTTGCCGGAAAAGAGTTTTGGATCATCCACGTGAAGAAGGATAAGTGGTACCTGACCACTTCTCCTCAACCGGCAGCCTAGCCCTGAATCCTCCAGCAATGTGCTATGGGGATTCAGGGCTAGACAAAACTAAACTAACTAAGTTTTTAGTAGAGTCAGATTGTCGCCCTGGAATAAACAAAAAAGCTATGTTATTTTTGGAGACCAAATATGACCCAATAATAATACGGCATCTAAAGTGCTATCGTCGTTTAACCTACTACGATTTTGGTTACACTCAATTCCTGCTGCGGAAAAAGCTCGCTCTGAATCGACGTCGAATGCACTGAATATGTTTATAAGCGGCCTCCAAGAGAAGTATCAGTTTCAGGCTTTCGGCTGATGAGCACATTTTCGAATATTCTCGCGGAAATGTAGCCCACGAATAACAATTTCTTATTGTTCAGAAAATCCGGATTCGATTTTCAAACCCGGATTTAGAAGTCGTATAAAAATGTACCGAAATCCGGATTTTTCGGATTACGGATAGTCCGGATTACATTCCCTACTGACAGAACCCTGAATGCAATGGTGACTCGCACTCGATTAGTTTTTTGTAACAACAGAATGTATGCAGTGGCTCAGAATCCGTAAAAACTTAGTAGGTTAATTATTTCTTATAATATACTTGCATTTAGGCCTACTTACTATACAAAAACGGCTGTCACAAATACATACAAGGATAAAACTATAAAACTCAAACGTAGTACAAACTCAATGCGCGGAACCCGCACGGTTACGTTGGCTCGTCTATTATTTTGTAGCAAATTTCCAGTATAAGTTGATCTCGCATTGTATAGGCTTTCCGTACAATAAGAGATCAGCTTATACTAGAAAATTTAGCTTGGAAATCAACTTTCTGTAGGTTTAGTGGGCTATTAAATGAACCCCGTGGATTTTAGTCAGTAAGAGTCCGACAGTCCCTGCCGCTCCACTCAGGGTGGGAGGATAATATTACAACGATAAAAAAGGTACCTACCTAGATTGAAATTAAATTGATATAAAATTTTGTTTTGATAATAGTGACAAATTAATATTAATATTGATAATTTTAATACTTAGAACTCCAATAAATAAAGTAGTTTAACTAACAAAATTGCTTCGACTTCGCGATGTGCCCGCGTGACCGCGAGCCCCATTGTGCGAGCGAGATAAAGAGTTAGGCGGAGCGGTGAAGTGGGGGCGAAATTAGAATTCGAGCTGAGGTTGTATAGGCTCTTAAAATATTAGTCTAATTGATGAGAATTATCGTTTCGGAAAGCATTATGCTAACAAATTATAAGCCTCAAGTCATACACGATAAGCAATTTTAATTGCTCACACGAGACCACGAGAACAATGGATTAATAATATTTGCTGAATGCCAAACAAACGCCCCACAGTCTATTTGCTTCATACATCGCTGATTTCCATTGATTTTCTCAACGTAAACAAGAACGGGGCCTTCTGTTGTTTGACATTCACGAGCTCACAGAGGCGACGAAGAGAAATGTTTTTATATTGTGTTTGTAGGCAATGGAAAGCTCGTATTCAGCCAAGCTCAACCTTGTGAGGAAAAAAACATTTATGATCGCTTTTCATACACATTAGGTAGCTGGAATGTACCACACATATTTACTCTCTTGGGTTCTTTGAACCAGAAAAATGGATAACTATGAAAATACTTTCAGCAACATTTTTGTTCTAGTCAATCATGCAGATACATAAGTACCTAAATCTCTCGCACAGTAATAATTTAAGTGAGAGAATTCATACTCTATGGTATATGTAAAGATTGATAAAATGATCAATCATTTTTATGTACTGGTCGATGATAATGTCGGGGTTGGGCGACCGAAATCTAATAAAGAAGGTAGGTCGTTTGATAGGGCGAGTCCATTTTGTGGGTGTCCCGTTTCTCTTGTATGTAGTGTTGACGTGTATATATAACTCCATTACGTGACGGGCTAGAAGGAATCGGGGCTCGCATTTCAGAAGTTACTTTGGTTTCTAGATTGCTGTGCTATTTTTCTTGTGTTTGTTATTTTTGTTTGCACAGAGTTTGATTTATGTCTGAAAGCTAAAAGCTATCTGGTTTGATGAAATCATTTTAATGCAATAAAGGAAAAATCTTGTGAGTGCGCCTGGCGTGACGAATTCACAGTCATTTTTATGAGCGAAGAGCTCATCTCTCAAAAATAATACAACAAAATCTTTTTCGCCGTATAAAATAAATCATTTCATTATTATTTGTTTCCCCTAATTACGTAAAGTCATCAAATCATTTGAAATTTCATTACATAATAAAACTATCACCATTTCCGTAAACTGATTCTGTGCTAACATACCTACATCAAACGAAAGTTGAAAGCAATAAAACAAAATGGCTGTCAATTTTCCCGCGCGAATGAGAGCTGTCAATGCAAATTTGCGCGCCGCGAGCAATGACGAATGTAACCGAAATAATCCCGTTCGTGTCTATGGCAGGATGTCGCGACTGACATATGCAGTGACGCCATCACACGTCAATTTAAATAGCTCAGCATATTGACAACTCTTTTGTTTTACGTTGCCATTGATTTTGCCTATACTTTATTGCTTATCAATATGTGACTTTTATGCAGTATCCTATTATTGTTTCACCCTGTTTTGAAGGAATTTTGGTTCAGAAGTTCGTGGAAAGTAGAAACAATCGTTTTATTATGAACGTTGTAACTTTTTTCTCTCTTTTATGGAGAAAAGCAATGCCATCCGAGTCTACCCTCAACTGACAATAAAATAGGTATATTAAATTAATTGGAGCTCACAAAAATCCTGAATACTATTATGGGAACAATAATAGCAGGAACACAAGTAAATATAACCTTCATCTTGAATTGAACCATTGTTGTCATTAGATAGATGCCGCTATCTTTTTTCACACAAAATGTCTAAGAAAATATTAAGCATTTCCACGTATATTTTCCCTCAATAAATCTTTTGTCTCACCCTCGAATCACAATAAACAGCTCTAATATTAAATCAAGATACTACACCAATTCTGTATTTCATGGCTTTTCGCCAGTTATTTTACCTGGCAACGTTTCTGCTTCTATTGGCTATCGATATTCAACCTACTTTTTTTTATTTCCGGCATCGAATGTCGAAATCCCATAAAGTTTTATTATGCCGATCTGACAGTTATGCAAATTGTGGCATAGTTTTGACAGCTGTGTTAGAACTCCTTGGTCCATTTACTTTTATTTATCTGTGGCCCGCTAAAAAATAAAAACAACTATATTATGAACGGGCAGTATATTTCATCAATATTTTGGTTTAGATATCTAAAATAAAATAAAAACAATCTTTTTTTTATTTACGTATAGCTCTCACCAGATACGAAACTTATTACATCGGTCTTATTACAGCCTTAAACGCTGGCCTAGTACAATTTTCATATAAAAAGAAAAAAACTACTAGACACAATAACGCTTAGGCGACAATACTAACCCAAGGAAAACGGAAACAGTAGTTGTGTGGTAGCTGAGAAAATAAAAGGGGGAAATAACGGGAAGACGGGAGGAAGGGGAGGAAGGAAGATCACGTCCTTGAAGCAGCACGCGTCATGGTATTTACTTTTCCCCTCAGATAAGGGTCGATGCGGACGACCGACTTTTTGTGCGATCGTGTCTGCAGCGACTAAACAATCTGTAGAATTTTTCGCACCCTGTACAAATTGACCGACATTGACACTGAAATGACTGACAATTTTAAGTATTAGAGACCACTTGGTAAAATAAAAGTAAACGGAATTTAAAGATTACGATCATTCCGTGAACTGGCAACGTGTTTAGGTGTTCCATTATCAAATGAGAGACTGAAGTATACTGGGTGTCCAACTTCCAGACCGCGGCTGAAACTCCATATTTCGCTCCAAAACCCAATTAGTTCATGTTGGTCTTACAGCTGCTAGGCGGAAGTAGAACTGGGCTGGTCACATCTGCCGCATGTCGGAGGAGCAATGGGTAAAAATAACCACTCAGTGGTGGATACCAATAGCAGGAATCGACAACGTGACAAGCCCAGAAAGAGACGGCGGGATGAGCTATACTTTTTGAATTGGTCTGCAATCGCATTATATCACGAAATGCGGAAGGAAGGAAGGCAGGCCCTTGCCCTGCAGTGGGCCATTATGGGCTTATAATAATAATGAAATAAGGACATAAATAATAATAACGCTGGTAAGGGACCCACCAAAACAATGCAGACTTCATGCGCTGTAGACTTCATGGAAAAAAAATCGGTCGTCTGGGTTGCCCTTAAGAGATGGTAACGGTTTATTGTCTTCTTATTGGCTGAATATTCAGCTTAGCTAGCCGAAAAGACGCAAAATTAGTTTGTGAACAGCCACCCACAGTTTCGCTGCTCTGAATAATTCTTCAACGTTATTTTTTAGACGAATTTCTCATTACAGCCGCGTTGGAATGGTTTCAATAAAAAAATACAATGGCTCCGATGATTTTATGATACGGCTAAATAAGAAACGAAAATAGTTCATGACGATGTTTGTGTGCTCGACCACAAAACAATACAACTAGCGACCAAACATTGTGTAACGAGTACCAAATATTGTGGTGAAATTAATCAATTGTGGTCAGCTATTGCAGTGATTTCATGGAGGACCTCGTGGCTAAATTATATCAGCCGCTCAGATCGATTTTGAGGTTAAACCGTGCTTGCCTAAGTTGGTCTGTGGATGGATGACCACCCTTTCTTTTTACATAAAGTTTCCTCTACGCCTCGGAAAGCACGTTAAACAGTTGGCCCCGGCTGGCATCTGTAGATCTTTGACAGTCGTTACAGGTAGGCACTGGCCAAAAAAGTCTGACAACCAGTCTTACTAAGGTCTGACAACCAGTCTTATAAACCAGTACTAACTGGGTTGTGGAGGTCAGCTTTCTTCTTGTTTAACAAATGTCAACTCTACAGCCATAGAAAAAGAGGAAAAAGTCGCGTACACGCGTACCTGTAACGTTCAGAAGCAGCATCAGTTGGAGCTAGCCCGCCTGAAGAAGGGGCATCGTATTACCCAGTACTAACTGAGTTGTGGAGGTCAGTGAGGCAGTCGCTCCATGTAAAATACTGGTATTCAGCTGAATCCGGTTAGACTGGAAGCCGACCGCAACATAGTTGGGAAAAGGCTAGGCAGATGATATTGAAGTGATTTTTATATGACACATTTCTATTACTGGTAAGATTCAGAATTTTAAGTGCTAGGTATTCTTATTATCTAGACATACAGGGTGTAAACCACCTCTTCACAAAACCGTTAACAAAGCATTCTGTACATCAAACTAAGTAACTTTACGCAAAAATTATTGCTGGGAAACAACTTTTTTTTTGAGGTTATAGATATTTCATGTTTTGTGGTAGAACTCAATGTAACGCACTTCAAACATTGTGTTGATGGATGGGTTGAATAGTATGGGGGTCGTGGAGGTGTTAAAAGATCGAAGAAGGTGTCACAATCTTACAAAAAAAACTTGTATAAAAAAAAACTTCAAAAAGTTGTAACTTTGACCCCCCATTTCTCCGCAACTAGAAGGTTCCCAGGTATGGTGTAGAACAAAAAAATGATCGCAATGATAGGGAGAACAAGTGCCTTTCGGCTTCGTGAAGAGGTGTTTTACACCCTTTATTATTAATATTTACACCAATATTGATGTTTTGTTGATTTTTTTACATTTAACATGTTCTAATTTTTGTAACCCATTCCATGGTAAAACATGTAAGTTCCCGTTTATAAGACCTTTATGTACCATGTTTTTATATTTGTCACAGTTTGTTTAAGAAAACGGAAACTCTCCCAAAACTCAGCTCCATTATCCGGGTCATTTTTGGCGATCGTTTTGTTGGCGGGGTTGTCGGTCCTTCGGACACCAGAACTACTGCTGAGCGTGTGGTCCTCGTTTCGAATTCCGGGTCGTGTAAAGCCTTCTTGAGTTTTTCCATCAGAAAGTTCTCGGTAACAGCCACAGAGTTTGGATTGGTGATTGGCTGATGGCAATAAACTCGCCGTATTACATGTGTCTTAACCATTACGGGCTGTACTTTTGCATTGACAGTTAAAAGAAAGTGCACCCAAAATTGATAAGTCAGTGTCGATCGACTCACGGTGAATCTCTTTGTTAGCCCAAACGGTGATATGCGACTTCTGATCGTTAATATTCTAACTAGTCTATTTTAATCATTCGCTGCGCGTCATTGTCGGTATACAATTGAAACCATAATCTAGTTTCCACCATCAATAAATTGCAAATCTATTTAGTCTGTCAGTTAGAGTATTGGAAAATAACGGACACGTATTTTTTGTTTTTGTAAATCAATGAATATTGACAACGATAAAACGCATCAAAACTCGGAAGTGGGGGCTCGTGACGTCAGAACGCACTAAAAATTATACGACGGCGTGACGTATTGAGAATTAAAAAAATACGGGTCAAATATTTTTTGATAATTTAGCTGTCGGACTAATTACATTTTTTCTATACACAAGCCTATTGAAATGTACTGGCTTGGCTGTAATTGCTCGTACACCGGCAAAATGTGTATTTACTATAAGAACTTATTGCATAACTTTCTGGGAGACTTCTGCAGGTGACATTATGTCCATATCGTTGAAGAAGGAGGTTTGAGTTGCACCGTAATATTACAGCTGCAAGTCCTCCATGTTCGTAAATACTTATAATAAAAAACCTCCACTATCATATCTATACTATAATATTACAAAGCAGAAGAGTTTATTTGTTTGTATGTTTGGTTGAACGCGCTAATCTCAGGAACTACCGGCTCGAATCGAAAAAATCTATATAGGCTATATAACATCACGCTATGACCAATAGGAGCGGAACAGAAATGAAAAATGTTGCAAAAACGGGGTAAATTGTATTCCCTTTGTGAGGTTTTTCTCTCTTATGTGACGCAGACGAAGTTGCGTGGGTCAGCCAGTTCTGTAATAAATACAGAATATGATAGTGGAGTTTATTTGTGTTACTTGAAAAGACACTCGACTCATAGCTCCCTGATCGACTAGTTTTTATGATCTCCAAATTGAACTACATCGTCCTTTTCCACGACGATTCTTCTGTGTCAAAAAAATAAACAACCCTTTTTTCTCAGGTAGGAACCGCCGGTAATGATCGCCTTTGACCCCTTTCCAACCTTGTTCCTAAAGGCATAGAACGGAAAGTGGTCTACCACCGACTTTGTTGAATGTACCTAGGTACTGAGTAACAAAAGTGTTTCCAACAATTTAACCGTCCGTCCCAAGGTCAAGGTTAGCGGACTATTAACCCTAAAGTTTGTCTTGTGAGCTCTTAGTTAGCGTTTGCTTTTCTCGCCACCTAAGGGTTGTTAATAGTGTTAGTATTTCACTAACAAGCGAAACAAGAAACACAATGGTGGTGAGTTCGTTCAGCGTTCAGACTGGTTGTCACAATTTTGGCATTCTGCTGATCTACAGCCGGAGGTCCACAGCACGAGCACGTTCTGTAAACGTGAACACATTTTGTGTTACTCGGGAAAATCGGTTGAGTGGTTCTTGAGTTAAATCGTAACAAACACACAAACAAATCTTTCCTCTTTCTCGCCTCGTGACCAACGTTTGACGTACTTTCCAAACCACGGTGAAAACTCAATATGTAAAGGATGATCACCCATCCACTCGCCGAGGTGAGGACTCAATATATAAGGGATGGTTAACCATCCAAGCGCCGACCTGAGGCAACTGTTGCTTAACTTCAAAGATCGACACATGCGGGTGTTATTATGTTTCTAAACCTTATAAAATAGTACAGTCTCTTTTATAGGGTGTATAAGGATTGAAACAACGCCCTGTGAGCGGTTTTGTAACAAAACGGGATCGACGTCAAGGTTAAGCAAACGATGTAATGGAAATTGGTAGCAGAGACCTTTTTGTGACGTTATATGTTACAGTAACGAGTTTCACAAAGGCTGGCTATTATAAAAACATGTTACTTTAACGTTGATCCGTATAATGTTCGTGTCAGGGTTGGAACGACGTTTGAGGTTTATTTATACCCTCGGGTTTGCCTGCACGGAGATCAATAATGAGGGTTTTTTTTATTCAACTCTTTCCTAGTCGCTGGATAGATGGCGCTGATCTAAATGTATGTACGTTACTATAAGGAACAGAACGTCACATAATTTCACTTGGACCTAGTGGTTATATTCGGAAGCTTATGCAAACGTAAGTCTCAGTCAACGAGCGTATGGACGTGTATCTTTAGGCTTCCGTAGCCAAATGGCAAAAAACGGAACCTTTATGGATTCGTCATGTCTGTCTGTCTGTCTGTCCGTCCGTATGTCACAGCCTTGGTAAGTAGATGTATTCAGTGAACCGCACTAAGATTTTCACGTAAAATAGAAAAAAAAAACAATAAATATTTGGGGAATGATATTGAGGTTTCAAACATATTTTTTTTACTAAACTGGTTAGTTTGCGCGAGAAACACTTCCAAAGTGGTAAAATGTGTAAAATGTGTGGTAAACTGTATTTTAAGAGTTACAGGCCCCCTGTAAGAGAATGATACAATTAAAAAAAATATATGATGTACATTACTATGTAAACTTCCACCGAAAATAAGTTTGAACGAGATCTAGTCAGTAGTTTTTTTTAAATACGTAAATCGTAAACCGCAATTTATCTTTCATTCAAACAACTCAACTTTTATATTATGTTACTTGCTGCTACTCTACCTTTTTACTACTTTACCTCTACCCTTCATCGGCGAGTCCAATTCGCACTTGGCCGCTTTTTTATTTCAAGCGTAATAAGCACCTAGTAACGTAGTCAGTTCAACGTCATCTATCGAGGTATTGAAAAAAAAATGTTTTTAATTGTCAAAAACATAACCTCTCATTGTATCACGGTATCGCACTCTACCGCCGGGGTAAAAGTATTCGATGTGTTATAAACTTCTGTGAGTTTAATTTCTTCCAAATCCGTTTTATATATTTTGCATACGATCTCTTGGGATAATAATCAAACTCTACAAAGGCGAAACTGCGGATATAAAGATAGTCAATGTTAAAGCTTTGTACATCAACAATGCAATTCACTAAAGCCTCTACCATTTCCCTGATGTCCGTAGAACATTATCGAATCAAACAGCAAAGAGAATAACTGATTATGTGCTCAAACATCGTTGATGCACAGTCCTGAATTGTTTACACATATTAGGTTCGACATGGACCCAACCAAACCAAATATACAGATGTCTTGCTGGGGAGGTTGTTCTTCCACTTATTTCCAGCTAAATCACAGTGAAGTGTCGATGGGCGGGCGTTTTGTCTCATATACACTTTTTCTTTCAAAAAGTGCTGATTTATTTTAATAATTTAGTAGTTTAACGATAGAGCTAATGGGAGTATTTTTTCATACTAATCCTACGACTTCGGGCGCATCAAAATCGTAGAACTAGTGGGATCAGAAATTTCTATTTGTTCTACTGTTCTATTACACAATTCTTCTTTAAAACCAATGGGGTTGTTGTTCTCAACTGTTGCTTTGACGTAGTTCGACTCTGCAAAACTCGCACTAATGCGAATACACTCCGTTTTGGATTTTCTACGAGTAGTAGTATATTGTCACGAAAATGTAAATGAAAGACTTTTGATTTATCTTCTAAGTGATAAATAGTATACGATGTGACGCGACGAGTTCAGGACTGTTACACAGACTCCACTGTTATATACACAGACGCCACTCTACTCAGAAAAGCAATCAATTTGCTAACTTTATATTGTGATCCATAAGATTCAATTTTCAACATTTACTTGAAATGTACGACGCGTCGCACACCCGTGGGTTAACCGACACGTGTAGTAGGATACTTGTACTTACGGCCATGTCGAAAATTCTACTGTGATGAACACAATTTAAAGCTCACATTTCAATGCATTACTATAAGAAGAGACTGTGTAATGTGCGCAGTTCTTTAAGCTTAGTAATGACATATTTCGTTCCGACACTTTCAAACGTAATCCCGCTGGCCCCACCAATGGAATCACGAGCGGGTCAATGGGAATGGGCATTGTGTCGTATTATTCTGGAAATTAATTTGAAAATAGAATAAGACTAACTGATTGACGACTTCGCATTGAATCACGTTACCCTTGACATTTGAGATATCGATCTCGGAATCTCGTTAAAGGTGGGTGTATTCATGTTAAACCCCACTGACTGACAACAAACATCACGCCTGGTAATAACGAAGTTGGAACGTTGTTGATGTTGGTTGTTTTTAATAAAAGTGGAGAATTCTCGTTGGCATCCGAGGGTGTTTTTGAACCGAGAACTGCGACGACTGAAACGCATCGCAAAAAAGATTATATACAATTGATATATTATTATGCTACTGAAATGTTATGACAATGCTATTGTAACTCAATTGTAGAAATGCGAAACGTTTGACAGCAAATGCCACTTGTCTAAGGTTTCCCTAATTTCGACAGTTTTGTTTGAGTCAAAAGTTAAAATAAAATACCCTTTCATCCTGGAAGAGACACCATTGAATAAACGCTTACCACGTATTCAGCACATAGACATTCTTCATAATTAATCATAACACTTCATTTTGGTAAAAAAAGTGTTTGTGCGTCGGTATCCTTTCCATCATTAAACTACCACTGGCACACCATACTTGAACTTTTTCGCATCAACACTATTACAAGACTATGAAAAGAAGTCGTTTGTCTTGGTATGGACTCGTAATGAGGAGGGATGAAAGACATGTGACTAGAAGAGTGATGGACATGAATGTTGATAGATGGAGAGGAAGAGGAAGGCTAAAGAAAAGATGGATGAATTGTGTGAAGAATGACATAAAGAAGAAAGGCGTAAATGATGCCGTGACTTCTGACAGGGGAAAATGGAAAAGGAACACGCCGACCCCAAATAAAATGGGGCAAGGGCAGGAAAACGATGATGACGCTTGGAAGATCATAAACATGCATAGACAAACTACTTACAGTACATCAAGTATAGACGATATCTTCATTGCCTCATTTGCACATCAATCACTCACCTGAGACATCCGCATTTACGCTATACAACCCACAGTTTGCCGAATTGGTTCCGGACGCGGGCCTATCCGTGTGTCAAACGGCTTGCATTAGCCGTGCATTCAGTTCAGTACGCCCTGTTTCATACCCGATGGGTATGTACGGTGTACACTCGCCTAAAAATTTACAAATGAACGCTTTGTAACCTTGGCGTTTGAAATAGGCTAGCGGTGCTTTGAGTTTTGAACAAAAAAATACAAAAAGTTTTGCTCTAGCACCAAAATCTACAATTTCTGACACATTAACTAGAATGATCTGCTGCCTAAAGACGTCCACTGCAGGACATAGGTCTCCCTCAAGTGTCATCACATTGACCGGTCCCGTGAGACTCGCATCCAGCACATTCCTGCAACCTTCACCAGGTCATTGGTCCACCAAGTGGCCTTCCAATGCAACTTTTTCCGGTTCACGGTCCCCACTCCAGAACGAGCAATGTGCCCTGCCCTCTGCCACTTAAGTTGAGCAATTCTTCGATATGCATCGGTTATCTTGGCCATTGACAGTCATTTGCAAAAAAAGAAACGAAAGAGTTGATTCAAATAACCCAATTATAAAAATAAAATATTAAAGAAACGTAAAATATCCCTATAAACCAAAAACGTAACAACAGCACCAAAAATGCCCAGCTCACACTAATAAAAATCTGGCTAAATCCAGATTACTCCGGTACGAAGCAGTACAAACCGGCGCGCGGCGGTACAATCTGCCTGCGGGTCTAATTGGCGGTAGCGCGCCGGAACTCGGTGCTCGGCCGTCTTCCGTTCTACCCTCTGGAAGCAGGTTTTGCCGCTAGATACATTATGCTGGGGATAAATGCTAACTTTTGGAGGGCAGAATTATCATGTTATTGTACAGTTTATGTAGGTGTGGAGATTTGAATGGGAATGTAGGTCTTGGAAATGAGTTTTTTGTGCCTGCACACCTTATCATATTGGTTTAAACGCCAGCAAATCATGTTGCAACTTTCATCAATTGACGGTCAAAAAATTAACTAAGGTACCTACGCTACGTCAGACAGGTTTTCCAAGCTAGGTGGACATTTTTAATGACATGCATTGTGTGGTTGTAGAGGTAACTAATGTTTCTCCTCAGATATGCCAACAGCGTACCTCAGGATCGGTTTGCCTTTTACCTAAGATCCCCCGTGATTCCATCTAAAGTGTGCAGCAATCCAAAATTCTTACAGATTGATAGATTGGAGGGGTCCAACAAACGGAGAGTACCCATCGGGATACCTTCGCACCCTTCCAACAATAAGGACCTACATCGATTACAACATGAACATATGCTGATTAGTATTGTAGACAAACAACCTTATTCGGCGATGGACGCATAAATTACATATTAATCCTGCCTACATTGTGAGTAATGGCCTTATTTACACTTTTGGAAGCCGACGAAGATGGGCAATGTTGCCGTAAACATGCTATATCGATTAATGAGGCTAATTTGTTTTGTGTCTGCCTGTTTGGGTAACAAGGACATTTTGGAGCGTGGCACGATTGTTTATTTCGGGCAATGTCACCATGAAGCAGTTCTTTTTTTCAAGAAGAGATGAAGAGTTTTTGTTACATTTCAAGAATTATTTTCTATAGAAGATTGCCTCGTTGGTCGAGTGGTCACCAGCGCGCCTATTGAGTATGAGGTCCTGGATAGGATTTCCGGGTTGGGCAAATTGCCGTTGGGTTTTTCCGTCATGCGTTTCTCAATGTTTTGTTCGTATTTGAACTGACAATTTGATTTTTTGATTTTTTTTAACATTAACATTGTACTAGCAGGCTAGCACTTCACTTACTTACTATCTTTACTTCTGTATCCTTAAAAATTGGTTTTAAATTAAATAATACTAGCTGACCCGCGCAACTTCGTCTGCGAGTGAGGGTTAGTTTTTTTTTTATAAAAAGTATCCTATGTTACTTCTAATACTTCCAAGAATATGTGTACTGTGTGTACAAAGTTTCATGATGATCGGTTGAGTAGTTTTCGCGTGAAAGCGTAACAAACAAACTTACATTCACATTAATCCCTACTAATATTATAAATTTTATAATATTAGTAGGGATTCATACTTAGTATCCTCACAGAAACTTACCCTAGTTAGTTAGACGTGTAATAAACACAAAACCGCAGACTGTCAGAACAATTAAGTTCACGGCCTTGTATTTTATAGCAAGACATGGCATTCAGCAATAAATACAACCGCTAAATAGCCAATAAATAGAACACGGTTCGAATTGATGAATAAATTCTTTGAAATATGGCTTTAAGTACTAAATTACTTAAACATGTAATTAGTCTATGCAAATATTAATAGTTCTCTGATTTGGATTATTAGGGGCCAGTAGCGAAAGGCCCATTTTTGTAAGAGGGAACCCCGGAGTACACTACTTTAGTGTGATTATATTGTTATGTCTAAAGAATACCTAATGACTGTGCCAATTTTCAGAGAAAATCCGGCAGGAATTCGGTTGTATGGAACCTTCGCCGTTGTTAGGGGCGTGAGAATTAGAAATGGACCAAGCAAGACATTACTTGCGAACCGGAATGTTAAAAAGAAATGCAAGCCCACCGCGTGTGATGAACAATTATAATAACCCGATTGCATGAAATGCCAACTTAAAACGTAGACACAAAATTAAATGAAGAAAAAAGCTTTTTTACAAAAAAATTAAAGCGACTTCAAAGACACAAAACATTACAACTATAGTTTCAGAAGTCGATCACTTTTGTGTGTTAGATTCAGTTTCTTTGTCATCGAAGAAGCTAGATGGTACATCTTTAGGTTGAGCCGTGCTGAGCTTAGCTGTTATTATTTAGCTTAGCTACGAGTTCCTGCAAACTGAACCAAGTCCGACTATGACTAGGTTAACCCTACACCACAGCAGATTGAGCCACAAAACTCACCCCAACACGTGAGAATAAGTTTTAAACTTCAAGGAAATGATTTGCTCGTTAGTAACGCTACTGAACTTAAAAGAAAAGTCTAAAACAAAGCTTTCGCTGAATTTTGCTCGAAAAGTTACTAAAGTATAGAAAAAACCACTTAATCGTTTTTTGAGTAAAACAGCAGTTATTTAAATGTATGAAAACTTTGTAACGTATTCTTTGTAAAGAAAATGTTGCTCTTCAGTTGATTCTTTCTTCAGGATTAAGTTATGTACTCATTCGTGGATTTAGTCTACAGTAGATACTTTTCATACGACAGGTTCTTTTACCTAATACTGTAACTGCCTCCCCCAATGACTTCCAGTTGTCCAATCCTTTCCAGTGCTTGAATACAAAACCAGCAAGCAGTGGGACATATTAATCATTTTTAGGGTTCCTTAGCCAAATGGCAAAAAACGGAACCCTTACAGATTCGTCAAGTCTGTCTGTCTGTCAGTCCGTCCGTCGGGTATGTCACAGCCACTTTTTTCCGAAACTATTAGAACTATGCTATTTAAACTTGGTAAGTAGATGTATTCTGTGAACCGCATTAATATTTTCACACAAAAATAGAAAAAAAACAATAAATTTTGGGGGTCCCCGAACTGTCACTCAAAATTTTTATTTTCATCATACCACACGTACGGGTACGGTATCTATGGATAGGTCTTCAAAAATGATATTGAGGTTTCTAACATATTTTTTTACTAAACTGAATAGTTTGAGCGAGAGACCCTTCCAAAGTGGAAAAAAGTGTCCCCCCCCCCTGTAACTTCTAAAATACGAGAATGATAAAACTAAAAAAAATAAATGCAATTAAAAATTGAATGAACGAGATCTAGTGAGTAGTTTTTTTTTTCATTCAATCTGCTACGGAACCCTTCATGGCCGAGTCCGACTCGCATTTGGCCCCTTTTTTTTCGTATGGGAAGTCATCAAATGACTCCTCCCGCTCTATACGGAGCGGAAGGAGTGTCAGACTTTTATTGGCTTTAACCCATCCTTATTTCTTCCTCGCCCTTTACGTTCCGGGGTAACGGTATTTTTTTCGAACAGTCCCGCAGCTCCGGCAGGCTTCGGCTCTTGCGGGCCGCTTCAATATGCTGACATCTTTTTGAGGCGCGCGTGGAACTTGATCGCGGTGATGGCTGTATGTGTATGCTGTTTTTATATGCTTAGCTCTTTTACATTTATGCCAGGATTGAATATAGGGCCCCGCATAGCGGGGCTCCGTCGTCTACGCTTTTTAAGGGAACTAATAAAAATGTTTTGAGGTTAGGTTATATCAATCAGGACTTCTCAAGAAAGGTACAATATCTTTTCATGAGAGTGGTACCAGGAGGCAAGGAAGACCCCTCCTTCCCTCCCCCTCCTCCACAGCGCCCGAGTTGACTTCCATCGCATACATTTCACAATATTACGGTTTCACTTCGATAGATTACAATCAACCGAAAACTAATGCGTTATATTGTAAGCAGTACGTTCGTTTGACAATCTTCGAGAGTTGACCATCTCGCTGGTTATATTACAATATAACGGGTTTTGCAATTTTACGGTGAAATGTACTCGGTAAATATACCAAAACAATATTTTATTAAATTTTATCTGTCTTTTTATTCCGGCTAATGTCTGAAATGGCTGGACTGATTATTCCAGGATTTTCACTGACAAATAGCTGATGTAACAAGGAGTAACTGAGTACTTTTATTTTAGGAAAAAAAATTAGGGTGCCGTGCGAAAAAACAAAAACCCTTAGAATTTTTAACAAAATCCGATTCAAGAAGGGAAGCAATACTTTTGTAATAATTACACGTAGACAAAAGTCGCAGGGCATAGCTAGTCTTAAACATATAAAAGCTTTTGACGCCTATTTCATAACGGTCAGGGTATAATTTTCACTTATTTTCTACAAGTACGCAGAGAAATCTGCTTACCCACCAAGTTTGCCACAAAGGTCAGACTAAAGTTACCGAAGAACAAACAAAACAATACTTCGGTGATTGTGTTCAAGAACTGGATACTCCTAGGTTCCTTTCATCTAAGTTTCAGTGAAAAATAAACAAACTATATGTAGTTCAATCTTACTTGTTTATTTTTCAAAAGAAAACAAATAAATGTCGCTGAGTGTTGAAACTAGTTGAGTTTTCACTGGAATTATAAATTGGATTTGACTCACTCTGAAAAGATAGTATTCGTTTTTTTTAGGGTTCCACTTTGTTAGTAAATGGTTCTACTAAATCAGACGAGATTCTATTCGGTGCTGAATTACTATCTTGACCTATTATAGTGGTATCTGCTTCGAGCAGTCGATTATAATCGTCTGGCTCTTACACCATTTTATTTGGTGTCGGCGCGACACATATTTTTCTTCTGCCATTCTCCCCTGTCAAACATCACAGCATCATTTACTCCTTTCTATTTCATACTAGCTGACCCGCGCAACTTCGTCTGCGTCACATATGAGAGAAAAACAAAAGAAAAAAAAATCCCCGTTTTTGCAACATTTTTCATTCCTGCTCCGCTCCTAATAATTGTAGCGTGATGTTATATAGCCTAAAACCTTCCTCGATAAATGGACTATCCAACACATTTTTTTTTTTAATTCCAACCTGTAGTTCCTGAGATTAGCGCGTTCAAACAAACAAACAAACAAACTCTTCAGCTTTATAATATGTATTAGTATAGATAATTCCTCACACAACTATCCTTCTTCTCCTTCTTTTTTACATTCCTCTTCCTCTCAATCCATCATGCCTAGCCTTTTCCCAACTATATTGGGGTCGGCTAACCGGAGTCAGATAAATACCAGTATTTTACATGGAGCGACTGCCTTTCTGATCTCCACAACCCAGTCAAAACTAGGTAATACTGACAATCAGTCTTTCCAAGGGGTATCGCCCTTGGAAAGACTGATTGTCAGTCTTTTTAGGCCACTGCCTGCTTGTAATGGCTGTCAAAGATAGACAAATTACAGCCGGGACCAACAGCTTAACGCGCTTTCCAAGGCACGGAGTAAACTCTGTATGTAAGGGTGGTTGAAACAAAACTATAGTATTTTTATATTGCTGAACCCCTTAAGTTATAAGCGTGCTTCATACTTATACGGAACACTTATACGGAACCGTGGTAGCGCGTTTACCGTGTAAATTCAGCTCAGTTTTCTTTATTTTACGTTTTTTTCATTCCCACATCCACGTTGAAATGAATTAAAACTCTGTGGGGATTGAATTTACGCTTTTTGATTCTTTTTCTAGAAAACCGAGCTGAAGGTGAAATACATATAGTCGTACAATGTTTGTTGTGTGACTACGGGTTGTCTCAAATGAAATTAATCAAAAATACGTGCTAATAAAAGGGCCAAACAGGGACTATAGTTACATAAGGTTTCTTTGTGTGTAAAGGCCTGAATTTTTCAGAAGCAGACACGGAGTCTAGATTTATGCCCGGTTGATGGTAAAAGGCGCACCCCCTGTCACATAGGACCCAAACATATCTGGCGGAATGTAGGTGCTCGACCTCACCCTTCAAAGATTCCCATAAAATAAACAATCAGGGCAGTCTTTGGGGACTGCCGTAGTGGATCGGCTACCAGTTCGCAGCACACGTAGCAGAACCGGATCGGCTACGAGTGCTACAAAAAGCGTACGTGACGGTCACGCGAGTTCCATGATTCACTCAAAATGTGCTCAAAGCGCCTAAAGAAGTTTTCACATCAAAAATTTTCCTTACTTTATTAAAAAGCACAACAGTTTCAATTCGACTAACATGCTTATAAAGGGTGTAATACGCCTCTTCATGAAGCCGAAAGGCCATCGTTCTCCCCATCATTGCGATCATTCTTTTGTTCTACACCATACCTGGGAACCTTCTAGTTACGGGGGTCAAAGTTGCAACTTTTTGACAAGTTTTTTTTTTTAAATACAAGTTATTTTTGTAAGATTTTAACACCTCCATGACGCCCGTACTATTCAATCCATCCATCAGCACAATGTTTTAAGTGCGTTACGTTGAGTTATACCACAAAACATGATTTATAACCTAAAAAAAAAAGTTGTTTCCCAGCTTTAATTTTTGCGTAAAGTTACTTAGTTTGATGTACAGAATGCTCGGTTGACGGCTTCGTGATTAGGTGGTTTACACCCTGTATATCTACCACGTTTTCAATTATCCCAAAAAAAGTCGAACAGGCTTACCACAGTTTTACGCAAGTACAATATCCAATCAAAGACAGATTTGCAGGGCTCATTTGGGGACAAAAAGTCCCCGATCCCCCCGAGATTCAATTGGGGGCCGCCGGAACGAATTCAGGGTCATCCTAAAGTCCTTTGTTTTATTGAATTAGGACCCAAATGTATGGAGATTGTTTTTAAAAGGCTGTTACAGGACTTACAGGTTTACTTTCGGTTGAATAGTCGTTATAGTGGGACTTTAAGCGGTTAGAAATAGATTAGTTTGAGAAAAGAGATTTCTGTTTGTTTTTCTCGTGTTTTCTCGTACCTAGTTTAGTTTTGATGCAGGTTTATACATGTAGGTATATTTTAGGTTTACTGTTATTAATATTACATTCCTGGTTATTCGATTTTGATATAAAGGGTGTAAAACACCTCTTAACGAAGCCGAAAGGCACTTATTCTCCTCGTCATTCCGATTTTTTTTGTTCTACACCATATCTCTTCTAGTTACGGAGATGTTAAGGGTCTAAGTTAAAACGTTTTGGCAAGTTTTTTTTTTAATACAGTTTTTTCCTGTAAGAGTTTACTTTAAATACCTTCACAAGCACCTTACTATTAAATCCATCCATCAGCACAATGTTTTAAGAGAATTACATTGAGTATACCCCAAAACGTGATTTTTCACACCAAAAATTAAAATTAATTCCTATCAATACTTTTTGCGTAAAATTTGATGTACCTACAGAATGCTTGGCTTTGCGGTGAGGTGGTTCACATCCTGTATAAGGTGACAATCAATTGGCTATTATGGCTCTGGTAACAATGACTACATTAAAACCGAATTTAATAACAGCGTTATTGTTCTGTACATAGCCCATGATTCGACAATTCATTTTTTGAATATTCTTGTGCGCTCGCCAAAACGGCACGCTATTGGCTGCACCGTGCTGCATGTCACTGCAACAAGGCGTACTGCGCGCCATCTACGAGGAACGCATAGTGAAAAGCGGGAAAAATAGTTACGTGTTTTAGCTCGTTCGAACAGCATCTATTATTTTGACTCCGTGAGTGAAAATTGTTATTTGGACCCCCTGTACACTACCGTGTTTTGTGCAACGCTGGGATCATCTTCCCACTAAATAAACCATCAAGAAGCGGCTGCAGCTGAAAAATGTGAGTCGTACTGGAACTTTTCTTAATTTGGTGGTTTCTTGGCTGGGGGAACAAGGAGAACTCAGTTCACACAGAACATCCTCTTTTACATAAAAAAAACGTTAAAATCATACAATCCATTCCTCTCATCAGCATCATCATCTCAGCCGAAAGACGTCCACTGCTGGACATAGGCCTCCCCCAAGTGTCGCCACCATAGATATAAGAAAGAATGTTTTTAATATTTCTGTGGTCGCCACATTCACCGGTCCCTTGCTACTCGCATCCACCGGATTCCCGCAACCTTCACCAGGTCATCGATCCACCTAGTGGGAGGTCTTCCAACGCATCGTCTTCCGGTTCGCGGTCCCCACTCCAGAACTTTTCGGCCCCATCGGCCATCCGTTCTGCGAGCAATGTGCCCTGCCCACTGCCACTTAAGTTTAGCAATTCTTCGGGCTACGTCGGTGACCTTGTTTCTCTTGCGGATGTCTTCATTTCTGATTCGATCACGCAAGGAAACTCCGAGCATAGCCCTCTCCATTGCCCTTTGAGTGACTTTAAGCCTTTTGATAAGGCCCATTGTGAGCGACCACTCACAATGGGTTCACTCCATTCCTCTATTCCACAGTTATTTTTGAATTGTAGTTTACCGTACAAATTCTTATTTAAATAAATAAAAATCCTTGAACACAATTCGTTCTACGGTATTTAATCTTCCATTTTAAAAATAAGAGCTGTAATGCAGTTCATTTCACAGCGAGATCACGCTTGTTGCTATCCGGGCACTGAGTAATGTTATTTTGTAAGTAACTGCCCGGACGACAGCAGACTTATTATGAAATAGCTTTAGTAAATTAAACAAGCCTGTACTGCGTTTATCATGGCATAGAGAAGTTTTGTGGCTTCAAGGAGTTCTGTTGTAAAAGTCATCTTGCTTGTTGCTTCGTTAAATTGTTATATAACATCACGTGATGATTTCATAGCTTAATTTTTTTTTTTGGTTTAGTTTAGAACTTGTCGGTTAATTATACAAACAAACACTCTGTGTATGGCCATCATCACCTGTCTAGCCTTTCCTTACTATGTTCGGTATCTTGGCCTCCAGTCTAACCGGATTTAGCTGAGCACCAGTATTTTACATGGCTCGGCTGAATATCTGACCTCCGCAATCCGCTTAGTACTAATACGATACCTCTTGGTAAGACTGGTTGTCAGACTTTCGTCCCACTGACCACCTGTAACGACTGTCAAAGATCTGAAATGACAGTTTACGTACTTTCGAAGGCATAGGAAAAACTCGGTATGTAATGGGTGGCTACCCATCCACAGACCAACCTAGGCAAGCGCTGCTTAACTTGAAGATCGAAATGAGTAGGTGCTTTTATCAAGCCACGAGCTCTCTGTATAAGCTCATTACTACAATAATATTATGTAAGTCGAGAACAGTTCTAAATTTAAATTCATAGACCACGATTTCTTCAGCTACATTTGGTACATTTTATAAGCCAGTAATAAAATAAAAACAAATTGGCTTTCTCAGCAAAATGTATTCCATAAAAATAAGTTTCAAATATACGCCATTAAAATCAGTGAGGCTTATCTTGTCCCTCCAATTTGTTCCAGCTTCCTTGCTAACAAAAATTAATACTTGGAGGTTATTCTCTTCTTTCCGTTGAAAATAGAATGTGTACCGAATCGGCTTTGTCATTATTTTGTTAGGGGATTTAAAATAATAATACATTGTTTGTGGTTCAGAACAAGCCTGCGCTCGATATGATTTTTTGAACTTTCACGATCAAAACACATTATAAAACACATGAAGACGGGTATTTATCGCGAATTTACATTTAATTTTAGCCCGACGTTTCGACCGGATTGCACCAGCCGTGGTCGCGGGGAGACTAAAGAATTGGAGGTACCGCCACAGCAAAGAGAAGGCGTTTATTCAACTACCCTCACTTGATCTTCATAAATGTTAATTAGGGCCGGTTCACACTAGAACAGCACACTACACTAACCGTGTCCGTATACCAGGGCTGGTGCAATCCGGTCGAAACGTCGGGCTTTAATAATAGTTAAATTCGCGATAAATACCCGCCTTCATAATTATGTTTTATAATGTGATTTTTTGAATTTGAAAAATATAATAAACTTTGTGACTAACTTTGAGACCAAATTAAGTAATTATTTATAGTTGACATGTCTTTCTAGTGATCTCCTTCGAAATGTGGTTTTAGTAGCGGTTGAAAATTGAATAAATAAAATAACTTTTAACTATTTCGGACACGCAACATCAAAAGAAGGTTAGTAAAAAAAACTGAAACTTATATACGAGTACTATCAATGAGTTTAAGATTAATATTAAAAAGATGACCTATGTGCAGTAGTCGACGTCTTTTGGCTGAAATGATGATGATGATGATGATTAAAAAGATGTTCTAAACCTACTACCCAAGACTTAGAGCCCTCTTACAGTCCACTAGCGCCGCCAATCGAAAAAATGTCATAACTCGTAAATAGAATCAAAAATACAAAATGTGGTCTATTATTACTGTAGAAAAGGCAATAACGTAATTTTATAACACCTTATCAACACTTGAAATATAGCTGTTAAGCTAAATCGTGCATTCAAAACATAAACGGCCGTTTTTGTTACAAATCCACGATTTAGCTAAACAGCTATATTTCAAGTGGTGACAATGTGTTATAAAATTACGTTATTACCTTTTCTACAGTAATAATAGACCACATTTTGTATTTTTGATTCTATTTACGAGTTATGACATTTTTTCGGTTGGCGGCGCTAGTGGACTGTAAGAGGGCTCTTAAAGTTTACTACAGCGCTATATGATGTTCACAAGCATTTGGAAAGAAATATATCTGATTTGCAACATACTTTCAAAACTGTATCAAAGTCACACTGAAAAATTATTTTCGTATTTTTATGATAAACGGATATTTCATATTTTAATGACTGTGCTTAATAAAATTAGGAATGCCATCAAATCAGCTATAATGAATAGGAATTTGCCAAATTATATTAATACTGCGACCTTGCGTGTATCTGACCTATCAAAGCTCACGATCCTATAAAAGCTAGAACCTATAAAAGCGAGGTCTTTGAGACTGGAAGACCACAGGGACGGAAACTTGGCTTCTACTTAATTAAGTACCATAATATCATAACTAAATATGAGAATGGTTTTCGATTTTAATCAAGGTTTAGTTAGAATAATGTAAATAAATAAATAAATATCGCTGGACATTGCACACAGCGTCATCTAGTGCCACATTAAGCAAGGCTTGTGGCGTGGTCACCAAACAGTTGATATACTACATATATATAATTTTTGTGCGTAAATACATACATATTATACATATAAACATCAATGACTCGGAAGCAAAGTACGTGCTCATCACACAAACATTTGCTCCTACCGGGATTCGAACCCAGGACCACCCACAATAAGCTGAGGAGCTCGTGGCTAAATAATAACAGCCGATGGAATCGATCTTCCGGTTAAGCCGCGCTTGCCTAGGTTTGTCCGCGGATGGTCTAGTTTAGATTAGTTT
Organism: Xestia c-nigrum; assembly: GCA_916618015.1. Taxonomy (NCBI): domain Eukaryota; kingdom Metazoa; phylum Arthropoda; class Insecta; order Lepidoptera; family Noctuidae; genus Xestia; species Xestia c-nigrum. Next base: position 17,705,713 of record OU745259.1, read on the forward strand.
ATTTATTAATAATTATCAAGAATTACAGTTCAGTTTTATTAAAAGTAAAAACACAAATCATTATACATTAAAAAAGGACATCCGACACAAAATTAAAATTAGAATAAATTAAATTAAAACACATAAAAAATTATCATAAATTACAATTCTCATTTTTTTTTATTAGCTTGTGCTGTCCCACTCCTGGGCAAAAGCCTCCCCCGATTCCTTCCACTTTTCTCAAATAAATTAATTAAGAATGAACAGAGATAAATAGCATTATAGAAACAATACATAATAATCATGCTAAATTATGTAAAACCATTATTTTAGGTCATATAATACCTGGTCGGTTAGCCAGTCTAAACAAGGGGTATCATTACCTAGTTAACTTAGTTGTGGACATCGCAAAGAAACTTGTTTTATGTGAAATACTGATATTTAGCTGCATCTGGTTAGATGGAAACCGACCCGAATATTATGCAGTTGGAAAACGGCTAGACGAACCAAATCTTTATTTTATTAACACTTTCACTTCGCTACTACAAAAACTTCGTTCATTTAACCACAAAACACCCAAATATACTTTCCTGAAGTACTTAAGTAAACTTCACATACTTACCCCAGAAATTAACGCCCCTACAATGAAGATAATCCCCTTAATGAGTGCACCTAATCTCGACACAATGCCATCTCATCATCATCCACTCAAGAACCGCTAGTAACCACTCAACTTGAGGCACTCAACCACTCAGACGCAATGTGATCTAGTCAGAGAGGCAATTGTGTGAGAACTATTTAGTGTGTGGTGTTTCCATGAAGACTCTTTAATAGACCTGCCCGCCTAGCATGACCACAGGAGAAACGAGAGAGACTCGACAAATCTTTTGTTCATCTGTCATTGAATCGACAAAATGACAGATGAACAAAAAATTTGTCGACTCTCTACATGGTGAACATGCTACGCGGGATGTCTATACTAAGAACCACCCCAGAATATCATAAGAATAATGCGTCGGTATACATGGCAGGGTATAAATGGAAACCGAAGTCCTCAATCAAGCATTCTGTACGTCAAACTAAGTAACTTTGCGCAAAATTTACTGCTGGTAATGGAGTTTTTTTTTTTGTGGTGAATTATTACATTTTGCGGTAAAAGTCAATGTAACGCACTTATAATATTGTGTTTATGGATGAATTGTATGGAACGGGGCTCGTTGTGGTGTTTAAAAGAAAGTTTAAAGTAAAATAATTCTAACAGAAAAACGTTTTTTTTTTTAAACTTGTGAAAAAGTTGGAACTTTGACCCCCTATATCTGGTATGGTCTAGATTCTAGAACAAAAAAAATAGCACAATGACGGGGAAAACAAGTGCCTTTCGGATTCATAATGGGTATTTTTACACCCTTTTATGCCAAATACCCAGCAATGGGACTGATGATAGAGATCAGCATCTGACTAACGTTTTCCCAACAATTTTGGCGTCGGCTTCCAGTCTAACCGGATGCATCTGAATACCAGTGTTTTACATAGAGCGACTGCCTATCTGACCTTCACAACCCAATTAGTACTGGGTAATACGATACCACTTAGTAAGATTGGAAGCCTGAATTCTATGTATACCTACTTAAATTTTAATTTTCTTAACGTACTCAATTGACAACGATACCAAAGCAGCAAGTTGCTAGCCATTACAAACGGTCCGTAACGACCATTACATAACACCGTAAGTACACCCTAAAGTTAAGGTAACTAAAGTACTTTTACTACCTACAGCTGTAAAAATTCAACGACTTTTTCACAAAGACTGAATGTTGGTACCAGGTTAGTACGTGTTTTCTTTTCACCCAGTATAAAGCAAGAAGACAAAAGAAAGAAGGCACTTATGCTGGAAAAGAAAACAAGCAGGTCTCATTACGATTGAGCGAGGTTGTGAGGTGCGCATGCGTGGTGCACTCGGGACGTTGCGTAGCAACAAGTGGCCGTGGCGCGTAGGTGGAACCAGTAGGTTTACTTTGTACAAGGTTAAAAGTAACGTTGCTCATAATATAAATATTTGAAATACGGTAATTTATCCTGTACCAGTGTCTTGACGTCACCCCTGTCATCCCTCAGGAGCTAGGCCGAGGTGTATCTGTCACCGTAAAATTGTCAAACACGTTATATTGTAATCTCTCTAGCGATATAATTAACTCTCGAAATATTTTCAAACGAACATACTGCTTACAATAAAACGCATTATTTTACGTGAAATGCATGCGATGGTAGTCAACTCACGCGGTGTGGAGGTAAGGAGGGGTCCTCCTTTGCCAGTGATATCACTCTCATGAAAAGATAACGAACCATTCCTGAGAAATACTGATTAATATAGCCTAATCTTAAAACACTCTATATTCCCCTACCAATCGCAGTCAACGGAGCCCGGCTTCGCGGGGCCCTTGTTTCCGAGTGCAGGGATTAAAGGAACCTAACTAACCTAACGGGGGGGTGCCCAAGTCCCGATTACGGGGGTAGAGATACTTCCGTATGTTCAATTGACAACATTTCGAGAGGACAATATAACGTGTTTGACAATTTTACGGTGACATATCTACCTAATACCACTAACCACACCTATATTTCGCCAGTTATGTTTAAGTCCCATGTAATTGGGGCGAGTCTATTGCCTGCTACTGAGACACACCTGATCGAAAAACCCAACTACAATTTAAACGATCTAGGAATCGAAATCAAGACCTTATGACCTCGCTTGAGTCGCTAGAAAAGCTTATGTTTTAAGCAAGGAAGCAGAGAGTTTTTTTTCTATGACACAAATAAAAACAACGTGGCCCCAAATGTTACCAGGATTGAGTACGTGGTTCTAGAACCAGCTAAAAAAATGTTCCATGCATTTTTAAATAAAGTGGCCATTGGCCGGCCTCATTAGCTGTTGAGCCGCAGTCCGCGAATCGGCAAACGTATGGTGGGACGCCCTCAAGGTTGATCTTTACAGGGTAGCTTTTTTTTCGGATGGGAAATCATCAAATGACTTCTGCCACTCTGGGCGGAGCGGGAGGGATTGTCCGACTTTTACTGACTAAAACCCATCCATGTTCTTTCCTCGCCCTTTCTGTTCCGTGGTCACGGTATCTCTTTCGAACAGTCCCGCAGCCACCACCCGCTGCCTTGTTGTTTTTGAGCTGTTTCAGAGCCATCCTCATCTCGTATAGACTGATGTCCGGTATGTCTTTGGGATAGTGTTGGGTCAGACTAGCTCTTGGGACGTTTCCTACTTCGACAACGGGTTTACTGGTTGACGTGTACAACGGTCCATAGAAGAAATGGGTTGTGTGGCGTGCGACTCAGGAGGCCTGTGTCCAGGAGTGGACTGCTGTAGGCTTTTGAAGACAACGCATTTTGGACGCAATGGACCCTCCATCTACCTATTGGATCTTTTAAAAAAAGAGTGAAGACAAAATATGAACGTGGATGGGTTTACAAATCAAAATGAACCAAAGAATACCATGGTAAAAAAAAACACACAGTATTACAGTCCGTTCCATTTGTTATTCTAATTAGTAACTAATTCCATCCATTTCAATTAGCTAATTATGCAGCAAACACGGAAAACAAACAAGGTATAAGAATATTAAGATTTATTACTCCAAGCAAACTAACTTTATTTACGTTTGTGTAAGAAAGCTGCTATCTCGAAATAGATGGAGATCATTTTCTTAATTGCATTACTTCTGCTTAACCGAAGAAACGATGGATGGTCTGTATAATGGTCGATATGGCTAGTAAGGAGGTGACTACTGAGATAGAAAATAGTGGTGAAGTTTGGAAGAAGATGACGAGTTGCCGACACCAAAGATATTGTAGGCTGTTTATATACAGAGTGGAGAAGACAATAACGTTAACCTGTTAGTGCTTCCTTAAAATCAGATACATCATGTAGCAAATGTTGAAGGTGAAAAATAATTTCATGTGACTAAACTACTTGATATTTTCAAACGATTTTTTTTTTGTTTGTTAGGAACGTCTTGAGGTATGCGTAGTTTAATTTATTGTCGTATTTTCATCACCACCCTGTATAGTTTTAAACTTACAATGCCACAAGACCACTGCAAAGTGTCTTCTTTTGGGACATGAGGGGTGAAACTTCCATACATTGGCTTCAAACAAAATTTTCATAGTTAGTGCTGCCATCTGTGTGATTAAGAACACCAACTTTTCAACTGTTTGACAGCTGTCATAACGAGAACAGCTATTCAGACAACTTGTCAGGGAAGTAGATAGCCTAGCGGTGACTGCGGTTACCTTGTGAATAATAGTTCGCAAGTTTGAATCCTCAGTCAAGAATTACTTTTTGTATTTATTTGGTTGAACAAAAACTAACTGCGCCATCGAACAGCTTAGGTACACAGTTTATCTTTATTTCATTCTTTGAGTGTATTATCTAGTGTGGTTGGGGATGACAAATTTAATCACATTTTAGTGTAGGACTGACATTACGATAGGACGTAGGTATTTTAAGTAAAGTTATAACATTGGACCCTTGAATTTAGAAAAAAAAACAATATCTCCGTAACTGGAAGGTTCCAAGGTTCTAGAACAAAAAAAAAATCACAATGACGAGAAGACCAAGCTTTCGGCTTAGTTAAGGATATTTTTCACACACTTTTTATTTTCACACATGCTTAAAATACATAACAAACCATAATCATGGCCTTTCCCAGAAGTGGTATGAAAACAAGAAAAAAGTCCTAAACGTACAATTGACATAGTGCTAATATTCGAAGTAAAATTCACATACAAACACTACATTTTCTACTGCATACCATCTTCAAGTTCCATGATTTCATACTATTCATTACTTACTTACACTTAGCTATGATTAATTACTTTATGACGTCACTAGGTTGTTAAGTAAACTTCGTGACAAATTACTTGAATTGTAAATACATGTTTTGTATGTTTAGGCTCGTTAGTAAAACCATTAGTTTGATCTTGATCATGGTTTTAACAATTCAGCCACAATAAGTAGAAAGTTATTTTAGCTTTTCAGTTGTATTTATAACTTTAGATCATTTAACAAATGTGAAAGTATTTAGTTTATCGCCTCTCTGTTTTTATCCCATTTTTTCTATGGTCAGCCCATTTTTTCGAATTATATAACTAATTTAAATATAGTGGTTACGTAAATTAAACTAAGAGACTAAGACTACCTATCGATTTTTAACCGACTTCTAAAAAAGGAGGAGGTACTCAATTCGGATGTTTCTATTTTTTTTTTTTTTTTTTTATGTTTGTTCGGGCATAACTCCGTCGCTTGCCAACCGATTTAGATTTTTTTTTTGTTGCTGGAAAGGGTATTCTTTTCAAATGGTCCCATAGCCACTAAGTCGTGATCTGATGATGGAATCTTGGCGAAATCGAGGGAACTCTTCAGATTTTATATGAAAAAGTGTTGCGATTTTGGTATTTTCTACAACAAGTAAAGCATTTGCGTTTGATAAGAACCATTCTACCATCAGATCTGATGATGAAGCCAAGAGTCACGGAACTCCATAATGAGACAATGTACCATAGTCGTGTTTGGGCTTGTTGCAATTGTAACGGTATGCACTTTCCATGTATCAAGCACATGTGAACCACTAAAAAGTGAAAAATAAAAACTTTTTTGCAAAAAATAAAACCGACTTCAAAAAAAAACAAAAAAGTGAAAAATAACTTTAGCTTCTGAAGTCGGTGACAAAAAAACTAAAGCAATCAAACAAAGGTCACCGACTTCAGAAGCTAAAGTTATTTTTCACTTTTTTGTTTTTTTTTGAAGTCGGTTTTATTTTTTGCAAAAAAGTTTTTTTGGACAAAAAATCCTCAAATATTTTGAAAAAAAAACTATTCATTTTTTTTTAAAAAAAAAATGTTTGACAAACAACACAGTTTGTACTTCATAAACGTAGAAAGGTAACATACTAAAATCTATACCTATTCATGGATACGTAAACCCTCATAAAAGTATAACTGTAACACCAAATGGGTGTAAATTCTACTAATATTTGTATGGATTCTGTCTGGCTTCAAACGCCACTAAGTCAATGAGAGAAGTTGCTACAGAGCGATTAGCCTGAAAAGCGGGATTGGCAGAGTTAAGCCTTTCGCTTTGCACCTCGTAAAGCTTCTCAAATACACTGGAATTTATACTCTAGTTCTAGCTGGATAGCATATTATTTTCTGTATAAAATAGTGCTAGTCTACTTATGTAGTTTTGCAGGTATTAAATATCGTTATTAATAATTTATCTTGCAGTTAAATTGATTGAATTTCTGATATTACGAAGATTAAAATTCGCATATGAATTGTAAAGGTTCCAACATAGTCTAAGATCCCGCTATACAACGACCTTCACCGAGATGCTTATTTAATGAGACGTATTTTTTATGTTATTAAATATGCCAATAAATATATCCTACTAGCTTTTGCCCGCGACTTCGTTCGCGTGGAATAGTGACTTCCGGCAGATTTTTGGTTTTACCCACATTGTCGACTCTTGACCAATAGATGGCGCTGTATGTCCGGAATAAATTTTATTTTTTATTTTATTTTTTGTAATAAAAACTATCCTATGTCCTTTCTCAAGTTCCAAACTATGTCTGTACCAAATTTCACACAAATCGGTTCAGTAGTTTAGGCGTGAAGCTAAGACAGACAGACAGACAGACAGACAGACAGAGTTACTTTCGCATTTATAATATTAGTTTGGATATGGGTTGCCTAACAAATTTCAGTCCAGAGTATTTTTAATTAATAATTTAAAAACATTTTTTTTTAAACATTGCACCGGTGTGATTATTAAATATTATTCCCCGGTTTTCTTTCTGTCGCTTTCGATGACACAGATTTCATCGGTCTAAACTTCAGGCTTTGTGTAGGTACCTATTTCTAATTTTATCACTAATTATGGGGTACTTTTTTCCTACTAGTACTAGTACTTTTTTTTTGTCCCTTTCAGCGACACGCTTTCTCGCCATCTATATAATACTATATCTATGACTCCAAAATAATGCACAGCATATACGAGTCTATCGCTATCCTTTTCATTTCCAAGCACAAATAGCATGCGCACTCTCCTTCTTTAAATGGGCGGACTTTAAACAGCTGCTACGCTGCGTCCTTTTCTACCGCGTGGGATGGTTGGTCTGGGACCTCTCTCTCACACACATTCACTCGCAGCGATATTTTATTATTTAAAATTCGACAACCCTAATTCGGGACTGATTTTTCGCAGGCAACCCTATACCACCGTGTTCCTTATGAAATAATCTTTCATTTTATCTAAGTTTGATTCAATAATCAGACCGTTGCAAAATGCTAGTACCTATAGATTTACCTGTTTACACCTGGCAACCCGTGGTTGTGACCGGAAAAAAATAGGCAACCTAACGTTTGCATATTCTATGGGCTTCAAACTTTCGATTGGTATCAAATTTATTTAATAATCACACCGGTGCAATGTTTAAAAAAAAATGTTTTTAAATTATTAATTAAAAATACTCTGGACTGAAATTTGTTAGGCAACCCATATAGGATATATTTATTGGCATATTTAATAACATAAAAAATACGTCTCATTAAATAAGCATCTCGGTGAAGGTCGTTGTATAGCGGGATCCTATACTAACACTATTTCGTTCGATTATAAAGGCCCCGTTCCCACTAAGTATGTCGTGACAACAGAAATAATCGTGTAGTTTTAAGTGTCGTGGTTTGTGTATTTAAATGGAGATGTTCACATAAAGAACGACACGATAACTGTTGTTCATGACTTTTACCTTAAATAAATTAACTATCACGACATAGTGGGACCGGGCCTAAGAGGTAAAATTGTTTGTTAGATGATATCTCCGGAAATACTGTCACGATTTCAATAGTACATTTCCAACCTCATGCTCAGAAGTTGCGATTGCGACCACAAGACCAATGAGGTTTTATCTCACGTGGTATTCATCACCATGTCTTCGAATTTTCGGTGCTAGAACATGCCGAACTATTTCCTCACAATATTTTCCGCAGCAAATTACTACAGTCAATATGTTATACCACAGAAAACCTTCATTCACGCCAGTATTACGCCCAAACATCTCCCCCATATTGCTAGTACCCTGGTAGGCACTAATCAAGTGTGACGTCAGGAAATATAATATGGCGTCGCCCGCCATGTTGACGGGATCATAATACGAAGGAGATGGCCATTACGACGATCATGGAATTCATTATATTAACTTCATGAGAATCTTGGTGGTCTAAGAATAGTTTTATGTGTTGAATGATATAATATAACTACGATCTGAGTACTAGATATTGTTGTGTTTGACCAGTCTGTTTGATTTTTAGCGTTTAGCTACTGTATTTAATTACTACTTAGATAAAACGTAAATTAGAGTCTATGTTTACAGGTCAATTGCATCTTAATATAAAAAAAAATTATGGTCACTTATCAACGAACCAGGCTTGGCCTGGCGCCGTTAATAGGTGACCAATATTCTTTAAGCGTAAGATGCTCACAAATACACTATCACAAATTATATTAAAAGTGTTTCACTCCACAGTCACTACCTTTAAAATATGTACCTATCTACTCTAATTTGATTATAATTAAAAGTAATTAACATTTGTTTGGTTTCCTTCATCGCAGCACATTAGTTAATTAATTTTCTTTGTTCTTTATCAAACAATCTTGTTTAACGTTGTTGTTTGAAACATTTCATTTTCTTGCAAATAGCTTTTATATGTCTGCAATTTCGGCGTTATTTTCATTTGAAATGTGCTTTATTCAACACAAACTCTTAGTACTTATGGATGAAACTTATTGGAATGATATGATAGAGAAAGAAGTAAATGATGCCGTGCAGGGGAGAATGGAAGAGGAAGAAGTTAAAGGTACAAGGGAAGCTGGAAGATGAAAACGTGTTGCACACGCTCCAAGTAGGATGGAACAAGGCCAGGAAGCTGATGATGATATTTGTTATACTTAAAAACAAGGGGTATAAAGGGTGTAAAACACCTCTTCACGAAGCCGAAAGGCACTTGTTCTCCCCATCATTGCGATCATTTTTTTGTTCTACACCATACCTGGGAACCTTGTAGTTACGGAGATATGGGGGGTCAAAGTTACAACTTTTTAACAAGATTTTTTTTAAATACAAGTTTTTTTTGTTAGATTTTGACTATTATCATCTCCACGACCCCCGTACTATTCAATCCATTCATCAGCACAATGTTTTAAGTGCGTTACATTGAGTTCTACCACAAAACGCGATTTATACCCTCATAAAAAAAAGTTGTTTCCCAGCAATAATTTTTGCGTAAAGTTACTTAGTTTGATGTACAGAATGCTTGGTTAACGGCTTTGTGATGAGGTGGTTTACACCCTGTATTATACCTACGCGTAGCAGAGTACCTCGTGCATTATGCAGAACTTTTCGTCCCGTATAGCTTTCGAATTTGAACTGCATTGTAAGTATACAAGAATTAAGTCATAATCATCTGCCTACCCTTTTGCCAACTATGTCGGAGTCGGCTTCCAGTCTAACCGGATGCAGCTGAGTACCAGTATTTTACATGGATGGTACTGGGTAATACGATACCCTTGGTAAAACTGGTTGTCAGACTTTATGGGTCCCTGTCCACCTGTAAAGACTATCAAAGATCTACAAATGACAGCCAGGACCAACAGCTGAATGTGCTCCCCGCCGTACGAAGGAAACTCGGTATGTAGGGGTCGTCACCCATCCACAGACCAACCTAGGCAAGCACGACTTAACCTAAAGATCGACCCGAGTGGCTGTTATTGTTTAACCACAAGCTCCTTTCGAGAATTACGTATGATCGTAAAGCACCTTCACGAAGCTGAAAGATACTTGTTGTCCCCGTCATTGCTACGAGTATCATTTTGTTTGTTCTACACCATTCCATACTTACGGAGATCTGCCGGGCTAGCATGGGCAGGGGTTAAAATTATCTCCACCTGTCATTTCTACTGACTTGTCCCTTGTCAGTGGAAATAACCGGTGGAGAAAAGTGTTATCCCCTGCCCATGCTAGCCCGGATGGGGGTCAAAGTTACAACATTTTTGACTAGTTTTTTTTTTAATAAAAGTTTTTTTTAATAAGATTTTGACTTTAAACACCTCCATGACCCCTGTACTATTCAACTCATCCATCAGCACAATGTTTTGAGTGCGTTGCACAAAAATATCACAAAAATTGATTTTTTGGCCCAAAAAAAGTTTTTTCCCAGCAATAATATTTGCGTAAACTTACAGTTTAATGTACAGAATGCTTGGTTAACGGCTTCGTGATGAGGTGGTTTACACCCTGTATAATAAAATAAAAAAACAATACCGTAAAATAACAGCAAAACGTGATGATTTGGCTCCCATTTTCCACATCAAAGAAGAAAATTCCCACAAAAATATTCGGGGCACGACCGTATTTCAGCAAAGTCCTTTGTTTTAACTTGAGTTATATAAGTACGTCCCAATGCGATCATTTGTAAAAAACGTGCGAAGGACACAGTACTCAAATTTAATTATACCCGGGTTTTAATTCACTTATTCACCCGGATATAAGTACCTTTGTGACCAGGGTCAGTCTCGGTACATGCTTTAGTAATGAGAAGTTCTAATATTCTATTTAAGTAATTAAAAAATGTTTTAGGGCTTTTCCTAAGGGGAAGTTTTAGGGTTGCACGTATGTCCTGAGGGTAATGTAAATATTGGTAATTTATTTATTTGTTTTATTTATTTAACACTTCAAGCACAAAGTACAGAGGCGGACTTAATGCCAATGGCATTCTCTACCAGTCAACCTTTAGGTGATGCAGAGACAAGCAGTGGTAGGTGTCATTCCTGGAACGTCACGAATATTTTTTTTTAAACTACGATAAACTACAAGGATATATAAAATACTATACATATAATTATATAAAATACTATAAATATATATTAATTGTGCTTTTCAGTCAAACGTGACAAAAATAGTATTAAAAAAAAGAAAACCAATTACAAAGTGTAAATGGACCCTCCACGAGACCGTTAACAAAGCCTTCTGTACCTACATCAAAGTAAGTAACTTTACGTAAAACGTTGCTGGGAAACGGCGTTTTTTTTGGGGTGAAAAATCACGTTAGTGGACATGGGACTCAATGCAACGCACTCAAAATATTGTGATGATGGATACATCGTATAGGACGGGGGTTGTAGAGATATTTACAGTACTTAATCTATATCCATAAAAATAAATCCCTATTTCCCTGAGTCACGTCATCACACGTGAACGGTTGGACCGATTTCACAATATTTTTTTTGTTGTGTTTGTTAGGTAGGTAGTAGTAGGTAGGTAGTAGGCAGGTAGTAGAAGGTAGGTAGTAGTAAGTAGGTTGTAGTAGGTAGGTAGGTAGGAGGTGACAGGACAACGTCTGTCGGGTCGACTAGTGTTATAATAACATTAAAACGTGAAGGTTAAAAAACTTGTGATAACGTTGGAACTTTGACCCCCTATATCTCCGTAACTAGATGGTTCCCAGCTGTATGATCCAGAACAAGAAAATTATCGCAATTAATGATGGGGAGAATAAGTTCGTTTTGGCGCCGTTAAGGGCATTTTTCCGCCAATGTTTGACAATCTGAAAGAAACATACCTAACGTTCAACTGCCAAGTGTCATTGCGGCACGGCCAGGCGATAATTGCAGGATATGCTGAAATCAGTTGATAAAGGGTGGTCCTTGGCAGCTATGGGTAGGGTACTAGGGTAGGAGATAAATGAGGGTAGGGAGCAACTTTTAATTTCATAAACAAGCCGATACTGACCAGCAACAGTAATACATAAACCAAACTCAATTTTACAGAACCTTTTCACTGAAAGTCCCATCAACCGTCTGTCGTTCCCGACCTGAAAACACCAGAATTATTAAACACCTACAAACACAAAATTAATATTCTAAACTCAATTCGCTAAAATAAATAAAAAGTAAATCATTTAACAAATCCTTGTTCGCTGAAGCATCTGTCCCGACATCTCTGTGTAAACGTGGCACACATTTGTCGGTAACTTGGTACACTGTCCGCATAAATAATGAAGTGGTAACACCGGCAACCGTACTAAGGTCGGTCGCAAATAGTAAAAAAGTTACCATTATGAAATTTTTAATTCGTGATAAAAAGCCGGACATTTACAGAAATATCCGGAAACTTTTAGCTGGACTCCCGCTAGACCGTGTCGGGTCCAAGCCGAGCGTCGGCCAATATGTAGCATACTGTCCGTACGTTGCTCGGCCGTCACTCGGTTGCCGCTCGGTATAGCTGGAGTGCGTCCATTCAAAATATTTGTAATATTTAGTTGACCGTGCTACATTCGGCTCGGACTCAACACGGTCCAGCTTGAGTCCAGCTTTACTTTAATTTATTTCTCTCCGATACTCATATGTTTATTTTCGAGTAAAGTCTCTTAAGGCTACAGATACTCCAGGATAGCCCGCGAAATTGATAATTTTTGCTATTTGCAATTTCAGTTTCAGGTTGTACGTTGATGAAAATATTGTTTGCGGCTGTAAGACATGTGTAGTTTCAGAATTATAACCATCAATATCATCAATACAATCGTCAAAGTTCATAAAGCTTGAGGAACAATTTTTTCAAGATCACAGTCGCTCTTCGACCTTTGTGAGCTTGGAGAGTGGTTTTGATGATTATAATTTTGTAACTACATACGTCTTACAGTCGCGAACGAATCAAAATATAACCTAGCACTGGCCTGCAAATTGCAAAAGTAATAAGTAAATGTTGCAACACTCTGACGCTTTCACCTTAACTAATTAAATCCGGATAAGTGACAAGTCCGGACATATCCGGACAGATAGTAACTCTAGTTGTAAGTAACTCAATACTTGTCACTACACGAGGCTGGCAATCTTTTGGATATTTTTCCACCTCCTTAGCAGCCTTGAGCTAGTTGCGCTGGTTGAAAGACCTCTTTGCCGACATATTTGCGCAGAGTAATCAGCCGCCAGATGCATCCAAACTTTTCTTGGGGCTTTTTTGCGTTACACTAGAGTGGACGGTATTATCTTGTTTCTTTTATTAAGGCGCTTAGACGAGCTAAATTAGCAACTCCATTTGTGGTGGTTCAAACTTCGTTTGAAATGCTGTTAGAATAAAGTTCTAATCAGCTTGCACTACGAAGTGGTTGTTATGTCAGCCACTGCGGGCCAAATAGCGCGAAATGAGTGGTTTCGATCGATTTACAAAAAAAACTGTTGATTGGATTAAAAAACTAAAAAAGTATCATGCTACTGTATTGCTTGTAGAATTATTTGCCAAAAAATCAAAATGATCGCATGTATACCTATTAGTATGTTTTTTATTGTTTGAAAGATATTTTTAGAGATAAGTTCGTAATTTCTTTTTATCCAGACAAATTAATTGTATTATGTTTTCAAAACAGTATCATGCTAGCATATATCCTGAAGAATATCGTATATTTTTCTGGTCTTGTTTATAGCAGTGAATCATATACTTTTAGTAATTATAAAACTCGCGGTTAGCTCATGTAATCACCTTAAGGGAAAAATGTCAAATAGCAAAACTTATGGGTTAAAAGATAATAAGTCTACAAAATTCTCACCGATGGGACACAAGACTCCTCTCTATGATTGGAAGAAACTTAGGTTCCTTCTGAATATGAATTTAGTTTTTGAATGTCAATAATCGAGAAAACTTACAGTCTAAAAAGCAAAAATACAAGCAATTATGTTCTAAAACAGTTTTGACAGAAAAGTGCATTTATAAGACAAGGATGACCTTACTGAAAAAAATAGATTTAACGATATTGTTTCTGGTTGAATTTAAAATTAACCAAATCTTTTCAGAAAAGGTTTCTAACTAGGGTGGTTCTATACAAAACAATATTTGCAAGATCCTGAAAAAAATAGAAAAATTAAAAAAAAAAACCTGTCCTGTATTTATTATTCTTAAAATTATGTCATTATTGTTAAACAAACGATTTATTTACTACCGACTTCACTGACGGTGACTCACTTTCCACCCTATGTCCTAAGTTATAAGGTTTGAAGTGGTCGGCCGTCAGTGAATTCAGTTAGTTTAATCATTACTGTATTTACATCTTATCAGGTAGGTTGTAATAAATACAGGGTGTAAACAACCTCATCACGAAGCCGTCAACATAGCTGGGAAATGACTTGGTTTTTTGGACTGAAAATTCATTTTTTGTGGTAGAACTCAATTTAACGAACTTAAAACCTCGTGCTGATGGATTTAATATTACAGGGGTCGTGGAGGTGTAAAAAGTAAAAATCTTACAATCAAAACTTAAAAGCTGGAACTTTGAAACCAAATATATCCGTAACTGGAAGAATGATCGCCATGACGGGCATAACATAAGTGCCTTTCTGCTTCGTTCAGAGGTTTTTACAGCTTTTATGTATGACTAGGTGACCCACGCAACTTTGTCTGCGTCACATAAGAGAGAAAAACGAAAGGAAATAATATCCCCGTTTTTGCAACATTTTTCATTCCTGCTCCACTCATAATGGCCATAGCGTGATGTTATATAACCTAAAGCTTTCCTCGATAAATGGACTATTCAACACAAAAATAATTTTTAAATTTGAACCAGTAGTTCCTGAGATTAGCGCGTTCAACCAAACAAACAAACAAACTCTTCTGCTTTATAATATTATAAGTATAGAATATATACTACCTACCGCACAAAAATAAACACAATACCCTTTCATACAACATTTACTCTTTTAAAAACTGAAGTTTATCTGGTAGACGTATGTTCTGTAGTGAAAAATTGTAAGATATTTAGCATGTGTCGCGGTAACCTCAGTAAGTACATCAGGGTAGGTAAAGTCGCTATTTACATGGTAACAGGGTGTTTATTCGGGGAGGCACGGAGCGAGCGCCGCTCAGAGAGTACTCTGAAGGGTTGGTACAAAGGAATATGAAAGGCGGATTTAAAACGTGGAATTATAACCTACGTTACTGTACATACAAGAACTATACATTAGCGTTGGATGTCTTTTGGCTTTTAAAATAACTTCATTAAAATACATATGAATTGCATTTTCTTAAATCTCGGTAATAAAATATGTGCGAATTTACGGATATTCAAATGTTTATGCTCGTCACACAAACATTTGCTCCTATCAGACTGAAGAACGTAAGGCAGCCTCACTACCGCTACTCCATTCGGGTCGTCTAATAATTTAAATTGTAATAGTAAGCTGTTTTGTGGCTTCATACCCTTGATTCTTCTTTAACTTGTAAAGGCAAAAAAATAGTTTATAAAATGATGAATAACAAAAATACTTTTCATTCTAATATTTTTATTAAAACTATTGGCCACGGTCTAATTAATTCGAAAAAAAAATCTGTATTTTCCCAGTATTTTTCGTAAAAAGATAGAGAGATAGACTTTGTGAAATTTAAAAGAGAAACTGATTAGCAACCAAAATATACTAACAAATAAAGTATCCAAGTACTACACTAATAAAAGATAGATAGATAAATCATTTATGTAATTTAGTGTACACAACACACAGAAGTACAATTAAATGAAACAGTTAATATAAAACAACAAAAACAAGGTGCCAATTTACAAAACGAAAAACATATTTACAAAATAAGTATGGTAACACTGTGACATACTTCAAATAAAAAAATAAAAAGAAAATAACAAATAGGGTATGCAAGGTGCGGTGTGCGTCTCAAGGTTGCACCAAAGGGGAAAAAAATGGGAAAAATCTACGTCACCGCTCACAGTTCACCCCTTGCACCACCCACCAAGGGTAGAGACAAGGGGGTCGCGACCGGCGCCACATCGGCGCGTCGCCGCAAAAAACACGGCCATCCAACTGAACAAGATCTGAAACGCAATGAAAATAACTGTTATGTTGGTATAGACCATGTTTCGATTATGTTTTCGAAGCCTTACTTCCTCTTTGTTTAACTTTCACTTTGTTTCCGGTTCGTATTTTAAATTTAGGTGATTGGGTCTTTGCTTTGTTGTGTCTATAATTGATTTGTTTTAATTGACCGACGTAACTTGTTTTTTACATTTTTTTGGCTAAGATTTTTACAAAAAAGAACTCAAAGGGCAAAAATTATCCTTAAAGAGTCTGGCCCTCTGGGAAGGTTGTCTTTACAAAATATAATTTGGCAGTTTAAAAATATACACGTATGATTATTGCGAACCTCCACCTTTTTTTCGCCGGCTAAAAAGATGATGAATGGTTAGCAATACCGTCCTACTAAGTATCTTATGGATCTTCGTGTGGATCTTATAAATTTCGAACTTATATTGTCACTAACGGGTTTCCGTGATTGTTTATTATTTTGAGCTCCCGATATTTCGACGCTGTTGCAAGCGCTATGATCGTGGAATAATCACGGAAGATATCCAGTAAGTAACAATGTAAGTTTAGTTTTAACCACTATGCACGACAAGATTTTGACACATGACACATCAGCTGAATCGGCGGGGTGATGCGAATTTGTCAAAAATTTACAGAATTTTCGTGAACTTTTAGCATTCGATTTTTTTATGAAAAATATGTCTAGGAAGCTGTTTCATACCATACTTTCGTGGTAAATATCTCCAGTAACGTGTTAAGGTCGGTAAAACGGCGTCAGTGTATTGCCAAATATTTATAAAACACATATTACTGCACCCTTCCAAAAACTAGGTAACGTAGATGCGCTGGAAATAATGTACATAGGCAAGCTTCTCGTTCGCTAAACAAACTGGAAAAAGCTAAATAAAAACAGTAACCTTCTATCTGCGTTCTTATTTTTGCCATTATTCATACATCATTTCATAAAAAATTACGATCAAAGTCTTGACAAATATTACAAAAAAAAAACAATGTTGCAACCAACTTATCACATGACATATCACTTCGTAGTGCTGACCGTAAACCCGAGTTTCATCATTACGATTAAAATGTTGCATTCAGCCTAATCGATACTCGCAATCAAATTAAGTTTGGAAAAAAGTTTTGAGACACAATGAAAACTCCTTGGTATCATTTCAAAGAATTATATTTAAATTCTGAAATTAATCCTTTTATACTACTTTTTTAATAAAATCATGTAGAATAGTAATTATTCGTTGGTTTTGGTTGACTTATTAATAGTTAATAAACACAGAACTCTCTAAACTCTAAATAAATAACGAAATTCTTGCTTCCAGTCAACATTTTGATGATAATCTTTCCTTTAAAACTTATGGATTGCAGAATTTGGAGAAACCCTGTTGCCGATCTAGCACCGTGTGGCAAAATATGAGGTTTCACAGTTTAAGCAAAGACAAAATCTGAAAATGAATTATTAATATTTTCAACCGTACGAACGGCCAACCTCTTGCTAAATTCGCGTCGATTTTTAAATTCAAAATTTAAATTAGGAATGTAATTGTGACTATACACATACATTCACATTTATAAAGTATTTTTAATTTACTTTAATCATTTATTGTGAATTATGTTTTGTTATGTCTGAAGGTTGGATATAGTGCGCCAAGGATCGGAAAAATTGAATGATAAATAAATATTATGGATGCTAAAACCGTTGTCACTAAACCAAGCTTATCTAAGTATTCAAAATCAAATGAAAATTCACAATCTGCCTTGCCTTTTCCCATCTATTATGGGGTCGACTTCCAGTCTAACTGAAAACCAGTATTTTACGTGGAGCGACTGCCTATCTGACCTCCACAACCCAGTTGGTACTAGGTGATGATACTACCTGTAACGACTTTCAAAGAACTACAAATGACAGCCGTGACCAACTGCTTAACGTGCTTTCAGAGGCACGGAGGAAACTCGGTATGTAATGGGTCACCCATCCACAGACCAACCTAGGCAAGCAAGGCGTCCTAAACGTCGACCCGAGCGGCCGTTATAATTTAACAACGAGCTCCTCCCCTCGGCCTCTGTTTCAAAATCAAATGAAAATTGACGATTAAAAATAGTGTTCGGAAAAGGCGAGAAATAAATAAAATTAGAAAGTCATAGGAAGGCCTTTGCCCACCTATGCGATAGAAAAGGGTGTTAAAAAAATTATTTGAAAATAAAATGGTGTATCCCAATAACTAATCCAACCGAACACAGTAAAATAATCATACTATTCCCCATTTTGTTTACTAAATACAATTATTATCATGGTAGGAACCAAACCAATTTTCACCACACCTAAAAAATCAGTGCCAAGATCAGTGCCATATAGTATATTATAACCTTCATCCCTGGCGCACTGACAACCAACGAAAAAAACATCACAATAAATTACCTACATTGCAGTACAATGTAATTTTGAACAGCGAGTGCATCTGAGTGCATTCTTAATTTAAATTTTGGTACGGAAAAAAAAACGGCGCGAATTTAGTCTGGTCAATCTGTGCTGTTTATTGTTGGGTTGGTACAATGTACGAAAAACTATTAAGATTTCCTAACTAAAGCTTTTTAACAATGTTATAATAAATATAAACAAAATTGTTTTACTTTCCATCTATCGATTTGCTTAATTTCGTGAATAAATTACTCGTGTTAATCGAATTTTACAAAAAAAGAATCGATTTGAATAATCGCTTTCACACATCACAAATATTAAAAAAAAGAAGAAAAAAAAGAAAAAAAAAATG
The DNA here is from genome assembly GCA_916618015.1 of Xestia c-nigrum. NCBI lineage: Eukaryota > Metazoa > Arthropoda > Insecta > Lepidoptera > Noctuidae > Xestia > Xestia c-nigrum. The sequence continues at coordinate 17,724,397 of OU745259.1, forward strand.
GTCGTCTATACAAAATTAAGTAGTGGTAATGAATATTACGTGTTATTGGTCCTATATTAGTAAATTACGCTAAGATCTGGGTATTCTCACGTTGTTTATAATATGTGAAATGATATTTGTCATATCTGTTGTCGAATCTAAACGTGTCTGTGTGTTAAAATGTGAAAAATAAAATGTAAACATACAAGATTGGCGCGAAACTTTGACTTTGGATATAAAAATATATCATTAGATACCACTGCTTATTAAAATTGAACTATGGATGAATTCGTCACATAATTAAATGACGAGTTATTATTTCTCAACATAATGGAGCTTGAATGCCCGAAAACCCCAATTTTTATGATTTTTAGCGTCGGCTAGCACTGCCGTCAAAATGGCGATGAACGTATTTACGCATTTGGATTTTATTAGGGTAAATTAAGAATGTTGCGCGCTAAATACAGAACTTTGAATGGCTCTAACATATGATATTTTTCTCCAACTCTCTTAATTAACGCACACTCATAGTCTTACATAATCAGAACATCAAATATTTACATAAAAAATAAGGATGTCGTATGACTTAACCGCCGGCCCCATTCGGGGCCAGTACCGAGCCAGCGTAGGTTTCAGTGCCCGGCCCCGAATGGGGCCCGTACCGAACTTTATGGTTAAACCGTACAAGCTTAAAACAGTGTTCGAACCATTAAAATATACATCTATAAGCATAAAACTGATCAAAACTAAAATGGGTTTAAATCCGTATACATCGAAATAATTACTTTTGTTCTATTTATGAAAACAAACTAATAAATTTCATTTTTTGTTTCATGTACGTTCCGGTATGAACAGGTAAGTGAAAACTGAAACACATTTCCTACTAAGTAGAAACTCCAAAGTCTTTCAACCTACTTAGTGCCACCATAAAGGGTTCTTCTAGTGGGTAACTAGTAAAGTGCACATGCATTCAATGTGTTTCCAGCACGACATGTGTCTATGGCCTCTAAGATAACTTTTGAGTACTCCTAGACATTTCCTTAAAGAGCTTAAAATATCGTAGGTGAAGTTCAAAAGTGTCGTTGCAATTGTAACCTTTTTGGATCGTGTTTACAGTATGTATCATATTATACATATACTCTCACTTACGGGATTAGGAACTCGCAATTTCCAGTCATCCTTCGATCAAGGCGCTTAAAAATGCGTTGAAATATCGGGAGCTCAAAATAAATAGTAATCACGGAAGATATCCTGTAAGTGACTAAGGTTCACCAAACAGATGACGGTCTGATTATCAAAAAACAGCTGTTTAAGGCACATTTTTGTATGGAAACATGTCACAGTGACAGCTGTTTTTGGATGATCAGACCGTTATCTTTTCGATGAACATGGACCTTAGACAGATACACTGTTTTAAGCTTTCAAGGTTTAAAACTAAACTGATATTGTCACTTCCGGGATATCTTCCTTGACTGTTTGTTATTTTGAGCTCCCGATATTTCGACGCTGTTGCTAGCGCCATGATTGCTAGCGCCATAATCGCCATAATGACAAATAATCGCGGAAGATATCCCGTAACTGACAATATAAATTTAGTATAAGTTTTGTTTTAAACTGTGAATTTATTTGATTGGTGTGGTAATATTTAAGGATCATAATCCTAAGAACTTTTTTCATCGAACATACATCGTAAACGGGAGAAATATTAGCTCTCCAAACATTTCACTCATCTTTGATATTAATTTTCTGATACATGCTGTATAACAGTGATAAGAATATTGTAAATGCTGCAACCTTAAAGTGACCACTTATGAACTTTTGGTTCTAGTCCTCTTTTAACGAAGGAATTATGGTCGTACATTGCTTTTTTGTAGTTACATGATAGTTAAAGTATACTTAGTTTAGACCAGAAGCAAGATATGACTATTTTATTGTTTAAAAGTCACTGTGAACATTTTTTTTCACGCCTGTCTTGGAGGCCAAAGATTTTAGGAGATACTCATAGTCTATATTGCATACATTAACACAAAACTCTAGTATTCTTACAGATTTTTTTAACACTAGGTATAAATCCTCGAAGATTAGACTTTAAATTCAAAATGTATTAAAACGAGTTTAGGGCTACTTAGAATATTAACCTTAGTTTAATGGGCGATAAATCACTAAAGCAAAAGAAATAACAGAATATTTTATTATTTCAGAACGAGTGACGTTTAGACCAGAGAGTAAGTTAAAGGTTTTCAACAAAATTATAAATGTTTAGAAAGCCTTCGGCTTATCTGGATAAAGAAAGTTCGTCAGCCCTTGCTTTGTCAAACCTTTTTTGTTTCAAACTCTTTGGTCACATTTTTTTTCTTTTACGTTATTCGATTTTCAAATCGATTTTTTGTTCTTCCATAAAATGCAAGATGGCGAATTTTCTGAAAATATCCAGACGAAGCCAAAGCTTACAGTCGCTAGAATAGCAGCACTAATGCTTCCATTTGTTGCCTTCGTAGATGAAGATAGTGTTGTGGTAATAACAGAAATATTTCATTATTGTTTTGTAATTTAACCTGTGTTTAGTAAGTCTAATAAAATAAAATAAATGTATCCAGTATTTAGTAACTGAAAAGTTAAGCTTACATGTTGACGCTTTTCTTCGAAAATTCAACAAAATGTCGAATTCAGCACTTTCTGCGTAAAAGTGTGAAGATATTTTGAAATAAAAATGGACGCTACCATCCCTTACAAATTGGCGTTTTTGAATTTGCAACGAAGTATTCCCAGAATGGGTAGAATCGAAAATATAAACACGTCTTTTTTAATAAAATACGGAACTATTCATTTTTTTAATACGCACAGTAGTTTTTGAGTTCGATCATTACGTACATACACACACACACAAAAATACAATGTTTTCCTCTTTATAACATTAGTGTAGATAAAATCTAAATCGAAGGTGGGTGCTGAATACTATTTTTAAAATTAATTTCTAATATATTATTAATTCTAACGACAAATACTAACCGTAGATCAGATATGCATAATTTATTTTTCATTTCTCAACTGAAATGTTTAACAAGAAAAATCCAAAACGGATGCAATAATAATAATGTCTCTATTTGCAAACATCAAATTCCAAAATAAAACGGTGCTACATTAAAAGGAAGGAAGGAATTCTAGAAACGAAAACATTTGTTTTCCATTTTCAAACAGAAAATGTTTTACCTTTAACGAATGCAATATGAATGTCCATTTACACAACCAACACAGTTATGGGACACCATTTTTTGTAATCTTTGCAATATTGGCTAGGAACAGTTCCACACAGCCAATAGTTGCCGTCACATATTGCAACTTGTTTCCGTTTGTTCAGAATTTCATTTCCTTCTTCTAAGTTATCATAGATGTTCTATAAAACAGGAGTATCTGGTATTACATCACTTTTGTTTTTAATAGGTGCAATCTATAGAAAATGCAGCGTAGGACCAAAACTCAATGTCTCAAAAGACCAAAGTACGCCACTTTGGTCTTTTAAGACATTGAGTTTTGGTAAAGGTGTAAACGGACCCTCTACGATGCTGTCAAACAAGCAATGCTTGTTTCGTTTTGTTTCATAGAGTTACACTCTATGCAAAAATAATTGCGGAGTAACTACTTTTTTGGGGTACAAAATCATGGTTTACAGTAGGATTACAGTTGTAAATAAATTGTTTTAGTCCAAAATCCGTGTAAAATCCGCGTAAACCACAACCACGTGAGCAGTACAAGAAGCTTTAAAAATTAAGTTTTAAAGAAAATTTGCAATTCCAACTGCACAAATAAACTCAGGCATTAATTTAGCTGCTATTTAGTTTAGTGAAAACGGCCATCGAAGTTACTAACAGTGATAAATTGCCGACAAAAGTAGGTCAACGCTTTTATAGTTAACCATTCGATAATATGTCAAAATATACACATAGTATCTATGTTAGAGGAACTTCTGATTCTTATTTAGGTCAAATTCTTTGAAAGCAGTTTTATTATGTTTGCTTATCTTAGTTTAGTTTGGGTAGTTTGCTAGAAGTTTTGTAGATTAAGTAGGTAGATAGAAACTTAATTTATTTTAGAAAAGTTGCCGATGTTTCGGGTCATAAACAAGAGTTTTCTGGCAATCAAATTGGAATAAAAAGTTGCAGAATCAGGCGTTACTTGACACTATTTAAATACACAAGACACCGAGTATTTATATTTCATATTTTTGAACATCTTACTAGAAAAAAAAAAGTCCTTAACCCATCATCATCGGGCATCTTTGTAGTAAATCAGCTATCTGGCGTCCACGACACAAGCCTCGTTGCTTATTGTGGCACTAGATGGCGGTGTGTGTAATGTGCAACGATATTTATTTATTTAATAAGCGGTGTATTCAACATATGCCTGGACAAAATGCAGTCAAACAAAATAAGTTCATCATTCAATAATTATTGTAAAATAAACCTTGTGACAACGAGCAATGAATGAGCTTAAATGTAACACGAGATTCATGAAACACAAACACCCTTAAAAGTTTGTCTCGCTCAGACATGAGAACACAAATGAAGTCGTCAACATGCTCGCGATGCCAGATGTTCCGACGTTCTACGTCAAGTTTCGAGAAACTTCCATTCACTTTCGCAAAATTGCCTTTTATCACATTGTAAGGACCATATAATAATAATGTATTAGTAATAGTGTAAAGGTAAGCATCCACCTTTCCGCATCGTACGCATCAAACGCGTCGCATCAATAGGATCGTATAGTATTTTTTGGATAAAAAGTCACTGTTGCGCACCGTACGGATCGCACGAATCCGTTCAATAATACTACGATCCCTTTGATGCGATGCTTCCGGTGCGGACAGGTAGACGGGTTACCTTAAAAGTCTGCCTCATTAGTCTAGTGGCTGTAAGCGCGACAGCTCAGTACTTGGCACTGTTGATAGCAATACAGTATTGTACCTTTTATTATTTAAACTGGGCAAAAATGTGACTTTCGTGATAAAAAAACATTTATAAACATTTTCGGGGCAATTTTGCCCCTGTATTTGTTGTAAGGAGCGCGATTCCTTTAGGAAGATAGATTATAATCCACAAGCAAGATGAACCCAAGAATGACTTACTATCTAACTATTAAACTGTATCTAAAGACTCCGTAGTTTTGATATCAAATCCACTAAAAGCAAGAAAGAATTACTTTTTACAGGAAATGAAAGGCAAACGTCGCCATTTCAAAATTGTATTGTGTAACCGTGAAGATGCGTTAAAAAATAAATGAAATTGTCGTACATAATATCTACTAGTATCAATTATAATGATCAATATTTGCTATCGGATAAAGTCTGTCATCTAAACAAACATCTGTAGTAACATTCCTACAGGGTGTAAACCTCCTCATCACGAAGCTAATCAAGAAGCATTCTGTACATCAAACTAAATAACTTTACGAAAAAAATATTGCAAGGAAACAACTTTTTTTTTGTGTCTGAATATCTCCGTAAGTAAGAAGTTTTCAGGTATGGTGTAGAACAAAAAAAAAATCTGATGACACTAACCTGCAAATTACAAAAAAGTAAGAAATTTAAAAAAATGCGAGCTACCCTGGTGTTTTCAACTTAACAAAATTGAAACTGCTGATTGGCAAATCGAGAACATAACTTGTTTCCACAAAACATTTCTCATTGGCAACTGTTAGAAATATTTTCACAAGTTTTCTACACAAACCCCACCCAGTTATCGCTGTAACACTTTTGCAACATGATTTTTCCCCAGACGGTAAAAGTTTTCCTTGCTAGCTGTCAAGATTGGCATCTCTGGAAAAAAATAGTTTTTGCAGATACTTTTATGCTGATAGAAGTGTTTATTCATCGATATTACGATTTATGGTAGTATGTGAGGGAGAACCACAGATATAGAAATACCTAGATATTGCAAGAGCACTTACTCGGCTTAAGCATTTTATGCTTAACGTTGCTATAGTCACAGTAAGCTTATTTGTTTAAAACAACAACGTTCTGTTATTTATTTATTTATTTAACACTTCAAGCACATAGTACAGAGGCGGACTTAATGCCATAGGCATTCTCTACCAGTCAACCTTTGGGTGATGCAGAGACAAGCAGTGGTAGGTGTACATCTGAACAAAATTCGATTAATACTCAGGTAGAACCGGGTTTCGTTTTTGTTTTTTAATAATTAATTTGGCTAAAATAAACTTGTATAATAAAACAACAAAAACACGAGTACAAGATACAATGGCACGGTAGGATGGTTGGGTGACGACTGGCGTGCTGGACTGTGACGAGGGGGAGAGAGGAAATCAGAGGATGCTGCGTCAGCAGCAGGAATGAAGCGTAGGCTGCTGAATAGACCAGAAGGGGTACAGATGAAAGATGTAACAGTTCCAACTCAAGAACTTAATTCAGCACATTTAAAGAAAAATAAAGTAGTCGATTTTGAAAAGTAACTTGTTTCTATAGTAAGTTGTTTGTATTGTAACTTGTGTGTATAGTAACTTGTTTGTATAGTAATTTGTTTGAATAGTAACTTGTTTGTATAGTCACCAAGTAAGTAGTGCATAATGATGTCATAGTAGGGAGTAAAAAAATGACACGCTTTGTTTTCATACGATACTTGCAAAATCAAGGTATATCTTTTATCTATATCTGTAGGGAGAACTCAGCTAGCTAAGAAAATACAATACGAATCCCTTTTCTATGGAGGATGAAGAGCTTTCGATCCTGCTTAGGTTATTCATTAATTGGGAGGATCTTCCCACAGACGGGTGTGGTGGTGTCTTGTAGGCTTACACGATGAAAAATTTACCTCCAGATACAATGCGTATCGTTCATATGTGTCGCTAGTGCCACTGTTAGTGTAGTGTGCTGTCCTAATGTGAACCGGCCCTAATTAACATTTATGAAGATCAAGTGATGGTAGTTGAATAAACGCCTTCACTTTGCTGTCGCGGTACCTCCAATACTTCAGTCTCTCCGCGACCACGGCTGGTGTAATCCGGTCGAAACGTCGGGCTTAAATTAAACGCTAAAGGTTATGTCGTAAAAAGTAACATAGGTATATTTCAGAATTTCTAATATTAAATCTTCATCCGTGCGTAACCTAACATAGAAACGAAAACAGCGGCTACTAATGAGTAAAATTAGATAACATTGTTTTAACGGTCTACCTTTAGAACAATAATATTAGAGGCAAAGCTTTGCTTATTGTGAAAGTTTGTTTTAGTTTGGTTTAAATTCTAACAAAGAAACGCTTAATCTCTTAACTCGATATAATTTACAGCTTCTATTAGAATTTAGTTATGTTTTGACAAACAATTATCTCTAAACATCTCTCTTTTAAAGAATGTCGTCTAGGTGATTTTGTTTCTTCGTCTATCAACAAATAGGATGACTTAGGCTGAGGCTACACTAGGCAGCGATTAGCGATGCAACTGGAAGAGCGAAACGAGAAAAACGGTATGGCTACGTTACAAGCGACATTCCGGCATTATTTTCTAATAAATTCGCTTCAATTTCCTATGTTGGTGTAGCCGATGCCGTGATTACAGTAATGGTGTTCCGATCGGAAAAAAGAAAAAGAAAAAGAAATCAAAGATCGCTAGTAATATCGGATGTACAGTGTAGCCATACACGTGAGCATTCATTGACTTGTTTTAATCGCTCATGTGTCGCAGCTCGCGTCGCGGCCTAATGTAGCCTCAGCCTAAGGAAATGGAGATAAAGTAGGTGTAATTCTATTTTAAGATAGAAAGTAGAATGCACTCATCATCAGTTAATTCGTCTGGCACCGAGTTCGTTGTACCATGCAATTGGCGGTTTTTGAACTTCGGATTATTTTATTTATTAAGGAAAACAAACACGCACTGGATGTCAGATAGACAGTGGCTTCATGTAAAATACTGGTATTCAGCTGCATCCGGTTAGACTGGAAACCAACCCCAACATAGTTGGGAAAAAGCTAGGGCAGATGATAATGAAACACTAACACACTCTAGTAGCATTTTTTGTTGGCATTTAGTTGGGCCACATAGGTACCTCTGGTTAGTTGGCAAATGCATACAATTGGCGGGTAGTTTGCGGGTTGGGCCCAAAACTGATGGCCTACGTGGATTTGCCAACGAAGGCCCAACTTGCGATGGGGCCAACGTGGATTTGCCTACGAAGGTCCAAGTAAGTAAGTACTTGAGCCTGCAACCACTACCAATGTTTATGTTTACTACAGAGCTGGTAGTGTTGAACTAACATCAAACTTGTGTGAACCTTGGGCTGAAAAAAAATACAGTCCAGTTGAGAACCTCCTCTTCTTGGAAGTCGGTTGACAAAACTAAACGTCAAGGTGGACGTCGCTGCGTCCCCGTAAGGGGGCGCGGCAGGCGGTAACGGGGCGCTATGCCCCCTCGCCGCGGGAGCCATACCTGGGCCCGCTACTGCGGGACCCGTATCTTGATGGGACTCTGTCCCAGGTCTTGGTGGGCGCGTGTTTATAACATGCGCCCATGTGTGTGGTTGCTGTGTTGTGTGCTGTAGGCGCGCCACAGCGCTGTCACACAGCGCTGTTTTCTTCACAGCACCTCGGCGGTCCGTCCCCGCCAGGTGAGACCTCCGGTTACCCGGAGGAGGCCCGGCGGGGGACAACCAGCGACAGAGGTGCCGACTTATAGCGCACCTACAGTGGATGTGTGGTCCCCGCCCGCCCCACTAGCCAGAGCTAGCCGGTCGTGGTACAGACTAAGGAACCGACGTGTGTGTGTGGGCGGTATTGTAATGTGTAACACCGCCCATGTGTGCGTGTATCGCAGGCCCTAGGGCCGCGACACGCGTGAGTCTACGTGTGTGTAGAGAGATGCATGAGTGGATTTGCTACGTGACGTGCCCATATTAACTTGGCCCACGTCGCGCAGCTGGGTGAGAGTTCTGTGTGTGGAGTCTTTTTGTGCAGGTAAGCCGCGTGTAACCGGGAAAACAGCTTACCTGGGTCCGATCCGGTGGAGAGGCGGCAGAGGGGGGGGTGCGACCTGGCTTGCAGGGCCTCGGGAAGTCCCTGTCCTGCCCGGCCTAGCCTTGGTACAACTTGAGTAACGAGGCAAGGCCGTCCAGGACAACAAGCTCTACGCTTTGGCCCTGCCTGATGGCCTTTATCAGGTCCATCAGTAGCTGGATGGCGCGGGCTGTGAAGTCCTTGTTGGTGGCTGCGGGGCCGGCAACTGAGCCGGCTGTAGAAGTGCCGCTCTCGGCACGCTGCACGGTGGGTCTTGGCGCCGTCGGCCGCGCCACACCGGCGTCAGCTGTCGGCCCCACAGACTTCTCCTGTGTAGGCTGCAGCTGGATGTTTTGTTCCGGAACCGCCCGCGCCAGGATAGGCGGGTCGCCCGGTAAGACATCCTCAGGTGCGGTGGGGGGCAGGGGTGCCTTACCCTTGCCCCCTCGCTTCCTCTTCTTTCCCCTCCGCCGCTTCAAGGAGGGGGGAGCCTCTCCCCTGTTGGTGGGCCCGTTGGCCGCCGCCATGAGCGACTGGCCCTGGGCCTCGGTGGATGCCACTTCTTTTGGTCCCTCGACAACCGTTGCCGGTCGCCGTGAGACGGTAATGGCGGCGGCTGTGCCCACTCGCCTGTTAGCCCTTATCTCTGCCTGAAATGAAGGGCACTTGACATTATTAGCGGGGTGCTCGCCCCCGCAATTGACGCACGGCTGGTTCGTCACGTGGTCGGGGGCAGTCCCGTGCCGAGTGCCCCTCACCGCAGCGGACACAGGCGAGCGGTCGGTGGCAGTGGTGCGACGAGTGCCTCCATTTCTGGCACCAGTGGCACTGGGCGGGCCCACGCTTGCCCCGCCAGGCTTCTATCTTGACACCTCTCATGTTCAAGAACACGGAGGTGTCGAAGATCCTGCGTACTTCAGGCGTCCTCTTGAGTACGGCGTGGAATACGCAGCCGGGTCGTCCCTGGCTCGCCTTGATGTGGCGAACGTACTCCGGCTCGTACCCCAACGCGCGGAGCTCCTCCTCGATCTCGTGTGGTGCAGTGTCCACGGGCAGCCCCCTGATGGCCACCTTACAGCTGCGCTCCGCCTGTAGCGAGTAGGCAAACCATGACGTGCCATCCTCTTTCTCCAGGCCCGTCAAGTACCGCTGGACCACCCTAAATTCAACTTCACTCTCAGGAGTGAAGCGAATTCCAGCGCCGAATGGTCTGGCACTGGGGGGGTGGCCCAGCTTCTCCTTGAGGGCCCTGAAATGGGTGGCCCATCCTGGCAGCCTTTCCACCACAAGCGGAGGATACCTAGGCCGCTTCTGCGGCTTCGGCTTAGGCTGGTCGGTGGCCGAAGAATCTCCGGCCCGGGGGGCCGACGGCTGTGGGGGAGAAACATTAGTGTCACTCACCCCTCGCTGTGACCCGGGGCTCGATGGTGTCCGTGCTGGTGTGGGAGGAGGCGAGCGTCGGCTAGCCTCCGCAAAGGTAGGCGACCCGGCCGCGTCCCGCTCCCCCCGCGGCAACGCGCAATCGCGCTGCTGCGGCGGGTCAAGGCAGTATCGCTTCGCCTCCTCCTCAGACTCGTCCGTGCTTCGTCGGCGTCGTTGGGGCCGGGGCTCCGACCGATGATCGTGGCCTTGGTCCCTCGACGGTGACGTTGTCTTCATCGGTGTGCGCCTCCCTGATGCGCTCGACTCGTCCGATCCCACGGACGCGATCGACATACTCGAGCCGGTTCTCGGCGAGTATGCCGACCATCCGGCTGGGGAATCGAAGGCCGAGGCACGAGGGGGCGCCGGCGAGACAGGCTGCTGGGGCGCCAGGGTTACCGGGCGCGCACCAGTTACCCGCTTAGTGCTGGTGTCGGACCTCACCGCGGACACGGCCTCCGAGGGGGCGGTCGACGCGGCAGGTCGGGCAGTCGCGGTGGCGTGTGGTTGCACGGCAGCACGCATGGGAGGCGTTGTTAGCGCCTGGGCGCTGGTGGCAGTCGCGTGCGTGCGCGGCTGCGATGTGGGCGCGCGTGCAGGCTGCGCCAGAGGCGTGGGCGCGCGCCACGGGATCGTGGCGCACTGGACGCACCGCTCGGAGTCGCGCACAGCCGCGCGCGTGGGCGCGGCGGCGCGCGTGTGCGACGCGCGCCTCGATTTCGCGGCGGCAGGTGGGTCCGGGGTTTCTTTCGGAACCGGACGGAACGAGGACGGGCGCACAGGGACGGTGTGCGGTCGACTCGGCGGGGGCATCGGCGCAACACGCGCAGGCGCCGACGTCATCGACGGGTCGTCCGCAGCAACAGCCGCGCTCCGTCTCGCTCCCTCCTCTTCCCTCTTCCCCTTGGCAGTCGTCTTCTTCATCTTTCCGGACGCTTGCCTCTCCTCCGCTCGAGGGGAGGGGGGTCCGGACGGCGCAGGGTCGGGCAGCGCGATGCCAATGTTCGGCATCGACACCGTCCTCTCCAACGCCCAGAGGTCAACCTCGTAGACTGTTAGGTCTTCTGGGTTCGGCATCGCTTCTTGTTGGGGCTTCACTGCTGGAAACGTGGGCTCGCGATCGCTTCGGTGCGACGGCACCGGGTAGCAAACGGCTCCCCCTGTGCTCGCACCAGTGCTAGGCACTCGCACGAACACAGGGAAAGAGGGTAAAGTTGCGATCCGCGCGAGCGGAGACTTTCACCAAGTACCCCCAATAAAGTTGATATTTGGTGAAGTCTCCTCTCAGATCCGGTGGTGTCGCTGCTCGTCGCTGGGCACAACCGTTCAGGACCACTGGCCGATCCTGACTAAACGTCACTCTGATCTAGGCTGGTGATATATTTTCTAAAATTCACTCGAACCCAACCAAATCGTGGTAACACAACGATAGCGACTTCTAATTGGACTACAACGCCATCTATCGAGGTTGGGGTACAACTTTTGAACCTTTACGATACTATCATCACGGAACAGAGAAAACAGTGGAAGTGCAATGCACCAAAATTACTGCAGGAACCGCTGTCACCAAACTAACACATTTAAACCGATTATCATATACTAGCTGTTGCCCGCGACTTCGTTCGCGTGAAAATATTGATGGGTCATGTGTGAGACTGCATCGTTGGTCAAGTTTTCGCAAGCGCTACTGAGCATGAGGTCCTGGGTTCAATTTCCAAAGTGTTATTGTATTATTTGTGCCCGGTTGATGGAAATAGGATAAATGTGTGAAATGTAGGTGTAGGATTAGATACTCCTCTACCTAACAGTGGCGAAGGTTGAAAATAGTGTCAGGGGAAGACGAAGAAAAAGAAAGAGAACGTTATTTCTTTGCATATGTTAACTTTTTTTCCCATGTTAATTTGACCTCATTTTCATTATCAGCGACACCAAAAATCGCGGAAACGACACCCATGATGAAAAATCCAAAAATTTTCGTCGGCACCATTTTGGATTTTTATTTTGACTTCATCTTCATTCATCAAAACTAAGATCAAAATTGCAGAAGAGTTAGAAAAAAACAGGAATCAACAAAATAAAAAAATATAGTTGGTATCAAATACAATATCGACAATTACTCATTCTATCTCGTTCTATACATACTTCTTTTTCTGCCCCTGCCGTAACTCCTTAATCTTCGACTTACCTACGTCCCTACAAAACGGTAAGAACTGCCAGCCGCGAAGTCACGTGTGCGCGTCCATACGATTGGTACCTACCTGTACTTTAACTTGTGTACGCCCTATACTATTAACTTGCACTGCTGCAAAAGGTCTCTCCTTCTGCTGTTATTGGTGAACGAATGAATAACTACAATGCAAAACTTCATCCCCTTTACCCGTTTGTGGGTCGAAATAAAAAAAAAACCAACCACTTATTTATTTATTTATTTATTTATTTATTTAACACTTCAAGCACAAAGTACAGAGGCGGACTTAATGCCAATGGCACTTACTAACTTTGATACTATTTTGCAACTCAAAAAATAAAAACTTTAATCAAAAACAAAATGTTGCTCTTTTTACACCCCTCAAGGGTTGGAATTCTAATAAAGCCGTTGCGTTAGCTTCCAATCAAAAGCCCAGATAACAAATTTTGTACTTTTAACGTCGAAAATTAAGGATTTTTCAAACACAATTTCGTCCCCTTTTAAGCCTTCGGGGTGGAATTATCAAAAACGCTGAAAAACGTGTGAATTAATTTTCAATCGTCGGCCTAAACACAAAATTTGAAGATCCTAACTTTGAAACTGACGGACTTTCATATAAACTTCCATCCCCTATTTTATCCCCTTGGGGGTAGAATTGACCAAAATCCTTTCTTAGCGGATGTTTACGTCATAACATCTACCTGTATGCCAAATTTCAGCTCGATCCGACCAGTGGTTTGGGCTGTGCGTTGATAGATCACTATGTCAGTCAGTCAGTCAGTCAGTCACCTTTGAGTTATATATATTTAGATTAATAAATATTAACAAAATAAGATTTTTATTAGAAAACAATGAAAATTGTACTAACCAATGATACGAAATACCTCCATTTTTAAGATTTTTCTTCCTACTATCATTTTTACACTCTAAAATGGAACAATACGGCATTGCTAGGGATGTAAGTTGTTATCATAACTTAAATCCCTACAAGGAACTCCCAACAGTAGGAATAGACGCAGCAGGCCCGTCGTTAGTTGGCCCAATGTTGTTATAATAACTGAAATCCCTGGAAAAATCACCCATCAGTAGGAATAGTAACAGAAGGCCCTTCGTTGGCTGTTCGTTGGGCAAATAGTGCATGTTTATGACAATGGGCCTATTTTAAGTTTAGGTTGGCGGAACAACTAACCGTCTGCCAATACATTCCCAACTGTTGGCATAAGGAAGCCAACGGCAATTGCTACTAGGGTATTAATATTAACAAAGAATTGTACGAGACTACATGAATGTACCTACAGTCACGAGCACCAATATGTAAACACTTAAGAATTTTAAAAGTGTTTTTCTCCTACTGTTCTGATTAAAATTTCATGTTGTTACGTACATACTATTCTGGAACTCATATTTTTATGAAAAAGATCCTATGTCCTAGTTACAATCGTTATTTTTCGCAAAAAATGCTTTTATATAAAGGAAAGTGTATGCATATTGGTGCTCGTGATGAGCATGGACATTTGTTTCCGAGTCATGGATATGTATTTATAAACAAATAAATAATATATATGTAGTATATCAACTATCTGGTATCCACGACACAAGCCTTGCTTATTGTGGCACTAGATGGCGCTGTGTGTTAATGTCCAGCAATATTTATTTATGTCTTCTTCCTTACTTTTTTATAAATCGTCATCTCAACAGTCACCACATTTCTAGCCGTATCATGTTTCACACGGTCATTCCATCATTTATTTCTAAAAATTGCTCATAATAAGGAGCACAATGACCCCGAGAACTAAGCCTAGACTAAAACTAAGCTTATGTGTTTTTTTCGCAAAGACCTTTTTAGTCCGAAACGTTTTCATTTGGTTTCATATTTTATGCACTAACCGCTAAGCCAGACCACACGCGCACCTTTTAAATGTACTTTTGAATAATTGATCAACGATTTTAAATCTAAAATGGGCTCAAATTATAAATTAATTGTATCAGATTTGAAATTTTGATTTGCGGTTGGACATTGAATTTTATTTTGAGGGTTATTTTTCAATGTACGAAAGTGATGCTTATTTCTAAAGAAATCTCATTCGGCATGCCTGCAAAAGGAAATTGAATAAAAGAGATACGATATAAGATACTTTACTGCGACTTTAAACATTGTTTTTCCAAAAAAACATGATTTGCTTACATGTTTAGAAACTAAATTACAAACACAGTATAGTCCCGAAACTTGGTCCCGTCAAGAAACATTTAGGAGTAGATCTGGCTACGGTCCAAATTTATTTCTCTCATAGCGACCGACGTTGCTTGCTAGAAGTCTCAGTGAGACCGTTGCCTACGACGCCATTGTTGATTTCCGATTGGCTGACAGGATTTATGTCACCCCAATAATTTTATCTAGCGTCTTGTTTTGTTTTCGATTTGTGTCGGGGTTATGTGTTTCACTGACAGTTTTTGTGTTTAGTTTGTTATCAAATCAAATCCCTTTTAAAGTTACTTGATATAAGCTGTTATGTTTTGCCATGCCACATCAGTCAAATTGAGACTGTATTCCTGTTGAGATTCGCAGGATCTGAAGGGTAAAGGCGAAATGAATAAAACTGGTAAGCGTTGTATGATGGTTGCTATACAAACACAAAAGTCACAAGCATGGTACAATAATTTGAACCTCGAATATCTTTTTTATCGACATTACATAAGACATTTAAAACCTAACAAACAGTACTTAGAAAGTAGGTTTTTACAACAATTCCTTAGTAGTTTCTTAACTTCAAAATCATGGATCAACATCCGTTACAGCATTAGAGAGGAGGTGTGCAAAATGATTTCACAGTTACACATTCAATGGAACAATACTTGTACTGCGTGTATCGCATGTAAAATCAATGTTATTTGGATACGAGGCGAAGCAAATAAAATAAAACTTCCTCGTGTTTTGGAATAGACAATATTCAGGTTTCACGGGCTTTTCGACGTTCATCACATTCAATAGATTTAAGGCTACAAGGTACATTTTATATACAAAATATAAAGTTTCAGCCATTTTCAAGTAGGTCACTTCGTTTATTCATAATTCGATACCTCAACAAAGACGAAATAAATTGAAAACTTGATTGTTTTAGTTAAATAAGTGGATAAAGGCCGCAATGAGTAATTCAACTTGGAATTGAAATATACAATCGGAGTTGTTTTAAAATAATATTGAGTTCAATTTGAATATTCTGAACGTTCTTTCAAACGAAGTCAATGTCATTTTTAATAACGGGTGTAGTAAATGCAGTAAACATGCATATTAACAAAAAATCTCCACCCTAAAAAAACACTTTTATTATTTTGGAAATGCATGTTTGGGTATTCAATCATGTTGTCACAGTTTTTTTTATCTATATTTGTGTAAACAATTCCATGTGTATCATGATTTTGTTCACGTCTATCATTTTCAGCTTTAACTAGAAATAATCCTCCAAATGCCTTAGAAATTGTACACCAAAAAGCAAACAAATCCACATTCCAGTCTTGCAGAAATCTAAAAAAGATTGCTATCCATCCGCATTTTGGTTTGCAAATGTTTCCAAGCCTATTTCTTTACATCCCAGGAGAGGCATCTGTTTGGTCTGGATAAAACGTTCTCTCTCGTTCCACAACTAGACGATTCGGTTTTATCGATGTCTTTATTTACCGTTGCCTTGTTACCACATCAATAGGAAACACTCCGCTATTTATATCTACGATAAATAAAGAATAGTATTCATTGGGACACACTCATAACAATAATTTACATGATAACTGAACAATTAAACACAAAAAAAAACAAGAAAAAGTCAAATTAAATCAGTCTTGTATTTGGCCAAAAGGCTCTTATCTCAGCATGGTGCTGTTACGGCATGGTTATGTTTGAAATAAATATCACAACACTCACTCACATTATCAACTTATAATAAAAATATCTGTAAGTAACAACATGTAGGTAGGCCACCATGTTTGCCGTTCCAATATCCCCAGTGGCTGTCAAACCGTCGGACGTTTCACGTCGCCGCCATCTTGGACACTATTTTCTCCCGGCGACGTGCAGCGACATCTCTCGACGCGGACACAAGTTGAGAGTTCCATTTTCAAAGTTTGAAATCGTTTATGTGAAACATTTGATGCGAATTCAATTTTGGAAGCGCGGTGCAGTTTTCAGGTGTTCCATTTATCAATTGTACAGTTTAATTTTAAGTTTTATCACAAAATCAAAGTTTACCCTAACATCTGTAAGGAAATTGTAGTTTTTGAATAATGCTACGAAGACATCTGGAAACCCTTAATTAACAACGCATCATGAAATCGCATCAAACTTTTTTTAAACAGTGCCATAATAAAAAATACTGGCAACTAAGATACTTTCCAAAAATGTACTAGATATAATACTCATCAATTCTCGATTACGAAAATCCCGAAACTTTTACCAATATTTCGAAGGCAAAAAGAAAAAAATCGAGAAATCAATGAATGTTTGTCTAAAGAGTATCTTGGCTCAGCCGTCATTAGCCTTGGCGGCACGTCCACCACATCAAACAGGTCTTTCGATATCCAAGTTAATCAGTGCTGCCGATAATAGGGCCTCAGTAATTGGACTATGTTGTATCTATGATCTTGCGTCTGCTTCTACTCCACAAAGGCTTGTCTGTGGTCTCAAATCCCTTTGTGTTTTCTAAGAGGTTTTTCGAGTGTAAGCAATTAGATAAGCTGAAAAAGAGTGGGCTTGAGTTTTGGTTTGGAAATCTTTTTGTCCTTTCTTTTTTTGTAAGTGACAGAGGAACTCGTTGCTAAATAATAACAGCCGAACGGGCCGATCTTCTAGGTTAAGCCACGCTGGCCAAGGTCGGGCTCCGGATGGGAGATGGATCCTCATTACATACCGAGATCCTCGGAAAACATGTTATGCCGTTGGTCCCGGTTGTCATTTGAAGATCTTTGTCAGTCATTACAGGTAGTCAGTGTCCATAAAGTCTGATTACCAGTCTTACAATGGGGTTAAACTGGGGGGTTATATTACCCAGTACTAGCTGGGTTGAGGCCGTCAGATAGGCAGTCACTCCACGTAAAATACAGCATTCGGTAAAACAGGAAGCCGACCCCAGTAAATTTATGAAAAGCCTAGGCAAAATATGATAATAATATTGTAAGTGACGTCAATGTAATTTTTTACTCATGATTGTATGGTTTTTAATCAGGCTCTATGTTTAACGTTTTGCTCGAATAACTTCAAATCATTGCCCACGCAACTTCTACGGCGTCATTGGTAGCAGCGCAGAGGTCACTTTGACCTCAAACTTTGAGGCATAGATCGGGTGGGTGGAACACAGTCCTAGACGCAGCATCAACCTGCGGTAAGGTATTACAGTACACCCACATTCGCCAGTTATATTTTAAGTCCTACGTAATAGGAGAAAGCCTAGTGCCATTGAACTGGCGCAATTCCAGACTCTGAGGACCTCTTGCCCACCAACACAAAAACATTTTACTTAAAGTAAAATTTCACATTTCAGAGAAATTATAGAGAGATAAATGATTAAATACATCTCCAACTCCACATCTATAGCAACAGCACTGTCTATACAATTCACCCCAAGGTCAATAACTCTTAGAGTTTTACAAGAGCATTGTAAGTGTCTACAATTGGATTAGTTGAAATAAACTTGAGGTTATGTCGGCTTTATTGTTTCAAGGGTTTACGGGTCTTGTCTCGCCGCCGTCTCGATCTCAACATCGAGGGTTGTTGTACAGAAATTCTTGTTTCCGTGTAAATGAACTTTGAGGTTCATTGGTCAAGGATAAGTATCTGCGTGACCTTCGTGTACAACTTGAGATTGTCCATCATCGTTGTCAATGGCCTTTTCATCTTGATATATTACTTCTTCAGTTGTAGTGTCTATTATTTTAATAATCAGAGTGAAATTGTACAACAATTGATTGTTGCTATTGGTGGGTACCAAAATAAAGGTGATCTGAACAGTATCTGTGCAACATACATCTACCCACCCTGTGTAAAAGAATAGAAAGATATTATGAAAAAAAAAATGCAATACTTAACGAAGATAACTATATAATTACCTTGATATACTAAAAACTTCATTGAACAAGAACTATTTTACGTATTTTATAGAGAAATTTAAATAAATTTTAGACCTTACTCTTCCCTTTTTTCTAATACCCACTTATCTTATATTTTCAAATTATGAATGAAGCCTTAAATCCATAAAAGTTTTTCACTTTAATCTTTTTTTAAAACCTTTTATATATTTTTTCTTGTAGTAGTTATTTTTGGGCAATTCTTGAACGATCACATTAAAGTTTGTTAAGAATGAGAACATTACTACACTTTCAAAACTTTTTGAGTTGCCTCACTATATAAATGCAATGGATGTCTGTTTAAATGCACCGCGGAGTATGTGAAGAAACATAAAAGATGACCGGTTAAGAAACTGCGACAGCAATTATCACAATGCTAGTAAATGCAACCATTAACTGTTAAATTCACCACTTCTTACGTCATCTAATACTTTATCTGTCAAAATCTCCTTGTCACTTTAGTTCAACTCGCTGACACGCTCGCAAGGGTGGCGCTAGTGTAAATTCGAATTATCAACCGAGTTTTTAGAATGCCAATCAAGAAACTCACAGTAAATTCAGATTGAGGTTTAAAATGAGGTTTTACAGTATCACACAGGTGTACGAATCAAGTTTTCGAAAAGCAGGTAATGAAGCATAAAATACAACCGGTTAGAAACACTGCGATTATTACACAGCAATGATTTCCAGTTCTAGGTAAACTAGAAGTTAAAACGATAGAACTTAGTTTATATATTGTAATCCAAACTCCTGAATTGGAAATCGGTTTACCCCTCTACGCATATAAAGTGGTACAACAGTCTAATGTACTAGCTGCTGCGCATACAGAGTGCTATTTGATATTTTTCTGGTTCTTTGATAATTTCACTTGGTTTAGCTCGCGCCGTCGTCGCCCGCGTGGCTTTGGAAATTTTGCCACTAGAACATGGCATACTTGTATACCAAACGTCATCGTGAAAATGCAACAAACAGACATATTTGGTCTTTTTCGTGTTTTGATTTGTAGCTCGACCTGTTTTGAGTGTAACGAAATTTGGTGAAATTTTAATTGGATACTTACTTTGTGGTTCTCTTTATCTATTTTCAACCGACTTCCAAAAAGAGGAGGTTATCAATTCGTCTGTATTTTTTTTTTTTTTTTTTTTTTTTTTTTTTTTTGTGTTTGTTACCTCAGTACTCCCGACTGGGTGAACCGATTTTGATGGTTCTTTTTTTGTTTGAAAGCTGGTGCTTCCCGTTTGGTCCCATTTTAGTTTGCTGAAGATCTGATGCTGATCTTCGGAGATATACAACGGAACTCTTCAAAAATACACAGCAAATCTGCAGTGATTGCTGCCATTACTTGTAGGTTCATTGTTTCTACTATATCATGACATAACATCACGCCTGTATGCTCTGAGGGGGTACGCACATGTGTAAAATACACCCGATTTCGATAATATTTGTTACCTCAGTACTTTCTACTGGATGAACCGATTTTGATCGTTCTTATTTTATTTGAAAGCTGGTGCTTCCTGTGTGGTCTCATAATCATCAAATCAGTAGCTGATGATGGGATTCTGGAGAAATAGAGAGAATTCTTCACATTTTATAGGCACAATAGAAGCGGTTTGGGTAGTTTTAGGAATTGTACTCTCTCAAAGAGATCCCAATTCAATTTGATGAAGATCTGATGAAGAACTTCGGACATATCGCAACGGAACTCCTAAATAAATGATAGCAAATGTATTGGGATTGCCGAAATCTCATATCTGTCTATTGTTTACACTAGTTCAAAACCTAAAATCACGCCGGTACGCTCTGTGAAGGGGTAAGCACATGTGAACCACTAAAAAGTGAAAAATAAAAACTTTTTTACAAAAAATAAAACCGACTTCAGAGAAAACAAAAAAGTGAAAAATAACTTCAGAAAAAACGCTTCAGAAGTCGGTGACAAAAAAACTAAATCAATCAAACAAAGGTCACCGACTTCTGAAGCGTTTTTTCTGAAGTTATTTTTCACTTTTTTGTTTTCTCTGAAGTCGGTTTTATTTTTTGTAAAAAAGTTTTTTTGGGTCCTTTAGTACTCCATGTTCTAGTTTTTATTGAATTCGAATGCGAATGACATGACTAGCTTAGCTTCTGCTCGTAGTTTTGTTCGCGAGCATGAAACTAATACTGCTTATCCGGATTCGGCTGTAGTGTTATTTTCTGTATTTTTTTTAATATAATAACATGAATATAACCTTTTTCAAACAAGCAATTTACAATTTATTTTCTTCCTTTAGATTTACAAGATACTAAACATCTATTATTTGAAGCAGATTCGTTGTAGTTCATTAGCAATTTCTTGGCTACAGACCAAATTCCATCGATAACAACATGAGAAAATGACTCAATTTCTTTTCTTTCAACTCGCAGTTATGTGAATAACATGATAGTTGAAGATTTGCCTCAACAGCTGTACTAAATAAAGAAAATCTTCAGCTGAAGGGTAGAGCGTTGACCCTCGGGTTACAAGAATTTATTGAATGTTCCCCAGACCTTACTCCAGTGTAAATATATTTATTTACTAAGAGAGGCATTTCTTAGGAACGCTTTCAAGTTGGATGATCACATTTTAGTTGTTTTGGAAATGCTTGTCACGCTGGCCTGTGCAGAGGGGTTGACAGAGATTCCAAGTTTTGTTTGTTATTATTTATTTATTTAAAAACACACAGAATGTTAATACATAATTTACAATGCCATTTTTTTAATACCAATGGCAATTTCTACCAGTCAACCTTTGCTTGATGCTGAGACAAACTGAGAAAACTGTGGTTTTAATAAATTTTATTTAATATAAAAATATGAAATACTAATCATAAACCATAAAATATGCAAACTTAAGTTTATATTTCAATGGGTTTAAATTCTTTCAATGGCACTCGTGTAGCAGGAATAGTGTCATCTAACTTCTATAGCAGTTCGTTACGTAGGTAGTCATTATAACGTGAAAATTAAGCTGGGATTAACTTTGAACCCAATTATTGTAACTACAGGTTGTTCTGAATCTTTACAATGTATCTGAGTTGGGTTCAAAATATTTGTTGTGTTTTGGCTGGAAATAGAGAAGTTCTTTCTTTCTAGAAGTGAACGAATTCATTTTTGGTCGTCTTATCTTTCCGTAAACAAGGTGTAAAGTGTCTGCGGGACTGTCCGAAAGAGATACCGCGGCCCCGAAACATAAGGGCGAGGAAGGAACATAGATGTGTTTTAGTCAGTAAAAGTCTGACACTCAGCCCATGGCAGAGTGGCAGAAGTTATTTGATGAAATCCCATCCGTAAAAGAAAAAGTGTAAAGTGTAAACGGAGCCTTCACGAAGCCGTTAATCAAGTATTCTCTAAATAACTAAGCTATCTTACAAATAACCATTGCTGGGAAGCGGCATTTTTGGAATGAAAAATAACTTTTTACGGTAAAATTCAATGTAACGCACTCAAAACATTCTGCTGATAAATGCACTGAATAGTACGGTCGTCATGGAAATATTTAAAGTAAAGCTATTATCTGAAAAAAGACTTCGATCTCTAATCTCTCTATAAGTAGAAGGTTTCCAGATAAGACCCCAAACATAAAAATTATCGTCATGACGGGTAAAACGTGCCTTTCAGCTTCGCTATTTACACCCTTTATGTTTTGTCTTCCTTAGTAAAAATATGGAAAGAGTATGAATTTGGAATAAATGTTTACTAGTATGGGTTTATGGTTTTTCGCATTACAGCCCTCTTACATTTCAGCGTTACGCTAATTTTACAATTTACCAAAATATAGAAAACGAAAACGTATTCTATTGTCATGAAAATATAGGATCTTTGTAAGAGGAATAAAAGCATTTTGATAGTCTATTTCCAATAATATTAACTTATCTTATAATCAACAAATTACAGGTGCTAAATCAGGTCTCCGTGAGTTCATGCCTAAACATGCATCGGGAGAAAAGTTATTACTTAAGACAATAATTAAGTTATCTAAAATTCGTTTTATTACTGTTGGAGTAGAACATAAACTTTTTTTTAAGTAATTGTTATTTCAGGCAACGAACGAAAAACACAAAAGTTTAAAGAGGAAATCGTGAACTTCGCGTTTTTTTTATAATACTTCCTCTTCAAAGTGGTCCTTCGAGGCATCCAGTCATAAGACTGGATGCCTCGAAGGACCACTTTGCAAGCAGGTGCAAGCAAGACCACTAAGCATCACTAAAGATGGAACCCAAAAAAGATGGAACACAAAAATGGAACCTGTATTATTTGACTTTGTTAGTTTTCGGAACTGTACCATTTTCTATTGGAAATAGAAATAGGAAATAGATTAACCGATAACTAACAAAGATACATAGATAGATTAGATTGATCTGAAAACTTACAAAGTCAAATAATACAGGTTCCATTTTTGCTATTTGACAACGCGACCCTAAAAATGAGAGGTAGTTGTCTAATTTAACTTATTTCGCATTTCCACGTTTTCGATGTGAAAATAAAGCTCAGCGGAAATCTGTGCCAACGTTATTATAAATACTGACCTATTTCATGGAAGTTGGGCTTTTATTGGACTACCAGTGGTTAGTAGAATTTGGTTTTGTACTGTAGTATCCCAAATTAGATATTCAGGCTTAATTCCGGTTCTGCCACAGGGTGTTCTTTTACATTTATTTGTCCGTGACCTAAGGATTTTATCTGATTTAATTAGATTGGATATTGTACTCGTGGTCCATTTGGAAGATTTTTTAGGGACAAGCTACCTCTATACAAACACATGTTTCTTCCTGTTATCTACGAGTAAGTAAGAAGTTACGCTCACTAAAGAAAATTTCAACGATCAATTTGATGGATTACAGTTAGTAATAAGTAAGACTATAAAAAAACACATTAGTAAAGATATACTGGAGGTGTAAGTCATCATAATAAAAAATAATATAATATACCATCTAGTAGTACACGTAACTGAAGTGCCATGTTAACAGTGGTTAACATGTTAACAGTGGTTAACAGTGGTTAACTTGTTAACAGTGGTTAACAGTGGTGAACATGTTAACATTGGTTAACATGGCTAGAATCATTATCATCATCTTCGTGCTCTTATTCCATTCTATTTGGGGTCGGTGCAACACGTTTTCTTCTTCAATTCTCCCCTGTCAGACGTCACGGCATCAATTACTCCTTTCTCTTTTATATCATTCGCCTCACAAAATATCATCTTTTCTTTGTGTTTCCTCTCCCTCTCCTTCACCCCATCATCATATCCATCATGCACTCTTTAATAATCTTCTTATATTGATTTCGATAAAATTTACAAGTAGCTTTCTGTCTATACGAGCATATAATATGATGGATTTAAATTCACTATTTCTCGGTATTTATGGGATCTAAATATTGATTTCGATATTTCCACATGGTTTTGTGTCAATACAAACATGGAATATGATGGATTTTAATTCACTATTTCTGGGAATCACAACTCCAATTTAAACGTGTGTTTACATTTCGGCCTACGGATATTTGGTATGAATAGTCCAATAGCTATTTCTATTTCGTATGAAAAGTTTCCTATTTGGCTATGACTCTGCATAAAGGTAAATATTTCAGCTATCCCGTTTGTGGTATTAAACAAACTGTCGTGTTTGTGCAATACTGCAAACGTACCTGGAAATGGATGTTCGGCGAAAATATTGTTGTAGGTAAATATTCACGTTTATACACCTGGTAAAGGTTGACGCACGCTATGCCATTCTGGGTCTGAGCAGAGTGTCGGCCGTAACACAATCTATTGTACCTTGTTCGGTAGCGGCTCGGAAGCAGGACTGCGTCCATACAAAATTGCACGGTCGATATTCGGCGCGAATCCGGCACAGTCTGCGTCATCTATACTAATATTATAAAGCAGAAGAGTTTGTTTGTTTGTTTGTTTGGTTGAACGCGCTAATCTCAGGAACTCCCGGGTCGAATTGATTTTTTTTTGCGTTGGATAGTCCATTTATCGAGGAAGGCATAAGATAGGCTATATAATATCACGCTATGAGGAGCGGAGCAGGAATGAAAAATGTTGCAAAAACGGGTTTTTGTTTTTCCTTTCGTTTTTCTCTCTTATGTGACGCAGACGAAGTTGCGTGGGTCAGCTAGTCCTTAATAAACGCTTCCAAGTGTGCGTGTATGACCAGATGTATGAACGCGCACGATTGAAAGCAGTATGTAAGGATTGTAGCAGGTTGCGCTCCGTAGTTTCTGCATACCCTCATGGGAAAAGGCGTGAGTTTATGTATTTAAAGGGTGTAAAACACCTCTTCACGAAGCCGAAAAGCCCTTGTTCTCCCCATCATTCCGATTTTTTTTTGTTCTACATCATACCTGGGAACTGGAGATATTGGGGTTGAAAGTTCCAACTTTTTGACCAGTTTCTTTTTCAACACATGTTTTTTTTTGATAGATTTTTACTTTAAATATCTTCACGAACCCCGTACTATTCAATCCTAGATAGATTCCAGCACAACGTTTTGAGTGCGTTACATTGAGTTATACCACAAAATGTGATGTTTCACCCTAAAGAAAAAAGTTTTTTCCCAGCAATAATTTTCGCGTAAAGTTACTTAGTTTGATGTACAATTGTACAGAATGCTTGGTTGACGGTTTTTACAGTTCACTGACTGACTGACTTAAAGGTAATCGTGCACCTATCCGCATCGGACGCATCGCATCGGATTGTTGTATTATTGAACAGATTCCAATCCGTACCAGGCGGACAGCACGCACTTGTGTGACTTTCTATACAAAGAATACTACAATCCGTTTGATGCGATGCGTCCGATGTGTACGTTGCGGATAGGTGGACGCTTAACTAAAGTAGGAATAAATATACCATTTGATCTTTATTTAAAAAAAAACATTAGACAACATTCGACGTGAATGAAATTCAGGGTCTAACCCTATTAGGGCAGAAAAGGGTTGTTAATATTAAACAGTTTGACAAATTATGTTTTGAAACTCCTTTTACCCTTCACCCTGCAACCCTCTACCCTACAGTACTCGTACATGACTGTTTGAAAGAATAATGCCTGTAATCCTAAATGGGTTTGGCAGAGGTGTACCTAATAGTACACCCAGACTGCGCCCGTTGTGTCTAAGTCCCATGTAATAGGGAGCGACCCTTTTACAACTGGGCACCAATCTTGACTCCGTGGCTGCTACTGGATCTGGGAATCAAACCCAGTACTGCACACTCAGCAGACGTCCCGTCACGTCGTCACGCTCGAAAATTTGGCCTGACGAGTAAATTGGGATTTGGGGTCAGCGCAGCATGTCTTCGAATCTTCTTCCGTACTTCCATCAATCGTCGTCTGGTCGTCTTCATCTTCTAGTTCTAAATACTGATCATTTTGATGTGTTTTGTCCTGTGCGGGCTAATAAATACATTTTCTTTATTTTCTTTCTTTCTTTATACTTCTCTGTATTCGTATTTTCAGTAGCCACCTCCATTTTTAGCCACATCGTCCTTCACACAGTCCATCCATCGTTTATTTGGTCCTCCCCTTCTTATCAAGCCATTTACATTCATTCATAATCAATATTTTCAACCGACTTCCAAAAAGAGGAGGTTATCAATTCGTCTGTATTTTTTTTTTTTTTTTTTTTTTTTTTTTGTGTTTGTTACCTCAGTACTCCCGACTGGGTGAACCGATTTTGATGGTTCTTTTTTTGTTTGAAAGCTGGTGCTTCCCGTTTGGTCCCATTTTAGTTTGCTGAAGATCTGATGCTGATCTTCGGAGATATACAACGGAACTCTTCAAAAATACACAGCAAATCTGCAGTGATTGCTGCCATTACTTGTAGGTTCATTGTTTCTACTATATCATGACATAACATCACGCCTGTATGCTCTGAGGGGGTACGCACATGTGTAAAATACACCCGATTTCGATAATATTTGTTACCTCAGTACTTTCTACTGGATGAACCGATTTTGATCGTTCTTATTTTATTTGAAAGCTGGTGCTTCCTGTGTGGTCTCATAATCATCAAATCAGTAGCTGATGATGGGATTCTGGAGAAATAGAGAGAATTCTTCACATTTTATAGGCACAATAGAAGCGGTTTGGGTAGTTTTAGGAATTGTACTCTCTCAAAGAGATCCCAATTCAATTTGATGAAGATCTGATGAAGAACTTCGGACATATCGCAACGGAACTCCTAAATAAATGATAGCAAATGTATTGGGATTGCCGAAATCTCATATCTGTCTATTGTTTACACTAGTTCAAAACCTAAAATCACGCCGGTACGCTCTGTGAAGGGGTAAGCACATGTGAACCACTAAAAAGTGAAAAATAAAAACTTTTTTACAAAAAATAAAACCGACTTCAGAGAAAACAAAAAAGTGAAAAATAACTTCAGAAAAAACGCTTCAGAAGTCGGTGACAAAAAAACTAAATCAATCAAACAAAGGTCACCGACTTCTGAAGCGTTTTTTCTGAAGTTATTTTTCACTTTTTCTTAGTTCTTCTACATGTCTTTTTCCCGATACTCGATTTCACACACCTTTTCAGTCACCGGCGCCACTTTCAGACGTCGCCTTATGTACAATTTTTTTTATCAATTTGTGTGCCGTTTGCAGTTCGTGTGGCTTTTAGCAGCCGCCCGGGTTGATCTTTAGGTTAAGCCGTCTTTGTTAGGTTGGACTGTGGATAGGTGACCACCCCTACATGCCGAGTTTCCTTCAAGAACATTAAGCTGTTGTTCCCGGCTGTCATTTGTAGATCATTGCCTATCGTTACAGGTAGTCCGTGGCCTAAAAAGTCTGACAACCAGTCTTATCAAATGGTATCGCGTTACCCATTACTAACTGGGTTGTTGAGGTCCAATAGGCAGCCCCTCCGTGTAATATACAGGTATTCAGCTGCATCCGATTATACTGGAAGCTGACCCCGACATAGTTGGGAAAAAGCTAGGCAAATGATGTGTGCCGTGTGCAGTGTGCCGTTAAATCTTAATTCCCGTATATACCAGTTGAACTCTAAGCCGGTTTTCACCAACATCCTCTAAACTACCCATGTATGGCATCCCTTAATTCACCCTCTTAAGCACTAAGCGTCTCCCTTTTCCGTGTGGAAGCCAAATAATTGCGCCGGCCGTAATTTGGCCGACGCCCAACATCGTATCATTGGGCAGATATGAGTAACCGATATAATATGTTAGGCCACGTGCGGCATTATGTGTGTTTTGGTTCAGGACGCTCATTCAAGCTGTTTGTATAAATAAGGAATGTTTTTCATAACATTCCGGGTTTCAGTAAATACTTCTACATCATTTCAGCCGAAACATATCCACTGCTGGACGTAGGCCTCCCACTAGTGTCGCCAAATTGACTGGTCCCGTTCGACTCGCATCCAGCAGATTCCCGCAACTTCACCAGGTTATCGGTCCACCTAGTGGAAGGCCTCTCCCAACGCATCGTCTTCCAGTTCGCGATCGCTACTCCAGAACTTTTCGACCCCATCGGCCATCCCTTCTGCGAGCAATGTGCCCTGCCTACTGCCACTTAAGTTTGGCAATTTTTTGGGCTATGTAATATTTATGAGTAGCGCACGAGTCAATATACATTAGCTGGTTTCTTCCGACTTTGTTTAGATCAGTTGCACATGGCTTAAGAATAACAGACACTCCGGTCTAGCTTCAAGTATGTTATGTTTTATGAACGCTACTTAAGACCTTCATACTCAGCAGTCAAATTCATATTTACGTTTGTTCCTTAGACCTCAATAGTTTCTTAATTAAATTCTGACAGAACCCGATACTGGTTCTTGCTGAGCGATTGCTGTCGGATATTCGACAACCACTTCCACGTGTATTGGTTATGACACTAGTAGTACAAAAGTGACAGGAATATAACGCTTAACCAGATGATATAAACAATTTAAGACAGCGATGGGCCAGAGTCACGATTGCTTCCAAAGCACTTTATTTTATAAAACGACCAATAAATGAATTTGAATTTGAACGACTTTCAACTACATAGGCGTACCTTTGAGTTAGCTTAAATGCTAGCTCAATTCATTGCATATATTACTTTGTCCAGGTCGAGCCACGCCTCGGGTTGTTTATTAATAACTAGCCGATGCCGCGGCTTCGCACGCGTAAAATTATATAAACCCTCCTCCTAAAACCTTCCTCTTGAATCACTCTATCTAAAAAAAAACCCCGCATCAAAATCCGTTGCGTAGTTTTAAAGATCTAAGCATACATAGAGACAGACAGACGCGGTGGGAGACTTTGTTTTATAATATGTAGTGATAGTGATAGTGATAGTGACTAGCGGATGTCACGCAGTTTCACCCGGGTAGTTCCCGGTCCCGTGGGAGTACGGGAAAAAAATATAACCTATGATACTCAGTAAAGACGGGGCTTTCTAATAGTGAAATAATTTTTACAATCGGTCGAGCAGTTTTAGAGTTAAATCGTAACAAACACAAACAAACAATTTTTTTTCTAATCTTTCCTCTATTACATATTAGAGAGCATCAATCAATGTGAGCTTTTAGTATGACATACATAAGTCAGTGTTGCATAGCTGTTACCGAGACTAGATAAAAAGTAAATCAGTTTTTTTAACAATAAAGCCCCAATTATTTTCAAAAATAACGATAGCATCGTGACGAGAACAAAAAAATCTTCATAACGTATACGTATTCTTAAAAGTGCTCGCAGTTAGACATCAAAAAATCTTACAACTCGAAGAATTTAGAATATTAAAAGACAATTTGCTAACACATTAGGACTTGTGGAGATGGCACCACATTCTCGCCCCATTAGAATAAAACATCCATATTTCAGGCATATTTTTAGTGCTTATGAAGGCAGGTCACGCCCAAAACGTGCCTGTGTTCTTTACAGTTTATGTAAAATGACTTGTGAAGAAGACTTTTAGAACAAAAATGAAAATCTAGTTTAAACCAAAGTATTTGATAGTACTTTTATTCCTAAACTTTTCACGCCTAACCAAAATATATTTTAACCGACTTAAAAAAAGGAGGAGGTTCTACGTTCCACAGTTTATTTATTAAGTTTGACATTTTTGCATACCTATCTTCAAAATCAAAATCAAAATAAAAATTAATTCAAGTAGGCCAGTTACAGGCGCTTTTATGAATGGACATTGATTTAAATAAGAGTTATGAGAAAAATAAGTCTACGTAGAATTTTAATTTACATAATCTCGTCTAAATATCATTGTCCTTTTAAAATATATTTTTGAAAACCTATATATTATGTAATCCAATCGAAATAAATTTTGGTTTGGTTTACGAATTATTTTGGTATTTTGTTTGTATGAACACTGCAAGCTCCGCCGGCCCCTTAAGAATCAGTTTTCAGTTGACAAATCAGAATAGATTTCAGTGTAAACTTGTCTGCCTCGTTCGTTCAGCGTGCGCAAGCGCAATTGCCAAGCATGAGTCTTCAGTTCGATTCCTAGTTCGGCCAAACTATTATTGGGTTTTGCCATCAGAAATTACTCAGTAGCACCCTTTGACTCTGGATTTGCGCCTGATTGATGGCAATAGGCTCCCCCTTAATACACGGGACTTAAACATAACCGGCGAAAGGATGTCCTATTAGGTAAACCACTGATTAACACTTCGGGGGAAATTACTTAACGCTGTCATCTTGAATTTTAACTGTATCTAAAGACATTTTTCTGTAATAGTTGTTGCTTGCTCTCCTCGTGAATCGCGTGATGTTTTATTAAATAAAAAAAACAATAATTAAAATATCTGAAATTAATTAAATTAAAAAATCACAGTGATTTAATTTCAAATATTTCACTAATAAACACAATATTCCATTTCTTATAATAATAACCACAAAGTTTTCTACCTATATAATTATCTGCAATTGTTTATAAACAACAATACTTATTAAAACTTCCATTCCCTCCCAAAAAAACTACTTTACCATACTCTCTAAGTAAAAAAGGTTAAAACAGAGGCCAAGGAACTCATCGCGGAGCCTCAAAGGGTCATAATTTATGTCTTACTTACGCCAAACAAAGTTCTCTATGCCCATTATACTTTGGACCGTCATCAGCATCTTGCCTAAAATATAGGCTTTTTGCCCAAATGGAGTAGGTTTTTTTTATAAGATTGGACTTCTAGGCTTTTGACACGAATGTCTTTGTAGTATGATTTTAGCGCTTTCTTATTATCTTACTTTAGCAGTTGTTATTTTGTTAAGGTTTTCTTTGTATTTGTCGGTCTGTAGTTTCATGAAATTACTTTCTTTATTAAATTGAAGAAAAGGTTTGTTTCTCTTTATTGTTTTTTATTAAATTGTAATAAACGTCTGCTTTCTTGGTAAATTAAAAGAGATTCGACCTTAAACAAAAAGTAACAGTGATAAGAGGGCCAGTTTTACAAATAGATATTAGAAAGAGGAATTATGATTTTATTATCTAAAATAATGTTTTACCTCAAACAACGTCCATTAATTATAAACTATAGCTATTCATTATATAATTGTTTTCTAATCGTTTGCTTATAGGTTCCGAGTTTCTTAATCAAGCTCGTATGTAAGTCTCGACAGAGATAACGACAAAATCGATAACTTTCGATTGCTAATTACTAACGAATGAATTCGGTTACAATAATGATGTTTGCAAGTAATAAAAGTCTCTACATCCTAGATGCGTTTCTCCTAAGCATAATTACTGCAACCTTTATTCGTTAGTAATCAGCGATCGAAAGCTACCGATTTTGACGTTATCTGTGTCAAAATTTCGCGGCCCTGGTCCGTTTCGCAATTTCAATTTTAGCACATAAAGACATAGTAATTTCATCAAAATTTTACTAGTGGGAATCTGGCGACATTGACTTCATAGTGTTGTTCCACAAGCCACGGAACACTTCACTGCACGTTCAGAAACGAATGAACACTCAGACGCAAAACACGAAGCCAAATTCAGGGCGACTCATTTAAGCTAGCTATCGACACGTTAACAAGGAAAAGCTACAGAAAACAACATTTTATCTTCCTCACAATTCGAACATTCTTCTTAATGAAGACAGATTTCCAACAATAAAACAACTTTCATAAACATAACACTCAGTATCCCATTGTTTTCGACGCCATTTAACAGGAATGGGGGATCCGATACTCACGTCCATTGTCTTAGAATTGCGATGTCGACTCCAGGAAGTTGGATTGTTAGATTAACGTACCTACCCTTTTATCTTCTGTTAAAACAGTTCTCAGTTTCTGAGTAACCAGTGACGAAATATGGGGTTAGCTTAGGAGAAATTTGGCAATTGTGTTAACACCTAGGTTAATAATTCTAGCTTTTGCCCGCAACTTAGTTCACGTAGAAAGGAAATATTTTTTTACATAAATTGTAGGATTTAATCATGAATCGTACCTACAGTGATTTCTTCCTTATAGCCTCTAGATTGCAGTAGTTAAATTAGCTAAGCCATGTCTAACCAGAATAAAATCTGCAAAAACACTTACGAAAACCGAAATAAACAGAAAAAGTAAATGTCAAAATAATGAAATTGTCTGTCAACCACTAAAAAGGTGGATTTATAACGTTCCGTGCCACGTTGATTGTTTAAACCATCTATGCGATTTTAGTTTAAACCTTAAGAAATAGCTTTAAAAATGCTTACAGTTTAATAGTGTTTATTTTAATATTCTGTTCTGATTCTAATATAATTATAGCAGATAGGATGCCTAGAGGATAGGATGGATTCCCAATGGGTAGGTACCGTACTTTTTTTAGTAAACGGAAAGAAACGCCCCTATTCACGTAAGTATTTTCTGTCGGATGACATTTAATTGACCACAACAAGAATGATTTGACTCGCAAATAATTATCATAACAGCTTATTTATTGCGATTTTAAGATTTCGGTTTCATGTTTATTTAGATAATATTTCGTTTAAATACTATTGTAAAATGGATACTTTTTTTTGGTGTAAAGTGAATAATAAATGCAAAGACCAGGTGGGCCCAAAAAAATTGTCTCCTTTTGACGTGAAAAAAACGGCCCACTTTTTTTGGAAACACAAAGTTCATATAAATCGGATCAAGGAATCAAGATGTTTCGAAGGAGTTAATTTATAAACACTGTGACAAGAGATTTTTTATATAGTTAATTAGAAAATATAACTTAACAAGTATGTGAATGAGTATATTTCTGGTTAGTTAACGACACGCTAGGCTAGGCCGAGCTCTGCAGAAAGTTTGAGCGACCGTCAACTAAAGTCCATGTTCACCGAGAAGATAACAGTCTGATTATCTAAAAACAGCTGTCAATGTGACATGTTTCCATACAAAAATGTGTTTTAAACAGCTGTTTTTAGATAATCGTCCGTCATCTTTTTGGTGAACGTGGACCTAAATATTGGTAAATCGAATCTATTTACAACACCAAGACATAACAAACAGGTAGTAGGTTTATTGTTATTAATTTTAAATCTCAATGTAAAGTCTTCGTTTTATGAGCGTCACCACACCTATTGACGCTAAATCTGAAATAGCCAAAAATCTTTGTATTCATGCAATAAAAATAATAGTGAACATGCGCGCGCATGTTCACTATTATTTTTATTGCATACAGAAAAAGGCGGTCATCTTTCCCATTGATGTGAAGCGTTTGCGCTAAATGGCTCAAGCTCAAGATTCCACGTCAATATTATCAATTCTTTATTAAATTTATACCCATTTAAACATGTCAAAGAGCAGAGAGTTCCTTTCATCTTTACATGAAAACTTTCCTGCACGAACAAACCCAAACATGACACTCTAAAACAAATATAACTTACGTTTCATAGCCTTGACAAAACAATGCTTAAATGTTTATTACACTCACATACATAATATAATGTATGTTCCCGTTTAAATGCAATTTGAGTATGCAGCCTCGCCCCGCCGGGAAATTGGAACATCGCACAAAATGAAGTAAGTTTGTAATACATTACTGTTAATATATACGTGGTGAATATAACGCTCGGGAAAATGAATTTACGGCGTCAGTTGTGATGTCTTGATATTTGAGTTTGCTGGAGAGTGGAACTTACTAAACGTTCCACTCAATCAAATCAGTGTTTGTGATCAATTTAGGACTTTATAGTTGAAGGTTAAGAAATAAGTCCAAGCGTAAAATCGGAGCAATCGGTGGCTTACTTAAGGCGACTACAAGAGCTAAACGCGGGTTTTATAATGCCTGAAAATATTCTAAGTATTCACTGCAATTCTGCAATAAACAAAACCAGAAAAATATATGATACTAGTTGACCCACGCAACTTCGTCTGCGTCACATATGAGAGAAAAACGAAAGGAAAAAAGTCCCCGTTTTTGTAACATTTTTTTATTCCAGCTCCGCTCCTAATAATTGTAGCGTAATGTTTTATAGCCTAACGCTTTCCTTGATAAGTGGACTATTGAAAACAAAAATATTTTTTTAAATTCGTGCCGGTAATTCCTGAGATTAGTGCGTTCAACCAAACAAACAAACAAACTCTTCTGCTTTATAATATTAAGTATAGACTCTTCAGGATATATGCTAGTATGATAGTGTTTTGAAAATATAATACAACTAGCGGACGTCACGCGGTTTCACTCGCGTAGTTCCCGTTCCCGTAAGAGTACGGGGATAAAATGTAGCTTATGTTACTCAAGGTGAATGTAGCTTTCCAACGGACAAGAATTTTTGAAATTGGCACAGTAGTTTTTGAGTTTATTTATTACAAATATACACACGAATATACATTTTTTTCTTCTTTATAATATCAGTGTAGATGTAGAGTAATTTAAAATATTAACTAAAAAATTCTTTTAACGAGTAAAAACCATACTAAAATACATGTGATCACTTAGATTTTTTGACAAATAATTCTACAAGCAACAACGTATTAGCATCATAGTGTTATATTACTTTAGTCGTATCAATAGATTTTCTTATTTAAATCGATCGAAACATTCATCATTTCGCACTATTTGGCCCGCAGTGACTGACGAAACAACCAATTTGTAATGCAGCTCGCATTACAAATTGGATTTGAACTTTATTCTAACAGTATTTCGAACGAAGTTTGAACCACCACAAATAGAGTTGCTAATTTAGCTCATGTAGTCCCCTTAACTAAGCCACCGAATGCCCTAATAAAATGATTTCATAATTTAGTTCGCGTGACATTAGTGGGTTAAATCTCCGTCTATGGACTAAATAAATTCTTTCACCCCTGGTAACAATGTGCTATTGTTTAACATGCAACCAGACACAGACACTGATCTGCATATTGCAAAAAACGTAAGAAAATTTGAATTTCAGGGAATCTGGAATTATTCACCGAGATTACATAATACAAAATCCTGTATTTTTCCCATTGTAAATATGATATTTTATTCTTATTTGTTATTTTATCATATTACAGATTCCCTGAAAAATGAAAGATAATGAAAAATAATTTCTCTGGGAAATTTCCCAGAGAAATTATTTTCGCAGAGGTGAATTAAGGTCCATTCAATTTCTTGCATAACATCCATCGTGCACTAATAATCATAATATAGTGGTAGGACGTTGTTATGGGAACAGCGTAAGACTTTGAGTACCTACTTATTAAAATAATGAAACTCCGTAAGACTGAACGCTAAAAGCTCTTGACAGTATTATAGCAAAATATATAATTATCTTATTATATGAAGGAATAACCACTGTTATGAATATGTGCTCTTAGTAACAATTTTCATTGTCAATTTTATACCACAGTTTGACGTAGGCAAATGTGCTGATCGCTTTAAGTTATAGGTACGCTTAAATGCCTATTAAAAATTAAATTTTCAAGTAACTTAAGTTATTTATCAAAATTAATCGTCATCTCATCTGCCTAACGTTTTCCCAACTTTGTTGGGGTCGTTTTACATGAAACGACTGCCTAGCCACCAAGTTAATACTGGGTAATATGGTAGGTACCTACATCAGTTTATCAAAATATATACACCAATGAATAATATAGAATTGGACCAATATTTATCAACAAAATCCGAAGTCAAAATTCATCTCACAAAATGTCAACCGAAGATTTTGTGAAAGGATCCAACCCTCCGTAATCCGTAGATTGATCGCGTAAATTCAAAAATACAAGCGGCTTACGTCTTTTCAAGGGTTGACAACAAAAATGGCCGCCAAATTGATAAAGCAGGCACCGTGATGGCGCTGATAAGCTGCGATGGAACGATAAGGTTTTATGGCGGGAACCGACCGCGATTTTGCGAACAGTTCAATAGTTGAAGACATTTTTCAAGGTTTTTTATAACCTTTTGTTACGTTATTTCATAAGGTTATCTTAGCTTGTATTTGCGGTTACCATTTCTACGAAATGATTTGTCTGTTTAAGCTTTTAGTTGGTACATTTTAGCAGTGCTTAACTTACTTAGGTCCACTAAATAAGTTTCAAGCATAAGCACTATTATGTTCACCGACAAGATAACAGCGTGATTACCTATAAACAGCTGTCACTGTGACATGTTCCAATACAAAAATGTGTTATAAACAGCTGTTTTTAGATAATCAGACTGTCATCTTCTTGGTGAACATAGACCTTAAAAAAACATGCGAGGCAGTCTTTGAGGACTCCCGATAGAAGTGAAAATTAAGTAATTTATATTATTTGCTACGGATTGTGTTTCGCGTAAGCCTAAGTGGTGCTACGCCGTATCCTAGTGCTACTAAGCGTTAGGTGACGGCCACGCGAGTTTCATGATTTTTGTTCACCAAAAAAGTGCACAACGCGTCTAAAGAAATTTTCACTTAAAAAAAAAACAATACAGATACAGTCTGTATTGTTTTGTTTAAAGTGAAAATTTACAAGTGTGAAAAAAGAGGTCCAGGATTAGGGTATAGGATAGTGTTGGAACTGCAGGATAGTGTTGGAAAGGTTGTCTTTAAAAGATCGCTTTTGGCGATAAGACCGCCCATTGCGTCACTCCTTATAAAATGTTTAAAATTTTGTATTTATATTTGTATGGTGTACATAATAAAGAGTATTCTGACACGCAATCTGCCACGAAGCCAGGCCGATTTCTTGCACTACACTCATCTTAGGTCGCGTTCCCACTTTGTCGTGACGACAGAGAACCCACAACGCGCGCGGTGTTGTCAAGCCGCGATCATGGCGCTTGCAACAGCGTCGAAATATCGGGAGCTCAACTCAATAAATAATCAAGGAAGATATCCCGTAAGTGACAATATAAGTTTAGTTTTACACCGTGAAAGCCTAAAACAGTGTTTAAATGGAGGTGTTCACATATAGGCAAACACGATTACGAATTATGGGAACTTAAGCCAACAACAAATAAACAGGCCAATTTTTTAAACTGGACCTTACTGGTAACCAGCGTCATCCCAATTCAGAACAAAATGCTAGTGCGGACCTTCAAAGCAACAATGATGGCCGCTGGAGTTTTCCAGGTGTCAGTTCATCTGGACTCTGGACGACATGTATAACGCCTCTACGGCTGGAATAAATGTGACCACCTACTGGGCCCAAACCATGTGGAAGGAACATCAATACGAAAAGAAGAAAGACAAAGGCCTCTCCTACTTAAAGTCTTTTACTTCGCGCCAAATAATAATTAGAGCCTCTAACTAGGCTCAGTAGAGCCTTAAAGAGCTGCCAACGTAAATGGCTCAGAAAGTTAAAACTATTTAACAACTGCACAGATAATAAATAATAAATAAATAATAAATATCGCTGGACATTACCACACAGCGCCACCTAGTGCCACACTAAGCTTGTGTCGTGGACACTAGATAGTTGATATACTACATATATACCTTTTTGTTTGTAAATACATACTTATTATACATGTAAACATCCATGACTCGGAAACAAATGTCCATCCTCATCACGCAAACATTTGCTCTTACCGGGATTCGAACCCAGGACCCTAAGAACGTAAGGCAGCGTCACTACCACTACGCCATTAGGGTCGTCAAATAAGAAAACTTTTGGTCTGTGTACCAAAAGTTATCTGTACTTTAAAAATAAACGTCATCATCATCGACTTTTTTCCTAATATGTTGGCATCGGACTCAGTTCTAACCAAATGC
This sequence comes from Xestia c-nigrum, assembly GCA_916618015.1. Taxonomy (NCBI): domain Eukaryota; kingdom Metazoa; phylum Arthropoda; class Insecta; order Lepidoptera; family Noctuidae; genus Xestia; species Xestia c-nigrum. The sequence continues at coordinate 17,762,205 of OU745259.1, forward strand.
TGGTGAATACCAGTATTTTACGAGGAGTGACTGCTTATCTGACCTCCACAGCCCAGTTAGTACCGAGGAATACGATACCCCTTGGTAAGACTTGCAAGTTGTCGTTTAAATAATTTACACATAAGAGAGAGGTCTACTAACACTACACAATAACCCTAGCGATGTCCCGATCACGTATAACAACACTTCCAAAGTTAACCCTTCGATAAACACGCAAAATAGGGCCATAACGTTAGTACCTACAAGCCATTTGGAGAGGCAATGCGATCGTGGGTCGTTACTATGAGCGTCTAAATATAGGCAGGAGTTGGGTTTAATGCCTCGATGGTAAATACCAATAAGTACTTAGAAGTTTTATTTTTCAATCTTAAAACAGGACCGATTGGCATCAATAAAAAAATGTGTAAATGGCCAATTTCTAGTTAACTGTTTTTAAAAAAAAATCTGAATGAGATTCCTAAGTCCACTATCTAAATGCGGATTCTAAGTTCATTTTCGTGTAGCTGCAATGGTTATGCTAGTTCGCCTTACTGACAGTAAGGCGAATACGAAGCGAAGGCAATTAGCTTTATAGGGTGGAAACTTTGAGCATGACAATGCTCAAAGTTTCCACCCTATAAAGCTAATTGCCATAAATCACGAACTATAGTCAAGCCGTTTACACATTAGGTAATACAGAGGTAACCCGCGTAGGTATTCAACATCCGTGATCTTGGTGTGACATTCGATTGTCACCTGACATTTCATGATCACATCTCCGTGACTGCTGAGTCATACAGACGACTGGGCTTCGTCTTGGGTAATGCACGTGACTTCCGTAACCCTAAAATCATCAAAATATTGTATAACTAGCTGACCCGGGCAACTTCGTCTGCGTCACATAAGCGAGAAAAACGAAAGGAAAAAAATCCCCGTTTTTGCAACATTTTTCATTCCTGCTCCGCTCCTTATAATTGTAGCGTGATGTTATATAGCCTAAAGCCTTCCTCGATAAATGGACTATCCAACACAAAAATAATTTTTCAATTCGAACCAGTACTTCCTGAGATGAGCGCGTTCAACCAAACAAACAAACAAACTCTTCTGCTTTATAATATTAGTATAGATTCCCTTGTCAGAAGTAAATTGGAATTTGCAGCTTGCGTTTGGAGTCCATATGAATCAAATATTAGGGTGTATCCTAATAATTGAAAAAAATCAAAAGAACTTCCTACGCAACTTAATTAAGAGAACCCACGGGTACTATCCATTTATGTACCCCACGGATTTTTTGCTAGGTATTCTAGGATACAACTCCCTAGCTGTCCCTAGCTGCCAGATCATTACTGCACTGAAAATTTTACGGAACGTAATTGACTCTCCAGAATTTCACAACATACTATGAAGTGGAAATTACAGTTTATTCCTACTCCTCCGCTATACTTTCTGATTAATTTCGTTGCGGGATCCAAGACAGTTAAATTCATTATCCTGGACTTCGTCGAGTTTCATTGTCTCAGCGCTTTTCTGGTGGTCACCACTGCTCATTCTGGAGGAGTTACAGTGGTTTGGGAATAGTGCATTAAAAAAAATACTATTTTTTTCCCTGACAATTACCTATACTACGTCATAATAATTTGTAACTTAACAAAATGTAGTTTCTTTTCGTTGTTTAATGAATATAATGCAGATGAAACAGATGTAACTGTAGCTTATATAATACGTAAGAAATAAATTAATTAATTACTGTTATTGATGCATAATAACCGTTGTAATCCCTACTAATATTATAAATGTGAATGTAAGTTTTTTTATTACGCTTTCACACGAAAACTACTGAACGGATTTGGATGAAATTTTGCACACAGATAGTTTATAACCTAAATTAAAACATAGGATACTTTTTATCCCAGTAATAAAGATCCCATGGGACATTAATCAAACTTCACGCGGGCGAAGCCGCTCGCAGAAGCAAGTAAATAAATAAATGGCAAGTTTAGCCTACGACTTTTGGGGATAATGATTCGACTAGTGGCACAAAAAGTCTAACAACCAGTCTTACTAAGTGGTATCGTATTATCCAGTATTAACTGGGTTTTGGAGGTCCGATAGGCTGTCGCTCCATGTAAAATACTGGCATTCAGCTGCATCCGGTTAGACTGGAACATAGTTCGGAAAAGGCTAGGCAGATGATGATGATGATTCGACTAGTGCAAGAATTTTAGGAATCGGATCCATAGTTCTGAATCTTCATCTGAAACTATGACACTGTTATCATAACAAACCATCTATTATATTTTAACATCATAAAAACAAACAGACAAACACAATAAAATACTAATAAAGGAGATTCATAGTTATTTCCTTTTGTGCCGTCGTTATTAGGCGTTGAGTAAATTACTCTCAATTTCTATGAAAACAGTTTGCTATAATAAAACATAACACTATTTTTATTATACATGACATGTGTTACATTATAAAGAGTATTTGAGTAGGTATTAGAATAATATAAGATGTAGGTACAGACTTTGGCGTGAAAGTAAGTTATACAGGAAAATTGTGTTTCATTAGAACGTTTTTCTCATTTTTGTGGATACTGTGGGTAGTATATACCTACCGTGAAAGGACGTTCGTTTTTGCATCATTGGTTTTTTTTTATCCGTTTATGGTTCTTCGGATATCAGGCGTTAGAAAAATCAGTTTTTGTTGGCTTCGCATATCACTATCAATAATTATTACGGATAGTAAAAGTGAAAATTATCATCATCATCATGAAGACGATAACTGCTGGACGTAGGTCTGCCCCAAGTGTCATCACATTGACCGGTCCCGTGCGACTCGCATCCAGCAGATTCCCGTAACCTTCACCAGGCCATCGGTCCACCTAGTGACTCAACGTCTTTCGATTCGCGGTGGCCAAAACGGCCCTATCGGCCATCCGAACTTCGAGCAATGTGCCCTGCCAACTGCCACCTAAGTGAAAATAGTTCCCTCGATTTTTTTTATTTTAATATTGAACTTACATGTCCCAAGGGCCTGATTTCAAACTACCCAGGAGACTCAAAACGTCTCAAACTAATCAAGTAATAAAAACCTCGTCAAAATCACGTGTCGTTCAACTCCGTACCCCTTCGCCTTCACTCATTTATCATTCCCAACGTCGAGATGGTTCATTCACTCACTCACTGAAATTCGCACAATTCTGTGCTTTTCATCCTTAGTCCCAATTTTCCACGATAAATCTTCGCTGGGAAACTTGCTCGGCCCGAAATTGTTTTTGAATTATTTTATCGCCTGTTTTTGTTTTTGCCACCTTATTATATGTGTTTTGGTACATACGTAAAATATTTAGTTGGATTTGAGCAAAATGGAAAAGATAAAATAATTTGCAGATTTTCATTCAATTATTACTAAAAATATTCGGATAGTAAGTATTATTTAGGCTTGTCTGTTGAGGCAGCTATTCGCATATTAACGCAGTGCATTTGATGTAATTAAAATAGATTAGATAAATTAATTTAATGGACGTCGAGTATTTAACAAAGAGTTGTGTGGTTTAGAAAGTAATACTTAACATTCCTAATACTTAGAACAGCATTACACTAGACGCTTCACTTAGATAAACATACACCTACATAGACAGAACGAGAGTAGAATCGCTTTACGCTAGCAAAACAAGTGAATGTGAACTTGCACCAAGAACTAGCCATTTTAAACGATGTTTATCGCTACCCGTAGTAACTGTCGCTTAAGGTGAACGCACACCTGTCAGAGCCGTACGAACCAAAAAGCCGAAAGAATCGAATTTTAAAATTACTTGTATGAAGTCCTATGAAACCTCGTACACTTATCCGCGTCGAATCGTAGGAATAGAAGACGTTATATGGATGAGAAAATGTTTCTTTCGGCGCGGTTAAGTGTGCGTTCACCTTTATTATAATATCTAACGAGTATTATAATACAAGACCTGTGTATTTTTAAATGTTTGCGATCTATTGTTGTGATCTTGTTAGTATGGGTGAGGTTAACTATCGTTTCCAATTGCGAGTTTTTGGTGCAAAGCTCGAATTCAATTACTTACCACTGAAACTCTTACAAACAACCACGTGTAAATGGTTGAAGTTGGGTCCTCCGTCTTCGGACAACCTTGTTCGACTTTATTTAAACTACTCGTTGTAGTATAAAAGCATCGGAGGCCCGAATACAAGCTAGAGGGTGGAAATCCCCGTTTTTCTTACTCCTCTGCTATACTTTCCGATTAATTTCGTTGCGGGATCCAAGACAGTAAAATTCATTCTCTGGGACATCGTCGAGCTTCATTGTCTCGGCGCTTTTCTGATGGTCGCCACTGTTGATTCTGGCTTTCAGGAGTTACAGTGGTTTGGAAATAGTGTCGCGGGCTTGTCCCAAATAAAAAAGATTACAAGCCAACGACCAAGTGTATTTGCACCAGAATTGTCTATAACGATGACAGGTGGCTTGGTATTTCTTTATTCCTTTTCATCAGAGCATTAGTGACTTTAAAATCGATATGATTAAAAAAAACATAACTGCACTGAAAAATACACCGTGTTTCCCGGCGATATTTAAAAACTTCGACCGGTCATTGTACTCATCATTATGAACAAAATTAGCTGTGGGAACAGCTAATTTTGTTCATAATGATGAGTACAATGACCGTCACACATGTACACTCCCTTTTCTATGGGGGATGAAGAGCTTAAGAGCGTTCTTCCTACCCCCAAATAGGGATATTTGGGGGTGGGAAGAACGCTCTAAAGCTCTCTAGAGGATTCTCCGACCAGACGGGTGTTATGTCTAGTGGACTATTGCCCGACGGCTGTTGTTGGGATCTCGTATATGCTCTTAAATCGCGGAGAATGTTGCTTGCGCGATTTAGGAATACTGACGTATTTCGCTTGTTAGTTCATCACCTTTGTCATAGATGTCGCTGTAGTACTTTTTGTTCAATGTAGCTGAAGTACTTTTTGTAGTATCGCTACACCTACAATTATGTTCGCATAACTCGTCAAAATTTATGGATAGCTGATTTTTTTTCGCGATTCAGGATGTGGTCCCATGGATTATCATGGTTTATGGATATCATCCAAAAACAAGGAGTATAACTCAAAGTGATAATATGTTTTAAAGACAGCTTAATGTAAACGCGGAATAACCTGCATAGAATATATGTATAGAATTCTAGGATCTTTGAATTATACCAAGCTGCTAGTCACAATCCCCTTTACAATAATGCCAAGTATTTCATAGAATACGTAACAAGGCACATGCTAACTAATGCTGGTGCACCCGACTTTGATTACACATATACACGTGCCTTTGTGAGCTCCTCGTCTTCAACGGCACATGTATTCGGTTCTAACCGGATTGTACCGGAGAATGCTGGTTTAGAATACAGTCATACACTTAAGGGGGAGTGTAGAACCTGGATCATAGTACAGACGTCGGCACAAATCACGCTACTATAATTTGTGCTTCATTAATAGATTTTCAACTCTATTTATAAAGTTTAAAGGTCAAGGTAGATTAGAAAAAAAAATACATTTCAAGTAGCTTTATTTTCTGGCATCTGTACACTGTACATAGATTGACTCGGTTAAGAGGAGAAAAAGCCAAGAGATTCTTGTTCTGGAACTGACCAACCCAACAGAAGCAAAAATCAATTTTACTGGTACCAAAAAGAAGCATATAATACTTAAAAAACCGCCAAATTAACACAAATAATTGCTATCGCCTTCAAATGTCTTATAACAAAACGTATTACTGTATTCTAAAACTTACTAACAACTACATGTTACTATTATGTACCTAAGTATTAACGTAATGTATTTTACAGCTGACGAAAACGGATCCATATCGGAGACGATACCGGACCGGCCCGTCGAGCTGAAGAACTTCCCTAAACTCTGCGACCAACGGAGAAAATATCCAGTACTATACAAACTAGAATTTCAAGTAAGTGGCCAAGTTATTTAATTATTATACAGAGTTATTAAAACACCAAGAACCTTGCAGGAGTAGTTTAATAATATCATAAACAAAAACATTTGTTCTACGACTTTTCCGAAAACAGACAAACAATATTGAACTATCCGTACATACGTCCGAACACCTGATCGAGTTTTTTACGAGAAATTGATTGAAAATCGATGTGTTTTTGCCTGTTTTCGAACAAGTCGTAGAACAAAATAAATGTTATTGTCTTTTTTAAACTTTCACGATCAGAACACATTATAAAACTTATGAATATATTTTATAATATTTTACAACATTTGTTATAAAACTTATGAATACGGGTATTTATCGCGAATTTACCTTTAGCTCTCTTCAGCTTGGAATCTAGTGATCACTAAGTGTACTCGTCAAGTGAAATCGCCTCAATATACGGACACTGTTAGTGTAGTGTACTGTCCTAGTGTGAACCGGCCCTAATTAACATTTATGAAGATGAGTGAGGGTGATTGAATAAACGCCTTCACTTAGCTGTCGCGGTACCTCCAATACTTCAGGCTCCTCGCGACCACGGCTGGTGCAATCCGGTTGAAACGTCGGGATTAAATTAAAGGTAAATTCGCGATAAATATCCGTATTCATAAGTTTTATAACAAATTTTGTTAATTATTTTAGTGATCTACTCCTGCGAGGTTGTTCGTGATAAACAATGAAGCGAATAAAAATATCAAAGTACAACTTAAAATTACTATGCAAGAATTTAAAGACTAGGAGCCCATATTCATACCGTTTCATATAGCATTGTTTGGTGTGAGGCCAAAAGACTCCATCTAAAGAGATAGTAAGTCACTGTAATGGCCGTTCGGACACGGCCACGTACCGCCTGAATGTAAGCTTTGTTCATTGATAAACGCTGTTAGGAAATTAAGTGTCGCCCCCGATATGGGGGATTTAACTTCATCCTTCTTTGATCAGTGATTTTCGAGCTTTGTCATTTATTTTGTGCGATTGTTTTAAACGATGGTAGAAATGGGTTGGGAAAGGTTCATCTTTAAGGGGCCGGCGGAGCATGCAAAGACGAGATAAGAGGAATTTAAATTATCTACAGAAAACTTATTTTCTCATAACTTTTGTTTAAATCAGTGTCCATTCAAGATGTATATTCTGCAATACAATCGAAAGAAATACACACTGCCTTAAGAATATATTTGATTTACAAATTGTGTTGGTATTACTTTTGTATCAACTCTTAATTTCACTAGGTTTCTAATTCCAAAATCAAAATCAAAGCATTTATTTCAAGCTGGCCAGTTACAGGCACTTTTGAATTGTCGAAACAAAAATGAACATTTAAAGTAGCTACAGTTCCAGTCACAAGACATAAAAACTGTGAAAGTACTGTAGTTGTCCATGCCATGAGACTTAAAAGAAAAATGTAGATTACTAGCGAAATGTGGAATGTACTACCGAGTGGTCTGACGGCTGACACTTCAAGGAACACAGTTGTAATGTTATGTTTATTTTGTTAAAATTACTACAATCAACATCATGATGACACTCAGCTGTCAGAAAACCATATTAATTTCATTATTTTTTTAAATGGTACAGGTTTAAACGGTTAAAGCGAAAGTTTTGTCTCAAAGGCCAAACTCTAGCAACTGATTTAAACAGCCAAATAGCCTTTTTAAACGCAACTTGTGTTGTAAAACAATGTTTAAAATAAACTACTTACTATGATTAATCAACAAGAACATGTTTTAATATATATGTCACCGTAAAATTGTCAAACACGTTATATTACAATATAACGTGTTTTTTCTCGCGATATTGTAATGTCTCGAATTATTGTCAACTGAACATACGGAAGTATCTCTGCCCCCATAATCGGGACTTGGGGCACCCCCCGTTAGGTTAGTTAGGTTCCTTTAAACCCTGCACTCGGAAATAAGGGCCCCGCGAAGCGGGCGCTTTTTAGGGGGAATAGGTATAAAGTGTTTTAAGGTTATGTTACATTAATCGGTATTTCTCAGGAATGGTGCATTATCTTTTCATGAGAGTTGTGCCACTGGGCAAGAGGGACCCCTCCTTCCCTCCACACCGCGTAAGTTGACTACCATCGCATGCATTTCACGAAAAATAATGCGTTTTGTTGTAAGCAGTATGTTCATTTAACAATAATTCGAGACTTCACAATATCGCTAGAGATATTACAATATAACGTATTTGACAATTTTACGGTGACATATACACGACACCCATCGGCCAAAAGAAACTAAATACTTACACCTTTTGGATAGACAACTTTTTCTAATAAAATATCCAAAACTGCGGTACAACGAAAACATTTACAACGAAAATCAAGTTAAAAACGATAGTATAATTAAACAAAAGAAAGGCAACGAAAGAAGACATGATTAAATTGACAATTTATGAGCCGGCGACGAAAGAAATTGTCTAAGAGACACACTTCTTGAAGATATAGCAGAAATTGTAATTTGGCATTGTAATTTTGAAACGAAAAACCGGATTGTATTAAGTCAGTCGTGTCATTATACGTCCATTCTCCGGAGAGCGGAAAAAAATGGCGCCCATAACAGATGAAGTCCCCAAAGCAAAAGTCTTCAAGAGGCTTCATAATTTTGTTTATTGTGAATACAAAATCCAGCTTTTTAACTTGATCTTCGTTTAGGTCGTTTTCTTTTGTGGAGTTAATAGATATTTGAGATGATTTATCAGTTATTTGAGTACCGAGATCGTTGAAAGTTATATCTTTTGCGTCTTCCTTTATGTTGATGTTTCGAGTTATTTGTATAAAGCTGCTTACTTTAAATACTTCTAAAACTGTTTTGTTTGTGATTTGTCGGATTTTATATACGAACTTACGATGAATGATTTCTGGCAATAATGTTCTATAATTTATTTACTTGATACTATTTTAGCATTCAAACTAGGTGACTCATTAAGGGGAAGCGTCAGGTGTAGGATTTTTGGAATTGTAAGGTTAGTTTGAGCCGGTATGTAAACACACATACAGAAATACAAACTAAATCTTTAAAATCATCAATACAACCTTCAAAGTTCGTTTAATCCCATTTATAAACCATTTCATAAAAACGTCAATCAGTAGGGTTAAGGGACAACGCACACTTATTCAGCTCTATTCAGCTTATGCCCATAGAAAACCACTATCTAAACGCGTGCGTACGCGTCTCATACTACAAAATCGTTGTTGAAGTTAGATTGATTGAGTTTTTTTTTGTTCTGTAAAGCCAAATTTGTTACGGTTGTAAATCATATTTTAAACAACATACAATCCGACATAACACGACTTCATGGCTTTAATCACCGAACAGTTATACAGAGTTAAAGAAAGAAAGAAACAAAAAATATATATTTAACGTCACTAAATCACACACACAATAAAATAAAAAAGATTCAAAACAGTGAGTAAAACATAGTAGGTATGTGATGTGTGCCTCACGGCTGCGCCAAAAAGGTCCATTTCAGCATTCATAATAGACAGGTTATGCTGCCTGACGCTGGTCTTCCAATGAACCTGGTTGAAGTAATTATTTTAACCCACAGTGAACTGCAACTTGCAAAAGGCCTAAGAAAATTGGGATTTCGCGGGCTATCGTTACGAACTTTAAGTTACGAAAGTTTACATTGACGTCAATGTAAACTTTCGTATAATTTTGTTTCGAAAAATTCCAAAATTAAATCTGTAACTGGAGGAGGTGGTGGCAACAATTAGACCTATATTTATTAGCCACAGGCCTGGACAAGTCAATCGAGAAACAAAAAATTGCAATTTTTTCTCACTCTCAATATATTTAATACATTCAATCTGAAAATTGATGGGAGCACACTCAAAGAGGTCTAGTCCAAATTCGACAATTTCTTCGAGTCGAGGAGCAACGTGACAATGTGAAAAATTAAATCTGTAACTATCATTTATTATTATCTCACGTAGGTACTTCAACTTACCAAACTTGAAGTAAAAATTAAACGGTCCTAACCCACAAAACTTCTACAATGAAACAGACAAATTGAATCATAGTCGAAGACTTTTACGAAATAGATTATGAAGTTCTGGCATAATTCAGTTTCGAAGTTAATCTTTTGGTTGAGTTTAAAAGGAGAAAAAGTATTTCTTTGTCGGAGCATCTCCCTGTGCGCCGGGTAGTTTTAAACTACCTTAACATTATTTCTCACCAGCAGCGGTTTCATATGAAAAATTTGTGGGAAAAATGAAGAAAAATTGTGGTTTTCCGTGCAAAGTCTGCCAATAACTGCTTAAAGTGACTTAAGTTTTCCTCAACCCATTTTTATCACTTTGTTCTATTATTATCTAACCTATTTTTTATCTAATATGTATTTTATTCTGTGGCCCATAACTCAGTTTGCGTGGTTTGATGTGTATGAGTGGGACTAAAATTTAGCCTACGACGTATTCTCAAACCCTACCAAATACAAAAATTCAAATCGGTCAAGCGCTTTCGGAGAAGTTCAATAACAGTATGACACGATATTTTTATACAGGGTGGTGATGACAATACGACAATAAATTAAACTACGCATACCTCAAGACGTTCCTAACAAACAAAAAAAAATCGATTGAAAATATCAAGTAGTTTAGTCATAGGAAATTATTTTTCACCTTCAACATTTGCTGCCAGGAAAAGGTGGCGAGACGATTTGGACGCGCATCACGAGGGTTGGTCCGAGGCGGCACAGGAAAAAAGCACATGGAAGGAATTGGGGGAGGCCTTTGCCCAGCAGTGGGACAGTACAGGCTGATAAAAAAAAAAAAAACATTTGCTACATGATGTATCTGATTTTAAGGAAGCACTAACAGGTTAACAACCCTTGCCAACTCGCTATTTAAAAACTTTCGCAAAATTTGATTTACTGCAAATTAGACCTTAAACCAGGCCAATAAGAGTCATAAAGAGTATCCTTAGAGTTAGATTTTGTCTGTTTTTTTTTTTTAATTTCGGTTTTGGTTTTTTTTAATTGTGTAGAATTATTCCTATGAACTAGTATTACGCGTGTTTTCATTTAATGTCGTATTGTCTTCTCCACTCTGTATAAAGGGTGTAAAACACCTCTTCACTAAGCCGAAAGGCATTTGTTCTTCCCATCACTGCGATATTTTTTTCAACCGACTTCCAAAAAGAGGAGGTTATCAATTCGTCTGTATTTTTTTTTTTTGTGTTTGTTACCTCAGAATTCTCGACTGGGTGAACCGATTTTGATGATTCTTTTTTTGTTTGAAAGCTGGTGCTTGTCGTTTGGTCCCATTTTAATTTGCTGAAGATCTGATGCAGATCTTCCGAGATATACAATGGAACTCTTCAAAAATAGACGGCAAATCTGCAGTAATTGCTGCAATCGCTTGTAGGTTCATTATTCATACTATATCATGACGTAACATCACGCTTGTATGCTCTGAGGGGGTACGCAGATGTGTACAATACTCCCAGATTTCGACAATGTTTGTTGCCTCTGAACTTTCAACTGGGAGAACCGATTTTGATGGTTCTTTTTTTATTTGAAAGCTGGTGCTTCTCGTTTGGTTCCATTTTAATTTGGTTAAGATCTGACCCTGATCTTCTATATGGAACTCTTCAAAAATACACGGCAAAGCTGCAATCATTGCTGCAATCGCTTGGTTGTTTATTGTTTATGTAACATAGTGTCGTAACATCACGCCTGTATGCTCTGAGGGAGTACGCAGAAGTGTACAATACACCCAGATTTCGACAGTTAGATGTGTTAAGTTCCATTTAATTGGATCCCGGAGAAATAGAGGGAATTCCTTAAATTTTATAGGCACACCAGAAGCGATTTGGGTATATTTAGGAAGAGTACGTTCTTGGAGTGATCCCATTTCAATTTGGTAAAGATCTGATGAAGAACTTCGGAAGATAGGCGACGGGAACTCCTCAATAAATGTTAGCAAATGTACTGGGATCGCTGAAATCTCATGTCTCTCTATTGTTTACACCAGTTCATAACAAAAATCACGCCGTTACGCTGTGAAAGGGTAAGCACATATGAACCACTACAAAGTGAAAAATAAAAACTTTTTTGCAAAAAATATAACCGACTTCACACAAAAAAGTGAAAAATAACTTTAGCTTCAGAAGTCGGTGATAAAAAAACTAAATCAATCAAACAAAGGTCACCGACTTTTACGATGTTTTTTTTGTAAGATTTTGACTTTTAACACCTCCACGAACCCCGTACTATTCAATCCATCCATCAGCACAATCTTTAAGTGCGTTAACATTGAGTTCTACCACAAAACATGATATATAACCTCAAAAAATAAAGTTGTTTCCCAGCAATAATTTTTGCGTAAAGGCTTACTTAGTTTGATGTACAGAATGCTTGGTTAACGGCTTTGTGATGAGGTGGTTTACACCCTGTATTAGAAGATTTATCATCATCATAATCATCAGCGGATTAGTTAATGTCAGTCTCCGATTTTTTTGGGTTTTAGGACATGCCGGTTTCCTCACCGTGTTTTTTTTTCTAAAATTTATAGTTAAGAGGCCTTCGGAGCATACGTTTTTCATACAAACGCAATACCAAAATAATTTGTAAATCAAACATATTTTAAGGTAGTGTGTATTTATTTCGATTAGATTACAGAATATATAGGTTCCCAAACACATAATTTAGAATGGACAATGATTTAAACAAGAGTTATGAGAAAAATATTTTAACTATAGAAATTTTAAATTCCTCATATCTCGCCTTTACATCATTGTCCTTTCAAAATATTTATTTGGCAACATCGATATTCTGTAATCCAATCGAAATATATATGTTATGGACCAAGTGATGAATTGGCCATTATACATAATGCCCGGTCATTATGAAAAATTGCCAATATAAGAGTGCAATTTGATAAGAATTATTCAAATAATCAAATTGACCGGGCATTATACATATTGTCCATCACCTTTTGGGCAGAGTAATACAAACATATTTAATTACTATTTTTTTATTGTTATTGTCATAAATATTGAACCATTGAAATAATCAAACTCATTATTTGGATTAATCAAGTCTTATTAAAAAAAAACAAAACATATTAAAAATCGAAAAATTTACAACATGTCTATGTCTAATATTGTTTTATAGAAACGACTTATTACTATCGTACTATATATATCCTAATTTCGTAATGCAGTGTTAACACACTCGCGTTGACACTAAGTTCATCATCATCATCATCAGCCTATAATGTTCCCACTGCTGGGACACGACCTCGTCTCAATGAGAGGGAATGGGCTATAATCTACCACGCGGGCCCAGTGCGGATTGGTAGATGTCACATGCCTTCGAATTTTTGGTTCTAGGACATGCCGGTTTCCTCACGACACTGAGTTACGAAACTGAAACCCATCCGCGTCCGTCCATATTCGCTTACAATGCAAAACTAAACAAAAACAATACCTCTTGAAGTCCGCCGCACGAGCCGCGCGCTGGATGGCGGTCTCTGATTGGTCAAAGCGTGCCACGCCATGTGTGCCTCCCTCCCCGCCCTCACACCGCGTCAAATTTAGCTTTATTATCAAATTGCCCAATTATCGTGTAGCAATATAATAATGACCGTGCAATGTGATAAATAATGAAGTTAAGATAGTATTAATCACTTAGCCCGATAGAGATAGTCATTATGCATAATGCTTGAACATTATGTATAATGCCCGCATTAATCACCTGGTCCATAACATATACACACTACCTTAAGAATATATTTGATTTTCATATTATTTTGGTACTACGTTTGTATGAAAAGCGCCTGCTCTGCCGGCCCCTTAAACGTTGCAAAGCACGTACTTCTGACTAAGCAGCTTTATTTTCATCACTGCCGCAGAACTTTACTGTCCAACTATAAACGCAAAATGAGGACGAGAATATCTAAGTCAAAGTGCACATTTCGGATTTAGACCTTAGAGTCTGAGTTATTCCCGAGCAAAAGAAGTGTCAAAATCAAAATATTTCATTTCACATAAGCCTGCTTACATATGCACTTATAAAATGCCCTTAGAGCGCTGTCGCTTAGTTTATAGTCATTTTTGCCCTGGCTGGAGGCCTTAAATTCAAGGCATCCACAGGACTTGCCCGGTTAAGCAGAAGCCAGTCTTCTCAGACTGAACTGCGAGATGCCCATTCCAAAAAAAAAAAAAGCACTTATAAAATAAAAAAGGTGCAAGATTCGGGTTGGTCGTTACTCCAGTTTTCTTCTATTCTTATTGGATTCAGTACAGTTAACTGAAAAAGACAGCAATAAAATAAACTATTTTAATATTCAGAGAGAGGAGGCGAAATTAAAAATGTTGAGCGCACCACTGTCAGGTTACATGGCTGACGCCTAGTGCACTGTAAATTATCTAGGTTAACCCTCCCCTGACGTGACCCACTTATAGTGCTTTATTCCGTTATTTGGTACGATGGATAAGCATCCCGTTTTTCACAAAAGTGGATGCGGAATTTTGAGAATAAAAATTTACTGCATTTTACAAATAACGGCAAAGATTAAATATTCATTAAAACCAGGTTTTTATTACGTTTAACATGTCGCCGTCCCCGGGGAATAAAATGGTAATCGTAAAAACTAAATTTTACAGGAAAAATAAAAAACGTTTTTTTGTGAATATCTCATAAACTAATATACATAGCGGGATTGTTCTAATACCAAAAGAAAGGTGATTTTTTACAAAAACATTGTAAATTATATTAAATAATTTATCTTTATTAGAAATGCAGTTATTAATTAAAATAACTTTACCATGAATTAAAGGCACATACTTTAACTGTAAAGCAACATTACGATATTATTCGCGTCAAATCTCATGTAATACGTTACTGTAATAATGTATTGCTATGTTATTGGTCGATAAACTGTAAAAGGATCCCATATCGTAATGTACTGTTACCATTTTATTCGCTGGGAAGCAATCAATTACAGATTACAGCATTAGCAACTTACGTGTTTATTCTATGGAAAATTTATTGGACTAACTGGAGGCAAGTATCAAATACTGAATAAATGTTTTGTACTTGTGCAAGGTAATATGCGAAGAAAAATAACAATTTTTGTCTTTAATTTTTTTATTTTTCATAATTTTTAACAACTGTGTAGGAAATCAGCAAAATAATTAGGAACTCTGTACTTCAAAGTACTTACTTCTTATTTTTTAAGAAGCTGATACCGGTAGTTGCTATACTCCGTGTCGTGTACATGCTCAGAGATTTCAGAGTCTGAATGTTCGTTCGGGTTACCTTCGCACCTCGTGAGAGAGTAATAAAACGCATGGCAGTGCTGTGTGATTGCATCAATATTACACAAACTTAATAAATCTGCATGTAGCGCTTTACTTATAGGTATTTGCTGATCATAAGCTTGTCTCAAATGCAAATTGATTGATTCAGCTTCTGCTGCAATTGAGGCTTGTTTTTTTGTAAATTTCGTGTTTGTGTCGTCGAGCTCAGACACGTTGCTCGACGGCACCACTTTTCGCCTTGCTGTTGCTCTACGCCTAGGCGCCCCATGTTATTTTCCTCATCGCTGTCACTGTGGTAAAGTTGTGTACAGCCTCGAACACCACGGCCTGTCATGCAGGCGAAGTGCGGGCCGTTTTGCACGGCACGCGAACTTGAATGACATCATCCGTCGATCTCTAGTCACCATCGGCTTTCCAGCATTATTAGAACCCCATGGTTTGGCACGCGACGATGGCAAGACCCCTGACGGCATGTCTTTGTTTCCATGGAAGATGGGTAGGCCTCTAGTGTGGGAAGCAACATGTGTCGATACTCTTGCGCCTTCTAATCTTCCTAGTTCATCGTGCTGTGCGGGGGCTGCCGCTGGGGCTGCGTAGAACCTCAAGCGGCGAAAGTATAGTAACCTTATTGGTAACTATATTTCCGTTTGGGGTTGAAACTCTAGGACTAAACTCTCCGAGTGCTCATAGCATAGTACATCAAAACGCTTAGTTGACACTTCCCGTAATCCTAGGGCTAGCTTTTACCTCGGCTAAAGGCTTAGCGTTGCCATTCAGCGTGGTAACGCTGCCAGTCTCTTGGGGATATTACCAGTTGACAGCGTTGAGGAGGAGTTTTTTGACGCCATTTTTAAGTTTTTAGTTTAAGTTAGGTAGTTCAGTTTATTTTAGCAAATTAGGAATAATGTACCATCAAAATAAATATACTTTTCATTAGCTTGATCAATTTGGGAGCAGATTCCGCATGAATCTTTCTATGGTTTAAAGAACGAGTAATAAAACATATCCTGCTGATATGGATGGAAGTGGAAATTACAGTTTATTTTCTTGCTCCTCCGCTATACTTTCTGATTAATTTCGTTGCGGGATCCAAGACAGTTAAATTCATTCTCTGGGACTTTGTCGAGCTTCATTGTCTCGGCGCTTTTCTGGTGGGTCATCGTTGATTCTGGCTTTCAGGAGTTACAGTGGTTTGGGCGTGTGTGGCGGGCTTGTCCCAAAAGAAGCCTAGTGTTCTGCAGAATAATGTTGATTGGGGAACCAGATTTCATACAATCGGTACATTTTAGAAATGTTTAGGTGCTCTGATAAATAGTGTCGCTTTATATCTTTCCTGACATAGTGTCCCACTATGTGAGGAAAGATATGAAGCGTGACATAGTGGGATTCTACAGCAGGAAATATTTTAATATGCGCCATCACGCTTTCTTTCGTAGATCACTCATCTTATGGGGCCTGTTTTTATGGATTCCCCTTTTGTCGATTAAACTTCCGTCTCTTTTAATTTTTCTAATGCGGTATAAACGGTTTGTTTGGATATTTTTATCGTATTTAAAAAGTATGTTTTGCAAACGTTAATATTATTATTTAAGTCGTCTGAAGGAATTGAGTATTTTATGGTTTGTGTTCTATTGTTTTTCCATCTAAAGTTATTCGCGTTACAGGTTTAACATCTGTGAGTTGATAAAATGTCGGAAATATACTTTCTCTTTGTTCAGTGGTAAATTTTAATACCGATTACAGAAAATATGTTAGTTTTCGGATACAGTAATCGATATTACTTTTTTTGATTTGTAATAAAATTTATCGTAAAAAACTTAACGATATTAAAATAAAATTGTTGTTACCGGAATAAAATTGTATTGAGCTTTACGCAAATTAGGTTGTCTTTTTTTCCCGCGAATATAATGGTAAGAGCATCTTACTGGAAATGTAACTTATCGAAAGAATTGTAATAGTCTCTAACAATTTTATTCGTTGCAAAAAGTCTACTAAGCATATTAATAAATAATAATGTTAAATTTATTACGATACATATGAAAATCTCGTAATTTCTACAATAACCGTAGGAAATGTCTGAAAAAAATTGACCAAGTGTAATCGGACCTCTAAATATCGAATATGCAATAAACTTAAAACTATCGTAATAGCACATTACCATTTTATTCCCCGGGGACGGCGATGTTTTGTTTCGTTAACTGTCCCGTTGGTCGAGTGGTCGCAATCGCGACTGTGTAGCAAAAGTCCTGGTGTCCATTTCCGGGTCGGGTATATTGTTATTTAGTTTTTCCATCAGAGATTTCTCGGTAGCAGCCGGACGGAGTCTGAATTTGTGTCTGTTTGATGGTAATAAGCTGACCCTCAATTCTTCTAGCTAAATATGAAAAAGGCTTCAACCTTGCCATTTTATTTTTAAGAAAAAAAACGTAAAATATAATTGTTATATTTCGTAAGTGTTGCCAGCCCTTCTCAAAAATAATGCAGAATCCTCTGTGCACAGCATAAAATAACATCGCGAAATTCTTTGTGCTTCACAGCCAGTCGATATCATACAATTTTACACAAGTGCACGGCACTTCAATTAAAATACACAAATTGATCCTCTTCAAAAAACGAACATCACGTCGACCAACCAACCTTCCATCGCGGCGACCTCCCGCCATTTTTCCGATATTCCATTTTCAAAAAACTAACGTAAAAAATGACAAAAAAAAAGTTGGCACCGTCTTTTGTCAACTTTATCGTAGCATCAGGACGAGTGAAGTTTTTTTTTGTTTGCTTTCCCATCACTTCGCCAGCGTCCGGTGAGATATAACCTCGAATAAAAAATAAACTTGCGGTCGACCGGGAAATTTTATCTGCCCTTTGCCTTTTTACAAGGTTTTTATCATGAAGGGGAGTATGAATTATTTACGCGGTTAGGGCTACGAATAGTAAAAACTGGTTCAAACTTAGCAGGAATAGCAGTAGGTATGGTTTTAGTTGTTTTATAAGTAAAAAGAAACATTCTAAAGACTGCACGTAAAATATTTTAAAGCACATAAATTAAAAGTTTTTGTAAAATCTAAAAGTGATGTAAAATCTTTTAGGAAGAAGTTAAGAAAAATATTTGCTGACATCAGAGGTCCGATTTGGCTTCATATTTCAATAATCCTCCATTTTTATACCAATGCGATCAATGAACTGGTTTCCCCGATAACCAATTCAATTACTGCAATATCTTTTGCCGTCCAGTCAGCATTTTCTGGACGAGCCACAAGTTTTAAAATATTGCCAGCGCATTGATACTGCTTGGAATTTTTTGTACACCACAGACGGAATAAATCAAATTAGACTAGGACTTTTTTCCATAGTAAAAAAATATGTTACGTCCCTGTACTACGATATAAAAAGAATTATAAGTAAACAGCCAAAGAATAATCATAATTCACACCAATATTATTTGCAACAGTAAGGGCCAGTTTCACCGGTTGCGGATAAAGTGTCGGTTAGCCTATTAGGAACTTATCTGCCAGATAAACTAACACTTTTCGTTTCACAGGTGTCGGATAGCGATGTCTTGTAGATAAAGTATTAGTTATAACCAGCCTTTAAGTGGTAGATAGTATTAACTATCAGATAACTAACCGACAGTTTATCCGGAACCGGTGAAACTGGCCCTAAAACTTTGATTTTTCCAAAACAACCCAGTTTGTACCCTAAGTTACCAGAGTGAAAATTGTATTTAGACTCTTAGAGCTAGCTGTCTTAGAGCAAAATCTCATAATGTATATTTTTGTTACAGACGGCGGTCAAAGTGGAAACACACTCGTGTCGACACGCAACAAAGAAGACGAATTCACATAAAAACCAAAATCAAAAAGTCATACCATGTAAGTAACTGAGTACCACTTACTTTCCTCTTTTCATATAAATTCGTACTGAAATTTGTGCGCCTCCCTGCTAAATATTTATGACTTTATTCTCCGGTTTATTTATTTGTCAGTTTGAGTAAGTATGATTTACATTACATGTATGTGGCTGGGAATTTAGTCTTCCACGTAAAAATGTGATGACTAATTTGTATTAAGATTTTTACAGTGTGTGTTTTAAAGGGTGTAAATGGACTCTTCAAGAAGTCGTCAACCAAGCTTTCTGCACATCAAACTAAGTAACTTTACGCAAAAATTGTCGCTGGGAATCGATTTTTTTTTGCGGCGAAAAACTTACTTTTTATGGTTAAACTTAATGTAACGTACTCAAAACATTATGCTAATGGATGGATAGAATAGTGCAGGGGTCGTGGAGATGTTTAAAGTAAAAATCTTACAATAAAAATATTTGTTAAAAAAACCTTGTCAAAAATTTGAAACTTTGACTCTCAATATACAAATAGAAGGTTCTCAGGTATGGTCTAGAATAAAAAATAATCGCAATGACAGGAAGAACAAGTGCCTTTCGGCTTCGTTAAGAGTCTTTTTTTTTAAACTCTAAAACATTATTTTAAGTCAATTTTTGACGCCTCTGAACGATGGTACTAAATTATTTTTTATGAGTTTGTGGTCATTTTATAATGATGCGTTATTAAAAGATCCGGCTCGAAGGACCAGACAAGTAAAGAATAAAAAAGCTTTGTGAAGCCATAGTTGCTTTTAAGTTAGTTTATTTAACAAGGAACAAAAACTGGTTTTAGTAAGTATGAGAACGCCCGCTCTTTTTAAACGTTCACGATTAAAAGGTACGCCAGTCCATCTACGGGTTTATCACCTCATTCCTAACATTACACAAAGTACGTTTTTATTCTTGGCTCCCCATAAAGTTTGCTATAAAAGAGAAATCTTTTTTTATGACTTCACCGTGGTCTTGACACGTTGATCTTAGATCTCGGTTCATTCAATGGCGGCAAAGTCGTTTGCGAGTGGTAAATTTAATTTTAATGTTGCTTGGTTTTGACAAGGTCGTTTTTAACTATAAATTGGTCTTTCTTTTGGGTCTGAGCTAAATTGGGGTACTTGGAAAAACTTTGGGCCTAATGCTGCTTTGATGATTAATTGGTTAATAAGAAGTAGATTGCTTTAATAAAAAGGTCGTTTAAGTTGTTCTTAGGCAAGCAGTGTAAAAGATCTTTCTGACTGGTGTTTTTTTTTTAAGAAAAGGTTATTTTTTTGATTCGCTACTTTCTGCGAGAAAATCGGAGTAATTTTTCTAGTCTGACACTAAACAAAATAGTTGGACTACAAACACACAACTTTGTTTCGTATTCATCGATGTTTCATTTCAACAATATCATTAAAACTTTACATTTGCATTGTAAAAATAAAATATTTTTTTTATACATATAATACTCGATGCTAATTATCTGCGGAACCTTTTCCCAAATATGTTAAAGACGGCTTCCAGTCTAGCCGGATGTAGATGAATACAATTTTACATAAAGTGACCGTATATCTGACATCCATATCCCAGATTGTACTGGGTAATACGAAACCCCTTGGTAAGAATGGTTGTCAGACTTTCAGACAACTGAATACCTGTAACGACTATCAAAAATCTACTGATGACAAAGCAGAACCAACGGCAACAAATAACCTAGACAAACGCGGCTAAACCTAAAGATTGACTCGACCGACTGTTATTATTTAAGCACGAGCTCCGTGTAATAAACTCGTAACTAACAAACAGAATCAATTTGCTTGTGAATAACCAAACTAGTAAAACCACAACATTCAATATAAAGGGTGTAAAACACCTCTTCAGGAAGCCGAAAGGCACTTGTGATAGACATTGCGATCATTTTTTGGTTCTACACAACTAAAGT
Organism: Xestia c-nigrum; assembly: GCA_916618015.1. Classification (NCBI taxonomy): domain Eukaryota; kingdom Metazoa; phylum Arthropoda; class Insecta; order Lepidoptera; family Noctuidae; genus Xestia; species Xestia c-nigrum. Next base: position 17,783,259 of record OU745259.1, read on the forward strand.
TAGAACTTTTTGACGAGTTGTTAGGGTTCCGTAGTCGACGAGGAACCCTTATAGTTTCGCCATGACTGTCTGTCCGTCCCCGGTTAATCTCTGTGACCGTTAGCACTAGAAACCTGAAATTTGCTACCAATATGAGTATCAATCACGCCGACAAAGTGGTAAAGTAAAAATTGGAAAAAAATATTTGATTAGGGTAGCCTATTAAAGCGGGAAGTGATTTATTTTTAATTTCAACTTTAGCGTGTGTAATAATGTTGGAAAGGTATTTCAAAATCAATAGGGGTTTACTAAAATCATTTTTTGATAATGTCAATAATTTCGGAAATAATCGCTCCAAAAGTAAAAAACAATGTGTCCCCCCCCCCCTCTAACTTTTGAACCATAAGTTTAGAAAATATGAAAAAAATCTGAAAAGTAGAACTTTATAAGGACTTTCTAGGAAAATCATTTTGAACTTGGATGGAAACAACAGTTTTTGTACAAAAAAGGCAAAAAGTTGTACATAATAATTTCTGGACTAAGTTTGTAGTATAATCTTATATGCAAGCATTTTTTTATTGTGACGGACTGGAAACTACGGAACCCTACACTGAGCGTGGCCCGACACGCTCTCGGCCGGTTTTTTTTGTAAGATTTTGACTTTAACGCCTCCACGACACCCGTACTATTCAATCCATCCATCAGCACTATGATTTAAGTGCGTTACATTGAGTTCTACCACAAAACATGATTTATAACCTCAAAAAAAAGTTGTTTCCCAGCAATCATTTTTGCGTAAAGTTAGTTAGTTTGATGTACAGAATGCTTGGTTAAGGGTTTTGTGATGAGGTGGTTTACACCCTGTATTTAACCGCCTGAAGTTTGTCCGCGAATAAAAGCACAATAGCAACTTGTGAGCTACGGAAACTGCAGTTTTACTGTACATTGTACAACGTTACTGTTGAACAGCATCGTTACCACGCGGTTTTGTCTGCTCACGGCTGAGACAAACGCTCGTATTGTCTGAAAGAGCCTTTGATATGAGCGCGGATTTTGGTGGAATTATTTTTGAGTGGTGTCCTGTTTTTTTTTTGTTTGATTTTGGTTCTGGTTTGTATGTATCAACCACAACTATTTTAAGATATATTTCAAACTGTACTTGATTTGCTGTAAAAGAACATTGTTCGACCACTCGCTGGGTGCAATCAATACAAAAAATGTGTCCATTCTAATTAATAATCAGTTTCTGAAATAGTGAACGAGCTTGTGATGATGTTAAGTATACTGAATTCTAATAAACCATAGATGATAAAACAAAACACGTTGAAATTAATTAACACAAAATTTCATTGTTGTGTGATAGACTGAACCTAATTATGAAAATTTTCATTATTATGTAATGAGCAAACATTTTTAACAATACGTTCGCTCATTCGATACATTGTATTGTACAGGGATTCATTATTATTAACTTGTTTTCATAATCAGTCTTTATTGAGTGATAGTGAAAAGCCTTCAGCTCAATGTCTGTCACAAACTGTGCTAGATTAAAAGTTATAGCAATTTTAATAATAATGATACCTTCAGTTCCGCTTGCATGTTTAACTGCTAGTCATTCTACATTCACTGAGGCCAAAGTGACGAAGGTATTTTTTTATTGTCGGTGAAAATTATTAAAAAAAAAACATTTTCATCCCCCCATCTCGGAAAGAGTTTTTGCTCTTCGATATCTGAGTGCAAAACTCACTCGCTGCGCTCGTGACTCAATTTTAGAGTCTTTAGCTTGCTCGGTCATCAAAATTGAGCACGCGGTTAAAAAACAACTTTGCACTCTTGTATAACAAATAATTATTATTCAATTCTGGCCACACTCATGAAGATTAATGTACAACTAAACTAAAGAACATCAACTGGGGTAATTATCTTTGTGGAAACTAAATTTTCGAGCTGTCTGGTGTTCGAGTGCGATGCGATGATAATGATGGTGATGATTCAGTGGTTAAAATCTCTTTGGACACTTCTTTGCAGGATTGACTTCCAGGAGAAACCTCATCTCCCTGACCTAGTCCTAGTAGTAGTTTTACTTGGGGTCAGAGCTGTTGCTCTTGGTTTTTTCCTGTCTGACGTCACGATATAATTTACTTCTTTCTCTATCATATCATTGTAGAAGCAATCCACCTACATTTAGCGGCGTAGTGGTAGTGAGGGTGCCTTACGTTTTTAGGGTCCTGGGTTTGAATCCCACTAGCAGCAAATGTTTGTGTGATGAGCATGGACATTTGTTTCCGAGTCACGGATGTTTACATGTGAAATAAGTATGTATTTACAAACAAAAAAGGTATAATGTCACCGTAAAATTGTCAAATACGTTACATTGTAATATCTATAGCGATATTGTAAACTATCGAAATATTGTCAAATGAACATACTGCTTACAACATAACGCATTATTTTTCGTGAAATGCATGCGATGGTAGTCAACTCACGCGGTGTGGAGGGAAGGAGGGGTCCCCCTTGCCCAGTGGTACAACTCTCATGAAAAGATAACGAACCATTCCTGATAAATTATTATAACGTAACCTCAAAACACTTTATATTCCTCTAAAAAGCGTAGTCGACGCGACGGGCGATTATGGGGCCAGAGATACTTCCGTATGTTCAGTTGACAATAATTCGAGAGTTTACAATATCGCTAGAGAGAAACACGTTATATTGTAATATAACGTGTTTTACAATTTTACGGTGACATATACATAGTATATCAACTATCTGGTGTCCACGACACAAGCCTTGCTTATTGTGGCACTAGATGGCGCTGTGTGTTAATGTCCAGCGATATTTATTTATTTTCTTTAGCTTTCTTCTCCCTCTCCATCTATCACTCATTCATATCCATCACTCTTTTAATCCCAGGCGTTTCATTTGTCCTCATCACCATCATCAGTCTATAATGTTCCCACTTCTGGGACACAGCCTCCTCTCAACGAGAGGGAAAGGACTATAATCGTTGTCATAACTCCCAGGAAATACCTAAAGTGGTTAAAGCCTTTACCTATCTGTCCCCGGAGAAAGATCTGGGGACATAATGGCAACAATGACACCTGCAAAACGGTCATGAAGTGTTTTATTTATTGTATGGTCGTTTTAGGTAGCATATCAAGTTGTTAAAGGCGTTTTGGTGTGTCTAGCCACAAGTATCTGTATCCGGATCAGGGGTACGTACCCGGTATTACCTAGACCTTGTATATACGTAGGTATGATCCGTACGCCTAAACTATTCATCCGATTTTGATGAATGAGGTGTCAATTGATTCGTTATTATGGCCCGAGTTATACAAACCGTATTACATTTTAACCGGATTCAACAATAGGAGTTGATATTACCTTGTGATATGCACTTTTAACAACACTAGTTGACTCGCCAACGCGCCACCGCACTCGCCAACAGTCTGACAACGACTGACTGCCCCACCTTTTTTTTATGTAGGGTCTCGCAGTTCAGTCTGTGAAGACTGGCTTCTGCTTAACCAGGCAAGTCCTGTGGATGCCTTGAATTTAAGGCCTCCAGCCAGGGCGAAAATTACTATAAACTAAGCGACAGAGCTCTAAGGGCGCCTGTGGGGTACGGACCTCAGCTTAGGGCATCGCTGCTGGGGGCAGCAAAGGGACAGGCTGGATCTGATTGTCATTATTTAGAGACTGTTTTATTACTACAAGACTGCCCCACCACTCGGACCGGTACTTATAACCGAACGACGTGCGCGCACGAGGCAACGTGTAGTGTGATATCTACATACACTACACCTTGTAAACCCTTATTTTAATCAGACCATGCTTTTAGTCGGTTTTTTTGTGCTGGTCTTCAGCTGCATCCGGTTAGACTGGAAGCCGACCCAAACAGTTGGGAAAAGGCTAGGTAGATGATGACTGCAAAAGAAGTGTTATGTTTTTGATGTGTTTGTGTGTATTCTTGTTGTGTTTTCTAAAGTTTCGCGTCATTTGTGCAAACAAACGTCTATTCGGGTTATTATACATTCGTCATAAGTTAATTCATTACATTTTATGTCTTTTGTTTATCAAACAATGTAAAGATATATAACATCCAACGTGGTAATGCTGCCAGCCTTCTGGGTACTTTGCCTGTTGGCAGCGATACCGAGATGTGGACGAATTTTTCGATGCCCTGTATTTTTGATACTTGTAAATATTTGTATTTCTATTAGGTAGTGTGTATATGTCACCGTAAAATAGTCAAACACGTTATATTGTAATCTCTCTAGTAATATTGTAAACTCTCAAAATATTGTCAAACGAACATACTGTTTACAATAAAACGCATTATTTTTCGTGAAATGCATGCGATGGTAGTCAACTGACGCGGTGTGGTGGGAAGGATCCCCATTGGCCAGTGGTACCACTCTCATAAAAAAATAATGTACCATTCCTGAGAAATACCGATTGATATAACCTAACCTTAAAACACTTTATATTCCCTTAAAAATCGGGGCCCCTATATCCGAGTGCAGGGTTTATAGGAACCTAACTACCCTAACGGGGGGTGCCCCAAGTCCCGATTATGGGGCTGAGATACTTCCATCTGTTCAGTTGACAATATTTCGAGAGTTTACAATATCGCTAGAGAAAAACACGTTATATTGTAATATAACGTGTTGGACAATTTTACGGTGACATATACACGTGATTTATTCTAAATAATTAGTCTGTGTTTTAAATTATAAAGATATATTCCAAAGAATAAAATGAACAACAAAACTTCACCACAACATTTCTTATTTACTCCAACGCTCTTCTAGAGCCTCACTGTGACGTCACTACAACTCATTCCGTATTCCGCAGATGACTACAACCGCGTGGTGCTAGAGACGGTGGACCGGGAGCCTGACTCCGACTATATTAATGCTTCCTACATAGATGTGAGTATTTATTATAATTTAACTTATTATATTAAGAGTAGAGGAATGCCAAAAATCCGGCCAAGTGCGAGTCGGACTCGCGCACGAAGAGTTCCGTACTATTATCTATAGAACTATAGACAAAGCAGCAAAAAATCACGTTTGTTGTAATATAACTATTTATTTATAAAGTGAATATACAACTTAATATTATGTGAATATTTCAAGCGTCTATCTGTTGCCATTATTAATTTCGAGCAATAAAACACATTTGTTGTATGGGAGCCCCCTAAACATTTATTTTATTCTATTTTAAGTATTGTTTATTATAAAAACTAAAATACATCATCTGTAAAAATTTCAACTGTCTGGCTGTCACAGTTCATGGGATATAGCCGGGTGACAGACAGACGGACAGTGAAGTCTTAGTAATAGGGTCCCGTTTTTACCTTTGTGTCCGGAACCCTAAATGGATGGGCTGTGTAAAAGATGATATGACACAAAATAAGGTGTCTGATGAGATGACAAGTAATAGAAAAATATTCATGATAAATTGGGATAAGGGCAGGAGAATTATGAACTCAAACTCAAACTATTTATTTCAATTAGACCATTACGGCACTTTTAAATGTCAAAAATACAAAAAAACAAAGCTACAGTCGCTGTCACAAGGCTGACTTGAGAAAGTACTGTAGTTGCCCATTCCCTAGCGTAGATCTACTGAAGATGAACTACCCCAATATCTAATTTCAAAGATTATAATCCCCAACAATACAGCCTTTCATTAAAAGCCAGAGCTCATCTTGCAGCTTAGTATTATGAACACATTAATTAAACGTTCTGACTTAAGCCAAATTATCTATAATGAATAGAGGGTAATTACTGAGAAGCGATCGATGTTCGTTAATTAGGTATTCTGCTTAGTGTCTTAAAAATAATGCTGTTATGATTTCGATTTTTTTATCCTTTTGACTGAATTAATGATGATGATGAATATGAATCTTTACTATCTACACTTCTATACTAATATTATAAAGCAGAAAAGTTTGTATGCTTGTTTGTTTGTTTGTCTGAACTGGCTAATCTCAGGAACTACCGGCTGGAATTGAAAAAATATTTTTGCTTAGGATAGACCATTTATTGAGGAAAGTTATAGGCTATATAACATCACGCTATGATCAATAGGAGCGGAGCAGCAATAAGAAATGTTGCAAGTGGGAAAAAAAACTTCCGTAGACGATCCATTGCGATATCAAAACTTCACGCGAACGAAGTCACGGGCAGAAGCTATTAAGATATAAGATGAACGGACTACCTCGTTGATTAAGAGGTTGTAAAGATGGGAGGGTGTTGCCTGAGCATGAAGTCCTGGGTTCAATTCCCAGGCCGGGCAAATTGTTATTGGGTTTCTTCAAACAGAAATTTCTAAGTAGCAGTCATGTAGTCTAAATTTGTGCCCGGATAATGGCATTAGGCTAGATCCCTATTGCATGGGACTTAAACATAACTGGTGAAAATGTACTGCCTAACATATCGGGGATTACAATGCGTGATGTTATGTTATGTTTAATAAATGAACATTAATCTTATCAGTAAATTGTTCTTCTGTTTGCTACCTAGTTCTAATCTCAAAATATTTCTGTAAAATAGCCGTACAGCCATTTCCATAATGTTCATTAAGCGAACTGATCATCACCATCAATTGTTTCTTACTTTCCCAGGATTATTAAAGTTCAAAAATATTTACAATTATTCCGAACACAACATTTTTGTCAGCCTGTAAAGTGCCACAGAGTGCGAAAGCATAGGCCAAAATCCAAAATCAATCCAAAAGAGAAATCTACACGTGCTACGGCGTAGCTAGCTCGTAGACAGGCACGCGCTACGCCGTAGCTGATTTCGTGACGTCATAGAATCGTCGCTGTTGCGTCTCGCCACAAAAACGAAGAACAAAAATGATTAATTTCAATTCAATTTGTTTCCACAACTTTCCAGGATTAGGGACAGTCGAACCAGGCGCTACGGCGACGATTGTATGACGTCACGAATCAGCTACGGCGTAGCTAGCTCGTACACAGGGACGCGCTACGCCGTAGCTGATTTCGTGACGTCATATAATCGTCGCGGTAGCGCCTCGCCACAAACACGAAGAATAAATGATTAACTTCGTTATTAGGTACAGTCAAACCGAAAAAAATGTACTGAACAAAAGAAACCATTTTATGGTCTACAACCATTATTCCAAAATTGTGTCAAAAATGTAAAGCTATAAAACATAGTAAACAATTCATTGCACTATAACCTCCACATGATAATACAACGTGTAATGTTAAATGCGCAAAACCTCAGACACCCCAAATGTTTTTTTATTCAATTAACCAAATTCTGAGAGAAAAAAACATTTAAAAAATTAAAATGTTTTATGTGCTGTTTTAGTTTTACTGGCAACTAGATTTACTGGCAAGAGTTATTATTATTACGCGTATGAGAAAATTTAAATTGGACGACACCCATTTGTGTTTGTTTGTTTACCTTTTTTGGCGGGTTTGCGCAAGTAATTTAATGGCTTGACCTATTAATGAATAGACAGGGCAACATATTTTTTTTTAAATGTTGGTGCTGCTGGTGATTCTGATCAAACCATTTTCAGGTTTTGCGCATTTACGTGATTGCGTGATTTAACATCCTGTGGCCAAAACATGTATACATAGACAATTGAATGGTTCCTTATACGTGTTTACATCTTTTTGGGTTGACGTACACTCAAAAACAAAGTTAGTAATCAAAGTATAAAAAATAATAAAAAAACATTAAAAAAAATATGCTTTATTGTTTGTACGGTTATAACATGCTTACTGTAAAAACGAACACAAAACAGAACATAAAAAATCTAATATCAATTCTGCTAAGCGTTCAGTTTTCAAAATGTCCGGCACTCCAGTAAATAAAAGTCCGAAGTAACAAACGTTTGAATTCACCATTTTATAAGATGGGTCGCCATCATGAATTCGGTCACGTCCCAACGTAATGACTGTACGAATTGTTGGGCTCAATATCCGACTGAAAAGACCCGAATCAGAAACTGGATGACCCTGGAGGACTAAAGAATATCAACAAGATATGTGTTGAATTGAAATCGTTTCTAAGGTTTCTGATAAAAGTAAGTCTGTTAAGAAGTAGGACCCAATTTGGTGACAAAAGAGTTGGAGTAAAAAGACTGGCAAAGGTTTATTTATTTAACACTGTAAGCACAAATTACAGAGGCGGACTTAATGCCATTGGCATTTGCTACCAGTCAACCTTTAGGCGATGCAAAGACAAGCAGTGGTAGGTGTTATTTCTGCAAATCTGGGAATAATGTTTATTTAATACTACGATAAACTACAAGGATATATAAAGGGTGAGATACCGCGGCCCCGGAACATAAAGGGCGAGGAAGGAACATGGATGGGTTTTAGTCAGTAAGAGTCTGACACTCCCTCCCGCTCCGCCCAGAGTGGGAGAAGTCATTTGATGATTTCCCATCCTAAAAAAAAAAAAAAAAAAGGATATATAAAGGGTGTAAAACACCTCTTAACGAATGCGAAAGGCACTTGTTCTCCTCGTCATTCTGATCATCTTTTTGGTCTACACCATACCTGGGAACCTTCTAGTTACGGAGATATTGGGGGTCAAAGTTTCTAGATTTTGACAAGTTTTTTTTTTAAATACCTACCACTTTTTATCGCATGATTTTTACTTTAAATATCTCTACGACCCCCGTACTATTCAATCCATCCATGCGCACAATGTTTTGAGTGTACATTGAGTTATACCACAAAACATGATTTATAACCCCAAAAAAAAAGTTTTTTCCCAGCAATATTTTTTGCGTAAACTTACTTAGTTTGATATACAGAATGCTTGGTTAACGGCTTTGTGATGAGGTGAAATAGACCCTGTATAATACTATACATACATATGTATCACATTATTAACATATATTAAAATAAATGTAATGATACATTAACACGGATCCCTATACTAACGTAAAAAGATAGACAATGAAGAAAACTTTATTTATTTATTTAAAACATTACCGTTGTGACGAAACTGCCAGCTTCTTCCGAATGTGCTCGCGAAAAAAGTTTCTAAGGATTGATGGAAATGAATAGATCGATGTGTGAAAAAAAATGTGTAGGAAAAAAACCGCAGGTATGTGATGCGTAAATAAAAATATGCTTTATGAATAATTGATAAAGTTTAAAACAGAATGACTAATGGCTGTCCCTGTGGGCTATTTAGTGGGGTTGTTGAAACATAACTGTCATTCAATGATTGATTGATTACGAAAATTGGAGCTCAGAAAAGCTCCTGCTGTAACTTATTAAGAGGCCTCTTACAGTCCACTAGCGCCGCCAATCGAAAAAATGTCATAACTCGTAAATAGAATCAAAATTACAAAATATGTTCTATTATTACTGTGGAAAAGGCAATGACGTAATTGTATAACACCTTATCAACACTTGAAATATAGCTGTTTAGCTAAATCGTGCATTCAAAACATAAACGGCCGTTTTTGTTACAAATGCACGATTTAGCTAAACAGCTATATTTCAAGTGTTGACAATGTGTTATAAAATTACGTTATTGCCTTTTCTACAGTAATAATAGACCACATTTTGTATTTTTGATTCTATTTACGAGTTATGACATTTTTTCGATTGGCGGCGCTAGTGGACTGTAAAACGCCCCTTAAAAATAAGATAAGATAAGATAAGATTGTTTATGTGTCTAAACGTTGCATTATATATCCTTGTAGACGACCGATTGGGGTAGTGGTAGTGACGCTGCCTAACGTTCTTAGGGTCCTGGGTTCGAATCCCGGTAGGAGCAAATGTATGTGTGATGAGCACGGACCTTTGTTTCCGAGTCATGGATGTTTATATGTATTATAATTCTGTATTTACAAACAAAAAAGTATGTGTACATCTATCATCATCATCATCAGCCTATTAATGTTCCCACTGATGGGACACAGGTATCCGAGGGAATGGGCTTTAATCCACCATGCGGGGCCATTGACAGATGTCACGTTATGAACCGTTATGAAACCGTTATGTCTAGGACATGACGGTTTCTTCACGATGTTTTTTTTCACCGTTTTGAGAGCAGTGGTGATGAAATAAATTACACAAAGTAATGCGCCTGTCTGATTTCAAACCCACAACTTACTGTTCATAAATCGGGGCCGCCACCGCTGGGCCACCGCTGCTCTCTTCTATATATATATATTGTCGCAGCCAATTCGTATAACACGCCGTACTACATAGGTAATGGCGCGCCGGATTGTATAAAGTCGCCGTTATGTAATGCGGCGTTCAACGTTTAGCCGTATTGTAAAAAAATCAGATAAAATTCTGAAAATTAGTAGTAGACGTAGATCCGCTACGCGGGGCTCCTATTTCTGTTTGCAGGGTTTAAAGTAACCTAGCGTCGGGTGCCCTAAGTACCGAGCTCGCTTCCAAAGCGGCGTCTCAACGATGCGCCCGTTTGTATTTGGGCGGCACGTTTACGCCTCTTTGACGAACGCAAAGTACTCACTCAATGCGGCGTACTTTATTTCAGCCGAATTGTAATCCGGCTGAACGTGACGACGCCGCATTACATAACAGTGACGTTTTACAATCCGTTTTAAAATTTGGCTGCGACATATATTAATACACAAAATTGCAGTGTTTGTAATTTGATGGTGCGAGTTACACCTTCCCACTTGGGTCCGCATACGGCACGAACCGGTCTTTCTCACGGCAAAATTATTACAAGTGTGTGAAGGAAAAGAAAACACAAAGAATGTTAACACACTTCTTTGCTAGGTGCTTTCTATATTGTCTAAAGATACAATATCCTTGTTCTTCTCAACTGTTACTATCTCCGCAGCAACTTACGAGTTATGACATTTTTTCGATTGGCGGCGCTACTGGACTGTAAGAGGGCTCTTAATATTCACAAAACAGATAGTTACAGAAGACTATTTTTGTAACATTTAAATACGGGGTGTAAAACGATCACAAAGTCTACCATATTTTCTGCATATCAACGTCAAAACGCTGAGCAAAAATTATTGTTGGGAAACGGCCGGTGGTAGTGGTTTAAACAGGGTGTAAACCACCTAATCATAAAGCCGTCAACCAAGTATTCTGTACATCAAACTAAAGATCTTTACGCAAAAATTATTGCTGGGAAACGACTGCGAAAAATCATGTTTTGTGGTAGAACTCAATGTAACGCTCTCAAAATATTGTGTTGAGGATGGATTGAAAAGGTTGTACGGGGGTCGTAGAGGTTTTAAAAGTAAAAAACTTACAATAAAAACTTGTATTTAAAAAAACTTGTCAAAAAGTTAAGGGAAGAGGAGAATAAGTGCCTTTCGGCTTCGTTAAGAGGTATTTACACCCTTTATGTGTCTACCCAAAACATTGTGATGATGCTGATGAGGGATACGTTGAATCACCGAACGCTTTCATAGAACGGTTAGTCAAAATCAACCCTGTACAATTAAGATAAAGTTTATTTTGGATGAATACATAGTTTTTTTTTAAAACGTGTTGTAATGTGGAACTTTAAACTTCAATAACTCTAGAGCAAGGAGGTATCGCCGTACGTACAGTCGTTCCACGTTTACGTCATCTCCGTTACTGACAAAAGCAACCATATTGTGGCAGGAATAAAGCTCACTGTTATTTGACAGTTTGTCACTAATATTATGAAATCAAACACTCGCGCTTTCAAAGTAAAATGTTTAATCAACTATATCACAATCACCAATTTATAAATCAAGATAGTACAACAGCAATACAGGTTCACAAACTATGTTTTCTGTTCAACGCCTCGAAATAGACTGACTCTGTCTAAAATCTCCACCACAAGCTGAGTGTTCCCCACTCTAACAGTAGGTCAACACTCAGCATGCTATTCGACCAATCAAAGCAAAGTACACAGTACGTTTGCTCAATTGATTAACTAAAATACATTAAAGCTTAATATTAAAAGTAAATACATGTTTTAATTTAAATAATAATAATTCTGTAATTTTAAAATAGATACAAACTTAAAACCTATATTTAACTGGAACTAATAATTAAAATAGATGTATTTTATTCGTGCACCACTAGTGCCATCTGTCGCTTATGGAAAGAAGTACAATTATTTATTATTATTTTACAAAATCATTACACTAACAGTAACCTGGAAAACGCGTTTATGTGTGTTTATTGCCGTATAACACAAGAGAAAAAGACGACGTTCGGGTCAGACGTGAAATTAATAATAGGAGTGGACCCTCATCACACCCGTACGGCGAGGTTCTGAGGAGACCTCTCTTTAGTCTCTCCAGGGATGTTCCCTAGCATCACAAGCATTGCACGGAGGGAATTTCGGACACATCTTTTAAGAAGAAACTGTGCCTCCTCCCATGTGCGGAATAGACTAGTTTCCACCATCAATAAATTGCAAATCTATGTAGTCCGTCAGTGAGTGTTGGAAAATAATAGACACGTATTTTTTTTGTAAATCAATGAATATTGACAACGATAAAACGCATCAAAACTCGGGAGTAACATCAGAACGCACTAAAAATTATACCACATCGTGACGTATTGAGAATTTTTAAAAGCACCGTTTCTTCTTCAATTTTGGTTTACGATGATAATCTAAGTGACGTACTAATTAGATTTTTTTACTAGACAAGCCTATTGTTACCGGGGTTTTAGAGAGGTAAAAAATATCCCACACATCGGTCGCCTTTTGAACCTCCTTCGGAAAATAAAAAACCAAACAGTTGAGTCTTTTGAAGCTGAACTTCTGTACATCCCTTGTATGCCAAGTAAATACAGTCTCCAAGTCACCTATATACTCCAGACAGGAAACCCTACTAAGCAGGTAAAACCTTTGTAAGGTAAATTGCCGAAAGTAATATTAATTTTCTAGAATTTTCCTTTAAGTTCTCGAAGCCTTATCAGGCGCGTACCTTGATTAAAAAACTGGTACAGACAAGTTTATTATTTACTTTATAAAAAAGGCTTCCGATATTGCCTTTGACGTCTTACGTCTTGATTTAAGGAGGAAAAACTTTTGATGTTAAGACACACCCTCAGTTTCAAGTTGCAAAGAATAATGGCAGTGCAAAAAAAAAACATTTTTTGATTAAAATCCCGGTTTTAATTTCCCTGACAGTAGGTATTAGGTATCTAATTTAAAAAACCAACGAGTGATAATTTAATTTTTTTTATCAACTTAAGCAATTATAATTATTTATTTATTTTATTTTTCCGCTTGTTGCCGGCTCGAGGACCAAACGCAGACTGAATGTTCAGGCTCGGCTTCCCATCACGATGAAATTATGAATTTTATAATGATGGTTCCACACACACATACACAGACCCGCCACAAAGTTTCAAAGTTTTTGTAAACTCTATACATTGAAAGTAAATTCGCCAGTCGTACAGGACCAGTATCGTTTCTTTTTTTTTCTATGTTTAATTATTATTAGTTGTAAATACTGTTAATTTTAATGTGTTTGGTCCTGTGCGGGCTAATACATTTTTTTCTTTCTTTCTTTTTTTAAAATGATTACGTATCTATCCAGCGGATTTATTCAAGACTAACCATTAATAAATGTACGTTATATAAAGAAGCGAGTCTCTTTTGAAGTACGAACTTAATTCCAACAAGGTTCTGAATACAAAAAAAAAAAACAGATTTTCAATTCGAGTAAAAGTTCTATTTTCAAAAGTTCACAAATTAGAAAGTTAAGAATTTTACGTCAATCGAATAAAGAGTCGATACAATAACTGGCTTTTTGGAAATCTATACAATGACACAAGGCTACTAAGAGTCAAAACGAAAGTGATCTTTATTTTCCTTGCAATAATGTTGCTTTTCAATACAGGTGAAATCCGGATACGTGGCAGTTTATTTTGTGAATCGTTATGACTGAAAGTTGCAGTTTTTTCCAAAAAACACGACATAGAAACAGCACCTGGCGAATATTGAGCAAAATATCTTTGTTGATTCCCAGAAATAAATTAATTAATAAATATCGCTGGACATTAACACACAGGGCCACCTAAGCAATGCTTGTGTCGTGGACACTATATAGTTGATATACTAAATATATTTTTTTGTTTGTAAATACATACTTATTATACATATACACATCCATGACTCGGAAACAAATGTCCGTGCTCATCACACAAACATTTGCTCCTACCGGGATTTGAACCCAGGACCCTAAGAACGTAAGGCAGCGTGACTACCACTACGCCAATCGGTCAATTCGTGTTCAAAGTCATTCCGAGTAAAATGTTTTATTGTTGAATAAGGGTGCTGGTACATTCTACTGACGTTTCCAATACTTGCCTAGAATCGTAGATTGATGTTATTCAGGAAAACTTATTTTTTTAGGGAAACGGTAAACGTGACCCTTGGCGGATGTACTTTTTTTTGTGATACATTGATGTTTTACTTTATTTAGACCTAATATAATGAGATGTGTTAATTCAATAAACATTCACTATACCTACCATTATTACTACACTATCTATTGCTGAAAGCTTTATTAAAACCCATTGCGTAGTTTAAACGCGCTAAGCGTTTATACTTACTTTAGACAACGGGAGCGACCTGTATTTTAAGCAAATAAATTATTCTTATTCTTTGTTTTACACTACACTAGCACTTCACCCGCGACTGTGTCCGTGAAAATTGTGATATCTCGACTAGTTTGTATGATATCAATATAATTTATTATTTTATTATTATCTTATTTTACTCGGTAAAGATGTAGCTTTCTAAAAGTAAAATAATTTTTAAAATCGGTTGAGTAGTTCTTGAGTTATCGTAACAAACACACAAACAAAAAATCTGATCTTTCCTCTTCATAATATTAGTTAAGAGAGTTCTGTAAGATTTCTTTGGTTGTAATTGCATTTTTTTCGTGTATCCGTGTATGTGAAAATTATTAGCGTGGATGTGAGATTAGTAGAAGATTAAATTAATTACCTTATGCCATAAATCATGAACCAGCTGGTGTCCATTAAATTTTATTGTAGTCGTAAAAGTCACATTTGATATCCAGTACAGCCTCCGTACGGCTGTTAACTATTACATAGGTATTATTATCTGGATATGTTAGCTTATATATGTCAAATGTCACCGTAAAATTGTAAAACCCGTTAGTTTGTAATCTATCTAGCGAGATTGTAAGCTCTCGAAATCAAACGAACTTACTGCTTATAATTTAACGCATAATACCTATTTCGGTAGATTACATTCTATCGAAGTGAAACCGTTATATTGGGAAATGCATGCGACGGAATTATCTCTGCCCTCATAATCGGGACTTGGGGCACCCCGACGTTAGGTTAGTTAGGTTCCTTTAAACCCTGCAGACAGAAATTGGAACCCCGCTTAGCGAGGAAACTAGCATGCCGCTGCTGCTGGTTTCCTCAAGATGTTTACCTTCACCGGAACAAGTGATAATTATACAATAGGCACATGAATACGAAAAATCCGAGGTGAGTTGTCTTAGGTTGGAACTCGAGACCCATGAATTGGCAGTCCGATGGTCACACCACTAGGCAATGACTCCTACGAAACTCCATGAATATCCGTGAAACATCATGAAACTCCATGAAATTCCATGAAATTCCATGAAATTCCATGAAATTCCATGAAATTCCATGAAATTCCATGAAATTCCATGAAATTCCATGAAATTCCATGAAATTCCATGAAATTCCATGAAATTCCATGAAATTCCATGAAATTCTATGAAAGTCCATGAAAGTCCATAATAAACCATATTTTCCTTTGTCCACAGAGTATATTAAAACCAAATGCGTACATCGTAACTCAGGGTCCAACCGAAGACACGGTGGTGGATTTCTGGCGGATGATCTGGCAGGAGAGAGCCGCCGCCATTGTGATGCTGACCAAGACTTTCGACTTTATTAAGGTAAGACATTGAGAGCGCTCCTGAGCTGGTCCTCCTTGCTAAAGACAAGGATAAATATTTTCAGATGATGGCTAATTAATATTCGGTATATGTAGAGGCACCAGAAGAAGTTGAAGTGTGAGTTTCAACCATTTTGCTCGACTGAGGAGAATAATGTATTTAATTAAGGCGACTACAAGTGTAAGATTCACTGCAGTAAACAAAACCAGAAAAATATATGATACTAGCTTCTGCCCGCGACTTCGTTCGCGTGAATTTCCCGCTTGCAACATTTCTTATTGCTGCTTCGCTCCTATTGGTCATAGCTTGATGTTATACAGCCTTTCTCGATAAATTGATTATCCAACGCAAAAAGATTTTTTCAATTCGAGCTGGTAGTTTTTGAGATTAGCGCGTTCAACCAAACAAACAAACAAACTTAAAACTTCTGCTTTATAATATTAGTATAGATTTTCCAGGATATTTGCTACAATGATAGTGTTTTAAGAACATAATACAATAAACTTTCCTAGATAAAAAAAATCACGAACATTTCTCTTAAAATTTCTTTTAACGAGTAAAAACCATACTAAAATATATGCGATCATTATGATTTTTTGGAAAATAATTCTACAGGCAACATATTAGCATCACAGTGTTTTATTTTTTTAGTCCAATCCTTAGATTTTTTTTAATCGATCGTAACCATTTTGCACTATTCGGCCCGCTGTGACTGACGTAACAACTACTTTGTAGTGCAAGCTGATTAGTACTTTATTCTAACATTATTTCAGACGAAGTTTGAACCACCACAAATAGAGTTGCTAATTTAGATCATGTAGCCGCCTTAACGGCCATAGTATGTACCAGCCGATGCCTGCGGCTTCGCCCGCCTTTACGCTGCTTTAACTAGCATATCCCTTCATATGACTGGTTGTCATACTTCTTGGGCAACTGACTACCTGTAACGACTGTCAAAGATGGACAAATGACAGCCGGGACCAACAGCTTAACGTGCTTACCGAGGCAACTCGGTATATAAAGGCGATCACCCATCCGCAGACCAACCTAAGCAAGGACGGCTTAACCTAAAAATCTGCTCGAGCGGCTGTTACTATGTACCCCCGAGATACTATCTATAAATATTGTTTTTATAAACACTCAATAGTAACATAAACAAATACAAAAAAATCGCACCCTGCAAAAAAACAAAAATATTTTTCTTAGTCATCAACACCAATTTGCAACATAATTACTAAAGACCCACTTGCAAATGAAGCTATTCCGTTCGCGCAATTCGCTTTCATAGCGTTTCTTGCACAGAATTTGTCGCTATTTCATACTCCATTTCCTTGAAAATAAAATACTGAACGCTGTGACTTTGTTAATGTAATAAAGAACTCTTGAAGCTCTTGGTGTACAAAATTATTTTGTTGGAGACTTCATACATCATCATCAGCCTATAATGTTCCCACTGCTGGGACACGGCCTCCTCTCAATGAGAGGGAATGGGCTATAATCTACCACGCGGGCCCAGTGCGGATTGGTAGATGTCACATGTCTTCGAATTTTTGGTTCTAGGACATGCCGGTTTCCTCACGATGTTTTCCTTCACCGTTTTGAGAGCAGCGGTGATGAAATAAATTACACAAAGTAATGCGCCTGTCTGGGTTCGAACCCACGACTTACTGTTCGTAAGTCGGGGCCGCCACCACTGGGCCACCGCTGCTCTCCACTCGTGGAATAGGGATGTCGAAACTTCTCACATTATTGTGTGCTTTAAAAAGACGCTGAAAAAGGAATAAAACAACAAGATCTTAATTAATTTCAGTTATTAAACGGCCGTTGCCTACGAATTTCATCCGTAATATTAGCTATCTGCTAGAGAAAGTCTCGTCAAAATCGGTTTAGCCCTTTTGGAGATTAGCCGGAACAAACAGACAGACAGCCGAAAAAAATGTCTTTCATTATCCTTTCATTAGAAAAGCTGTTATTTCTAAATGGCAAATAGACATTTCAATTTTATTTATGTGTTTAGAAAATTTTGGAAACGTATTAACTGAAAAATACCTAACTATCTTGTATTCTTCTGCAGGGTAAAAGGATTCTCTCTACCTCTTCCTCATGCTTCTTTCTATCTTTTGAAAAACAAATTGTACCTAATTCAAATAAGTTCCTTATTATAATAAGTTCGCCATACCTGTCCCACATTTGGGCATAAACGTACAAAACAAGTTTTTACGGAAAAGGTTATTACATAATACTGAAAGAACATTTTCTTCACGAGTTAAAGTAGAACGCTGTAGAAGTTTTACAAGTATTTTGTAAGGAATTCCTCGTATTTGTTTTATGACAAGCAGTTCGCTGTATCTCTTTATTTTATTGGTGTGTCGCCGTCGCTTATATTTCTTCCGCACGAGGAGACGTGGACGATATACTTTAGATATTTAGGTACAGTCAGCTACAGTGAAAGGGGACACTGTGCTACAAGATTTTAACAAGGATTCTGATACTAAAAGAGTGTTGGATGGAGTAGATAAAGCGATTTTCGAAAAAAAAACAATTCAAAGGTTATTTATGTCACCGTAAAGTTGTAAATACCGTTAGATTATAATCTATCTATGTCGAGCAGAAGAGATAAATTGGTGTTGTGACAAAGTATCATCAAACGGTATTTACAATTTAACGGTGATTTTTACAAAAGAAATCACAGGTTTGCAATCTACTTATATCTTGAAAGACGCTTGTCATGAATCCCTGTGTTTGTGTTTTTTTTAACTGTGCATAGGATTTTGATGCTGTTCGGTCTATGCCTATTAAACAAACGTACGATGTTTTGTCAACAATAAATACCGAGTAGTCAATAAATAAGAAAGAAAGAAAGAAAAATATTTATTTGACGTCAGTTAATAAAGCACACATACATTAATAAATAAAAAAGGTACAACACAATGAGTAGGACTTAGTAGAAATGTGCTGTGTGCCTCACGGCTGCGCCAAAAAGGTCCATTTCAGCATTCATGCCAGACAGGTGATGAAGCTGTCTGACGCTGGTCTTCCAATGAACCTTGAGAAGGTACGATACAGAATAAACGATAATAAAGATTTTATCACCAAACGCTCTCTCACTTCCCGATGGAACAATGATGATTTGAGGCCATACAAATATTTGTTCCGATTCGCAAACCGAAAGTGACCCGGAACAAAAAAGGCGTCTGTCATTGCGGTATTCAGGTCGTGCAATACCGTTATTTGGTTTCGGCTTTTGAGTGATCGCAACGCCATTATTTCGGCCTGCGTTCGGCTTTCATGAAAGCCAGTTTTGTGAATTTTCGGTCACAGTGGGACATCGATCGAATCATTGATTAGATAACTTGTGTTGAAAAGCTTTATTTGTTTCAGAGGGACTAAGTTGCAATAGTTTAGTTTCCACCACCAATAAATTGCAATCTATTTAGTCCGTCCGAAATTTATACCACGGCCGACGTATTAACGTATAATTTTAAACGCGTCAATTTCGGTTTAAGTACCAAATAGAAAAAATACAGGTTAAATATTTTTTGATAATCTCAATGATTAGAATTTTTCAGTTGACAAGTCTGTCAAAAAATCAAAACATGTCATTACTCTTGTGGAGGTCAGTTCAAGTATTTTTACTACGGCCAAGTCTCTACAAGCATTCCTTCAGCAGATTTTTTGTGTTGAAAAATCTGGTTTTTCGTAAGTTTTACAAAAAACTTTTCATCTGCTGGCGATTAACGTAATCACTTTTTTGGGCCGAACATTGTAGGAACCGTGAATAGTCTACTTTTTAACCTGTATTGCTTAAGCATTCGGTTCAAGATTGGTTGAAAAAAAAATAGAGTTTCGAGTAGTTTTATGTGCTAGCATCTGTACATTTATGATCAGTCAGAGACTGTTTTGTAACCGTCAATGATGGCAAAGATAAAAATCCAACGTCGAATAAACATACATAGTTACATAGATCAGACCTTTATACGCAAATCGAGCACAAAATTATTTCAAGCTGAATTTTGTTTCAAGTACTAAAACGCTTTTATCTCGTACACGTTCGAAGATTTGACACTCAATTCGTGCCGACTTTATCTGACTGTAAAATAAGTTCTACCACGCGACCACGAAGTAAAAAATAAGTGCAGAAGGACTAGAATTTTTTTGAGGAGTACATCGACTATCGACTTGAAGAAAGTAAATAGCCCCCTTAATTAGTGTCCCTTTATATAAGTAGAAGAACCGATTATGATAGAATTCGTCAGGAAAAATACCGTTCACTTCCATTCTAACCTTTCAAGCAGTCAAGTCATAATAACATTTTCGGGGCACCAAAACTACAGGCAATATAAGAATGCCTTTGGACCTAAACTAGTGGAAGTTTCTTTGAATGCACTTCTATAACGACTTTTCTACCATCATTTCTCTCAGTAGCAGCGACGGAGTCACAGATGACAGATACTACACTCCATGTACTTACACGCGCTAATCACCTACCGAGCGCCGGGCAACCGGTAGCCCATAGCGCACGCACTGGGTTGTCAACAGCCGCGCGGCGTGCACGTACGCACGTTCCCCAAAGAAAACTTGAACTTATTAAAACTATTTGACCGATTTCGAATATTCTCTATGTTAAAGTTTAACAATTAGGAATTTAAGGAAGGGGAAATAAAATATTAATCATTACATCAAAATTACGCTGATTTTTTAACAATTCTTTTTTATACATATTTCGTTGTTATACTTATTTTTAAAACAATTGTAAATTCTGATACATTATAGAACATGTTTTATTTTATATTGTACGTCTATACTAAAAATCCCGTCAATTTCGTCGACAGAGGCAGCCCTAGCAATTCACAATATCCAGACGGCTGCGCGACCTACAAAGCAAAACCCACTTTACGTTAGTAAGGTTAGGTACATTTTCGTTCGCAGCGTCTATCGACTTGAAAGTGTAGGCTATTATAGCGGTAGGTATTGAAAATTTTGTATGGAGTGAGTTATCTGGTAATCTGTGACGGAGTCTTGATATGTGCCCGATTAACAGCAATAGGCTCACTATATCTTACATGGACTTAACTGCCGATAGAAGTCAAAAATTTTAGCCGGCTACGAGTGCTACGAAGCGTTCTGTGACGGTCACGCGAGTTCCAAGATTTGTGTTTTACCCAAAAATAGCTCAACGCGTTTAAAGAAGCTTTCACTTCAAAAAATTGGGGCCCTCTGATGCCCCAAAAGTCTGAGACCAAGATTCAGAGACCTCATCGCCATTTCAATTCAATTTCTTTATTTATATATTATACCTTTTAAACTAACATTATAAATTAAATACAAGAAAAAAAATAAGACTTAAAACTATCTCAAAAACACTACTTATGTCGGGTGTCCAGTGGTAGTAGTTTACTTTGATAAGTAACTTCTTCTTAGGTATAAACTTTCTTCAAATTAAAATAATGTTAATAATTTAAGATAATGTACTTGTTCACATTTACTTTTAGACTAAAGAGTTACACAAATTATGGAATATTTCGTGCCTTATTCGTAACTTTAGGAATGTTCTGGAACAATTACTAACGAACAAAATGGAATGCAACCTCGAGGCGGTTTCTTAGAGATTCTTAACTTCGGATTGTGAAGTTAAGAGGTGCGGTAAAATTTAGAGAGAGGAATAAAATTGTTCATGAATTTTACAAATTTCATGAAGTGTCGTAGAGCTACGCTGTAAGGATGTTTGACTTAAGAGTATGTCTTACTTAAGGGGCTGGCGGAGCATGCGTTTTTCATACAAACGTAATACCAAAATAATATGAAAATCAAACATATTCTTTAAGATAGTGTGTATATATTTCGATTGGATTACAGATTATCTATGTTCCCATACAAATATTTTGGAAGGACAATGATATAAAGGCTAGATATGAGGAATTTAAAATTTCTATAGAAAATTTGTTTTTCTACTAACTCTTGTTTGAATCAGTATCCATTCAAAATATGTGTTTGGGAACCTATATATTCTGTAATACAATCGAAATAAATACACACTACCTTAAGAATATGTTTGATTTACAAATTATTTTGGTATTACGTTTGTATGAAAAACGCATGTTCCGCAGGCCTCGTAAGGCCGATGCTTCAGGGCAGCCCGCGAAATTCAAATTTTCCAATGTTTTTTTTGCAATTTGCAGAGCAGTGCCAAGTTGTACCCAAGAAAAAAATAATTTTGCGGGCCACCCTGGCGCTTTTACCCTATGAGTCTATGTCTTTGAAAATCAATGCAATACATGTTTTGAGTTCTTTTTTCACTAATCGTTTATATCCACACTCATGGAGATTGTAAATGAACAAACCAATTACTTTCGGATCGGTTTTCTATTTCCTATAAATTGTCCAACTGCTGGGTAAAGACCTTCCCCATAGCCATCCACTCTTTTCTCTGTGCAGTTTTCTCCGGCCAATTTCTCAAAGACGCTACGGCAAGTCGTTACGACAGCTTTTTCTTGGCCATCCTCGGCGACAACGCGACGCCCGTGTTGATGACTCTAGCCCTTTCGCGTGCATTCTACAGACATGGCCCGCCCAATTCCACTTCAACCCAGCAGTCTTATTGCCTGCATCAGCAATTCCAGTTTTTGAGCGAATTGTGGTTTTGGGAAATTTGTCGCTGAGCTTAATTCGGATCGGTTATCCGTGTTTAAACTGCATGTAGGTAGACTAGGTAGTTACTTGGTGATGCTTCTGTACGTTTAATCTTCATAAACCTTTTGTTGTAATGAACAACTCATACTCCTGAATCTATTTCACAAGACAGAGTAAAAAAAAAAAAAAAAAAAAGAAAGAAGAAAGTTTGTTTTACAGCTCTCGGCTCAGAAACACTACTCGCCTACGGCTCGTCTGTTAATACCGCCTCGAACTTTTTTTCCGCGCTTTGCTTTCGCCACTTTGAAGGAAGCAAAGGAATGAAGCCGTTATACAGCCTAATATAAAAAATGGTTATTTTTATATATTTTTGAATATAGAACACAAATAAATGATAATTTGTTTATAAAAGTGAATATTAGTTTTATATAATCATGTTTATCTATGATATTAAGTTTATAAACACAAATTGAATATTTAAAAAAAAAATACGCCATACAGACGTAGATCGCTTTGCCAGAAATAAAAATTAACATTCACCTCTGACTATAGGCATTGAACCAAGTTGGACTTAGTATAGATATAGTTATCTGTGGCAATTTTACTTTTTGCACACGTGTAGAAAAATATCAAAAACGCACGAGTGTGAAATACACTGCATTTTGAACCTAGGAAGTGTATTGAAAAGACAAAATTTGTCCATTCTCTAGGCGAAAACTCCGACTTATAACACTTCATCCTTTTTATTACGGACATCCTCCATACGAAACTCAAAATTATACTCTTTATATATTTGCGTGCTTTACAAATTGCAGTCTCACCCTCCCATTAAAGTAATTCCTCATATTCCTACGATTGTCAGAAACATTCTGTTTACTGAATTCCGGACGGACAGCCAGTGTTTTTGACAGTTCTGACACTTTGACCGACGCGCGACGGGTTCTGTACACCTACATTATGTTATATTGCTTTACGTGTATAAAGAATGTAAAAAGAACTTGCATGGCCTTTTGGCCTAGTTCAGGACATTTCATTGATTTTTATTTTTTATTTTTTATCAATGGTTAGTTTTCATTAATCTTAAATAATGTAATTTTTTTGTGTTTCAGGACAAAACACATAAAAATTTACATTATTAACGGGCTAATAAATGCTTTTTCTTTCTTTCTTTTACGGTGTTTTGAGTGTATTACAATGGGTTATACCATAAGACGTGATTATTTGTCCCAAACAAAAAGTACTTTGTCAGCTATAATTTTTGCGTAAAGTTACTTAGTTTGATGTACAGAATGCTTGGTTGACAGCTTTGTCGCACCTCTCAGGCGTGCGCGGGGCACAACCCGTAGCAGATCTATATCTGCTACGTTTATGTTACTTAGGTTTCACTTATATTGGCAGTCTCCAAAAACTGCCCTGCATATTTTATTTCCTACATTCACTTTGGTTTGCTTTAGTTTTTCTCCTGAATCTATACCCTTTTCTTGAGTATATATCCGAAGATCAGCATCAGATCTTCACCAATTTTAACGGGACCACAGCGAAATAATATTCTTCCAAACAAAAGAAGAATCATCAAAATCGGTTTACAATTGGCGAAGATATCGCTGAACATACAGCTCCTCCTTTTCGAAGTCGGTTAAAAAAACCAATTTAATTAAAAGCCTTTTCATCTATAACAAAACAAGTATCACCATATTGACTTCATCTCAACCGTCGACAGCCCTCAAACTTCACTACAACTTCCCTCCTCCCGCTCTCTTGAGGGGAAACTGCCTCAACAAATCATAAAGCGATCAAACAATACCGAACGATCCCTTCCTTCTTGTTTGTTTAATCCTGTCGGATTAGGAAGCTGCCTAACTCCAGCATTATAGGTAAAACACGATATTGCGAGTTTCCCGATTACGGTAATGTTAGAATATTAAGTGGATGGCGAGCCATCATCACGGTTTTGATATAAAGGGCCTCGCCTAAAAGTGCACTACGTTAGTTCGACAAGATGTGCGACTCATCGTTTTTTGAATGCATTCTTCCACTGGCAGAATGCTAAATTATTCGTGAGTGCTATAGGCCACAAATTATATCTAGACTTCTATACTAATATTATAAAGCAGAAGAGTTTGTTTGTTTGGTTGAACGCGCTAATCTCAGGAACTACCGGCTCGAATTGAAAAAATATTTTTGCGTTGGATAGTCCATTTATCGAGGGAGGCTATAGGCTATATAACATCACGCTATGACCAATAGGAGCGGAGCAGCAATAAGAAATGTTGCAAGCGGGAAAAAAGCTTTCGTTGAGCGAAATCGCGGGCAGATACTAGTTTATAATAGGTACATTAGACGCGCTATCGCTTTGGCAAACGACATCGCGGGCGAGTTACTGCGGAATAATAGTTTTTTGTATGACAATATTCCCGATGTTCGCTCTTTTAAGTCTCTTTGATGACGCAGGAATCGCAGTTACATGGAAGAAGGTACATAGTAAGCTACAGCATCCCGCTGTTTTGCGTTAGCATAACTTAACATCACGCCTGTATTACCGAAGAGTTAGGCAGAGGTGTACATAATAATACACCCACAATTCGCCAATTATGTTACAAATCCAAAATTCGTGACTATCTGCTGAAAAATTCATGATGAAAAACATAAGAAAATTTTACTCGACCTGAGAATCAAACCGAGGACTGAGGTAGTCGTAAAGATTGCCCTCATTCGGAAAACGGCTTCCATATACAAAATAATAATAACGCTGGACATTAACACAGCACCATCTAGTGCCACACTAACCAAGGCTTGTGTCGTGGAAATCAGATAGTTAATATACTATATGTATATTTTTTTATCATGTTCACTACATCAATAAAAAAAAACAAAAGTGGTCCGGTAAATATTTAGTTTTTAATGTTTAAAGGACGCATTCAGAAAGTTGTCAACCTCGCAAATACGTATCAAATATTTATCTTTTCTAATTAATTACGAAATATTACTGTATGGAAATAAGAAATCTGGTTAATTAGCGAACTAAAATATTGAGTCTCGTAGGGCTAGAGGGCGCAAGCTTGAGTCCTGAGCATGAAGTCCTGGTCTCGACTTCAAGGTCTGCCAAAGTGCCAGATATTTCTCAGTAAAAGCGTTGGAAGCTCATCTGTCCCCGGTTCATTGCAATAGGCTCCCCTCCCCCCCCATTACATGGAACTTAAAGATAATAACTTGCAAAATGAGGTTGTACTATTATCTACACCTTTGCCACACCCTTTGGGGATAATAAATGTGAAACAAAGCACAGCATGTTTTGTAAAAAAGATTATTAAATAATCAAATAGGTTATTATTATGGTAACAAAAATAAAAATGTCTATCGTAAAATATACGATTTCCATAAGTATAAAATAATGGTGTGTTCTGAATAACAAGCAACAAACTCATATTATGCTCGTTACGTTTTTAAGCAGTGAGCGTAAAAAATGCAGACAATTTGCAAGCGTTCAACTCGTGTGCTCTCGGTTTTATTTCATGTAGCAAAAATGCGTTCGTGTGAGCGAGTTATGAGCAGTTCGAATAGTTTAGCGTGCGAATCGGGCGAGTTTTACTTTTCAGTTCATTTCAACACCCAAGTGAGCTGTGAAACTATTAACCTCGAGTTATTTGTTCAAATTGTGTGTTAACAATTCTTTGATTCAATAAACAGGCTGTAAACCACCTCATCACAGAGCCATTAACCAAGCATTCCAAATTATTGCTGGGAAACAACTTTTTTTTTTGAGTTTATAAATCATGTTTTGTGGTAGAACTCAATGTAACGCACTTAAATCTTTGTGCTGATGGATTGATTGAATAATAGTACGGGAGTCATGGAGGTGTTAAAAGTCAAAATTTTACAACAAAAACTTGTTTTTAAAAACAAACCTTACCAAAAAATATCTCCGTAACTAGAAGGTTCCCAGGTATGGTGTAGAACAAAAAAATGATCGCAATGATAGGGAGAACAAGTGCGTTTCAGCTTCGTGAAGTGTTTTCACCCTTTATTGTTATTGTCGTTGAATATTATTTCGTTTCTTGAAGTTTTTGATGAATGCTGCTGAAAGTGCCAAACTACTCGTAGTAGCTGAATTGTGGGTGGACACTATTCAGATGGCCATTGACACGCTAACATGTATATTTTTGTTAGACTTTGGCCTCAGCGACAGCTTTTTGTAATAAATAAAATTCATTTATTTCAGGTTCCCCCATATTAAAAATACACGTTACGAGACACGAGAAAAATACAAATCACAATTTAACATATAAAATAAAATAATAATAAATACAATGTCAATCAATCAGAAATACAAAAAACAACAAAAAAAAATAAATTGAAATCATCCCGTGCTTACTTTATTTTCTTAAAAAATCGGTGGTAACTGTTACTTGCGACTTCATTCGGACACAAGCTACAACCTCTAGGCCCTGTTTGTTTGGCTACCAGAGCATTTAAAAACAATCTGTAGTAACTCGCAAACCTATATCGATTAAAAATACGATATTTCTAACCAAGTACCCCAATGGTACTTGGTCATAATTATTAGTCTTGACTGCCCCGTCTATTTTTTTCTTAGCCTACAATTTTGTCCCGCTGTTGGGCAAAGGCCTCACCCATAGCCTAGGCGTCCCTCGGTGAGGACGCCGCGTCGATACATTATTGCCCATAAATTATTTGATAGATCGGTACTAATTTTCTATATTTCTTGTTCCACTAGGTGATGTGTGTCCAGTACTGGCCACCAAATAAAGAAAAGGACGAGACGTACGGAGACATCAGCGTTGGCATTGTTCAGGAGGAAGAGCTCGCCAACTTCCACATACGAACCTTCAGGCTTTACAAGAGTGAAAAGAATGTAAGTACAAGTAGTATTTACAAGAGTGAAAAGAATGTAAGTACAAGTAGTATTTACAAGAGTGAAAAGAATGTAAGTACAAGTAGTATTTACAAGAGTGAAAAGAATGTAAGTACAAGTAGTATTTACAAGAGTGAAAAGAATGTAAGTACAAGTAGTATTTACAAGAGTGAAAAGAATGTAAGTACAAGTAGTATTTACAAGAGTGAAAAGAATGTAAGTACAAGTAGTATTTACAAGAGTGAAAAGAATTTAAGTACAAGTAGTATTTACAAGAGTGAAAAGAATGTAAGTACAAGTAGTATTTAATTAGATTTGCATACCCATGAGACGGAGGAAAATTAACATTTTTTTGTTTTTTTTTTCGGATGGGAATTCATGGGAGTGTCAGACTTTTACTGACTAAAACCCTTCCTCACCCTTTATGTTCCGGGGCCACGGTATCTCTTTCGAACAATCCCGCAGCCTCGAAAGAACATGGGCCTGTGGACGGTAAGCCATGAGCTAGCTCGCCGTCCGTCCGTGTCGACGGCGCGATCGTGTTCCACGCGCGCCTCGAAGAGGTGACCGCAAGTAAGGGGTCATGCCTGCCGAGGCTGCAGGACTGTTCGGACGAGATACGGCGGCCCTGAAACACAGAAGTCTAACAAGGAACATGGATGAGTTTTAATCGGTAAAAGTGTGACCTCCCTCTCCGCCCAAAGCGCACATTATTTGTTTACGTGAAAAATTCCGTCCAAAACTTTTTGGAAATCTTTCTAACGGACGTATTATTTTTGGCATCCACCATATTAATGTCATGCCCACCTCGTTGGTTGAGTGTTATTTTTCAAAGTCGGACAAAGTGCACCAATCGATACTTATCAATGACGACATTGATAAGTATCGATTGGTGCCCCCTTGTCGGCATTAGACTTGCCTTATTACATTAGACTTCAAAGACACGACATACTTTCGGACATTGCTTGTTAATACCTAGTCATAACGATAACTTACTTCATTTCCCGGTTTTCAGTTGATATAACCAGGATTTCACTTACCTACTCAGACCTAGTCGAATGAAATAATGTCAATATTAAGCTCCTAACTTGAGGAGCTCGTGGCTAAATAATAACAGCCGCTCGGGCCGATCTTTTGGGTTAAGCCGTGCTTGCCTAGGTTGGTCTGTGGATGGATGACCACCTTTACATACCGAGTTTCCTCCATGCCTCGGAAAGCACGTTAAGCTGTTTGGTCCCGGCTGTCATTTGTACATCTTTGGCAGTCGTTACAGGTATTCAGTGGCCCAAATAGTCTGACAACCAGTCTTACCAAGGGGTATCGTATTACCCAGTATTAACTGGGTTGTGGAGAACAAATAGGCAGTCGCTCCATGTGAAATACTAATATTCAGCTGCATCCGGTTAGACTGGAAGCCGACTCAACGTAGCCGTGAAAAGGCTAGGCAGATGATGATCAAGCTCCTAAAAAGAATAGGCGAAAAACATAAACTAATTCCATTTTTACAACCTCCAAGAAAATCCCTCAGTTCAAATATTTAAAAGAATCTCTTTATTTGAAAACTTTGTTTCAAAGAGGTCGTGAGAAATGTTTCTCGTCTCAAGTAGTCGGCACATCCATTTATTTCTTGGTAAGCAGATTACTCTCTCTCTGGAACAGAAGTTCTAGTTTGCATTATTTACTATTTGAATTTTCCTAGTGCAAACAGAGAAATGGAATAGTAACTGGTTTTATGTACTTTCTGGGTTACTTGTTGAGGTCAAATGGAACTTGCTTCTGATGGCCTACCTCCTGTTAATCAGCATCTGCTGTGCGAAATTATCGTATTAATAATTTCACTGATTTCATAAAAAGTTTTGAGTGAGATTCAATTCTGTTACTACAAACGTGTTACGGTCGGAAATCATGCAGGCCAATGTGGACTGGTCTTTGGTTTTGTCTAGCTCATTCGGCCATCTCCTGCGAAGTCTAGGCGTTCTGGTTTTGTCAGGGCCCCACATCGTACTTATTTTGGCCCACAGCTCGTCAGGCATCATACGACAGGCATGGCCAGCCCAGCCCAGTTTTTTTCTCAGCAGTGGGAACAGAATAGAATGATAACGATGATGACCCTGGCGAAAGATTATATTGCTCTCAAAGAATCGATGTGCGCTGCGAAAATTTTACAATCGCGTAAATTATCGTTTACGATTTTAAATTATTAATTAAATAGCGAACTCAACAATAACAACCAATACCTGTTAATAAATTAAGTAAATATTTTGTCGAGTAATAAAATAAATTTTAATTTGATTGTACATGATTCTCATTTAATATTCATACAATAAACTCGCTCACTGGACGTACATTCATTTTTAATTATGTCGCCACAGCAATTTCTTTTTGATGTTGTTAACAAAACTTGTAAATCATTAGCAGAACAATAATTAGGCCCGTAATATCCCTATCCCTACTTTTATATAAATGTAAATGTAAGTTTGTTTGTTACGCTTTCACGCGGAAACTACTCAACCGATCATCATGAAACTTTGTACACATATTCTTAGAGGTATTAGAAGTAACATAAGACTCTTTTTATTAAAAAAAAATTAACCCTCACTCGCAGACGAAGTTGCGCGGGTCAGCTAGTCTTCCATAAATCTTTAAACGAAGGACACGAAACAGAAAGGTGTTTTTCTTTTTGATCTATTAACTGCAGAGCGGTGATCGGCTGCCAATTCATAGGTTAGGAGTTCGAACCCAGGATACGCACCTGAGATTTTTCGAATGTATGTACGTATTATATTATTATCACTTACATCGGTGAAAGAAAACATCGTGAGGAAACCAAACCAGCATGTTACTAGAATTTCTCGCCGGCATATAATCCCAAGTCAGAGACCAACGGCATAATAACTCTAAACCAGGTTATGCACTAACCTCGCAGAAAAAAATAAAAACCCATGTACTAACCTGTCCAGTTTTACCAAAGAGTTTCGTTTTATAAGTCACTAAGATATGGAAGACAAAAAGGCAATCGCTCCATAGAAAATACTGGCATTGAACTGCATCCAGTAAGACCTGAAGCTGAAACAAACACAGTTAAGAGAAGAATAATTAAATTAATGATGATAATATATTTGCTTTTCGACTCTTTTTGTAACTGATAGGAAATCAAAAAAACAACAGGTTTAGGCGGAGTGGAAAGGCAGGCCAGGCCCGCACCCGGTTCATCTTCCACGGCGGCTGGGACGTGAGATTCTCTTCCTCTCTCGTCCCGCCACCTCCCTCGCTAGCATGACTGCTTCACAGAAGAGTTGACGGCTTCCCATTCCCTCTCGCTCCGGACCATGGCCGGACGTGAGAGGTCGCCGCCGCCGATTGATTTACGATTCTCACCTCTATTTCTTCAACAGGTGGTGGTGGAAGAACGCTTTATCCTGCAGTTCCACTACACGCAGTGGCACTCGCACACATGTCCGTTCAGTAACGCGCTGCTCGAGTTCAGGCGACGGGTCCGTGCGGTCGTCGGCAGAAGGCTGGCTACAAACCCAGCTGCAGGACCCATGGTGGTGCATTGCAAGTAAGTGGTGTTTCTAGAAATCTCTCTCATTCAATCTGCTGGAGAACCAAAGCGAAGCCTATACCAACGTGATCAACCTGCACAGGTTTCTCCATCCATTACGAATCCTAGTTGATGAATTTGCAAGATCTATAGGACACAATGTACCTGTAATTACGATTTTTAAGTTAGCTCGTGGATGAGCTCGTGGCGAAATAATAACAGCCGCTTGGGTCGATCTTCAGGTTAAGCCGTGCTTGCCTAGGTTGGTCTGTGGATGGGTGACCGCACTTACATACCGAGTTTTCTCCGTGCCTCGGAAAGCAAGTTAAGTTATTGGTCCCGGCTGTCATTTGTAGATCTTTGACAGTCGTTACAGGTAGTCAGTGGCCCAAAAGTCTGACAACCAGTCTTACCTAAGGGGTGTCGAATTATCCAGTACTAACTGGATTGTGGAGGTCAGATAGGCAGTCGCTCCATTGGCGGAGGTTTCTTGAAAACGGTCCAAAAGGCGGTTTTTTAAATCGAACGAAAATACTCATTTCGCACTATTCGGCCCGCAGTGACTGAAGTAACAACCACTTTGTAGTGCAAGCTAATTAGAACTTTATTCTAACAGTATTTCAAACGAAGTTTGAACCACCACAAATAGAGTTGCTTATTTAGCTGATGATGTCGCCTTAAAATACTGGTACTCAGCTGCATCAATTTACTAGAGAGATTTAGAGACTAGGCAGATGATGATGAATTACGATTTCTAAATTAGTCAGAATTGAGACTATGCGAAGATTATACGAAAGTTATTTCTTAAAAATAAAACATTCATCAATCAAATTTCAGGATAAGGTACTGTTTAGTGTATGTAGTTTTCAAAAATCGAGAGGTAGTGGTTTGTCCTTCTTTATCACCAACTTTTAGCTCTCTTCTAACAAAAGATCCGACTTTGTGCTTATCCTACACTTATTTTACACAACTTTAGTGTAGCTCAGTGACCTCTGGGAATTCTCTTCACAATTCCGGTACAAAATATAACTAGAAAATTCTGGGATTGCTGTAACTTTGTATAGAAGCATAATATCAAATTAGTTTACTCTGGTACTACTGTGTGTCGTGCCAGCAATTTACGTTTGATGATGTTCCTCCATATTTGCGCAGCCAGTGAGTTCATCGAATTAATATTTTGATGTCAAAATAACACTCATGTTATTGCGGTTGTCTGTTTACGTTTGACGTGGCAATAATGTTGAAAATTGGACATGTGTCTAGAGTGTTTATTTACAGTAGCATTACATAGAGCGACTGGTGAACTACCGTACCTAACGGATGTGGCAGTGAGATAAAGATGCAAACCAACCGTGGTGCACTGGTAGGCGCTTTGCAAGATAATCTATATCCACTGAAAATTACGGACACGTTATGCATCAATTGACGTCATTAGAATATGCGTGACTTGCACAAATAAAGGTCGTGGCACACTTGACAAGCTCCGCACCAGCACAGCTCTTGGCCAGCGTTGTCTTGAATTTAGGCTACGGCGCGCTTGCCACGCGTGCTTGCGCCTCGCTGACTACGCGGGCGGTGTGGCGTCCGCGCGCCGTCCGCGATTCGTAAGCTCGCAGTCTGTACGCTGGCTGTGATAGTCCGGGAGCTGGTACGGAACTTGAAAAGAAATAATTTAGTACGCCGCGCCGGATGAAATTTAACAAAGTGATCGTTTAAATTATCAAAAGTACGAAATCAACAATCAGCTCTGTGAGTAGCGGTCTTTACAAGTTCATGCAACCTATAAACGACACCCATGACAGAAAATGAAAGAGAAAACTCTCGAAAGATTGTCAACCGAACATACTGCTTAGAATTTAAAGCATAATTATCTTATTGTTCATCATGGGTCATCGTTTTTATGGTTTTCGGAGTGGCTGATAACAAAAATGAGGTTAAAGTTAGCTACGTCAAGTATTAACGCGACCATATAATTAAATAATCTGGGAGTCTTATCGAACTAGGTTCAGTGTAGTGGGCTCTCTAACTAAATATGTAACTGTACATTGTTTTGCGAGCAACTCGGAGGCGGCGCGCAGCCAGTGCGCGGGTGGCGCGCGGCCCACACCTATGTACTTGGACGACGCTGTGGGCCACGCATGCTATAGTTGTACACAGTTGTGGTTGTATAGTGTTTACTCCAGTGAAAACGTAGACCCACGTTGTCAAAGAAATGATTCCACGCATCTAAAATGCGCCGTGCCTGAACAAAGCGTACGCCGCGGTGGGTTTGCACCTTTATAGGCACGTCGACTGAAAACAAATGAGAAACGGCCTTTGTCTCATCGACCACGTCCTGGGCAAAACCATCTTGGCGCGTATACGTGACCATCGCGTTTATTTGTCATTAATTTTAATTGCAAAAGTGGAATACGCTTCGTGACGTGACCGCAACGGTCGTGTGTTCACGCGATATTCATTTTGGTGAGGACGCAGGTATAGAATGTGTTAAATGTGTAATTGTGTCAAACCTCCTGCGTTTCGTTTCATCGTGTTCCACCAAATCACCAAATCTACGTCGGTCAAGAATTTTTACAGTTTCAATAAATCAAATCAATTTAATACAGCTGTAGATACACTTGAATGTTACTGCTCCACTATTTATTTTCTGTTTTTCTCATCATCAACTGGACGTAGTTAAGCAGAAAGGACCTAACCCACAGTTTGGTCGAAATTGAGTTAAGTATGCCATCGTACTCCTGAGGGTCGAATCTATCATACAGTGAAGACTTTATTTTCGAAATGTATATGGAAACAATTTTTTTTACTACCCCGACTCAACCCACATGTATGAAGAGCACGAAAAAATAATTTGCTGAACGAACCCAACCTGCATGAATTGTTTCTGAGTAATGCAATTTCTATGTACTATTCTTAAAGATAATTTATCAGATAAAACTCAAACAGTTTGGGTCCTTTCTGAGAATTAAATTTTGCCTTACAATTTAATCTTTGAAAATCACTGAAACGACTTAAACAATTTGGGTCGTTTCTGTGTTTTAGGTTTACTGCTAACAAACTTCTGTCTTTGTTTATTAGAAACGACTCAAAACACTTGGGCTATTTCAGAAAAACGGTTTTATATGAAACATCCATACAATTCTTAATAACCTAAAGTGACTCAAGAAGGTTAAGTCGTTTATAAGAGAAAGATTTAGCAATTGACTCATACACTTATATTTAAACTGAAACGACTTTCGTATTTAAAATTTGTAACAAGTGCATATATTAAAAATATACTAGTATTCAATTTTAAGAATTATCCACAACTAAAGGCACTGAACTAATTAATAAAAACAAAATAATTGGACGTAGTTAAGCAGAAAGGACCTAATCTACATCAAGTCACTTTTTAGTAATGGGCGTTTTAAGTTTCAGCTGTAATTGCTCTAAGAGGAACATTCTTTTTTTTCAAAATGTCTTTTTTTATTCTAGTAGTCTAATATTGTAATTGTTAACGTAATATAAACATTATGTTTTTCTGTAAGTTTTGAGATATTAAGCGTGTGGGTGTGGGTTGAGTCCTTACAAAGAAAAGCAATTTTTAAAGAAGTCGTATTTTTTTTTAATTCCTCAGAAAAGACTCAAGATAAAATAAAAATAAAATTAACTGGCTGATTACAAAACAAATTATTTTGAAAAAAGATGATCCCTACTTAATTACCATGATATCAGACAGTGGATAGATTCAAACCTTAGATGTATCCAAAAATATCAAAGGTGTTTTGATCAAATTTTCAGTAGAAGATTTCGAAGTCCTGTGGCCTCAAGGAAAGGCTATTGCCAAAGCAAAGCTAGCAGATCTCAAATCTATGTATAATTTGATACCCGAAGATTGCCACGCGTTTTATAATAACCTCACAGGAACGGACATAAACGAAATGTAGATGGATATGGACCAACATTGGATTTTGATTTGGGGGAAGAATAATGAAGTTCTCTATGCCCATGTCTGTACCGTTTTTAAGTATATTTTATTTTTTTCTATGTCAAAGAGAACATAATGAAGCTGATTAAATACATATTTTTTAAATAATTATTTAATTTTTATTTTTAATAAATTATTTTGTGGCTTGAGTCTTTTCAGAGGAATTAAAAAAAATTACGACTTCTTTAAAAATTGCGTTTCTTTGTAAGGACTCAACCCACACTTTGCTTAATATCTCAAATCCTACTGAAAAAATTAATGTTTATATTACGTTAACAATTACAATATTAGACTACTATAATAAAAAAAATACATTTTGAAAAAAAAGAATGTTCCTCTTAGAGCAATTACAGCTGAAACTTCAAACGCCCATTACTAAAAAGTGACTTGATGTGGATTAGGTCCTTTCTGCGTAACTACGTCCAACTATGACTTTTCCCAACTATGTTCGGTTTCCAGTCTAACCGGATGCAGCCGAATACTACTATTTTGCATAGAGCGACTGCTTAAACGAGCTCCACAACCCATTTAAAACTGAGTAATACGACACAGTTTGGCAAGACTGGTTGTCAGTCTTTCGAACCACTGACTACATATTAGCGACTGTCAAAGATCTACAAATCACAGCCGACCAACGATAAAAGGATGACTCACGCTAGACCGTGGTGGGTCCAAATCGAGTGTCGACCGTGCAATTTTGTATGGACACATTCACGCTTCCGAGCCGCTACCGAGCAACGGACAATGGATTGTCATAGTGCCGACACTCGGCTCGGACGCGGCGCGGTCTGGTGTGCATCATTCTTTAACGGACGTTTAGTCTGAACGGCTCAAAACTGAATGGACCGCGGGCCGTTCAGACGTAGACAAAAATTTACGTGAACTTTTGTTTTTTTTTATAGGCATTATTAATAATCTGGTCATCTCTTTCAGTGACGGTGGTGGTCGGTCGGGTGTGTACCTAGCCATTGACGCTAACCTCGAGTTGGCTGAAGAAGAAGATTGCTTTGATGTATTCGGATTTTTGAAGAAACTCAGGCAGTCTCGGAAAGGCCTTATAGAAAATGAGGTAAGAACGTTTTCTTAACCAAAATATTTATTATTCAAAAACATTATGTTATAAAGAATTTTGAAAAACATAAACACGAAAACATGTCCCACACGGCAACTCGGTGCCGCCACATAACTCTATAAAAACTAGATACCGCAGGTATAATTCTCTATTTTAAAGATATACTTCCTAGATTGTACCACAGTTTACCTCTAGTACCTTTGAGCAATTCTTCACATGAACTGCATGTCAGATTTCCATAGGTAAATCATTCATAACAGATGGTAGCATACGCACGTCCACGTACACGTCCTTGTTCCATGGACATTATTAGATTAAGATATCTTAAACGTTCTTAAACTTTAAACAGGTTTTTTTGTTTTATTAATGGTACTCAACAAACGAAAGTGTGTAAGGGTTACCTCCTATCTTGAAATTTTGGTAACTATTTTGATCTGCATAAATTGAATACCATTTTGTAACTATTCTGATCTTCATACATTGAATGCCATTTTGTAAATATAAGGTGCCGGCGGAGCATGCGTTTCATTTCATACAAACGTAATACCAAAATAATATGAAAATCAAAACATATTGTTAAGGTAGTGTGTATATAATTCGATTGAATTATAGAATATCTATGTTCCCAAATAAATATTTTGAAAGGACAGTGATATAAATTTATTTTTCTCATAACTCTTGTTAAAATCGGTGTACATTCAAAATGTGTTTGGCAACCTATATGTATATTATGTAATCCAATCAAAATAAATACACACTACCTAGGAATAAGAAGAGGGTGTAAAACACCTCTTCACGAATCCGAAAGGCACTTGTTCTCCCCATCAATGCGATCATTTTATTGTTCCACACCATGCATAACTTTGACCCCCCATAAGTTCCAACTTTTTGACAAGTTTTTTTGTAAGATTTTGACTTTCAACACCTCCACGACCCCCGTACTATTCAATTCATGCATCAGCACAATGTTTTCAGTGCGTTACATTGAGTTCTACCACAAAACATGATTTATAACCTAAAAAAAAGTTGTTTCTCAGCAACCATTTTTGCGTAAAGTTACTTAGTTTCATGCACAGATTGCTTGGTTAACGGCTTTGTGATGAGGTGGTTTGATTTACAAATTATTTTGGTATCACGTTTGTATGAAATTCGCATGCTCCGCAGACCTCTTCAGTACCTACGTACTTACACACTTTTGTTTGGTAAGCGCCTTTCACCCCTGGGAAACGTAATTATAAAAGTTACATTTTCTTTACACTAACAATAGGGTAGATAAATAATACAGTCAGTAACATTATCAACAAAATGTTTGAACCGTATTTTTTCTTTTGTTAGATAATAAAAAAAAATGATACGTCACGCCTAGGTATATTTTTAAGCGAATTCTGACGTCCCGAGTTTTGATGCGTTTTATCTTTGTCAATTATTCATTGAAATACAAAAACAAAAAAATACGTGTCCATTATTTTCGAATACTCTAACTGATCCATGGTCACCAAAAAGTTGTCGGTCTGATTATGTAAAAACATCTGTTTAAAACACATTTTTATATGGGAACATGTCCCAGTGACAGCTATTTTTGGATAATCAGACCGTTGTCTTTTCGGTGAACAGGGACTAAATTTGTAATTTCTTGATATCGTCATGCCTGTTAAGTATTTCATCATGATTTTCTCCATAATATCTTTAGGCTAAAAGCTTTTAAGTCTTGATCTTTTCTTAAAAAAATATTTCATCTTCAAATTCATTTATTCATTTTGTGAACATAGGGTAAATAATACAGATGTTATGTAAATAAATGTTGGGCCATACTATGTCACGCCAGAAGGCATACAAAATATTGCAGTTAATCAAATATCAATAATCTAAATAAAATAAAAAAAAAGTTAAAAACCAAGTAGCAAATGTCAAAACTTCATGCCCAAACACTAAACGCTAGTAGTAAAATGTCAAAAAAACAACAAAACAACAAAAATAAAAAAAAAGATTTATTTTTTCATCAATTATGTCAGCATTTACTTTGCTTCTTCAACGTTCCCTCACAAATGCTTCAATCGTATTGCACAAGAAAGCAAGCTTCCTTTTAATAGTCTTAGTAACAACTCATTCCTACTAATTGGAGATTTTCTTCCGACAACGGTACAATAACTGCAGAAATTGAACACCCTGTAGCTACGTGACTATAACAGCACCGTTCACATTGGGTAATTGCCACAGAGCGAGCTAATCAAAATTAGTATACTTACGTAACGTAAATATAACATAACATCACGCTTGTTATCCTTGGAGGGTTAGGAAGAGGTGTACCTAATGCCGGAAACACACTTACGTGTCGGGGCGTGGCGTGGCGCGCCAGAAGCATTTCATACAATAAGTATGGTTAGAGATATAATATTTGTAGGTCATGTCGTGCCGTGGCGCATTCTGTCGTGGCGCGTTCTGTCGTAGCGCTGACTGCTCGCCACCGATTGTGCCAGAGCGATGGTGAGGGTTATGGCGCGACACGACACAAAAGGCAAATGTGTTTCTACACCGCGTGGCTCGTGGCGCGAGAGGACACACTCAACTTGCCATGGTCAAAACTAGCAACTGAATTTTGAAAAGGTTCGATATATACTGTTCAGAAATAATGCCAGCACGCCCCGACACGACATATTAGTGTGCACAGTCACCGTCACGACATCAAGCTCCACGCCACGCCCCGACACGTAAGTGTGTTTTCGGCTTTAATAGTAGGTACACCCACATTTCGCCAGTTATGTTAAGTCCCATGGAATAGAGGGCGAGCCTATTGCCATCTACCGGAAATCTAGATTCTGTCGTTGCTACTGAGAAATTCCTGATGGAAACAACCCAATAACACTTTGCCCGACCTGGACATTGAACCCAGGACCTCATGCCAAAACAAACAAAATTCTTCAAACAAAATTAGTTGTCTTTTGGAAAATTTTCGCATGGTATTTGGTAATGTTAGTTTGGCACAATAATTGCCTTACAATGTATTATGTATGTATTATAATTGTTACATATTATATGTTCAACGTTGATAAAAAAAAGTTGTGTACTCCAAAATGAAACTCAACGAATTTTGTCAATTCGAAAAAGTCTATTGCGTGGAGGTTTTAAAAGACCAAAATGATATCCAACGCAACTTATTTTCGAATACTTTTGATCAGCCCTCTTTGAACAATATCTACACAATGAAAACAGGGTCTTACTCAGGGACTCAAACTGTAACCTTAATAACGTGTTTTGAACACTGTGTTTAAAACAGCTTCAACGGAAAAACACTTTTAGATGTAACGCATACAATAATGTTACCGAATCAAACTGTAACATTTAATAAGTGTTCATAAGTGTCAATATGTGTAACAGAAATAATCATTTTTACAACAGACTGCGACTAGCTTTCGGCTGCCTATCCAATAGAAACGCTGAGTTTACCTGTTAAACACTTATTAACACTGTTGAACCTTTTATATATGTATCAGATATGTTATGGTTACTCTTTTGTTAGTGTTTTGGGTTAACACATTGAAAACACATTTATAAGTGTTACATATTTGACTCTATTACCAATTCAACATTTAACTATTTAAGTCCCTGATCTTACTCATCATTACCGTCATACAAGTACTAATTATTAGTAAGGATTTACCCAGAAAATGTAATAAGTTTTATATAATGCCCCGTGCAGAATTCGTAACGAGAGCCGGACCGGCTGCTCTTGAGCTTGTTTTAATTGGCTACTTATAGGAGATCCCACAATATTGCACTTACGAGTTATTATATACTTACGTTGAACGGAAAATTATAAAATAACATTTCAGCGAATTCGCAAAAGCCGCTTAATTTAATGCGAAGAGAGGTTGCATTTACTTGGAAACATTAATATACAGTTTTAAAAAGCGATTCATGAACTTTATGCTTTCATTCTTTATTGGCCTGTATTGTCTCACTGCAAGACAAAAGACTGCCTTCAGTCCTTCCACTATTCGCGATCTAAAGCAATTGTAGGCCAGTCCTTTGCGAAAGAGTCTAGTTCATCCCGCCATCTCTTTCTGGGCCAGTCGCGTTGTCATTTCCTGATAGGCATCCACTGAGTGGTTTTCTTTTGCCCTAGCTTCATTTTACACTTCATATTTTAAAATATAATAAGGGTTTTTAATACTGATGCAAGTAAAATTAAATTTAAAATTAGAAAACCCTTCATCACCATAATTCGTTATGTCTTAGGTACCAGTCATCACTCCACTCCTCAGATCATTTATTTAGTTAGTATTCCTCAATCCCTTTCAGCTCTTTTATTTGAAAGTTGTAAAAAAATATTATAATCCGGCCTTTTGTGGCGGCGGCCATCTTGCCCCGATTTTCGTCAAAGTTAGCTAAGAACACTCCCGACTAATTCACCATTCAAACAAAATCAAAATTGGGTCATCCGTTCGGAAACTACGATGCCACAGACAGACAGACACACACACATACACAGACACGTTAAACTTATAACAACCCGTCGTTTTTGCGTCGGAGGTTAAAAATAAATTGTAAGAAAATTTCAGTTATGTTTAATGCTGAGTACATACCCACAGTTTTATGCTTACTTTACCACACACAAACAAAGCGCTATGCTTAATAAATTGTGCGAACCCCCAGTCTGTGGAAGTCACAACCCAGTTGGTTTTGGGTATCTACTTAATTCAATTACCCATGGCTGTGCCATGGTAAGACTGGGTGTGTGAGTTTTGGGCTCCTACCTAATCTATACTCTATATGTACATCTATAGAAATAAATAAAATTGAAAAGTATTAAAATAACCGCTTTTTACAAAGTGTTTATGGATGTATATGTCAGCGGAACGTTGTAAAAACCGTTAGGTTATAATATAACTAGCGAGATTGTAAACTCTCGAAAGTTTGTCAAACGAACAAACTACTTACAATTTAACGCATTATTTTTCGGTAGATTACAACCTATCGAAGTGAAACCGTCATATTGTGAAATGTATGCGACGGAAGTATCTCTGCCCCCATAATCGGGACTTGGGGAACCCCTACGTTAGGTCAATCTAACGTGTTTGACAATTTTACGGTAACATATACATGGTACACATTACAAAAACCACATTTTTATCAATTTTTGTCTCTCTGTTGGTTCCGGATTTCCAGCTAATCTTTGAAATGGCTGGACCGATTTTCCGGGACTTTCACAGGCAGATAGCTGATGTAACAAGAAGTAACATAAGCTACTTTTATTTTAGAAAAAAAAATAGGATCCTAATATTTAAAATATTTTTTCCATATTTCTTTTATTTATTGAAACAATATTTCTTCTTCTTAAACTATATTTCTTCTATACTGTAAATCACATATATGTCTAAGTACTGTCCAGTAACGCACGCAGCCTACGCGCATGGCATTACCGCGTCGGTTAACAGCTACTGCATTATAATAATCAACATGTCTTCCTTCAGGAACAATACAAGTTCGTCTATGACAC
This sequence comes from Xestia c-nigrum, assembly GCA_916618015.1. Classification (NCBI taxonomy): domain Eukaryota; kingdom Metazoa; phylum Arthropoda; class Insecta; order Lepidoptera; family Noctuidae; genus Xestia; species Xestia c-nigrum. The sequence continues at coordinate 17,824,730 of OU745259.1, forward strand.
TTTAGAAGAGCACGTTGTCTGCGGGGTCTCCTGGTTCCCCGTCTCCGAGCTCTCTCAGAGGCTGAAGCAGAAGTCTCAGAGGGACCCGGTGTCGAAGCTCAATGAATACCAGAAGGAGTACCAGCAGATCTGCAAGCAGACCCCAAGGTTTACGATAGGAGACTGCGCGGGAGGTCACAGGGGTGACAATCGGGAGAAGAACCGTGATGTTCTGGTGGTGCCACGTAAGTTTGCGTTGAGATTTTCTGAGGATTTAGTTCAAGTTTTTGCTACTTTAAGATCCATTTGTATTGGAACAGAATTAGCGGCGTCTGGTAACAAAAATTGGAAACATAATCATTCCATTAAAATTGAAGTTTACTGTCAAGCGTTTTTTCAGTGGTTAAAACTTGCACTAGGCCCTCCGTTCAATTTATGGACAATGTTTTTAAAACACTGCGATTATGGGTCTTCTGACAGATACAATAAGGTGTAACTCGCATTAGACTAGACATTGTTTTTTTAACACTGCTGAATGTGAATCCTCCGAAAGATCTACAAATTTCTATTTCATTTCAATATATATTCATGTTGGTATTTTACCGGCATAATTCGGGAAAATAAGTCTAGTTCCATTACTTTAACCTATAGCTTATTATTACTGTGAAAAAAAATAGGCAAATATGAAACTTTGATATTTTAAAAGCTTGGATATTTGCGGATGTTTTACTTGATTCGATGCTTTATTATGAACTCTTGTTTCAGCTGACAACTTTCGTCCATATCTGACGTCCTTCCAAGGGAACAGTTTTACTGACTACATAAACGCTGTCTTCGTCGACGTAAGTACTTAATTCGTACTTCCATCTAAGAGAGAAGTTATACAATGATGACAGGGCGCGCTCTGGAACTAAATTTCCGCGCACCCGCACCGCTTTGTATATTTCGTTCGGAAGCTTTATAAAACTTCTCCCTATGACTTGATAACTATGATCATGACTTGTATGTAATACATCAATTTCAAAAAATGTAAACCTACTTGAAAACTGCTTGTTGAACGTCCTTCAAATTCCAGTTTGAAAAAAATGACTAACGCAGAAATTTTGTACAGCCTGATCTTATTATATCATCACGAAAGTAATCCCCAAATAGTTAACCAGAGATGTACTTCATAGTACACCCACATTTTACCAGTTATGTTGTCAAGTTGTTATGTTGTCGTTGGCAGTAAGTCCCATGGAATAAGGAGCGAGATTTTTGCCATCATCCGGGTGTAAATCCAGACTCATATGACTGCTACTGAAAAATTATTGATGGGAAAACCCAATAACCAATTTTAAAAGCACACATTCAAAAAAGCCAGTCTCCAGCTACGTTAGTTGTGTTTTCACGACCAAACTAAACACTACCATACCACTTTCAAATAAACTTTTCACACCGGAAAATTAAAAAGTCCTCACACAGACTGAACCGCAGGAAAAACAAGCATGACACAAAATAGTCCTGCTCTTTCCTACAGAAATGAAGCACAATTTTATAACACAAATGCAATTTCCTCAGAAAAGTGTCCCTTGAGTTACTTAGAAAGTTCATCTTTTAACTTAATATGACTTTATTATGACACCGTGGCACCGCACTTAGTTCTGTTGGTATATAGTACGTTCTTTGAAGTTCAACAGTGGTTTTTAACATGATTTCGCACTAGGAAGTAGGAACTACATTAGTTAGTAGTTAATTAAACACATCCGTCTACTTTTTATACACTACCCTCTCGTTAGAAGGCGAAACAGTAGACCTCGCAGGAGATTGCGAGACGAGCTGGGCAAAAACAATGACCAGTGTTCCACATCGGCCCTGGATCAGAAGATTTGGAGGTCTTAGGGGAAAGCCTTTGTTCAGCAATGGGATGACACATGCTAACATTACCAGCGCTATACGGTTTCTTGTGGGTGGAGGTGGATCAGTAGTCCTGGACCCGAGTGGACCGAAATATTATGTCTGCAGCATTATAAGACTACGACTTCATGTACCCCCATGTCCCCCATGTTCATGTTCATGTACTTTCTGATTAATTTCGTTGCGGGATCCATGACAGTTAAATTCATTCTCTGGGACTTCGTCGAGCTTCATTGTCTCGGCGCTTTTCTGGTGGTCGCCACTGTTGATTCAGGCTTTCAGAGTTACAGTGGTTTGGGCGTGTGTGGCGGGCTTGTCTAAAAATATATATAAATATATGTAAAGAGGAAGCCTAAACAGAACGGTATAGATTGATTACGGACCGGTGGGTTTCAAAAATCGGACACTGATGGATACTTCAGTAGATTGTCTACAAAATCCAGTGTCCAGTACGGCCGCCAGTGTGTTTTAACAAGTTTTTTTTTTGGATGGGAAATCATCAAATGACCTCTCCCACTCTGGGCGGAGCGGGAGGGGGAGTGTTAGACTTTAATTCACTAAAACCCATCCATGTTCCTTCCTCGCCCTTTTCGCCCTTTGCCACGGTATCACTTTCGAACAGTCACGCAGCCCATGTTTGTACTAGTTTGAAGGAGCATTTAGTAAGACCAGCAATATTTTCAGGGGTACACCAAACCTCGCGAGTACATAGTGACAGAGTGGCCTCTGGTGAGGACGCAGGGCGAGTTCTGGTCGCTGGTCTACGACTACGAGTGCGCGGCCGTCGTCGTACTCTGCGTGCCTCCTAAGAACTCTGTAAGTATAATTAAAGATTCTACATTTCTGCTACCATGTTTCAATGCATGCAGCGCAAATAGTTACTGAGCTCGTTTTATTGTTTTTTTTTCAAGTAAGTTCGTATTTGAGACCTTTTAGAAACAGGTCTTTCCGACATTAGGACCGTCCACGTCTTTAGTTTCCAATCCTCAATTACGTCAACGCTGGAAATGAGAGAATCCTTGCCAGTTATTATACAGGGTGAAAACCACCTCATCACGAAGCCGTCAACCAAGCATTCTGTACATCAAATTGAGTAACTTTACGAAAAAAATATTGCTGGGAAACGACTTTTTTTTTGGGGTGAAATATCAAGTTAGCTGGCAGAACTCAATGTAATGCACTTAAAACATTGTGCTAATGGATGGATTGCATGTTACTGGTGTCGTAGAGGTGTTTAAAGTAAAAATATTACAGTAAATACTCGCATTTAAAAAAACTTGTCAAAAAATTGTAACTTTGACCCCCAATATCTCCGTAACTAGAAGGTTCCCAGGTATGGTGTAGAACAAAAAAAATATCGCAATGACGTGGATAATAAGTGGTTTTGGATTCGTTAAGAGGTGTTTTACACTCTTTATACCACTTACACGAACAGGTGTTAAGGCTTAATAATACAGTATTTACTTTCTCTGACACTTAGTCCTGTTTATCTCTGTCTCTGAAAGGCACTGGTTCCTGTTATGTCTAACCCATATCGTTGTTATAATTAGTTCGCATACGAGGTTTAAGATAATAAGGCCACTGCCTGATAGCACCTTTTAGTGCTATCAGATAGTGGTAGGTGAGCCTAAATGCCAACAATGCGGCAAGCCCACGAGCAGGCAGACTATTCAGAAACCCTAACATCAGGAGAATAGTAGGTTTTAAGGGCAAACCAAGCTTACCCAAACCAAGTTTGTCTGAAAGTACCACCACCCCTATCAGGATAAATCTAAGCAAACCTAGCAAAACAACAAAATTTTTCCTCCAAAAAAAAAAATTGCCTGATAAAATATATTTGTTGCAGCAACAATTCCCGCCATTCTGGCCCGAAGGTCGCCATTCCAAGAAGTACGGGCCAGTCTTCACGATAGACCACGTCTCGCACAACCACTACACCAATATCAAGACTTGGATCTTCAGGATCAATAAGAAGGTAAAACTCTATCATAGCATCATCATCATCTGCCTAGCCTTTAGTTACTTCTTCTCTTTTTCTTTTAGCTACGAACCGTTCGGTGATGGTCACGCGTGTTCCATGATTTTTGTTCACCCAAAAAGTGCTCAACGCGCCAATAGAAGTTATCACTTAAAAAAATAAACTATCGTTTGGAATTTGTAGGCAGCAAGATCCATCATCACGTGCCTAGCCTTTCTCCAAACTATGTTGGGGTCGGCTTCCAGTCTAACCGGATGCAGCAGAATACCAGTATTTACATGGAGCAACTGAAAATTGAGCCATCATAATAACATATTTTTTCTGTCCACCAGATCATTTCCCTGACTGAGCTGATGGCGGGCGTCAAAGCTCCCACGAAGACTGTCCAGCTGTTCCAGCTGACCTGCTGGCCGATGGGCCACAAGGTGCCATCGTCGACCAACTCGCTGGTCGAGCTCATGAACATGGTCGAGCGATGGCGGCAGCGCACTGACTACGGACCAGTGTGCGTCGTGTCGCCGTGAGTGTTTATGAATAGCTATCAACATTCTAGTTGCCCTCATACCTATTTATTTTGGGTCGTGTCTTCTTCCAAACGTTTTAGTTCGTTGTTAGTCGTCAACTTATGAGTAATGCCCTTTGTAGCCATATTATCTTTCTCATTATTCCATCCATCGTTTATTTGGTTTTCCTCTACCTACTCTTCTAGCCATCCACATTTATTCTCTAAATGTTTCTTAAGACATTTGTCATCATTCCTCCGCATGACATGCCCATGCCAATTAGAATGTACACACTTTCTAGTCACCAGCCCCAGGTGTAGACTTCTACAATGGAATTCTTTTATAAGATGGTTTCTTGTTGTTTAGTGACGGGCGCAGTCGTGCCGGCGTATACTGCGCTGCCAACGCGTGCATCGAGCAAGTGATCCAACACGGCGAGGTGGACGTCTTCCAGGCAGTGAAGACCGTGCGTCGGCACCGACCCCAGCTTGTAGAGAACATGGTATGTACCTACCCAGCAAATATGTCTAGTTTTCCTTAAGTTCGTCACCACGGCTCTAACACATGCCGTCTTCCACAGACCGAGTACAAATACTGCTACGATCTCGTGCTCCATTACGTGCTGCACTATTTAAATAAAGACATGAATGAAAAGAAGTGAGAGTGCGAACTCAAGGACGAACTCTGGTTCATCGAGTTCGGGCGCGGCGCGGCGCTGCCAACGACGCCGGAGGACACGCCCCCCTCGGCCCCGCGTGAGCCCCGCCGCCCGCGTCGCGGCCTGTCGCTGGACCGTCTGCTGCCCGCGCCGCGCCCGCCGCTAGCGCACGCCGCCACGGACGAGCCGCGCCGGCCGCGCCGCGAGCGCCCGCCGCTGCGTCGCTCCTTCCGCCTCGACGAGCACGACGCCGCCGCAGCCGAACGCCGCCGCGCCTTTGTGCGTGGCCCGCGCGCGCCCTCCTTCGACGAGGGCGACGACTGCGAGTGCCGCGCCGAGCTCGAGGAGCTGCCGTTCGACGTGGCCGACGACGCAGACTACGAACCGGAGTTCGCCGCCTCCCCCCCGCGCGCCTCGCCGCCGCCCCGCGCCGGCTCCTCCGACCGCGTGCTGCACGACGCGCCGCCTCGCGCACCCGCCCGCGCGCACTCTCAAGGTGTCTTCGAGCGACGCCTCCCTAAGATATGCAAGTTCGGCCTTATGGACAAGTCTAAAAGGGCGAGTTCGAGCGCCCTATACGAGCGACCCGAGCGGTCACCTACTGAAGCGTTCTACAACGCGACCGGCTCCACTCGGCTCAGCTCGCAGGAGCTCTTCGAGAAATTCTGTTCTGAAGAATTCACGTCTCTGTACGGACGGGACGACGACCGGCGCCGGCGGCCGCCGCACTCCAAGTCAACGGGCAGCAGCGGCTCGGATGTGCGGCACCCGGCGCCGTGCTGCCGGCGCCCACCGTGCGGCTCGCAGCCGGCGCTGGGCCGGCGCCACGTGTGCGCCGCGCCGCGCTCTGACCGCTCCACCGACTCGGAGGACACGTCCCCGCGCCGCACGGCGCCGCGCCCGCTGCCAGCCGACCCGGATGCGGACCCCAGCCAACTGGACGACTGCTCGCGATCCGCGCCGCTGCTCAGCCCAGACAGATTCGAACCCCGTTTCACTTTTGATATATCTGAGCACAGCGAGGTCACATCAAATCGCGACGAAACTCCTTCAGACGCGACCGAAACGCGGAATCTGACGCTGTATGAGGAACCGCACTCGGACCGCACGAGTCTCTGCGAATTATACGATGCAGCATTTTCTTCACATAGACCTTCGTTTCGTCGTGACGGATCGCGACGCCGCGCCGGCCCAGTCGACCTCGACACGCTTGATTTCCGCGCCATCGACGATGAGAGCCCGCGACATAGCCGTCGTACTTCACAGCGGAGCGTGGACGACACGCTGCGACAGCACTCTGAGACACGCAGTTGGGCGTCTGATTCTGTGTTCGCGACCCCGGAGCGGCACGCGGCGGGGGACGTATCGCCGTCGTCGAGTGGCACCCATCTGTCCCTCACCGTGCCGGGAGACTCGCCGCGCGCCGACTCCGTCGCGGCAGACTCCACCGTCGCCGACACCACGATCGCTGACACCACCGTCGTCGAAGAAGAGCCAGCGAGCGTGATCGAGCGAGCGGAGTACGCCCTTGCGCTGCGCCTGGGCCGCATCGAGCTGGACGACGAGGTGTCAGAGCGTGCGTCGTCCACGCCGGCCGGCAGCGCGCGCCTGTCTAGCCGGCCCTCCATGCACAAGCTGGAGCCCATCGAGCCGGAGCGGCTGTGCTCGCGCGGCTCTGACGGCGAGGTCCAGGCGCGCGGGCGGCGGCGGCGCGGTGCGAGCGAGCCGCGGCGCTCGGCGCGCTGCTTCCCGCTCTGACTGCGCGCGGCGGCGCCGCCGGGCCGGCCGCGCCGCAGCCGCCGCCGCGCGCCCCCCCGAGTGCCTTCCCGCGCCGTGCGTCCGGCGGCCGCGTCCCCGTACCGTGTGCTGCGCGCGCTGCGCCGCTGGCCCATCCGGTGTCTCGGCGGCGTCCGGTCCCGAGTCCGGCCGCCTGTTCCCCTGTACATTCGCCCTCTCTAGTTCCCGTCGGTCGCCGGACCGTAACTGCCAAATTTCTAAATAACTGTAACTATTAATTATTTCGTCTAGGTACTCGTAAGTAGAGTAGCGCCGTCTTTTTCGGTATCGTTAGGTAGGCAGTGCCTAAGTCGACTACGTGCGTAGAGCGTAGATTCTAAATCTCGTAGATAGAAATTGTTCCCGGGGCAGCCGCGGGCGTCCCGGTCGCAGTCCACGACTGACACAGGGTCATCGTTTAGCTAATTACTCATTAATTAATGCGCTGCCCGCGCTGACGTGTGTGCTGGGAGCGGATTAGTTTATCGCGGGATGTTGGTGGCGATCATTAAATTTTACTATTAAATCATTGAATGATTGAACAGGAATAATTATGTGCGACGTGGTTGGGTGTGTACGTTTGTCATTCATATTTCAGTTGAGATAAAACTAATCCCTAAGTCAAAGAAAAAAAGAAATTCAACATCATAATAACGCACAGACGTGAGCGTGCGGGCACTATGTAACATCGCAAATGTAACGAGCGATGGAACTAGTTAGTACATAGTATAAAAATATATTACTTTTAGGTGATTTATGTGCTTTTTATATTGAGCTGAAGCGTTTCTTCACGACGTGGAGTTCCTGGGCACACGTCAACTACCGCAGTTAGACTGAACCTGGTACTGTTCTGTATAAAAGTGTTTCAATATTTAATATTTTGTATTCTCGATACCTTACGTTAAAATGTTTTGGTGTCGTATTTGTCGGTGTTATTCAATGTTTGTCTAGTTTATTCCAATGTGTTAATATTTTGTGTCATTATTGTATTACACATGACGATATATAAAATAATGTATTACTATAACGGATTACGTATAAGCTTGTAATTTGCTGAATATTTCGCAAAGATATGTCAATATTTAATATTTGCAATATCGTGCTATGTTAGTTTTATACATATTTCAAATGTGCCAATTCTTCCATAATATACTGTATTTGTGTTGAAATATTTTTGGCTCGTTGAAGTTATTTTGTAAAATATTCACTCGATGGAACCGATATGTTTTATTGAATTTTGACAATTATTTGACTGTTTATAACTTTTGTTGTTGATAATTTTATGCTTGTAGTTTTACGTGAATACCTTTATAATTCTTAAAATGAATGTTATACTTGTTTTCGTATATATTTGGTAAAGTATTTTCCAATGGATAAAACTAATTAATATTATGAATTATATTTTTGGACTTCAAGTCCTTGGTCGGTTTTAAGGTAAATAAATATAAGATACTTCCAAATATTTATTTTAGTGGACGTATTAGTAGCTCATTTGTTATTGTTGCCCTTCCATTCTTTATGTATTAAATATAAAACAAATGTATTATGTGTAAAATTATTGAAAACTAGCTGTTGCCCGCGACTTCGTTCGCGTGAAAATATTGCTGGGTCATGTGTGAGACTGCATCGTTGTTCGAGTTGTCGCAAGCGCTACTGAGCATGAGGTCCTGGATTCGATTTGCGGGACGGGCAAAGTGTTATTGTATTATTTGTGCCCGGTTGATGGGATTAAGCTAAATGTGCGAAATGTGGGTGTAGGATTAGATACACCTCTACCTAACAGTGGCGCAGGGTGAAAATAGTGTCAGGGGAAGCCGTAGAAAAAAAAGGAAAACTGTTTTTTTGCTTCTGTTAACTTTTTTCTCCGTGTTAATTTTGACCTCATTTTCACTATCAGCGACACAAAAAAACACGGAAACGACACCCATGATTAAAAATCCAATAACTTTCGTCGGCGCCATTTTTGGTTTTTATTTTGACTTCATCTTCATTCATCAAAAGTAAGATCAGAAATGCAGAAGAGAAAAAAAACAGAAATCTACAAAATAAAAAAATCTAGTTGGTATCAAATACGATATCGACAATTACTCATTCTATCTCGTTCTACTATACATAATTTATTTATTTTATTTATTTATTTAAACAAAACATACAACTATTATTACAGGTTTAGGTACCTAATACAATAGAGCAGTTATATTTAAAGTTAATTTTTTTATGTTTTGAATAAATTAATTCATTTGGCAATTTGACAAACTAAAATAATTGCGCAAAATGCGGCCCGTGTGAATTCGCTCAGTGTACAATTGAAGCAATCAATCTGTTGTGACACCATATTGAGTTGGTGCGAGCGGGCGGCACCCACAGGAGGAGCGGCGGCTGTCATACTTTCTTTTTCTGCTGCTGCCGTAAGTCCATAATCTTCGGCTTACCTAGGTCCCTACAAAACGGTAAGTACTGCCAGCCGCGAAGTCACGTGTGCTATTAACTTGTGTACGGCCTATACTATTAACTTGCACTGCTGCAAAAGGTCTCACCTGCTGCTGTTATTCGTGAACGAATGATCAACTACAATGCAAAACTTCATCCCCCCTTTTACCCCTTTGTGGGTTGAAATAAAAAAAACTAACGACTTACTAACTTCGATACTGTTTGGTGACTCAAAAAATAAAAACTTTAATTAAACACAAAATGTTGCTCTTTTTTCACCCCTCAAGGGTTGAAATTCTAATAAAGCCGTTGCGTCAGCTTCCAGTCATAAGCCCAGATAACAAATTTTGTACTTTTTACGTCGAAAATTAAGGATTTTTCACATACAATTTCATCCCCTTTATAAGCCTTTTTTTTTTTTTTTTTTTTTTTTTTTTTTTTTTTTTTTTTTTTTCGGGGTGGAGTTATCAAAACACGCTGAAACACGCATAAATTAATTTTAAATCGTCAGCCTAAACACAAAATTAGAAGATCCTAAGTTTAAAACTGAAGGACTTTCATATAAGCTTCCATCCCCTATTTTATCCCCTTGGGGGTAGAATTGATCAAAATCCTTTCTTAGCGGATGCCTACGTCATAACATCTACCTGCATGCCAAATTTCAGCCCGATCCGTCCAGTGGTTCGGGCTGTGCGTTGATAGATCAATATGTCAGTCAGTCAGTCAGTCACCTTTGAATTATATATATTTAGATTATTCAAATATTTTGAGATGGCGATGTCAAAGTAATATCGATGCTTAGAATTTTTACAAGATTTTTTTTTTTTTTTTTCTCAGCTGAATTGCGTCGCAACATTGCTATCAAATCGCTTGGTGGATCGATACTCGTTTTTTATAGCAAGCATCGCTAATACTTATAATATTTTCTAAGCCTTTTGATGTGAAAAATATATTAAATTTAGTTTATAATTCGTCTACAAATATGCAAAATGTAATAATTTATCGAATATAACGCACAACCTTAAGCCAATCCTAACATTTACTAATATAATAAAATACAATATTATAGTAATTACCCTTTTGACTGCAAACATTTTTATAGTGCCATTTTTTGAACAAGTATACGCTTTTCAAGAAACTAGCAGCTAATTTTGTAAAAATAATGTCAATAGTTAACAATAATTCGGATATTTTGTAACAATAGAATATTTACCAGCGTAAAACCGCTTTTGTAATGTCTTTAAAATGGACAAGCTTTGCAAAAATACGAATTCGGAATATTATACAATTTTGATAGACGATAACAACTGTGTTGGCGATTGTACAACGTTTTTAAAAGACATTATTGAGAGTTTTGTAAGTTTATTTAATATTTTGCCATGAGGAAGGTTCAGAATACCGATTATCAGGATAAATAAAATAAAAAAATAAAAATAAACTTTTGACAAACTGGAGCTTCAAAGAAAATCAACAAAAATACCGTCTGAACTACCGAATTGTTTTTCTGCCTTCCTCTGTGTTACTTACATACTTTTTATTCAAATATTTATTTATTCCCTAGGTGTGTATGTACGTAGATATGGTGTTGTAAATGCTTTATTGTAAGTTAAAATTTCATGTGGACCATATTCGATGTTTTTTTAGTACTAGTTATCTATTAACATGAGAACAATTTTCTTTGTAATTAAGTGAAAAACTTTGAATATAATGACGTCTCGCCGCACCGACCATCTTTATGTAAATAAATTAGAAAAAAAACTAATTAATGTAGTCGAAAGTACCTACTTATACCAAATTATGAATATTGTATACCATATTATACATATTAATGAATTTGATTATTTATTATATATTAGGAAGAAGATGAAAATTGTAACTATTACATAATTTATATAGAAACATTGTGATTTCAAATTTTCAACTTCCAAAATATTGTAAAATAACTTATTGAAATATTGTTGTCATAAATGTTATTTGAAAAGGTAATTTTAAAATTTATACATGGAACTTAATGGGAAATATATTTATTTGTTGTATAAAAATTATTTGTTTTACTAATTTTTCCTTGAAATATAAAAAATCCAATTCTAATCTTTAAGTAACCTATCAGAAAGAATTTATACCTAATGGTGTACCTGTTGTCAAAGCATTTATTTCAACTCGACCATTACGGCACTTTTTAATGACAAAAAGAAGCAAAGCTACAGTCACAGTCACAAGGCATAATAACTTGAGAAAATTCTGTAGTTGCCCATTCTCTATGGAGAAGAACGGGCAAGAAACTCCATGGACACTCTTTTAAATCATAATTTTGCTTCAAAATCATGGCTACATCATTCAAGTTGAGATTAAACATTATGTGAGACCGATGTAGAAAAACGTGCACATTCAAAGTGTCCAGAGAAAAGATTAAATCAACAATTTAAAAATACCACAACAGGCAAAGACAGGTCAAAGGCGTTCCTACTCTTCATACACATCTATCTAGAGTCCAGTCCTTTAACAAGAGTCCAAGTAACCTAATAAATACTCCTAAAACGAATACGAATAAAATACCTCAGTTTTATAACCTACAGATACTTTGGAACAATCATAAGTTCATTGTTAAAATTTTACGAGCTAAACTTTACGATAAAAAAAATAACACGCATAAATTCAGCGACTATAAAACACCTCATTGTTATTTAATTAAAACTTAATTAAGAACCTTGTCTCGTAAACAATAATTAGCGAAACAAGGAACCCCTAATCAAGAGGGAGACCGCAGAAATATTTAGTTAAAAAAGTTGAGGGGAAAATTTGTAATATACTGACTTTGGCCTGCGGCGTCGGCCGCATGGGGGTAACCTACTTTCAAGATAAAAAATATTCTATGTGCAGTAGGTAGGCGATGACGTGGGTAACCCTGTCATTTATCGCACTTGAATTAGCTGCACTCATAGTTCTGTTGTACATGGATCTTTTAGGTCGTGGCAACATCATCAGCAGAGGCCGACTTCACTCACTGCTGGGTTTAAGCCTCTTTGCTTGTGCCAAGCTCCACATTCTTGTGCCAAGCTACATCCGGGGTATTTTCATGTTGGCAACAATATCGTCTGCGTATCTCACCGCCGGATGACCAACACGTCTCTTTCCAGTCCTTGGACACCACTTGGCACAGAGTACTTTTATCCACTTGGTAACAGCTATACTCCACTCCACCTGCTATCACCGCGTGGCATGCATACCCATTAAATGAAAATCATCAAGAAGCAAATAACAATGGCTCCAATTTTCGTCAATAACGAAATTAACAGACCAAATATAACGCAAAACCAACACACTGCCAAGAACGCAAGTATTTGCTAAGAATTATCTAAATTACCAGTAATTAACAACGTGAATGTACCCGCGACACTCCGCACTTCAATTAGAAAGGTAATTTCTTGGGGTTTACGTGACGATACTGTTTGTATACCCAAAGATATGTATCTAGGTAGACACTTATGTGAAATTGAGGGGAAGTGTGAGTTGGGACTTTACCTAATTATGTGAGGAAAAACAATAGGTGCTGATATCTCACAAGAGGGAGAAATCTGACCGAGGGAGCGTGACAAACTGTTCAATTACTCCAGCACCTTTGTCAAAGGTACTCGGAGAAGACCGTGTGATTGTTGTGCGTTGATTCTAGTCAGTAGGAGTCTGGCAGACTCATTTGCCCACCTCATGGCAGAGGACATCCATGAGGACTTTCATAGGCTAAAAAAGCGACAGGCCGTCTAGTAATTTTAAAAAGTCCACCTCCCATACGATTTGAATGGAATTATTTCCACTGGGGCACGGCGACGCGCAGCGGAGTGATTATCAATAATAAGTCCGAAACATATTTAACAAAAAAACAACAACAAAAACCAAATCAAATAAAGCATCGATCGGTTGGAAAATTTTAAGCCTCCAAAACTAACAAACACATCCACAGACTGAATAAATCTCCCACTTATTTGCTGTTTTATCACTACACACTGCAGTAGGAAGTATATCTACGAAACGGGCTTTCAGGATTTTTATAGGTTTTAGTTTTTGTTTTTGTAGTCATTAAGCATAGTCTCATAAATAACCCAAGATTTACCGGGGTAAAAGTTTTACCCAAGCTTTTTGGCTAGTAAGTATATGTCACCGTAAAATTGTCAAACACGTTAGATTGTAAAATATCTAGAGATTTTGTAAACTCTCGAAAACTTGTCAAACGAACATACTGCTTACAATAAAACGCATTATTTTTCGGTAGGTTGTAATCTATCTAAGTGAAACCATATTGTGAAATCCATGCGATGGAAGTCAACTCGCGCGGTGTGAAGGAGAGGGAGGGAAGGAGGGGTGTCCCTTGCCCAATGGTGCCACTCTCATGAAAAGATAATGTACCATTCCTGAGAATTACCGATTAATATAAGCTAACCTCAAAACACTTTATATTCCCCTAAACAGCGTAGTCCACGGAGCGGGGCCCCCTATTTCTGAGTGTAGAGTTTAAAGGAACCATGCTAACCTAACCTAACGTGTGGGTGCCCCAAGTCCCGATTACGAGGGCAGAGATAGGTACTTCTGTCGCATGCATTTCACAATATTACGGTTTCACTTCGATAGATTACAATCTACCGAAAAATAATGCGTTATATGCGTAAGCAGTATGTTCAGTTGACAATATTTCGAGAGTTTTAAACCTCGCTAGAGAGATTTAAATCTAACGTGTTTGACAATTTTACGGTGACACAATTATCTATTTATTTATTATATTTTTACATTTTAGGATAGCGTCCTAAAGACGTCATGACGACAGAACATTGTACCTACCTAGTTCAACCGCTCAGCAAAATCCATAAATACAAGATATTATAATATATGTTGTATTAAATTATCTTCAAATCAAGCTACAAAATGACGATAAAAACACGACATTTTGAGTAAACATCGTGACAGTAATTCGTTTCACTCAATTAAGTAACTGTGCCGTATACTTTTATAAGAGCTACTAAACACGCGTGGGTACCCGCGGGCGTGCATTTAGGATGTCTTGCGGAGTACATAATGCAGTTTGTGCATTAGTGTAGTGTGTTGTATGACAGCGTCGGAACGTTTATGTTATTAGTTAATATACTGTTACGAGCTGGGTATGAGATAAATGAATTACTACCGATTAAACAACACAATATCTTTATTAATCACAAAACAATTTAAACTTAATCACAAATAAACTACAGTTCACTATTCGCTTAGATATCGCACTTCTAGTTCACTTCGATTCGCTTCGTTGTTTAGCCAAAACAAGACTGATTGTCGCGGGCCTGAACGGTGTATTTATACTCGCCAACAGACACAAAAAAATAACCACGAATATTCTAGAGGGTTCAATACTCAATACTCAATACTCAAATCTTTATTGCATTCCATATGTATTACATAGATGGTGTTATCACAATAATATAAAATCAATATGGACCCTGTCGGGCACAGCAACATTAGGAGAGAGGAAGAGCAATTCAATAATATTAGGTACTATAAATTATTAGATGTATATAAATTATGATTAAATATGTTTATATATTTTAAAATTATTAGGTCTGTGTATTAGGTGTAATGAATTATGTATAACGATTTCTTTATTGTAGATAATTATTTTGCAATTATTAGAACTATGTTTTACTATTATTATATTATATTACTGTTTATTATTAAATTATATACTATTATTTAATTATATATTTGGTTTCCTACATTTAACGCGATTGAATATAATTTTATTTTGCAAACGATTTGTCATCTATAAACTCCTTTACTGAGTAGTATGCCTTGGATTCCAGAAATTGTTTTAATTTATTAATAAATACATTTATTTTGTCTACTTCTCGAATGTCATTTGGCAATTTATTATAAATTTTTGTGGACATAACTAAAGAGCCGGTTGAGTGCATTTTAAGTCGGGATTGGGGTATGATTATTTTGTTTTTGTTGTGTCGAAAGGTGTACCTAGTTTGTGTTTCTTCACAAGTGGTGTAAAAATCTGGGTATTTTCTGACAAATTTACATAATTCAAAAATATATAAACAGCGAAGTGTAAGTATTTTGAGTTTTTGGAAGTGTGGTTTGCAGCTATCTGTTTGTTCAATATTGGTTATTATTCTAATCAGCTTCTTTTGTAAAATAAATATTGTTTGCGAATCGGTACTGTTTCCCCAAAGCATGACCCCATAGTTGAGCCATGCCTGAGCGTATGCATAGTACGTGACAAGTGCCGTTTGAAGGTTTGTAGTTTTTTTAATTTCGCGTAGGGCGTATGAAAATTGTGATAGTTTTGCTCTTAACTTCTGAATATGGGATTTCCAATTTATGTGGGTATCTATGGACAAACCGAGGAGAGTAAACTCGTTTACTTGTTCCAATTTTGCGTTATTAAAAGTGAAATTTAGTTATAGAACTACTTCATAAAAAACACTGACAATAGAATACAAAAGGTAAGTAAGTACAAGAGTAGTAGGTATAAGCTACTTGCACAAAGCAAACAAATATGAACCGTATGCCCTGGGCGTACGGTCGAAATTATAATGTATTTTCATAAATAGGTCGCGAATTTGTACCTACCTAACTTTAAAACTAATAATAATGGAAAACACTCGAAATTCCAACGTACACATACTGTAATCACGTGCTTTCTCGAATGTTCTAGTAGGAACGATGTAACAATACGATAGATAATGGTCATCTTCATCTTTTACTAGCCGGTTTCGGTAGGTTGCCATCTCAGTCTGTTTGTCATTTTTCTTACTGGTACAACAGTTCTGACTTTTTTTTCTTTCATGATTTTTTTGTTTAGCTGCTTACCAGGAGCTGCTTTTGTTGGCGAATGTCCTTCAAAGGAAGTAAAAAAAAGACCAGTTTTTTACTCTCCTCAACTTTCAGTGCACGTAGTATATCAACTATTTATTTGAATTAGGCACCCAGCGTTACACCAAACGTGTATGAAATAGGATTGTCGGCCCGCAATGCATACTAGACTAACCGAAACATGGCTATTTAAACTCGATCCCTGCTACTACACATAATCCCCTTGTACTGTCCTTTATTTGAGGGTTTCCGGGAGGGGTAGAGGTTCAAGTTATGTCGGCTTTTGGCACAAAAGTACTTTGTTAGTTCGTGCATAACACAAGACTAACTATGCGTTGGGACAGTGACGAACAGGATTCATTTTGTTACAGAGGTTTTTCTGGTGGGTTAGGCTGTGAGATGCTTTATAATTATTAAGTTATGTAGCGCTAATAATGGATCACGTTCTCTAAATAATAATTAATTTGTACTCTATCATGTCTTTGGACTCGTTATAAAGATTTCAGACACGTATAGGGCGTCACGTCGGGCGGTCTTTAGTGCGCATTGGATTTTTGACTCGCGGCGTTTCCCTACAAGTGCACATTTTTAACGCACCAGGGATGATTTCTAAAGGTTAAAGTTAGGAGTAAGTAAAACCGCGCCCGTGTATGCGTAGGCTCAACCAACAATAGAAGAGCCTCTTTAACACAGAACACGCATTGCACTTAGCTGGGCCAAATGCAGAAAAAACAGTGCAATCAGACAGTACTTACAACATCTCTGCACAGAGCATGTTTTCAGGGGCAGTTTCATGTGCAACATAATCAGGTAATGTTTTCACTCCTGGGACAGGCCTTCTCTATGAGGCAGTGTACCAAAATCCACCCTAAGGCGCCCACTGCGGATTGGACCTTGTCACAAGCTTAGAATTTTGAACCACTCAGATGCTTTTAAAAGTTCGAGGAGGATCTCGTGGCTATATACTCGCATATATGTCACCGTAAAATTGCCAAACACGTTAGATTGTAATGTCTCTAGCGATATTGTAAACTCTCGAAATATTGTCAACTGAACATACGGAAGTATCTCTGCCCCCATAATGAGGACTTGGGGCACCCCCCTGTTAGGTTAGTTAGGTTTCTGTAGCACTCGGAAATAGGGGCCCCGCAAATTGGGACTCCGTCGACTACGCTTTTTAGGGGAATATAGAGTGTTTTAAGGTTATTTCGTTATTTTTATTTTGTTATTTCTCAGGAATGGTACACTATCTTATCATGGGTGGGTAAATCTACTGTTGACGCGGCACTTTCTGTTAGAAAAATTGTTAATAACTCTGAACACAAGTACGTGGTTGGAATCTTTTTAGATATTTCCGGGGCTTTTGATAACGCTTGGTGGCCGATGCTACTACTTAAAATGAAAGATCGTGGCAGCTACAAAAACATATATAATCTTGTTCATTCATTCTTTTTAAATGGTACCGCACAACTAAAACTCGGACATCATTCTATGTCAAAGTCCCTTACCATGAGATGTCCACAGGGCTCGGTAATCTCTCCGTATGTATGGAATATAGGTTTTGATGATTTCCTCGCGATCCCACTCCACCGGGCTGTTCATTAACCGGTAACGCGGACGACGGCCTGCTGCTCATTCAGTCAAGTACCCGGGCTGGACTCGAGAATTTAGCTGACACTTGCCTACGATTAATATCTCAGTGGGGCTATCGAAACCGTCTGACCTTTGCACCTCATAAAACTTTTCAACTAATTTTAAAAGGTGATCTTAAATCGTGGCCGAGTATTAAATTCAATAACGTTCCCGTGAAAAGAAAGCAGTCCGTGTGCTACCTTGGACTGGTCTTAGAGAGGAATTTTTCATTCGTAGATCACATAAAAAATGTCGGTGAAAAGCTAAAAAGAACTTTTATTCCTTAACGAGGATATCCAAATCTACGTGGGGATTGTCATTTTTAACTTTAAAGACCATCTACGTGGCTACTTACTTGGGTTGTATGTGCTACGGGGCACCTGTTTAGGCCGATAGGACCACCATAGGAGCGGTACGACGTAAATTGCTTCAAAACCAGCGTTTGGCGTTGATATTCTTATGCAAAGCGTATAGGACGGTTAGTACCGAAGCTCTTTCGGTGCTTGCGGGTGTAATTCCAGTCGATCTTGAGGTGCAGCGGCGGGCTGCAATGTACTATAACGCGCGTGAGATCACGGATGCAGACTTTTTAACCATACGTGATCGTGCTGGGATTTCTAGATTATTCAAACCACAGACCGACGTCTGGGAGGAACTTTTATCTGAATGGCAATGTAGGTGGGACAATTCCATCAAGGGCAGACACCTCCACCAGTTCTTTCCATCCGTTCGTGAGCGGCTGGACAGGTCATGGCTGATCACTGTGTTGCCCAATTTCTCACGGGCCATGGCAACTTTAAGAGTAAATTATTTTCCTTTAAGCTTGTTGACTCTCCTTTTTGTCAATGTTCAACATCTGACTGCGAATATGAACAATCTGCTCATCACATTTTGCGGGAGTGTTAGTCTGGCAAAATGAACGCAATATTATGTTGGATAGTGTACAGGTTACATCCGGAGTTTTACTATACGGACCTTGTAGAAACTAGAGCAAATTTCCGTACGTTCAAGCGTTTTTGCCATACCTATTATTGGAATCAAATATAACAGCTCTCTACTTAGGACCCATTAACGTTAATATTTATCCGTGGTGCTAGGCAACTGGGCCTATCCCAGTTGTAAACGTCCTTTTGTGCCTATTGGCCTTGTTTCGTTCTGTCTCCTGCTGATATGGAGGGAAGTGGAAATTACAGTTCTTTCCTACTCCTCCGCTACACTTTCTGATTAATTTCGTTGCGGGATCCAAGACAGTTTAATTCATTCTCTGGGACTTCGTCGAGCTTCATTGACTCGGCGCTTTTCTGGTGGTCGCCACTGTTGATTCTGGCTTTCAGGAGTAACAGTGGTATGGGCGTGTGTGGCGGGCTAGTCCCAAAAAAAAAATATCTTATCATGAGAGTGGTACCATAGGGCACGCCACGATAGTGGCGGTAAGTCCCCTCTTTCAGGAGTGGCTGGAGAGGCGCCACGGCGTCCTCACCTTCCGCCTGACGCAGGTCCTCACCGGACACGGATGTTTCGGGAGGTACCTGCACCGAATCGGGCGGGAGGAATCGCCCGGGTGTCTCCACTGCGAGGATCGACCGGAGGACACGGTGGAGCACACGGTGGAAGTCTGCCCTGCGTGGGCGGAGCTCCGCCGTGTCCTCGTGGCGGCGATCGGCAAGGGCCGAAGCCTGCCGGGGTTGCGGGCCTGTTCGAAAGAGATACCGCGGCCCCGGAACGTAAAAGGCGAGGAAGGAACATGGATGGTTTTTAGTCAGTAAGAGTCTGACACTCCCTCCCGCTCCGCCCAGAGTGGGGGGGGGTCATTTGATGATTTCCCATCCTTAAAAAAAAAAAAAAAAAGAGTGGTACCATTGGGCAAGAGGGACTCCTTCTTCCTCCACACCGCGTAAGTTGACTACCATCGCATGCATTTCAGCATTTCACGAAAAATAATGAGTTTTATTTTAAGCAGTATGTTCGTTCTACAATATTTCGAGAGTTTAAAATCTCTCTAGTTATTTGACAATTTAACGTGTTTGATAATTTTACGGTGTCATATATAACAGCCACTTGAATCAAATGGAGGTGGTGGTTTCAGAAGAAATCAGAACAAGCTTTAAATTCAAATAAACTTAATATAATAAAATAAAACACATACTTTTCTCTTGACAGAATTATCAATCAACTTGAAGGTCTATTGTTGCTAGGTAACCAACACTCTATTTCCAAAAATCCAATATCTCCTCTCAGCAAAGACCAATAAGATTTGAGATCTTGAGAATTCTGACTCTAGTGAGTGGCTTTGTGAATATATCAGCCAGCTGCTCTTCACTGGCTGCCTTGTTTACATTTAGCTCACCGCTAATAACCAACTCTCTAACAAAGAAGTGCCGTACCCGAATATGCTTTGTTCGTCGATGGAATTCGGGATTTTCAGCTAGCCTTATTGCAGCTTCGTTATCCACTCTTAAGCATGGAATCTTCTTAAGAACAACAATTTGGTTCAAAAGCCGTGCCAGCCATATTGTTTCCCTGGCTGCTTCACTTGCGGCAACAATTTCAGCCTCTGTAGTTGAAATTGCAACACTTGCCTGTCTTTGGCTTAGCCATGAGATTGCTCCTCCCGCGTACATGCACAGCACCCCACTAGTGGATCTTCCAGTGCTAACATCTCCTGCATGATCAGCGTCGCTGTAGCATTCCAAAATACCTTCCTTGTAATGCTTCTTGTACATAATACCTAGATCTGGTGTATATTGCAAATATCGCATTATGCGCTTCAGTCGGACACAGTCTACCTCTTCTGGTTTCTCCAGACTTCGTGAGACTACACTTACAGCGTATGCGATATCAGGTCTAGTGCATACCATCAAGTAAGCTAAGGCTCCAACGATTTGCCTGTAGTTATTCTTCACATAACTCATATCCACTTTCTCGCTTGATTTACCATCTTTCACGATCGGCGTAGAAACTGGTTTACAGGTATCCATTCCGAATCTCCGCAAGATCTTCCGTACATAAGACGTCTGAACTATTTTAATTCCGTCTCCTCTGCTTTCAATCTCTATTCCAAGAAAGTAGGAAGCTGGCTTTGTTGTAATTTTGAACCGACCACTGAGCTCCTTAATAAACTCGTCTATCAACTGCTGACTAGAACCAGCAACGAGGCCGTCATCCACATATAAAGCCACTATGACTTTTCCACATCCTTTCTCCCTTATTAAAAGGCAAGGATCCGCTTCGCTTGTCTTGAAGCCAATCTCTTTGAAAAAGTTTAAAATGCACCGGTTCCAGCATCGAGGTGCTTGCTTTAACCCATACAGAGTCTTCCGTAAAAGACAAACTCGACCGGAACCGTCGTCGTAACCTTCCGGTTGTTTCATAAAAATCTCTTCATTTAGAGAACCATACAAAAAGGCAGTGGAGACATCAAACTGTAGCATCGCCATTCCTTCATTAGCTGCTACACTCAGCACAGAACGAACAGTCCCCATTCTGGTGACTGGGCTAAATGTTTGCTCATAGTCAATCCCCTTTTTTTGATGAAAACCTTTTATGACCAGTCTGGCCTTGTATTTATCCATAGAGCCATCAGCGTTCATCTTTACACGAAATACCCACTTACATGGTATTGCTTTTCTTCCCTTAGGTAGACTTACAAGCTTCCACGTGTCATTTTCCTGTAAAGAGGTCATCTCACTGTCCATAGCTTCTTCCCATAGATCTTTCTCTGGGCTTCTAATCGCATCCTTATGCGACGTTGGCTCGTTATATCCCATTATAGCATTCAGGATAAAGTCTTTGAATCGATCTGGAGGGCGTAACGAAGAGCGGTCACGAAGTACCATCTGTTCCGGGAACACATCTTCGTGATCATCGTAATCTTGATCTTCATCTATGACATCGTCTAGACCATCAATAGAATTATCTTCTTCGATAATATTCCCCCCCGATTCAATAGACTGTTCAGGTAGAATGTTCTGAGCATCGTGGAACTCGTCACCAACCCTTACGTGTCCTTGATCAATGCTTATATCAGGATAGTCTGTTTCTTCGACCCTTTCCCTATTGGGCTCAACAGAAACACTTTGTTCATCATTCGTCAAACTCCTTGTAACAGGCACCACTTCAATTTCATTATACTGATCGCAGACTGTCTCAATATCGCGTTCATTCATTGAAGACTCAAGCATTTTTTCATTAAAAATTACATCTCTAGACCTAACCAGTGCATTTTTCTCTCGGTTCCATAGTCTGTACCCGTCATCATTGTCGTATCCAATCAAAATGCAACGTGTAGCTTTCTTGTGCAATTTTTTTCTCCTCTGCTTTGGTACATGCGCATAGCAGGGCGTTCCGATTATCCTCAAGTGCTTTATTTGAGGCTTCTTGTTTAGCCATAGCTCATAAGGCGATTTGTGTTCCACTAAAGTTGGTCCTGTCCTGTTTAATATATACACAGCAGTGTTTACCATCTCTGCCTACAAATTCTGAGGAATCTCTTCATGCGCGTGCATCATTGCTCTAGCAGATTCGACCAGGGTCCGGTTTTCCCTTTCGCTACATCCATTTTGCTCTGGGGTGTACGGCATAATGAGCCTTTGCTTTATTCCTGTTTGTTCAAGTAGATCTCGTACTCTTTTGTTATCGTATTCACCTCCGTTGTCGCTTAAAAGCTCTATAACATTGTGTCCAGCATTTCTAGCTTCAGCCAACATTAATTTCAGCTTTTCATAAACGTCAGACTTATTTTTCAGGAAATACACATATCTGTACCGTGTATACTCATCCTTAAATAAAACGAAGTATCGATATCCTGAGATACTTGAAGGGAAGGGACCACAGACGTCGGAGTGTATGCGCTCACCAGGTTTCGTAGCCTTTTCGCGAACACCAAATGGTTGCCTGTGCGCTTTCCCAAAGACACAACCTTCGCATATTTCTCCACTATTTGGCGTCTTTATTCCTAGTTCCTTTTCTATCAATCGTTTGACATGTTTCTTATCTTGATGCCCCATACGTTCATGATATAGTTGCAGCATATCTCCATGTTCAATTAAGTTTACTGAAACAGCAGGGCGTACGACTTTGCAATCTATTTTGTACAAACCGCCACATCTTTGCCTTGTTCCTGTTACAACAATCCTACCATTGATCTTCATGGAACAATTTGTAACCCGAGACTCAAATACGCTCGTTGGGTTTTTGTCCTGTGAACTAAGCACAGAAAAAAGGTTTTTACTAATCTGGGGAACATACCAAACATCTCTCAAAAAGAGGTTCTCAATTCGTCCTTTAACATTGGCTTCTAGATGGACTGTGCCTTTTCCAACAGCCTGAATCACGTTCCCATCCGCCGTCGTTACCGTGTGAGCTTCACCAAAACGTTCAAAGTTTTGAAACAGATCTCCTCGCATAGTGACATGGTGAGTGGCCCCGTTATCCACATACCAATCATCACGATCAATCGTAGAATCTGTTGAATTCACTGTCAGCAACATCATGTTAGAACCCTGAGCTTTGTTTTCCTTCTCTTTTATCCCAGCTCTTGGGCACTCCTTTTTGAGATGACCACGTTCCTTGCAAATGAAGCATTTGTACTTTTTATTTGTTCCTTGGTCTCTATGGTCATATCCCTTGGCAACCTTTTTGTTTACCTTCACATAAAGCGCTGTCTCACTTGATTCAGCATCAGCCATCTTAGCATTAAGCGCTTTTTCATGTGCACACAACTGGCTCGTAATGTTATCTACCGTCCTATCCTTCTTTGACATTAACAGCCAACTCGACTTGAACGAGAAATAGACTTCTGGCAGCGTATCAAGGATTTTACAAATTAAGAGAACCTCAGGTAAGTCTACCTTCTCTTCTTTTAGTAACTCTTCCTTCAAACTGTGCCACAGGTTTTTCAATTTCGATACATGAGTCGACATGTCATCTGACGGATCCCTCTTAAGCTTGAAAAAATCCAAACATATATCATAGAGTCGGCCCTCATTAGGTCCCTCATATAATCTATGTAGTTCGTCCCAAACTTCTTTCGGTGTGGACAATCTAATTACTTTGCCAAGTGTCTCATCTGTCACATTATTAGTTATCAAGAGCAGAGCTGTACTCTCTAACTTCACAAAATCACGTAACTTTTTATTGTATAATTCTATTACAGCATCATCTTTTCCGTCTACGGGTCTAGAAGGCCTTTGTGTTTTACCGTCCACGATATCCATGAGTCCATCTATACCTCTCAGTAAGGCTACCATCCGGTACTTCCATGATATCCAGTTGTGGGCGTCAAGTTTCACAATTTGAATTTTCGAAAGCTCCATTTCACTTAAACTTCTGGGTCTGGGCCCATAACCAAATGGAGGTGGTGGTTTCAGAAGAAATGAGAACAAGCTTTAAATTCAAATAAACTTAATATAATAAAATAAAACACATACTTTTCTCTTGACAGAATTATCAATCAACTTGAAGGTCTATTGTTGCTAGGTAACCAACACTCTATTTCCAAAAATCCAATAGAATCAATCATCAGGTTAAGGCTGATGCTCAAATTATCTTATGTTTTTTTGCCATTTGCAGGCCAGTGCTAGGTTGTATGTTGATAAAAATATCGTTGGCAACTGTAAGACGTATGCAGTTACAGAATTATAATCATCATAATCATCAATATAGGTAACCCTCCAAGTTCATAAAGGTCCAACCCCCGTATTCACAAACGTTCGACTCGTTTCCAATTCGACAACTCGTATATCTGTCTGCTTCTGGCATTACGAAAACGACCAAGATAGACATACGACATCCCGAATCGGAAGCGAATCGAAGCGTTCTGAATACGGGGGCAGAAACGATTTGACCTTGAAAAAGCAGTTCCTCGGTCTTTAGGAGCTTGTACAACGACTTTTTCAAGTTAAAATTATTGTGCCTTGATCTTTGTGTCGCATGTCTTACAGTCGTGATTAATATTTTCATCAACATGTAACCTAAAACTGATCTGTAAAATGCTAAAAAGTATAAGAAAAAAATAATTTCGCGGACTACCCTTATGTCGGTAGGGTCTGGTCGCTTACCCATGGGTGACCGCCCATTACATACCGAGTTTCCTCGGAGGCTCGGAAAGCACTTCAAGCCGATGATCTCGGCTATGACATCCAGATGGTCGGACATCCAGCCTTACCAAGAGATAGCGTATTACAAAGTACAAACTAGGTTGTGAAGGTCAGATAGGCAGTTGCTCCATGGCAACTACTAGTATTTAGCAGTATCCAGTTAGACTGGAAGTCGACCCCAACATTGTTAAAAAAGGTAGACAGTTGATGATGATGATGTCTTATTCTCCCTACCTACTACAAAATGTAGCCAAAACATAAAAGAACAAAAGCAACGACTTGCTCACCTCTATAAATAACTAATTGAACTCTAAGGATAACCTTTAAAATGTTACGTGATATTTTCCGTAAATAAAAGATAATAGCAAATAAACAAATTAATCTTATAATTTACACAATACATAATAAAGCACATTACATCACAGTTTTTAAAAAACAGTTAGACATTTATCTAGTATCCGTGTTCTTGGTACCCGCCCTTGTGACCCCCGTGGCTGTGAGCACCAGAGCTGTGACCCCCGGATGGGTAAGCGTTGCTAGTGGCACCTGACCCCCCAAATCCAGAGGAACCATAGCCAGGGTTGCCGTGAGATCCGGATCCACCAAAGCCTTGAGGTCCACCTTGATTTGGGGCGAAACCTTGGTTACCAGGTCCAAATCCTCCCTGATTGCTAGGTCCTACAGCGCCTTGAGGGATGTTGGATCCGGGTTGGGGAAACCCTTGTGAGCCTTGGCCAAAACCTCCCTGTCCGCTGGGGTAGGTATTCTGCCCGCTGGGGTAGGCATTCTGTCCGCTAGGGTAGCCACTCTGTCCGCCCTGACCGTAACCACCTTGGTTGCCCCCGTAGCCACCCTGGTTGCCGCCGTAACCACCCTGGTTACCGCTGCCATAGCCGTAAGGGGAGCCTGTAGACAAAATATTGGAGGTAAATAACAAGAAATAAATTTAGATTCCATACCTACTAAATCTAGATACCATGTTGTGAATTGGGTTACTGAAAAAATGTAGTTATCCCAACTATTGTTTGTTTTAATCACTGTTTTTTTGTTTATAATTCAAATTTTATTCCATTCATTCATTTTCTTCTTCTTTGTTTTTTTTTCATTTCTGGTGTCCAGGATACAAGCCTGATTGCTTAGTGTGGCACTAGATGGCGGTGTGTGTAGTTTGCAGCGGTATTTATTTATTTACCAAAAAAATAATAAAACAAAGGACAGTCATAAAACATGAAATTATGAAGAAATACTTCGTGAAGTACCTAGAGGTACTATAACGTAGGGGAACAAAATATGCGCTTCCCGTAACTGAGTAATCAAACGAGGTGAAGTTAATGCGCATTGAGCAGTCCTATTACATGCTGCCTAGCCGAGTCGGATTCGATGATTGACCTTTTCTCGAGGTTGGACCTACCTAACTGGACCGTTTATCCTAGGTATACATAATCTTCTCCGTACGAAGAAAATAATTAGTTAATCGTTAGGTCTAAGGTACCAGTCATCACTCCACTTACCTCATCTCATTTAGTTAATATTCCCTTTCAATACATTATACATTATTGAACTAGTCAAGCCCTTTAATTTGATACCCATATTGAAAGAAGTGTGAAAAAATAATGTTATTCCGTATTTTTTGGCGGCGACCATCTTGGACCAATTTTCATCAAACATAGCTAAGAACTACTCCCGCCTAATTCACCTTTAAAAAAAAAACAAAAAAAAAACAACAAAATCGGTTTATCCGTTCGGGTGCTACTTTAAACTTATAACAACCCGTCGTTTTTGCGTCGGGGATTAAAAATATCTCTGAAAGGCATCATCTGCTAAGCCAACAACATATGTTGAAGTCAGGTTCCAGTGTAAACGGATGCAGCTGAGTACCAGTATTGTACATAGAACATTGTACATTGCCTGTCAGACCTCCACAACCCAGTTGGTACGAGGCAATACGATACCCCTTGGCAAGACTGTAATGAAGTGAGAAAAACGAATAAGTTACTACATATCTGCGAAAGGCAACAATTTATTTTTATAGAATGTAGAACGAGACTGTCTCACTATCGCAAAAGTCCATAACAATAACAATAACATTATAAAACAACCGCATCACGCAACAAACACAAATGTTAGTACTTAGGCATCACAATCTACATGAAACATTAATTAATTAAATTTTACGATCGGAAGGGCAGAGTTTATCTCAACACTATGATAATATAAATAAAATGTAATATAAACATAATGTCTATATGAGGTTAGGAAAACTTTTAGTTAGTATAATGATTAAGTAGGTACCTAAAATTCTTGTTGTTTTTGTGTAAAAATGCCAAAAAGTGGTTGTAATAAGTGCACATTGAAGAAACTATAATATTACTAGAAAGTGGGTGTCGGTAAATACCTACCGAGAAGTATGAAAGAGAGAAGACATTATGATTATAAGATGCAGGGCAGTGATAACGACATCGTTGTTTATTATAGATCGACTTAGGTCCATGTTCACCGAAAAGATAACCGTCTGCTTATCTAAAAACAGCTGTCAATGTGACATGTGCCCATACAAAAATGCGTTTTAAACAGCTGTTTTAGGAAATCAGACTGACATCTTTTTGGTGAACATGCACCTTAGCAAAACATAAACCTATAGTCCCCGCCACGAGAAGCTATAACTTATGTAAACAGACATTCAGGTTCGCAAATTTGGATAAATTAAAAAATGACAGCGTCAGCGTGATCTTACTTCAAAATGGCGGCCAAAATGTTTACGTTCCAAGACGTCAAATGCGTTCCAGTACCACAACACATTAGACGACAGCTCTTTTTATCGCCAAAATATAACCTGACCTATTGAAATTGCTCATTAGTTTCGTTTTACACGGATGATAATTTAAGTTGATTGAATTTGGGAGTATTTCTTGTTGATTGAATTGTCGTTACGTATCTTAGTAGAAACTTTTTGCTTACAAAAATTATAGGTTCTGGTGGCGCGGACTATAGGTTGTCATCACGAGTCACAGTGAGCCAATGTCACCCAGACTCTAATAAGGCACAAAACAAGACACAGTGTTTCCAAAACACTCTGACAGCGACCCAAGCTATATTTCACTTGCAACTTTCTTACAACACGCTTAAAGATCACTTAGATTTGCACTGTGATTATGATAACCGAGCTTATGGCAGCGGTAATAAAAGATGACTATATTGCACAATAACTATGTCATTACTAATGGTACATTCTGGTCTTAAAATACCCTTAACGAAGATAAAAGAAATCAATGCAATAATAAATAAGTAATTATTTAGTTAATTATTTTTGTTGTGGACTGTACTTGCGAACCTTCTAGTTACGGACATATCGGGGGTCAAAGTTCCAACTTTTGTGTAACGTGATTTTTCATCCCAAATAAAGTCGTTGGCCAGCAATATTTTTTGCGTATAGTTACTTATTTTGAAGTAGGTACAGATTGCTTGGTTGATCGCTTCCTGAAGGGTTTGTTAATACCTTGCAACTGGAAGCATAGTGCTGCTCACGCGACAACTACTGATAGTACTTCTCGGAAAAATACCTGTCACCATATGAAATGTTTTTTTAGGAGCTCCTTAGTTAAATTAAATCTGCTTTCTTTATGGTCTGGTTAGTGTCTAACCTGGTGTCAGGAGTTTTATGCCGCACACGGACCTCTGACTTCAATAATTATCTGCCTAGCCAACCTGAGAATCAAACTCAGGAACTGCTAAGCATGATAGTTGCGCTTGTGCAACCACTTAACTCTATATCATGCAATAGAGATGATTCCTGATTTAAAAAAATATGATTTTGTTTAGTCCGTCAATTAGATTATCGAAAAATATTGAATACGTGTTTTTGGTTTTATCAAAAAATAGTAGAAATTGAAGATGATAAAACGCATCAAAGATCGTGTGTGAGGGCCTAAGATAGCATATTACAAAGTACAAACTAGGTTGTGAAGGTCAGATAGGCAGTTGCTCCATGGCAACTACTGGTATTCAGCAGTATCCGGTTAGACTGGAAGCCGACCCCAACATTGTTAAAAAAGGTAGAGAGTTGATGATGATGATGTCTTTTATTCTTCCTATCTACTACAAAAATGTAGCCAAAACATAAAAGAATAAAAGCAACGACTTGCTCACCTCTATTAATAACAAATTGAACTCTCAAAGATAACCTTTAATGAGTAACGTGATATTTTCCGTAAATAAAAGATAATAGCAAATGAACAAATTAATCTTATATACACAATATAAAACACACACAAACATTACATCACAGTTTTTAAAAAACAGTCAGACATTTATCTAGTATCCGTGTTCTTGGTACCCTCCCTTGTGACCCCCGTGGCTGTGAGCACCAGAGCTGTGACCCCCGGATGGGTAAGCGTTGCTAGTAGCACCTGATCCCCCAAATCCAGAGGAACCATAGCCAGAGTTGCCGTGAGATCCGGATCCACCTTGACTTGGTCCTACAGCGCCTTGAGGGATGTTGGATCCGGGTTGGGGAAACCCTTGGGAGCCTTGGCCATAACCTCCCTGTCCGCTGGGGTAGGTATTCTGTCCGCTGGGGTAGGTATTCTGTCCGCTGGGGTAGGTATTCTGTCCGCTGGGGTAGGTATTCTGTCCGCTGGGGTAGGTATTCTGTCCACTGGGGTAGGCATTCTGTCCGCTAGGGTGGCCACCCTGTCCGCCCTGACCGTAACCACCTTGGTTGCCTCCGTAGCCACCCTGGTTGCTGCCGTAGCCACCCTGGTTACCGCCGTAAGGAGAGCCTGTAGACAAAATATTGGAGGTTATAAAACAAGAAATAAAATGAAATCCCGTACCTACTAAAACTAGACTCCGTGTTTTTTTTTTTTTTTTATTGTTTATTAAAGTGTTGTCAATTGGATTGTGGAAAAGGAATGTAGTCGTCATCTATAACTGTTTATTTTGATCCCTGATTGTTTTTTAATAATTCATGTTTAATTCCATTCAATCGTTTTGGTTTTTTTCTTTTTACATTTCTGGTGTGTGAAACAAGCCTGGTTGCTTAGTGTTGCACTAGCTGGCGGTGTGTGTATAGCCTTCAACGATATTTATATATTTAACCAATAAAAATTGAGCGAATGATAATCATAAAACTTACTAGAAATATTCCGTGAAGTATGAGTACAATAGATAGATAGATTCCTATAACGGGGTAGTCAAACGAGGTGAAGTTATGGCTATGAGCCTTAAGCAGTCCTTTTAAATCTTTATTATCTTTCTTTAGTATTAGGTTGGGACTGGTTTGTGGCTGTTATAAGTAATATATCTCTGAAAGGCATCATCTGCCAAACCTTTCTCCAACTATATTGGAGTCGGCTACCAGTCTTACCAGATGAAGTTCCAGTATTTGACCTCCACAACCCAGTTGGTTCTAAATAATACGATACCCCTTGGTAAGACTGTAGCAAAGTGGAAAAAACGAATACCATATATTTGTGAAAACCAATTTGCAAAATAAATATCATTTATTTATTACTAGCCGATGCCCGCGGCTTCACCCGCGTAAAATTATATACTTAAAACTTCCTCTTGAATCACTCTATTAAAAAAAACCGCTTCAAAATCCGTTGCGTAGTTTTAAAGATCTAAACATACGTAAGGACAGACAGACGCGGCGGGAGACTTTGTTTTATAACGTGTAGTGATGATTAATAAGTTACTGTACATATCTGTGAAAGGCAACAATGTCTTTTTATAGAATGTAGAACGAGACTGTCTCACTATCGCCAAAGACCATAACAATAACATTATAAAACAACCGCATCACGCAACAAACACAAATGTTAGTAGGTATCACAATCTACATGAAACATTCATAATTAATTAAATTTTACGATCGGAAGGGCAGAGTTTATCTCAACACTATGATAATATAATATAAACATAATGTCTATATGAGGTTAGGAAAAGTTTAATCTAACTTAATGATTAAATTGTTGTTGTTTTTGTGTAAAAATGCTAAGTAGTGTATGTAATCGCGAGCATGCGTTAACCTATAACTACTTACGTGATAAGTATACATAGGAGAAAATACTATGATATTGCTAGAAAGTGGGTGTCGGTTAAGGCGACTACAAGAGTTAAACGCGAGTTTTATAATGCCTGAAAGTATAAGATTCACTGCAATAAACAAAACCAGAATAATATAATATTCTTCAGGACATATGCTAGTATGATAGTGTTTTGAAAACATAATACAATGAATTTTCCTCGAAAAAAAAATCACGAACTCGTCTCAAAAACATTCTTGAAACGAGTAAAAGCCATACCAAAATACATGCGATCATTCAAATTTTTGGCAAATAATTCTACAAGCAACATATTAGCATCAGTGTTTTATTTTTTAGTCTAATCCATAGATTTTGTGTAAATCGATCGGAACTACTCATTTCGCACTATTCGGCCCGCAATGACTAACGTAATAACCACTTTGTAGTGCAAGCTGATTAGAACTTTATTCTAACATTATTCAGACGAAGTTTGAACCACCACAAATTGAGTTGCTAATTTAACTCACGTAGTCGCCTTAATACCGAAAAGTATGAAAGACAGAAGATATATAATGCTTCGTCGTCCCCAAACTGTCCCCAGATGCAGGGGAGTGATAACGGCATGGTTGTTTATTATAGATCAACCAAGCAAAACATAAACCTAGGTTGTCATCACGAGCAACAATAAGCCAAGGTCTCCCAGACTCTAGTAAGGCCAAAACAAGACACAGTGTTTCCATAACTCTCTGACAGCGATCCAAGCTGTATTTCACTTGCAACTTTCTTGCAACACACTTAAAGATCACTTTGATTTGCACTGTGATGCAACCCACAGAATTATGATATCGACCTTATGGCAGCGATAATAAATGATAAAAAGATGACTGTTTTTCACAATAACTATGTAATTACTCCTCCTCCTCTCCCTCTCTAAAGTGGAGAAAGAGAGTGAAGCGGTTGGCCTTTCCATTAATAAGTCGAAGACCAAGGTGCTGATGGTGGATAGATCTGGTTCGCTGATTCGCTCCAATGAACTTAAAGACCTGGAATTTGTTGAGCAGTTCGTGTACCTTGGCTCTCTTCTCAGTAACGAGGGAGGCAGTGAAAGGGAAATCGTCAGAAGAATCCAGATGTCTAAGGCAGCAATGACTAAACTTGCTCGGATATGGAAAGATCGCAATATATCCCGCAAAACCAAAGTGAGGATGGCGCGTGTGCTGGTATTTTCAATTTTCTGTTACGGTGCCTAATCCTGGACAATTAGAGAAAAGGAAAGCGCAAAAATTGACGCTTTCGAAATGTGGGTTTGGAGGCGGATGTTGCGAATTCCATGGACTGCACGCCGGACCAACCTGTCCATTCTTAAGGAGCTCCAAATAACCACAAGACTATCAGCTGTTTGCTTCCAGCGAATTCTCAAGTATTTTGGACATATCGCTCGTAGAAATCCTGATAGCCTCGAAAAGCTCATTTTACTTGGCCAAGTAGACGGGAAAAGACCACGCGGTCGCTCACCTACCCGTTGGTCAGACCGAGTAAAGACGCTCACTGGCCTATCAATAGTGCACCGAGTGATCAAAACCTCATCAATACCTCAGACTAGACACGACCTTCAACAACGAAGATAACGACTAAGAAGAAGAAGAGATGTAATTACTAATGGTACATTCTGGCCTTAAAAAACCCTTAACGAAGATAAAAGAAATTATCTCCCCGTTATTGCTATCAATTTTTTGTTTGAGACTATACTTGGAAACCTTCTAGTTACGGACATATTGGGGGTCAAAGTTCTAACTTTTGTAAAACGTGATTTGCCACCCCAAAAAATGGTTGGCCAGCAATATTTTTTGCTTAGAGTTACTTAGTTTGATGTACAGAATGCTTGGTTGATCGCTGCGTAAAGGATTTGTTAACACCTCGCAAATGGAAGCATAGCAGTGCTGCTCACGTGACAACTACTGATAGTACTTCTCGGAAAAACCTCTCACCATGTGAAATGTTTTTTCAGGAGCTCCTTAGTTGAAGAAATCTTTTTCTTTCTTTATGGTGTGGTTAGTGTCTAACCTGGTGTCATGAGTTTTATGACTTAAACTGTAATCGTAGTAATGTGTTTTTAACACTGTTTTTAAAACAGTTTCAACAGAAAAACACTTTTAGGTGCAACAGATACAATAATGCTACCGAATCAAACTGTAACTTTTTATGTGTTAATAAGTGTTAATATCTATAACTGAAATAATCAGTTTTACAACAGACTGCGACTAGATTTCGGCTATCCAATGGCAACGCTTAGTTTACCTCACTGTTAAACCTTTTATATCTGTTACAGATATGTTACGGTTACACTTTTGTAAGTGTTTTGGGTTAACACGTTTATAAGTGTTACATATTTGATTCTGTTACCAATTCAACATGCAACACTTATAATTCGTAACCTATAAGAAGGTTTTTTTAAGTCCCTGCGCGCACGGACTTCTGACTTTTTTTGAAGTTTAAGAAATAATCATCTGCCTAGCCTTTTCCCAACTATCGTTGTGACAGTCTAACCGGATGGAGCTGAATACCAGTATTTTACAAGGAGCGATTGTCTATTTGACCTCCACAAACCATCTTACACTGGGTATTACAACAGCCCTTCTTAAGGCGCTTAGACGAGCTAAATTAGCAACCCTATTTGTGGTGGTTCAAACTTCGTTTGAATTGCTGTTAGAATAAAGTTCTAATCAGCTCGCACTACAAAGTGGTTGTTACGTCAGCCACTGCGGGCCAAATAGCGCGAAATGAGTGGTTTCGATCGATTTACAAAAAACTATTGATTGGATTAAAAAACTGAAACAGTATCATGCTAATATATTGCTTGTAGATTTATTTTCCAAAAAATCAGAATGAACGCATGCAATATGCATGTTTTTTATTGTTCGAAAGATATTTTTAGAGATAAGTTCGTGATTTCTTTTTATCGAGCCAAATTAATTGTATTATGTTTTCAAAACAGTATCATGCTAGCATATATCCCGAATAATATCATATATTTTTCTGGTCTTGTTTATAGCAGTGAATCATATACTTTTAGTAATTATAAAACTCGCGTTTATCTCATGTAATCGCCTTAAGACTGGTTGTCAGACTTTTTGAGCCACTGATTAACTGCAAGGACTGTCAAACATCTATAAATGACAGCCCGGACCACCGGCTCAACGTGCTTTCCGAGGCACGGAGGAAACTTGGTATTGGGTGGTCACCCATCCACAGACCTACCTAGACAAGCACGACTTAGCCTAAAGACCGAATTGAGCGGCTGTTATTATTTAGCCACCAGGTCCTAAAGTTAATAAGTATAAATGAGATAAAAACCTTTCATTGTAAAGCACTGCACTGCACAAACACGACTGTTCAAGTTCTTTTACGTAGGATGACTAAACTGCTATCTACATTATATACCAGATGTGTACCTAGGAACGGTCGTTGACCCAATTCTCTAATCATAATATGTTTACTGTGGAATATTATCGGTTTTTTACGTCAGTAACAGTTTTCCCAGTAAAGGGTGAAATTACGTCATAGTGGTCTGATATAACCACATTTTTATATTTCCCTATTTATCTTAATGCAGAAGTTTGTGAGAATTAATGGAAGGATGTTTATTACTCATAATTAGAATACATAATATTTGGTTGGATTTAGTTGATTGGCCTTAACGATACGTCTGCGGTACTTCTGAACAGACTATGTTATCTACATTTAAGTCCGTTAGCACTTATTTAAAAATGCACTTTAATACCTTGAGACAGAGAGCAAAAAACATTAATTCAGTAAATTATAAAGAGTAACTCACCGTAGCTAGCCACAGCTAAGGCCAGAACCAAGCACACGATCTGAAAAATAAATAAATAAGATAATGTTTTGCCAAGCAAGTTAGGCCTAGACAAATTAAACATATTTGAAAAGTCTAAATTGTATGGAACTAATATAAACTGTGACAAAGCTGATTTCAATCTCGTAGGAAGTCGTATAAATCCGAATCGCCTTGAATGCCTTTGCAATTAGTCAAAACCCTTAGGGCACACTAATAGTAATCTTAAGGAATATCATCCGTGATTATTCTTTATTATTTTCATTGTTTTGTTTTTCTATTCTAATGAAATTGGATGTTGTTGTTATTTTTATTTGTTTTAGTGATGGTATATTTTCTATTTATGTGTCGAATTGTGTTTTTAAATTCTGTTTATTCACACACAATTGTTATAGTTTTTGAATAAATAAAATGAAACGAATTATTATTTATTTGAGCACCCGATATTTCGACGCTGTAGCAAGCGTCATGATCGCGGGATGACTCATTCCGAAGTCAGTTGCAACAAACAGCGTCGAAATATCGAGAGCTCAAAATTATGAATAACTAGCTTCTGCCAGCGGCTTCGCCCGCGTGAAGTTTCAAAATTGTCTCATGGGATCTTACTACCGGGATAAAAAGTATCCTATGTGTTAATCCAGGTTATAAGCCATCTGTGTGCAAAATTTCATCCAAATCCGTTCAGTAGTTTTTGCGTGAAAGAGTAACAAACATCCATACATCCATACAAACAAACTTTCGCATTTATAATATTAGTAGGATGACGGAAGACATCCCGTAAGTGACAATATAAGTTAGAAATCGAGAAAACTTAAAACAGTGTTTGAGATATAGTAATGACTCAGGGCAATAAAACACGCGGGCCTGTGGACGGCGAAACATGGGCTAGCTAGCCGTCCGTTCGTCTTATGACGGCAGGCCGTGTCGACGTCGCGTTCGTGTTCCACGCGCGCCTCAAAGAGATGTCAGCAAAATGAATTAGGGGTCCGCAAGGGCCGAAGCCTGGCGGGGCTGCGGCACTGTTCGAAAGAGATACAGTGGCCCTGGAACATAAAGGGCGAGGAAGGAACATGGATGGGTTTTAGTCAGCAAAGGTCTGACACTCACTCCCGCTCCGCACAGAGTGGGAGAAATCATTTGATAATTTCCCAACCGAAAAAAAGGGCACTATAACATTGAGCTAAATTAAAATACTCACCTTGAAAGCCATGTTGTAAAATGAACGAGGATTAACTAATGAAGCGATAATTCCGAAGTGTATGTCCAACAATTTTAAAACATTACCTTATATACAGTGTGTTATCTACAGAATTTGTGCGTCTGACCCCACTGCGATGTTCTCGGAATAGACGATAATACTATATTATTATACATATAAAAGTACTAGTATCCCGCCCCTGCTTCGCACGGCCTTTCTGTACAGATAAAATGTAATGTAAATATATACATGTATTTTTTTATATACGGCTAAATAAGACATCTAGATATCTTTATTAAACGAGGATGAGGCAGAGCTGTGCTTAATAGAACACGCAAATTTCGCCAGTTATTTTTAAGTTCCATGTACTATGAGGCGAGCCTATTGCCATCAACCACAACACAAGTTCGGACTCCAGTGCTGGTATTAGGAAGTTCCTGTTGGAAAAACCCGATTATACTTTGCCCAACCTGAGAATCGAACTCAGGAACTGCTAAGCATGACCGTTGCGCTTGTGCAACCACTTAACTCTATATCATGCAATAGAGATGATTCCTGATTTTAAAATATATGATTTTGTTTAGTCCGTCAATTAGATTATCGAAAAATATTGAATACGTGTTTTTGGTTTTATCAAAAAATAGTAGAAATTGAAGATGATAAAACGCGTCAAAGATCGTGAGTGAGGGCTTATGATAGCATATTACAAAGTACAAACTAGGTTGTGAAGGTCAGATAGGCAGTTGCTCCATGGCAACTACTGGTATTCAGCAGTATCCGGTTAGACTGGAAGCCGACCCCAACATTGTTAAAAAGGTAGACAGTTGATGATGATGATGTCATATTCTCCCTACCTACTACAAAAATGTAGCCAAAACATAAAAGAACAAAAGCAACGACTTGCTCACCTCTATTAATAACAAATTGAACTCTCAAAGATAACCTTTAATGAGTTACGTGATATTTTCCGTAAATAAAAGATAATAGCAAATAAACAAATTAATCTTATATACACAATATAAAACACACACAAACATTACATCACAGTTTTTAAAAAACAGTTAGACATTTATCTAGTATCCGCGTTCTTGGTACCCTCCCTTGTGACCCCCGTGGCTGTGAGCACCAGAGCTGTGACCCCCGGATGGGTAAGCGTTGCTAGTGGCACCTGATCCCCCAAATCCAGAGGAACCATAGCCAGAGTTGCCGTGAGATCCGGATCCACCTTGACTTGGTCCTACAGCGCCTTTAGGGATGTTGGATCCGGGTTGGGGAAACCCTTGGGAGCCTTGGCCATAACCTCCCTGTCCGCTGGCGTAGGTATTCTGTCCGCTCGGGTAGGTATTCTGTCCGCTGGGGTAGGTATTCTGTCCGCTGGGGTAGGTATTCTGTCCACTGGGGTAGGCATTCTGTCCGCTAGGGTGGCCACCCTGTCCGCCCTGACCGTAACCACCTTGGTTGCCTCCGTAGCCACCCTGGTTGCTGCCGTAGCCACCCTGGTTACCGCCGTAAGGGGAGCCTGTAGACAAAATATTGGAGGTTATAAAACAAGAAATAAAATGAAATCCCGTACCTACTAAAACTAGACTCCGTGTTGTCAATTGGATTGTGGAAAAGGAATGTAGTCGTCATCTATAACTGTTTGTTTTGATCCCTGTTTTTTTGTTTATAATTCATGTTTGATTCCATTCAATCGTTTTGGTTTTTTTTTTTACATTTCTGGTGTGTGAAACAAGCCTGGTTGCTTAGTGTTGCACTAGCTGGCGGTGTGTGTATAGCCTTCAACGATATTTATATATTTAACCAATAAAAATTGAGCGAATGATAATCATAAAACTTACTAGAAATATTCCGTATGAGTACAATAGATAGATAGATTCCTATAACGGGGTAGTCAAACGAGGTGAAGTTATGGCTATGAGCCTTAAGCAGTCCTTTTAAATCTTTATTATCTTTCTTTAGTATTAGGTTGGGACTGGTTTGTGGCTGTTATAAGTAAAATATCTCTGAAAAGCATCATCTGCCAAACCTTTCTCCAACTATATTGGAGTCGGCTACCAGTCTTACCAGATGAAGTTCCAGTATTTGACCTCCACAACCCAGTTGGTTCTAAATAATACGATACCCCTTGGTAATAGCAAAGTGGAAAAAACGAATACCATATGTTTGTGAAAACCAATTTGCAAAATAAATATCATTCATTTATTACTAGCCGATGCCTGCGGCTTCGCCCGCGTAAAATTATATACTAAAACCTTCCTCTTGAATCACTCTATTAAAAAAACCCGCTTCAAAATCCGTTGCGTAGTTTTAAAGATCTAAACATACGTAGGGACAGACAGACGCGGCGGGAGACTTTGTTTTATAACATGTAGTGATCATTAATAAGTTACTGTACATATCTGTGAAAGGCAACAATTTCTTTTTATAGAATGTAGAACGAGACTGTCTCACTATCACCAAAGTCCATAACAATAACAATAACATTATAAAACAACCGCATCACGCAACAAACACAAATGTTAGTAGGTATCACAATCTACATGAAACATTCATAATTAATTAATTTTTACGATCGGAAGGGCAGAGTTTATCTCAACACTATGATAGTATAAATATAATATAATATAAACATAATGTCTATATGAGGTTAGGAAAAGTTTAAGTTAGATTAATGATTAAGTAGGTATTTAAATTGTTGTTGTAAAAATGCTAAGAAGTGTATGTAATCGCAAGCATGCGGTATAGCGCTTATGTTATCCTATAACTGCTTATGTGATAAGCACACATAGGAGAAAATAATATGATATTGCTAGAAAGTGGGTGTCGGTTAAGGCGACTACAAGAGTTAAACGCGAGTTTTATAATGCCTGAAAGTATAAGATTCACTGCAATAAACAAAACCAGAATAATATAATATTCTTCAGGATATAAAGGGTGTAAAACACCTCTTAACGAATACGAAAAACACTTGTTCTCCTCGTCATTATGATCATTTTTTTGTTCTACACTATACCTGGGAACCTCCTAGTTACGGAGATATAGAGGGTCAAAGTTGCAAGATTTTTACAAGTTATTTTTTAAATTCCACTTTTAATCGCATGATTTTTACTTTAAATATCTCTACGACCTCCGTAATATTCAATCCATCCATCCGCACAATGTTTTGAATGCGTTACATTGAGTTATATCGAGTATATATTGTATCTGTTGCATCTAAAAACACTTTTAGATGCAACAGATACAATAATGCTACCGAATCAAACTGTAACTTTTTATGTGTTAAGTGTTAATATCTGAAGGGTACAGGGGCAAAACAAGAAATGTCACAAAAAATCCAAAAGTTAATTTTTGATGGCAACATTCTCATTTTTCCGCGTACTTTTATTGGCATTACATAAAAAGCGTAAAAACAAGCATAGTCAGATTTAATACTCGAATTTAAAAATTGTGTGCAGGAACAAAACAGGGAAGGTCCATGTTGTAACGGAACGTAAGAAGGAATGTCCCATCTTACGTTCAAAAAATTTTGCAGTCAACTTTTTTATGTTTGTTTCTGTTTCAATATATTTAACAAACCACCTGAATAGTCGTCTAAAGCATTTACCTAGAAATATTTTGTCATTTAGCAGGTGGACAGAACAAGAACTACTTAGTATGAGGTTTATCAATTTTTGTATGGGACGTACTGGACATTTCCAGTTTTTGTATGTTCTAAAAGGGAACTGCATTAATTTTTTGATCATTTTCAAACTTTTAATTTTCAGAAAAGTATTTATTGTTTCTAAAATTAAGACTTTAAAAGGTATACTTAAGTTCTTAGTAGCAGTTTACAAGTTTAAGTAATACCTAAGATAGTTGTTAACTTTGAAAAATAAAAATGTTAAATGAACAAGTTTTTGTTTTTGTGACATTTCTTGTTTTGCCCCTGTACCCTTCATCTATAACTGAAATAATCAGTTTTACAACAGACTGCGACTAGATTTCGGCTATCCAATGGCAACGCTGAGTTTACCTATTAATCACTTATTAACACTGTTAAACCTTTTATATCTGTTACAGATATGTTACGGTTACACTTTTGTAAGTGTTTTGGGTTAACACGTTTATAAGTGTTACATATTTGATTCTGTTACCAATTCAACATGTAACACTTATAATTCTGTAACCTATAAGAAGGTGTTTTAAGTCCCTGCGCGCACGGACTTCTGACTTTTTTTGAAGTTTAAGAAATAATCATCTGCCTAGTCTTTTCCCAACTATGTGCCAGTCTTACTGGATGGAGCTGAATACCAGTATTTTACAAGGAGCGATTGTCTATCTGACCTCCACAAACCATCTAACACTGGGTATTATAACAGCCCTTCTTAAGGCGCTTAGACGAGCTAAATTAGCAACCCACAATTGTGGTGGTTCAAACTTCGTTTGAATTGCTGTAAGAATAAAGTTCTAATCAGCTTGCACTACAAAGTGGTTGTTACGTCAGCCACTGCGGGCCAAATAGCGCGAAATGAGTGGTTTCGATCGATTTACAAAAAAAAAATGATTAGATTAAAAAACTGAAACAGTATCATGCTAATATATTACTTGTTGATTTATTTTCCAAAAAATCAGAATGATCGCATGCAATATGCATGTTTTTTATTGTTCGAAAGATATTTTTAGAGATAAGTTCGTGATTTCTTTTTATCGAGCCAAATTAATTGTATTATGTTTTCAAAACAGTATCATGCTAGCATATATCCCGAATAATATCATATATTTTTCTGGTCTTGTTTATAGCAGTGAATCATATACTTTTAGTAATTATAAAACTCGCGTTTATCTCATGTAATGGCCTAAGAATAGCCTAAGACTGGTTGTCAGACTTTTTGAGCCACTGATTAACTGCAACGACTGTCAAACATCTATAAATGACAGCCCTGACGTGCTTTCCGAGGCACGGAGGAAACATGGTATTGGGTGGTCACCCATCCACAGACCTACCTAGACAAGCACGACTTAGCCTAAAGACCGAATTGAGCGGCTGTTATTATTTAGCCACCAGGTCCTAAAGTTAATAAGTCTAAATGAGATAAAAACCTTTCATTGTAAAGCACTGCACTGCACAAACACGACTGCTCAAGTTCTTTTACGTAGGACGACTAAACCGCTATCTACATTATATACCAGCCTGATGTGTACCTAGGAACGGTCGTTGACCCAATTTTCTAATCATAATATGTTTACTGTGGAATATTATTACCTTTCCACGTCAGTAACTGTGTTCCCAGTAAAGAGTGAAATTACGTCATAGTGGTCTGGTATTACTACATTTTCATATTTCCCTATTTATCTTACTTATGCAGAAGTTTGTGAGAATTAATGGCAGGATGTTTGTTACTCATAATTAGAATACACAATATTTGGTTGGATTTAATTGATTGGCCTTAACGATACGTCTGCGGTACTTCTTAACAGGCTATGTTATCTTGGTACAATCCTTAATAGGACCCACACATTTAAAAATGCACTTTAATACCTTGAGACAGAGAGCAAAAAATATTAATTCAGTAAATTATAAAGAGTAACTCACCGTAGCCAGCCACAGCTAAGGCCAGAACCAAGCACACGATCTGAAAAAATATATAAATAAGATAATGTTTTGCCAAGCAAGTTAGGCCTAGATAAATTAAACATATTTGAAGTCTAAATTGTATGGAACTAATATAAACTGTGACAAAGCTGATTTCAATCTCGTAGGAAGTCGTCGTATAAATCCGAATCGCCTTGAATGCCTTTGAAAAGACATCCCGTAAGTGACAATATAAGTTAGAAATCGAGAAAACTTAAAACAGTGTTTGAGATATAGTAATGACTCAGGGCACTAAAACATGCGGGCCTGTGGACGGTGAGCTATGGGCTAGCTAGCCGTCCGTTCGTCTTATGACGACAGGCCGTGTCGACGGCGCGTTCGTGTTCCACGCGCGCCTCAAAGAGATGTCAGCAAAATTAATTAGGGGTCCGCAAGGGCCGAAGCCTGGCGGGGCTGCGGCACTGTTCGAAAGAGATACAGTGGCCCTGGAACATAAAGGGCGAGGAAGGAACATGGATGGGTTTTAGTCAGTAAAGGTCTGACACTCCCTCCCGCTCCGCCCAGAGTGGGAGAAATCATATGATAATTTCCCAACCGAAAAAAAGGGCACTATAACATTGAGCTAAATTAAAATACTCACCTTGAAAGCCATGTTGTAAAATGAACGAGGATTAACTAATGAAGCGATAATTCTGAAGTGTATGTCCAACAATTTTAAAACATTACCTTATATACAGAGTGTTATCTACAGAATTTGTGCGTCTGACCCCACTGCGATGTTCTCGGAATAGACGATAATACCATATTATTATACATATAAAAGTACTAGTGTCCCGCCCCTGCTTCGCACGGCCTTTCTATACAGATAAAATGTAATGTGAATATATAAATGTATTTTTTTTATATACGGCTAAATAAGACATCTAGATATCTTTATTAAATGAGGATGAGGCAGAGCTGTACTTTATAGAACACGCAAATTTCGCCAGTTATTTTTAAGTTCCATGTACTATGAGGCGAGCCTATTGATATCAACCAGGCACAAGTTCAGACTCCAGTGCTGGTATTAGGAAGTTCCTGTTGGAAAAACCCGATTATACTTTGCCCAACCTGAGAATCGAACTCAGGAACTGCTAAGCATGACAGTTGCGCTTGTACAACCACTTAACTCTATATCATGCAATAGAGATGATTCCTGATTTTAAAGTCAATTAGATTATCGAAAAATATTGAATACGTGTTTTTGGTTTTATCAAAAAATTGTAGAAATTGAAGATGATAAAACGCGTCAAAGATCGTGAGTGAGGGCTTATGACGTCCACCGTAGATGCGGGCCTGTGGACGGTTGGCTATGGGCTAGCTAGCTAACGACGATGACAGGCCGTGTCGACGGCGCCTTCGTGTTCCACGCGCGCCTCAAAGAGATGTCAGCATAAGGGGAGGGGCCCGCAAGGGCCGAAG
This sequence comes from Xestia c-nigrum, assembly GCA_916618015.1. Taxonomy (NCBI): domain Eukaryota; kingdom Metazoa; phylum Arthropoda; class Insecta; order Lepidoptera; family Noctuidae; genus Xestia; species Xestia c-nigrum. The sequence goes on from OU745259.1 coordinate 17,867,650, forward strand.
CCTGCCGGGGTTGCGGGCCTGTTCGAAAGAGATACCGCGGCCCCGGAACATAAAGGGCGAGTAAGGAACATGAATGGGTTTTAGTCAGTAAGAGTCTGACACTCCCTCCCTCTCTGCCCAGAGTGGGAGAAGTCTTCACACGAGTTTTTGACGCACTGTCTTCAGCTATTGTTTATGTGAAAAAAAAAATATGTTTCCAATATGTTTTTGGAATCTGTCTGATAGATTAATTAGATTTTTTTGTCATCTGGGTTCATTTAATATGATTTTTAAACACAATCATTCTGCGGAAAAACATTTAAGTTTTATCGTACTTATAAATATTGTAGCAGACTTAAGAAAAACAATCCAATCACACAAAAACACACAAAAAGCGACAATTTTATAACACGTGCAGATATTATTTTATATATAAACAATAACAGATGTCTTATCATGCTAGGTGAAATAGATCATACTTATATTTGTTTACAAATATAATTTGGACTTAAAACGTGATGTAAAATTCTAAGAACTTGTCGTCAAAAACTAGGTGAGGATTAAATATTAGATACTTTATTCTGGGAAATATTCTAATTTGCTTTGATTAAAAAAACAGGAAAAATATAATTTATATAAAGTGTTTTAAGGTTAGGTTATAATAATCGGTATTTCTCAGGAATGGTACAATATCTTTTCATGAGAGTAGTACCACTGGGCAAAGGGGGACCCTTCCTTCCCTCCACACCGCGTAAGTTGACTACCATCGCATGCATTTCACGAAAAGTAATGCGTTTTGTTGTGAGCAGTATGTTCAGTTGACAATATTTCGTTTTTTTTACAATATCGCTAGAGATATTACAATATAACGTATTTGACAATTTTACGGTGACAAATATATTATACGGAAGTATCTCTGCCCCCATAATCGGGACTTAGGGCACCACCCCGTTAGGTTAGTTAGGTTTCTTTAAACCCTGCACTCGGAAATAGGGGCCCCGCGAAGCGGGGCTCCGTCGAATACGCTTTTTAGGGGAATATAAAGTGTTTTAAGGTTAGGTTATAATAATCGGTATTTCTCAGGAATGCTATAATATCTTTTCATGAGAGTTGTACCACTGGGCAAGGGGGACCCCTCCTTCCCTCCACACCGCGTAAGTTGACTACCATCGCATGCATTTCACGAAAAATAATGCGTTTTGTTGTAAGCAGTATGTTCACTTGACAATATTTGGAGTTTTTACAATATCGCTAGAGATATTACAATATAACGTATTTGACAATTTTACGGTGACATATACATTTCGTTCCATCTTATTAGACGTCAACGCATCGTTGTCTACCTAACGTATTTTTGCAAATGATCCTCCCACTCATTTGGTTATGTTAATTGATGTATATGTATGTAATATTTTGGATTACTGTTAGCGAAAACGAGCATTATTTAAGGGGCCGGCGGAGCATGTATTTTTCATACAAACGTAATATCAAAAACAATATGAAAATCAAACGTATTTCGATTATATTATAGAATATCTATATTCCCAAATAAATATTTAAAAAGACAATAATGATATAAAGACGAGATTTGAGGAATTTAAAATAAATATAGCTAATTTATTTTTCTCATGACTCTTGTTTAAATCGGTGTACATTCAAAATGTGTTTGGGCACCTTAATATTCTGTAATCCAATCAAAATAAATACACACTATCTTAAGAATATGATTGTTTGATTTACAAATTATTTTGGTATTACGTGTGTATGAAATTCGCATGCTCCGCAGGCTTCTTAATACTACAACATAAGCAGCAAGAACCACACGATACAAATAAATCAAAGCGAATCTCTGCTCCTAACAAGTTTTGACTGTAAAACATTCCGGTCCGCTTCCTTAGACCTTGAAGTAACTTCTGCGATATATTTTATTATCTCACTATTTATCTTTTCCTGTTTTTGAAGGTTTTACCGCGGGGTTACAAGTATTTTGCAATGAATGTACTTTCCATTTATACTTGCAAATATGTTTCTTTTTCTTTTATATACAACGAAATGTCAAAAAAAAAAAAATCTGCTGCTTCATACATTATTGGTCGCGTAACTCGGAAAAATGTAGGCAGCAGCTGAACTTTTTTTCGGGATTTCATAGTCGGTCCCATATTTAAAAGTTGTTTATTTTCATGAGTACTATCCGCTCTTAAAATAACTAAAATGACAAAAAAAAATAAACGGTGTATTAGATAAATAGTTTTTTCGGATAATTAAGCTTTTAAGAGAGATGTTTACAGTTATTTGTTGTACAAGAGTGCAAAGTTGTTTCTTAACCGCCGCGTGCTCAATTTTGATGACCGAGCAAGCGAAAGATTCTAAAATTCAAAACTTAGAATCTTGAGCGTTAGCGAGGGAATCAAAAGAGCACGAGGTGAAAAATCTTTGCACTCGAGTGCAACACGTAACTTTTCATCACACCTCAGCGAGGAAATGAATAACGCAAAAAAAAACAAATTCAGTTAATTCTGTTGGCGTCAAATAAACTTCCTCGTCGCTAGATTGTCACTTGTTTTCAAGTTGGATTCCTTGTTTTAACCTAAGGTGTTAACAATATGACGTGAAAATAAAAACATATTAAAAAAAAGTAAACGAAGAAGGTTCTGAATCTGAGTTCTTAACAAATTAAAAAAAAAATCTCGATAGGTGACGATTCAAAACTTGAACCGGCTTATTTTGGGTTTTCAAAGTAAAGAACTGTAATAAACGTAGGTGGGTTAATGACCGCAATAATTCTTATCTTAACTGGCACTAACTATAGACTCTGTTGAGCAATTTAGTTTTAAAGAAAAAACCCGCGCTATTTTAATATCGTCCTGCTTTCACAACAAGGTAACAAAATAAATATTAATTTTCTCTCTTTAGTGCAACACCAGAAAATAAAAGCCATCTCGCCCCATAACCACAGCTGTTGCCAATATTATAAAACGAAAAACATACATGGAACACTATGGAACAGGGTACTATCCGTCCAGTCTATTTAGCTAGCTGTTAAGTTGGCTAACCTGAAAAAATAACACAACAGGCACAATTAAGTTTGACACCTACGTCCTACAGTTGAAATTAAAGGGAAAAAAAAACACGATAAGCCTAAAATGACAACGATTTTACCTAAAATTTTTAGTATCCTTAAAAAATACTCATAAATGCAGTTACATAATTTATGACAAGTAATTGCTAATGACTTATAATACCTCCTTTGTCCTTGGGCCTTGTCACTTTCATACTTGCATTTACATTAGGAAAACTTACTGTCCTTCACACATAATAAACTCGCCATCTAAACACGTCCGTAAAATTTCGCGCCATTTCATAAAACTAATTAGGCCTATATAACTTTTATGACACAATTGCCGTAATTTATTCCTTGCATGTTTTCATCGTGTTCCGCCGTTTTTGATGGCCTTTACAGTGTAACCTTTGTTATGAACAAAAAGTTTGGCTGTCAAAACTGTCACAAACATGCTTCTGGTTACGAAATTAAAAAAAAAAACATTACCGCCAAATTACATTATTTTTTAAATGAGAAAGTGATTGAATGAACAAAATATATATTCGAAACAGGAAAAACAGCTTTTATCGGTGTTTCTGACCGTCATCTGGGGTCGGCTTCCAATCTAATCGGATGCAGCTGAATACCAATATTTTGCATAGAGCTGTACTGCGTAATACCGCCTTGGTAAGACTGGTTGTCAGATTTTCAGGCTACTGGCTCCTGTAACGACTGTCACAGATCCACAAACGTCCTAACGTGCTTGCTGAGACATGGAGGAAACTCGATATGTAGTCGGTGGATTCCTATCCACGAACCAACACAAGCAAGTGTAGCTTAACCTGACGACTGACCAGAACGGCTGTTATTATTTAGCCACGAGCTCCTCCGGTTGTTGACACCAAAACTTCTCTAAAAAAGACTTTATGTAGGGTTTAAAACTCCTACTTATTATAAAATAACTGTGAAATTTGCTTGTTAAGGCTTTAAAATCAATAAATAATGGAGTGTTTGATTTGGCAAATGAGTGGCATCAGCGGTCGCCATTGCTATACTAAAATATGTGGGAGCAACGTTTTTTGACAGTTCATTACCGTGCAGCATACTGCACTCCGTTATATAAGGCCTCTTTTATTTTTTATTACACAGCTTTCCACGTTGTAATTGACAAAATACAGACTGGAGTCCAATATTAGTTTTCCCTTTGAACAGCAATGAAAACTTTTTTGCAGAATTTCTCTTTCTATTTGGTGAACTGTACGGTAATTAAAAAAAATATAATTTATTGGTTTATCAGTGTTTTACAACTACGAGGAAAATATAACATGTTATATTTCTTGAGTGATAAATGGGAAAATGGAATCATTATTCACAATTTTTTAGTGTTGTGAAAGCAACATAATTTTAGTGATTTTACACACAAATGGCCAAAAGATGTTTATGTTTGTGGAACAACTGCTAAAGGATTGTTCTTTAAGAATATAAGAACCACAGAAATTTCTTTAAAAACAAAGAATCGCCATAACTGAAAAACTTAATAAATGATAAATCGACTATCTTCCAAAGTGGATTTAAGAAATTTTAAGCGAAAATCGCAGCAAGCTTTTCAATAATTCGAGTAAAATCGACAGTCTATTAAGAAAGACTTCAGAATCAGGACAACGCGCCACTTTTTTTAAAAGAAAAGTAGATCAGCAAATGCATTTAGAGCAGTAGACACCCCCAGAACTGAATTAATGGATCTCTGCAATGGATTTAATACTCTTTAGAGGCGATTTATTTTTTGTTAATTTATTTTTTAAGTTTGAATTTAGAATTGGATCAGATAACTAGTTCAGGGCTGCCTTAAATGCTGAACCATGAATAATAAATAAATAAATATCGCTGGACATTAACACACAGCGCCACCTAGCGCCACACTAAGCAAAGCTTGTGTCGTGGACACTAGACAGTTGATATACTACATATATACTTTTTTGTTTGTAAATACATACTTATTATACATATAAACAGCCATGACTCGGAAACAAATGTCCATGCTCAACACACAAACATTTGCTCCTACCGGGAGAATGATATAAATATCGCTGGACATTACACACACTGCCTTCTAGTGCCACACTAAGCAACGAGGCTTGTGTCGTGGACACCAGATAGTTGACATATACCACAAGCTGATGCCCGCGGCTTCGACCGCCTGCTTGACAAGTAATATACTAAAATTTTCCTCAAGAACCACTCTATCCATAGGTGAAAATATCATGAAATCGGTGCAGAAATTTGAGTTTGAGTTTATCGCGAACAGACAGATTGAAGCGGCGGAGGACTTTGTTTTATATTATGTACTGGGATGTTACGGAGCTCCGATTCCGATTCCGATAAGTCGGAACTTCCGATTGATTTTGAACCTCCGATTCCGATACCTGTTCCGAAACTTTTCAATCGGAGGTAACCGGAGGTCGATGCCTTGCGGCAGGCGCCGTCAACGCGTATAAACCTGTTTATACCTATCCGGGATAAGTATAAACAGGTTTATACCCCACATATCCCACGGGGTTAGCCCCTCGTAACGTGCTTTCTGTCGTTTTAAATTACCAGCATACTTACAAGTACATACAATGCATAATTATTTTATTGATAATGATTGATTTTTTTTCAACGCCTCGTCAGCCGTTCTATTGTTTGTTTGTATTTGAAATGAAAAAGACTGATAATCAATGAATGTATTACTAGCTGACCCACGCAACTTCGTCTATATCATTTTTGCTACATTTTTCATTCCTGCTGTAGCGTGATGTTGTATAGCCTAAAGCCTTCCTCGATAAATGGACTATCCAACACAAAAATATTGTTTCAATTCGATCCGATCGTTCGTTTCATCAATGAATCCTACTTTCTCACACATTCTCTTCTTCAGCATCCGCCTCCGGTTCCGGTTCCGATTCCGATTCCGATTCCTGTTCCGATTCCGATATATCAAATCCAAAACCTCCGATTCCGATTCCGGTTCCGATATTATCACATCCGTTACTTCCCTGTGTAGTGATAGATACGTTTCCCTCTCATTGAGAGGAGGTCGTGTCCCAGCAGTGGGAACATTATAGGCTGATGATGATGATGAGATACGTTTGTTGATGATGTGAGCAAGATTTTTCGAGGGCTTCTGCTTTTATGAAGAGATTCAAGTTTTGTAATCCAAGTCTATTTTAATTTCTTCTAACCTTTTGTATTTGGGGGAGGGGGGATGAACTGTGCCAGTCTGGGGATGGGTAGTTGGCGAAACAGCCACGTTTTTAATTACGGTTAAAACGGTTAAGACCTTTTCTCGAGACATAAGGAAGCAATGCCTTTAACCTAAACATTTCACAATTAATCTGTTCTGAAAGCCCAACCAACAGAACCGTAGCCACTGACTTATAGTCAGAGAGACAAAGTTCCAAACCGGTGTACCGAGACTTACAGCCATTTAAGCTTGATAAAAGACAAAATATTGATATAATTTTAGACTAAAGACTTCTACTACTTTACAAAGAATCGCTACATCGACCAATCTTGTGTTTCTTGCAATCAATTACGACTCTTAGAATGAATAGAATGTGTATGATTACACGATAAAATTGCAGTTAACGTATGCCCAAAGACTATGAATGAATGGAGAGAATTTCAAATAAAAAGGTTCTAAAATACTCATTTTGGCCTTGGTTTTAAAACAATAACTTACGCCATGGCTTCTTACTACCAAAACTATACCAAAAACTTAGTTCCTAACCAGGAGCAACCACAACCAAGTCACATAACGAGAAGCGATCAGTTTGAGTGTCGTTCGGATACCAACCTCCTCGCTCCTCCCTAATGATGATTGTATGGCCGCAGTCGTATACCCCGTGTCCTAATGTAAGCGATCATCTGTTACTGTATCTTCTTCTATCTCCAAAAATAACGTATTAAAACATCAATTTAGACATCCAGAAGTCACGATAGAAGGAGGTTTCAAGAAGTTTCTTCAAAAAGTGAGAATCCGATCATCAGCATTATCATCTGACGAGCCTTTTCCCAAACTAGGTTGGGGTCGCCTTCCAGTCTTACCGGATTATCACTGCATGGAATAAAAACAAACAGCTTCAGTGTTAAATGTGCTCATCGAGTCGCTTAAACTATCTAATCCTTAAGCAAACCACACCAGGCTTATATTGACACTAAAATTAGTTTTAAACCGTGAAAGCTTCCGTGTAAGCTTAAAACAGTGTTTCTAACCACACTAGGCAAAACCAAATGCAAAATGGTGTTGCAAATAGAAGACCTGTATCTCAGCAGGGCGAACTTTAAAGGCTAATTAAGCTTATGCTTTCAATCGGCTCGACGACGCGATCAGGTTCACCAACTAAATTGAACGTGACGGTCGCATATTCCACGCCGGTCGCCTATATTAGGACAGGACCTAATAGGATTACACGCGTGCGTTTAATTCTTGGTCATTATTTCCGTGTTCCACGTTAGTTTGTTCTGACTTTAGTTAGTAGTTTGTTAGTTGGATGTTGGTGCTTTTATTCCCTTGAGAGGCTGTTTCCTCGCGCCTGACTTGGAGAGTAGATGGGTCGATTTTGACGGTTGCGTGGTTTGTACGAGTTTATGAATTTAGAACTAAAGAAAGAAAAAGGAAGAATAAATAAAATAAAATATCGCTGGACATTAGTGCCACACTAAGCAAAGCTTGTGTCGTGGACACTAGATAGTCGATATATTACATATATACTTTTTTGTTTGTAAATACATACTATATATACATATAAACATCCATGACTCGGAAACAAATGTCCGTGCTCATCACACAGACATTTGCTCCTACCGGGATTCGAACCCAGGACCCTAAGAACGTAAGGCAGCGTCACTACCACTACGCCAATCGGGTCTTCAAGAAAGAAAGAAAAATCATTTATTAGCCCGACAGGACTAAACACACAAAAAATAAAATGAAAGAATGGTAATTTATATGATGATACCTTTATAATTATTACGATTTTTCTTTGAATAATTTATAAAGAGTAAGAAAGAAAGAAAGAAAAAAGTCATGACGTACATACAATATTAATAAAGAGTAGGATTGGTAGTAACCATGTCATCACAAGTAGACCGGTAGGTAATGATTTATGTTAGTTCTGAATGTAATGCAAACACACGGTTACGTACCAATTACAATAACTTTAGAAGCCTTCTACTTTAGGAGTCTTCCAAGAATGGACTACAATTTCCTTCAATCCAAGCCAGATACACAACTACCGAATCATAATATAAAATAGAATTATACTACCACCAAAAAACTCGACAGCTGATAAATCACACTCTAATTAAATTCGGGGTTTACAAGGCAAAATCAACTCCTCCTATTGTTGAAGTAGGTTAAAATGTAACCTATGCTAACCGGGATAAAATAACGAATCGATCGGCATCTTTTTCATCAAAATCGGATGAATAGTTTAGGCACTACCGAGGAACATACATGAATACAAATATACATACATGACTGCTATCAAAATCCCCTTTTTTTTCTTTTTTTTTAGAATAGAATAGAATAGAATAGAATTTATTTTGCAAACATGGGTAATACATAATAGTTCTTAAGATTACATTTAGCTCAGCCACATTTTACCAATCGGCATGCAAACATTTGAAATTATTAATCATTATTATTACACTTATTTTGATCCATTTTAAAGTTTATTATTATAGTATTTTTAAATCATCAGCTTAATTTAAAAAAAAAAAAAAACATATGTTAGTATTAAAAGAAAATATAAATTAGTATTATTAAATTACTCATGTCATTACTATTACAAATATCATACTATTATCATTACATTATTTAACATGTCATTACTATTACAAATACCATTATTATTACAATTACAATGTCAAAAACCAAAATCAAAATGTCAAAGAATCAAAATGTCAAAAGAATCAAAATGTCAAAAGAATCAAAATGCCAAAAGAATCAAAATATCAAAAATAAAAATAAAAATGTCAAAAAAAAAATTAAGGATGGGAAATCATCAAAATAACTTCTCCCTCTCTGGGCGGAGCGGGAGGGAGTGTCAGACTTTTACTGACTAAAACCCATCCATGTTCCTTCCTCGCCTTTTATGTTCCGGGGCCGCGGTATCTCTTTCGAACAGTCTCGCAACCACTGCTATCAAAACCCTTCCTTTTGGTTTCACCGTAGTCGGTTAAAATTCCTTTGTTTATTCCGTATAGACGAAAAATCACGATTGATCGGATGCGAAATCTCCGCAGCTCCATCTTCTACGAAGAGAGAGGCTGCGGGTAGATATATAGCCGGGTAAGCGGTGAGGTAGCCGGGTAAACGGTGACGAAGCCGCGGGTATAGCCGTAGGGACGTTTATAGCCGTCGAGACGGTTATAGGCAGCCATTTGTCCATCCATTTGTCACAAGACACGCAATATTTCTGGCAGATAGCAACGGTTTTATGTCGCTGGTGGAAATTGGGAAGGCGGAGCGAAGCGTCTGTTTTGATTGAGGTGAATCTTCGACATATTTGTTTTGTCTCGTTAACTTAATTAGGTTTTGTGAGCATCTTATAGATTACGTCGAGAGGGTGGGTAGCAGACAGCGTCAAGTGGCCATGGCCTTATTCTTATTACAAAATCATCAGCTAATTAGATGAGTTAACTGGCCGTTTTGCTTCAAGGTATCACTGAGCAGTGGAGAACAAAATCAAAATCAAAATATTTTATTTCACATAGGCCTAGATACTTATAAAATGTCAAAAAGGTTCACGTTGATCGATTCCATGGAGAAAAATTGCCAAGAAACTCCATGGTTATAAAATAACATATACAGGGTGTAAACCACCTCATCACAAAGCCGTTAACCTAGCATTCTGTACATCAAACTAAGTAACTTTACGCAAAAAATATTGCTGGCAAACAACTTTTTTTTTTTAGGTTATAAATCATGCTTTGTGGTTGAACTCAATGTAACGCACTTAAAAAATCGTGCTGATGGATAGATTGAATAGTACGGGTGTCGTGGTGGTGTTATAAGGCAAAATCTCAAAAAAAAAACTTGTCAAAAAGTTGTAATTTTGACCCCCCATATCTCCGTAACTTGAAGGTAAAAAAATCATCGTGCTGATAGGGAGAAAAAGTTCCATTCGGCTTCATAAAGAGGTGTTTTACACCCTTTATTAAGTACGTATATTTATTTCTTCAAGGTTTTTTAAACATTATTTTGTAGAAGAGAATGATTTTTGATAAAAGGTTAGTTTCCACCATCAATAAATTGGAAATCTATTTAGTCTGTCAATTAGAGCATATAAAATAATGGACACGTATTTTTTGTTTTTCTATTTCAATGATTATTGACAAAGCTAAAACGCATCAAAACTCGGGAGTGGGATCTCGTGACGGTCAGAACGCACTGAAAATTATACGACGGTGTGACGTATTGAAAATTTTACTAAGAAGCAACGTATCTTCGTCAATTTTGGTTCACGTAACAAAAGAAAAAATACGGGTCAAATATTTTCTGATAATCTAACGGACAAACAGTATAAAACATTTGAAAACGGGTATTTACCGCGAATTTACCTTTTTAAGCCCGACGTTTCGACCGGAATGCACCAGCCGTGGTCGCGGGGAGACTGATGTGTTGGAGGTACCGCGACAGCAAAGTAAAGGCGTTTATTCAACTACCCTCACTTGATCTTCATAAATGTTAATTAGGGCTGGTACCCGTTTTCATATGTTTATAATGTATTCTGATCGTGAAAGTTTATAAAAGGGTGAACAGTACACAAGTCTATTTATCAAACAAGTCCAATCCCACAGTTTTCTCCTCAACCATGTACTTCCAAAACCAGATCCTACTTTTATATTCAACCTTGATCCTCCACAAATACATACGCAAATCTATAATTCAGTAAACAAAGTTACATTAATATTTAAGGGCTGTATCTCATTGCCCGAAGCCACTCTCTGGCTTATGTAATCGGTCGCGGGGGCCCAATTACAAGGCAACGTGGGTAGATGCGGGAAAAATTTCAAGTCATTTTTCTTCGTCGAGAAAAGCGAATGTCATTCTTGGTGGAAGTGTTATTTGAAGGTGGGAAGCGGTTGCTATAGGTACCAACTTCTTTTACGTATATTGAAAGCGTTATATTGCTATGTAATCGAAAAATAATGCTATTTTTGTCTACCTATTTTACATGTATCTACAAATTTTATACAATAAAAAGAAACTTTGTGAGTCTGTGTGTTTGTTTTTTACTGGGTGGATTTGGATGAAATTTAGTACAAGGTACAACTGTAATCTCCTGTAAGGCAAAGAGTTTTTAATTTTCATCCCGGTAGAGTACTTTTCCTAATATTTTCGTAAACAAAAACTCAGATATTTCAGATAATTCAAGATCACAAATAAATTAAATATGAAAACGAACAAACGACGACCATTTTCCACAAATCTTGTTGACACTTAAAACTTTCAAATGCAAGATGGCGAATTTCAAAATGGTGTTTCTTTTGCGCGGAACGACTTGTTATCCAAAATGACATAATGGGCCAGACTTTATTACTAAGGAAGGATTCAAATTTATTCTAACCTTAATCTATCGAATAAAAATGCAGCGCGAACTCTGTCTTCACCAATCCCTGAAATAAAGTAAAAAAAAGGCTGACGTTTAAAAGACTTAAAACGTTGCACTTTTTACCTCTTTTTTAAAGTCTCTGCGATCACTGAGCTAAAAGGTTTATTAAACTGGTCTATTTTGTTTTAAAATTCATTATTCTTTATTCAAAATGTTAGTTAGAGGATGTATTTCCGAATTTTAACGAAAGGTGTTGTAAGTCTCGCATATGCAACCAAAAGTAAGAAACCAATTACCATTAACCATTAGCTGTTTGTTGTTATATTATTATGTATATGTGCTGCTCTATTGTGTTGCTGATGTCCATTAACGAATAAATGGTTATTCTATTCTATTCTAACCACAAATTCAGACTCTGCATCTGTTACTGCGTAATGCCATTGGAAAAGAATAATAACTATGTATCAAACCCGGGACCCCTGACTCGGAGCACTTGCTACCACTTGATCAGCGAGAAAGCAGTCAGACTCAACACACACATACACATAGGTATCATCACACACTTTCTTTATTATGCAAAAACTGCGACTTTCATTTCAAATCCACCTCACGTTACGCTACAAGAGTTCCACCACAGCCATTGTAAAAATCCGCCATCTTTAAGTGACGTCATCACTCGACCGCGTAACTCGATCAATAAAGAAGTTGGATGGATGAGCCATCAATCTTCCAGGATTACAGCACGGAGGATCTAATCAGTGCATGTCTGTCGGTGGCTAAGGAATCTTACAATTAATGCCAGTCATCCATCTTTTGAAACGTCTTTGTGAGCTTTAAATAATTCGCGTCGAGGGTTTGCAATCTTGTTTTTAAATTGTAATTGCAACTCACAGTGAGTTGTCTATAGACTATATTTTATGTAATAAACAGTGGTGATGATTTTCTAAGGTAAAAGATTAAGATCAAACGTCGACACAACCCATACTGTACTGTACAACGGGCTGGTATCCGTAACTCCACGTCAAAGAGCGTATTTTCCGTATGGGCTATAATCCACCACGCGACCCCGGTGCGGGTTGGTAGATGTCACGTCTTCGAATTTTTGGTTCTGGGCCGGTTTCCTCACAATTTTTTCCCTCACCGTTTTGGAGAGCAGTGGTGATGAAATAAATACAATTACACTGTTCGTAATACATTATAAAACATATGAAAACGGGTATTTATCGCGAATTTACTTTTAATTTAAGCCCGACGTACGCCAAGACTTACTGTTCGTAAGTCGTGGCCGCCACCACTGGGCCACCGCTGCTCTCGACATAACCCATATTGGGAGAGAGAAAATGTCTAGAGAACACAAAATTTCTTCATAATATTTGCACAGCTATCAGACAGCGAATACGAGCAGGAAGAAACTTATTCAATGCAAGCAAAAGTGGGTGCTTGCGTAGAATAAGTCCCAAGTAATAGGGGTTATAATCACTGGCAACACACAGTGATTACATACGGGACCGAAACGTGGTCGCTCACAATGGGCCTTATCAAAAGGCTTAAAGTCACCCAAAGGGCAATGGAGAGGGCTATGCTCGGATCGAATCAGAAATGAAGACATCGGCAAGAGAACCAAGGTCACCGACGTAGCCCGAAGAATTGCTAAACTTAAGTGGCAGTGGGCAGGGCACATTGCTCGCAGAACGGATGGCCGATGGGGCTGAAAAGTTCTGGAGTGGCGACCGCGAACCGAAAGACGATGCGTTGGAAAACCCCCCACTAGGTGGACCGATGACCTGGTGAAGGACCGGTCAATGTGACGACACTTGGGGGAGGCCTGACGATGATGATGAATAGGGGTTGAGCCTATTGCTCCTTTTTCTTTTATTTACTGGGGAATTCCTGATGGAAAACCCAATAAAACATTACCTGATCCGGCAATCAAACAGACTAATTCTGTAGATTGACTTCAACTGAAGGGGTCAAGAATCATGGTACTGAATTCACGTGAAGTGCACGGTGCAGAACTCCGCAAGTCCAATATAAATTAAAATGGACACAGTTAAGATCACAAGTAACTGTGCTCGTATTGAACGGAGCTAATTCGAACGTCCCAGCACACTTTACAGTTGTTATAAATTACTTCGCAACTTACAGATTTTCATTCGTACCACTCTTCGAGCTGTGTGGGCACTGGGCGAGCGATATTCGGCTAGTACTTTATAGATAGTTAATCGTATCTTAGTAATAAGTTCTCTTGTAATGGTTTACAGTGTAAAAATGTACGGTGTTTCTCACGGAGTGGTCTACTGAACACACAACGGTAGACGTAAATGTGCTTTTTAAGGTTCTTCCGACCGCCAATCTGTCAATAACTTTAATATTAACTATAATAACTATTTATCCGTGGTGTATGAATAGTAATTAGGCAACTGGGCTTTTTTCTATTGCTGAAAACTGCATTAAAGTCATTTATTTTAAAAGATCTAAGTGCGAATAACTTTGTTTTGTACTATTCGTAATGATTAGCCACAAAAAGTCAACCTTCTTAGTTTCATTTCATCAGCGGCAGTGCAAGTAACATTACAATTTAGCAATCTCCGCTAGTTTCAAAGCCTTTTCGTCCCTAGAGGCTCGCGCAAATCACGGTACATGGGAAGGGTTTTAACCCCCAGTTCACCGACTTAATTAATTTTAGGGGCACGCCACATCACTTGCAAATTGTAGGAAACGCCGACTTAACCCTTGTTATGACTCTCTTGGAGATCATCTATCGATGGATACTTGTTTGTTGACCTATTTGCATTTTGATCTTCTTACTAATGGCCGCAGTTAAGGGTTATGATTTTGGTTTGGCAGGGGTATCGAATCTTTAATCACCACAACGCTCCTTGTTTTGGGGTGATTGGATATTTGATACTTTATAAGTCAGCTGTGATATAGGTCGTAAACCACCTCATCATGAAGCCGTTAACCAAGCATTCTGTACATAAAACTAAGTAACTTTACGCAAAAATTATTGCTGGGAAACAACTTTTTTTTTGAGGTTATAAATCATGTTTTGAGGTAGAACTCAATGTAACACCCTAAAACATTGTGCTGATAGATGGATGGAATAGTAACGGGAGTCGTGGAGGTGTTAAAAGTAAAAATCTTACAACAAAACTCGTATTTTAAAAAAGCTTGTCAAAAGATGGAACTTTGCCCCCCAAAATCTGCTCCGTAACTAGAAGTTTCCAGGGTAGGGTGTAGAACAAAAAAATGGTCACAATGACAGGAAGAACAAGTGCCTTTCGGCTTCGTTAAGAGGTGTTTTACACCCTTTATAAGAAAGTATCAACACGCCAGCAATCCCCAGTGGGCTAGGCAGAGGTAAACTTGATAGTACAACAACATTTTCTCTAGTGACCACGTTGGTCCAGTGGCTGGAATCGCGACTGTTGAGTATGAGGTTCTAAGTTCGACTCACGGATCGAGCAACGCAGTGTTACTGGGTTTTCCCATCAGGAATTTCTCAGTAGCTCTCACGGAGTCTTTATTTGTCCCCCGTTGGTGGCAATTGGCTCGCCCCTATTAAATAGCTGGCGAAACGTGGGTGTACTTGTTAGCTACACCTTTGCCTTAGCCCCTGGAGATTACAAGGCATGATGTTATGTTTTATACTTTTTAATCTATTTATCATTTTTGACGACTCGAGTGGCGTAGTGGTAGTGAAGCTGCCTTACGTTCATAGGGTCCTGGGTTCGAATCCCGGTAGGAGCAAATGTTTGTGTGATGAGCATGGACATTTGTTTCCGAGTCATGGATGTTTATATCTATAATAAGTATGTATTTACAAACAAAAAAGTATATAGGCCTTGCTTAGTGTGGCACTAGATGGCGATGTGTGTTAATGTCCAGTGATATTTATTTATTTTATTTATTTATCATTCTTAATATTGTCTCATTTAAGAACCCAGTAAATATCATAATAATCTCGCCCTAACATAATTCTCACAATAACTTAACTTTCTCCCTCTAGACTTATTAAGTTACCGAAACATCTTACACCGCTAATGTTCGTATGGGTAACCCTGAAATAGACCTCTAACAACACTTGGGAACTTAATTTTGGGGAAAATTTTAGATGTTGTAATTGACTAAGGGTTTGCCGAAAATTATCTGCACGAGCTAAACGCCAGTTTTATAATGCCTGAAAGTATATGATCCAATGCACTTAACAAAACCAAAAAAAATATGATTTATTCTTCATGCGCAGGACATATGCTAGTATGATAGTGTTTTGAAAACATAATACAATTAACTTTTCCCGATAAAAAAAATACGAACTTATCTCTGAGTCATTCTTTTAACGAGTAAAATCCATACTAAAATACATGCGATCATTCAAATTTTTTGACAAATAATTCTACAAGCAACATATTAGCATCATAGTGTTCTATTTTTTTACTTCAATCTATAGATTTTCTGTAAATCGATCGATACCACTCATTTCAGACTATTCGCCCCGCGCAGTGACTGACGTAACAACCACTTTGTAGTGCAAGCTGATTGGAACTTTATTCTTACAGTCTTTCAAATGAAGTTTGAACTACCACAATTAGAGTTGCTAATTTATCTCGACTACTGAAAATGAGGTCCTGGGTTCGGTTTACGGGTCCGGCAAATTGCTATTGATTTTTTCTATAACTAATAAAAAGTAAACGTAGTAAGAAAAATAATAAAATCATTAAAAAATACAAACATGAAACAAACTTTGTCCTGTACGAGGCCAAAAGGCTCCTATCTCAGCATGGGGCTGTCAACACGCATATTTCACAAACAAGTTATTTTAATTAATTACACGCTCTTGTGCTTACGGTGAAGAAGATTTCTATGCTATGCTGTCGTACCACCAAAAACCGTTAAGTATAGGTTAGTAGATCTAAGTAGTTGTACCTAACACACTATGGTACATGTCCTTGTTTCTTAAATTCTCCATTATGTTGGAGCAACGCAGCGGTGGTTTATTTATTTATTTATGTACACACAAAATACTTAAAACGAAACAAAAATAACAATATTAACATTGAAGAGCACAGTGGTACTGGTTATTTCAAAAGAACCATATGATTGCTCCTATCGATAGATGTAAATAAGTACAGAATGTTATTTTTTCAAACTTTAGTCGGTTCGATGCACGAAAGTGGCAAGCAAATTTCCAAAAATCTGTGAGTGAAGATTTGTTTCTTTTTAAAATGAAGGTGTGCCCCGGAACATAAAGGGCGAGGAAGGAACATGGATGGGTTTTAGTCAGTAAGAGTCTGACACTCCCTCCCGCTCCGCCCAGAGTGGGAGAAGTCATTTGATGATTTCCCATCCTAAAAAAAAAAAAAAAAAAAAAAAAAAGGTGTGTTTCCTTTGCGTTAAATTTGCTATCTCCAGTATTTAGAGTACTATTCCCTCCAGGTGACATTGAAACATTCCACCCTTTAGATGCGAAGTTTCACTTAGTAATATTGATAAACAGCAAAGTAATTAGCCATTGTTTAAATCCCAAAATATCACTCAATGTATATGTCACCGTAAAATCGTCAAATACGTTATATTGTAATATCTCTAGCGATATTGTAAAATCTTGAAATATTGTCAAACGAACGTACTGCTTACAACAAAACGCATTATTTTTCGTGAAATGCATGCGATGATAGCCAACTCACGCTGTGTGGAGGGAAGGAGGGGTACCCCGTGGCCCAGTGGTACAACTCCCATAAAAAGGTATTGTACCATTCCTGAGAAATACCGATTAATATAACCTAACCTTAAATCACTTTATATTCCCCTAAAAAGCGTAGTCGACGCTAACCGAAAGGAACCTAACGGGGAGGTGCCCCAAGTCCCGATTATGGGGGCAGAGATACTTCCGTATGTTCAGTTGACAATAATTCGAGACTTTACTATATCGCTAGAGAGAAACACGTTATATTGTAATATAACGTATTTGACAATTTTACGGTGACATATAGAATTGTTTTACAGTCCATCCTTAAATTCTTAATAGCACCTATTCATTAATCGTTTTTGCGACCATCATCCGTCATTCAGCCAATCATCCGATCATCCTGGCGTCATTCGGGAGTTACAAATTATGACTACACAATTTTGGGATTTAGTTTTTTTGACTTTTTACTTAATAAATATAATCAGTAAAGGGTACGTATACAGCCCCATTTTTTGTTGTACTAAATAGAAATTAGGGGTGTATAAGTATATAAATTCTCGTAAACAAGAAGTTAGTTTTTTAGACATTATTTTGTATCCAATCCCTATGTTTCCTTTTGAACCCAAAGGTTGACCAGTAGAGTTGGTATGCCTTGTGGCATTAAGTCCGCCTATGTACCACTATTATACATGAAGTTTATATAAATAAACTAGCTGACCGGCGCAACTTCGTCTGCGTCTCATAAATTGAAATGTAAGCTATCCTATCTTTCAAGTTGGGTCAAACTGCACACGGTGTACAAATTTTATTGAAATCGGTTAAGTGGTTTAGGAGTCCATTGAGGACAAACATTGTGACACGAGATTTATATATATTAAGATAAATAAACATAAGAGGCTAATTATTATGCTATGTTGAAAAAAGTAACACAATTTCCGTTTACAGCATTCGCAAAACTATCTTCACCGAATCTGATCGAATGTCCCAGCGATCAGCCGGGTCAGACTGATCAGCCGATGTGCATCAATCACACGGGCACGTCGGCTCAAATGATTGATCACGCTAATGAGACAAAGGCTCGGTTACAATGACCGGTTATCCGGTTAACTTTAAGTACCGATTGTGGGCTTGCATTGTATTATGTGGCTTGTTAAGGATAAGCCCTTTGATTTCATAGAACTGTTGATGTGGATATGTTATGTATGTTAATTTGCCAGATGAGAAAAAAATCTAATTAGTCCGTTAAAAAATATTTGACACGTATTTTTTCTTTTGTCACGTAAATCAAAATTGACGAAAATACGACGCTTTTAAAATTCCCAATACGTCACGCCTTGATACAATTTATAGGTAGTTCTGACGACACGAGCCCCTACTCCCGAGTTTTGTTGCGTTTTAACTTTGCCAATATTCGTTGATTCACAAAAACAAAAAATACGTGTCCATAATTTTTCAATAATCTAACTGACGGACTAAATAGATTTGTATTTTTTATTACTGTCGTTATGCCTATTGTGAACCACGATTTGAAACTAACCTTTTTACTAAATCACACAACATCAGGGGTGTGTTATTCAAATGGATTTACAAAGTAATATTTCTATCACTACATACAGGGTGAAATTGAATGGATGCGACAAATTTAAATATACAATAATACGTGTTGTCAAGAAACTGTATGAAATATCAAATGTAAAATTAAATAATAATTGATCAGTGTTACGAAAACCGTTAAAATAATAAAAGTATCAAAAAATCTCGTCCGACTCAATCCAGTGCTCAATATAGCGGTCATTTACCTAATGTTGCCTTAATTTTTCTTATTTATTTTGCATATTACTGGAATACCGATAATTCGTACTTAAATAAAGAAAATAACATCAATGGACCTTTTGAAAACGATAATCGCGTAATTTTTTTAAACGATTTAGATTGTAGAAAAACAGTTTATAATTACTATGTTACTGTAACTGAAGCTCCAATTTCATTTTGTCGCATTAATTAAAATTCACCCTGTATAAAGGGTGTAAAACACCTCTTCACGAAGCCGAAAGGCACTTGTTCTACCCATCATTGTGATCATTTTTTTGTTCTACACCATACCTGGGAACCTTCTAGTTACGGAGATATGGGGGGTCAAAGTTACAACTTTTGGACGAGTTTTTTTTAATGCTATTTTTTTTTGGCAGATTTTGTCTTTTAACACCTCCACGACCTCCGAACTATTCAATCCATCCATCATCACAATGTTTTAAGTGCGTTCCATTGAGTTCTACCACAAAACATGATGTATAACCTCAAAAAACAGTTGTTTCCCAGCAATAATTTTTGCGTAAAGTTACTTAGTCTGATGTACAGAATGCTTGGTTAACGGCTTTGTGATGAGGTGGTTTACACACTGTATTATAAAACAAAGTCCTCTGTTTGCCTGTCTGTTTGCGATAAAATAATAATAATAATAAAATTCTTTATTTCATTACAGTGATAACATTGTTACAGACATCTTAACAACATACAGATTATGTACACAGATAGGTCCCCTGGCTCCCAAACTAGGTTTTCACCTGTGACTTGGGAGAATGAAATAAAAAAAACTACTATACCAATTTTCATGCTGTTTCAATGTGTTAATCAATGGATAAGAGTGGTTCTTGGTTTTAATATATAATTTGTACGTTAGCGAAGCTGCAGGTATCAGCCAAGTGCATACAATTAAATTTAAAAAAAACACGATTTCTCGTGTGCTTCTCAGCAAACGCATTTAGCAAGAAAGAAAAAATAAATATACATATTTGTTTGACGTCAGTAACAGCACACACACGATAATATAAAAAATAAACAAAATAAGGAAGAAATGTACCCATACCCGTACCATAGACCGTACCGTGCTTAGCATGCGAATGCATCAAAATTAACTAGTCCGCCACCTTTGGGAGTCTGTCATATTCGATTTAGAATGACGTAACTCAATTTACCATGCATTGTCATTCAAGCTAAGCAAGTAAAGCAAAGTTTTGCACGGGACCCCAATATTTTTTGTAAAAAAAATGGTTTAGTTATTCCTTCTAACACCAGCTATCTGCCAGTAAAAGTCCAGTGAAAATTGGTCCAGCGGTTTAGGAAATAAACCGACATACAGACAGCCAAACAGAAAGACAACATAAAAAAAAAATCTTGTTATTTATTATCCGTAAATACTTTCGTACATATTCAGTTAAAAGCCGTTATTGGGAAAATACAAACAGACACTTTAATTTTATTTCATTCTTTAAAGATTATAAACAATAAAATAAACTTGCACCCCCAACTTTTCTTTTTTTTTGGAATGGGTATCTCGCAGTTCAGTCTGAGAAGACTGGCTTCTGCTTAACCGGGCAAGTCCTGTGAATGCCTTGAATTTAAGCTTCCTACACAAACATATATATAACAGTAGCCAGTGCACACTGCACTTAATTGTGTTTACAGACAGACAGACGGACCAATTAGCACATAGGTACTGTGTTTGTCCAGCGCTTGTTATGTGGTAATTAGTTAATGCATAGTCACAAGTATGTCACACGTCCGTCCCCTTGATATAAGCGGTAATAGTAATAACACGAGTTAATGTGTATTGAATATATTGATAACTGTTGCCCGCGATTTTTATATAAATACTAGCTGACCCACGCAACTTCGTCTGCGTCACATATATGAGAGAAAAAGCTCACAAAAGGAATATATTTTTCCCGTTTGTGCAACATTTTTCATTTATGTTCCACTCCTATTGGTCATAGCGTGATGATATATAGCCTATAACCTTCCTCGATAAATGGAATATCCAACACAAAAAGATTTTTTCAATTCCAACCAGTAGTTCCTGAGATTAGCGCGTTCAAACAAACAAACAAACAAACTCTTCAGCTTTATAATATTAGTATAGATTACTTCAAACCACGTAGTGGCCACCGTAGGTGTGGGCCTATGGACGGTGACCAATGGGCAAGCTCCGCCGTCCGTCCGTCTTATGACGACAGGCCGTGTCGTCGGAGCGTTCGTGTTCCACGCGCGCCTCAAAGGGATGTCAGCAAAAAAGGAAGGAGTCCGCAAGGGCCACTGCCTGCCAGCGCTGCCGGAGTGTTCGAAAGAGATACCGCGGCCCTGGAACACAAAGGGCTCAGAAGGAACTTGGATGAGTTTTAGTCAGTAAAAGTCTGACACTCCTTTTCGCTCCGCCCAGAGCAAGAGAGTCATTTGATGACTTCAAATCAGAAAAAAAAATTGTTAGAAAAAATGTTTGACCTTTTCTCTATTGAAATGCATGTGTTTTGCTTTTTCAATTGCTACTCTTGTCAGCGTTGGTGTGAGTGATGTGAGTGAATGATGTGAGTTTTGTCCGTTAAATCAGTGTGTAATACAAAAATTTGCGGTAAAATAATACACAAACAAACTGACAACCTTCACTCTTATAGTGGCTTTTATAAAAGCTCAAACAACAGGTAACACAATACCAATCGCGTTAAATCGAAGGATTCCTTTTAAAGTAATCGTACACTAAGTGTGTGACGTCACTGGATCGTTGGTACAGGAGAGTGCCCCCTCCCTTCCCTCCCTCTCCTCCCTCCATATTGACGCAGCTGAGAGACACTTAGACGGATTGTTGTGTTTTAGTGAAAATACTGTGGAAGTGTGAAACCAATAAACTAATGTTTTGGATGAATACGGAAGCATATAGGAGTTTGTGGCTTGTAAACCTTTGATAGTCGACAGGTAGTCAGTGGCAAGTCTTACTACCAGTCTTACCAAGGAGTATATCGAACTATGGGTGGGTGTAGGCAGTCGGTCCATGTGAAATACTGGTATTCAGCTGCATCTGGTAAAACAGGGGGCTCCCTGGTCGGCTGACCCCAACATCGTAGAGAAATCTTAAATATACATAACTCAAAGGTGACTGACTGACTGACTGACTGACATAGTGATCTATCAACGCACAGCCCAAACCACTGGACGGATCGGGCTGAAATTTGGCATGCAGGTAGATGTTATGACGTAGGCATTTGCTAAGAAAGGATTTTGATCAATTCTACCCCCAAGGGGATAAAATAGGGGATGAAAGTTTGTATGAAACTATGTCAATTTTAAACCGATCGGGCTGAGATTTTGCATGCATAAAGCTACTATGACGTAGGCATCTTTTGAAAATGTGTTTTGATAAATTCCACCCCTAAGGGGATAAAATAGGGGATGAAAGTTTGTATGAAACTTTGTCAATTTTAAACCGATCGGACTGAGACTTTGCATGCATAAAGCTACTATGACGTAAGCATCTATTAAGGAAGGATTTTGATAAATTCTACCCCTAAGGGGATAAAATAAGGGATGAAACTTTGTATGAAACTTTGTCAATTTTAAACCGATCGGGCTGAGACTTTGCATGCATAAAGCTTCTATGACGTAGGCATCCCTTAAGAAAGGATTCTGATAAATGCTTCCCCTAAGGGTAAAAGATGAAAATAAGAGATGAAAAATCTTTTGCGATTTTCGACTGATTGAACTGTAATTAAAGATTGGCAAAAGTAAACCCGCAAAAACTGTACTTAATTAATAATAATACTTCTTAATGCGAGCGAAGCCGCGGGCAAAAGCTAGTGGGTATATATAACAGTATTTTACGTTGAGCGACAGCCTATGAATTCTACACCACAACCCAGTTAACACTGGGAGAAAAGATACCTCTTCGTACGATTGGAGTGGAGGACCCATATAACAAAACAATATAAAGAAAACCCTGTACCAATGCTATGATGAAACCGAGTAGTGTTGCTACGAACTTCGTAGACCCTCGTAGCAATTCGTAGGCTGTGTGTGAGCCTACGAAAAACTTTTTTGTTTCACGTCAAAAAAAAGTTCGACATGGTTAATTTTTAAAATAAGAAATTTCCGTTCTGTTAAGGTGATGAACTGAGATGTTCAAATAACACAAAAGAGTTATTCGTACAGCAGAGCTTGCTCAGCAAAAATAGCTCTTACGTTCATACGATGTATGAACGAAATATTCACCTTTAGCATCAAAGCTAAACAAAACCATTTTCCCTAGTCAACAAAATCATTAATAACTCACCGTATTGTGATAAATAATACCAGAATTACCATCAAATTAATCCCAACACTATTGATTGGGGTCGACGAGCCCGTAACACTACATAATAATGTGTATTATTAATAATAGCTAGCTATGACTGAACGATTATTGTTGTTGAGTGGACGAGTGAGTTTTGATAGGACGAGTGAGTTTTGTCAGCCTATGAGGGTGAATTCAGAGTGAACAGAAACATACTTATTGAAAATACGACCGTCCTGCATTTGTTTAAAGTTGAAAATTGTATGAATATCGACGCGAACATAAAATTTGCCTCGCGTATGCTCGCGACTCGGTCACGCGCTTCCTCGCTAATGCTTGGAAGTTCTCGAGTATGCCTGCTGACACCGTATGAGCAAGTTTTTTGAAGTAAAAACTTCTTTAGGCGCGATAAGTACTTTTTAGGTCAACAAAAAACATCTAACTCGCGTGACCGTCGCCTAATGCTTCGTAACACTCGTAGCCGATCGGCTACGGCGTAGCACCACTTGGCGTGCGCGGGGCATAACCCGTAGCAGATATAGATTACTAGTTTTCACTTCTATTGGCAGTCCCCAAACACATGCTTTTTTATGAAATACTAAATGTAACGACTGTGAAAGTTTTACAAATGACAGCCGGGACCAACCAAGGCATGGAGGAAACGGGCACGCCACGGTAAGTTCCCTCTTTGAGGAGTGTCTGGAGAGGTGCCACAGCGTCCTCATCTTCCGCCTGACACGGATGTTTCGGGAGGTACCTGCACCGAATCGGGCGGGAGGAAACGCCCGGGTGTTTCCACTGCGAGGATCGACCGGAGGACACGGTGGAGCACACGGTGGAGGTCTGCCCTGCGTGGGCGGAGCACCGCCGTGTCTTCGTAGCGGCGATCGGCGGCGGCGAGCTCTCGCGTCCGGCCCTGGTTCAATCCATGGTCCGGAGCGAGATGGAATGGGAAGCCGTCACCTCCTTCTGCTAAGCAGTCATGCTAGCGAAGGAGGTGGCGGAACGCGAGAGGGAGAGAGCCTCTCTTCCCAGCCACCGCGGGAGACGCACCAGGCGTCGGGCGCCACGTGGTGGCTACCGGCCACCGTAGACGCGGGCCTTTGAACGGTTAGCTATGGGCTAGCTAGCCGTCCGTCCGTCTAAAGACGACAGGCCGTATCGACTGCGCGTTTGTGTTCCACGCGCGCCTCAAAGAGACCGAGATCCGCAGTATCTCTTTCGAGAACTTAAAGGGCGAGGAAGTAACATGGATGGACTTGAGTCAGTAAAAGTCTAACACTCCCTCTCGCTCCGCCCAGAGTGGGAGAAGTTATTTGATGATTTCCATCCTACACAAAAAAGGCATGGAGGAAACTCGGTATGCAATGGCTGGTCACCCATCCGCGGACCAACCTAGGCAAGAGCTGCTTAACCTAAAGATCAACCGCCGAGCGGCTGTTACCTAACCACGAACTCCTTACTTCCTTGCTGTAGCTTTTTGATGCTATTTGATCTAAATAAAACCTATCTCGTTTCAGTAAACAAAACACAACACCCTCTAAATACACAGGAAGCACAACAATGAGAATGCCGCGGTTGACCGTGAGCTTCCGAACGATTTATTACCCACCCGATAACCTTGTACTGTAGGCCATATTAGGTTTTATGTTACACAGACCCATCCATTATTGTCTATTATGAACTCGTGTTGCTAGGCGGGAATAAACCTCGTTTAGAGGTAAAACCTTGTTCATTTAGTGAGGTATATAATATATTTAGAGATATGGAATGTACATATACTATAAAAAATAATGACAAAAAGTGAAATCAAGACCGAAATCGGCCAAACAACACAAAAGTACTAAAATAAAACTTTTGTGTCTATCTCTATCTGAGATAAACGGAATTTAGTATGGATATTGTACGTCAATATGACGAATGACGTCATGAAAGGTAACGACCTCTGTATCTAATCAGCAATTTAAAATCCTTATAACTTAATATTTTTTGTAAATAATAAAAAAAAAATCACTTTGTTATTTCTGGCTGGCGGAACATGCGTCTTTCATACAAACGTAATACCAAAATAATTTGTAAATCATACATATTCTTAAGGCAGTGTGTATTTATTTCGATTGGATTACAGACTGTCTATGTTCCCAATTATATATTTTGAAATATATAATCATATAAAGACGAGATATGAGGAATTTAACATTTCTATACATATCTTTTTTTCTCGTAACTCTTGTTTAAATCAGTGTCCATTCAAAATGTATATTTGGGAACCTAGATATCCTGTAATCCGATTGAAATAAATACACACTACCATAAGAATATGTTTAATTTACAAATTATTACGCTCACTCGGCAGGCCTCTTAATTCGCTTTGTTTAGAGTGATCCAAAATAAATTATATATTTTAAATGATAATCGAATAGAGAGATTACCTTGTTAGATTAGTGATCGTAATCGCGTATACTTCCCCTTTCAACTTTTCTGTAACTAGCGCCACTTTCAAACTTCCCCTAATATAAGTACTCATTCCTTACCATAATAGGTTCACGATCATATTTTTTTTTATTAATTTGTATTATCTTTTATACACAGAATAAAATGCGCACGACAGGAATCAAACAGCCACAACCATCGTAAAACTATATACAAGTACTATAAGCCTGTAATTTTCCGCAGGATAAAACACTCGACAAAGGAGAAACAAAAACTTAAGAGCTCTAAGCATACAGACCAATGAAAAACACGCTTCTTCGATTCTTAGATCGGGCATGTGGCAATTGTTTTTGAGTTTTTCCAAGAGTAATATCTAAGTATCAGTCCAGATTCTTAATTTGTGCCCCATTGACAGCAATAGTATAATACAAACTAACACCTCTGCCCAAGCTGCCAGAGAATACAATCGTGATATTTGTATTATCATATTTCTTAAAAAAATAAAGTAAATTGGACTTGTTATTGTACTAGTCATTTGGCTACCTTAGTAATCTACTTATCACAATTTATCACAACTTGGATGTCATGTTTTATGTCAGCTTGTATGTTACATAAGGCTGGTTCCCACCGCAGATAATTATGGCAGTGCTTTATCTAGATGGCTCAAATGTGCCGTGTGCCCCCGGCCTAATCACCCTGCCTGTAATTTATCTGTACTATAGAATAAACAGCAAATGAAGCTTTTAAACGTGGATGATTACGCTTGCATCGCATCACATCACATCACAAAACTAAAAGGATAAGGTGACTAAATTCGGAACATTCCGTATACCTCTATGCCTTTTCTGGATTTGGAAGAAGGACAACATGCTCATAAATATACGCAGATAAATTTCAAAGGTTCAGTCAAATGAAAAGCTAAGAAATGCTAGACTTTATTTCGTAGGAAAATTAGAACCGTATATTTTGTCCGACTCCTACCGACTAAAATCTTACGATTACTACCGCTATCGTGAGTAAGAGACCTGGGAAATTCATGAGCATTCACTCTTACCCCTATACTGATATCAGCCCGCCATGTCTTAATACTGCTGACCTGGCACTGCAATCACTGTAATAACTAATTTGATTCAACGAACTCTGATCTGCAAATCTAGCGAAACACACAGCAGCCATCAACTATGAATTTGTCTGTGAGAACTCCATTTACTGTCCACTCCGTGACCTACCCCTCAAATGGAAGATTCATCTTTTTTTACTTAAACTTTGATGCCGGTTTTATCTACAGGCAATTTATCTTTCAGATATCCCTTTTAATTGATGTATTTTACGTTAAAAATTCGTGATGAAACCCGGCCTGGTAGTTGGTGTCCCTTCATTTGCAAATTAATTGGGAATTTTGAGATCCCTGTGGAATTATTATGGGAAGACAAAAGAAAATCATACTTACAATTAATAAAGTAATAAACAATATCTGGTGACAGGTTTGTTTGACCTTGGCAATGTTTTTTTTTTTTTAAAACCCCGATGGGTTACCATTAAGTAAAAGAAGAAATTGAGGTCTCATCGTAGTAATAATTTGATACAAGCGTTTCAGGCACAAGAGACCTTGAAAGTACCCTACAAGGGTTTGGTTTTTGAATTGTAGACCCACGGCAGCTGATCAGACAAAAAATAAAAAACCCCAAATAAAGGATGATGCATACTAGAACATCGGTCCAGCCGAGTGTCGTCCGTACAATTTTGTATGACAATCAACAATCTACTGTTCAAATTTACAGAAGGCCGCTACTAAAACTTTAGTCTTATGCTACGGCCAGACTTGTAGGTGAAGATTCGTGTTCGCGTTGTCGCGATAAAAGTTCGTGTTCGATCTATGACGAAGTGCTTGGCCACACCAAAAAAAACTTCTCTACTGTCGCGATAATCTAGAACGTCGCGAAAATTCACTTCGCGGAAAACATGGAAGAGGCGGTTGCACTTTATCACATGGCGGCTAATAATTATTTACTGCATCTTTCCTTATCCTCTCATTATTCCAATCAACAAGTTCAATCAAACACGTTCAAACCTCTCGCAGTATCACAGTCAACTAGAGCGCGCGAAGTATAGCCAAACGCACGAACTTTGTCGCGACAAAACCCTTTGATGCGCGGCAATTTACCGACAGCGGCGCGAAGGGCATTCGTATTCGCAGAGATAATTTGCGATTGGACGAATTCTTTGGCCAGACGTGTCGCGACAACGCAAATCTTCGCGTTATCGCGATAGTGTAGCCCCAGCATTGCGAACATCAGCCCTTTTCAAATCACAAGAACAAACTCCTTCGGGCAAGGCTAGTCTAGCACTCCATAGCTGTTACTAGGCCAATGAGACGTTAGGGGCTGGCTAGCAGGATTTATGGCCGTGTTCATGACCCGACCAGCGCCCTCGCACTAAACACAGTACAGAACATAATTTATATATTACTGTAACGTTTCCAGAGTGGCTAGGAAATCAGCGGACTTACCCCGTGTTAGAATCGAAGTGGTCAGTGCAGAGAATACGTGATTGTCACGATCATGAGTCACCCATTTGTTCAGAAACTGACTGGGACCGTCTCGAGGTCCTGTGATCCCAATCGCGACTACTGAGCATGAGGTACTGGGTTCGATTACTTCGATTCCCGGGTCGGCAAATTGTTATTGGGATTTTCCATAAGGAATTTTCTCAGTAGCAGTTACGAAGTCTGGTTTTGTACCCGGTTGATGTTAATAGGCGCGCCCCCTACTACATAGGACTTCCGTATAACCGGCGAAATGTAGGTGCACTACAGGTTGTATACAACCTCATTACGAAGCTTTCAACCAAGTATTCTATACATCAAACTAAATAACTTTACGCAAAAATTAATTATTGCTGGGAAACCACTGTATTTGTTTGGAGTGAAATATCTTGTTTTGTGGTTGAACTCAATGTAACGCACTCAAAACATTGTGCTAATGGATGGATTGAATAGTACGGGGGTCGTGGAGATATTTAAAGTAAAAACCACGCAATAAAAACTTTTATTGCAAAAACAAACTTGTCCAAAAGTTGGAAGTTTGACCCCCAATATCTTCGTAACCAGAAGGTTCCCAGGTATGGCGTAAAACAAAAAAAACACAATGACGGGGAAAAGGTTTTTCGGCTTCGTTCAGAGGTTTTTTATACCGTTTCTAATGGGGTACATGATGTTATGTTATATTGTTCGAAAACACGTGTTCACGGTACTGTGGCTTTAGATAGGATACGGGTTAGGCTCTTAGCTAAACTCAGTAGAGTACAGCATCATCATCCTAGCCTTTTCCCAACTATGTTGGGGTCGGTTTACAGTGTTACTGGAAGGCAGCTGAATACAGGTATGTTATTTGGAGCAACTGCCTATCTGACCTCCATAGCCCAGTTAGATTGGCTAGAAAGTCTGACCGACCGTCGACAGATCGATCGATCGATCGGTCGATCTTTAACAGTCGTCAAAGATCAAACAAAATGCAAAAACCAATATAAACTTTTACGGCAAGATAATCCTAAAGTTGAACGTACTGAATAAAGGAGCGCCATTTCATTAGTCAGTAACAAAAACAAACGCCAAACATGTGTACAAAATGAAAGTGTTGCATCACACCCCGCTACAGATTAGGTCTCAACCATCAGTTACTACAAACATAACATTGACTATCCTAGGCTACTGTCATGTGGCGATAAGCAGAGTTGTTGCTGTGTTGCTGTTGTTATTGTAGTGGACAGCAACAACTCAATTTATCGCTATTGTTAGAGCTCAACACTCCGATACACACACAGTATATTGTCGACAGGCGCCACACGCCTGCACTATCCCGCTGTGTTTGATGCCGACGTGTAGGGTTGCCATGTATCGTAACTCATTCGTTATTACTCTCATTGTTATTACAATCATAGTGTTTATCTTGATTATTTTGGCGTGGAGCACGTAATTGTGGATCTCTACTGAGTTTTCGTACGTCTTATTTTGTTATATTGTGAGTTATGTTTTGATTTGTTTGTGATTGTTGGAAAAGAATACAAAAGCTTCCTGTTGGCAATTTATTAATCCTACAAATGCGAAAGCTTGTAAGTATTTTGTTACTCTTTCACGCAAAAACTACCGAACGGATTTGGATGTTTTGCACACAGATAGTTAATAACCGGGATTACCAATATGTAGAAAACCTCGAATATGTCGGCAGTAAGATCCCATGGCGCAGTTACCGAACATCACGCGGACAAATTCGAGGGCATAAACTAGTAAATTTTATAATTTTTGAGTTTCCAACTACCGCTAATAGTGAAGGTCTAATAGAAATTAGCAATCATATTGAGGGCGGATAGATTGGCAAACGTTGTTTCGATATCTTAACGTTCGTCATTCACATAATATGTACCCTACTCAACTCTAAATATCAAGGATTCTCTACAACAAAAAATCTGATCATCATCATCATCATCATCAGCCTATTAATGTTCCCACTGCCACGGGCCTCCTCTCTATTATAAGGAAACCTGATAATCCTTTATTATTATATAGCCATTAGGGCATGTTAGCGACTGTAAGACATCATTGTTGTATGATAGGACTGTATAAAATTATATCTACAGTCCTGCACTCTTATTTGGATGTTGTTTTTATTTTATTTTATTTTTACTATTAGTTAATTTCCGAATCATTTTTTACACGACATTGATTTGATTTCCCGGACATTGTATCTATTTATGACTTGTTGACATTGTACTTATGGTTGTTATTTTTATTATTAATTACATAAAAGTTTAAAAATAAAAATAAAAAAAATATTATTTTTGAAAATTACATAAAAGTGAAAAAATAATAATAAAAAAATATTATTTTTACACTTTTATGTTATTTTTAACATGGGGAAAACTGAAATAAATGGATTTCATGTATTTGCAAAATCAGCCAAATCCTTTATGCTACATTTTCATCGTTACACTTTATGTTCCACAAAATGACATGAAATCATTTTAAAATAATCAGTCTTCTAGATATCGATGGCACGGACAGCCCTACCCAGTTTACAGCCGTGCTTTGATCAACGTACGGAAGGCGTTCCGACAGCTAACCACGGCTGGCAGAATGTCCAGTATGTCCACTGTGTCCAGTATGTGTCCACCGTACACCAGCCCATGTGTCTATACACTCAGAGCGTCATTAAGTGCCGGGAACCCTGTCAAACACCGATGAAAATGTGATGGTAAACAAAAGGATTAGTTTGCTAAAATACAAATTAAATTATAAACACTGTGTCAAGCGTTGATAAACCCGTTTATAACTAAACTTGAGGAGCTTGTGGCAAAAAAATAACAGCTGCTCGGGTCGATCTTTACGTTAAGCCGTACTTGCCTAGGTTGGTCTGTGGATGGGTGTTATGTTACGGGATCAAACAAGTCAAATGTCACAGTAAGTAAGTAGTAGTACTAAGCCAACTTGTTTGAAGTTTGTTCTCAATGCTCGGTGGTGGCAAGTATTCTCCGATAGCCGTGGCATAGTATCAATGCAAGTATTTGCAGTATACAGTAAATGTAGGATAACCAAACCGGACCGAATAGTAGGACATTATCTCTATGAAAACGGAAAAGATAATGAGATGAAAAGAAGAATGTACTAACAAGTAGTTTTTACCCGCAGTTTCGCACACGTGGAAGTTGAAAATAAGTAAAATTAAATTTAAAACTTCAAAAACCCCCGACAATAAACTAAAAGTTAAATAGTAAATATTCACCATTTTGTGGTGGCGGCCATCTTGGACTGGTTTTTATCAAACATAGCTAATACACTCCCGACTAATTCACCTTTCAAACAAAAAGAAACAAAATCAAAATCGGTTCATCCGTTCGGACCTTACGATGCCACAGACACACTGTGTGTGTGTCTGTGGCATCGTAAGTCAAACTTATAACACCCCGTCGTTTTTGCGTCGGGGGTTAATTATCCTATGTGTTATTCCAGGTTGTAAACTATATGTGTACCTTTCTACCAAATTCGTTCAGAAGTTTTTGCGAGAACAAATAGCAATCATCCATCTATCCATCATTTGCATTAATTAAAGAGTTGATGATGTTTTTAAGTAAATAAATCGAGGACTTAGGGGTACAAACTTGTACTAAAAAACCCACCATTTTAAAATTCTAGTCTGGCAACCCCAGCAGGTAACGTTCCACAGAGCAACTTTGATCATAAATGATCGAGCGTACAAACTTACTTGTCAATAGTTTGGTACCTAGTTTGTGTTCGGATACTTGGAAGATAAAACTTATATGATAGTGTTTAGCAGCTTAGCTGAATGGTTTAGCTTAGAACTTCAACCAAGCATAAATGTACTTAGTAAATAAACTTAAAACGTCACTTACGGTAATCTTCCGTAATTCATGTTAATTTTGTGCTCCCGATATTTCGACGCTGTTGTTGTATGCGCCATAGTTAGTACACTATATAATACAAGATAGATGCGAAACTCTGGTTTTCGTTTTTAAAACTGTGTACCTCAACTGTTAGATGGCACTGTTAGTTTCTGTTCAACCAAATAAATACAAAAAGTATTTCTTGACTACGGATTCGCACTTGGGAACTATTATTCACAAGGCAACCGCTATCACCGCTAGGCTATCTGCTTCACTGACAAGTTGTCCAAAATTAAAAGCAAGTCCAGTGATGCGATTGGCTGATACAATTATTCAACCAATCACAGTAGCGCTTTTACATTTTTAAGGGGAAAGCACCAGAGTAGCGGCATTTAATTCATTGACTATTCCACGAAACAGTCATTGAATGGGATTAAATGAACTGTGAAACTGGGTTGTATTTATGATTTTTATGATAATAACTCTGTAAAACCAAATTATCAGACAATTTATTATGAACGTACAACTTAACACTGAACTATAGATACTTTTACTCAAAAATAAACTATAAATAAATATAAATAAATATCATTGGACATTACACACAGCGCCATCTAGTGTCACCAGACAGTTGGTGTACTACATATATACTTTTTTATTTGTAAATACATACTTATTATACATATAAACATCCATGACGCGGAAACTAATGTCCATGCTCATCACACAAACATTTGCTCCTACCGAGACCCTAAGAACGTAAGGCAGCCTCACTACCGCTGCGCCATTCGGGTCGTCGCCTGGCGCAGCGGTAAACTGTTCACTCTTCGTGACATTTTAACCCCAAAATATAGTGTTAGTGTCCGGTAACAAATTAACTACAATGACCTTTACAAAACCCTTGCACCTAAATTACTGTCCTGTTGCTGTATTGGGTATGGTACAATAGTGAACGAATTTAAGGGTTAACTGTCTAAGTTAATCTCGGATAAAACTGACTTCTGACATTTTATTAACTTAGCTATTATTTAATAATCTCCACACCAGTTTAACTGTCCGTATTACTTACTAAACTATTGAACTACAAATTCAATGAACAGTACAGACGAGAAATTCAAAGTGGAAACCTTATTTACTATTTAGTGATCGTTTCATACTCAAAACTTGTACAAGTAATAATGCACTCAGTAGTGTCCAACCAGAGGTTCGGCTTCGGATTCATTTTTCGGTTTCGGCCAGTTTCGGTCACATTTGATCACTTTCGTCCGCCTTCGACTACGTTCAACCGAAAAAACTGAATTTGACCAAAATAGGACTAAGTTTTGGCTGAAGCCGAAGATTCTTAGCAAGCGCCGAAATTGAACGAATTGTTGCGAATGTAAGTAAGCGAGTGTGTGTAAATATGTATTTACAAACAAAAAAGTATACATGTAGTATATCAACTATCTGGTGTCCACGACACAAGCCTTGCTTAGTGTGGCAGTAGATGGCGCTGTGTGTTAATGTCCAGCGATATTTATATTTATATGTGCGAGGGTGCAACGCGAGAAGTGACGTGCAGGGGACAGGCGTCCCATATATCGAAGAGTTATTATTTTTCACAAGGTGCACGATAATTTAAATAATTTCATTATGATGTTTAATTACTGCAGTCAACATACTTTTAAATTTTAAAATTCTGTACTTTCACTTTTACTCTCTTAAGGATAGTTCTTACTATTTCCATTCGTACTTTCTGTTTCGGCCGAAGGTTGTTGTGACAGTCGATTTCAAAAAAATCAAAAAAGAATCGAAAATCAACCTTAGGTCGGACACTAGAACTCACTATTAGGTAAACCCTCTCACTTGCAATTTGCTCTCCTTCTCAAGAACCCGAGTGTCACAAGTTGTTGAAAGTTTTCCATTCGGACAACTTCGGTTGTGTTCGGCGACCGTTCGATATCATGCAAACATTTGAAGTTTGATAAAGATGTAAATTACTTCTGTGATAGCTATTTATTGCATCTAGTTTGTTCCTGATGTTTAAAACATACATTTTTATTTTTTATTTTTAGCTTAAACAGTAAAGGCTCGGGTGATCTAGGGCTATCGGGTGTGTAATATATGATATAATAACATATAGTATACTCGTATTTTCACTTGATATAACGTTACATTATATAATTTTCATAAGCTATATAACCTAATTTCATGTGATCTAATGTTAAATGTAATATAAACTTCTTTTACTCCAATATCATTTAGTGTAACGTTCAATTCAAATAATTTTCAATTTGTTTAGTGCTGTTTTAATATAACGTTTAGTTGACCTAACTTTCATTTGACCTAATTTTCATATTTACTCATTTTCAGCCAAAATTCTGTAATGAATAAGTAATGCGCGCTAATGGTCACTGTTCTCACCTAACCTAACCCGGATGATTCATTGAACCAACCATTGGCAGTCGAGTCGGGGGGAACACGAAAGTAGCAGGCGTTTATAGTCCAATAAAAAAATAATCAAAAAGTTCAGTAGACGTTTCAAAATTATAATTAACGTTATAATAAATTTTGAATATTATACTAACTTAATATTATACTAAATTAATATTAGTTTAAAGTGCATTCAAGGAAATGTTAATTAAGCCATATAAAATTAGCTAAACTGAAATTAGATCAATAATTCATTATATAATTTCATCGTTATACTAAACAAGAAGTACATATATTAAATGAAAATAAGTAACGTGAACGTTAGATTTTCTGTTATTATATCAAATGGCACGCATCCAGGGCTGTCAGTGTTCAAAATCAAAATCAAAGCATTTATTTCAAGTAGACCAGTTACAGTCACTTTTGAATTGTCGAAACAAAAATGAAAATTAAATGTAACTATAATCCCAGTCACAAGATATAGAAACTGTGAAAGTACTGTAGTTGCCCATTACCTAGCGTAGATCTCTATGGAAAAGAACGGGCAAGAAACTCCATGAAAACTCTTTTAGAATATTTGTTTATAAAACCTTGCATCATTCATGTTGAGATGGTACATTATGTCATCAGTGTGTATCTTTTTAACAATCAAAACACACATAACATCACCCCTGTAATCTCTGTAGGCTAAGGTCCATGTTCACCGAAAATATAACGCTCTGATTATCTAAAAACACCATTTTGTAGGGCAACATGTCCTTTAAACAACAGTTTTTAGATAATCAGTCAGTTATCTTTTCGGTCAACATGGAACCAAGTAGAGGTATACCTAAACAATACAACTACGCCACAGAATCAGAATCAGAATCAGAATCAGATCTTTATTTGCTTTGAATGTAGGTACACGTATAAGATGTTGTACATAATTGATGAGATCGGCTACAGTCTACCTTACGGCATGCAAATTATTACATAAATTAAAATATTAATAACATCAAAACAATGTCAACATAAAACAACACAGAAATTAAATTGAAGTCAATTAACAATTAGATAAACAAAAAACGAAAATTAAAATAAGTCAATTAATAACTATATGAACAAAACAAAAATTAAAAGGGAGTCAATTAGCAACTAGATAAACAAAACAAAAATTAAAAAGAAGTCAATTTTCAATCAGTCAGGTTCATAAGTCTTACGTGGTTAAATTTGCAATCATAAACAATCATTATCTGGATAAACTCAAATCATTTAAAAAGTCTTTCACTGAGTAGTAGCACTTGTCTAAAAGTAGTGCAGTTACCTTAGATTTAAAAACGTTTACAGAACAATCTTTAAGACTGTGAGGTATTCTAATATAAATGGCAGGACCCATTGTCATAATACTTTTCCTTAACAGTGCTGTTTTGTAGTTACCCATATGCAGCAAGTTCTTGTATTGGGATCTCAAAGGGCCATTGCGGGTTCTTATATTTGCCATTGATGGAAATAAGTTTAAATTGGTTTTCACAAAAATTGCCACCTCCAATATATACATACACGGAAAAGTGAGTATTCCCAGAGACCGAAACACAGGTTCACAGCTGTCTGTGCTTTTAAGGTTTGACATAGACCTAATACACCGTTTCTGGGCCTTAAAAATCTCATAATCTCACATTACACCAGCTATGTTAAACTCCCATTTTGTAATACCATCAACTAGGACCAAATCCGGACTCCATAGCTGCAACTGAGAAATTCCTGATCGATTTATCCATTAACACTTTGCCCCACCTGGCAATCGAACCTAAGACCTCATGCTCAATAGTCGCGTTTAAGATCACTAAACTAGATCTACGTAAATAATTATTTTAAATCCAGCATTACTAAAAGGATTTCGATTTAATTTGGTATAGACACGGGACAGAATAGACTATGACCTAAGTTGTGATAGTCGGAAGAAAACAGAAAATCTACTTAATCGACACAGCACAGCACTACGTGAGGACGCTATGTGGAACATCACACATTTTTGACTCTTGACATATTTTGGACATTTGAGTGAAAAGTGTCTCGAGTGTATTTTTTATATTACTAGCTGACCCACGCAACTTCGTCTGCGTCACATAAGAGAGAAAAACGAAAGGAAAAAATATCCCCGTTTTTGCAACATTTTTCATTCCTGCTCCGCTCCGAATGGTCGTAGCGTGATGTTTTATAGCCTATAGCCTTCCTCGATAAATGGACTATCCAAAACAAAAAGATTTTTTAAATTTGAACCACTAGTTCCTGAGATTAGCGCGTTCAACCAAACAAACAAACTCTTCTGCTTTATAATATTATAGTATTATAGTATCTATACTAATATTATAAAGCAGAAGAGTTTGTTTGTTTGTTTGTTTGTTTGTTTGAACGCGCTAATCTCAGGAACTACTGGTTCAAATTGAAAAATTCTTTTTGTGTTGGATAGTCCATTTATCGAGGAAGGCTTTAGGCTATATAACATCACGCTACGATTATCAGGAGCGGAGCAGGAATGAAAAATGTTGCAAAAACGGGGTTTTTTATTTCCTTTAGTTTTTCTCTCTTATGTGACGCAGACGAAGTTGCGTGGGTCGGCTAGTATAGATATAAAGACCACTCACTCACTGACTGATTGACATGCCGTTTCTCGGAATGGATGAGAGATGGGTTACATGTTTAATTTGTTTGTAAAAAACTATTTTGATTACTAATAGTTGGGACATAAGATACTTTTTATCCTAGCAGAATATATCGTATAGACAATTTTCGACCAACCGAAATTAAATCATTTAATCTTTTTTTTTATCATCTTAGTATAATTAACAAGAAAACAACATCTCGTTTATAATAAGGATAGGATAGTTACAACCTATCAAGAATATTATATGAAAGATAATTTTATAAAAGCTAAATATAGGACCTTATTACGTCAATATTTGAGAATCTTTAGGGCCGGACTCCACCGAAGCGGGGACAAGTGGAGAGTTGTGTTGAAACCATCATTAGGATTTCGTTATTTACAATTTACACCTTCTCGTTCCAGCTTAGCTTTAGTGGAAACGGTTGAGTAAAGAGGAGAGGAGATGTATCGCAATTGTTTAGGGCACAGTGGAGGCGAGTAGAGATGTGAGTGACGTGTAGCGAGCACAACATCGGCGGATACACCCTAGATCCTACGCACCGACTCACCTCTCCGCTTTGCACCTCTCCGCTCAACATCGGTGGATACACCCTAGCTCCTACGCACCTCCTCTCCTCTCCGCTTTGCACATCTCCGCACAACATCAATGGATACACTCTAGCTCCTACGCACCTCCTCTCCTCTCCGCTTTGCACATCTCCGCACAACATCAATGGATACACTCTAGCTCCTACGCACCTCCTCTCCTCACTACTTTGCACTTCTCCGCACAACATCGGTGGATACACCCTAGCTCCTACACACCTCCTCTCCTCTCTACTTTGCACATCTCCGCACAACATCGGCGGATACACCCTAGCTCCTACGCATCTCCTTTCCTCTCCACTTTGCACAGCTCTACCCATCTCCGCTTCG
This sequence comes from Xestia c-nigrum, assembly GCA_916618015.1. NCBI lineage: Eukaryota > Metazoa > Arthropoda > Insecta > Lepidoptera > Noctuidae > Xestia > Xestia c-nigrum. Next base: position 17,905,855 of record OU745259.1, read on the forward strand.
GTGAACTCCGGCCCTTAGCCTCAAATAGCTACGCAATTACCTGTTCTAAATATAAATTAACCTTTACTATGAACTTTAGTCCTCTATTGTTTGAGCAATTCAGACCCTTTTGAAACAGGTTATTGAATTTATGTAGAACAAAATTAACACAAGCAATGTGCTTGATAGTGAAGAAACTTGGTTGGAGTATCATCACGCCTGTAATCCTCGAGGTTAGGCAGAGGTGTACCTAATCGTCCATGCACATATCACCTGGGGCCTAATTCTGCTATTTTAATAAATTCTTCACTCCAACACGATTCCATGTATCCCATTGTCATTTTGCTTAAAGTTCGTAATCTGCTAAATTCACAATGGTCGGTCGATGGTCTCGTAATAAAATTGTGTTTTGATGGCATTTTCGTATTGCCATTATTATAAAACCATTAGTACAAATGGATTTCGAAATCTACTACTAAATGAGAACATTTATTCATGCCAGATTTCATGTACGAGATTAATATTCTATGACGTTTCTTTCAATGGAGTCTCACTGGTCACCGAACTTGTCAAAACTTGACAGAACGTGATCATTGTGACTTCAATGATCGCCTATTCTGACACTATCGTAATAGCAGAATCGAGGCCCAGTTGTCATGTTTAAGTCCAATATAAAATGGGGCGAGCCTATAGCCATCAACCGGGTGCAAATCCAGACTCCCTGGCTCTTACTGAGAAACTTTTAATGGAAAAAACCCAATGAGACTTTGCCCAACCCGGGAATCGAACTCAGGACCTCATGCTCAGCAGTCGTGCTTGGCTAATCCCAGTTGAAATTGGCCACGGGGGTCAATCTCAACTGAGATTAACCAAGGGGAGTAAATCTAATCTAAACTAATAATAAAAATAGGAAAGATTTGATTTTTTGTTTGTTTGTTACGATTTAACTCAAGAAACCCTCAACCGATTTTAAAAATTCTTTTAACATTAGAAAGCTACATATTTACCGAGTAAAATAGGCTATAAATTATATTGATATCATGCAAATTAGCCGAGCTATCACGATTTTCGCAAACGAAGTCGCGGGTGAAATGCTAGTTATTAATATAAACAGACTTTCCGTCTACCCTAATCTTCCGACAGCTTCACTCAACTGTTTATCAAAACACTCCCATTGCAGACAATGGAGCTCTCTGGTGTCTTTTATTCATCAATATCTTCCGACTCCGAGATGTCATCTGCAACCCTTTCTTTGTTCTGAAATGATTTATGTTGCTTACCGCCATTGAAAGGCGAGGCAAAGGCGAGATTATTATTTACCTTTAATCTGTTGTGGAAGCTAAAACGTCACTCAATAAATGTACCTTTAGTGTTTAATTAAACAGGTACATAAACTCATTTTTTCTCCTTTTAGCCCCTACAACAGAATCTACAGATCGAAGTGGCGTTTTGAAGACGCTACACACGTTATCTCTTTGCCTTGTCCACATTCATAAACCTGATGATACACACACGTCTGTGGGAAGTATCTACTGTACAACAGACCTTTCTAAAGAACGTCATCAATAAGGTAAGTGTATAGAATGGTTGTAATATCACTATTTCGTATGTAATTATTCTATACATCACTAGTCCCTGTCCATGCATTCTCTATGATTGTCGACACTTCCTTTATGGCTGTCTTACTGTGAAGCCTGTCTGTGATACTTTGCTATGTGACTCGTGTTAATAAACCAAGTCTACTAACGGTATCTTTTATTCGACTAACCAACAAACACAATAAGAATATTTATACTACTCGTACTATGTCAAATACGAGTACAAGGCAAAATTGTGTAGTGATTTTTTATCTATCTTATGTCTATGCCTATGAAATTATTCTTGCATTTACATTATAATAAATCATTTACCAGCAGCAAATCGGGAAAACAGGGCGTCAAAAAATTCTTCCACATCACTGTCAATAGGAAAAGTACCTAGAAGGCTAACGGGATTGTCACGTTGGATGACATTGCTGATACTTTTGTAAAAAAACTTACTTGTGTACTTACGGTCACATAAAGAGTAAACCGCCTAGCGATATCCCAAAATAGCAAGTGGGGAATCGGGCCCCATGGCCCTATTGTTTAAAACCCAAACGGTTCAAACTCACAACTGCCAATTAAGAAATTGTATTAGCAACGTTTGATGTTTCCAGCACCTGCAGCTACCGCTCTAGCAGCTATATTTTTTGATATATTTTTTTCGTGTTTTTTTGTTGTCTTTGCATCGCATTTGCTCCCTGCAAATGCCCAAAGCATTATATCAGCCTGTGTACTTTTATTTTATATTTAAAATGATATGTAAATGGTAAATGGTATGTAATAATTTATGTGCAAAAAGTTTCAATGAATAAATACACTTTGCTTATTTACAGGGCACAGAGTATTAAAACTATTTGAAGCTGGAAACATCTGGAAATATAGAGAGAGAATATAATAAAACTGCTGGTTTTAAACCAAATACTCGAACGTGCCTCGAACACTACATTTCTTGTTAAAACCGCTTCGCAATAAACACGTTCCCGGGTTTATTTATTTCGTTTTATTTTATTACGTAGTTCTTTTACGTTGACTTGTGTTTCAAAGAGTTTCTGAATGCACTTCAGTTAAAATATAGGACTATCTATTTAACTACCAAGTTCCATGAAGGAACCAGTTTCGTAAAAAAAAGAAGGTTTTTTGTAGATCGTAGCAGACTGTTTTCTATGTAACTCTACTACATTATTTTTTGTTTATACTAAACCCGAAAAGGGGTCATTGTACTCAACTTTTTCTATGGGACGAACCTTGAAATCGCGAAAAAAAATCAGCTGTTCCCTACATTTTGACGAGTTATGCGAACATAAATGTAGGGAACAGCTGATTTTTTTTTCGCAATTTCAAGGTTCGTCCCATAGAAAAAGTTGTTCAAAATGATGAGTACAATGACCCCTTTTTGGGTTTAGTATAAACAAAAAATAATGTTGTATATCTTTAGGGTTCCGTACCCGAAAGATCACCAACGGGACACTATTTATAAATTCCGCTGTCCGTCTGTCTATCAGTAGGCTGTATCTCACGATCTATATGAAGAGAGTTGATTTAGATTGAATTGAGAAAATTTTATAACTTTAAACATTAAAGGGGGGCGACCACTAAGGGACGTAGCCTTTCAAATGCGAGTATGACTCGCACTTACGGTTTTTTGGCGTGACAACGTCTGATAAATCGATGTACACCGGCTGCACGCACGAAAAAGTGTCCCGTTACGCTTATTGTAACGTTAAGTTCGGAGTGTATGTAAGCAATCATTTCATCAATGTTTTGTTATGACGTGGTCACGTCAAACTATCGTCCGTAAACTGACTTTACTGACAACTATTTTTTTTAAAGTACAGCTGTTCTTATTATTATTAGAATTGAAAAAAAAAATTAAAAAACATAATTGTACCCGAAATGTACGAGTAGTTGAATTACAGCAACTGCGAATTATTAATCTAAGAAACAAATATCATGTATTCCTCCCTCCTTTAACATTTTCACTTTTATCTACCAAACAAAACTTCCAACAATAATTGAGAGCAACAATCACAAACTTGTTTTATTTGTTACAAAACAAAATAAAACAACTTTCCTCTCCAATCCACCCCTATTCCTCTTTGTAACCTCAGTATAATGATAATAAGATTTATTTGATACGATGACTCGATATCTTTCCCTGTGCCCGTTATTTTATTATTTGTGGAGGCGAATCTTTGATCTTGGGCACCGGTGCTCAAACTTGGAACCGCGGGCCTGAAGTGGTCTGTTGAGTTCTCTTTTACGATCCGATACACGTCATAGATTGAATGTGGTGGTTTAAAGTACGTCTTACGTGGGTGAATTTACAAGCTGTATTCAATTACAGACGGTTATTTTGTGGGTAGTGGAAGTGGTTAAGTAACTAGAACAACAATCAAAATTTAAAATATTACGTTTAGACTGTTTAGTCATGTGGAGAGGATTAGCGAAAGACGATTAACAAAAGTTATTTATAAGGCAGATATGAGAGGCAACGCCAGGAGGGGACGCACTAGAAGGACATACACTGGTCAGGTCAGTGTATCTGACTTTTCTGAAGCACCAATGAGGTCTTATTGGCGAATGGGTAGTCTCACAACCGGTGTGCGTGAATCACTAGATGTATGAATGTGAACGAAGCGGAAGGATTAACAAAGACAATATATGGAGAGGAGTATGTAAGGATCGCTACTGATGACGCTCTGTGGTTTCTGCCTAGCTAGAGCTATTGGGATAAAAAATATTCAAAGTTGGGCTTAGTCGGCGTCGGTACCGCCGCGCATATCGGCGCCCCACGGTTGCCGCGCCGCGAGCTTTGTATGAAAACAAGCGCACGTCCGTACGCAGTACGACAAACACACTGCTTCGGCGTTGCAGCGGCGCGACAAGAAACGTCTAAATTGAAAGACTGAAGACTATGTAGAAAAATCCGATAACACCTGTCGGTCAAGTAGCAGTATAATGGTGGATGGACAACTTTGTACCCTGTTCTTATAGGTACTCCTATAGATTTATAGAAGTTTGTTACGCTTTCACGCAAAAACTACTAGACGGATTTAGATGCAATTTGACACACGGATCGTTTATAACATGGAATGACATTTATTATACTTTTATCCCGATTGTACGAGACAGTTACTGAATTCCACGAGGGCGACCCCGCTAGAAGACATTATGTATGTGTGTGCAAAAAGATTTAGAATCCCTGTTTAGGGTAACAGATCAATGATAAATATCTGTGCAGTGACCAAGACCCTTTTACGCTTTGTATAGTAAACTGAATAGTTCACGTTAACGTATTTTATCCCTTCATCTCTTACATTCACAATTCCAAGCATTTTTCAAGCTTTTTGAACCAGCATATTTTCTTAGTTGATTCTTTTTGAATTTTTCTACTTTATTTTTCTTGATTTATTTACCCGTTTGTAATGAGTAAAAACCTTCAGCTGCAATGCAGTTCTGCAAAAAGTTTATTTCATATACAAGCTTATGGCAACCATTCAATTCTGACCCCTGCTTAACTGGACTTAATTTGTTTCTAACGTCTTCTTGTACAAATGCATTTAAGTAAGTAACTTCTAGAAATAGGTCGAGTTTGCCAGTCAACCGTGTATGTAACCGTAAAATTGTAAAACCCGTTACATTGTAATCTGTCTAATCATCATCATCATCTCCGCCCATCAGCCCATTGCTGGACATAGGCCTCCTCCAAGTGTCGCCACATTGACCGGTCCCTTGCGAATCGCATCCACCGGATTCACACAACCTTCATTATCCCTCAGCACCTTCAGCATCTATCTAGCGAGTTTGTAAACTCTCGAAAGATTGTCAAACGAACATAGTGCTTACAATATTACGCATTATTTTTCGGTAGATTATAATCTATCGGAGTGAAACCGTTTGACAATCTTTCGAGAGTTTACAATCTCGTTAGTTTTATTATAATCTAACGATTTTTATAATGTGACGCTAACATATACATATTAATTATTGGTAGAATCGAAGTCATTCCATTAAATCGATCCATTTATGCAGTGCATGTCAAAGCTACATGTTCTACTAACATGTTTACTAACAATTGTTATGGATGTGAATATTTCTGAAATAAAATGATCATTATTATATATCAAACTAAGTAACTTTACGCGAAAAATATTGCTGGGAAACCACTTTTTGAGGTTATTAATCATGTTTTATGGTATAACTCAATGTAACACACTCAAAACATTGTGCGGATGGATGGATTGAATAGTACGGGGGTCGTAGAGATATTTAAAGTAAAAATCATGCGATAAAAAGTGGTATTTAAAAATCGTTATTTCTCTCGAAAATTGCTTTTATATTAAGGAAAGTAATACATATTGGTTGCTCGTGACTGTACACCTCTGCCTAACCCTGCGGAGATAACCGGCGTGATGTTACGAAAACAAAATCGTCGATATATGTGATTTACTACAGAAAAATAAACGTGTAATATAAAAAGCTGGTGAAATTGTGTCTGAAGGTAGAGAACATTTAACCATCCATCGTAAAATAAAACTGGATTTGACTGAACATACAAATGCTCTCAAAATTCAACGTGAGCCGACACATTTAAAATGATATCTGATATCACGCACACATGCATCGCTGACCCAGTTCTTGTATATTCTACTGGTACACTCACATACAAAATTGATTCTATAATAGACAAAACTACCTCTGTACACTTCTTTTTTGTCTAAAATGTTTTGGTTTGAAGTTTCTTTTAGGCTATGTCTTGACACTGGTCTAAAAAACCAAACAAAAAAAAAAGTATTTGCTCCAAAATCTCTCCAGACAGCCGTATCTTCCAGGTTTTGGTTAAAATAAGAGTTGCTAGTGTTGTAAAAAAATTGACAATCAGAGATACTTATTTGCTACTTATTGCTTTATTCACCGTAGTTTTTCTGGCCTAAACTCAATTTATTTGCGGTCAGTGCAGCATGTCTTGTTCTTAAATACTCCACCAATACTCGTCATCTCAGCAGTAACCTCCTTTCTAGCCATATCATCCTTCACACAGTCGATCCATCGTTTCTTTGGTCTTCCTCAACCCTCATACCCATCAACATGCATACTCAAAACTTTCATTATTTAACTTTTCTTATTTCTACCAAGTTATGTGGCGACAATTCAATCAACAACGAATAATCCCATATTCAATCAACTCAAATTATCATACATCTAATACAAAACCAACTAGCAATTTCACTTCGACGGATTACATTTTGGCGATAATTATAAAGCGCTGTCGTCTAATTAATGTTTTGTGATACTGGAACGCATTTGACAACATGCAATTTGGGCCGCCATTTGAAGTAAGTTCACGCCTAGGTATATAATCTAAGGTTTACGCTGACGCTGTCATTTTTTTATTGAATCAAAAGGTTGCAAACCCGAACCCCGCCGGGAGAAGCAAAAATTTTTGTAAACCCAAACAAAAGTTTTAACTTGTCGCGGCGAGGACTATTGGTATTTAATGGGTGATCACTAATATAATAGTTATATAGGCACGAGCTCCTCCCTAAACAAACTTTAATGATCTGATGCAAAATAGGTCAAAAAACAACAGCTGAATTTTGGATTTAATCAAAAATATAAGTTCGTATAATAACACCATTCTTCACAACAGTACTCGTATAAAATCATTTGGGAGCACTCCGATTTAATGACGTTCTGACTGTTAAGCTGTAGGTGTTCATAAAATTGTTCTAGTTATGTTGTTAACTAGTAATATAACGCATTAGCAGATTACAAACTAGCTCGTTAATTAAGCTGACGATTTGATGAGGGTTTTAATATCGTGATAAACATAGATACTCTACTTGATATAATCTGTGTCTGTTCAAGACTATGTGATTAGCGAGCAGATTATGTGAAAAATGGTTTGCTTATAATATGATCGGTGATCGTAATGTTTGGAAGAAATCTGTACTAATATTACAAAGAGCATTTATACTACACCTGCTTGGAAAGTACCTTGATACTTTATCAAATTTACGGTAGAAAGTATGTCATTGCATATCGAACAAATATGCGGGGAGAAAACGCATCTGAGCGGGAGAGAAAAGTGCATTATATATCTATGGAAAAGTGTATGAAAATCCATTTCTTACGCGGTTTTTGTTTTTTAATTTTGGGTAAGACTATGCGCCGGTAACCTAAATATCAACAGCCAAAAAGTTTTTACAGAGAGTTTTTATCTCCAAGTTCGCAAAATGACACTGGCCACTAGCTGTGTGTTGGATGGTGTCGGGCTGGCAGTGCGACCCTGCGGCGGCAGGATAAACAATTTGAAAAAAGAACATGTGAAAATTGCAGACGCCATTGGCGCCATTTTCAATTTGTGTGTTGTCTGAGGATTCAGTTTTCGTAGAAAGTAAAATAAAACTATCAAAATGATAAGTAGTGATAGTGATGATGAATCTCAAACAAACATTAATGGAAAAAGCGTTACAATAAGCTTCACTAACTGTAACAATTTCAATATAAATTTCAATTAGTAAAGATTTAGTTTTTTGTTTAACTCGTAGGTGTAGTATAAAGCACTATGTATCACTCGAGAGAAAGTGCGATTCCCGATCTCGGGTGTTTTAAAGCCCTCACCTACGGCTCGGGCTTCAAACGACACCCTCGACGGTAATCGGTCACTTTCTCCTCTCGTTGAACAATGTACTATTACCTCTTTGTAATATTAGTACAGATTTCTTCCTTCTTTATATTATAAGTTTGTATAAATGAGGTTATCTTCAGAACTAATGATCCAATACTATAAATCTGTCTCTGGCTACGTTGTTTGATAAGTTGTATTTGTATCATACATATTAGCCGAGATATTACAATTAGGGCGGACGAAGTCGGAGGCAAATTGCTAGTGTACTAAATAATGAGCTTATTACAAGCATTGCGGATGCTCAGGATAAAACAAAGAAGTATGTAAAACGGTGAAGGAAAACATCGCGAGGAAACCGGCAAGTCCTAGAACCAAACATTCGAAGACATGTGACATCTACAAAACCACACTGGGCCCGCGTGGTACATTGCCCATGCGCAAAATCCGCGCCTTGACGTGGAGTTGCGGACACCAGCCCGTTGTACAAAACGATATCAAAGAAATAGTAGTCTTCTAGCATTTTATCCACCTATCTAATATAAACTTCATGGGTATACTCCGATCTGCCCTACCAGTCTGTCACCACTGGGGGTGGTTGCTTCTGCATTTGCTCTCCTCTACCTCTGTCACCATTGGTAGCAGATGTCACTTGAATTTATCAACAGTAGTAGTACTTGAAGATCAATGATAATAAATCAAGTTTTAGTCAAAGATCTCAATGTAACAAAATAGCTCTTTGTAAATAAAGTTGCCGTCTGCGTTATATCTATCCACCACTATGTTATATATACAACTTTACCATATTTCTGCCGTAAAATATATTGGTGGCGTCCACTGGAAAGAACTAAAGAAAAAAAATCCGATTGTTTGAAACCAAGCCGTTAGTTATTAATAATAGACAAAACCGTCGGGGTCGCGCGGAATCGGCCGCTCACGCTCTCGGTCGGCTGCGCAAGCGAGATATCACTACGTGCGCGAGCAGGACAGTAGTGGCCGCGGACCGCGCTCCGCCTGCACTTGGGCTGTCGGAAAGCAACCCGCTTAGTTGTATGTGCGCGCATTTTTGAGGTTGATTTTCGGGACACCTTGCGTAGGCACACGGGATTTAAAATACCGGTACGGTTTGTCTCATATCGGGCTGTGCTATACGGAGCACCGAGGCCTTGTGTGTTGGACTAGTGAGTTTTAAGTGGAACGAGAATTGGTGTGAACAAGGCGTTGTTGGACGGCGAGCTGGTGAGGGCGAGTCAGGACCCTGCTGCAGGCCATCGCAAGGTTCACAAACATACACCTAACACATAAACACAAACTCAAACTTGCGAGTGGTTCGACGAGCAATATCTACTCAAAAGGTTAGATAATTAGGTTAGTTAGGCATAAGGATTAGCTGGCGCGTATCGCGTTCTTTTGCTCTCGTCAGGATAAACGGTTTGTTCGGTATTCATCTATGGGCCCGTGAAATACCCGGTTGGTTCTGGCGAGAACATATTTTTGGTAGCAGAGCGTGGTTTGTACCCACTTTGTAGATTTGGTACAAATTAAATTAGTTTGGTTAAAACTTGTAGTCATAATTTCAATTGAAGGTAGATCGCGGTGGAACCACATTCCATTGTAAATTACCTAAAATTAAGTTTTGTATTAAGACAAATAGACAATAAGAAAATTGGTTGAGTGAATAACTTGTTATTGTTGCGTTTGGATACGGAGAAACGTATAAGTATCCATTATTATCCAGTAGTATTGCGCGCGGGACGTATACGTCCCGTTCGGGACCCAGAGGTTTTGGGGTTCCATCGTAAATTCATTCACTCAACAAATAATTAACTGTTTAGTTTCGGATAAAAATAAGTGTCTATCTATTAATTATATTGTTGCATAATCGCGTGTATTGAAGTTGGTACAATGGCTCCGTCCGTAACTAAGAATATTGCGGCAAAAATTGAATCGGAATTAAGATGGTTTTCATTAGCGGTTACGTTAGTTGGTCGTTCAGATCGCGAAGACGCACTATTGACGCGCGCTCGACAAGTAGATGACAGGTATGACACGGTTTTAAAATGTCACGCCGAATATTTAGCACATCTTGAAGACGAGGACCTGGAAAAGGGTGCTCAGGCGGTAGTGCGGGCTAATGTGGACCAGTGTGGTGAAATGGTGATGAACATTATTCAAGCGGCAGCCGACATTGAGCGATCGCGAAAAGGGGATATTCGGGAAAAATGCAGGCCGGCCGGCGTAGGGATCATGGCGCCTTTGCCGCCAGTGAACGTACCAGAATTTGGCGGCGAGTATGCCGATTGGCCGAGATTTCGCGATATATTTAATAGTGTTGTGCATTCGCGTACGGACCTCTCGCCCGCGTATAAAATGGCGCAGTTAATGGGTAGGCTGTCCGGTGAGCCTCACGACATGTTGACCCATTTGGAAATTACGGACGCTAGTTACGAAACGGCATGGGGCCTATTAATTGACCGATACGATAATCGGCGATTAATTATTGATGGGCTCATCGAAAAATTATTTGGAATCCCGAAGGTTTCTAACGTGTACGAAATAAGGTCGAAAATCCTAAACCCGGTCACGGTAGCGGTTAACACGTTAGAGCGACTTAAGTTGTCGTTAGGGGACAATAGGTATATTGTTGTTAACAGGGTTCTACGTAAATTGCCGAGCGAAGTAGTGGCGCGGTTTGAGCAATCACATGGAGGCGAGTCATCGGATCACCTCCCGACTTTTGAGACTTTGAGGGTGTTCTTAGAGGGCGAGTGCAGGCAGGCGGATTGCCAAGGGGCAACCACGTCGCACCCCACCCTGTCAACCCGACATACTAGCGGGCCCAAGCCGGTTGAGCCCCGTCGGGGGGGGAAGAAATACAACGCCCTCCAATCGGAAGTGTGCCCTTTCTGCCGGGAGGGGGGACACGGTCTCACCGCGTGTGCGGATTTTAAAGCGCAGCGGGTGCATAGGCGCAGAGGGGTGGTCAAGCAGCGCTACTTGTGCTTCCGCTGCTTAGGTACACACTATGTGCGTGAGTGCAGCAAAACCACCACCTGTCGGACATGCGGGGGGGCCCATCATGAGCTCCTCTGCCTGGCTGAGAGTGGGGAGGCGAACGGGGCCTCGTCGGGAGGTCATCCCCCCTCTCCTAGGCCAGCTTCCGGTGGCCGGTCACCCCCCCGTAGGGGAGGGGGTGCAACAAGGATTCAGCGGCCGCCCCCCCCTCGGGGAGGTGGGTCAACTGGAAATCCGGATCACCACCCGATGCCGCCGTCTCCGCCGCGGGGTGGGGATCGGCGCCGAGATACGGGCGGGTGCCCGGAGATAATGCATGGGGAGCCGGGTTATGCGACTTACTCGACCGCGCTGGGGGGCACGCTGCCGCCCCCGAATAGTCGCTTGTCCCCGCCCCCCTCAGAGCGCCCACGCTTTATGGCGCGTCCACCACTGTTAGGAGGGGTGCCAGTGGACTACTTCCGATCTACGCACATGGCGCCAACGGGTCGAGGGGTGTACTACCCTGGTTGGGACCCGTACATGGGCCAGGGGCTTCCTCCCCCTCCGGCAAGAGGGGAGGGAGGTGGCCCCTGCTAGGAATTAGCAGCCTGTTCATCCGTAGTGCCCACCCCGCCAGTGACGGTATTATTACCGACAGCTAAGATTACTGTCTGGGGTACGGATGGACAGCCGGTGCACGTGAGAGCACTTTTGGATTCAGGTGCACAAGGTTGTATTGTGTCTAGCCGTCTAGTGGACAGGTTGGGCCTTACATTAGAGCCATCACGGGATGGCGCAGTAGGTATAGGTGGCAATCGGGTGCCTCACCTCAGGGGTCAGACTACTCTCCTGTTTGAAATGGGTGACTCAGCATCGGTCACACGGGTGAATGCCACGGCGATTGTTTTAGACGAAGTAGTAGGGGTCCTCCCTCAGGTACGGTTACCGCCGGCGGTAAAAGAGTTGACCAATGGGTTGGAGCTGGCCGATCCCTACTTTGCGAGTCCTGGACGGGTGGACGTCTTGCTTGGGACTGACGTCCTCGGAAAGCTGCTACGGAGCGGCAAGCGGGAGCTACAACCGAACGGGGTTGTGGCCATGCGTACCGCAGGAGGTTACGCATTATTGGGTCCAGTACGGGGACTACAAGACGCAGCGGATTATAGCCCCATATATTATGGCAGCGTTTTATCAGAAGTCCTGCAAAGGTTCTGGGCAACGGAAGAGCCACCCACCGCTTCTAGGACTAGCCCGCATGACGAGGAGTGCGAGACATTTTATCAATGTAACACGGTGCGCCTCCCGTCGGGCAGATTTATGACACGGTTACCGTTTCTATCGACCCGACCTCCGTTGGGGAGCTCCTGGAGTCTGGCAGAGAAACGGATAGTGGCAATGGAGAGGCGCATGAAACGGGACTCCTACTTCCGACAGAAGTATGTGGAGTTCATGCGCGAATACTTGGCCTTGGGCCACATGTCGGTGTCCAGGCTAGACTGGCGTCATGAGGAGCACTACTATTTGCCTCATCATGCAGTCCTGAAGACACCTGACTCCAAGATCAGGGTCGTGTTCGACGGGAGCGCGAAGACATCTAGCGGAGTGTCCCTGAATCAATGTCTACATGCTGGTCCTAAGTTGACCAGAGACATTGGGGACATTCTAACAGACTTCAGGAGGCACCAGGTTGTATTCGTTACAGACGTAAGGATGATGTTTCGCCAAACGCAGATCCATCCAGACGACCGTCGGTTCCAGCTGATATTGTGGCGAGAGAGCCCAGAAGAACCGATGGTCACGTATGAGCTCAACACGAACACGTACGGATTAAAGCCCAGCCCATATGTAGCCATGCGTACGCTACGAGAACTGGCTGAACAGGAGCGGCTTCGCTTTCCCCGCGCGGCTGCAGTTCTTGATAGAGACGTCTATGTAGACGACATTTGTACGGGCTCAGATAGTATTGAGCAGGCGCTCATCTTAAGGGATGAATTGGTAGCGCTCATGGCCTCAGGTGGCTATGAACTCAGGAAGTGGTTGTCGAACTGCCCAGAGGTGCTGGCGGGACTGCCAGCTGAGTACCAACAAGACCCGCATTTGTTTGAGGACTCGGACAATCCTCATGCGTTGGCAATATTAGGGGTCCAGTATCGACCGAGTCGGGATGTCTTCACGTACAATTGTGAGGCCGAGTTGCTGTCGAAGACCTGGACAAAGCGATCGGTCCTTTCGACCATCGCCCGAACATTCGATCCCACCGGTTGGATCGCGCCGGTCACGTTCATGGCAAAGTGCTTCATTCAAAAGCTTTGGTTGGCCCAACTAGGTTGGGATGATCAACTCTCGGAGGAGTTGGCTCGTGAGTGGTCGGCATTCGTGACCACATTACCACATATCACGGAGATTGAGATCCCGCGCAAACTGCTCCCGCAGGCAGGAGTCAAGGCCACCCTGCACGGGTTTTGTGATGCGTCGGAGAAGGGGTATGCGGCCGCAGTCTACCTGAGAGCAGGTGAGACTGCTGGTGCGGGAATCGTACGCTTGGTCATGGCCAAGAGCAAGGTTGCACCTGTTCGGACCCGTTGGACGATTCCGAAAATGGAATTGGCGGGTGCAGCCCTTCTGACGCGGCTCCTGAACCATGTGGTGCAGAACTTGCGTGGTACGGTGGACCTAAACGAGACGGTTTATGCATGGACTGACAGCCGGATCGTGTTGTGCTGGCTGCAGACTTCGGTACACACGCTCGAGGTATTTGTGGCCAACCGAGTGTCACAAATAAATAATTCGGAGACTCCTCTGGTCTGGAGACATGTTCCAGGCGAGTTTAACCCGGCTGACTGCGCCTCACGCGGCTGTCCGGCGCCTGCTCTGGTTGAACATTCTCGTTGGTGGGGGCCACAATGGTTGGAACGGCCACATACGGAGTGGCCATTTAATGAGTGCGGAGGGCATTCGTTGCCCCCGGACCATGGTTTGAGGGTCATTGTGACTACAGTAGAGTCTGCTACCGTAGACCACACTCTTTTGGAGCGATATAGCTCACTGGGGAAGATACTTCGAGTCACGGGATGGGTAATGCGGTTTTTCCATAATTGTCGAAGCCTTGTCGCGCAGCGAAACATGTCGCCTGTAATGGGTCCTGAGGAGCAACAAAGGGCGCTGTCACTTTGGGTGAAGGTCGTTCAGGGGAATGAGTTCCAGGACGAAATTAGGGTGTTGAGGACTGGCGCGGGTCGATTGAAGAAAGGTCTTAGCCGCCTCAACCCGTTCATCGATGAGCACGGATTGCTCCGGGTGGGAGGTCGACTGCGGAATGCCGACTTGCCCTATGCAGCGCGACATCCTCTAATTCTCCCCAAGAAGGGAGCTTTGGTGGAATTGTTGGTTTGGGACCGTCACACCAGGAATTCACACGCAGGCTGTAACACCCTTTTGGGCATTTTGCAGCGTGAATTCTGGATTTTGTCGGCACGAAGAGTAATACGGGGCGTTGTGTTTCGTTGCTTGCCTTGTTACCGACTCAAGGCAGCCACAATGCAGCCACAAATGGGAGATCTCCCGCCCGACCGAGTAACGGAGGCTCGGCCATTTGCTGGCGTAGGGACAGATTTCGCGGGGCCTTTCATGGTCAAGACATCACGCCTTCGGAACGCGAAGTCGGTTAAGGCATATTTGTGCGTCTTCGTGTGTCTGGCGACTAAGGCAGTTCATTTAGAAATGGTAGCTGATCTCTCTACGGAGGCCTTTTTGGCAGCGTTGGATAGATTCGTTTCTCGAAGGGGAATACCGTCACTGATTCGGTCGGACTGTGGTACCAACTTCAAGGGCGCCGACCGTTGTTTAAAGGAAATTTCATTGTTTTTGAGCCAAAATGAGCGTGAAATTGGCACGGGCCTCGCCGGTCGGGGCATTTCGTGGTACTTTAGTCCACCTGGATGCCCCCACTGGGGTGGAATTTTTGAGGCAGTAGTTAAGTCTTCTAAGACTCACTTGTACCGGGTCATCGGCTCAACGATCCTCACCTTTGAAGAGTTGTCTACGGTGTTTTGCAAAATTGAGGCGGTCTTAAACTCGCGACCTTTGTGCCCGTTGAGCGCTGACCCGAATGACCTTGAGGCCATTACCCCGGGCCATTTCCTAATTGGCCAACCACTTAACGCCTTGCCGGAGTATCCGTACACAGATGTAAAGTTGTACCGGTTGTCACGGTATCAGATGTTGCAGCAAATGTCTCAAAATTTTTGGAAGCGCTGGTCGCTGGAGTATTTGCATATTCTGCAGCAACGCGTTAAGTGGACGGACAGGACGACCCCACCCTGCGTTGGAGACCTCGTACTGGTTAAAGATGCTAACCTATCACCGTTGTGTTGGCGACGGGGGCGCATCGTTAACCTGATTACGGGCAAGGATGGGTCTCCACGGATCGCAGACGTACAGGTGAGGGACTCGATCCTTAGAAGGGCAGTTTCAACGTTATCCCGATTACCGGGAGTTTGAGCGGACCGACAACGGGTCGGTCCGGGGCGGGTGATTGTTTGAAACCAAGCCGTTAGTTATTAATAATAGACAAAACCGTCGGGGTCGCGCGGAATCGGCCGCTCACGCTCTCGGTCGGCTGCGCAAGCGAGATATCACTACGTGCGCGAGCAGGACAGTAGTGGCCGCGGACCGCGCTCCGCCTGCACTTGGGCTGTCGGAAAGCAACCCGCTTAGTTGTATGTGCGCGCATTTTTGAGGTTGATTTTCGGGACACCTTGCGTAGGCACACGGGATTTAAAATACCGGTACGGTTTGTCTCATATCGGGCTGTGCTATACGGAGCACCGAGGCCTTGTGTGTTGGACTAGTGAGTTTTAAGTGGAACGAGAATTGGTGTGAACAAGGCGTTGTTGGACGGCGAGCTGGTGAGGGCGAGTCAGGACCCTGCTGCAGGCCATCGCAAGGTTCACAAACATACACCTAACACATAAACACAAACTCAAACTTGCGAGTGGTTCGACGAGCAATATCTACTCAAAAGGTTAGATAATTAGGTTAGTTAGGCATAAGGATTAGCTGGCGCGTATCGCGTTCTTTTGCTCTCGTCAGGATAAACGGTTTGTTCGGTATTCATCTATGGGCCCGTGAAATACCCGGTTGGTTCTGGCGAGAACACCGATATTACCATCAAAACTCATCATTTATTTCTCTATCAGGGAAAAACTCGTGCCTCAACTGTTCCCAAAACTCCATTCTCTTCTCTTCTGGTAACTTCATCATCTTCAACGTGGATCCCATGTTGAGGCCTCTCATACTCCTGTTAGGAGTCAGAGGAAGCCATTGTAAGCCTTCTAGGACCTCGTCTGATGAATGTGGAGTTGGGTTTCTGTAATTGAAAATAGGGACTGGTTAAAAACACAAACAAATTAGATTTTTTTAAACAATAACGTTCACTTCATACAGTGGTATCATCCAATTTTTTTTTCAATTAGTTTTCTACCGCAACCGTCGGCACCCGTTCACGAACATGACATCATCATCATCATCATCATCATCAGCCTATAATGTTCCCACTGCTGGAACACGGCCTCCTCTCAATGAGGAAACATGACATAGTATCATCTAACTTTAAAAAAGCCACCGTACCACCAGGGGTAAGTCCTTAGGTGCTGTGGGTCTGCAGTGAACTTTACGCTAATTCTCCGAAGTGTCTGGCAGAGATGACGTCATAGTGGCCCCATATTTTACTACCTATGGTTAAGCCCCATGTAACAGGGGCCGACCCTATTGCTATCAACCGAACACACAAATCCTGACTCGGAGCTGTTACCGAAAAAATACTTAAGGAAAATCTTATTCCCGACCTGAGAATCAAACCCAGGATCTCAGCCTCGGCAGTAGCACCCAAACCACGACCCAGAAATTATGGCATTTACTCGAATGAAACTGTATTAAGTACATTGAATGAAAATAACTCTGAACTCTGATAATACTGCCCTATTAATAACATTCATGAATCGCTGTCAACATCAAAAAGATTAATTTTAATTGATTAAAATACTGCTGGAAAACGAGATGGAAACAAATAAGCTCCTTTGTAAAGTTATTCAAACAAATTTTAATTTCAGAATACGAAATGAAAATACCGCAGAAAGTAGCACAGCGCCCAGGTAACATTCAACTTCACAATCTTTTAATACCATCAAAGCAAACCAACCGTAAACTGACAAAACAATTATAAAATAACTCCGCATTAAGGATTTAAACCTCAACCACTTAAATTAAAATTCATTAACAAGATAAAAGAGCAAATATTTAATCTGCATTAACCTTACCCGTATTTAGCGAAATTCGCCAATAACCTCGCAATCTTCTTAATGAAGATCCTTTCATCTGTAGTCGCGGCTGTATTATAGCTTGTACTCAAAGATTTACATTTAAATTGGTAACAGATTTCATCGCCTGATGTAGCTCCGTGAATGTTTAGATTACGGAGGAAGGTATTCCACATGATGTTGAAGGACCCTTGGAAGGTGAAGCGGTACAAGTAAACGTTATTACACGACGCTTGGGAGTGCAAGCTCGCTTGACGGAGTATTGGATAAATCACTTGGTCCGACACATACTTCGCGTACCTTCGTAGGCTTCTCTCCCCAACCGTCCCATTAACGAAATAGAAATCCATTATTTTCCTCCTTATCTTCCTGTACAGTTTCGATCCGTATTCGTCTCTCCTCCCTTCAAATGGCAATAAATACTGAAAGTTATAATTTAAATACTTTAGAAGTTTCCTGTTTCTCACGAAACCGTCCAGTTTGTAGAGAGAATTTAAGTTGGTGTAGCCTATCATAACTTCCACGGCATTATTTGTAATCTTTCGCTTGTAAACTTCGAACGGGAATTTGTTCATGAAAGCGCCTTTTCCTGGTCCTTCGACAGTTAAGGAAAATGAATTGATAAGCCTTTGATTGTCCCTGACTTCGGTGCTGTCGTACAGATCATGACTGGCCACTAATAATTTCTTTACAGTGCTATTAGAAAGTAATTCGTACAATTTCGTTCGATTGAATTTTTCAAATGGTCCGTTCAGATTCCAATATAGCTTGTTTGCGATTTCGAAGTTGTAGTTTCTGTAATCAGCAGGATCCAATGCACTGCCGTCTTGGATTATCACCCTGTTGAATAAATCTTCTCCAGCAGCAGATAATAAAAATGATGCTACTATAGGAGTAGTTGATCCGGAACCAAATACTGTCACCTTATTTAAATCACCATTGAAGTAGCTTATATTTTCTCGTATCCATCTGAGAGCAACCAAAATATCTTTGGCTCCCATGTTGCCTTCAGCAAAGTTGTCACCAGTATTGAGAAAACCAAGAATGGAAGTTCGGAAGGAAACTGTAACTACAACAATATCTTCATCTATGAGGAAATCAGGGCCATGCTTGTGGGCTTTGTCATGAATCCAGACAATGATGGGGAAGTAGTCAATGTGTTTGATGATGGGAGTATAAATGGAAAGGTACAAACAGTCTTCTGATAATCCAGAGGCACAAGTCTCATTGTAAGGAGTGCTGTGGTTGTAGACTGGTTTATTGAACCAGCGAAGTGGATTTGGTGGCTGAAAATAAATTGAAGCATGTCATTTAGAAATCTGTTTGAAATTAGGAGTAAAACTATTGTCTTAAGTGGTTTAATTTTAGTTGATATACCCTACCAAAGGTTAATATTCCTTAAACAATATTAATACTATATGCAAAGGGGGCATGATTTCAAGGGTAATGCCAACTCCACTGCGAGGATCTACCGGAGGATGCGGTGGAGGTCTGCCCCGCGTGGGCGGAGCACCGCCGTATCCTCGTAGCGGCGACGTCCGTCTAATGACGACAGGCCGTGTCGACGACGCGTCGTTGTTCCACGCGCGCCTCAAAGAGATGTCAGCACACTAAAGGGGCCCGTAAGGGCCGAAGTCCGCCGAGGTTGCGGCCCTGTTCGAAAGAGATACCGCGGCCCCAGAACATTAAGGGTGAGGAAGGAACATGGATGGGTTTTAGTCAGTAAAAGTCTGACACTCCCTCTCGCTCCGCCCAGAGTGTGAGAAGTTATTTGATGATTTCCCATCATAAAAAAAAACAATTAGGAAATATCATAATTTACCTTAAATCTCAACTTCCCAGTAGGTGGTGTCGCATACGGAATTTTCCAAAATGCGGCGTAGGGCTTGTCTTCAAAAATCGTAAACAACTTTCTTCCAATAATTTTAGTTCCATTTGTTTTAATAACATACACATCATCACTGTCTGAACTACACAAAACTATACAACCAGAAAAACAGAACAAAATTGCACTAAAACTCGTCATAATTTAGTTTAAAATCAAATCAAATTGAATGACCTAATACCAAATAGTATAACTGAGCAAAATGTAAGTTTTAAGTACACGTCATTAAAAACATTAATAATATCCGTGAAAATGTTTTCATAATAAAAGAAAATGTTGTAAATGTCTACGGCAAGATTTTCATTCAGTACATTTTATCAGAAGGTTATTTAGTCCACAATTAGGTGTGGAGGGTTCTTTTGTAGGATATCTTCTAGTTTACCAACCTTGATAATTTGGTCTCAAGAATGAAAACTAAGAAATAATGAAGTGATAAGGACGAAGCAAATTAGGCCGCGTAAGATTGAGCCACGGATAAGAGATGCCGTGTGAAGTGGAAAGAACGGAAGGAGATGTTAGCCCATCAGTGGAACACGATGGACTGATACAGTAATTAATAGTCAGGAGATCAGATAGGCAGTCGCTTCATATAAAATACTGGTATATTAAGCTGCATCCGCTCACACTGGAAGCTGACCCCAGCATAGTAGGGAAAAGGCTAGGCAGATGATGATGTCGTAAAATTATCGGTATAGAGCTGAACAACCTAATTCTTGATATGTTTAGTACCTTTTGCTACAGCTGCTCATTGTTTAAGCCTACAGTTAGCAACCGATAGTACTCCACATTTCTTTTACAATTTCTTGGTCACAGATATTATCTGATCCCCAGTTACTTAACAATGCCAAATTACCAGTATTTTTATAGACATAATAAAGATAAATATGTGGTGCGATATCTGATATCATACACTTGGTGTTATACTTACAATCAATCATTACATTAATATAGGTTGACATGATTGGATAAACAAAATGGATTTTAGTTTAATTAATATTTTTATTTTACTTGTTTTAAGTGTTAATTGGATTGTGTGTAAAGAAAGCCCTGTGGTGGAAACGACGCATGGTCCCATTGCTGGGAAAGTCTTGAAGACTCTTATAAAGAATGAGGAATATTTTGGTTTTATGGGAATACCATACGCTGCTCCACCCGTCGGTGATCTAAGATTTATGGTAAGTGAATAATGTGAATAATTAAGCGTGTTAAGCCCTTTTATAGACAGCTTGAATTCAGATTAAAAGTGCTATACTGTGTTGAGAGATTTCCATACAAAAAATATTGACTGTCAGAACTCTGACTTTCAAAGAAACACAGCAGAAATATACCAAACTATTAATAAAATATTCGTAAAAAGTATCCTTTCCCAAAAAATCGTTCACACGAAATCTACACTAGAATTGATTCAATGCGTCCATAGAAAAATTACAATACCGTATCATATATTTTCCAGCCACCTGAATCCGGTGACCCTTGGGACAAAACGCTGACAACGACCAAAGAAAAACCCGCTTGCATTCAATACAACAATGACGTGAAGAAAGGCCAGCCTCACGGCATGTACGGGGTCGAAGATTGCCTATACCTTGACATATTCACACCTGCTATAGACGAAAAGGGTAGAGCAGTAATAGTGTTAATAGTCAACGAACATTTCCATAATTCTTATAACAAATCTAAGGATTATGCACCAGATTTCTTTATAGAAGAAGATGTCCTAGTTGTAACAATAAGCCATAGATTGTCTGCGATAGGATTTTTGTCGCTTGAAGATGAAATTTTGCCAGGAAATGCAGGTTTAAAAGACATAGTTGAAGCATTGGAGTGGGTCAGAGATAATGTTGGACAGTTTGGTGGAGATTCGAGTAGAGTAACTCTTATGGGGCTCCAAGGAGGTGCAGCTGGGATTGATCTTCTTATCCACTCAAAAGCCAAAGATCTTTTCAGTGCAGCTATACTCCAAAGTGGTACATCTTGGTCTTCAGGATATCTACAAGAGAATCCCAGAGAGAGAGCATTTAAACTTGGAGAACTAATGGATGTAGGTTCAAGCAGTGATGTCAAACTCTTGAAGGAGTTACAAGGAGTTCCAGCATCCCAATTACTTTCAAGAGATTTGCATGCCAGTCCTAATGATTACTTTAAACAGATGCAGAAGAGTGTGATTGCTTTTGGTCCAATTGTTGAAAAACAACCAGATGGTCTGATAACGGAATATCCAGAAGATTCAATAGAAAAGATTGACATTCCTATCATGATAGGTTCAAATTCAAGGGAAGGCTTGGATTCCATGATGCAGTATCTTATAGAACCAAGATATATAAGTTTTCTTAGAAAAGACTTCCCTTTATTACTCCCCAGACGATTGAGATTCCGATTCGATCCCATTAAAGATGTTTACGATGAAGCTGCTAAAGAAATAACCAATTTCTATTTCAAGAAAGGTGAAATCAACGTTAAAACTGTACCTGACCTAGTGACTTATATGGGAGATGCAATGACGACTTACGTAGTAGATTATACAGCTAGAGTATATTCTGAAAGGTCACTGAAACCTGTTTATTACTACCATTTCGATTATGTAAGTGAATTGAATGAAAATAAAAAGAATTTGATGAAACATTCGACAATACAGGATGGGACTTGGGGGACCGCTACAGGAGATGAAATGTGTTATCTCTTCAAATGTCCTAGTTTAAAAGATGAGTACTTGAAGTTAGAGCAAACTGTATCAGAAGAGAATGTTGTACAGAAGAAAATGATCAAAATGTGGACGAATTTTGCCAAATATGGGTAAGTTTCATTAAAAAGTAAAGTGTGCATTGTTTAGATAAAAGACATTATTATCTCATCGACTGGAAGCCGACCCCAACATAGTTGGGAAAAGGCTAGGCAGATGATAATGATATCTCATCGACTATAGTTATCCATAAGATAGAATCATTTTATAGACCAACGCCTCTTTCGTCAAGAAACTTCGTCAAATACACTCGAGAGCAATGAATCCGGGTCACTTAAAGAATTCTAAAAATCTCGGAAACTAAAAATGCTAGGTTAATGCAATAAATTGTATTTAATAGACAATGTAATACTCCTTAAATGAAGGTATTAAAACTTCTTAGTTATTGTAAAGTTATATCATAAAAAATCAAATTTGAAAAAGGGCCACTTTCGAAGATGGAACTACGAAATTACAGCATTTGGTTTTGCTTTTGTTTGTAATCTGTCATATATGTGGGTACATAAACCATGTTGATAGTGCTCTATATTCATTATTCAAGCTGAAATTATGTCGCTTACGCCTGAAGAATGCACCAGAATACTTACAATGCTGGAAACCGGCCGGAGTCAGCGCGATACAGCCAGGACTGTCGGTGTGTCGCTGTCAACAGTTCAAAGAGTTCTCCGACGTAACGAAGAAACTGGTTCTAACCTACGCAGACCAGGAACGGGCAGAACCAGGTGTACCACAGCACGAGAAGACCGATACTTGGTGAACACCATGCTTCGAAATCGCTTTCTCACAGGAACTGAACTCACAAATCAGTTTTGACGCCTCGGAGGAAGTAACCCAAGTGCATGGACAGTAAGACGTCGGCTTGCTGAATCTAACTTAAAACCCCTTAGACCTGCAAACGGCCCTAAACTGGAGCGTGGGCATCGTATTTCAAGACTAAGATATGCGTAAATTGGAGTATTGAAGATTGGTCAAAAGTTATGTTCTCCGACGAATCAAAATTTATGCTCTACAAGCACGATGGAAGACACAGAGTGTATCGAAGACCAGGGGAAAGATTCAAGCAAGCATGCATCGAAGAAAAAGTAGCCTACGGTGGTGGGTCTGTACTTGTGTGGGCCGGAATTTCTTCTGAAAGTCGCACAGAGCTGGTGATCATAGAAAACGGCTCTTTAACTAGCGTAAGATATGTGGAAGAAATCCTCAATGATCACGTTGGTCCATTTATGGTCAATTTAGGTGAGGATGCTATATTTATGCATGACAATGCCCGACCAGGTAGGATTGTGAATGACTACCTTCAAGAGATGAACATTACTCGTATGGAGTGGCCAGCGCGCAGCCCGGATATCAACCCGATCGAGCATGCTTGGGACGAGCTAGGCAGATGCGTAAAACAACGAAACCCTCCCCCAATCACGCTTCGTGAGCTCAAAATTGCTCTCACAGAGGAATGGGAGAATATTCCCCAAAATCGTATAAGGAACTTGGTGTACAGCATGCCAAACTGCGTAAACGCAGTAATGGAAGCACGAGGAGGCAATACGAAGTATTAAAATTCAAGAAAATCGTAATAAAGTTCAAAAATTTCATGTTTCCTATTTTTGTTTTAAGGAGAGATCAGCAGTTTTTTTCTTTATGTAATTTTGTGTTAATAAAATTGGTGACTCATATTTTTTTTACTTTCATTTAAGGAGTATTACATAGTCTATTAAATACAATTTATTGCATTAACCTATCATTTTTAGTTTCCGAGATTTTTAACATTCTTTAAGTGACCCGGATTCATTGCTCTCGAGTGTAGATTCCCACACTCTTATCGTGTATTTAATCCGATAATCCAGGTCCTATGAAACAAGACAAGAGACGAGACGAGGCAATCCCTCATTCTCCTGCCCTTATACCAATTTATTTGGGATCGGCATGCCCCACGGCATCATGCCTTCTTTTACCATACTTCTCTATACTTCTCTTCTCTATCTACTTGTCACCTTAGCAGTCATCTCCTTCTAGTCTAGGCTATATCATCCTTCAATACGGTGACCCAATATTGAGTAAAATAAAATGATTTTAAATCCTAAATTTGTTTTTTTTTTCTCAGGAACCCAACACCAGATAATGATGAAGATCTCGAAGGCCTGGTATGGCCAGGATATACCACCGAAAATAAGGAATACCTCCACATTGACCAACACATGGAAATAAAGAAAGATTTATACAAACGTAGATTTAATTTCTGGGATGAATTCATAGAGAAATGGGAACGATTAGCCGTGGACGGTGTTGTCACTGAATCTGGTAATAAAAAGGATGAGTTATGAAAATAAGTTGTTGTATTAATTTAGTTATCGATATCGTCATTACTCCTTCGTTGGTCTAGTGGTCGCATGCGTGACTGCTGAGCATAAATAAGGTCTTGGGCACGTTCTCGGGTCCAGCAGAACGTTATTGGGTATTTTCATTCGGAATTTCTCAGCAGTCGCGTAGTCTTGATTTGTGCCGGTTTGATGGCAAGAGGCTCGCTATTGCATGGAAAACCATAATGATGAAATGTGGGTGTACGTAGTAAGAGCCTCCTGAGATATTGGTCGAGGTTAGGTATTGGCTATTAAACCATTAGCCGACGCGACTATCGGCACAATGACTGCTGTACTCACTTCCCATATATCAACAAACTCGCGATCCAGACCTAAATCTAATAATAAATCTAGATTTAGTATTTAATAAGTAGTTTATTGCTTGCTCTCGAGTTTTCCGATTCATTGGTCTTATCGAAAGCTCGGTAAGGTGGAAACGATTATTGATCTGGATTTGATCCTAGTGCATCCAAAAGCATTATACTGCACACAAGGGCCACTGGGACACAGGCCTCCTCTCTATGAGATGGAATGGGAAGCGATAACACCACGCGGGCCCAGTGCGGATTAGTAGATGTCACATGTCTTCGATTTCTTGTTTATAGAATATGCCGGTTTCCTCACGTTGGTTTCCTTCACCGTTTTTCCCGAAGGTGTACTGTAACATATATAATTTCCTAATTACTACAGTACAGTCAGCAAAACTGTTAGGTTTACAGGCTAACAATCTTCTTACTACTATTATAAATGAAAAAGGGTTATTATCAATCTGTTTGCAATTTCATCCAAATCCTTTCAGTAGTTTCTGCGTGAAAGTATAACAAAAATAGATCTTTACAGACTTTCACATTTATAATAGTCGTAAGAAGGTTGCTGGCCTGCATACCTAACTGTTTTGCTGAGTGTACATATCTTTCCAGCGATGAAAGTAATTAAAACAACAGTGCTTTGCAGTAGGGTTATCAATTGCTTATACTTATAAGCAGACTGGGAAACGCAGCTGCTTGTTACATTCCCTAGTGGTAATCTTTTAGCCGTAAACGTGTTCCTGGATACCACATTTCTATTATTTTTAATAAGACGTACAATTTAGCTAATTTCTAGCGCCATCACAGCTCCATCTTATACCACACTAAGCAAGGCTTGTGTTGTGGACACCAGATAGTTGATATACATACTATACATGGATACATTTTGTTTGTAAATATAGACTTACGAGTATTATACATATAAAATCCATAAGAAACAAATGTCCATGCTCATCACACAAACAATTCCTCCAACCGGCACTCGAACCCGGGACCCTAAGAACGGATCGTCCCTCTACTTTGATGGTCTTGAAGTCGCAAGTACCACCGTTGAGCATGAGATCCTGGATTTGATTTTCAAGCCCAGCAAAGTGTTTATAAAATTCTCCATGAGTAAAACCGTCAATGGTAGCCCTTTTATTTTCGGATGGGAAATCATCAAATGACTTACTTTAATATCTCTGGGCGGAGCGGGAGGGAGTGTCAGACTTTTACTGAATAAAACCCATCCATGTTCCTTCCTCGCCCTTTACGTTCCGGGCCGCGGTATCTCTTTCAAACAGTCCCGCAGCCCCGGTGAATCCAGCTCCCTTAGCGCTGCTTTCATTTTGTGTCACTCCTTTCACAAACGTAGCTCCGCAGGTCATCATATTGCCTCATTACCTTAAGCAACACCTGAAATGTGACAAGAAACAGCTGAGTATGTTAAGAGATTATTATGTTTGTTGACTGACTCCGGGTTTGTGTCCAGTTTACTGGCAAAATGTGGGTATACTATGCGTAGTTACACCTCTGTCTAACCCATCACGGAAATACAGTCGTGATGATAAGACGTGACCATAATGCAAAGTAGGGAAAGATGAAAGAAACGCACGTGATAATTTATTACTGAGCTAAAGTATCTACATGGGTTTGATAAATATGTTAGTCTTTGTCATTACATGTTTCGTTCTCTTGTTATCAGCGGTTATACAGAAAGTGTGCAAGGTCACAAATAATTGGCAAATATTAACCTATTTCAATGAATTTGGCAGATTTACTTGCAAACTGGGGCCTAATTCTGCTATTTTATTTAATAAATTCGTCACTCCAACACGATTCCAATCCCGTCCCATTGTCATTTTGCTTAAAGTTCGAAATCTGCTAAATTCATAATGGTCGATCATTGGTCGGCCAATGATCTCGTAATAAAATTGTGTTTTAGCGACATTGCAATTATTATAAAACCCATAGCACAAATATTTTTCGAAAGCTACTACTAAATGCGAGCATTTACATGCCAGATTTCGTTTAGATATAATATATTTTTTACACATTTGTCAATATTAGTTTACCATTCTATGACATTTCTTTCAATGGAGTGTCAGTGGTTGACCATTAGAAAGTCATAATGGTGCCATTATATTAGTAGATTACCCAATCTGTCAAAACTTGACAGAACTTGACCATTATGAAATCAATGATCGACTATTCTGACAATGTAAGAGCAGAATTGGGGCCTTGATTCGCAGTGTGGTGCACAAAATGTACCAAACATGTTGTACATTTTCACCTAATTTTATGACTTATTTAATTGTTTCTGTTTTTAAGTGAATCATCATCAACTGCCTGGTTTTTCCCAACTATGTTGGAATCGGCTTCCAGTCTAACCGGATGCACCTGAATACCAGTATTTTACATGGAGCGACTGCCTATCTGACCTCCGGTAATACGATACCATTTGGTAAGACTGGTTATCAGAAGTAGAAAATTAATAGTCAATTGCAAATAAAGCCGAAAATTTAATGTTGTAACCGTTTTAGGTATAGAAAAAGCATTTGCAAAGTTTTCCAAATACTATTTTACATCTAAAGCTGATTATTCGGTGTCACGGTATATTTATTGCATTTCATAATCAAGAGTTCTCTTTTTAAACCCCGACGCAAAAACGACGGGGTGTTATAAGTTTGACGTGGCTATGTGTGTATGTGTATGTCTGTGGCATCGTAGCTCCCGAACGGATGAACCGATTTTGACTTTGTTTTTTTTTTTAGTTTGAAAGGTGAATTAGTCGGGAGTGTTCTTAGCTATGTTTGATAAAAATTTGTCGAAGATGGCCGCCGCCACGAAATGGCGGATTACATATTTATTCAACGACTCCCTGATCATTTTGTTTTTTTGGCAAATAATTCTACAGCAATATATTAGCATTATAGTGTTTTAGTTTTTTAGTCCACTCAATAGATTTTTTGTAAATCTATAGAAACCACTCATTTCGCACTATTTGGCCCGCAGTGACTGAAGTAACAACCACTTTGTAGTGCAAGCTGATTTGAACTTTATTGTAACAGCACTTCAAACGAAGTTTGAACCAAATAGAGTTGGAGTTGGATTTAGCTCATCTAGTCGCCTTAAATATGTTTTTTTTTAATATTCAGCTAAACCACTGGTTCCCAACCTGTGGTCCGCGGACCACTAGTGGTCCGCAGGAGCCTTGACAATGGTCCGTGAAAGAGTAAAATGTTATTTGTACTTTTTAACTTGCAAGCTCAACCCAACCTAATTGAACCTATCAGAGGCAACATTATACATATTTTTTTAATTTTTCGAGCTCAATTCGATCGCTTTTGTATCCATCACTATCTTAATTTTAAAGGTTCTCATCACATTATCCAATTTTCGTATAGTGTGAGTTGTAGATTCACTCCCCTATATATAATCCCGTCGGTGTCCATGTTTATCTAGGACCATATGGTCCCTGTTAACAATGAACATACCAAAGTTGTCCCTGGTCTAAGAAAGGTTGGGAACCACTGAGCTAAACCTAA
The DNA here is from genome assembly GCA_916618015.1 of Xestia c-nigrum. Lineage (NCBI taxonomy): Eukaryota > Metazoa > Arthropoda > Insecta > Lepidoptera > Noctuidae > Xestia > Xestia c-nigrum. The sequence continues at coordinate 17,934,173 of OU745259.1, forward strand.
CTACCAACTCTTTACTACTGATATTTATTTTGAAAAGACTCTCCCATATTACCAGTTAAACTACCCAACTAAATATTCCAGCAGAAAAGCAGTTTAACCAGCCAGTGCTTATGTTGTTTTACGATGCTTTAACCCGATACCGCGCAACGTGACTCAATATCACCTAGAACTACTGGTTTTAAAGTAAACTCCGGTAAAAGCAATGCACTTCCGTTTTTATTACTAGCAGGAAACGAGGAAGAATCAATTACTTACCTTAGTAAGTTTTTTTGCGTTTTGCTTTGAGAATCGAGATATAACAATAGCCAAGGAAGTGGCGTTTCTAATTGATTTAACTCTTAAGTTTATTGACACCTCTGCAATTTTAAAAATCAAAATCAAAGCATTTATTTCAAGTAGGCCAGCTACAGGCGCTTTTGAATTATCGAAACAAAGATGAAAATTAAATTCGCAGTGTTAATTAATAAATGTGTCCAAAAATGACAATTTTGATTTTATTAAACGGAATTACTGACAATACCTTTATTACCCAAACCTTTTTACCTTGTAATCCTTTTGGTCCGAATGGGAAATCATCAAATGACTCCTTCCACTCTGGGCGGAGCGGAAGGGAGTGTCAGACTTTTACTGACCAAAACCCACCCATGTTCCTTCTTCGCCCTTTATGTTCCGGGGCCACGGTATCGTTTTCGAACAATCCCACAGGTTATACAAAATTGGGGTCAAAAATACCACAAAACCATTTCTCAATTTTTTTTTCATTATTTTTAAACGCTTCGCTACAATAAATTATTATTATTCATGAACATTTCTTTGACATCCAGCCGAAGATCATGGTGACTGCGATCCCTTTGAATGACTGCTCAAAGACTTATTGGAGCGGAAATTACGAGAGCGAAGATAATCTCAGAAATATAATACTTACTAATAAGATCGTTATGAGAAAAAGATAAAAAATATTGCGATATCAGAAAAGAATTTTCATGAAATGGCCCGTCTTCTTTTTCAGGAGGCGGAAATTCATTTAATTTTAGTAGATTTGAGAGATGAACCTTTCGGTTATCTACTAGTAATATACGATTTGATCTTAACGTGCAGAGGGTAAAGCAAATAAGTAACTATTGTCCTCAGATATACGTGTCGTTGATGAAATTTAATCGCCACAAATAAAGGGTGTAAAATACCTTTTCACGTAGCCGAAAGGCACTTGTTCTTCCCTTCATTGCGATATTTTTTTTGTTCTACACCGTACTTGGGAACGTTCAAGTTACGGAGATCTGTTTGTCAGATTTTGACTTTTAGGTAACACCTCCACGACCCCCGTACTATTCAATCCATCCATCAGCACAATGTTTTAAGTCCGTTACATTGAGTTCTACCACAAAACATGATTTATAACCTCAAAAAAAAAATGCTTCCCAGCAATAATTTATGCGTAAAGTTACATAGTTTGATGTACAGAATGCTTTGTTAACGGTTTTTTGATGAGGTGGTTTACACCCTGTATCCTATAATACATAAATAAGAATATTAATGTCTATCAATTTCATTTCATTCGAAAGCATCCATCGGTTTCTACGAAAATTCAACATTAATTTCGACCCTGGTTACTTATTTGCTTTGCCCTCTGTACATTAGTCCTCGTTGTCTAGTAGTTGCCTCGTAAGTCTAGTGGTGGCAAGTGCGACTCTCTCTCTCTGTGTTTTTTTTATTTTTTACATGACATTGATTTGATTTTCCGGACATTGTATCTATTTATGATTTGTTGACATGGTACTTATGATTGTTATTTTTATTATTACTATTTTTACATATTTATGTTCATTTATGATTTGTATTTATCTCGTGCCTCTTTATGTGTAATTTTTAATATGGGGAAACCTGAAATAAATGTTTTTTTAAGCATGATGTCCTGAGTTCGATTGTCAGGTCGTGCAAAGTGTTATTGAGTTTTCCCATCAGGATTTTTTTAGTAGCAGTCACGGAATCTAGATTTGGACCCAGTTGATGGCAGTGGCCTTGCCTCATTTCAATCTGACGAAATTTGGGTACGTACCATTAGGTGATTCTCTGCCAAAGCATCGTGGGGAAACTAGCATACTTGAGAGATATTTCTGGGCCGCATGTAAACCTAAGTCAAAGGCCCTAGGCGGCATAAAAACTCTGGCACAAGGATATTTTTTTTCGTGGCGAATTTAGTTTGTGGCGATTGTACATCATCATCTGCCTAGCCTTTTCCCAACTTTATTGGGGTCGGCTTCCAGTCTAACCGGATACAGCTGAATACCAATATTTACATGGAGCGACTGCCTATCTGACCTCCACAACACAGTTAATACTGGCTAATACGATACCACTTGGTAAGACTGGTTGTCAGACTTTTTGGGCCACTGACTACCTGTTACGACTGTCAAAGATGGACAAATGACAGCCGGGACCAACTGCTTAACATGCTTTCCGAGGCACAGAGGAAACTCGGTATGTAAGGGCGGTGACCCATCCACAGATCAACCCAGGCAAGCACGGCTTAACCTAAAGATCGACCCAAGCGACTGTTACTCCTTCTTTTTTTTTTAGGATGGTGAATCATCAAATAACTTCTCCCGGATCGGGAGGGAGTGTCACACTTTTACTGACTAAAACCCATCCATGTTCCTTCCTCGCCCTTTATGTTCCGGGGCCGCGGTATCTCTTTCGAACAGTCCCGCAACCCCAACAGAGGGACTGTTACCCCTCAAAATACAATAAAGAAAGAATTATAAAGAGACGCCGAGAAATAATACTATGAGGAAACTAATTTCATTAATAAAATCCATCGCTATCTTCGTTTCAAAAAAATTACCAGTAGCAACAAAATCAGATAACAGACCAAAGTACTTAAGTCACCATAATATAATATTTATCGAACGCCAGATAATGAATACTTAGTGGTAAACCCAAGATTAGTTGCTATTTATCTATAGGACACGTCAGTTATAGCAACATGTGTGATTCAAACTCAAATAAACATATTATTAATAATACATAACCAAGATGGAAGGAATAAGATGGAGTTTTTTACTTTTTGGACTGATTTTTATACAAATAACATATGCTGAGGTGATAGTGGAAACTAGTTTAGGTAAAGTGGCCGGTGTTGAAGTTAATTCTATATTAAAAGATGAGAAATATTACTCCTTCATGGGCATTCCTTATGGGAAACCACCGGTTGGTGATCTCAGGTTTTTGGTGAGTTTTCTTTTACTTTTTTTGATAATTTGAGGTGCAATGGTTTTATTAGGATAATTTTATATTTGTAATAATGTTCTCGAAAACGGTTTTAAAGATTTCGATGAAAGTGGCAATATAGCGATTCACGGGGCGAAAATCGAACTAGTTAGGTTTAAATTTTTTTTTTTCTCTATTTTCACCCGAACATCGCTCGGTCGCCCGTATACTGTGTTTTCAAAGGTCTTCATAATGTTATTTATAAGCTTAGCGTAAGATGGTTTTGAGGCAAACAATGTCTTAAAGTTAAACGAATAAAATCCAACCTCCACCAGTGGGCACCTTCTGAATCTTTATCCATAAAGGTACAACACCTCATCAAATGCAAATAACGTTATTTATACTACTACCCTTAACAGTACTTGCACTATATAGAAAAAGTTGTAACATTAGATGAATCAGAGTATAATATTAACAATCGCATATCTGCATACACCCGACTGCGCCCGTCTATATTAAAGTTGGGACCATATCTGTGAAGTTATAATGGTATTCACTGACCTCGCCACATCGGGTAGTCCCTCAGTATTTTATTTTCTGATATTGACATCGAAACTTAGCTCATTCTCACAGTTTCTACAGGAGAATAAACCTGCGCAATACAGTTTAAATTCTGAATCCTTATCTATTTTTTTTAATTATAACAAAGTTTTTACCCAGTTACTAGTCTGAATAGATTAAATAGACAGTCAGTTCTAATAAAATACTTATATTTGATCACATTCACAAAGTTGGAGACGATGACTGGAAATACTGTTACGAGCTGGGTATGAGATAAATTAATTACTACCGATTAAACAACACAATAACTTTATTAATCACAAAACAATCAAAACTCAATCACAAATACACTACTGTTTACTATTCACTTAGATATCGCACTTGTAGTTCACTTGGATTCGCTTCTTACTGTAGCCAAAACAAGACTGCCGGTCGCAGCCCTGAGCGCTCTATTTATACTCGCCAACAGATACACCAGAATAACCACGAACATTCGAGAGGGTCATAAAAAAACACTAACAAAAAATAGCAGGTACCTACTTACAAGGTTGGCATTACCTACTTGTACAAAACAAACAAATATGAACCTTATGCCCTAGGCGTACGGTCGAAATTCTAATGTCTTTGTATAAATAGGTCGCGAGTTTGTACCTACCTAACTTTAAAACTAATAATAATAGAATACTCTCGAACTTCTAACGTACACACACTGTCATCACTGGCTTTCTCGAATGTTCTAGTAGGTCCGATGTAACACTGCCCCCTCCTTAGACATGCTCGTCCCGAGCATCATTAGTCCCGTAGTATCGTGCCAACCGATCTACATGCACAATCTTAGGCGCACCTCGTGGACCCTTCTGTATTCGGTAGGTGACATCGTTGATCCTAGTCACGACTCGGTATGGTCCATCCCATTTTGCTTGTAACTTCGGAGATTTTCCCTTGCTCCGCACCGGGTTATGCAACCACACCAGTGAACCCTCGTCGAAACCCCTACCGTTTGCTTTCCGGTCATAACGGGTCTTCATCTTCTCAGACATCTGTTGGCCGGACTGTCGGATATGCTCATAAACATCGTTCAACTTATTACGCAAGTCATTCGCGTAATCTGTTACGCTACATGGAGCATCAGGGGGAGTTCCAGTGATTAAATCAGCAGGTAACCGTAATTCCCTTCCAAAGTTCGCGAAGGCTGGTGTCACAGTCGTACTTTCGTGGACTGCACTTCGGTAAGACAGAAGAAACGGCTGTATGTGCTTGTCCCAATCCCTTTGCCGGCTTTCCACAACTTTCGCCAGATATCTTTCCAACGTTTGGTTGAATCGTTCCACCATTCCATCGGATTGTGGGTGGTAAGAGGTGGTTCTGGTTTTATAGGTACCCATCAATCGACAAGTCTCTTGAAATACTTGCGATTCAAAATTTCTTCCTTGATCGCTGTGTATTTCTAAGGGTACTCCAAAACGACAGAAGACTTCTTGAACTAATTTATCAGCGACAGTTGTTGCTTCTTGGTTAGGAATGGCGAAGACTTCCGGCCACTTTGTAAAGTAATCCATGACCACCAGGAAGTACCTGTTTCCGCTCTCGCTTACTGGAAATGGTCCCGCAACGTCTAGTGCTATCCGTTCCCAAGGGGCTCCAACGTTGTACACTTTTAATGCACCTCTGCTGCGTGTACGGGGTCCTTTCACGGCCGCACAACTGGTACATTTACGGCACCAGTCCTCCACATCATCTCGACAGTGGATCCAGTAGAAGCGTTCTCGAATTTTTAGTAGAGTCCTTTTTACCCCCATATGTCCTCCAGAACATCCATCATGGTAGAGCCGTAGAACATCCGGTACCTTAGCTTTCGGAACAACCATTTGTAGATGACAGCTGTCCCCTCTAGCGTTTTCCCATTTACGGCACAAGACTCCATCCTGGATCACCAAGCTGTTCCATTGCGCCCAATAACTCTTCGTGATGGAACTCATCGCAGCCACATCACTCCACTTGGGTTTAGGAACACCAGCTTTGATCCACTCGAAGATCGGTTTGATATCCGAGTCATTGTGCTGAGCCTGCTGTAGGGTCTCCTTCCATTCATCGCTGAGATCCGTTCTAAGCATCCTCACGGGCACTACTTCCTTAGTCTCTTGCCTGGCACAGTGCTTACAGTCTTCAGGACAAGGTCTTCTTGATAAGGCGTCTGCGTTACCGTGAGTTCTCCCACTGCGATGTTCAGTTACGAAATCAAACTCTTGGAGCAGTTCTATCCATCTCGCCACTTGCCCCTCTGGATTCTTGAACTGTAATAGCCACTTCAGTGCAGCATGGTCAGTTCGTAATTGGAATTTACGTCCCAGCAAATATTTACTGAAGTGCTGCACTGTCTTTACTACAGCGAGTAGCTCCCGTCTTGTAACGCAGTAATTTCTTTCTGGTTTAGATAAAGACTTGCTGAAGTAAGCTATTACAACCTCCCGGTCTCCTTTCCGTTGAGACAGCACGCCCCCAATTCCAGTATTACTAGCATCTGTGTCAACTATGAAGTCATTTTCAGTGTCAGGATATCCCAAAATAGGTGTGTTGCACAGACGTTTCTTTAATTCCTGAAATGCGACGTCGCAGTCATCGTCCCAACAGAATTGCCTCTTTTCCTCAGTGAGTTTGTGCAGAGGTTTTGCAATGTCGGCAAAATTCTTGACAAACCTTCGATAGTAGGAGCACAAACCCAGGAATGCTCTGACCTGTGTCTTGTCTTTCGGAACTGGCCAATCCTTGACAGCGACTACTTTTTCTGGGTCTGTTTGAACACCTTCCCCCGAAACTATGTGTCCTAAGAAGTTCACTTGCTGTCTGAAAAACGAACACTTTTTCGGACTTAACTTGAGATTTGCTGTTTGGATTTTCGACAGCACTCGGTTGAGGTTTTTAAGGTGATCTTCAAATGTACGGCCCACGATGATTATGTCGTCTAGATAGACAAGACATGCGTCTCCAATCAATCCGGCGAGTACTTGCTCCATCAGCCTTTCAAACGTCGCAGGAGCGTTGCACAAACCGAATGGCATAACTTTAAACTGCCATAGCCCTTTTCCTGTTGAGAATGCAGTTTTCTCCTTGTCCTTGGGGTCTATTTCTACTTGCCAGTAGCCACTCTTCAGATCAAGTGTGGTAAACCACTTCATACCAGTCAGCGTGTCCAGTGTGTCATCGATCCTAGGCAGCGGGTAGCTGTCCTTTTTCGTGACGTCGTTCAGTCGTCGATAGTCCACACAGAAGCGCATACTGCCGTCCTTTTTCTTTACCAGGACCACAGGAGAACACCATGGACTCGATGAAGGCTCTATAACACCGTCCTTCACCATTCCCTCAATCATGGTTTCTACCTCTTTTTCTCGTGCAACTGGCAGTCTTCTTGGTCGCTGACGGATAGGTAACTCGTTACCTGTATTAATCTGGTGCTGAACAAGTCCAGTTCTCCCTATGTCAGCATCATTCGAAGAGAAAATGTTGGCGTACTGAAGTAACATCTTCTTAGCCTTGTCCATTTCTCCTTTAGTTAAATCGCAGTTTTCCAAAAGCGTTGACACGTCAAATTTTGAACTGCGAATTTCATTTCCGGTAGGGACATCTTGCAATTGACGCATCCAAGCTACTTCCTCGCAAGTGCCGATCAAGGTGCCCTTCTTAATCACTTGCTCCTGGTCACTTGGATTCAGTATACGTACTGCTGAGACGTTGGTGGCCTTGACCAGAGTTCGTGCCATCTTCCATGGGAAGTCATTGTTCACCCTTTCTATCAGTACACTTCGATCTCTTTGTCCAGAGTTCCGTGGCAAACAAATTGGCACAATCGTTTCTGATCTGCGAGGAAGAACAATCTTCTTCAAGCAGTACACTTTCCCTGACGGTGCACCTTCCATGAATACTTCCTCTGAACCACATTTCAGTACTCCTTGATCAACGTCGATCTCACAACGATATTTCCGCATGAAGTCCAAGCCCAAGATGCAATCGTCCACTATGTCAGCCACGATGACATTCTGCTTGTAAAATCTGTCACCCAATTTTAACTCCACCTCCTTCTTGCCTCGGACGGTAATGTGCTGACCGGTAGCTGTTAGTAAATGTATACGGTCGTGCTTATTGAAGTAGTCCCCAAGAAACCGACTTGCTAGTTTAGAATTGACGACCGTGTGAGAAGCTCCAGTATCCAACGTCAGTTTGCATGGTGTTCCATTGACTTCGCCTTTGATGGTCAGGCTGTTTCCGTCATGTGCTTGCGAGATCAAGATTCTCGGGGCTCTTTCAATACCAGCCAGCACCCGCCCCCCAGTCCTGGCATTTACTCGTTTCCCTGCTGTGGCTGGGCAGTCACTTCAGCCACTCTTCCCTGCTGATCTTCTCTTGGGGTGCTGCGCTTAGGACAGCTGGACCGAAGATGACCCCTTTCTCCACATGTGTAGCACCTAGGACTATACCCCTGTGGGCGGTCGCGTACAGGTGATGCAACAACCTCCCTGACACGGTGCGTTCGGTGGTCTTGCCTCACTGCCTCTACTTCTAAGGCATGGGCCAAAGCGTCCTTCAAGGTCTCATGATGCCCAAGTCTCACGGCAGCTCTAACTTCCAAGTCACGTATTCCATCAACGAACGCCTGTACCAGATTCCCATCAATCAGTGCAGGGGCAGACTGGTAGGCTTTCCGAACGAGTTTTTCAACTTCCAGAGCCCACTGCTGTAGGTTCTCGGCACTTCGTTGAAAACGGTCCTTCAACTTGGCACGGAATACGTGCTCCAGGTGCGCGTCGCCGTATCTGGACTCCAACGCCTCCAGTAGCTGCTCGTAGGTAACGTCCTTGCCGAGCGCCTCCAGAATAGTTAGGGCCTGGTCTCGGAGGCCCAAGGTGAGCGCGGTCATGGCTTGTGGTTTTGTCCATCCATTCGCCTTCATGACGGCCTCAAACTGTATTTTGTAAGCCGACCACGAAGATGTGCCGTCGAACGGAGGCACCTTAAAACCACGCGAAGAAGGTGCAGCAACCACCGAAGCTACAGTTCCACCTTCAGTCTTCAGTTCGCTCAAAGCCTTCTGCACCCCAGCAATCTTAACTTCGGCCTCCGAGATGCGATTCTCGTGCTGGTGGACCTGTTCTTTCATCAACTTGATGTCCTTGCCAAAACTTGCATGCAGATCCTTTATGAGGAGCATCTGCTCGTCCTGGCGGCGGACCTGCTCCTCTTTGTCTTGCTGCAACTGCTCTTCCAACCGGCGAGCCTGCTCCTCTTGACGGCGAGCCTGCTCCTCTTGACGGCGAGCCTGCTCCTCCTTGTCTCGCTGCAGTTGCTCTTCCAATCGGCGAGCCTGCTCCTCTTGACGGCGAGCCTACTCCTCTTGATGGCGAGCCTGCTCCTCTTGACGGCGAGCTTGATCCTGCAGCAGCGCCATTAAAGCTGACAAGTCTGGCGCCCCTGATGCTGGAGAAACTCCGGATGGGCCAGCGACTGGCTGTGACGTAGGCTGGACACCACCCGGTGTCTGTGTCGGAGAATCCCCAAACCGCCTTTGGTCCATATCCTGCTGTCGCTGACTTCTGGTACGGATACCGTCCGTGTCGTCCTTTGGTAGGATTGGCATAATTTATCTCTCACTTCTGACACCAATTTGTTACGAGCTGGGTATGAGATAAATTAATTACTACCGATTAAACAACACAATAACTTTATTAATCACAAAACAATCAAAACTCAATCACAAATACACTACTGTTTACTATTCACTTAGATATCGCACTTGTAGTTCACTTGGATTCGCTTCTTACTGTAGCCAAAACAAGACTGCCGGTCGCAGCCCTGAGCGCTCTATTTATACTCGCCAACAGATACACCAGAATAACCACGAACATTCGAGAGGGTCATAAAAAAACACTAACAAAAAATAGCAGGTACCTACTTACAAGGTTGGCATTACCTACTTGTACAAAACAAACAAATATGAACCTTATGCCCTAGGCGTACGGTCGAAATTCTAATGTCTTTGTATAAATAGGTCGCGAGTTTGTACCTACCTAACTTTAAAACTAATAATAATAGAATACTCTCGAACTTCTAACGTACACACACTGTCATCACTGGCTTTCTCGAATGTTCTAGTAGGTCCGATGTAACAATACTAAGACATTAATTAACAATTTTTATTTCTCATATTCCAGGCTCCACAACCACATGAAGGATGGACAGACGTTCTAGAAGCCAAAAAGGAAAGAAAGCCATGCTCTCAAATGAATCTCCCAGTAAGACCAATAAAAAAATATGGCTTCTGCGGTCAAGACGATTGCCTAACCCTAAGCGTACATACTCCAAAACTACCCAGCAATGAAGAACTCAGCATGCCAGTCATAGTATTTCTGTACAATGAGCATTTCAAAGTAACGCACAACGCCTCCAGGGACTTTGGTCCAGACTTTATCGTCAAAGAAGATGTGATTTTTGTCACAATCAGTCACAGAGTCGGTTCAATAGGATTTTTGGCGTTCGAAGATGAGAAGCTACCAGGAAATAATGGAATCAGAGATGTAATTTTGGCTCTTAAATGGCTGCAACAGAATGTGGACAAGTTTGGTGGAGATCCTTATAGAGTCACATTAATGGGAGTCGATGGAGGAGCAGCCCTTGTAGATGTTCTGCTAAATTCACGCAAAGCTAAAGGCTTATTCAGTAAAGCAATTCTTCAAAGTGGAACTGCGTGGAATCCCGTATTCATGCCAATAAGCCCAAAAGAAAAAGCGACAGCCTTTGCCAAAGTACTCGAAAAAACAGCAGTAACTAGCTCCAATTTACTCGCTGAGTTATCACCTTTGTCTTCAATAGATATTGTGTCCCAAGATTCAGTTTCGGTAGATGCTGATGAAGGAAGAAGAACACAGATGGCGACTGTTCCGTTTGGACCTGTGGTTGAACCAGACCACCCCGATGCGATCGTCACCAGTCTTCCAGACCAAAGCCCGATTGACATAGATATACCAGTCATGATCGGTTACAATTCTAGAGAAAGCATCGAAATGAATGAACGTTTTCTTCGCAAGCCTCAGTACCTCACGTTTGCTGATAGAGACTTCCTCTTGGTGATTCCTGTAAGAGCCGGTTTCCATTTCGAATTGAACTCGAATATCTACTTCCATGCCATCGACGAAGTGAAAGAATTCTATTTTGATGAAGCTTATGTGAAGATAAGTAAACCTGGAGAATATCTCACTTATACTGCTGATGTTTTGAGTTTCTACCCCATAGACTATGCAGTTAGGAAGTATGTGAACGAGTCTAGTTCCTCTGTTTATTACTACACGTTTGATTATAGCGGAGAACTAAATATGAGGAAGAATCAGATAGTCGACAGTGCTCTCACCATGGAAGGAACATGGGGAGCGGCTTTGGGAGATGAACTTTGCTACCTCTTCGTTTGCAAACCAATTAAGAAGCTTTATAAGAAAGTTTTGGAAGATGAAGATTCTGAAGAACTGAAAGTTATTAGAAACATGGTTAAGTTATGGACAAACTTCGCCAAATCTGGGTAAGTTTAAACACAAACACAAGAGATCGCTTTAATATTATGTCTATTGGGTTTTCCTTTACTTTTTATAAATATTGACTATTGACTATTTTAATTTCCTGCTATTTACAAAGTAAAATTACATGGACAAATACCCAAAAAAACATGTATGTCCGGATTCATGTTAATAATAATGTTTTCAACTCTGTTACGTTATAAACCGTTAGTAATCACTGAGGGGTTAAAAATTAAGTTTATTTTTTAATTGATAATCCTCATTAGTAAGTAAAAGTTAGTACTCCCTATCCCAGCCTTATCGGAAATCATCAAATAACTTCTCCCACTCTGAGTGGAGCGGGAGGGAGTGTCAGACTTTTACTGACTGAAACCCTTCCATGTTCCTTCCTCGCCCTTTATGTTCCGGGGCCGCGGTATCTCTTTCGAACAGTCCCGCAGCCCCGGAGCCATATACCTTCTTTTTGAAAAAATCACCAGATCTTTCTTTGTTCCTAGTAACCCCACGCCTGAAGGCAGTGACTTCACCTGGACCCCAGCTACCAAAGAGAACAAGGACTGCCTGGTCATCAGCGATGAGCTGCAGATGAAGAAGAACCTCCACGAAGACAGGGTCAAGTTCTGGGACGACTGGCTTGCGAAATACAAGGCTATGGCGGTCAATGGAGTTGTCAAGGATGTAAAAGATGAACTATAATGTTTTACTAAAGTGGAAATGTTTTTTTGTTAGTAAATTGTTTTAGAAATATTTTATTTCTTTATCCTTTAGTACCTTAAGATCCCGTTCCCACTCCCACTATATCGTAACGATTAATTTATCGTTGGTTTTTAGTTGGCAAAAGTCGTGGACGACAGCAGGTAATCGCGTCGTCCTATATGTGAACCCTTCCATTTAAATACACAAAGAAAGAGATACCGCGGCCCCGGAACATAAAGGGCGAGGAAGGAACATGGATGGGTTTTAGTCAGTAACAGTCTGACACTCCCTCCCGCTCCGCCCAGAGTGGGCGAAGTTATTTGATGATTTCCTAGCCTAAAAAAATAATGTCACGATACTTATAACTACACGATTATCTGTCGTCACGACATGGTGGGAACAGGGCCTTACTAGTATTCATTACGAAGACTCATTACCCAAAAAAAACTTAAATGTGGGTATACCGTTAGGTGCACCTCTGCCGATCCCTTTGGGGATTACAGGCGTGATGTGTTAAGGATAAAGATAAAGAAAAGAAGATAAGTGTTATTCATTACCCAAAATTTGTCCAATACGTTTCGCTCATGGGTGATCATCACCGGCCAACATTCTTTTCCAAACTATATTGGGGTCGATTTACGTCCCTTCATGATCTCCAACTTTAACTACAATAGGTACCTGAAATATGTAATTTAATAGGCCAAGCCCCATCTCCTCATGTTTGGTCATGTATGGCCGTGACATAAACGCATCAGTACAAAACGGGCCTAAGCAATATTAAAAGTAGTATTTATCATTTTACAACCACTTCATAACTAGTTTTCTCCTGAGGAAAGTTTTGAGTATTAACGTGAAAAAAATGGCGGATGAAACTCTGGCCACGCTTCATGCAAAAAATTTCCAAGCTCTTTATTTTTTTGCTAGAATTGTAGTATATAAATAGATGGTCCAGTTCATTATAGTTGCTTAGGCGTGTTACTTGAAAAAATCTAATTATTCTGTCACTTAGATTATCGAAAACTATTAGACCCGTATTTTTTCTTTTGTTACATAAACCAAAATTGACGAAGATACGACACAAACTATTTTTCTTTACTTGCTCATGCTCAAACATAAGTGGCGTAAGGCGCATGGCCTATGGCGTATGGTGGATAGCAGTGGCATGCGCAGGGCGGGAACAGAACGGCGAAAATGCGTAACAATTTAGACTTTAAAGACTAGAATGCTCCCCCGAATCGCCATTCCGACACCGTAAGCGCGCCTGTTCTGCGCTGTGCCGGCGGTGCCACTCCAACACATAGCCCGCGCCGCGCCCGCTACCGCCTTACGCCATACGCCATACGCCATACGCCGATTTTTAGTGAGTTCTGACGTCACGAGCCTCCACTCCCGAGTTTCTTTTGCGTTTTATATTTTCAATAATCGTTGATTTACAAAATACAAAAAATACGTGTCCATTATTTTCCAATACTCTAACTGACGGACTAAATAGATTTGCAATTTATTGATGGTGGAAACTAGCCTATTCGCTAAAACACGCATGCAGAATAAATAATGAATTCAATAATTAATTTTATGTAATTGGTATGTAATACTATTAAGGATGTTAATAAAAATAATGTCAATAATAAGAATTTGAACAGTGAAGAAGCAGACATACTGCGCCAACCCCAAATAAATTGAGATAAAGGCAGGAAAATGAAGAACTGGTTTACAAAACGTGGTGATACAGATAAGTTCACGATCGTTAATCAAAATGAATGAAAACGGTACCTACGGTGCGCTTAAACAGCCGGCTACATTAAAAATAGACGTCAATAAATCGGTTGAACCGAATATAAGGAAAACCCAGATAACAGGGTTTTGGATAATTAATTATCAACAAAAGATAATGAAAAGAACACGTACTTCTTTTGTTATCTCTCTAGTCTTAGTATACTAGTCGATATCAACACAATGTGCTAATATAATACTCACAATAATAGCTAAATCGATAATAATATTGAATTAAAAATGAAAATGCTAACATTTTTGGTGTCAATTCTCATAATAAACCAATGTTTCTGTGATGAAACGGTCGAAATTAATTTAAAACAAGGTGTTGTAGTTGGTAAAGTAGAAAAAACTCTACTGAAAAAGCAAGATTTTTATACATTCAAAGGAATACCCTTTGCGGAAACACCGACAGGAGAATTAAGATTTCAGGTAAGGACGAAGCCCGTAAGGGTATTTGCAAATTATTCGGGGTAACCGAACCTGTGAAAACACTTAAATATTTGAACGAATCTCTTGGATTTATAGTTAGAACGGAAAGTAAAAACGGAGAAGCTTTGGGGTTTATGCAAGGGAAACGAATTTGATTGTTTTCTGTGGTGGAAAAGATTTTGTGACTTGATTTTAATGAATGGTACAGTTTTATAAAGATAAATGGAGGTAAATTTAAGTATAATTGACTGGAACAGCAGTTGTTTTACCTCTCTCTTAATTTTCGCTAACTGCTCAAAATTATATTAATATTGTTAATCAGTTTCAATTTGTTAATGGTTCTTCTCTATCTCCAACGTAAAAATCCAAAATATTTTATAAAAATTCTGTTGTATTATTATTTCAGCCACCAAAACCGCACAATGGTTGGAATGGCAACCTGGAAGCCTTTGAGACCAAACCAACATGTATGCAGTTCAGCTCTAGCATGCGGAACAGGGAGCCTTTTGGTATCTCTGGCTCCGAAGACTGCCTCTTCATCAGCGTCTTCACACCCGACATCAAAGGAAATGCCCCCGTCATAGTCTTCGATTACAACGACCAATTCAGGACCTGGTTCAATGGCACCAACACCTATTCACCTGACTTCTTGGTTGAAGAAGGGGTTATCGTCGTCACTATCAGCCATCGACTGGCCATTCTCGGTTACTTGACCACTGAAGATGGTGTTATTAAAGGTAATAATGGATTGAAGGACTTCATTTTAGGACTGCAATGGATTAAGGATAATATAGAACAGTTTGGGGGTGATCCCTCTAAAGTAACGCTAATGGGAAGTCGTGGAGGAGCGGCACTAGCTGATATGCTACTCTATTCAGAAAAAGCCAAGGGTCTTTTCTCCGGTGCAATCCTTCAAAGTGGAACGTCTTTAGAAGCCATGTATTTCTCAAAGGATCTTAAGAAGAAAGCATTCCAACTCGGCGCAGCTTTAAATATTACAGCAGCAGATAGCAAAGAGCTTTTATCGGAGTTACAGAAAGTGGATGCTGAAAAACTTCTATTCGCTGAAATTGATACTATAGATTCTGAATCCATCGACAAATATCAGATAAGTTCATTTCCTTTCGCTCCAACTATTGAAGATGATACTGAAGATGCAGTCCTAACCACATTACCAGAAAACGGGAAAGTAGTCAATGACGTTCCTATTATAATAGGCTTCAATTCTCGAGAAGGTCTAGATGCAGTATCTCAATTAATATTCGAACCGAAACTCGTAACTGATGCTATAGAAAAGAACATAGTAAAGCTTCCGATAAGGTCCAACTTTAGATTCGTGCACGAAAGTTCTAAATACCAGGAAGCTGGGAAGGATATTGTCAATTTCTATTTGGAGGATAAATCGCTTCACTACGGAAATATTCTGGAGTATGCTGTGTACATGGGAGATGTCTTAGAGAACTATGCTGTAGATTTAGCTGCTCATAAACTACTAGGAGATCTATCGTCTGATGTTTTCTACTATGTCTTTGATTTCCGAGGACAGTGGAATGAGAACAGTCAGTTGATGATGAGCAGAGCACGATCAAGCATGGGCCACTATGGAGCTACCATCGGTGATGAATTGTGTTACTTGCAAGTTTGCTCTCGTATCAAAAAGAGTTACGATCAGATTCTGAACTTGCCTAGTGAACAGAATGAGGTTAAGGTTATGAAGAAGATGGTCCGCCTGTGGAGCAATTTTGCTAAAACAAGGTTTGTTTATTATTATATATCATCATTATCATCAGACCTCTTTGCCGTTGTTGTTGACTGCCTGGTTGTCTCTGGTGTTCGCAAGCGCTACTGTTGACCATGAGGTCCTGTTTTCGATCCCCGGGTCGGGCAAAATGTTGTTGGGTTTTTTCATCAGGAATCTGTCAGTACCAGCCACGTAGAAGAATCGTGTTTTCATACATCTCTGTAAGTACGTTTGTTAAGAGTAAATTATTTTCCTTCAAGCTTGTTGACTCGCTTTTTTGTCAATGTTCCACATCTGACTGCGAATATGAACAATCTGCATCACATTTTGTGGGAGTGTGGTCTCTGGCAAAATGATCGCAATATTATGTTGGATAGTGTACAGGTTACATCCGGAGTTATTTACTATACGGACCTAGTAGAAACTAGAGCAAATTTCGCGTGCGTTCAAGCGTTTTTGCCATAGCTATTATTGGAATCAAATATAACAGCTCTCAACTTAGGACCCATTAACGTTAATATTTATCCGTGGTGCTAGGCAACTGTACCTATCCCAGTTGTAAACGTCCCTTTGTGCCTATTGGTCTTGTTTTGTTCTGTCTCCTGGTGATATGGAGGGAAGTGGAAATTACATTCTCTGGGACTTCGTCAAGCTTCATTGTCTCGGCACTTTTCTGGTGGTCGCCACTGTTGATTCTGGCTTTCAAGAGTTACAGTGGTTTGGGCGTGTGTGGCGGGCTTGTCCCAAAAAAAAAAAAACTTTTTAAGTACCCGAAATCCACCGAAGGAAACTAAACTGTCGGTATGTTAATAACAATAGGCTTGCCTTCTATTACATGAGACTTAAACATAACCGACGAAATAAGGGGATCTAATAGTTTAGATACACCTCTGCTTAACCTTTTGGGGATTACAGGCGTTATGTTTTTTTATCTATTTATTTATATTTATAATTTATTTATTTATTTATTTTTTTTTTTTCTTTTTTTTTTATTTTTTTTTTATTGTATTATTTATTTAGGAATTCAATTATTTATTCATTTATTTAACACTTCAAGCACATAGTACAGAGGCGGACTTAATGCCATAGGCATTCTCTACCAGTCAACCTTTGGGTGATGCAGAGACAAACAGTGGTAGGTGTACATCTGAAAATAATGTTCTGTTATTTGATCATCATCATAATGTCATTTCTTCCGCAGAAGTTTTCCTACTACTGCTCACATTTAAGCAGTTGTGAACAGGGAGTAAAGTAAAAGTGAATGAGCTCTTTGATAAAAATCGAAACTTTGATAGAGAAAATAATCCATTATTGAGATTTCATCAGACGGTATTTGTTGAATATTGACTCTATTAAATTGTAAACAGCAGGTCGTCGATATGTCAAAGAGCTATAAATAATCACAAAATATCCCGTATGAAAATAAAATTACCTTAACGATATTGCTACACGTCAAAAACAGTCTCTTACAAAAACTTTGATCGAAACACACTCATTTTCAATTTCCATTTTGATTACAACACGAAAATATGTTTCGCATAATAAAAGCGACGAAATAAGTGAAACAACTTACCTGTCTCAGCGAATATAACAAAGACCTCATTTCACTTTGCCCTTCATCGTCGTACTATCCCACTGAAGGGCAAAGGTATCTTCTGATTCCTTCCATAAGCTCATTTCCCGTTCCTTTTCGAACCAACTCTCGCGGTACGCGTATAAATTGTCTCGTATCATACACACACATATACACATCCAAAAATTGCAGTGGCTTTTTGTTATTTCCAAAAAATAAACAGATTTTACTGAATGCATATTATGAAAGTATAGTAAACAGTAACAAAAAAACTTTACTTTTGTCTGTCTGTATGTCTGTTTGTTCCGGCTTATCTCTGAAACGGTTGGACGGATTTTACTGGCAGATAGCTGATTTTATGAGGAGTAAATTAGCCATTTATTTTGGAAAAATACTAGGGTTCCATGCAAAAAAAAACCCTTGAAATTGTTGACAAAATCCGATTGAAATAGGGAAGTTTACATCCATACCCTGAACGTAACATTAAAAAGATAAAATCTAATTGCAGGAACCCCACTCCTTCAAAACATGACGCAGTACTGAAGGGCTTCACCTGGAAGCCGATAAGCAAAACTCCTGACACCGACTACCTCCACATCACGAAGCAACTCCGCATGAAGACCAACCCTCTTGGAGAGAGGAAGAAGTTCTGGCAAAACTTTCTGGAGAAGTATTCCGAGATGGCGGTCGATGGAGTCGTTGGTGATGAGGCAAAGGATGAACTATGAGGACTGGTTGTTTGGTCTAGTGAATAAGGTTTTAAATTAAAATGGATTCTTATCATTTTAGTCTATTTTTTTTTCTAAAACTTTCAATAGTTACAGGCAGGGACTTATTCATCATCATCAGACTAATAATGTTGCCACTGCTAGGACACAGGCCTTCTCTCTATGAGAGGGAATGGATTATAATCCACCACGCGGGTACAGTGCGAGTTGGTAGATGTCACATGTCTTTGATTTTTTTGGTTCTACCTATTAATTGGCTTCTAAGGTATAATCCATAGTTTGATTAACCATTGTGTTGGTTACCCATTCAAATATCCTGATTAACCATAATGAAAGAGACGAAGCACCAAGCGCAAGCCAATTAAAACCCCTATAAGGATAAGCTTAACGGCACCTGGTTACAAGACAATCTTAAAGCGAAGTCGCCTTAGAATTGAATAAAATCTTGACAATCTGAGAGCACCCTGAAACTTTAGACAAAAAACGTCAGGGTCAGCCTACGAAATTCATTGTTTTTTTAAGTTTTTTTGCAATATTGTTCGCGACTGTAATACGTATGTAGTTACAGATAATTATAATCATCAACATCATCAATACAACCAAGTTTATAAAGGTCAAGAAATGTCTTTGATCTTAAAAATATCGTTCCTTGGATCTTTATGAATTTGACATAATAATACAAGCCGTATTGTATGATTTAATCAACATACAATATGGTTGCAATTTGCTGATGCTGCTCTGCATATTGCAGAAAACGTAACAAAAATTAAATTTCGCAGGCTACCCTGACGAAACTTGTTTCTTGCCCCGTAAGTCTCGTGGTCACAATCGCCTGCTAAGCATGAAGTTCGGGTTTGATTCCCGGGTGGGGTAAATTGTTATTTTGTTTTGTTTTACCATCACGAATTTCTCAGAAGCAGTTGCATTTCAGCCCCGTTGATAGCAATAGGCTCGCCCCCAATTACACGGGACTTAAATATAACGGGTGAAGTGGGGGTGTGTTATTGTGTTATAAGTTGTACACCTCTGCGTAACCCCTCGCGGTTAGCAGGCGTGATGTAACGTTATGTTATTTCGGCCACCAAGTAACATTTCTATATTCGGTACACACATTAGTTTAGAAAGCTGACGGCCTATTTCATACTTACCGACTCAAAAAACATTATAATCTGCCTAACCTTTTCTCAACGATGTTAGGGTTGGCTTCCAGTCTAACCGGGTGAAACTGAATACCAGTACTTTACATGGAGCGACTGCCTATCTGACCTCCACAACCAAGTTAGTACTGGGTAATACCACTTGGTGAGACTGGTTATCGGACTTTTTGGGCGACTCTGGTCAGATCAACAAATGACAACCGGAACCAACAGCTTAACGTGTTTTCTGAGGCACGTGTGAAACTCGGTATGTAAGGGTGGTTACCCATCCACAGATCAACCTAGACAAGCACAGCTTAACCTAAAGATCGACCCGAGTAGCTACCACGAGCTCCTGCTTAAAAAAACGAAATATAGCAAAATTATCTAATACTAATACAACGTAATCACCTCGTTTCACATACATACTTCGATACAAACTTATGATAATGATGAATACCTTCATATTAACAGAGTTTCCATACATTGTCTAAACTTGAACATGTTCGAAACATTCTTGAACAACAACTAACGACAAGAAGTTTACCTGAACAGGCTTTAATAATACTCATTAGCTGATAATTAAGTTGTAAGAGAAAATAATAATATGTAACGTAATCATTTACATGATAAAAGTTTTAAGAAATCCAAGTTTCAATGTTAGATGTCCGGAGGACACGGTGGAGCACACGGTGGAAGTCTGCCCTGCGTGGGCGGAGCACCGCCGTGTCCTCGTAGCGGCGATCGGCGGCGGCGACCTCTCGCGTCCGGCCCTGGTTCAATCCATGGTCCGGAGTGAGAGGGAATGGGAAGCCGTCACCTCCTTCTGCGAAGCAGTCATGCTAGCGAAGGAGGTGGCGGAACGGGAGAGAGAGAGATCCTCTCTTCCCGGCCGCCGCGGGAGACGCACCGGGCGTCGGGGGCCACGTGGTGGCTACTGGCCACCGTAGATGCGGGCTTGTGGACGGTTGGCTTTGGGCTAGCTAGCCGTCCGTCCGTCTAACGACGACAGGCCGTGTCGACGGCGCGTTCGTGTTCCACGCGCGCCTCAAAGAGATGTCAGCATAAGGGGAGGGGCCCGCAAGGGCCGAAGCCTGCTGGGGTTGCGGGCCTGTTCGAAAGAGATACCGCGGCCCCGGAACATAAAGGGCGAGGAAGGAACATGGATGGGTTTTAGTCAGTAAGAGTCTGACACTCCCTCCCGCTCCGCCCACAGTGGGGGAAGTCATTTGATGATTTCCTATCCCAAAAAAAAAAAAAAAAAGGATGTTCTAAAGTTCGATAATTTCACCTAATATACTTTACTAGCTGACCCACGCAACTTCGTCTGCGTCACATAAGAGAGAAAAACGAAAAGAAAAAAAAATCCCCGTTTTTGCAACATTTTTCATTCCTGCTCCGCTCCTAATGGTCGTACCGTGATGTTTTATAGCCTAAAGCCTTCCTCGATAAATGGACTATCCAACACAAAAATATTTTTTAAATTCGAGCCGGTAGTTTCTCAGATTAGCGCGTTCAACCAAACAAACAAACTCTTCTTCTTGTAATATTATTATAGTATAGTATATACTAATTAGATATAGATGTTAGCTGCAAGAATGGCAGGGTGTTTTTCATATTATTATTTGCTCAAAATCAAAATGCAAACCATTGCATCGTTCGAATCCAACAACTAGCGCCATCTAGTATAACTTTATTGAAACTGCATGTTAACTTTTGTTTGCATACTGTTAACATAGATGGCGCTAATATAAATGTTGACTGGAAAATTCGGTTTTCCTTTTACATCGAAATACCTTAGAATGTGAATTTGAGGCTACACCATCCCATCCATTATTTTAAAGCATTCCTGCTGCCCCCACCAGTGGGTGGTGATATAAAGGAGAATGACCAAAAATGTATGGGCTCTGGTCCAAAAAAGTTCACGTTTAGCTAAATCGTGCATTCAAAACATAAACGGCCGTTTTTGTTACAAATGCACGATTTAGCTAAACAGCTATATTTCAAGTGGTGAAAATGTGTTATAAGATTACGTTATTGCCTTTTCTACAGTAATAATAGACCACATTTTGTATTTTTGATTCTATTTACGAGTTATGACATTTTTTCGATTGGCGGCGCTAGTGGACTGTAAGAGGGCTCTTAATTCCGCCTCGGACTTTTTCTAGTTATCAAAATTTACTACAAGTGTAACTATTAAATTAGAAGCGAAACTTAGTATAAAATTACTTCTCGATTTTATTTATATTTCAAAATGTTTGTGGAATAAAGGACTGAATATTTGTCAGAAATAAAGGTTGAAAAACACTATTATCCTCGTTATTGCGATATTTTTTTTTGTTCTACACCATACCTGGAAACATTCCAGTTATGGAAATATTGGGGGTCAAAGTTACTACTTTTTGAGTACTTACTTTTTTTTAATAAGTACCTACAAGTTCTGATTGTTAGATTTTTACTTTAAACTAAAAACTACGACCTCCGTAGTAATCAATCCATCCATCAGCAGAATGTTTTAAGTGCGTTATATTGAGTTCTACCACAATATATGATCTTTCACCCCAAAAATAAAGCAGCTTAATTTTATTGATAGTATCGTAGTTAAAGAACAGCGATAGAATCGCGACTTTTTATCGCTTGGCACACGTTGGTAACCAGAAACGCCAAGACAGCCGTGCTTGCGTCAGGTACAAAGATTCATTTTAATTTATTTGTTTATTTTAAACTATCATTACAGGCATAGCCGGGCACCGTTAATCAAATAGTTAACTTCGTTAATCGTTAATCCGCTACAAAAAAGTTAGCTTCGTTAAACGTTAAAGCGTTACATTTCTAAAGAATTAACGCAAGTTAACGTTAATCGTTAATCCGTTAATAAGTGTAAAATTGCATCTTTATATCGTTGCGTTAGTGAACTTATAAAACCTGTTGGTTCAGGTTCTGGAAATTAACAGGTTAGGAACAAAACAAAATACTTGTTTAATTCAAATGTGGTAATTTAATCGTCGCGTCGTCTAGTACCTAGTAATTTAATTCTCATCAGGACCGCTGGAAACCGATCCGATTCCATGTCTTCCAACATCCACGATATGGTTTTATTTTAATTACTACACAGTACACTGGACAATACACTTTTTCTATCTAACTAAATTACACTGCACTCTTCTTTATCAATTATCAACACGCAAATTATCACTGACAGTAATTTACAATAACAGCAAACAAAATACTCGTCACTGTAAGCACCGGCGCTAAGTAATATAATTATCAAACGAAACAAAGCTCTTCGTAGTTTTCTTTCTCACTCGCACGCGCCGACAAAATATATCTAGTTTTGTTTTTGTTTCACTCGCTGCCACAACTATTAGGCATTGAATTAACGGACTTCTGCATATTAACGGAAGTTAACGTGTCCGTTAACATTTTTAAAAGTTAACTTAAAAGTTAATCCGTTAATCCAAATGTTAACTTCGCTAATTAACGGTTAACGGATTAACGAGTTAATGCCCAGCTATGATTACAGGGTACCCTAATTGGGACTGCGGGACTGTTCGAAAGAGATACCGTGGCCCCGGAACATAAAGGGCGAGGAAGGAACATGGATGGGTTTTAGTCAGTACACTCCCTTCCTTCCTTCCTTCCCAGAGTGGGAGAAATCATGATAATTTGCCATCAGGAAAAAAAGGTTTTACTCTAATGCGAGAGCTACTGACATACTCCTCTTGCCTCGTGTCTGTGACTGTAGCCTTTTTTTTTGTCTTATCGACATTCAAAAGTGCCGTAATGGTTTAGTTGAAATCAATGATTTGAGTTTGAGTTGAGTTTTGAGAGCTTATTCTTTTGCATATAAAAAAAACAACAAATATTTCATATTCATTGCAATAATATAGCTTACGTATAAAGGCGAGCTTAACCCAGAGTTGGGTTTTCTTACAGCGAACCTTATTTTGAAACATAATTTTCTGAAGAACCTCACCAATATGGTCAGTGTAAAAATATCGCTTCTAAAAAATCAAAATCAAAATATTTTATTTCACATAGGTCTAGATGGGCACTTATAAAACGTCGAAAAAGGCGCACGGTTCGCGTTGGTCGATTCCATGGAGAAGAACCGGCAAGAAACTCCATGGTTACTCTTTTCAAATCATTTGGTATTACAATATTATTATGTTACATTACAGCATTAGTACTAAAGTATGGGGGGACAGCGTAGGCCCGACAATAGGTCGTTGCTTGCTATACAAAAAATGTAAAACAAAAGGAATATTTAACAAAAGTAAAACAGCATTCGGGAATCTGAAAAGCCTACAATGTTCACTCATTCACAAAATATAGGTAAAAAACATCATAAGTAAATTAAAAAAAAGAATATTTAATTAAAGAACTAAATTAAACAAGGGACACAAATATTGTCTAAAGCTACTAGAACTAGTATAGCTCATCATTTGCTGTGCTCGATCTCAAAAGCGGCAGTTAACATAATCTGTTATATAATCTTGTAGGTTACGCACCACACCGACCGGTTGAACCGGTCGTTAAAGTGTTACTGTAGTTATTCGTGGGTAACTGCTTTAATAAACAACAATTTTGAGAACATTATGTGAAGTAAACTAATTAAAGAATGACACATCATACAACACACATCATACAATATAATGTGTTTCTCTCTAGCGATATTGTAAACTCTCGAAATATTGTCAACTGAACATACGGATGAATCTCTGCCCCCATAATCGGGACTTGGGGCACCCCCACGTTAGGTTAGTTAGGTTCCTTTAATCCCTGTACTCGGAATTAGGTACCCCCCGTTGACTACGCTTTTTAGGGGAATATAAAGTGAAGGTTAGGTTATATTAATCGGTATTTCTCAGGAACGGTACATTATCTTTTCATGAGAGTGGCACCATTGGGCTAGGGAGATCCCTCCTTCCCTCCACACCGCGTGAGTTGACTACCATCGCATGCATTTCACGAAAAATAATGCGTTTTTTTGTAAGCAGTATGTTCGTTTGACAATATTTCGAGAGTTTACAATATAACGTTTTTGAAAATTTTACGGTGACATTTATACCAACTTTATTAGTTATTAACTGATCAATGGGTCGTCTTGGTTCTTGTTTGTTATTTTAAATAACATTTTGCCTGACCTGAGAATGGAACCGATCAACGAAGCAGTCTGTGACACAATAGGTACTTACTACTTATGGTTTAAAGTTTTATTATTCCCAACGCTTGCATTCCGCGAGTATTTTTTCACAATCTGACGCAACATTCCATGCAGAATTGAACAAGGTCCTACAAATGCCAATGATCCTATGATCGATTATCTAATTTGGCACTAAATGCACGATTATGGAAATGACTCGCATCAGCCTTGATATTATAGAGAAACCCGTGTTTAATGTTATGGGTAAATTCATTATCTACCGTTATTGAAGAGGACTGTGAGTTTTATATTCAGCAGAAGAAGAAAAATTTACTTATATTAGAAAAGAAAATAGAAGAGGAAAGAATATTGGTCACTGATAATTTAAAAAACAGCTATTCCGTGCAAATGATCGTGTAGGTATTATTTCTCTACTGGTTCTCTCACGAAAAGGTTGG
This sequence comes from Xestia c-nigrum, assembly GCA_916618015.1. Lineage (NCBI taxonomy): Eukaryota > Metazoa > Arthropoda > Insecta > Lepidoptera > Noctuidae > Xestia > Xestia c-nigrum. The sequence continues at coordinate 17,959,180 of OU745259.1, forward strand.
TTTCCACCATCAATAAATTCCAAATCTATTTAAGTATTGGAAAATAATGGACACGTATTTTTTGTTTTCGTAAATCAACGAATATTGACAAAGATATAACGCATCAAAACTCGGGAGTGGGGGCTCGTGACGTCAGTACTCACTAAGAATGATACCAAACAGTGACGTATATTGGGAATTTTAAAAGCGTCGCGCGTCGTATCTTCGTCAATTTTTATTGGCAAGTGACAAAAGAAAAAATACGGGTCAAATATTTTTTGACAATCTAAGTGACGGACTTAGGCCCATGTTCACCGAGAAGATAACAGTCTGATTATCTAAAAACAGCTGTCAATGTGACATGTTCCCTTACAAAAATGTGTTTTAAACAGCTGTTTTTAGATAATCGTCCGTCATGTTTTTGGTGAACATGGACCTAATTCGATTTTTTCAGATAACAAGCCTATTGGTAAGAAGAAGCACGCAATCGTGAAAAGTAGACGGATTAAAGGGAGCCCTTTGCCAAAGAACGGGACAAAACGGTCTTATTAAAAAAATAAGATGCAAAACCAGTTACAAAGGATCCATTTCGACGCACGAATCAGAGGAGACTGTGATGGCTAAACATATTGCGCAATTTTAACGACACCTTAATTACAATATCTTCACATTCGATTCCATAAAATTTAAAAAAGGCGTGTCCAACGAACATTGATTGAAATGTCTGTTTCGAAATCTGGCAAAGATTGTTTTGAAAGAAAGAAACCAAAATTAAAATGCGAAGGTCGATTTAAGTTCTTATTTGTGCACTGAAAGTTGACTACAGTATCAAATAAGGTACATGTCTTATGTCAGCCACTGATGGGAGACAAGCCATTACGTAATGCGCACGCGCGCATTTAAGAGCGGGCCTAAAGCAAAATCATCAATCTTAGATTAGATTTTTAGAGTAGTAAATCATGTTCAAATTAGAAAAAAAAAAAGTCAGGAAAGTTCATTATAAATGTGAGGGTTGGGTCTGAGCAAAAACATAATAGGATAAAATTTTCTCGATAGAAAATCGTCACAAAGTTACCTCTAATTTTCAAGAATTTTGGTTTGTATTCTATTTTGGTGCATATTACTGAACCAAAAACTACATAAATATTATCACTCATGTGTAACCTAGGGCTGACACTGAGAAAATTTTCAAAATATTTTCTATTTTAAGAGATAATAGACCCGAAAGAGTTTGGCGCTTACTACATTTTTAATCCGCGAAATGCGCCGTCTTCCGTCTCGCGGGACGCGAGCTTGAGACATCAGTTTGTTTCACCGATCAGTAGCCCTCGCTCTGTTGAGACGGGCAGTCTATGTCACTTTGCTCCGCGCCCAGCCGCCCTTATTATTTTCATAATATTACTAATTTTTTGTTGAGTAACATTTCTAACATGAAAAATACAGTAACAAAACGGAAGAAGCGAGAAGTAAAGCAGTTGAACACTCAATTTATGGCTGATTGCCGTAGTCGAAAGTACTTATGTATTTTTTACGTGCCTAAGCGCATAGTAAACTCAAAATAAACGGATGATTGATTTGATCGTGCATTGTTTTTGTGTGAAATTATGATAATTACATACAACGTTGGATGCGAGTCGCCGTTGACCGGTCAATGTGACGACACTTGGGGGAGGCCTATGTCCAGCAGTGGACGTCTTTCGGCTGATACAACCCGTACGAATTAACCGTTATGTAGGTATATTATTTATTATAAATTAATAAAATATGGTAGTTATTATTTAAAGGGATTTGTTTTATTACTTGTAGATACGTTACGCACGCGGTACGTTATGTGTTATTATTACGTGAAAGTAGTGGGTGGGAGTAGGTAGTAGGTAGGTCGGGTCGACTAGTAAAGATTTAAAATAGACTAGGGCCCTAAAATGGCCGCTTTAGCAGAATCATAATATGAATCACGTTAAAAAATATAAAAAGTAATGTGATTCCGAACACTCGCTTGTTTCAGGTATTAGTTCCCAGAAAATAATGCAAATCGAGTGATCGAGTTTGTTGATGGTTCTGTCGGGAGTACCATCGAGGTCGAAAAGAATTTGAATAATGACCAAAATGTTTCACTGGAGAAGTATCTACGTTTATCTTTTCCTACTACCGAAATCTCACATACCTTATGTGTGCACCTAGGATTTCATAAAGAATTATGAATACCTATTTACAATTACTCTGGCCACATTCCGGCTAAGTATTTTTTTACATTTCCAGTATAACGTGGCCTCACCATGTATATACTTTATGTACAATGAGAGATCTGCATAAACTGGTTTTGTATAGCTTGACCACCTGTCGTGCTTACCAAAGTCATAGTATAAACAGGAGCAGTAATGCATCTACAGCTCAATCCGCGTTATAATTACTGTCTCAGGGTTGTCACTTTTAGCTATATTTAAATTCAGTGCCTATAAATGTGTTGTCTGGTTTTCATTGAAATCTACAGCATATTCTTTTTACTCTCTTATTTTAAAATTTAGAGGGGCGGGGGGGACATTTTGGATGGGTCTATCTTTCAAACGATTATAACGCATTCAAAACATTGTTCTGATGAACTATGTCTCCTAAACTATTATCAAAAAAATATTATACAACAAAGACTGAAATTTACGATGAACAGTGTTTACTATTTGTTTTATCTTATATTTCCTAAACTACTGGACCGATTTACATGATTTATGCATGGATATCGGTTTTCAGCCAAGTTCAACGTTTTTACACTAATTTCAACGTCATATCTTAATTAACAAAAAATCACCTTTTCAAATTACGTAAATATGTGACACAACACTCTAAATTACATTTTTCTTGGTCTTATTGGACTTTAAAATTGTGATGGTGCTAATTCATCATAATACTATATGGAGATTCCAATAAGATACCATAAAAAAAAACTTATTTACGACATAAAATTATTATCACAAGTTTTCAAAACACAAAATTTTGATTCAAAACTAAAACGACTCACGATGCCTTTTACGTATGGCCATTACTTGCACCATTGCTTGCACCCTGGTGTGGAGAAAGAGTCTCGTCGCCGACACCGTCAGTAAGTATTGGAAAGTAATGGACACATACTTTTTTCACAAACTCGGGAGTGGGGGCTCGTGACGTCAGAACTCATTCAAAATTATACTAAGGCGTCACATTCGTAAATTATGGTTTATGTAACAAAAGAAAAAATACGGGTTAAATATTTGTTAGTAATCTAACTGACGAAGTACCTAATTAGATGTCTTTTGTCGTCTACCCTATTCGTCAATCATTTTAAATTACGTATTTTGTAACTTTAAATAGGGATTGAGTTACTATACCTACCTAAAATACTGAGAAATCGGCATAACTCAACGTAAACAAAGTCAAAGAATCTATTGTCAGATCAAGTACCTAACATTCTAGTGGGAAAGTAGACCTGCCTACTTCGTCTGTCTAATAGAAGACTAATACAACATAAAAATAACTAGGTATCTCACTCAGCATCAATAATAAATTATATGCTAGAATAAGCGACTTGCTAACCTTTCCTGTTATTTTTAGACACCCATACACACAGCAATAGGTTCTCCTGCGATAATCACCCATTTTTAATTTATTTACGTATGCCTTTAAGCCGTGAGGCGCGAACTTTGTGCGGTGTGCAAGCCTCGACTGGCGGCAGTAAGACACGGGTCGAGATTTGGTTCGAGTGTGCGTGCGGCGACGTAAAGATAGTATGACGCACACATACAAGCCGCGCGCGGTGCGTTTATATGAAGATATCCTACTTGTCTTTTTTATACTATGCCAAAGTTCCTTTGTTAACCCCCGACGCAAAGACGAAGGGGTGCTATAAGTTTGACGTGTCTTTGTGTGTGTGTGTCTGTCTGTGGCATCGTAGCATCCGAACGGATGAAACGATTTTAATTTTATATTTTATTAGAAAGGTGAATTAGTCGGGAGTGTTCTTAGCTATGTTTGATGAAAATAGGTCCAAGATGGCCGCTGACACAAGATTACTTGCATATATTTTTTTTCAATTCCCTCGATATGGGTATCAAATGAAAGGGCGTGACTAGTAGAATACTCACTATGATAAATTTACAATCCAAGATAGCCGCCACCACAAAATGGCGAATTACCTTTTTTTCAATCTATAATATAAAATCGTTCATTTGATAAATATGGGTATCAATTTATCAAATGAACGATTTTGACTATAAACCTACAATAATGACTATATTCAAAGGGAATAAGGAATATTAACGAAATGAGACACGGAAAGTGGAGTGATGCCTGGTTCCCAGAATTTAACTATAATCAATTATTTTCTATTTACCTTTAATTACATTATGTGTCGGAAGGTTTTTAAATTTTAATTTAATTTTACTTGTTCGTATTATTTTGTATTACTATTTCCACACAATAATAGAAAAAAAACTTTCAGGGTTTCACCCATACTTAGAACTGAAACTCAATTTTTTTTTTCTTTAAACCCATACTTGGGGTATCTATGGATATGTCTTTAAAAATGATATTGAGGTTTTTTTAAGTTTTTTTCTAGAGACACTTCCAAAGTGGTAAAATGTGTGTAACTTTTAAAATAAGAGAATGATAAAACTAAAAAATATATATGATGTACATTACCATGTAAACTTCCACCGAAAAGTGGTTTAAACGACATCTAGTAAGTATTTTTTTAATACATAAACCGTTTACCGTACATTCAATCAATTCATTTTTGAGTTGCTGTTTCAACCCTTCATGGGCGAGTGAGTTCGACTCGCACTTGGTCGTTTTTTTTATTAAATTGTAATATATATAATATTTGCTTTCAAGTTTTTATGTAAACAGGTGCTTGGCATTCTTGAAGGTATGTATTCAATTATTGCACCGGTATGTCCAAGAAAATAGCCTCATGTAAATGAAGCTTCAGTGTTGTGAATAAAACTAATAAACAAATATTAATATGATGATTATACGATATTTCTTACGATCGTTTTTATTCCGTATTCCGGAATTGATAATTTTTTTAACTTTCTGACTACAGAATCAAATGCTAACTAATGTCGAAAAGTAGATTACCAAAATGGCGTAACAAACGTCAAGATACCCCGGTTTGCCGAAAAAAAATTACCACCTATTTAAGAAGTCGCTTCCAACCATTGTATCCTATTAATCATGCATTCCGATATCTTATATTAAGAAAACTAAAATGAAATAGAATACTTACCTACTCAAAACTTTTATTTCACGACGTACAAACAACATGGGAATGCATTGAAGGTATTAAATTTACTAAAAAAAAAATAAGAATAGAAAGTGTTTTCATCTATCTATGTTGCATATACTCAGCTCAATGACTTCAAGTACGCGAGTTCGGTCCCGCGTGTCGCGCATCGTGGTGCCGCCCGTGTATGATAAACGCACTAATGCGGGTGTGGCGAGACGCGCGGGGGAAATCAGAATTTTTCCTGGCGTTAGGCCCGCTCTTAAGCGCCCATTTATGTTGTCTTTGGTTGTTCATGGATTGAGACTAGAGAGGGAGAGGAAAAAAAAAGAGACCATGGATATTATAATTGAAATTGCCTAAAGTAATTGAAATAAATGAATAAATAAATATCGCTGGCTGAAATAAAGTTTTTTTTATTATAATTATTCCTTGGCTACACAATCTAAAGGGTGTAAAACACCTCTTCACGAAGCCGAAAGGCACTTGTTTTCCCCATCATTTCGATCATAGTTTTGCTGTCCTGGGAACCTTCTAGGTACGGAGATATGGGGGGTCAAAGTTACAACTTTTTGACAGGTTTTTTTTAAATACAAGTTTTTTGTAAGATTTTGACTTTTAACACCTGCACGACCCCCGTACTATTCAATCCATCCATCAGCACAACATCGAGTTCTACCAAAAAACATGATTTATAACCTCAATAAAAAAAGTTGTTTCCCAGCAATAATTTTTGCGTAAAGTTACTTAGTTTGATGTGCAGAATGCCTGGTTAACGCGCAAAGCGCTTCGTGATGAAGCGCTTTACACCCTGTATAAGGAATATTACGAAAGAAAATGAAGTAGGTAAATGATAGCGTGCCGTCACGTTATCATTTAACTCCGGAGACAGAAAAGAATGGGAGAAAAAATGTGCGGTTGTGCCAAGCCCCAGTAACATAGGGCAAGGGCAGACTGCTGTGGATAAATCAGAAACTGCTGATTTAACAATTCACGCCTTGATGCGTTAATACTGTTGCAAATGATAATTATGCACCACGATATTCGTGAGGAGGTCGTGGCTAAACAAAACAGCCGCTTTTTAGGTTAAGCCGTGCTTGCCTAGGTTGGTCTGTGGATGGGTGACCACCCTTACATACCAAGTTTCCTCCGTGCCTCGGAAAGCACGTTAAGCTGTTGGTCTTGGCTGTCATTTGTCCATGTTTGGCAATCGTTACAGGTAGTCAGAGGCCCAAAAATTTGACAACCAGTCTCATCAAGTAGTTTCGTATTACTCAGTATTAACTGAGTTGTGGAGGTCAGATAGGCAGTCGCTCCATGTAAAATACTGGTATACAGCCGCATCTAGTTAGACTGGAAGCCGACCCCAACATAGCTAGGATAAGGCTAGGCAGATGATGATGAGATGATGATATTCGTGAGGAGGCGTAATTCAAATCATATTGCAGGCTGGACAGTGCCTTAACAGCAGACATCATCAATTCATCAATTTTCGAAAAATAAAGCAAATGGTGGTGCGCACGTCTTTGATTGAAAAAATCGTCGTCATTGTGTGAGTGAAAAAGTTGGAACTTTGACCTTTAGTATCTCCGTTACTAGAAGGTTCCCAGAACAAAAAAAAATATCACAATGACGGCGAGAACAAGTGCCTTAAGGCTTAGTTAAGAGTTTATTTATTTATTTATTTAATGCACAATGTACACAACCAATTTTAAAACTAGTGAGTACATGACCCTGTTGGGGCGCAGCAAGATAACTTAAAACTAATAACTAATATTGGAGAGAATCTATTACACATTAAATATTGTATTCATTAAACTTACATCTTGCATTACACAATTAAGCAAACAAAAATTAAATAACTCAATTAAAATATCGTGTCGTACCTACATGAACTATAAAATAATAATAATAATAAAATGAACGTCAAATTTAAAATCATAGTACACAAAATTCATTATTAACATGTTATTTATAATAATAAATAAATAAGTAACCAAAAAATATCATTTTTACATAAAAGAACTCATATTAAAACGAACACATACATTATATTTATTTGACTCTATTTTAACATTTTGTCTTCCATAATTTCTTGGATAGTATAATACCATTTTTCTTAAAGCTACTGACTTTAACCTACCTTTAAATACACATAGCGTTCGTGTGGACCGTATATTTTCCAATAATTTGTTGTAAATCTGTATGCTTCGATATTCTGGGCTATTTTTGTACATTTGAAGTCTAGGTGCTGGTAGTATTAACTTAGTTTTGCGGCGCTCGTTCTTATCACAATTAAACATTTACACCCTCCATAGTGCTTATAATATAAACGATCACAGAACTAGCCTCGGCAGAGCTCTTGCCCTTCGCTGACCAATCTAGAGATACTTGCGTTTAACTACCTATATGCCTACTCTATGAGATCAAGGTAAACCTACATACATATATGGAAACTTGTTTACAACTACATAATAACAACTTACTTGAATGACCTGATTGAGAACTATTAGGTAAAGAATGAAGAAAAACGTTGTTCATGTAATGGTTTTCCTCTATGGCCGCGTTCCGTTTTAGGATGTAAACGATTTGAGCGTCCATAAACCCGTTCCGAATTACCGTGAGCGCGATATCGATGTCCCTTTTTGTTTTTTTTTTTTTTAGGATGGGAAATCATCAAATGACTTCTCCCACTCTGGGCGGAGCGGGAGGGAGTGTCAGACTCTTACTGACTAAAACCCATCCATGTTCCTTCCTCGCCCTTTATGTTCCGGGGCCGCGGTATCTCTTTCGAACAGGCCCGCAACCCCGGCAGGCTTCGGCCCTTGCGGCCGATGCATCGATGTCCCTTGAATCGTCATAGATGACGTCATGACATGCGCCACCTTGAGTTACACCGACCATGCCCCAGATAAATATCACCGTGAGCGCTGTCAAATGACCAGATAATAATAATAATAATGGAACCAATTTTAATAACGCCACTGGATATAGCCAGAGCAGTTCGTCCGTTACCGAATTGGAAATCACCGGGACCGGACGGACTGCATAACTTCTGGCTCAAGTGGTTTAGTAGTTCACACACTTGCCTGGCATCCCAATTCCAGTCATCCTTAGAGTCTGGGTCCTTCCCACAGTTTTTAACAACAGGTATAACCCACCTGCTCCATAAGTCAGGAAGTCCCGCGGAACCCAAGAACTACAGACCGATCACGTGTTTGTCGACGGTCTATAAACTTCTTACATCCATTTTGAGAACGAAAATTAATACTCACGTTGACAGTAACTCAATTATGTCTGCCTCTCAAAATGGATGTAGGAATGGGTCCCGTGGTACTAAGGAGCTACTCCTCATCGACATGGCCATTAGCCAACAGGTCCGTCGAGCCCGCAAGGATCTGTCAACATGCTGGATAGATTATAAGAAGGCCTACGACTCGGTGCCACATTCATGGCTCAAGAGGGTGCTGGAGTTGTACAAGATAGATGCAACTCTACGCACCTTCCTTGAGTCATGTATGGGGCAATGGAGGACGGTCCTTCGATATCCAGGATGTCGACAGATCCAGGGAAAAGATGAACCTGTTTGGATTAAACGGGGAATATTCCAGGGCGACAGTCTGAGTCCCCTTTGGTTCTGTTTAGCCCTGAATCCTGTAAGCACATTGCTGGAGAATTCAGGGCTAGGCTACCGGTTGAGGAAAGATGGTCAGGTTATATCTCACCTGCTTTACATGGATGATCTGAAACTCTTTGCCCCCAACAAATTGCAACTGATGGAGCTACTGAAAGTAACCGAAACTTTTAGTCAAATGTGCAGTCATGTATGTAAAGCGAGGGAAGATTATGGGATCCGAGGGACTTCAACTCTCGGATTCCATACACCTAAGATCCCTTTCCTCATCCGAGAGCTATAAATATTTGGGTATGTCGGAAGCGTTAGGCATTAACGTAACTGACATGAAACAATCGTTGAAGGAGCGCTTCTTCGGTCGCCTAAAGAAGGTATTAAATAGCCTTCTTTCAGGTGGGAACAAGGTGCGCGCCTTCAACGGTTGGATCATGCCGGTTTTAATGTACTCTTTCGGCATACTCAAATGGACACAGACCGAACTCGACGCCTTGGATAGAAGAGTTCGTACACTGCTGACCGAAAACCGGATGCATCACCCACGATCGTCAGTGATGAGACTGTACATCCCGCGGAAGTGCGGGGGTCGAGGCTTTTTAAATGCGAAGACCCTCCACAACCGCGAGGTGTGCAGCCTCAGAGAATATTTTCTAAAAGCCGACGTGGGTATGCACCGAGATGTGGTCGCAGTGGACAAGGGACTCACCCCGTTGTCCATGGCTAAAGAGAACTGGCGCAAACCTGTGGTACTTACTACCGATGACCGCAAGAAAGAATGGCAGGGCAAGGAGCTTCACGGGCGCTTCTACCGGGCTCTTCATGGGCCCGATGTAGATTTTCTAGCGTCCGTGTCCTGGCTACGTTTTGGTGACCTCTTCGGGGAAACTGAAGGTTTTGTCTGTGCGATTATGGACGAAGTTATGTTAACGAACAACTACCGGAAATATATTATGAAGGACGGGACGGTTGACGTGTGTCGGGCATGCCACTGTCCGGGTGAGTCCATCAGACATATTATTTCTGGTTGTTCTCGTCTGGCTAACGGCGAGTACTTGCACAGGCACAACCAAGTAGCCAGAATTATTCACCAGCAACTTGCCTTGAAATTTAAGCTTGTGGAATCTGAGGTACCGTACTACAAGTATGTGCCCGACCCAGTTCTTGTGAAAGACCATGTCACGCTGTACTGGGATCAGTCTATCATTACTGACAGGACTATTGTTGCCAATAAGCCTGACATAGTGGTGATAGACCGATCAGCGCGCCGCGTAATGATAATCGATGTTACTATCCGACGACTCGAACGGCGTAGTGGTAGTGACGCTGCCTTACGTTCTTAGGGTCCTGGGTTCGAATCCCGGTAGGAGCAAATGTTTGTGTGATGAGCATGGACATTTGTTTCCGAGTTATGGATGTTTATATGTATAATAAGTATGTATTTACAAACAAAAAAGTATATATATGTAGTATATCAACTATCTAGTGTCCACGATACAAGCTTTGCTTAGTGTGGTACTAGGTGGCGCTGTGTGTTAAGTCCAGCGATATTTATTTATTTATTTTTTTATTTATCCCTCATGACGAGAACCTCGTGAAAGCTGAGAAAGAGAAACAAATGAAGTATCTCGACTTGGCACACGAGGTTCGCGACATGTGGAATATGAACTCGGTTATCATTGTGCCGATTGTCGTGACGGCCAATGGCCTGATAGCCAAGAGCCTCGACGAACATCTGTCGAAGCTCTCTTTAGGCGGTTGGATCAAGGGCCTGATTCAGAAGGCAGTACTCCTCGATACGGCTCGCATTGTGAGGAGGTTCCTGTCTCTGCAACCCTAACCACCGGTGACTTGGACCCTGCTCCCGACACCGGCGGATCCCTATTTTTTATATTTTTAAATGTTTTTATATGTTTTTTTAAGAATATTTAAAAATGTATCAAGTAAGATATACAACGAATAAAGGAGATAATAATAATATATATTTATTCAAACTTAGAATTCGCACGAAAAATACAAGTTAAATCTTAAAAGTAATGTTGGTATAACAGAGTTCGATGCCTGTACTAGGGTAAACCTGTATCACAGGCGGCATGTTTCTAATAAATACTGTTTGGACAATGAATTTCTTAACAATATAAAACATAACTAGTTTTTGCGTGCTGTGCGAGCTGCAAGCAGCTCGCGTGCTTGTGGTGGTAGCTTTTTTTCACTTTTAAAACCCCTAAATATAATATTAATCCTTAAACTTGACCCTAAAAGAGGTGTTTCACTTATCAGACTCTATTGAAATGCCAAATAAAGCCCAAAAGGACTAAAAGTTTTCACTTGATTAAGCTCTAATCATTCCAAATCAGCATCTTCAAATCACTCGAATAACGATACCTACGCATATTTTAATTGTTTTCCTTACCCTTATGACATTTTAAGAACCAATAGGAATCCTTAAATCAGTATGAAAACACTTAAGAACCCCTAACATATTCTGAAAACTAATTCAATAAAAATAAGATATTGAAATAACATTAAACTTGAGAATTAATTTAAAGATTTTGAAACCCCTTAGGAACCCCTCATAATTATAATCAATTAACTTATTTAAAAACTTAGACCTTCTCTCATTAAAAAAACATTACCCTACAATTTGCTTGTCGACCTATCTCATACCTCGCTGATGTAGGATAGGTTCCGAGGTTTGATCATGAAGTCGGAATGACATGTGGTGTTTTTGTACAAACACTTTAAAACCTCGATGTACCCGCCAATTTGGCAGCGTTGGAGAGACTGCAGTATAGCCCACGTCTCGATCAAATCAAAAGATATCTCGTAGTCCACAAAGGCTAAACAACAACGCCGGTTATACTTTTCGGTCTTCTGTATACCGCAGTGTATGTATCTGTCACCGTAAAATTGTAAAACACGTTATATTGTAATCTCTCTAGCGATATTGTAAACTTTCGAATTATTGTCAAACGAACATACTGCTTACAATAAAACGCATTATTTTTCGTGAAATGCATGCGATGGTAGTGAACTCACGTAATGTGTAGGGAAGGACGTCCCCATTGTCCAATGCCCAGTGGGTACCACTCTCATGAAAAAATACTGTACCGTTCCTGAGAAATATCGATTAATAATGTAACCTAACCTTAAACCACTTTGTACGTATTCCCCTAAAAAGTGTATTCGACGGAACCCCGCTTCGCGGGGCCCCTATTTCCGAGTGCAGGGTTTAAAGGAACCTAACTAACCTAACGGGGGGGTGCCCCAAGTCTCGATTATTGGGCCAAAGATACTTCCGTATATTCAGTTGACAATAATTCGAGAGTTTACAATATCGCTAGCTAGAGAGAAACACGTTATATTGTAATATTACGTTTTTGACAATTTTACAGTGACATATCTATGTGGTCAGCCTTTTCGGATCCGGCTTGTTCGGGAGGCTGAAAATAACCCAGCTGTAATGTGAAAAGTGCTGCAAGACACATTCGCGACCTTTTCTCAAAATAGTCATTTCGCTTCTTTTAAATATGGGCAAAAGTCTCAGGTTTGAATCCTTAGTTCCCAGCTTTATCAAAAGAGTAGCTAAAGTGGTTTGTAAATTAATCCTTGACCAAAATCATCATCTCAACGAACTCATATCACTTATTCGCCAGCAGAAGAAAAGATTACAGTCAAATAAAACCTACGAAAAACCAGATTTTTCAACACAAAAAATCAGCTGAACAAATGGTTGTAAAGAATTGGGGCAGTAGTAAAAAATACTCAGACTGACCTCCCAAACACTGGTGTAATGTTTTTTTCGTTGATTGGTAAGGCGGTTTTTGGGCCGACAATTCAAGATTTCCTTTCAGAGAAAGGAAATTTTGAAAATTCATTTTGACCAACTCTGGGCTTAGCTCCACTCAGGACCTACCTATCACTGGAAATCTATCTTGAACTTGTCCCTACGATACAGGGGTCGCCGGCTCGCTTCGCTGGCCACCTCCCCATCACCAGATTTCAACGCATTTTATAGTGTTTGTTGAAACATCTTACGGCTATGTCTAACCGTAATGTAGCCCTTTCAATTTTAGGGGAGGTTGGGGAGAGGCGATTCGAATACTCTTTGGTATACACACTTTGAACCTCTCGCTTCGCTTTACCGATATCACAACCGGGCAGTTTTTCGGTCTACGGCTCGCTACGCTCGCGACTTACGTTTTTCACTCCACTCAGGACGTGCCAATCACCGGAATGCTACCATGACCATATCCTCACGCTACGGGGTCACCGGCTCGCTTCGCTCGCCACCTCCCCTCTTCGCTTTACCGGTATCACCACCGGACAGGTTTTCAGTCGACGGCTCGCTACGCTCGCCACCTCCCCACTTCGATCCACTCAGGACCTGCCTACCACCGGAACACTACCATGACCTCATCCCCACGCCACGGGGTCGCCATGTCGCTTCGCTCGCCACCTCCCGCTTCGCTTTCTCGATATCACCACCGGGCAGGTTTTCGGTCCACGGCTCGCTACGCTCGCGACTTCCTTTCTTCACACCACTCAGAACCTGCCAACCACCGGAATGCTATCGTGACCTTATCCTCACGCTGTGAGTTCACCGGCTCGCTTCGTTCGCCACCTCCCCCTTCGCTTTTTCGGTACCACCACCGGACATGTTTTCAGTCGACGACGGCTCGCTACGCTCGCCACCGCCCCACTTCGCTCCACCCAGGACCTGCCTACCACCGGAAAGCAACTGTGATCTTATCCCCACGCTACGGGGTCGCCGACGCCCGCTTCGCTTTACCGATATCACCAACGGGCAGGTTTTCGGTCCACGGCTCGCTACGCTCGCGACTTCGTTTCTTCACACCACTCAGGACCTGCCAACCACCGGAATGCTATCGTGACCTTATCCTCACGCTGTGGGGTCACCGGCTCGCTTCTCTCGCCACCTCCCCCTTTCGCTTTACCGGTACCACCACCAGACAGGTTTTCAGTCGACGGCTCGCTACGCTCGCCTTTCCCCACTTTCCTCCACTCAAGACCTGCCTACCAACGGAAAGCTACCGTGACCTTAACCCCACGCTACGAGGACACCCGTTCGCTTCGCTCGCCACCTCACCGGTATTACCACCGGTAATAGTCGCCGGCTCGCTACGCTCGCCACCTTCTCACTTCGTTCCCCCCAGGACCTGCCTACCACCGGAATGCTACCGTGACCTCATCCTTATGCAACGGGGTCGCCGGCTCGCTTCCCTCGCCACCTCCTAACCACCACCGGACGGGTTTCAACGCCTACAGCGAGGTACCCCACTCTTAGTGGTTACGCACCATTTCTATTCAAAATGACGTTATTTCTACATATCAGGTTTTTGGGGAAAATCTGGAAAAAACCCTAAAACTGGGAAAAAAATTGCACCAGGCAACACTCCTTGACAAAACACACAACCAGTTCATACAACATAATCCAGTTGGGGGATGCTAACTGACCCATTTATCGTATCGAAAATTTGGAAATTTTGTCTTTTTTATAAGATGGCCACACTGTCCGCCATTTTGTTTTTCTAAAAGTCATAATTTTTCTGAAATGTCAAGGATATAGGCTATAAACCGGTGTACTTAGTGCTGCCAACTTTTGAGTTTGGTAGAACAAAACAATTCGCCAAAGTCAGGTCTGACCCATAAATCCAAGCCCCAGTGGCTCTCGGGGTTGCCAGCTGAAAGTGATAAAAATGGTCAAATGTCATTTAGGGCGTCCCATTCTTGGTGATTATGTAAAAGTTCCATTCAAAATGTCGTTATTTCTACTTTTCATGTTTTTGGGCAAAATCTGGGAAATTACGCTAAAAATTGGGAAATGTTTTAATCCAGGCAACACTACTCAACAAAAAACACAATCGCTTGGTACAACTCGATCCCGTCAGATGTTGCTAACTACCTGAAAAATCGTGTCGAAAATTCGGATTTTTAGTCGTTTTTACAAGATGGCCGCCACACCAGACGCCATTTTGTTATTCTGAAAAGTCATAATTTTCTGGAAATTTAAAGGATACAGGCCAACGAAGGGTGTACTTGGTGTAACCAACTTTTGAGTTTGATAGAACAAAGTAATTCGCCAAAGTCAGGTCTGACCCGAAAATTCAAACCCCAATGGCTCTCGGGGTTGCCAGTTGAAAGTGATAAAAATGGTCAAATGTCATTTGGGGCGTCCTATTCTTGGTGATTATGTAAAACTTTCATTCAAGGTATCGCTATTTCTACTTTTCATGTTTTCGGGGAAAATCTGGGAAATTACCCAAAAAATGGGGTTTTTTTTTTAATCCGGGCAACACTCCTCAGCAAAACACACTACCGCTCGGTATATTTCAAACCCGTCGGATGTTGCCAGCTACCTGAAAAATCGTGTCGAAAATTCGATTTTTTTGTCGTATTTACAAGATGGCCGCCACACCAGCCGCCATTTTGTTTTTCTGAAAAGTCATAATTTTCTGGCAATTTCAAGGATACAGGCCAACGACAGGTGTACTCGGTGTTGCCAACTTTTCAGTTTGGTAGAACAAAGTAATTCGCCAAAGTCAGGTCTGACCCGAAAATTCAAACCCCAATGTCTTTCGGGGTTGCCAGCTGAAAGTGATGAAAATGGTCAAATGTCATTTGAGGCGTCCCATTCTTGGTGATTATGTAAAAGTTACATTCAAAATGTCGTTATTTCTACTTTTCATGTTTTTGGGGAAAATCTGGGAAAACACCCTAAAAATGGGGAAAATTTTTGCACCAGGCAACACTCCTCTACAAAACACACGACCGCTTGGTACTACTTGAACCCGTCAGATGTTGCCAACTACCCGAAAAATCGTCTCGAAAATTGTGAATTTTCGTCGATTTCACAAGATGGCCGCCACACCAGCCGCCATTTTGTTTTTCTGAAAAGTCATAATTTTCTGGAAATCTCAAGGATACAGGCCACCGACCGGTGTAATCGGTGTTGCCAACTTTTGAGTTTGGTAGAACAAAGTAATTCGCCAAAGTCAGGTCTGACCAGAAAATTCAAAGCCCAGTGGCTCTCGGGGTTGCCAGCTGAAAGTGATGAAAATGGTCAAATGTCATTTGGGGCGTCCCATTCTTGGTGATTATGTAAAAGTTCCATTCAAAATGTCGTTATTTCTACTTTTCATGTTTTTGGGAAAAATCTGGGAAAACACCCTAAAAATGGGGAAAATTTTTAATCCAAGCAACACTACTCAACTAATCACACAACCGCTCGGTACAACTCGAACCCGTCAGATGTTGCCAACTACCCGAAAAATCGTGTCGAAAATTGTGAATTTTCGTCGATTTCACAAGATGGCCGCCACACCAGCCGCCATTTTGTTTTTCTGAAAAGTCATAATTTTCTGGAAATCTCAAGGATACAGGCCACCGACCGGTGTACTCGGTGTTGCCAACTTTTGAGTTTGGTAGAACAAAGTAATTCGCCAAAGTGAAAAAGTCCCAAAAATGAAAAAGTTTAATATTTTTTGGGGTTGCCAGTTGAAAGTGATGAAAATGGTCAAATGTCATTTGGGGCTCCCCAAAGTTGCCAGCTAGACAAAGTCTCCATTCAAAATGTCGTTATTTCTACTTTTCATGTTTTCGGGGAAAATCTGGAAAACTACCCAAAAACTGGAGATTTTTTTTGCACCTGGCAACACTCTTCAACAAAATACACAACCGCTTGGTACAACTCAAACCCGTCAGATGTTGCCAACTACACGAAAAATGCATTAAAAAAAAGTCGAAAATTCCACCATTTTACAAAATGGCCGCCGCAGCGTCCGCCATGTTGGATTTTCAAAATGTCATAATTTTTCAGTTGCCATTGAAATGACCTACAAATTGGCAAGGTCAATGTTGCCGACTTTAAAAATCATTAGAACAACAATTCGCCAAAGTCGAGTGAAAAAAGTCGCCAATTTCAAAACGTCCCAGCGCGGCCGCCATCTTGTTTTTTTTTTTTTTTACTTTTTTTTCAAATCATTTTAGACCTTTCACAAAACCTACGAGTCGAAATCGGTCCAAGTCGTTTACTCGCCGAAACCGGAAATGGACTCGGCCGCCATCTTGGATTTCAATCTCCTCTATAATTTTCCTCTACTCGACCGGAAGTACTGTACATTTTTCCAAAACATACCCCTAACCCATCTCTCACCCATTCCGAGAAACGGCATGTTAATCAGTGAGTGGCTTTGTAGCTTTATTTCTTAACAATATAAAACATAATAGTGAAAATAGTTAGTATGGTTTAGTATATTATGATATACCTAATGTACTTAAACGCTATTAGATGACAGCTCTTAGCTGTCATAATCGTGAAATCAAAATCGGAACTCAAAATATTGATGTGAGCGCTGTGAGCGATAATTTTCTAATACGGAATGATGCCTATAACAACTGGTTAGTTCTACTACACAATGCATCGTTAACTTTGTAAAATTGACAGTAGGTAGATACTACGTCAATAAACATAACTACTGGCAGATAAAACCAGCGGGTTAGTAGTAACGCACGCTTTTTAGGGTTCCGTAGCCAAATGGCAAAACACGGAACCCTTATGGATTAGTCATATCTGTCAGTGGCAGTGGGCAGCGCTCATTGTTCGCAGAACGAATGGCCGATGGGGCCGAAAAGTTCTGGAGTGGCGACCGCGAACCGGAAGACGATGCGTTGAAAGACCTATATGCCTCAAGGGACCAGTCAATGTGGCGACACTTGGTCCCGGCCTATGTCCAGCAGTGGACGTCTTTCGGCTGAAATGATGATGATGATGATGAATTAATCACAATGCTTGGTTGGTGGCATCGTGATAAAAAAGACCCGCCGTTGGCTCTTAGTATAATGTGCGATGTGAGTAGGTATGTGTTTCAATTTTAAGTCATTCGAATTCCCATGCTAATAATGCTCAGTATTAAAATAATGATAATCGAAGGAATTAGCAGAACGGCGAACGGCTTTTGCTCGCAGAACGGATGGCCGATGGGGCCGAAAAGTAGTTCTGGAGTGGCGACCGCGACCCGGAAGACGATGCGTTGGGAGACCTCTCTCAGGTCCTCTCAGGTGGACCGATGACCTGGTGAAGGTTGCGGGAATCCGGTGGATGCGAGTAGCAAGGGACCGGTCAATGTGGCGACACTTGGGGGAGGCCTATGTCCAGCAGTGGACGTCTTTCGGCTGAGATGATGATGATGATGATGAAGGAATTAGCATAAATAAAATAACTCTGCCCAAAAGTGGACGAAGTCCAGCTACGGATGAAGATGATGAAAGCTTACTAATAAGTAAGGTAAGGTAAGGAAAAGGTAAGGTAAGTAAATGCGTGTTCCGGGGTTGCAGGCCCCGGGGTTGCGGGCCTGTTCGAAAGAGATACTGCGGCCCCGGAATATAAAGGGCGAGGAAGGAACATGGATGGGTTTTAGTCAGTAAAAGTCTGACACTCCCTCCCGCTCCGCCCAGAGTGGGAGAAGTCATTTGATGTTTTCCCTTAACAAAAAAAAAAAAAAAAAAGGGAGAGTAAATGAACGCATTTACTTTTTTTTTTTTTTTTTTTAGTATGGGAAATTGTGATCACATGATCATAAACGTATGATCATGTGATCACAATTTCCACAAAAAGTTGGTCACAAACAAATAATCCGTGTCATAATAGAAAGTAAGGAACAAAATTAACAAACGAGAATTTTAATTTTAATATGTAAATGAGAAGAGGACTCAATAGTTTTAATTAAAATCATCTGCATTGCACAATTCGATAGTAGGCCACTAAATATTATTTAATGGAATGATCTCGATTTCCTGGCGTAATCTAAACGATTGAGTATTTTTAGATCATGTTGCATCGGCTTAATTTTTATTGCATTCAAAAACTTATATATTACACAACAAACCGGTACCACCATAGATATAATACACTCTATAATACAAGACGTACCACGATGCATCACTCGCTTGCTTATTTGAATTATTTCTGTTATTGAAATACTTATCTCGAATTAAAGTGTATCTACAACCCGCTGAGGTATATTGTAATATTACATTGCTACCCTAGGGGAGAAAGTAACATATTCAGTGCCGAGACGGGGTTTGGCGTCCGAACGAACGCTAATAGTTCGAGGGACTAAATAAGTCTTTAACCCGAGGTAAACACTGTGCTTTTTATTACGAATTCAAGAAAATAAAAATAAAAACATGAATTGTTTTTTTTCTGTGGCCGACCAGCAGTTCAGCCATTACTAAAAAAACATATCCCAAATGTAAGCTGTTTTAAAGCAATAGTTGAAACTAAATTATATTCAACTTTTTAGAACACATTTGCTCGTAAAGAGTCTCTTATTTCACCAATTTCAATATCGTAATGTATCTCATAACGTACTTGTGCGGTAATGTAATGTAAAAAGCACGGTTTATCAAGACGCTCCGTCTAAAACGAACGGTACTTTTACGGTAATCTTAGCAAAGAGTTTTTATGTCAGAAAAATGTGGTAAACATTTTATGAATAAAATTAAATTTGGGAGATAAAATATAATAAATAAACATTCAATTCTTTAATTTAATTAATTTTGACAATAAATTACAACCATTTATCTGTATCAAAAACACAAAAATATTTATTAACTTTATTCGTAATACTGGCTGTTTTTTGTGCCATTGTCTTAATAAAAAGCGCTGATACGCGCGCATCGCAAAGGAGACAATTTTTTTTGTTCGGGGATTCTGCCACCCACACAAACTGTAGCATTTAATTATGAAACTTACATTGATTTCTTTCTTACAACCTCTATATTCTAGTGGTTAAATTAGCTACGCATTGTCTAAACGGAATAAATGCGAAAAATCTGCAAAAACACTTACGAAAACCAAAATAAACAGAAAAAGTAAATGTCAAAATAATGAAGTTGTCTGTCAATCACTAAAAAAGTGGGTGCGATTTTAGTGTAAACCTTTAAAAATAGCATTAAAAATGCTGACAGTTTAATAATATTTATTTTTATATTCTTTGTGATTCTATCCAACGGGATATATTCCAACGGGTAGGTACCGTACTTTATTTAGTAAACAGAAAAAAAACGCCCCTAATCACGTAAGTATTTGCTGTCAAATGACACTGACCACAACAGGAATGATTTGACTCGCAAAAAAATATCATAACATAGCTTTTTTATTATTAGTTTAAGATTTCGTTTTCATTTCTACGTAATATTTCGTTTAGTATAGTAAAATGGTTACTTTTTTTTGTGTTATTATTAATAATAAATGCAATGATCAGGTGGGCCTAAAAAAAAACTATCTCCTTTGTGAACAAGTAAAAATTATTCCGCGCGCTTTTTCTTTTCGCTGTATTGTTTTATTTACTTCCTCGCAAATATGTTATAAAACGTCGTAAAAAATACGTGCGCTTTGATAATTACTGCCTCTGCTTTCTATCAATCAATAATTAGCAAGCAATATCGCCTCGGCTGTAATTTTCAACTTACCGCACTTATATCATAATGTACTATTACAAGGGCTTGGAAGATTTTCGTATTGGTGTATTTTATACAACATTACATTTTGTTTACCCTAAACCCGAAAAGGGGTTATTGTACTCATCATTTTGAACAACTTTTTCTATGGGACGAACCTTGAAATCGCGAAAAAAAAATCAGCTGCTCCCTATATTTTGACGAGTTATGCGAACATAAATGTAGGGAACAGCTGATATTTTTTTGCGATTTCAAGGTTCGTCCCATAGAAAAAGTTGTTCAAAATGATGAGTACAATGACCCCTTTTCGGGTTTAGTGTAAACAAAAAATAATGTTGTATATCAATACAAACAAGGTTTGTATGTGACAAAGTTTTGTAAAGCGTCAAGTTTCCAAGATTTAAGTCAGCAAAGTTCCAATCTTCACCATCTACTTTGATAGCAGGCAGGCCAAATACGAGTAATTCGAAGGCTTTGTCTCCTTTACTTGTGAACCATCCACAACAACTATAAATGAATATTCTATTCTGTTCATCCATAAAAGCGTAAATAATGTTATAATAAAAAAAAAATAAAAAAAACTTAGTGGGCCGAACGAAAATTAAATAAAATATACATCATCATCATCAGCCTATAAGGTTCCCACTGCTGGGACACGGCCCCCTCTCAATGAGAGCGAATGGGCTATAATCCACCACGCGGGCCCAGTGCGGATTGGTAGATGTCACATGTGTTCGAATTTTTGGTTCTAGGACATGCCGGTTACCTCACGATGTTTTCCTTCGCCGTTTTGAGAGCAGCGGTGATGAAATAAATTACACAAAGTAATGCGCCTGTCTGGGTTCGAACCCACGACTTACTGTTCGTAAGTCGGGGCCGCCACCACTGGGCCACCGCTGCTCCCTATAAAATATACCAAGTACTTATATTAATATTTTATGTAGCTTGTTAGAAAGGCGTTGTTAATTTTTTCTTATCACACTAGGATTAGGCTCAAAATGATATGTATTTCACACACGTGCGTTTTCTTTATGTACGCGCGGAACTAACGAAGTTCATATCGGTTCAATGCCCATAATAGGAGGTGAATGTTTTTTTTTATAGCAATATGCATATCAATTTTCAAATTGTGTTTATAAATAGAGCATCATAAATAAACATGATTGTTTAAAATCAATATTTACTTTTCGAAACATATTAACAGTAATTTTTGTTCTAAATTAAAACATATGTAAAAAAAACTATTTTATATAAAGGCTGTTTAAGGCGAGGCTAGCCAGATGTTGATGTTCAATTTAGCTGTTTTTGGTTCCATCAAGAAGTGACAATCACACTGTATGTTTATTTTATTTATAGATTACCACAATACGCTTGACCTGGGCCCCGATTCTCTTATTGCAATAGTGTCACGATAGTCTTTCATTGATCTCATAATTGTTCATTTTGACAAATTTAGTGATCTACTGACATCATGGCGTCATTATGACTATCCAATGAACAATCATGGACATTGCATTGAAAGAAATAGCTTATAATAGTAGTCTCGTACATAATGACAAATGAATGACTGACTTACGCGGTAATCTGCCAACATTTTGACAGCTCCTTTGAGAATTAGAGCGGAAATTTGCTCAATTAGCACTATTTTATATTGCAATCTATATAACACTAGCTGACTCGCGCAACTTCGTCTGCGTCTCATAATTTGAGATTTAAACTATCCTATCTCTCAAGTTGGATTGAACTGCACATGGTGTGTGAATTTTATTATAATCCGTTAAGCGGTTTAGGAGTCCATTGAGGACAAACATTGTGACACAAGATTTATATATATTAAGATAAGACTTGTAAGAAAATAAATCTTAACACCGGCCACTAGAAATAATAACAAATAAACATAAAGTAGAAATGTCACGTTTGACTTTGACAGCTAAACAGATACGATGAGTTGGATAGTTGCACATTTATCCACGTTCCACATTACTTTTTATGTTTTTTGCTATTTACGAACTTCTTACTAGTTCAGATTGCTTTTATCACAAATAAATAATATTTAAAAATATATATAAATGAAATCTGGCACGAAAAGCATTTCTATTTACAGGTTTATTAATAATGGCAATACAACAATGTCATTCAAACACAATTACGAGACCATTGATCGAACCACTATGATGAATTTAGCAGAATACGAACTTTAAGCAAAATGGCAATAGCGATCCCATTGTCGTTCATCAACAATTATGAGATCAATGAAAGACTATCATGACACTATTGCAATAGCAGAATCGGGGCCCTGGAAAACTTCTACAAGGCTTTGAATCCTTAAAGACTTCAAACTCAAGTCAGCCGGAGCAAAGATAATCTCTACAGTTGGGGGGGGGGGGGACGCTCATGGATGGCTCAGATATACAGTTCTGTTGGCGCCACAGAAATACCCAGTTACAGTATCTCTGGACCTGACGTCGATGACCCTTTCCTTGTATTTTCAGCCAGTACGTCATACATGTCGTGCCATCACTGCTGTAACCTTGACCATTCTAATTGTTAAGTTTGGACTTATATTGTAATAAAAAGTCAGCGATGCCAGGTCTAGAGATATACTTAATAACCGGCTTTTAAATAACTTTTAATTACCCATATTCCATCTTAAACCGCATGGTCTGTCACCTACGCAGGTCACACTTCTCTTTTCTTTTCATTTAAAAACAAAAGACTGTTTTCAACTCAACGATTTGAATTAAAAAAAAGGACATGAAACACCGACGTATTTCGAATCGCTTCCGCCGTCTTGTCATAGAAAACAAAAGCAAAGGAACACTATAATTTTTTCTCCTTCCTAACTAAAACAATTTAATTTCTAACAAGCAACACTGCACTAACTAGGAACAGAGTAACAGGATCTGAAGCTAGTAGTTTCGACTTCCATACAATTTCCACAATACAAATAAATGTGAAAAACAAAAGGATATCTTGTTACCTATTTTCCCGCTCAAAGTTTCCGCGCTTCTTTTGTTTGGCTTGTCTTTTCTGCATCTTCAGTTTCTTGAATAAACGTTTTGTTTTGGAAAAGCAGAGTATCAGGTATAGGAGGGTTTCCTCAATACCATATTCCCGGGACTTCGCCTGCGCCGATTTCTGTAATATCCCTCGGGATCATACTCATCATTATCATTCTCTTGCCTTGACATTAGTTGTCTTTTTCTTCCATACAGAAGTATATGTCGTCTAGTATACTATTTGTCGTCATCTCATCAGACACTTCAGTTCTTGCGATAGGTATCATTCTTAACACGGTCCATCCATCGTTTCTTTGGTCTTCCTCTACTCAAAAACCCATCACCACACACTATGATTATACTATACCGGGATTAAATAGTATCCACAATAGGACACAATGAATGTGAAACCAGGTTAAAAATTGTTTGTGTGCGATCTACCCTTTTTTTGCGTAAACGAGGAACAACCTTCCATACATCCACGCAAAGTTTTGCATTTATAATTTTAGTATGGCTCTGAGCCCCAGCTGTGTCCCAGCTGTGGGTTAGTTATAGGTTGATTATGTTATGGATAGATTATTTATTTTGTTTTTGGATCACATTCACGAGTTCATTGGTTACACGTGGCAAACGCGAGCCATTGTTGACGACTTCATCGTTTCAAATAAGGTCGAATATTACTCAAACGCGAGCCTAAATATAGGAAAATTAACTAACCCTTGCTTTGACCGTGACCTTTACTGACCTTGAATGTCTGAATCACGAAAGAAAAGGGCGTCAGGACCAGCACGCTAGGTCGCTAGGGACTACCTAAGCAAAACTAGTGATTATTAAATTACTGTAATTTACCCAAGAATACATTTTTTATATGATTGAATACAGAGTAGATTGAGTTTGAATTACTCGTATGATTGATTGCAGTAATGTTACTTGCAAATAAAGAATCTTTCATCTTGTTCCGAAGTGAAATAAAAGGTAGCTATTATTCGATAGGTAGCTAACTACCTATCGAATAATAGCTACCTTTTCAAAAAAGTACGTTTTTAACTAGAGAGACTACATAGTAAATGCTTGTAATAATAATCATATTGCAATAGTCTTCACGGAGTTTTTACACTACCCAAACGAAATCTCAGGGTCTACAGACAGGAGGTGGTGGCGGAACGTGAGAGGTAGAGAACCTCACGTCCCAGCCGCCACCGTAGGAGACACACGGTGGTCGCCCTCAGCCACTGAAGGCGCGGGCCTGTGGACGGTGAGGCTAGCTCGCTATCCGTCCTTCTTATGACGACAGGCCGTGTCGACGGCGCCATGCGCGCCACAGTGTTCCACGCGCGCCTCAAAGAGATATCAGCAAAGGAAGTGCCGATGCTTGCCGGGGCTGCGGGACTCTTTGAAAGAAATACCGTGACCCCGGGACACGAAGGGCTAAGAAGAAACATTGATGGGTTTTAGTCAGTAAAAGTCTGTCACTCCCTTCCGCTACGCCCAGAGCGTGCGAGGAGTCATTTATTGATTTCCCATCCGATTTTTTTTTTTAGGATGGGAAATCATCATCAGGCTTCGGCCCTTGCGGGCCCCTCCCCTAATGCTGAGATCTCTTTGAGGCGCGCGTGGAACACGAACGCGCCGTCGACACGGCCTGTCGTCATTAGACGGACGGACGGCTAGCTAGCCCATAGCTAACCGTCCACAGGCCCGCATCGGCTTTGGTACCTTCGGGCATGGGGCCTGGATAAAGTCACGTTCTATCACAGCGATAGAAATGATAAAAAAGTCAAGGATCTAAAAAAAAAAGTTATGTAGTAAACGGTTGTCGTTGTATGAACATGAATTGCGAAAGAATGAGGGTATTGTCATGATGAAAGCTAAGGTAAAGGTAAGGTTTGTGTGGGGGTGGCTATAATAGTAGAGGAAGACCAGAGTAACGATGAATGGACAGAGTGAAGGTTGATATGGGTAGAAAGGAGGTGTCTGATGAAAGACGAGTAATAGAGAAGTACGTAAAAAGAAGACATGCTAGGTAATTAATGTGATAAGGGCAGAAGAATTATGATGCAACCGAAACGCTTGTATCAATACTTTTGAAAAGCCTTGCAGGATTAAAAAATACTTTTAAAACAATTTCCACTTTTTGAAGACGTCCGGAGTAGATGTAGTTGGTAAGAAAGTGACATCATCCAAAAATTCATAAATACATTTATGTTAATATGTTCAATAATAAGTTCGATCTGGTTTAAATATCGCATATTTTAATCCGGTTTTTCTAACGACTTATCTAGAAGGAATGTCAAACTTCGAACCGACAAACGGACCCTTCCCAAAGTCGAAACATTCTGTAGGTACAGTCACGTCTAATAATATGTAAACACTTTCCCTAATATTATAGCTATTTTCGCGAGAAATAACGATTGTAACTAGGAAATTGGATCTTTTTCATAAAAATATGAGTTACAGAATACTATGTACGTAATAACATCAGTACATTAGGAGAAACACAATTTTAAAAAATCTTAAGTGTTTACATATTACTAGACGTGACTGTACATCAAGTAATTGCTGAGAAATCACGTTTTTATTCCTATTCCTTGCTGGTATCTTATTGATATAGGCTTAATAAGAAACAACTAAATATTTTCATTTTTTTATTTCGTAAAGCTACACCATCATCTGTAGCCTTTTTTCAACTATGGTGGGGGTCGGCTTCCAGTCTAACCAGATACAGCTGAGTACCAGCATTTTACATGAAGCGACTGCCTAACTGACCTACACAACCCAGTAACTGGGTAACACGGTAACCATTGGTAAGACTGGATGTTAGACTTTTTGGTTTCTTACCACATTACCACATTTACAACATAATTTTTTGTTTACACTAAACCCGAAAAGGGGTCATTGTATTCATCATTTTGAACAACTTTTTCTATGGGACGAACCTTGAAATCGCGAAAAGAAAATCAGCTGTTCCCTACATTTTGACGAGATAAGCGAACATAAATGTAGGGAACAGCTGATTTTTTTTTCGCGATTTCAAGGTTCGTCCCATAGAAAAAGTTGTTCAAAATGATGAGTACAATGACCCCTTTTCGGGTTTAGTATAAACAAAAAATAATGTTGTATATAACGACTGTCAAAGATGCACAATAGCCGCGACCAACGACTTAACATGCGTAAGTAGTGTTGATCACACATCCATGACCCAACCTCGGCAAGCACGGCTTAACCTTGAAGGTCGACCCGTGTGGCTGTTATTATTTAGCCACGAGCTCCTCTTTTTTTATTGTAAAACTAAAAAACTTATTGTATTGTAAATACATACAAATATTGTTAATTTATTTTTAACAAAATTACTGAACCTTATTTGTTACTTGTTTACCTTGGTCGTTAGTTCACGAAGATTTTATCTGTCTGGGATAATAAAATAAATTGTTTAGTCATTTACTATAAAAAGTTATTGCCTTAAAACGATAAAATCTGGTCCTACTGTGAAGAAATTTATAATCTAAAGATTGTGAAAAATGATTGTGTGAAATTTATAATCTAAAGATTATAAATTTCACACTTAGATAAACAGAAGTAATCAAATTAATTATAGTTAATCCGTATTTAAATTCAATGCTTTATAGTCGTGACTCACTCATTCATAGCGATTTTTTAAACCTTAAATCAAAGATCCAAGGCATTAAGTCCGCCTTCGTACATTAAGTGCATAAAGTTTAAATAAATAAATAAATAACTCAAATTATAAATTTATGCGTACATACTTTTCATGCGTGTCTTTTTTTTTAAAAGCATCTCACAGGGTCTACCTATGTCCCTGCCGGGGTTGCGGGACTGTTCGAAAGAGAAACCGTGACCCCGGAACATAAAGGGCGAGGAAGGAACATGGATGGGTTTTAGTCAGTAAAAGTCTGACGCTCCCTCCCGCTCCGCACAGAGTGGGAGAAGTTATTTGATGATTTCCCATCCTAAAAAAGAGGGGTATCCTATGACCTAGTACAAACTGGGTTGTGGAGGTCAGATATTAAGGTATTTAGCTGCAACCGGTTAGACTGGAAGTCGACCTTTACATTGTAGGCATAAGGTCTAAACCATCAGGTAGTGATGTCTTGGGGAGTGGCTGCTACACGAAGTTCATTGCAGTTCAGCATTTAATCTTACGAGGATAATTCTAAGGTCCAAGGAAAGTGATATAGGGTTTATCCATCGTGGATATGTGTGTTTGTGTGATGAGCATGGACATCTGTTGCCGAGTCATGGATGTTTGTATGTATAATAGGTATCTATGTATTTACAAACAAAAAAGTATATATGTAGTATATCAACTATCTGGTGTCCACGACACAAGCCTTGCTTAGTGTGGCACTAGGTGGCGCTGTGTGTTTAATGTCCAGCGATATTTATATCTCAGTATCAGCGTGGAGTCGGTCGGGGTTTATGCCCGGCTGATGCCAATTGGCTCGCAGACTGTTATTTAGAAATTTTATTTTGTCATGATCATCGTCATCATCTGCAACTGCTAATCAAACTCCTGGGACACAGGCCTCCTTTCTATGAGAGGGAATGAGCTATAATCCACCACGCGGGACCAGTTTTTTGTTGTGTGTCGAGTTCATTTAAATTAGTAATAGGTATCCTACTATTATTGTTGGTATTAATTAATATTTGTATACTATTTTACGGCGAAATGTGTCATCGCTCTACACGTTTTTTCACTACCTTGTACCTTTACAGCAAATAAATAATATTGACTCTTAACCCTGCGGGAATCATTCATGATGTTATTTTTTATTTGTTAACGAGCTGACCCACGGAACTTCGTCTGCGTCACATAAGAGAGAAAAACGAAAGGAAAAAAACGTCCCCGTTTTTGCAACATTTTTCATTCCTGCTCCGCTCCTAATGATTGTAGCGTGATGTTATATAGCCTAAAGCCTTCTTCGATAAATGGACTATCCAACACAAAAATAATTTTTCAATTCGAGCCGGTAGTTTCTGAGATTAGCGCGTTCAACCAACCAAACAAACAAACAAACTCTTTTGCTTTATAATATTACTAGCTGACCGGCGCAACTTCGTCTGCGTCTCATAAATTGAAATATTAGCTATCCTATCTCTCAAGTTGGATCAAACTGCACATGGTGTGCGAATTTTATTATAATCGGTTAAGTGGTTTAGGAGTCCATTGAGGACAAACATTGTGACACGAGATTTATATATATTAAGAAGATTAGTTCTTTTTCGGCTTTCCGATACTCGACCTTGCGTCGGTTTTATAAATATCCCGTCCTGCGTCCCGCAGGAAAAAAGATATTCATTGCCCCTATCTCCTTCTTCTCCTTCTTCGTGTGTTAGGTATGCTTTGTGTGGTTGACGGTTGGCTTTGTGTATTTGGTGTGTGTGTGGTAGATGAAAGCTGTGTGACGGATGACTGCTGTGAATCTAGTGTGTGTGATGTTTGTTGTGTGTCTGGTGTGGTCTCTTGTGTGCTCGCTGAACGGTTAACAAACACAGTGTCTCCCAATACCTTACTGAGTATGGTAGTTGTGTGTATTGCAGCTTGTTTTTGTAGGATTGTTATGTCTATTGTTATGCTCAGTTGGTCTATGTATCTGTGTAAACTTTTACTTATTATGCCTGTAGCTCCTATTACTATTGGGATCACTGTTGTTTGCGTATTCCATAGGCGCCTAATTTCTGTCTTTAAAAGGTGGTATTTGCTTAGTTTTTCTATTTCTTTAGCTCCTATGTTGTAGTCTGAAGGTACTGCTATGTCTATTAAAAAGGTGTTATTGTTGGTCTTGTCTACATATATTAAATCAGGTCTATTATGCGTTACGGTAACGTCAGTCTGTATGGGTATTTCCCACATGATTTTAGCCTGTTCATTTTCTTTTACCTGAGGTTGTGTTAGTGACTCTTTCCACCAAAGACTCGACACGTCTATGTTGTGTTTTTTTGCCAGACACCAGTGGACATACTGAACTAAGTTATTATGTCTGTTCACATAATACGTGCCCGCTAACTTTTCGCACCCCGAGATAATATGTTGCGTTGTTTCGTCTTTGGTGGCGCATAGGCGACACTTACCGTCTATGTCAACCTTTAAAATGTCGCGCTGGTGCTGACGTGTCATAACAGCCTGGTCTTGTATGGCGAATTACCGATTCTATGGAGGGGGAAATTTGTTGTTTTTTTATCCACTTAAATGATTTTTCTTTATCTATATTAGCTTGGTCTAAAACTGCTTTAGGAAACTGTCCATGTAATTGTTTATTTCTCCACCTATCGTTCTGTTTTTTGACAATCGCATGTTTAATTTCTTTGTCTGTATAAATATTATTTGTTGGTAGTTGTAGTTCTCTTTCTATTTCTTGTGCTTCTTTTATTATTGAATATTTATCCCTGTTTTTATCATGTTGAACTATTACTTTTATTAAATCGTCGTTCTCTCCGTATAGATAATGTTTATATTTGAGTATCTGTGTTTTATACATATTTTCTACATTTATGAACCCTCTACCCCCCTCTATTATAGGTAAGTACAATCTTTCTACATCTGCTTTTTGCTGTTGTGCTTTTTTAATTGCTAATAATTTCCTAGTTTTTATATCTATTGCTTTTAAATCACTATTCTTATAATTAATAATTCCAAATGAGTACAGTAGGACTGGTATGGCATAGGTATTTATCCCTTTTATGATATTTCGTGCGTTTAAATGTGTGTTAAGTAATTTTTTAGTTCTCTTAAAATATTCTTTTGTAACCTGTTCCCTAATCTGACTATGCTCGATCTTCCCTGATTCGTGTATTCCTAAATATTTATATGTCCTACCTATTCCTAGCTGTTCAAATGTATCTCCGCTCAGAAGTATATGCCCTTCACCTATAGTATTATTCCTGTGTCCTGATCTAATGTGTATTGTATTACATTTATTTAAACCGAAAGTCATACCTATGTCATTTGTAAATATTTCAACACTGTCTAACAGAACTTTTAAATTATTTTTATTGTTGGCATATATCTTTAAGTCATCCATGTACAATAAGTGATTTACCCAGTAGCTATCTTTAAGTTTGTACCCTTTCAGTTCATATTTGCTTAGGATTGATGAGATCGGATTAATTGCTAGGCAGAACAGCAAAGGTGACAAAGAGTCTCCCTGGAATATGCCACGTTTGATGTAGATGGGCTCAGTAGATAAAGATTCATTGGTTCCACGGGCTGTCATGATCACTTTCCATGTAGGCATAGTGATTTCAAGGAAAGTCTTGATCATGGGCGGACATTTGTAAATATCAAGGATTCTCAGAAGCCATTCGTGTGATACACTATCGAACGCCTTCTGATAATCTATCCATGCCATGCTTAAATTCTTTTGGGACTGATGTGCGTCCTCTAAAATTGCCTTGTTGACCATGAGGTGGTCTTTACAACCCCGGGCTCCGCGGCGGCACCCTCGTTGCTCTATCGCCATGATGTTGTTCTGCTGACAATGATTGTGCAATTGGTTGGCTAATATGGATGTCAGTAATTTATAACTGCTAGGCAAACAAGCGATTGGTCTCCAGTTCTTAGGATCTTCTGTGTTTTCATTCTTTGGAATTAAAATAACCTGTCCTGTAGTAAACCATTCTTCTAACTGCTCTCTACCCCCTATAATATTAGTGAATACTGTAGCAAAATATATATGTGTACTGGTAAGGTATTTTAAATAATAATTCTGTATTTTGTAAATTCCCGGAGTCTTCCAATTGTGCAATTTTCTAATAGCTATTTTAACTTGTTCTTCTGTGATTTCTTGCGATTCTACTGTGCCTATTCTGTCTGATGAAATTTCTAGTTCGTCAATCCACCTTGCGTCTTTATTGTATTGTATAGGTTCAGACAGTATTGATTTCCAAAACGCTTCTACGCACTCTTTACTGGGTAGTTTTATATCATTACTTTTACTATTGGTCCCTAAACTTCTATATAACCTATGCTCATTCTCTTTAAAGAGCCTGTTTTGTTCTTTTCTATTACTGATTTCTTCATATCGTTTAATTCTACCCGCTAGTGCTTTGATCTTTTGCTTCAATATCTCTTCTGTATTATTCCGTTCATTTTCAGATTGTATGTTGTATTTATTGTATAGCTTAGTTTTTATATTATTCATTCTACGGGTACTTACGCCTCTGCCTATTTCTACAAGTTGTCCTAATTCTTTCCTATATTTTTCTATTATATTTTGTATTCTTTTCTTCCAGGGTGGATCTGATTTTGGTTTAATTACATTTTTAGGCGCAAATGGGATTTGTTTATTATTTAGTATTAGCGTTTTGGCTGTAGCATATATGATATTGTTTAATTCTCTAAGTGTGTCTGTAGTAATTAATAAATTCGGCAAATAGCTATTGAGCTTATGTAGGTTTTGTAAAAAATGTCTGTTTATTTTTGCCTTAGGTAATAAGAATCGGTCATTTATTGGTGTTTCCTTAGTTTCTGCCAATACTTGTAAAAGGCTTAATATTAACGGGTCTTGGTCTTCAGTAACAGTTACATTTCTAGTTAGTTGATCTATTAACTCTGTTTGTTCCACTGAAGGTTGTGTGTTTGTGTGAGTGTCATGTTGTGTGTTTGTGTGCGAGTCATGTTGTGTGTTGGATGTGTCTGTTGGTGAATGTGATTCTGTCACGTTGCTTGTAATTACAGTGTTATCTGCTACTCTCCCCTCGGCTTCATCTTTTAAGCGGTTTAGAAGTTCTTGTGAAAATACATTTTGTTTAATAATCCTACGCGCCTGGTTTGAGAGTGTGTTGCCGTTAAATTTGTGAATTTTTGGATTAGTTGGGTTTCTGTCTTTAAATAATGTAAATAGTCTATTAATATAGCCTGGTCCCTGAGATTGTGCTTTAAAAAAACAACTGATTTTAATGCTTGCTTCGCGTTTTTATGTAAATAACATTTGTTTCAAAGTTCGCGTGGAAATTATTATACCTATGGCTAATGTAACAAGAAAACATTAGGCTTCAAATGTAGCCTTGACGAGCTATTTCTGTTTGATTTTTTTTCGTAAACATTTACTTCGACAACATAAACATACATTCTAATTAGCTACTAAGCGGTTAAAACAAAAAAAAATGCTTTATAGTATTGAATTAACTCCGGCTTTAGTGGCTACCAGCTACTTTAAGGAAAAAAAAACTTTATTGAAATGAAAACGTTTTTTTTTAGGGATGTGTAAAAAAAGTTCGCGTCAAGACACGTGACCTAATCAAACATTCGTAAGACAGAGGGACAACGGTTAGTCAAAACCAACCTTACACAATTAAGATAAAGTTTTTTTTGGATTACTTAGTTTTCACTTATTCTATCGGCAGTTTCAAAGGCCCCGCTTTTTATTTTTTTACTTGAAATACCTACTTTACGGAATGTACTTTTGTGATATATCACTTAAAATAGACTAGGTAGACCAGCTTATCTGATTGATGTTTGGAAACAGCATGCCTTTAGATATTTCTTGATGGCATCTTAAGTCAAGTAAGCCTAGGGGCGGCATAAAACTCTGACAAGCCACTAAATACAATCTAGATACAATCTAGAAGAACACCACACGAATTCATGTTAAGAGCCCTCTTACAGTCCACTAGCGCCGCCAATCGAAAAATTGCATAACTCGTAAATAGAATCAAAAATACAAAATGTGGTCTATTATTACTGTAGAAAAGGCAATAACGTAATTTTATAACACATTGTCAACACTGTTTAGCTAAATCGTGCATTCAAAACATAAACGGCCGTTTTTGTTACAAATGCACGATTTAGCTAAACAGCTATATTTCAAGTGTTGACAATGTGTTATAAAATTACGTTATTGCCTTTTCTACAGTAATAATAGACCACATTTTGTATTTTTGATTCTATTTACGAGTTATGACATTTTTTCGATTGGCGGCGCTAGTGGACTGTAAAAGGCCTCTTAATGCAATACAGGCTTGTGTTTCGCTGCATGTAATGTGAAGCGATGATGCGTGCTAGGGTGGTGCACGCTCGCTTAGAAGAAACCGATTCTCTCGAACTTTAAAGAGATCTAAGTTTAAATGATCGGCAAACAAAAAAGCCGACAGTAATCCCACAGACTGGCAATTCGTACAATAACGGAGAAGTATTTTTTTGAGCTGTACATCACGTAAAATGAGTCGCGATAGGCAAAATGAGTTGTGTTGTGTTGTAGTTGTGAGTCGCGGTATGTAAATAAAACTTCACACACAACTCAAAAAATTACGCTTGTTTGGGCTCACTCAGCCTAAATGTAGAAGCATTGTTCGCGTTCGTGGAACTTCAACCATTTAACGGTGACTCTTCTCGTCCGAAGATAGATTGGGAATGGGGGAATTAGATTCTGTTCTAAAGCATACACTCTCCGAAATGTAAACGATAAAAAACCGATAAGGTAACTAACTTGAAGGAGCCTGTGAATGTAGAGGAAAGTCACCAAATATGGAATAGTACCCTAATATGGAATCCCTTCATTTCTCTAAGACTATAAGTATGAAACGCAACACTCGACCATCTTCTGTTTCATTCGGTCTACTAACTATCGCACCCACACCATCGAGTCAGTTGCGCGAATGCTTCACGTGTGGCAGGCGTGTTTTGTTTTGTTGTCTTGCAGAAAATTTTAAATGTAAGTAATAAACGAGTATTACCAGCTGTTATGTTTGTTTACATAAGTGTTTTACTATTTAGTATATCGGTATTATGTTTATTTCACCATTTTGTGATCTTTTGTCATTAAAATATTGTGACTTTAAAAAAAAAAATTATAAGAGCTTGAACTAGTATAAAAATCCAAATATGGACAGTCGTACTTTTACGTACATTTGATACTTGGATCTGTGTTTTTTGCAAGTAATTATGTAACTTCTTTCATTTATCACAATATATTATATTCATTTAATTGATCTCAAAGATATTTATGTCGATTTTTGTTATTGTTATGTTGATTTATGCTTATATTATTTATTTATTTATTAACACTTCAAGCACAAAAGTACAGAGGCGGACTTAATGCCATAGGCATTTTCTACCAGTCAACCTTTAGGTGATGCAGAGACAAGCAGTGGTAGGTGTCATTTCTGAAATATATATATATATATTCCATATATGGATACCTATTCCATATTTGGTTACTCATTTGTGATTTTGTTTTTTGTGTTAGATTTTAATTTGATAATTAATATATTTGATTAAAGGCTGTTAATTACGACATATAAATGTATGACTGATTAGTAAAAACATTAAACTGATTTAATTTATATGAAGTTTTTTTTTTATATCCCAAAAACAAAACGGTATTCCATATTTGGTGACTTTCCTCTATTTAAACAAACTTGAATAGTCAATAAACTGTTCTTTTACCCAAAAATATCGCCAAACGTACTCACATTTTATAAGTGACTATGAGTGTCGCCTCAGTGTTGTCCCAGGTTCGTCAATTTAAAGTCGATCATAAATCGATATTGGTGCCGATTCTCTTGTCACAAATTTCTCTAAACTAGACTAAAAATCACTAAAATTTAGTTTATTCCTGTCAAACGACGTTTCCTATTCTGAAATTGATTAAAATGACATAACTTAAATCAATTATAGTTTGACAGCACTAAGTTATTCAATTTAGTGAAAATGGCAATTTCGCCATTCTGAAATTGACGTTTTTCACCTAAAACTTTGATTGTCAAACTAAATCAGACTATTTTTAATCGAGACTAAAAAGATGTGGAATAAAATTAGTTGTCATGAACTAAAATTTACAAAGCAGATTTCTCTCGTTTTTCTTGAAAGTTTGGATGTGTTTGAGTTCAGAATGGAAGCTTATGTGATTGCAGCAGTTGTCGATTCGGCAGAAAGGTAAATTTAGTGTTATTTTATTATGATACAATACGAAATGCATTCATGAAAACTTACAAGGGAAATCCGCCGATAAGACGACCCACTGACCAGGATTTGCGTACTAAACATCTAATGCACATGCTACTTTACATACACTTCTCATAATCAAAGCCCCTTCCAGGTTTTGTGTAATAACTAATAAGAAATAACTATGTTTTAGAAACTATCAAGAGAGGATTCAATTGGAAAGATAAGAGCAATCCAACGCATTCCAAATGGCAGAGAAGAAATTCAATAAAAAGACACCTAGATCGGGGGCACTTTATTTGGTGGATAAGCTGAATCCTCGTTTGGATGAAGGATTTATCCCCAAACACCTAAAGGTTAGAACGGTTTTGTGTCCTATATATTATATGTATGCAGTAATTCACTTGCTAAAACAAGTTAATTACTGCATACATACAAGGAACTGTAATTCAGTAAGAATTACATTTCCTGGATTTTGTTTTTGTCATAGTGACTTTTATTACGTGATACATTACACCAAGGCATTACTTATTAAAGAAATAAGTTAGTAAATACATGAGGAAAGATCTCAGTGGCTTCTTGGTAGGTCACTTGTAAACTTTATACCTATTGGGTATATCTATTAACTAAGTACATATAAAGTTTTATTTATTTTAGGAACGGATACCCACTATACAGTCATGGCTCATGATTCCCATGGTGGTGCCACGTACGGAAGGGGATGCTTCATTATATTGAGTGCCACTCAAGGGCAAGAAATGTGGTAGAAATGTGTAATAGGCGCCTAGTGAACAGAACCAGAAAATGCTACAAAAATTATTCTGGCATATTGCACCCTGTACAATTGGAAAAATTTGATTGTAAGTGTTTGATTTGATTTATATGTAATTCTGTTTTATTTGTTTTCAAAATAAGAAATCTAATTAAGTGTATCTTTGCAGATGAAGAAGACTTTAATGTCACCGAGCATAGCGAGCAGAGTGCTATTGCGGAGGATACCTGCACAGATTTCCTTGCTGATGCGTGGAAAATTCAGCAATCACTTGTCACTTCTTTTAATTAAATGAAACATTTTATTTCTTTAATGTTAAAATATTTATTTTCTCCCTAAACCTTAATCAATCAATCAATCAATCAAAGCATTTATTTCAAGTAGGCCAGTTACAGGCGCTTTTGAATTGTCGAAACAAAGATAATAATTAAATATAGCTACAGTCCCAGTCACAAGACATAAAAACTGTGAAAGTACTGTAGTTGCCCATTCCCTAGCGTAGATCTCTATGGAGAAGAACGGGCAAGAAACTCCATGGACACTCTTTTAAATCATAATGTTGTTACAAAATCTTGGTTACATCATTCCTGTTGAGATGGTGCATTATGTGAGAACAATGTAGCAAGATGTGCACGATAAAAGTGTCCATAGGTAAAACTAACAAAAACAATTCAAAAATAAAATTATTAATTAAAAAATAAAAACAAAAGCCGTGGCAACCAAGACCAGACCAGTCCCAACCGACAGCGCCCGTTCACGAACATGACGCATGTATCAGCACCATTCAACTCAACCATTTTGAAGGGAACTAAATGACCCGACACACTCGCCACCATCAGCGGGACATTTGAGTGAGCATGACATACTCTTAACCGCCAGGGCACATTCAAGTCAAAAAATAAAAACGAAGGTTTCCAGCGAATGATAGCATTCTAGTACATGGCACTCACACAATATGGGATATGAGGTTATAATTATAATACTAAAGATATTGAATTTATACAATGCAAAGATAGTTGTACAATCTTCAGCAGCTCCAACAATTAACAAAAAAGAGTAGCGATTATGAATCACAAAATTGAAACCGCATATTTAATACATGTTTCTGGATAACATGCGTTGAATGTCATTGGGATCTGCCCCTGCTGGTCCTCCACTAGTAGCCCTGATGGAATCCCTCGCCTTTCTTGCCTTTGTTTTCAATTTTGTCACCCACACACTCCAAATCTGTTGAAATTAAATAAGTTTAGAATACTTGAAAATTATGCATGTTCTTATCCAATCCAGTATAACATTTCATCTTACTGAAACAACTTACATTGTTGCCACTGCTCTCAATACTCAATACGTTTATTGCATTCCACAATACTTTGGGATCAGCTTGATTTTCTTCTTGTTTTACCTTTTAGAGTATATACTAGTATAGTGTACACAAGTACCTATACGTTACTTTACTACTACTCGTAAACGAATCGAACATCAAAGAGTATTTATTTGTTAATTAATTATGTTAACCGACCAACAAAATAATAATATTATTGACGTGTGACATCTGACATGACAATCAAAACAAAGATAGGGCTTTCCTTCCAAACGCCGACGAAAATAACGGTTATTTTCAACTACAAAACCGAACATAATTTTTTAAGATCAAATTTTTATTTATTAATAAGCTAAAATTAGACTGAAATAAATAACAGGACAAATCATGCTACCTCATAGATTTTTAAACACGGCAGTTTTGTCGATTATGATAAAATCATAGGTTTTAATCATATTGAAAACCGAAAAGTTTCGCCAAAATTTTAAGTCATTTCCGATTTCCAACCCTAGCAGGATTACTATGGTCACAGATAATAAAAACTGAAAAATAAATATTTAACAACAATAATGTTTTACGCACTTATAATACTCCCTGTATTTCATTAATGATTATTGATAAACAATTTTAAATAATTGTTTGATTTCACTAGGGTTTTTTTTTGCAATTCGGATCATTTCGTTCACTTTCATTCAGTTTTTATTTTAATCTCCGACAAATCTTAGTCTATGGTCTATTCAATTTAGCAATTGTCAAACTCGATTTTAATTGTGTCAAATCTAAAACTAAAATTAGAGAATTTTGTTATCAGAATAACTTACCGAAACCAACTAACTAAAATTAAGAAATTTTAGTTTTAGTTTAAGTTAGTTCGGTGTACAAGAGAATCGGCACCATTAACGACATAGACACTAAACATAACCGGCCCCGTTTATATTTAGAAATACGTAAAGCCTTCAAAAGTTTAATTTTAGACGTTATGATTGAACAGTTAAGTTGTATTTCCAGCTAATAGCGGTAGGCGGCACCATTACAATGTTTTCTGTGTGTTATTCAGAAATACAATGTTGTTTCAGAAATAATAACATAACATCACACCTGTATCGCCGAAGAGCTAAGCAGAGGTGTATCTAATGGTATACCCACAATAGGACGACAGTATCAAAACATTGCAAATCTCCATATTGAGTACGTCAGTTAGAGTATTGGAAAATAATGGACGTGTATTTTTTTGTTTTTCTGAATCAATGAAGATTCACAAAAATAAAACGCATTAAAACTCGGGACGGCTCGTGACGTCAGAAAGCACTAAAAATTATACCAAGGCGTTATGTATTGCGAATTTAAAAAGCATCGTATCTTCTTCAATTATGATTTATGTAAAAGAAGAAAAATTACGTGTCAAATATTTTTGATAATCTAACTGACGATGACGGATGAATTAGATTGTTTTGTCTTCTACCCTATTCTCTATTCGGTCTCCATTTTACATGGAGGAACCTATCTGACCATCACAACCCAGCTAGCACCTGTACTGGGAAATACGATGCCTCTCCGTAAGACTGGATGTAGACTGTAGACTTTCGGGTCACTGTCAAAGAACTACAAATGACAGCCGGGACCAACAGCTTGACATGCTTCCCGAGGCACGGAGGAAACTTTGTATGCATGACACCAATCCACAGGCTAGCCTAGGCAAACGTGGGTTTACCCAATAATGGAGCTTAGCTGCTGTTATTACATATTTTGACACGAGCTCCTCATGCCCATCAAAATTCGTCCAGCCGTTAAGGCGTAAAAAGTAACAGAGAAACTAAGTTACATTTATAATATCAGTATGAATGCAGTTTCATGATCATTGGACGACAATTTATTTTTATATATGTGTAGTAGGTATAATTGTAATGTACACAACGACACGTGCAAGGCATTAAATAAATGAATTCATGCAATAAAATAGCGTTACCAGATTTTTAATGTTACAGCACCAAGCTGAGATACCTTGCCTCGTACAAGACCAATTTCGTGTCTTTTTTTTCCATGTTTAATTTTTATTAGTTGTAAGTACTGATAATTTCACTATTTTGTTTTGACGTGACAACGTCTTATAAATTGGTTTGCCGGGTGACACTTCAAGAAACTGCGTTACGCTCCGCTCACGTTATGCGCTCACAATGAGAGCGAGTGAGAGGCACGCGTCCCTTCCACTCGGGCATGGTTAGCCCGCCTAAGAGCGAGAGAGACAGACATAAAAAGTGAAAGGCACGCGTCCCTTCCACTCGAGCACAGTTAGCCCGCCTAAGAGCGAGAGAGACAGAGCGAGAGAGAGAGAGTGAGAGAGATAGGCATACACACCGGTTCATTTCATCCTTCTTCCTACTATACGAATGAATATTCACATTAAAATTATTTTACATATCTCTTGCTCTGTAAGTACACCCTTACACCCCTGAATGCCGGGGTGTATGACTATCATTACAGCATAGGTTTTGGAATTTGAAAAAAGAACTGTCATACTCATACTGCACGAAGAATATTTTTAAAAAGTTTTTTTTTTTTTTCTCGGTATCGATTAATTACTCGAATCGGAATCTAGACAATTTATCTTCTTCTATACTTATAATAAATCTGTAGAGAGGTCAATTCTGTACATGAAATATATTTACAAAATAACTATCGGGGGGTGATTAGTGATCGATACTGATGCCAAAAATGCAATCAGTAAAATTTTTGTCTGTCTGTCTGTCTGTCTGTCTGTCTGTCTGTCTGTCTGTCTGTATGTTATTTATAGAAAAAAAAACTACTCGACGGATTTTAACGAAACTTGGTACAATTATTCTACATACTCCTGAGCAGGTAATAGTATACTTTTCATCACGCTACCATTAATAGGAGCAGAGCAGTGAAAGGAAATGTTGGGAAAACGGGAGAAGTTACTTGGTTTTTTTAGCTTCCGTCGCGTGTGCAGCCTTAATGGTTAAAGCTACATAGAAATCATGTATAACGGAAATATTCCACATAAAATTATATAAAAAATATCCCAAGACAGCATATGTCTATCTTTTATAGTTGACTCACAATAACACGTGTAACTCCCGATAGCTTAGCAGTTCGGAGATTTGTTATTATCATATTTGTTTACTCTTACGTTTATATCATCACGCTATGACCCACATAAAACATAGGATACATTTTATTCCGGTAGTAAGATCCCATGGGACAATAATCAAACTTCACGCGGGCGAAGCCGCTGGCAGAAGCTAGTATGTATATAAAATTCTCGTGTCACAATTTTCGTTCCCATACTACTCCGAAACGGCTTGACCGATTCTCATGAAATTTTGTAAGCATATTGAGTAGGTCTGAGCATCGGCTAACATCTATTTTTCATCCCTCTAAATGTTAAGGGTAGTCCACCCCTAAATTTTTATTTTTATTTTTTAGACAAAATTATTAGTTTTTATTTTTTTATGATACAACATACAAAAATACATACAATTCTAAATTTTCACCCTTCTACGATCGACTCTTATTAGCCATTTTTTTCCGTTCGTTTTTCTCTCTTATGTGACGCAGACGAAGTTGCGTGGGTCAGCTAGTTTTAAATATGGAACTATTTGTTTCCACATCGTATGTTAGATGGAATCGATTTAAAAATCAAACTGGCCAGCAAGATTTGACGCGCTTGCGTGCGTGAAAAAAAAAGGCAGTCTACTAGTAGGCGAATGAAGAAAATAGTACCAGTCAACTGCCGCCATTTACGATGCAAGAACCTCAAGTCACTCAAACTCAAGTCTTATCATCACAAACTCATATTCAAACTATAAATATACCTAAAAAGAACGTGACCATATCTCTTACAAATTGTAATAATTTTACTATTAATTTTAATTAAATACACATTTTTTTCTTCTTAATAAATGTTCATTGAAACCTGCTGTCTTGTTGTTTACTTACCTCACAATCGATATGTAAAGCAGAGTATTTATCTCGGGCGTAAGCATCAATTGCATACTCGGGTTAATTAGCGCCTTCGCTTCGCTCAGGCGCCAAAAACCTCGTATGCAATTGATGTCATACAGCCCTTGGTTAATAATCTACTATTACATATCTCTTGCTCTGTAAGTACACCCTTACACCCCTGAATGCCGGGGTGTATGACTATCATTACAGCATAGGTTTTGGAATTTGAAAAAAGAACTGTCATACTCATACTGCACGAAGAATATTTTTAAAAAGTTATTTTTTTTTTCTCGGTATCGATTAATTACTCGAATCGGAATCTAGACAATTTATTTTATAAAGATTTTATTTTAAATATGGAACTATTTGTTTCCACATCGTATCGCACCCTTAGTAATATAAAGGCTTAAAACAAAAAAGTAGTTTTTTGAGAATTCGTGTTTAAAGATTCAGAATTGTTAAATTCCAGCTTATTTTTCTAATAAAATGCTTAGTATTTTAGTTATATTTGTGATTTTCTTCAGATTTATTGTTCGATACCTATACTATAAGTAGCCATCAATAAAAATAAATAAAATTATGTAATTCTATAAATTATAATTATTTGAAAAAACACTTTCAAGTTAGGCCCATATAGTACAAAAAAATATAACAGTAATGTAGACCTATTTAAGTTTGATCCAGTATATTATTAAAAGGCCTGTCACTTTTTAGTTTTTAACCATAGTTGGTACTCTATATTATAAAACAAAACTGCAAGTATGAACTAATTGTTTCCATTTAAAAAATAAAATATCAGATAAATCGAAAATAATACTTTAATAGTCAGTCAAAATTAAAAAGGTAAGTAACATACCTACAATATCTCCAAAATTTTAATTTTTAACACATATAAACATTAGATAGGTGAACATTGTAATAAAGTTATAAACTCAAAAAATATTTATTCTCAATAATAAAAAATAAGTATCAAAAGCTTTCTTTAAATCAACAAAAGTTATAAGAAGTTAGAAAATGTATTTTTCAGAAAAATATCCATAACAAAAAATATTCATTCTACAAAATAAGCAAAAACATGATAGGTAATACTTTTACAATGTAATTAGTCTAATCTTAACCAAATTATCTCTAAAATAAAACAAGTTTAATAATAATCATAAAATTAAGACAACATGACATTATAATAATAAGCATAGTTGTTTATCAATAAGGTCCTTGAGATCATTCTTTTTAGCAGTACTAAGCTGAAGTGGCTCTAAGTATGCCTTTTGCATTGTTAT
This sequence comes from Xestia c-nigrum, assembly GCA_916618015.1. Taxonomy (NCBI): domain Eukaryota; kingdom Metazoa; phylum Arthropoda; class Insecta; order Lepidoptera; family Noctuidae; genus Xestia; species Xestia c-nigrum. Next base: position 18,001,759 of record OU745259.1, read on the forward strand.
TTCCTCAATATCTGGCAACCTTTTCCTCTTATTACGAACATTAACTTTCTTAAAATCATCCCTGTATGAACACTTGTAATAAAATGAAAAGGAGTCTTCTTTTAATTTTTTGCGTGTTTTGCATCCATTTATTCTTATCTGCTTTACGTTTTCTTGGTTTGTTAGAATTTATAACTGCTGGGCTCGGTGAACGTTGACGAAGGTTTTGATTTTGATTATAAGTGGGATCGTCATCACTGAGGTCAACGTCACTTTCTCCCGAATGAAGTGGAGAAATAGAGTAATTACGAGCCGCTGTTCGGGGTCTAACTGATGGCGACTCGTTGCAAATTGGTGCCATTAAGGATGGTGACACATTGGCTCTCGAAGTACTAGGCTGTGGTTCGGCGTTTTCATCTAAAGATGGTCGCTGATCGTCAGAAGAGCTTCTACTAGAATTACTGCTAGATCTAGAACTGCCAGAGCTACTAGAGCTGGACGAACTTGAGCTAGAAGAACGACGGCGCGTGATGGGTTTCTGAGGAGAGGTCTTTTTACTATTTCCTATTACTTCGTCACTTCCTACAGCAGGAGTGGCCCTATACTGTGATGGTATTTTCTCTTCAGAACTATCAAAACCACTTGGTTGCTGCTGAGTAACAGCAGTTGTATTTTTTTCTGGACTAGTATAGGTTCCAACGGTAAGTTTTCTTTTTCTTCGTTACAAATAACCTGCAAAAAAAAGACTGTAAATCACTAGGTATGATAAATGACTAATAATTTAACATACAAAATAAAATAATAATAATTACGTTTTCGGTTGCTAAAGATCGATCATTCCCACTGCTGCATTCCAATCTATGGTGACTTGGTGAATTTAGTAGTTGCATAATTTTTCGTGCCCGGGAATCCATTTTTCTAAAAATAATTTGAGTAATTTAACGTAAGTACGAATATTATTTAACTAGCGTAGGTATCTACTTAGGAAAACACTTGAAATGCACTACCTACCTACCTTTATTATATGGAATCGGTGTAACATTAAAATTTAAAATATTTAGGTATACAACGATCAGGATTTAAACCACCTACTTATCTAGTAAAAATTACTTGGATTTCTGTAATTTACCTAAACTTTATTGTTTAACTGGCACTTTTTAAAGGCCGAAGTAATAAAAATGTTGAATGTTTTCAGTAAATAAAGGCCTATCGTAAAATATGTCATCGCACATAAAACAATTTACCTACTATAATGAACCATTAAGATATAAACCCCTTTAATATTTTTATATTTTAACAATATAGCGATCTATTATGAATTAAACCCAAAAATATTAGTATATTTTTATAATATAACGGCACAACTACAAATTGTTCTATATAATACAAAAATGATTAGGATAAAACTTACCTGTTTTATTGTCATAGAAGGGCACAAACACGAATTGCACAACGTTTGAACGGTCTGCCTTCGACAAGTATGGACACGTTACTGGTTGCGACCTTATAGCAGTAAGAACGGGAGACGAGCGGGGGGAGTGTGAGAGAGACACAAGTATAGTTACTGAGTCGTTAATGTTCTTTTTCTCTCTCTGTTAGCGGTAGCCGGTAGGTAATTTCGTTTTGTGCCCATAGCATTCAAAATCAAACATTTCAAAAATTTTGACTTGAGCCCTTATATTATTAAGGGTGCGGTATGTTAGATGGAATCGATTTAAAAATCAAACTGGCCAGCAAGATTTGACGCGCTTGCGTGCGTGAAAAAAAAAAGGCAGTCTACTAGTAGGCGCGAAAGCATCGCGAACATAATTAATTTTCTTGTTTGAGTTCTTTTTCAAAAGTTTTAAACATGTCTAGTGACGAAGACATAGATCTAACGCCCGATTTTATTAAAGAAAGGGCAAAAACAGTTGTCGAAAATATATTACCGCCGAATGCTGTCTTGTTGTTTACTTACCTCACAATCGATATGTAAAGCAGAGTATTTATCTCGGGCGTAAGCATCAATTGCATACTCGGGTTAATTAGCGCCTTCGCTTCGCTCAGGCGCCAAAAACCTCGTATGCAATTGATGTCATACAGCCCTTGGTTAATAATCTACTATTACCACTCAAAGTCGTTGTCACGTAAAACTTTCGCCCGTATACCGACTTTACAGGCAACCAATTTTTTTTTTTTATATTTTTTGTGCGGCGGTCTAATAAATGCTTTTTCTTTATTTCTGTTTTTCTTTCCTTAATTTATGTTTTCATCTTTTTCGTTACTGACTGTACCTTCATTGACTGACTAAAGCTTTGTTTTAATTGATGTCATTACCGCCTGAACTAATATCAACGTTACTTGGAAGAAAATTAAGTTGATTTTAGAATTACTAAAAAATATGATGTTTTTTGAACTTACAGCACATAACTTTAATTAAGGCAGGGTAGCCCGCAAAATTCAAGGTCGAGGAACCACGTTGACCTTGAAAAAATCCTTCCTCTACCGTAATGAACTCGGAGGAATGTATAGATCACTTTGATGATTATAATTCAGTAACTACACACCTAGCACTGGCCTGCAAATTGCAAAAAAACGTAAGAAAATATGAATTTCGCGGGCTACTTTGACGGTTTCACTATTTATTCACCACATAATAGATCGTTTATTTTATGATGTATTCGCGTCCGCGCAAGGCCAGTTGCAATTTGAAATTCCATCAAACTTTACGAGCATCTGTTCATTTAGGCTTGTATTGTGGAACTGCATTTAGGAAATAGCTAGATCTAACTCAGATAGATGTACTATTTTGTGCCCAAATTGTGCGTCTTCGTGAGTTAGGTCTTACAGTCATTAATTACCTGGGTTTGAAGTGAAAATTATCATTGATAGGGTATCTTGATGTCACTGTCTCCAATAAGATATCCCGTTCAGCTGTCTAAGCAAGCGTAGCCACCCCCGACGAACCAGGCGCCACAGCGTGTTAGCAGAAGCGACAAGCATCAAAATGACGTGAGATGAAATGAAGTTTGAAGCTTAAGACAGTAAACAATTGCAGACTACTGTTGACACCCTCTACCAGGTCTAGAAGAAAAGCTAAGCCCAGTCCAATCCAACCATAAGCTACACTCGACTCATCGTTCGGCGCAACGGCAAAACCAAGAGTTTTATTAAAACAAAGAAAGCACAGCTACAGTCACAAGGCAAGACAAGTAAAGTAAATTGCTAAAAAGTTTTTATTTTTCACTTTTTAGTGGTTCATATGCGCTTACCCCTTCACAGCGTACTGCCGTGATGTTATGTTATAAACTGGTGTAAACAAAAGACAGACATGAGATTTCAGCAATTCCAGTCCATTTGCTATCATTTATTGAGGAGTTCCGTTGCCTATCTCCGAAGTTCTTTATCAGATCTTCACCAAATGGAAGTGGGACCACTACAAGAAAGTACTCTTCCAAAAACTATCGAAATCGCTTCATGTGTGCCTATAAAATTTGAAGAGTTCCCTCGATTTCACCAAGATTTCATCATCAGATCGCAAATACGTGGCTATGGGAACATTTTGAAAATATACCCTTCCCAAGCAAAACAGATTTTTTCAAATCGTTTGGCAAGCGACCGAGTTAGCGCGAACAAACATAAAAAAAAAACAGAAACATCCGAATTGACAACCCCCTCCTTTTTTATAAGTCGTTTAAAAATACTGAAGTAGCCCACTCCCAAGGGTTAGATCTCTGTGGAAAAGAATGGGTAAGATACTTCTAAGAACTAAGAAATTGTACTTTATATTGTTACAATTTCTTGGTTAGTAGATAAAATAAAAGTTCAATTCAACTAAGTCCTTCCACATAAGACTAACCCCTAGCCCCTACATAACCAATAGTTCAGTGATACTCTGTGATACTTATCAGAGCACAGTAACGCTCTGTTGCGAAACCCCACGTAATAAGTAATAAGCTACCGGTAACGCAGCGTAACGTGGATTTCCTCGTTCCTTATACAATTAACCGCTGTGATTATTCGCTGTTTAGTGTAGCAGGAGCTACGTAACCTAGGGTTGTATAAATGTAATACTATACCCCGGGGTAAGACTTGTTGTCAGACTTTCGGGACACCTGACTTCGGGTAACGACTGTCAAAGATCTGCAGTTGACAGCCTTGACCATCGGCTTATCTATCCGAGGCACGGAGGAAACTCGATATGTGTGGTCAACTATTCGCAGACCAACCTAGGCAAAAAGATCGATAAATGACAGCAGGGACCCGGTAGGTACCCTTTCAAAGTGTCAACATCATCATCATCATTTCAGCTGAAAGACGTCCACTGCTGGACATAGGCCTCCCCCAAGTGTCGCCACATTGACCGGTCTCGTGGGACACGCATCCAACAGATTCCCGTAACCTACACCGTCATCGGTCCACCTTTTAAAGTGTGCCGTCTAAAAAAATCTTTCAATGACCTAACTGAAACAAATGTTATGTTTTTCTAACTCTGAAAGTGACCACTTTACTAAATTTTAAATGTCCATTAAATATTTTCGTTGTTTCCTATTTACATAGTTATATGTCTTTTGTTCCAATGACCATTAACGCATATTTCGTTCTTTCGTTCGACACAATAAAAAATATATTGTGACGTAAAGGGTTCGTCATAACAAATTTTACCCAGCGACTGTACGGGTCAAATACTTCTTTTTTATTTTTACAAATAGTTCTCACAAATCATTCAATCATCTCTGTCAAATAAATAGGCAAATTACCATAGACATAAACGTTAGAATATTATTCGGTGCTAAAAAAACATTTTTGATCAGTACATTTTTAGCTAAGAACAAAAAAGCACGTGCATTTAGAAATATTCTAATTTTTGAAAACGTATTTTGTGTTGTGATTTTGTGTGTTTACTACTGGATAAAATGTCTAACAATTTCAACAGGGCTATGTATTCGGTCAGTGTTCTTTTCTTAATTTCATCTTCATCATCTGCTTAGTCAATGCCCCATGTTGGGGTCAGCTCCCTGTCTTACTGGTTGCAACTGAATACCAGTATTTCACATGGAGCAACTGCCTGTCTGAACGCCAGTTATTGGGAACATGATACTTGGCAAGACTGGTGGTCGCTCTTTCATGATCCGGTCAGACTATCCATTTTAAAACAACTGCAAACTTTTATTAAAGAGTTAATAAAATTTTATCCTTACAAAAAAAAAACTGTGTTGAGTTGAGACATTGACATTCAGAAAATGCACTCATATCAATATCAATGCATTTTGAATAATAGTCCGATAGCGCTAGGCAATTTTGATGCCATAAGTTTCAAAAATTCTAAAGTTTATTATTTTTTGCCTGTAGATACAGTCGTACCTACGGAGCTTACTATTGCATTTTGTGTCATATCTGACCATAGCATTTTCAGTAATTCGATGTTTTGTGGTTGAATATTTTTAATCAAATTAAAATTGCCAAAATTGATTTAAAGTTTAAAATAATCATGATATCTTATCTAGGATAGTCTGCGGAGTGTGCAAACCCAGTTTGTGTCATTTTCGTCCAGTGCAAACTGGCAATAGGGTCAGTACGTAAAAGCAGTACTAAAAAAAATTACAGTTTATGAAATAACTATTTTCTTTCTCAGATGGCCAACAAAAGCTTAGAAAAAAAATTACAATTATTAGAGTTCACATATTCAACATCATTAATGCATGTAAAATCAACACTGTAAATTTGTGTAATTTTCATCCACGATATTTAAAATTATTAAGACTCAAAAACTATGGTTTTTTGAGCAACGAAGTTAGGGTTTTCTGGGTGACCAATAGCAATAACATAATTATGTACCATTGGAGAGAGCTTTTCAATGACGACTTTTGCTACTTCTATAAGTTTTGCTAATTCGCAGCCCATTAAGAATTATTGACGAAAATGGGCGACTATTTGGACTTCGAATTTAAGATTGTCTATGCAACCAACAGCCATAAGAAATACCATATTAGAAAGAGATTTTTAAGGAGAACCTTTGCTTTTTACGACTTTCGCCAAACCTTATTCCGTTTCGAGTTATTAACCTAAATAGGTGACGAACTGATCACCGAAGTTAAGATTTTCGGAGTAACCAACATAAATAATTTACACCGCTGGAGAGAGTTTTTCAACGGCAAATTTTCCTACTTATATAACTTTTGCTAATTCGCAGTCCGTTCAGAGTTTTTGACCTACATAGCTGACTATCTTGACATCAAAGTTAAGATTGACTAAGTAACCAATAGGCATAACATATACAACATAAGAAATTGATTTTTAAGGAGAACTTTTGCCTCTTAAAACTTTTGCGAAATCCTATTACGTTCGGAGTTATTAAGCTAAATAGGTAATGATTTCAGCACCGAAGTTAAGATTTTCGGAGTAACCAACAGATTTAATTTATACCGATGGAAAGACCCTTTCAATGACAAATTTTGCTATTTATATAACTTTTGCTAATTCACAGTCCGTTCAGAGTTATTGACCTAAATAGCTGATTATTTGGACATCGAAGTTAAGATTGTCTAGGCAACAAATAGCCATAATATATACAATATAAGAAAGAGATTTTTAACGAGAACCTTTGCCTCTTTCGACATTGGCAAATCGTATTCCGTTTAGAGTTATTAAGACAATTCGAACGAACGATTGAGCACCGAAGTCAAGATTTTCGGAGTAATCAACAGCAATAACTTACAACGCTAAAGAGAGCTTTTCAATGACAACTCTCAAAGTTATACATCATTTTTAGTCGTGGGTGTAGGTCGTCAATGTTTTCGATTGCTCGAGGTCTTGGGTGGAAACAGTAAACGGGGCAGTAAGGGCAGCTACATAAAAATGGTCATAGGAAACTATCCATAAATTATTGCAAAAATTTTGAATCACAATTACCGATTTTCAAAAAAATCTACCGTTAGCAAAAAAAATGATATTTTATACAAAACATTTTTTTGATGTCAATCGATCCTATTTCTAATATTGATCAAAAACTTCTATTGGACCAAACCAGCTTGGAGTACTAAATAAGTCAGAAATTGCAAAGTTTAAACCAAATTATTTTTTTGGATGTTAATTGGTCTTGTTTATGATCAAAAACTCAATCGAAATCATAGCAGGTCCTAAGAAAGAATTTGTAAACCTTAGAAACAAAAAAAAAATTGTGAAATGGTCACGAACACGCGCGGTACCTACGTAACTTAACGTTATTTGCGATTTCTGACTTTTTAGTACTCCAACGCGATTCGGTCCCGTAGAAGTTTTTGATCAGTATTACAAACAGTATCGAGTAACATAAAAAAAAAATGTTTCTAACAAAATGTTTGGGATAAGATTTTGCAATTTTTGACTTTTTAGTTCTCCAACTTGGGTTAGTTTGGAAGAACTTTTTGATCAGTATTAGAAACAGGATCGATTGAAATCAATTTTTTTTGTGTAAAATGGCAGTATTCTTACTAACTGTACATTTTTTTAAATCTGTGAATGGGAATCAAAATTTAACGATAAATTATGGATAGTTTCCTAAGACCATTTTCATGTAGTTGCAACGACAGAGGTAGCTCCCCTTACTGCCCCGTTAACCTTTAGCCCGTATAAGTAGCATTATATAACTTTTACTAATTCGATGTCTGTTCAGAGTTATTGACCTAAATAGCTGACTATTTGAACACCGAAGTTAAGATTGTCTTGGCTATCTACTAATTAGCCATCAGATATACATTATGAGAAAGTAATTTTCAAGGATAACCTTTGCCAGTAACACAAACGTTTAACGTTTAATGGTTTAAAAAAACTAAGAGTGTACCTAGTAAACTATTTTGTAATGATTTGGACATTTTAAAGCTAAAAAAAATCAAACCTGTGTACAAAAAGTAAAAACCAGCTGGGGATGAAACTTGCGAACCATTTTACAGCATTAAAACCATCTTAAAAAATACAAAATGAAAATATCTGACCAGAGTCTCGAACCAGCGACTCGATGTTCTCAAGTCGGTCGCTTACACCGACGAACCACTTACTACGGTGACAATAAGTGTAAAAAAGCTGTTCTGTTCTTATGACGTTTTGACAATTGACAGGAGTCAAACGGTTCAAGAATATGGACATTACTCCCATACGTATTTCAACTTCAACCAAAAACAAATGACACGTCAATGACGTCATGCACGAAATGAAAAGGACAGAAATATAGTTCTTGTAGTTCTCTCAAACAAAGTTCGAGACATGTCAATTAATTACTTTAATTGATATCATATTTTAACTTACAATTAATGACAGAATTTTTTGGTTTAAATAAACCCCTTTGATGGGACTAAAACTTTTTTTTTAATCAAATTGAATAAACGCATGCACTTGTTTGTCGCAACATGAACCGAATGGCCGCCCTTCGTGCGAAGAAATTGGTTTATTTTTCTTTCAAATAATAAGATTGCGTGGATAAAATTGACACATATTATGAATGGTGTTTTGTTTCACCATAATAATCAAAAACACGTAAACTCTAAAAACTTGAATTTTCTTTTGTGGATATTATAGGGTTTTGTAACAAAAAAAATGAAATATCTATAAATACCGTGGATGAATTCGGCACAAAATAAATTGAACGACAGATATCAGTACTCTTAATCTCGTAACACCTATTTCACAAATTGTAATATTCTTTTAGATAGATAGATAAAGCAAGTTGGGCGACGTGTTAGGTACTTGTTAATTAGAAGGATTCCCGTGGACAGAGATGACACAAAATGCCTATGTATATCAGTTACTACTTCGTTATTATAATGGAAGTAAAATTTTCAACTCAAATTTTCTTTTTGTGATAGTGATTAAAAAGACAAATTGCTAAATTTCTCCAAACGCTAGTTCCTAAAATGACACAAATTTATATAGTAGGTCGGGTAAATGGTCCGGAAACTATATGCAAAAAACAAACAACTTTAATATTTTTGAAACCTCAATACCTACCTAGCGCTACCGGACTATAAATGTGTTCGGAAAAATACGTTCAAAATCGTTAGATTCTTTCTTCAAGTCAAAAAATAATCACGACTGACGATGACATTTAAATATGCTTTCCCGCTCACTCCTACTGAAAATCGTAGGAGAACCTATTTATTGACCCATGTGGGATCTGTCCGTATAACAGAAAGTCACTCAATATTACCTACTCAAGCACTAAAATTAGATTCAAGCCCTTTCAGTGGTTGAAACTAGCTTTAAGTAATGCTCAAGTCTTGAGTGACGCTCTGTAATACGGAACTTCATTTGACCAATTTTTAGCGCCGCATTTGAACGGTCCGGTGAGAGCACATCTAACGGTTAAAATTTTTGATCGGATGACATATCATTCTAACGCCTTTGTGAAATTAAATGCCAAGGAGAAATCATTGCTCCTTTTAAAGTTTTTACGAGACATTTTTATTGTTGTTCTTTTTTTGAAAATATGTCAAACAAAACAAACAAGGTGTGCTGAAGGATCTTAATCATATCGATTTGCTCCATCGAGTTCAATCAACCTTCATTTGTTTTAGAAGAAAGTGTTTGACTGCGAGTGCATGTTTTGTATAGAAATTTTTATTTCGTCATAATATCTCGTCTTGATATCATTGTCCTTTCAAAATATTTATTTGGGAACATAGATCCCCACTAATATTATAAATGTGAATGTAAGTTCGTTTGTTACGCTTTCACGCCAAAAATACTCAACCGATCATCATGAAACTTTGTACACTTATTCTTGGAGGTATTAGAAGTAACATATATTTATTTACAAATACTTTTTATTTACAAAAAAAACTAAGCCTCACTCGAGACGAAGTTGCTCGGGTCAGCTAGTATTCTATAATACAATCGAAATATAAACACATTACCTTACGAATATGTTTGATTTTCATATTATTTTGGTATTCCGTTTGTATGAAAAATGCATGCTCCGCCGGCCCCTTAACGTGGTTGTACTGTTAGGACCCTCATAGGATTGCAGTCGTGATGTTAAATTGTGTAAAAACTGATAAAATCAACTCTATCGCCACCAAACAAGTTAGACTTTACTACTACCGTAAAAACTGTATTTTCAGTATGTCGGTTTTAGTCTTGTGGCCTCACGGTCACTTACCGGACTTACTTATTCAAGGACTCGATATTATGAACGTTGATAAAGATTTTTTCACACGAAATGATGTTGGCAATGAAAAGTATATACTTAGCATAATATTCAAAAGGGAGCTACCATATTATATGAAAGCTATATATATTCATGAAAAAGTCATTCAATGGATTAAAATTTAAGTTGTATTGATGGTCTCAATAATTATAATAAATAAATAAATATCGCTGGACATTAACACACAGCGCCACCTAGTGCCACACTAAGCAAAGCTTGTGTCGTGGACACTAGATAGTTGATATACTACATATATACTTTTTTGTTTGTAAATACATATTTATTATACATATAAACATCCATGACTGGGAAACAAATGCCCATGCTCATCACACAAACATTTGCTCCTACCGGGATTCGAACCCAGGACCCTAAGAACGAAAGGCAGCGTCACTACCACTACGCCAATCGGGTCGTCTGATTATAACTCTGTTAAGCAATATTTGTTGCGGTTGCGAATCAACATTTAATCAACACTAGCCCGCGGCTTAACCTACGTACAAATTAAATAAGTAAGTACTAAAACCTTCCTCGAGAACCGCTCTATCCATTGGAGAAAACAGCATGAAAATCGGTGCAGCAGTTTTTGAGTTTATCGCGAACAGACAGGCAAACAGACGCGGCGGAGGACTTGTTTTACGAGTATAATACTAACTGTAACTAAAACCTTCCTCGAGAACCGCATATTGAAGAAAGCAGCATCAAAATTGGTGCAGTAGTTTTTGTCAGACAGACGCGGCAGAGGTGGTCTATGTTTAATAATATGCATGCAGTACTTAATACAGCCAGACATTGACCGGCAAAAAACGTAAGAAAATTTGAATTTCGCGGGCTGTCTTCCTGAAATCCCCGAAAGGTTAAGAATTAACGGAAGCGGTTTGATGAAGTTTTACTAAATAATGTTACCACTGACGGGCGGGGCCGTACTGTAGTGCCCAGTAGAGCATGGACTATCGGAACTTTATTCGGTTTTTTTCGAATTTTTTTTTTTTAATACCGATATTCCGGTATTTCGATATTTTTCCGATATTATGGGAAAAAAAGAGATCTAATTTGTTTTAACGTTGTTAGAGTCCAAATTAGAAATGAGAAACTAATAAAAAGTAAATGACGACTTTTGTTATTGCAATCTTATAAAATAATTAAAATTTAAAAAGTATGAAACACAAAACTAAACAATTTCTTAACATACTCTGCTATGTCATAAAATTAAAAAATCAACACAAGTTAAAATAAGTAATTGAAACAAAAATAAAAGAATGATGAAACTAAAAAAAATACCATGTAAACTTCCACTGAAAATTGGTTTGAACGAGATCTAAAAAGTAGTTTTTTTTAATACGTCATAAATCGTAAACAGTAATTTACCTTTCTTTTAATCTGCTACGGAACCCTTCATGGGTGAGTCCGACTCGCACTTGCCGCTTTTTTATACAGAGTGTAATGGTTTACACTCATCAGCATTCTGTACATCAAACTAAGTAACTTTACGGAAAAATTATTGCTGGGAAAGAACTTTTTTTTTTGAGGTATAAATCATATTTTGTGGTAGAACTTAATGTTACGCACTTAAAACATTGTGCTGATAGATGGATTATTAATAGTACGGGGGTCGTGGAGGTATTAAAGGTTAAAATATTACAAAAAAACTGGTCAAAAAGTTGTAACTTTGACCCCCATATCTCCGTAACTAGAAGGTTCCCAGGTATGGTGTAGAACAAAAAAAATATCGCAATAATGGGGAGAACAAGTGCTTTTCGGCTTCCTGAAGAGATGTTTTACACCCTTTATAAAATATCTAAAAACCGATATCAGTGAAATCCAATATCGGTTTTTCAATATCGGATATTTGGTCCGATAATCCGGTTTTTCGATATTATCGAAAACCGGTATCCATGCTCTAGTGCCCAGGGCCCAGTGTCCACTTGTCACAGTGTATTATCTATGCCACTTGCTCCGTCATGGTGCTGGGCAAGTTCTTTCGGTTGGTAGTTGCTGTCAGTTTTAATCGCAATAACGGTCATTGCCCTTTCCCTAATATCTCTTCGTTCGAACCAAAACCATACATCGTTTTTCAGTAGAAAAATGTTGATAATCACGAATTCGTAGATGATGATTCAAAACTTGAACAGGCTTATTTTTTTTATTTCAAAGTTAAGAACTTTAAATGTAGGTGGGTCAATAATAGGGTTGCCAACTAAACTGTTTTAAACAGTATTATACAGTTTTTAACTAAATTATACTTTTAACTGTTGAACAAAAACCAAGTATACAAAATACAGTTATCAGCATCAAAATGCAAACACATTATTATGTGTTATACTTAGAAGCTCACACAAATTTCGCCACCTCAGCATTTACTGAAAGAGTTTTTTCAGTAATGAATGCTAAGTGGTGGGAGGATAGAAATAGAGCATCTTAAATTTAATAAGAAATGAGCTCCTCATTTACTTTAATTTCTGTTATAATTGTGGTAAGGCGTATGAAGTTTTTAAATAAGATTGTAAATTAATAAGTTGTGCGAGAAGATCTAAGAAATATGAATTAAAATAATATAAAATAAAAAACTGTTCATTTTTCTAAAATACTGATTAATATTTTTCATAGACCAGAATATACTTTAATTCTTGTAAAAAATGTTGGCGACCCTACAATGACCGCTATTGCTATATTAACTGGCAGTAGGTAACTACCCATAGTGAAAGTGACAACCCTACTCAAAAGTAAATAGTGCACGTTATTATACAATTATTATTGTATACTTTAATAATAGAAGTGTGAAACAATCACTCATTCCCCGGTGGTTTCCTGCAACAGTTTAACAACCCACATTCTTGATACAGTCGTCAGTTTACCAGTGTTATTTGTAAATAATACATTCCTTAATAACGCCATTCATTATTATTTGTGTAAACGGTAATAAATAAATAATCAATTCATCCTCATAGATAATCATATTATAGTGATAGGCATGTTGTACTCGTAAAGTGAAAACAAAAGTAAGTGATTATTGCTTATAATTAAGGCGCCTACATGAGCTAAAGACGAGTTTTATAATGTCTGAAACTATATAATTCACTGCAATAAGCATAACCAGAAAAATATATGATATTCTTCAGGATATAAAGGGTGTAAAACACCTCTTCTTCTTCTTCTTCTCCCCATCACTGCGATATTTTTTTTTTGTTCTACGCCATACCTGGGAACCTTCTAGTTACGGAGATATGGGGGGTCAAATTTACAACTTTTTGACAAGCTTTTTTTAAATAGGTACTTACAATTTTTTTTGTAAGATTTAGACTTAACATCTCCACGATCCCCGTACTATTCAATCCATCCATCGGCACGTGCGTTACATTGATTTCTACCCAATGACGTATTATTATATATCTACCACAAAACATGATCTATAATATCAAAAAAAAAGTTGTTTCCCAGCAATATTTTTTGCAGAAAGTTACTTAGTTTGATGTACAGAATGCTTGGTTAACGGCTTTGTGATGAGGTGGTTTACACCCTGTATGCTAGTATGATTGTGTTTTAAAAATAAATTTTTCTCGATAAAAAAAAACGCGAACTTATCAGACTTTTATTTTGATTATGGGCCCACAAAGAAACATTTTAAAACCTTTTCTTGAGAAACCGATCCCACCGTCAGGTAACAAATCATAATCATGATTCAGGCAGGTAGTTATAAACCTTTTCACGTGTTATTCACCCTAACCACAGCCCTAACTAAAAAAAATGTGTGCGTGTACTAGCGTACACTCGTAAGAAGTGAAACTTCTTTATGACGTTATTTTTCAAAAAATAATTTACTATATGCAACTTTACAAAAATTGGTTTAATAAAGTTAAATTAGATAAATACGATAGATAATTACGCGTGGTAGGGATAAGAAAAAGATGGCGCGTAACGGAAAAATGTGACGCGTAACGAAAAAATGTTACACTAAATTTTTTTCCAACCGATAAAGAAGTTTCACTTCAAAAAATATACATCCAACGTTATCATTTATGTAGGTAGGTAGGCAAGTTAGTATTTCTGTATCATCATATTGATAAGAGCAGCGGTGGCCCAGTGGTGGCGGCCCCGACTTACGAACAGTAAGTCGTGGGTTCGAACCCAGACAGGCGCATTACTTTGTGTAAGTTATTTTCATCACCGCTGCTCTCAAAACGGTGAAGGAAAACATCGTGAGGAAACCGGCTTGTCCTAGAACCAAAAATTCGAAGACATGTGACATCTACCAATCCGCACTGGGCCCGCGCGGTAGATTATAGCCCATTCCCTCTCATTGAGAGGAGGCCGTGTCCCAGCAGTGGGAACATTAAAGGCTGATGATGATGATGATGATGATATTGATAACTGCTAACAGGGCCTAATGTATGCTATTAAAATAGTGTCAAATAATCTATCATTGACTTCATAATTATTGATTTTGACAACATCGTAACCTACATAATGGCGTCATTATGACTTTCCAATGGTCAATCACTGACACTCCACTGAATGAAATGGCAAACAATGGTAATCTCGTACATAATGACAAATGAATGTTATAAGTAATAACACTAATAAATAACATGTAAAAAACATATATAAATTAAATCTGCGGGGTTTTATAATAGTGGTAATACGATAGTGTCATTAAAACACAATTCTATTACGAGACCATTGACCGACCAATGATCGACCATTATGAATTTAGCAGATTACGAACTGTGCAGATGAACTGCATACAGTCGTGAATTCAACTTCATGCAGTCGGCTTCAGTCGTGTATCGACTGTCGACGCACGCTGTCTATACAGTCCGCATGTACGCATACAGTTGCAACTGACTGTGCAGTCCATCTGTTGGAAGCCTTATTCTCAACAAAACATATAAACCCTTAAAGGTTTATTTTCATTCCACCACCAAAACTTGTTCAAGAGAATTGCCTACCACAGAATATTATTTATTCAACACAGAATGTTATTTTGTTTGTGGTTCAACTCTTTTTATAATCATCAAAATAATTAACTTGATGATTCATTCGTAGTACAACTTTTAACTGTAAGAAAACCGGTTCTGTTGATCCATCAATTCAATACCAAATACAAATACGTAATACCAATGTTGTTTTTAATGTGCAGGTCATGACCATTTTCTATGATTCAGATTAAGCGTCTTATAAATATTTACTAATGGAAAATTCGTGAATTAGACTGAATTTACACTCGCAAACAAATAAAACTCCGTTTTAGGCCCGAATTATTCAAACATGACCTACAAAAAGCCTGGTACCTACTTATACATATAATATGTATATGTCACCGTAAAATTGTCAAATACGTTATATTGTAATACCACTAGCGATATTGTAAAAACTCGAAATATTGTCAAATGAACATTTTAGACCCCTGTTGTCCTAAGACAACTATATATACAAATATAAATAAAACGTCATTGTTTTAAGCTATGTATTTTATCATACACGTCACAGACAATTCGACTATATCACCAAAATTATCTAACGTCCAAAGTGTCACTGATTATAGCAGATTACTGATTGCCAATATATCATTATTTGCATAAATACACGCTGTTATACGATTAATAAACATTCTCAATAAAAATCTTATTAAAAATATGCACTATTTACAAAACACATACATAGTTTACGTAGTATTTTCATAACATAAGAGCTTCATCGAAAAACATCCAACATTTACGCTTGACCAGGCTTGACACTACACAATTTTCACGCTACTCTTCCAAATTCAAATCAAACGTCAAATTGAGTTCACGCGCGAATCAAAAAAAAAACAATCGAATTGTTCAGCCTCAATCGTATAGACATTCAGCCAGTAGTAAACACTCATTTGTAGCAGTTAGTTGAAATGCCGGCGCCGACGGGGCAGGACGCGAGTGCTAAAGACAGTGACGTGCACGTCATCGATATCGACTCAGATGTCGATCAAGTTGTCCCTCCTATAGACAAATCGGATATACCAGTGATACATATCGATAAGCCGAAGCAAATCAACACCATGAACGGAAGTGGTAAGTTTTTGCTTTTATTTTTTTGTGCTTTTTTTAAGAAAATTATATATGTGGTACAGCCCATCACATTGGGAAAAGATAATTTTGTGTGACATTCTTTTTAATTGAAATTATCAGTTAATTATTTGAAATCAGTTCATATGTACATTATTTACAAACTACAAATACTATCCGTTACACTGAAAATGGTATGTTTACCATTTTTTCACTATCTATTTAAGTTACCGATATTTCATGCAATAACCCGTTTCCAGTATTAATGGTGTTTGTGAGCCTGTCAGTTTAAAAACGTATAATATAAACTACAAATAGATATAAAATAATAATTAAAATATGGCAAGTTTCAAATTGGGAAAAAAATATATAAAAATCAATGAATCAAATAAAAATGCATCGTTTTGTTTTGCAAACGTAACCACAACAAAGACAAATTATTTCAAGTTCATCACAGGTGTAAGGCAAGGTCCTTTTGCCGGCTAAACATTGACCCACAAACAAATATTAAGTAATACTGTTTACATAGTCACGTAGTTTTATTATCAATGCCGGCAATTGATATTGATTACATCAAACCAATCAACCTCTAATTATGGTAAGAAAAAAAAATAGATAAAATAATAGAAAAATTTGTTCAGTCATAATTACCTATCACGTTAGGTATCGATAAAGTCGTAATTAGAAAGAATAATGGCCAATACAGTAATTAAAATATGCCACCGAATATATGGAATTTCCTGTGTATTCCAACACCTGCTGAGGAATTATTTCATTAACTCTAATTGCCCAATCAGTTTTGTTAAGTTCATCATCCTCGTAACCTCATCCCAAAATTATTAATCATTTTGGAGTTGACTTTCCTTCTCATCACCAGCCTTTAATGTTCCCACTGCTAGGACAGGTCTCTTCTCTAAGGGAATGGGTTATAAATAATCCACCACGTGGGCCCAGTGCGGGTTGGTAGATGTCACATGTCTCCGAATTTTTGGTACTAAGACATACCGGTTTCCTCACGATGTTTTTGAGCAGTGGTGATGGTATAAATTACAAAAGTAATGCGCCTATCTGGGTTCGAACCCACGACTTACTGCTCGTAAGTCGGGACCGTCACCACTGGGCCACCGCTGTTCTCCTACTACTCCCAAAGTATCTATCTTTATTAACGTATATACAATATACATTATTTACCATGAATACCTAAACTAATATTTAAATATCCAGGGTGAAAACTATCATCTCATCACGAAGCCGTCAACCAATCATTCTGTACATCAAACTAAGTAACTTTACTCAAAAATTATTGCTAGGAAACGACTTTTATTTCTGGGGTTAAAAATCATGTTTTGTGGTAACATTTATGTACTGCAATCAAAACATTGTGCTGATGGATGGATTGAATAGTGCGGGGGTCGGGTCCGGATTTAGATTTTACATATACGGTTCTAGGGGTGTTCGGAACTGGGTCACCCGGTCCTACCCGGTTTCAAGCGACAAAATCGTATTTTTATATATTTTTTACCATCGCCACTCGAAAAAGGGGATTTTATTCATCGATAACAGTGAATGAAACTCTCTTTTACTCACTGTCGATATCAGTGAATAAAACGATGTTTTACTCACTGAGTGAATTTTGAATTTGGAACAATAAATCGTGTCGGCAAGAATAGTAGTTTATGCGACTGTGCATAATGAAGGGCATTACAACACGGATTCTTAATAGCATCACACGAGTGTTGTAATGCCTAATTATGTATAGTTGCATACACTACTTTATCTACCCAAATATCATAAGGGCTCTATGATGGGTTCAGGAACCATAGGGAAATGACCTGCATTGTTACTTGGCCCTTGATTTTTGTGCCAACAGGTTATTAGTTGCATTCGTCGCTGCATTTACGATATCTGGCGGAGTATTCATGTCAATTTCTGAGACACTATCACTCATTTTCGACAGAAATAAAGAACTTATCAGAAAATTTGTCTACTCGTAACTGGATTACTGGAAATAAAAAGCTAACGAACAAATGACAGCTCGAAATGGCGGCGTTTCGGATATCTGTCATTTTTTTTTAAATCATAGGCAAACGAACAAAGTCACTATTCTTGTGTCACTCGAGATCAAAATGTCGTGCGATTTATAATTAAAATCATACTGAATTGGGGTTCTTTCTACCCTACTCTCTATACATCTCTTGCTTTCTCATTTCACTTCTGACATTGGCAGAATTGTCGACATTGGCATCGACAGCACTTGCCATAACTAAAAATAGAATAGAATACTGAATTGGGGTTTTTTATTTTTTTATTTTATCGATATCTGATTTAATGTAGCCACCTACTAGAATAGCACACTCACTTGAATTTGACACCTGTTCCAAATTTAAAACTCATAACCTAACTGTTTTCAGTTGCGTAATGAGTTCATTACAGTTCCGTTTATTTCTGCAGGTTGGTAATGCTGGTCATTGCCTATGGTTTTTGAACGCATTAGAGAGGGTTTATGATATTTGGGTAGATAAATAATATAATACTTCTGTATTGGAGCATGTTTTTTCCAGCCGGATGCTGTCCAAAAGCCTTCTTACGGTCAAGCTAATAAGAATTGAAATCGTCGTAATTATAATTAGGTGTCTAGTTCGGGCCAGATTTCAGGAAACAAACTATTTCGTTTATTTTATCAACAAATAATTTAATTAATTTCGTTTTGCAGTGTTAAATAGAAAAAAATATAAGTACGTGCAACAATTATTTTCACGCCAGTTCCATGTGAACTGCAATTCAATTAGCAATTAATTCAAAACTATAATAATATTATCAGAACCGGGTCAACCCAGTTCCATCACTCAGAACCGGTTCCGTCACTCAGAACCGGTTCCACAGACTTATTAAAATACCCGGGTATAGCCGGGTATTGCAGAACCGGGTATAACCGGGTTTATGCCCTAGCTCGTGGAGGTATTTAAAGTAAAAATCTCAATAAAAGTTGGATGTAAGTATTTAAAAAAAAACTTGTCACTAAAGTTGTAACTTTGACCCCCCATATCTCCGTAACTAGAAGGTTCCCAGGTATAGTGTAGAAAATATGATCGCAATGATGGGGAGAACAAGTTTTTTTCGGCTTCGCGAAGAGGTGTTTTACACCCTTTATATAGAACACAGTGTATACGCGTACGCGACCGACCGTGCGCGACAGACCCTCAGCGCGACTGGAATTCAGGCCTAAAGGTGATAAACCTCATTATAACTATACTACATTATAATGCCCACTCAGTTACTTGTGATGCAATGACTTGCATAAGTAAAATAATAAAAAAGTAAACATTTAACAATGCTGCGTGAAAGTGTATAAAAAACAAGTTTACGATTTACTTGAAATCGCGTTTTGTTGGTCTTATTTTAACGTGATCAAGTTCTTGTTTTATCTTAGACTTCCATTCACAAAAGTGGAACTAAAGTACTTCCTTAAGTATAGAAATTGTAAACTCACCTTTCTTGTAAGTGGCTCATGAATTGCATTTTGAGACAGCAGTGCAATCCCTAAAGGGTTTAGCAGATGTGTAACTGTGTGTGTACTAATACTACACCTACATATCGCCAGGGCGAGCTAGGGTTGCCAACTATACCTACTGTTTTAAACAGTATTATACTGTTTTTAACTAAATTAAACTTTTTACTGTTGAACAAAAGTAAAGTATACAAAATACTGTTTTCAGCATCAAAATGCAAACACATTATTATGTGTTATACTTAGAAGCTCACACAAATTTCGCCACCTCAGCATTTACTGAAAGAGTTTTTTCAGTAATTAATGCGGGAGGATAGAAATAGAGCAAGAAATGAGCTCCTCATTTACTATAATTTCTGTTATAATAATTGTGGTAACGCGTATGAAGTTTTTAAAAAAGACTGTAAATTAATAAGTTGTGCGAGAAGGTCTAAAAAATATTAATTAAAATAATATAAAATAAAATACTGTTCATTTTTCTAAAATACTGTTTAATATTCTTCATAGACCTGAATATACTTTATTTCTTGTAAAAAAATTGACGACCCTAGGGCGAGCCTATTCCCAGTGACTAGACTATACTAAAAAAAGCCTGATATAAAAACCCGATAATAATTTGCTCGACCCGAGATCGAACCCAGGACATCATGCTCAAGCCATTAGCAAATTAAAAAAAATAAAATAGAAATGGAGACTCGAAAAATTCAACAAATTATAAGAAAACGAAAAGAGTCCAATAAAAGTCTTCTGCTAACAAGTTTGGTTGGAAGGATTTTGATAAAACCCTTCAAACCAAACTTGTTCTTCACACCACATGACGGTATGCAGCACCACCAACCAGTTTATTCTAAAAGGTTTATAGTGGATTGTATCCCACCAGTGGAATACTACACGTACACTTACAAGGCATAACGAAATGATTGCTGGGAAACGACGTTTTTTTGGGGTGAAAACCATATTTTGTGATAGATTTGAACTCAATGTGACGTTCTTAAAACATTGTGCTGGTGGATGAATTGAATCGTACGGGGGTCATGGAGGTGTTTAAAGCAAAAATCTTGCATTAAGAACTTGTCAAAAAGTTGGAACATTGACCCCCAATATCTCCGTAACTAGAAGGTTCCCAGGTATGGTGTAGAACAAAAAATGACCGCAATTATGGAGAGAACAATTAGTGTTTTCGGCTTCGTTAAGAGGTGTTTAACACCCTTTATGCAAATCTTCTTTAAAAACCTGCGCAGTAGCAACGTCCAAACAGAACTTAAACTCGAACTTGATCCATTGTTTGTAGACACTTCATAAGATTGTTATATTAACAAGAAGACGTAACAATTGTTGACATACGCCCGTCCTGTCAACACGATCCGTGCATACGCCTTGAGTCTTCGAGTTCCACAAATATTTCCACACGTAAGTAAGTGATCTTGGTGTGGTGATGTTTGTCTTACGTTTTATGTGGCGTGTTATAGACTATTGTACCTCTTATTACACAAACATTACTTGATTGTCTTTGATTTTCAAGTTTGTGTTTTCATGATAGAGCAGCGGTGGCCCAGTGGTGGCGGCCCCGACTTACGAACAGTAAGTCGTGGGTTCGAACCCAGACAGGCGCATTACTTTGTGTAATTTATTTCATCACCGCTGCTCTCAAAAACGGTGAAGGAAAACATCGTGAGGAAACCGGCATGTCCTAGAACCAAAAATTCGAAGACATGTGACATCTACCAATCCGCACTGGACCCGCGTGGTAGATTATAGCCCTTTCCCTCTCATTGAGAGGAGGCCGTGTCCCAGCAGTGGGAACATTATAGGCTGATGATGATGATGTTCATGTTAACTAATGGGCATAGAGATCGCTGTATATATGTTCTGTACAATTCTGCACCATTACTTGCGCATTTGAATACAATTGGATATTGAGAAGTTTAAAGAAGATTACTCCTGCTTGGTATGCCGTTGCCCAGTCTTGCTGTTCAATTAACTCAGTATGTTGCTGTCCACAGCTAGGCATAGGCTTCTAGGAGTCTAAAAATGGCCGCTTCAGCAGAATAAAAATAAGATAATGAAAAATCAAAAAATTGTCACAGTCGCAGTTAAAACTATGAAGTATGAACTAAAGTGTGTAGCGCAACTGCGCAAGTGTCCATTCGCGCAAATGTCCTTTCGCGCAAATTAATATTGTTATATCTTGTAGTATCTATAGTTCCACACAAAAAGAAACGTGGGACGAGTTGCAGAATAAAAATATTATTTATTTAGATTTTCATCAACTCGTCCCAAATGGGCCGTGGGCGTGAGGGATGAGTTGCTGAATTACTCCATTTCTCACTTAATCCACCTGTCTTCACTTTTACCTTCTGCTTCTTCTCATACTTTAATATTAAGGGTGTAAAAAACTTCTTAACGAAGCCAGAATGCACTTGTTATCCTCGTCATTGTGAAATTTTTTTATTACACATCATACCTGGGAACCATCTAGTTACGGAGATTTTGGTTGCCAAAATCCTAACTTCTTTGTTTGTAAATACATACTTATTATACATTTCCTCCTATCGGGATTCGAACCCAGGACCCTAAAAACGTAAGGCAGCCTCACTACCAGTACGCCCTTCAATTCGTCCCAATCAACTTAATGACTGATTGTTAAAACAAGTTTCTTCCTCCATACAAATCGTGCCATCAGCCAGTGCCATATTGACATTGTAATTACCACCTCTAGTATTGAGGTCAATCAATATGGATGCATTGTTACTAGATTTTAAAAACTTTGCATCTTTTATAGCTTATACAACGTTAGCATTAATTTGGTAGAACTGTATGATTCAATCGTCTAGACTCTAGAAGTCTAGAACAATTAAATGATCGAACTGATGGAGAGAAGAAGTGCCTTTTCGCTCTGTTAAGAGTCTTTTTACACCCTTTCTAAAGAAATAATGAAAGAAAAACATGTGGCAGTGACATGGGCATGCATTTAAAATATTAAAAAAAAAAAAAACATACGAGCCATAACAAATATTGATTTAAATATAATACATATAATAGGAACAGAAAAAGTTGACAGCTTGCGTGGTCGTGACTGCGACAAGTAGGTTATCATCAGCGCATCATGCTGCTGTTTTGGCGAATAGCCACGGTTCCAGGCCGGAATTAAAAAAGAAAAGAATTGGAGGTCTATGCTTCCCATTTGGAACCACATAGAGAGAGTAAAAAAGACTAGTTTTTGGGCTTATGTCCTGTACAAATCATTTTGAATGGTGAATTGTCCATTGTGTCATGTTTCGTGTAAAATACATTCTTTTCAAGAGAAACGAGTTTAACAGTTACATTTTCAACCCACGGCACCGTTTTTTTTTGTCTTTGACAAGATATTCAATAAACGCATTGACGACCCGCAAGCATCTGCACTACACCAGAAACGATCCCCTGGGAAAAAAACATCGATCAACTACAGAAGGCCAACTATCTAACCACGATCATACCCACATCTGGTATTCATTTATATAACTAGCAATAGGTAATTGCCTCAAAGTATAATCTATTATGATTTATGATGAGCCAATTAAAGCTCATAAAGCTTCGCATAATCTTGTTTATAACAGAAAATTATGAGCTCTAAAGTGCTAAATCCAGTATTTGTTCTATAATACCTTTAAGTCTGTATTTAGCGAGTAAATTGATGACCTAATCTTTGTTTTAAAAAACAAATCTTCGAATTTTAAATTATTTATGAGGAAAAACCGCAAGATAGGTTACTAGAATATTTTATTCTTTTATTTTTGTCTATCAATAATAATAAAAAAAACTTACAATAAGTACCTATTAGATCTACTTATCAAAATAACAAGTTTGCTCGAGATAGAAAAAAAAACCTAATAAAATTTGGAACAAATAACGACGTTAATATCAACCTACATGCAAACAAGTCGTGAAACACATTAACCAACTTATCTGTGCAGGCGGGAAAACACAGAACTAAAATAAATGTACCAAGTTTGACATATCGATGCATATTTTCTTGACAAGCAGCGCCATCTTGAACTGTAAACATAAAGTGGTTCTACTTTAGGTACCTACCTTATAAAACCAGATTTAAATCTGATATGAACTCTGTTGCCATAAATAAGAATAAATATTTGTTTAACCTTAGCCTTGACCGATACCTATCCACAAAAATTCTGGCTTCGATGTGGCTTAAATGTATCTACGGAGGTTTACCCTAATATTTCGATGTTCTATTGATTGGTCCACCAATTTATTCGTATTTGGTTAAGTTACAACAATTGTGTTTCAGTGCAAACCTGTTACTACCAGTCTGTAAACTGTCCAACACTGTGTCCTTTCCTCCTTTTCTTTTTTTTTTTTTTTTTTTTTTAGTATTACGTACTTTTTTGTTTGATCTAACCATCGATGGACAGTTCTATTCCTACGAGTGTTCTAGTAACCGGGATCTAGATATCCCATGCAACATGACCCATAAAAATGGCGTCTACGTAATTTTTTGGACCACCTGGCAATGTGGGACGTGGACCGCTAAACCCACAAAACCTTCTTACGCTAAGTCTAGAACAGTCTAGATACTAACATAATGTTACATTTCCCGATAGAAATGTTTGTGTACAATTTAGTGCTTCCTTCGATACTGGCCCGACCAGTTTGAGCTATGGAAATTCTTGGCGAAAGCTTGTTTGTCGCAGCTGCTTCTTAGTAGGTACTAGGTATATGTCATATTGTGGAAGCGTCTGTCTTTAGGTTTTTAGGTTATTTGGTTTTTATACTGTCATATAGCTACTTATGTCCATGTCAAAGATTTTCACTTTAAAGTAATCCACAAGATCGAAAAAACAAACGTTGCAGGCATCTGTGAGTACCTGCAACGTTTGAGATGATCTATTATCACTTTGTTTTAAGCCATCTTGTTCGTAGGGTCATCGGTATCGTTGGCTCGAAGTCCTGCTCGATAGAACAAAACTAAAAACCTCACTATGGTTTGCAATTAGATAATCTCAACACGATTTTCCAATTACGGTCATTCATCGTTGAAAATCTATTAACATTCTTATTGTCATAATCGCTTCGATAATTGCTGACACCGTTAACACATAGTATGAGATTCTGTAAATGTTGCCATAACAATTAGGCAATGAGCACACTAGCAGCAAACGAAGTGTAAATAAAGGGTGTAAAAACCTCTTAACGAAGCCGAAAGGCAACTTGTTGTCCCTGTCATTGCAATCATTTTTTTGAAGTGATAACTTCATAAGGGAGGGTTACTCGATTCGGAACGGTTGCAAAAGGACTTCGGGAGCGAAGTAGTTCCTGAATGACTTACTGACGGATCAACGCACAGCCTAAACCGCTGACCGCAGAGACCTGAAACTTGGAGGGTGTCTTCTTTGTATGACCTAGGCATCCAATAAGAAAGGATTTTCCAAAATTCCACCCCTAAGGAGTTAAAATGGGGGGCAAAGTTTGTATATATAAGGGACAACGTGATTCCATGGTCCAATCTACGTCAAATTTTGCTTAAACGTTTTTAACAGTATTGATAGAAGACATGTTTTGTATTTTATTGAAATGCATCCCCTTATGGGGTTAAAAAGGGGTAGAACAAAAAATGTTTTCACAATGTGTGTGAATGTGTATTTCTGTTGCCGCTATAACAACGCTCGTGATGCTAGGATGTATACTCAATATGGCGGTTTCATCATCTTCGAATTTAAAGTAGCGATCTTTAATCCAGTTACGAGCTGATATTACACGATTAAGTATGATTTATTGTCTACTATGCAATCAAGTTATGACACTAATTTCATCATGTAACCTGCATGGTTGCAACCTGTGTCGATGCTCTTGCGGTATTCCTAGTTGTGTTGTAGTTTGCTAGCGTTGCCGCTGTGGAACCTCAACCGGGTCGACTTAGGTCCATGCTCACGAAAAAAATGACGCTCTGTTTACCAAAAAACAGCATGTATGGGAAAATGTCACAGTGACAGCTGTTTTTAGATAATCAGACCGTTATCTTTTCGGCGAACATGGACCTCAGAACCGTGCTGGTAACTCATTTGCGAGCGGTTTGGGGTTGGGCTGTGGAACCCGAGAAGGTAGGGAGCTGAAGAAATTCCGAAACGAATACTAGACTATTTCTTGTCCCATGCACATGAATCTGTACTCTGGGACCCATGGCTGTCTTTTACCTTGGCTAGTAATACCAGCCAAGGTAAAAGACAGCCTAGTATTTTCCCGCATGCAGCCAGTCCCTTGATATTACCATTTGACGGCAAAATAGAAGAACATTTCTGTTATTTTTTTGTTAGGTTAGGTTAGCGTTATTAGTTATTATTTTATTTTTTAATGGCTTGGAATAAATTACATCTGACCCCATATTCACACGATTGGGGAAGTCGTATGTCTATCTCGCTCGTTTTCGATATGCTAAAAAAGGATAGACATACGACTGGATAGACATACGACTTATCGAGAATCGAAATTCATTCCGAGCGTTTGTGAATATGGGGGCTGATGTAACCTGTACGATAGTATCTACGAAGCACTAAGTTAATGCCAAATAGGTATATTTAATTTTAATTTGACATACGACTGGATAGACATACGACTTATCGAGAATCGAAATTCATTCCGAGCGT
Source organism: Xestia c-nigrum (assembly GCA_916618015.1). Lineage (NCBI taxonomy): Eukaryota > Metazoa > Arthropoda > Insecta > Lepidoptera > Noctuidae > Xestia > Xestia c-nigrum. The sequence continues at coordinate 18,028,090 of OU745259.1, forward strand.
TTGTGAATATGGGGGCTGATGTAACCTGTACGATAGTATCTACGAAGCACTAAGTTAATGCCAAATAGGTATATTTAATTTTAATTTCGTATTCATACTAGATACAGTCTTGGATACATTCTGAGTTTCTACATTTATTGTCATAGATTTCGCAAAATGAATAATAAATTAACTTAAATGCGTCTAGAATCTAGACGTCTTTGATAAGTATACGCAATACATAGTATATTAGGTTACTTAAACGGAAACCAATATGGCTGAATTTAATGACATTTTATAAAATTGTCATTCAATCGAATTAAATGAACTTAGAGGGTTGTATTAATTATTTTAATTATCAAAACTCTGTCAAGCCATATTTGTTGCATGCGCGAATCATATTTCAATCAACATACAACCTGACATCTATCCGCAAATTACAAAAAAAACGTTCGCACTGGGCCTGCGTGGTGGATTAGGTGGATTACTTATAGCCTATTTCAGAATGTCACTTTGTCAGGCCCCAGGAGTAACCTGCATCCACGCGCGCCTCAAAGGGCTGTCAGCAAAAGGAAACTGGCCCACAAGGGCCGAAGCCTTTCGGGGCTGCGGGGCTGTTCGAAAGAGATACCGTGGCCCCGGAACATAAAGGGCGAGGAAGGAACATGGATGGGTTTAGTCAGTAAAAGCTTGACACTTCCTCCCGCTCCGCCCAGAGAGGAAGAAGACATTTGATGATTTCCCAAGCGAAAAAAAAAAGCCTCAGGTAGGAGTGATAATTCTTTCCATTTGAAGATGACCAGAGGTCTATTCTTAGACTGTCCTACACCTCAAAGTTACCAAATATACTGTAAGTTCCTACCTGCTTTTTATAGTCTTGTTAGGTGTCAATGTGCCGTTAAAATCGCTTGAATGAGAACGAGTACCTACCATTCTTTTGTTTCTAGAAACAATGACATGCCGCCGATGCATGATCAATGTTTACTCCTCGTAAAATGAAGGCTAACATTTAAATACATAGTTAGATTAAGAAGCACGTAGAAATCTATACTTCTACAGGATCTCAAGTTAGTCGCGTGCCATAGCTTAGGGGTTGGTTCAGTATCGATAAAGGAACACAGGAAAAATAAAAAAAGTACAAAAATAAATTGCAAGATCAACATAATTTAGTACCTACACTACCTACCTATTAACTTAAAATAGCAATCGTTTAGAATGAAAAGTTATTTGTTATTCAAGAGTGCCAAGTTGCTTGCTCAATTTTGATGACCGGGCAAGCGTAGGATTCTAAAATAAAAATAAAAGATTAAGAAGAAGAAACATTCTAATTTAAAAAACATAGAATCCTGAACGTTAGCGAGGGAATCACGAGGGGACCACGAGGTGAAAAATCTTTGCACTCGAGTGCAACACCTAACTTTTCATCCCACCTCAGCGAGGAAATGACTAAATCCAAAAAGAAAATGTTAGAATCACAATATACTTTTATTTCAGTTTAGATATTAACAAATTGTGGTAGGTAACTATTGCAGAATATCTTTAAATTATAACAAATAATGCTCGGGTATAATTAAGAAAATTAATTAATTGAAAGTAACGTTGCTACACTTACTTATGTTGAGTGTAATATTTTTGTTAGGTTATGTTGGTGTTAGTGACTTTTGTTTACTGTTTTTCAGTCAATTCTCCTGGCGTCAAATAAACTTCCTAGTTGCTTGAACCACTTCTTTTAGGCTATTCACTAGTTTTCAAGTTTTATTTTTTATTTTTAACATAAGGGGTTAGCAATATGACTTTAAAGAAAATGGCGCGCGCAAAATAATAAAAAAAAAGTACCTACACCAAGAAGATTCCGAGTCTTAGTTTTTAACAAATGAAAAAAGGTTGTATGATAAATTCGGCACCATAGAGATAGGACTAAATAGGTTTAGGTAATGATATTTTGAATTCACAAACTTACTGCACACTATGTTCTAAATTAAATTGTAAAAAATATAATACGTTTATTAGAAATACAACCATTTTTCATTTAAAACCTAAACACGTATCACAATTTTCGCGGATGAAGTCGCGGACGAATTGCTAGTCTACATTAAAATTAAATGGATGGGGATTTAGACAGCTTTTATGACTTGCCTAGCAAATCGTTCATACTTTATTGCTTGACACTTACGTCACATAACTAATCTACATTCAGTGTTATGTTTAATTATTTACATTGGTACTTGTTGTAATTAGTAGATCCTCGTTGGGCTCTATTAAAAAACTGCTATCGGAAATATTTAGACGCGTCAGGGCAAACATTTATCAGTTATTAATATGACAATAAGCTTTTCGCGAATTGACAAACCTTTATCTCATGCAAAAAAGATTTAAAATCGTGTACCTATCGATTATTAATACACCCAATGCTTTCTGATTGACCTTTTTCAACGGTCAAATTCAAATCTTGAAACGATTTATAAAGAGATTATTAGTCGAAGGTAAAATAAGATAAACAAACTTGACTTTGAACCTTCAAAGTCAACGGACTCTGATGAAATGTTAACACAAGTGACAAGCTGCTCAAGTATTCGAATTTGCGGTCAGTAGCGTGCAAGTCAAACGTCATTGATGTGCACATTGAACACCACGGGCACTACAGCCGTGTCATTATTTATTTATTTTAACTTCATGTACAATAACGCCTATGTACCACTCTTGTACATGAAGTTTCAATAAATAAATAAATAACGCTACATCGGCGGACTTAATGCCACAAGGCATTCTCTAGCAGTCAACGTTTGGGTTAAGGAAAACATTCAGTAGGACCAATTTAGGTCCATGTTCACCAAAAAGAGGACGCTCTGATTATCTAAAAACAGCTGTTTAAAACACATTTTTGTATGTGAACATGTCACAGTGACAGCTGTTTTTAGATAATCAGACTGTTATATTTTTGGTGAACATGGACCTTAATAGATCACATTTGACACTTCATCAAAATACAACAACATAGGTAAGCTTGTAACGGCGGGCATAAAATATTATTTTCACCTCAGCACCTCAAACAAGTAGTTGCTGTTTATAGACAGTGAGCAAAATTCGATTTTGCTGCGAGCGTGAGACAACGTAACTTTTTATTATTTTGTTCATCCCCCCATCTCGGAAAGAGCATTTTTCCTCTTCGATATCCGAGTGCAAAAGCCGTTTTTATCCTCTAGAGGAATAAAGTAAATTGAATTTAGAAAATCGCGTGCACTAAGTTTGAAAATTCAAAACATCATTAAACCTATTTACTTCTACCTATATGCAATGGTGACGAATTTATCATACAACTTTTTTTTTTATTTGTTAATAACTCAGACTCGGAACCTTCTTGGTGTACTTTTTTTAATCAGCTTTGCGCGAGCCATTTTGTTTTCACGACATATTGTTAAAACCTTGGTTAAAAACAAGGAACTTGAAAACAAGTGAAAACCCGAAACAAACCACACATTATCTAGCGACGAGGAAGTTTATTTGACGCCAATTAACTGAATTTGTTAATAATGCGCAATTTTCTTTTGTGTTTAGTCATTTCCTCGCTGCAGGGCTAGCATGGGCAGGGGATAAAACTTTTGTCCACCGGTTATTTCCACTGACAAGGGACAAAATTATTTTATCCACCTGCCAAAGCACGGCAATAGGGGGAAAGAGAATGATATCACTTTTTGTCATTAAGTGTGGATACTCACTCCCCGCCTATAGCATGGCGATTAGTGGAAGAGAAAAAATACAGATATTTTGACATAACAAAGGGAGAAATTTGTCCTCATCTTTAGATGGTGGGTATAAGTATATCTCTTTGAAAAGTTATTAATAAATGAATTAGCGTCTAGGAAATCAAAAACAAATGTTTATTTTGTTACTCCCGATTTTCTTGACACTGCCGTTATAGTATATTTTATAACGAGGGACTAAACGAAGCCATTATATACCCAAGGTGGTTTGACTCCCGAGCTTGCGAGGGAGGCAATGAAAGCGAGGGTATATTTTTTCTTCTATCAGGTCAGTCACAGATTAACCATTGAAAACACAACACAAACTCTCAACATTTTCGCAATGAAGATGATCCTCACTCCACAGATAATTAGTACCTACATTACTGCAGCGGCTATATAGCAACAGAGGCATTGCTTTTCAAAATCAACGATGCACACAAACAACCATAATTTTTTCTCGCGTTGAAGAGTTCATTTGTTTTTTTTTCAATAAACCGCTTTCTATTTGCATGCCAATTCGAAATTTAAATAAAACCTTTGACAAGTTACTCTTATGTTTCGTAAAAGGTCGTTCCATTTTTAAATTACTTTTTACTGCCTAGGGAATAAACGGTCACTTTAATCCCGCTTCGTAGGGCTATAACGGCGTACTTTTAGAGCATAAGAAATGAAAATAATATTCTTGAAGGCAATTTGTTTTAAAAACTTCCCAAATGTGATGGGATGCAGTGTGGTTCCATAATTTTCAGAGATAACATTTTTTTTGGACGTGTACTACAAATGGCGCGATGTCTGATTTTTCATAAAGATAACTTTATAAAAAATCTGACATGGCCATCAGACATATCCCAATTTGAGCGGGAACTCAAGGAGATGGAGCAACCGGTAATACAGATAATCAATACTGTTCAAGTGTAGTTACTGTTAAGCAAGTTCCCCCGCGCTATCGAGTTTTTGATTTGAGGTTATATACCCAGAGACATTGATACCAAACCAAAGCTAAATAAATATCCAGCACAGATGTAATAAATCGAAAAAATTACTTTTGGTTTACGACGATATTCTCGACTAACTTGTAATTAAATAAAAGTTTTCTTATAATGGCAATAATTTCGGGGACAAGCGTTCCCCTGTTTTGTCCCCCGTGAATAGTTTATCCACCCATGTCGCCATGCTCGCAGGGTGGACAAAATTGACAGAGGGGAATAGTATTTTGTCCTCGCCCCGTGGATAAAATGTCTACGGCCATGCTAGCCCTGCTGGTAGTACACCAAAGGCATGTCGGCAACTTTCGTACGCGTTCAGTGGACTTACCGCCAACTCTGACGGCTTTTGTGTATAGGCGCTAATACAATATAAGCCATGCTACATAAAATGTCGAGCATTTGAATTTTACTAATTTAATTTCGACGAATATATATTTCCTACGTAATCTTTAGGGTGCTGATCCATTTTAAATGATCTGCTCGCTATAGTGCTTATAGTATGGGGATGTGCCCGGATTTTCTGGATGTATGACATCCTTGACTAATTTTAGAAGTGTCCGGAATTTTAAAACGTCTGAAATCTCCAAAGGGATAAAAACCGCATATTTTTTTAATTTCCCCTAAAACTTGTTTTTAAATCTGGGAACCCTGTTTAAGATTTTCGAACATTGTGAAATAAACAACATTATGTATAACCGGTAAATTTCCGAGTTCTATACATAGATAGGTACCTTCATCTGGTTTATTTTTGACATATTACGTAACTGCTTAAACATACAAATATCGCTTATAAAGTCAAGATTATAATTAAATCCGGTCAAGGTCCGAAAACAAATAAAATTAACTCTTAATTAAATCGTAGAAACTATTCTAGTGACCAAAAGTAGAATTAATAAGTCGGTACTACTGAGAGGAAACAACAAAAACTAGATGCGTGAGAAAAATTATACGGTAAACATGTAATTAAAAACAAGCAAATAATTAATTACTTGGCAAGTACGAACATGATTGTAATTCATTTGATAAACTATACATAAAAATATGTGGGATAATGTCTGCTCAATTTTAAAACATAATATTAATTAATACACGATAATTTGTGATATCTATATCATCAGATGCTTTAGTGAGTAAGTCGTTGAAGTGCAGTTGAAGTGATAAATAAATAAATAAATTACATTTTTGTTTTAATTTGATACTATTATTTTTAAAAGAAGCTGTTTGAAGATGAGCTCATGGCTAAATAATAACAGTTGGTCGGTTCGATCTTTAGGTTAAGCCGTGCTTGGCCTAGGTTGGTCTGTGGATCCCGACCACCCTTACATACCGAGTTTCCTCTGTGTCTGAGGAAGCATTTTAAGCTGTTGGTCCGGGCTGTCATTTTTAGATCTTTGACAGTCGTTACAAGTAGCCAGTGGCCCAAAAAGTCTGACAACCAGTCTTGCAGTACTAACTGGGTTGTGGAGGTTGGATAGGCAGTCGCTCCATATAAAATACTGATATTCAGCTGCATCCGGTTAGACTGAAAGCCGGCCCCAACATAGTTGGGAAAAGGCTAGGCAGATGATGATGACAATATGTTTTTAAAGATCTATGATTATTTAATATCCTCATCCAGGTAAAGAGATCAAAATCATATCACTTTTCTTACATTATTCTTCAATAATTCCTCCGTTTATGTATATCAACCTCCTTTATCTTATAATCTTGATAAACTCTGCTTGTAGAATTTTCTCATAGTGATTTCTGTATCCCGGAGTTTAAAGCTTTGAATAGGTAGCATACAAACTTCAACAACAAAAAAAAAACAGAAATAGTTCCCCATTCTCTAAAAATACATTTTTCATCCCCCCATCTCGGAAAGAGTATTTTTGCTCTTCGATATCTGAGTGCAAAAGCCGTTTTTATCGTCATGAGGGTAAAGTAAATTTGAATTTAGAACATCGTGTGCACTAAGCATGTGAATTCAAAACATCACCACTATGCACGACAAGATTTTGACACATGACACATCAGCTGAATCGGAGGGGTGATGCGAATTTGTCAAAAATTTACAGAATTTTCGTGAACTTTTAGCATTCGATTTTTTTATGAAAAATATGTCTAGGAAGCTGTTTCATACCATACTTTTGTGGTAAATATCTCCAGTAACGTGTTAAGAGCCTATACTACCTCAAATGGCTTAGCAGAATCCTTCGATACGCCGAAAATACTGCAGCATAAATTTTGTAATAAATATATGGTAAAGTTGAGGATTATTGTTAAGTCCTATATTTGGCGAAAACACGATTCCATAAAATTTTCTCGATAGAAAAAATATCCAAAGTTACCTCTAAACTGAACAATAAACCGCTGGCAATCTTATAATACTTAAAATAAGATCATGAAACTTTTTATACTAACTGAACTATCTATAGAGCAGGTCTTATATTATTTATTTTTTTGAATTTCCTTTTTTTTCGCCGTAAAATAAATAGCCTATAATATCGGTCATATCAAAGTTGGTTCCCTGCCGCGCGCCACCCGCGCTCAGTCCTGCTCCGGCTTCCGTACGGGAGGGCTGTGTCAGTTTGCGCTCCGGGCACATTACGCAATTCGACAAATAAAAATATTGAAATACATGAGTTTATAGTGTTTGCGTGATGGGAAATAACCGAAATAAAAATTAGAAGCGACAGGGTTGGCGTAAAGAATTTCTCAAACATATGATCGAAGTATCTACTGACCGATCTATTCATAGATATACAACATTATTTTTTGTTTATACTAAACCCGAAATCGCGAAAAAAATATCAGCGGTTCCCTACATTTTGACGAGTTATGCGAACATAAATGTAGGGAACAGCTGATTTTTTTTTCGCGATTTCAAGGTTCGTCCCATAGAAAAAGTTGTTCAAAATGATGAGTACAATGACCCCTTTTCGGGTTTAGTATAAACAAAAAATAATGTTGTATAATGTTACTAGCTCAATGGATCTATTTAGGTACAATATTAGTGATTACAAACATGTAGGTGAATAAGTAGTAGGTACACACGTTTGGAGCAGTTTCTGTGTGAGTAGACCAGGTACATAATTACCGTACACACAATTATATTTTATGTACTTTCAAAGCGCTTGGCGGCTGCAGTACGGATCGCAGGTTCGATTCCCGCACGGATCATGTGTTAGGTATATTATGTGACGGTCTACAAATAGTTGTGAAGACTTGTGTTTGTAATAGCACCGTCTACGTTTGGAACTTTGGAGCAATCAGTTTAGGGTAGATAGTTAGACGATAGAATTCTCTTTATTATGTACTTACACCATAAAAATTCCAGATTAAAAAATAAAAATAAAATCCTAAATAAGTTTGTTTTTTTTTACACATAGAACAAAGTGTAGGTTTTATACTTTTATTACTCCAATACTTACCTATTTCTCCAATTGCTCCTGAAAAAGACGGTGCAGTTACAAACTCAAGTCTTCACAACTATTTGTAGACCATCACATAATAACACATGTTCCGTGCGGGAATCGAACCTGCGACTAGTACTGCAGCCGCTAAGCGCTTAGAAAGTAAAAAAAATATAATTGTAGGTAGCTGCAAGAAACCAAACTATTGCTTGTTTCACACACACTTACCTACCTATCAAATATTCATAGTCATACAAACCATGCCTTGAGAATCATGAACACAACAAAAAAAAAACAATATGCTGTTATGCGCAGTCATACATTTTGTTTTTTTTTTATAGTGGCAAAGCGTTTTACTACCACGTCAATGTATCCACAGAACTAGTAATGCAAATCCGCTCTGTTTCAAAATCCATTTTTTGGATCGGATGTTTGATCCAATCCGGATTATCCGAATTTTACGATTTTTCACGAAAATAAACAAATCTACCCATATTCTGTTTCTTATTTTTGTGTGAATGGGAATTTAATTTTGTTATTTGAAATTACTCAAATTCAATACCTTGGTTGGTTTGGTTTTGAAGCCTTTTCCCAACTATGTTGAGGTCGGGTTCCAGTCTAACCAGATGCAGCTGAATACCAGTATTTTACATGGAGCGACTGCTTATTCTTTGTAAATATATATTTATATTTTTTTTTAATATTAAAAAAAAAACATTATTGTGGTCCGCCGGGAGCGGGGTCCAAGCTACCAGTGGTTATCGGGGATCCAGACACAAGAACCTCCTCACAATACAGGCCATATCGAAGAGAACTGCCTCCCGAAAAATGTCCTTGATCTAACGGCCTAAAGAAAGCCTCGACAGACATTCGTCATCTGGGCCTATCTCACTTGTAAACGTCTCTTTGTGCCTATTGACCTTGTCTCTCTGACTCTCCTATCTAGAACATCGAGTTCCGTCTGAGTCCTTTTGAGTATGCCAAAAAAGTACATTAAAACCAGCATGACCCAACCGTTGATAGCACGCACTTTGTTCCCGCCTGGAAGAAAGCTATTTAATACTTTCTTCAGACGTCTAAAGTAGCGCTCCTTCAACTTCATGTCAGTTACGTTAATGCTTTCGACATACCCAAATACTTGTACTTAGTTTTCGGATGAGGAGAAGTATCTCAGGTGTACGGAATCCGAGGGCTGAATTCCCTCGGATACCATAATCGCCCTTCGCTTTACATACATGACTGCACTTTTGTCCACACCAAATTATATCCCAATGGCGTTACTAAAAGTTTCAGTTACTATTAGTGAGGTATTTCCATCAGTCGCAATTTGTTGCGGGAAAAGAGTTTTGGATCATCCACGTGAAGAAGGATAAGTGGTACCTGACCACTTCTCCTCAACCGGCAGCCTAGCCCTGAATCCTCCAGCAATATGCTATGGGGATTTAGGGCTAGACAAAACTAAACTAACTAAGTTTTTTGTAGAGTCAGACTGTCGCCCTGGAATAAACAAAAAAGCTATGTAATTTTTGGAGACAAAATATGACCCAATAATAATAAGGCATCTAAAGTGCTATCGTCGTTTAACCTACTACGATTTTGGTTACACTCAATTCCTGCTGCGGAACAAGCTCGCTCTGAATCGACGTCGAATGCACTGAATATGTTTATAGGCGGCCTCCAAGAGAAATATCAGTTTCAGGCTTTCGGCTGATGAGCACATTTTCGAATATTCTCGCGGAAATGTAGCCCATGAATAACAATTTCTTATTGTTCAGAAAATCTGGATTCGATTTTCAAACCCGGATTTAGAAGTCGTGTAAAAATGTACCGAAATCCGGATTTTTCGGATTACGGATAGTCAGGATTACATTCCCTACTGACAGAACCCTGAATGCAATGGTGACTCGCACTCGATTAGTTTTTTGTAACAATAGAATGTATGCAGTGGCTCAGCATCCGTAAAAACTTAGTAGGTTAATTATCTATCTATACTTATAATAAATCTGTAGAGAGGTCAATTCTGTACATGAAATATATTTACAAAATAACTATCGGGGGGTGATTAGTGATCGATACTGATGCCAAAAATGCAATCAGTAAAATTTTTGTCTGTCTGTCTGTCTGTCTGTCTGTCTGTCTGTATGTTATTTATAGAAAAAAAAACTACTCGACGGATTTTAACGAAACTTGGTACAATTATTCTACATACTCCTGAGCAGGTAATAGTATACTTTTCATCACGCTACCATTAATAGGAGCAGAGCAGTGAAAGGAAATGTTGGGAAAACGGGAGAAGTTACTTGGTTTTTTTAGCTTCCGTCGCGTGTGCAGCCTTAATGGTTAAAGCTACATAGAAATCATGTATAACGGAAATATTCCACATAAAATTATATAAAAAATATCCCAAGACAGCATATGTCTATCTTTTATAGTTGACTCACAATAACACGTGTAACTCCCGATAGCTTAGCAGTTCGGAGAATAAATGTGAATGTAAGTTTGTTTGTTGCGCTTTCACGCGACAACTACTGAACGGATTTGGATGAAATTTTGCACACAGATAGTTTATAACCTGGATTAAAACATAGGATACTTTTTATCCCGGCAGTAAGATTCCATGGGACAATAATCAAACTTCACGCGGGCGAAGCCGCTGGCAGAAGCTAGTTACTTATAATATACTTGCATTTAGGCCTACTTACTATACAAAAACGGCTGTCACAAAACTATAAAACTCAAATGTACTACAAACTCAATGCGCGGAACCCGCACGGTTACGTTGGCTCGTCTATTATTTTTAGCAAATTTCCAGTATAAGTTGATCTCGCATTGTATAGGCTTTCCGTACAATAAGAGGTCAACTTATACTGGAAAATTTAGCTTGGAAATCAACTTTCTGTAGGTTTAGTGGGCTATTAAATGTACCCCGTGGATTTTAGTCAGTAAGAGTCTGACAGTCCCTTCCGCTCCACTCAGGGTGGGAGGATAATATTACCACGATAAAAAAGGTACCTACCTAGATTGAAATTGAATTGATATAAAATTTTGTTTTGATAATACTGACAAATTAATATTAATATTGATAATTTTAATACTTAGAACTCCAATAAATAAAGTAGTTTAATCTAACAAAATTGAATCGACTTCGCAGTGTGCCCGCGTGACCGCGAGCCCCATTGTGCGAGCGAGATAAAGAGTTAGGCGGAGCGGTGAAGTGGGGGCGAAATTAGAATTCGAGCTGAGGTTGTATAGGCTCTTAAGGTCGGTAAAACGGCGTCAGTGTATTGCCAAATATTTATAAAACACATATTACTGCACCCTTCCAAAAACTAGGTAACGTAGATGCGCTGGAAATAATGTACATAGGCAAGCTTCTCGTTCGCTAAACAAACTGGAAAAAGCTAAATAAAAACAGTAACCTTCTATCTGCGTTCTTATTTTTGCCATTATTCATACATCATTTCATAAAAAATTACGATCAAAGTCTTGACAAATATTACTAAAAAAAACAATGTTGCAACCAACTTATCACATGACATATCACTTCGTAGTGCTGACCGTAAACCCGAGTTTCATCATTACGATTAAAATGTTGTATTCAGCCTAATCGATACTCGCAATCAAATTAAGTTTGGAAAAAAGTTTTGAGACACAATGAAAACTCCTTGGTATCATTTCAAAGAATTATATTTAAATTCTGAAATAAATCCTTTTATACTACTTTTTTCAATAATATCATGTAGAATAGTAATTATTCGTTGCTTTAGGTTGACTTATTAATAGTTAATAAACACAAAACTCTCTAAACTCTAAACAAATACCGAAATTCTTGCTTCAAGTCAACATTTTGATGATAATCTTTCCTTTAAAAACTTATGGATTGCAGAATTTGGAGAAACGCCGTTGCCGAACTAGCACCGTGTGGCAAAATATGAGGTTTCACAGTTTAAGCAAAGACAAAATCTGAAAATGAATTATTAATATTTTCAACCGTACGAACGGCCAACCTCTTGCTAAATTCGCGTCGATTTTTAAATTCATAATTTAAATTAGGAATGTAATTGTGACTATACACATACATTCAGATTTATAAAGTATTTTTATTTACTTTAATCATTTATTGTGAATTTTGTTTTGTTATGTCTGAAGGTTGGATATAGTGCGCCAAGGATCGGAAAAATTGAATGATAAATAAATGTTATGGATGCTAAAACCGTTGTTACTAAACCTGCAAGCTTATCTAAGTATTCATAATCAAATGAAAATTCATAATCTGCCTTGCCTTTTCCCATCTATTATGGGGTCGACTTCCAGTCTAACTGAAAACCAGTATTTTACATGGAGCGACTGCCTATCTGACCTCCACAACCCAGTTGGTACTAGGTGATGATACTACCTGTAACGACTTTCAAAGAACTACAAATGACAGCCGTGACCAACTGCTTAACGTGCTTTCAGAGGCACGGAGGAAACTCGGTATGTAATGGGTCACCCATCCACAAACCAAACTAGGCAAGCAAGGCGTCCTAAATGTCGACCCGAGCGGCCGTTATAATTTAACAAAGAGCTTCTCCCCTCGGCCTCTCAAAATTAAATGAAAATTGACGATTAAAAATAGTGTTCGGAAAAGGCGAGAAATAAATAAAATGAGAAAGTCATGGGAAGGCCTTTGCCCACCAATGCGATAGAAAAGGGCGTTAAAAAAAGTATTTGAAAATATAATGGTGTATCCCAATAACTAATCCAACCGAACACAGTAAAATAATCATACTATTCCCCATTTTGATTACTAAATACAATTATCATGGTAGGAACCAAACCAATTTTCACCACACCTAAAAAATCAGTGCCAAGATCAGTGCCATAGAGTATATTATAACCTTTTATCCCTGGCGCACTGACAACCAACGAAAAAAAAAAATCACAATAAATTACCTACGTTGAAGTACAATGTAATTTTGAACAGCGAGTGCATTCTTAATTTAAATTTTGGTAAGGAAAAAAAATCGGCGCGAATTTAGTCTGGTCAATCTGTGCTGTTTATTGTTGGGTTGGTACAATGTACGAAAAACTATTAAGATTTCCTAACTAAAGCTTTTTAACAATGTTATAATAAAACTAACAATATTGTTTTACTTTCCATCTATCGATTTGCTTAATTCCGTAAATAAATTACTCGTGTTAATCGAATTTTACAAAAAAAGAATCGATTTGAATAATCGCTTTCACACATCACAAATATAAAAAAAAAAGAAAAAAAAAATGGTCGTCTATTTTCGAATATAAAATTAAGTAGTGGTAATGAATATTACGTGTTATTGGTCCTATATTAGTAAATTACGCTAAGATCTGGGTATTCTCATGTTGTTTATAATATTTGAAATGATATTTGTCACATATGTTGTCGAATCTAAACGTGTCTGTGTGTTAAAATGTGAAAAATAAAATGTAAACAAACAAGATTGGCGCGAAACTTTAACTTTGGATATAAAAATATATCATTACCATTGCTTATTAAAATTGAACTATGGATGAATTCGTCGCATAATTAAATGACGAGTTATTATTTCTCAACATAATGGAGCTTGAATGCCCGAAAACCCCAATTTTTATGATTTTTAGCGTCGGCTAGCACTGCCGTCAAAATGGCGATGAACGTATTTACGCATTTGGATTTTATTAGGGTAAATTAAGAATGTTGCGCGCTAAATACAGAACTTTGAATGGCTCTAACATATGATATTTTTCTCCAACTCTCTTAATTAACGCACACTCATAGTCTTACATAATCAGAACATAAAATATTTAAATAAAAAATAAAGATGTCGTATGACTTAACCGCCGGCCCCGTTCGGGGCCAGTACCGAGCCAGCGTAGGTTTCAGTGCCCGGCCCCGAATGGGGCCCGTACCGAACTTTATGGTTAAACCTATTTACTTCTACCTCTATGGTGCCGAATTTATCATATTTTTTTTTTAATTTATTGAGAACTCAGACTCGGAACCTTCTTGGTGTACTTTTTTTAATGTGTTTTGCGCGCGCCATTTTCTTTTCACGTCATATTGTTTTCACCTTAGGTTAAAAACAAGGAATCCAACTTCCTAAAATGACCACTCATAATCTAGCGACGAGGAAGTTTATTTGACGCCAACAGAATTAACTGAATTTGTTAATAATGCGCTTTTTTTTGCGTTTATTCATTTCCTCGCTGAGGTGGGATGAAAAGTTACGTGTTGCACTCGAGTGCAAAGATTTTTCACCTCGAGCTCTTTTGATTCCCTCGCTAACGCTCAAGATTCTAAGTTTTGAATCACTCGCTTCGCTCGTGACTCAATTTTAAAATCTTTCGCTTGCTCGGTCATCCAAATTGAGCACGCGGTTAAAAAACAACTTTGCACTCTTGTATAACAAATAACTATTTTGGCGCTTTTCCAAATGCATGCGCATATTTATGTAAAATAAAGGAAATGGGTTTGAACCTAAGTTTGAACTGAGCGCCATCAATTGTCTGTTTTGTAATTGATGTGATGTGACACATCATCACATCTCCTTTTGGTAGAGGAGCTGGCTAAACCCTAGGCAGTGAGCCCGCCATTTATTTACACACTTTCTGTGGCTATATTGACGTCTATTTTCAGCGGATCAGGCATGGACCTAAACTCTAGTTTAGGTCCCGCGCGGGCACGCGGAACCGAGTTTCGGCCAGAAACTGGGTCCTGATGCCCTAGACTAAACCCGTCTGTCTAGACGAGACACCAACCTTCGTCGTCATTCATTGTCGGTTTCTAATTTGTCTGCACCACAGCCTCCTAATGGATATTTGGCAGTGGTACAGACTAATATTTATTAGAATGGTGGTCGAACATTATTGTATTGTTTACCCCTTTTTTTTTCGAATGGGAAATCATCAAATGACTTCTCCCACTCTGGGCGGAGCGGGAGGGAATGTCAGACTTTTACTGACTAAAACCCATCCATGTTCCTTCCTCGCCCTTTACGTTCCGGAGCCGTGGTATCTCTTTCGAACAATCCCGCAGCCCCGGGTATTGTTTACCTCTGTTTACTCCTAATCTAGCAATAGTTATAGTCCATACAGACCCACGCACACACACACACAACCCATATGTCACAAGCAGATTTAGTATAATGTAAAATTGTTTAAATCTTATTGCAAAATTTCTGTGTAAAATTACTGGGAGAAGACACTGATTCCTGTAACACAGGTTACAACCTAGCGCAGGAGTCAGGGTTTCCATATAATAATGTAACACACTTTTATGTCAATAAAGATTATTATTATTATTATTATTAAACAGTACAGTTAACGATAGACTTGATGATGATGAACATCACAAAAAATACGTATCCACATAATCATCTAAAATACATAGTTATTTGTGTAGACAAAGCTTCATTACTACTTAACGACTCTTTTAGTTACATTAACGTTTTGCGGATCATTGTCAATGTCAATGTCACGCGAAGCTATGTAACACGTAACACTAACCTATGTGAAGTTGACGTTCAAGTTTATATGTTTGTTTGTTTTTTTGTTTGAGGCGAGTAAGCGAGTTTATAGTAGGAAGGAAGGAGGAATCGAGGAGGTATTCCATCCAGAGCACACAAAACACAAGTTTAACCAAGTTTAAGATGGCACAAGAGAGAGAGTGCCTTGAAGGATTAGGGGAGGCCTTTGCACAGCAGTTGGACATTAAAGGCTGCTATAATCTTCATCTGCCTAGCCATTTCCCAACAACAGTCTAACCGGATGCAGCTGAATACCAGTATTTTACATGGCGCGTCTACCTATGTGATCTCCACAACCCAGTCAGTACTGGGTAATACGATACCACTTGGAAAGACTGGTTGTCAGACTTTTTGGGCCACCTGACTGGCCCCCGCACCGCACTGGGCACCTGACCTGGTAGTAAAATATCTGTAATCCATTTAACTAAATGTATAAAATACATACTTCCGGCTCGCTACATGTTTGCGTTTGGGCGCTCCTTGTGGGGCTCCACATCGCTGTCAATGTGGTGAAGCAGTCGACTGCCTCGGACACCATGGCCTTTCTTGCATTAAGAGTGCAGGTCGGATAGCGCGACACGCCAGCATTAATGATCTCATCCGTCGTGCTCTTGCCACCGCCGGAGTGCCAGCTGTGTTAGAACCAACTGGCTTGGCGCGCGTCGATGGCAAGAGACCAGATGGTATGACCATAATGCCATGGAAGTTGGGTAGGCCTTTGGTGTGGGACGCAACTTGCGTCGACACCCTTGCGCCATCTCATCTTCCTAGCACGGTGTGCTGCGCTGGGGCGGCTACTGCAGGTGCTGAAAACCTCAAACGGCGCAAATACAATAATTTAATTGGTAATTATGTCTTTGAGCCGTTTGGGGTCGAAACACTAGGGCCATGGGGTCCGAGTGCCCACCTAGTATTTCGGGAAATCGCCAAACGGTTGGTCGACTCTTCACGTGACCAGAGGGCGGGACTATTTTTTGGCCAAAGAATCAGCATTGCCATCCAACGTGGCAATGCTGCCAGCCTTCTGGGCACTTTTCCTGTTGGCAGCGATGTGGACGAATTTTTCGATGCCCTGTAACCCCTATTTTGATATTTGTACATATTTTTTCTTCCTATTATAATGTTAGTGTGTATATATTGTAAATAATGATTACTATTCCAAATAAACTAAATGTATTACAAATATTTTTTTCTACATAAAGATGTTGTTGGTCCCCTACTTTTTACTACTCGTTGGTTCATCTTTAGTAGGTACCAACCAACTTATATTAAACTAGCTGACCCGCGCAACTTCGTCTGCGTCACATAAGAGAGAAAAAATCCCCGTTTTTGCAACATTTTTCATTCCTGCTCCGCTCCTAATAATTGTAGCGTGATGTTATATAGCCTAAAGCCTTCCTCGATAAATGGACTATCTAACACAAAAATAATTTTTCAATTCCAACCAGTAGTTACTGAGATTAGCGCGTTCAACCAAACAAACTCTTCTGCTTTATAATATTATATATATAGTATAGATATGTTTATTTTTCCAACATCACACCTTACAATTAAAGAAGTTCAACCCCAAGAATCTAGGGCGGTGAAGAGTTCGTCCCAAATCTAAATAATTAATGTACTTTCAGGCACTAAATTGTTTTCCACTGAAATTGACTCAATGGTTTCAGTTTTTTCCACGGAACTGTAAATAGTACGTTCCGTCGTTTAATAACTCAGTTATTTTTTCAAATAACATATCATTCAGGCACATGTACTGGCAAACAATTAGATTTTATACTAAACATAGGCCATGTGCGAACCCTGTGAATAATTATAGGAAGAGACCGTGGTCTATTGTTAAAGTCACCGTGAAAAACCAAACAGCATTTTATTTAAATTATTATTGTACATATGTTTTTAGGGTTCCATACCCAAAGGGTAATAACGGCACCGTATTACTAAGGCTCCGCTGTCCGTCTATCCGTCTGTCTGTCCTTCAGGCTGTAGTATCTCATGAACCGTGATAGCTAAACATTTGATATTTTCACAGTAGATGTATTTCTGTTGCCGTTATAACAACAAATACTAAAAACAGAATAAAATAAATATTTTAGGCGGACTCCTATACAACAAATGTGTTTTTGGAAGTTTTGTCGAATGCTGTATAGATAATGATACGGAACCCCTCGCACTCAGTGGCGGGTTATCCCTAAGGCAAACTAGGTACATGCCTATACCATGAAAAGGCTAGGCACAGTAGACACATGATTATAGTCCTTCCAGAGAGTAAGTCGCCGGTGGGATCCTATATTATAATCATGATGATTCCTATATTATTTATCTACTAGCTGACCCACGCAACTTCGTCTGCGTCACATAAGCGAGAAAAACAAAAGGAAAAAAAAAACGTTTTTGCAACATTATTCATTCCTTCTCCGCTCCTTATGGTCATAGCGTGATGTTATATAGCCTATAGCCTTCCTCAATAAATTGACTATCCAACGCAAAAATAATTTTTCAATTCGACCCGGTAGTTCCTGAGATTAGCGCGTTCAACCAAACAAACAAACAAACTCTTCTGCTTTATAATTTTAAGTATAGATTTTATTTTCCGCGCGGTATTTGAGCGACATTTGTGTAAGGCGGCTCTCTCAAAATGGGAAAGACTGGTGAGAATAGGATTCAACTGAGCTTCAAGACTCTTCACGTGACCAGAGGGCGGGACTATTTTTTGGCCAAAGAATCAGCATTGCCATCCAACGTGGCAATGCTGCCAGCCTTCTGGGCACTTTTCCTGTTGGCAGCGATGTGGACGAATTTTTCGATGCCCTGTAACCCTTTTTTGATATTTGTACATATTTTTTCTTTCTATTATAATGTTAGTGTGTATATATTGTAAATAATGATTACTTTAAGAAATTGAGTAATAAATGATGACTGACTACTGAGCTTCTGAAAGCAGGAGGAATCCCTCTATAGGGAGGGTTTCGGAAGCTTTTCTACTCGGTCCTGTTCTCTGGGAGAACTTTTATGATTTAAACTATTTATGACAAACGTTTCAGCCGGCGTACTATGACTTAGTGTTTTTTTTTATTTTTCCCCCACTCCAGTAACCTCCCAATCCTACACACCCCGCGGGTGCGTGCGCCCTGCCGGGGCTGCGGGACTATTCGAAAGAGATACCGCGGCCCCGAAACGTATAGGGCGAGGAAGGAACATGGATGGGTTTTAGTCAGTAAAAGTCTGACACTCTCTCCCGCTCCGTCCAGAGTGGGAGAAGTTATTTGATGATTCCCATACGAAAAAAAAATAAAAAAAATTTGCGTGAGCCCACGCTGGGTTTACTTATCAGTCATTCGAGATCTTTTGAACAAGATGGCAACCGATCGGCGTAAAAACACTACCTAAAAAAATGCAACGTTACCTACCTCACGTCTCTCTCGCGCACGTCTGCAGATGAGTGACGACGGAGAGTAAGAGACGCGGTTAGATCCGAATATACGGACGAAACGTTAGGGAGTAGGCCCTCCGATATAGAAAACTTAGTTTTCGCTTCTATCGGCAGTTCCCAAAGAACTGCACCGCGTGTTGTTTTTTAAGGGCCTAAACCCTCTTTGGGATATTATCAGATAATTTCGCTGCAATTTCTGGATATAAAACTATTTTAAGTAGATAGAATAGAGCCATAACACCAGCTTTCATATAATTTTCACTTAATTATGCAAAAACCTGCAAGTTTTCCTCAGACTGCAATCTACATTATGCAGAAGGGCACGTGTTAACTCACACGTACTACTTCGTATTATTATTTTAATATAAAAAAAACCTAGGCAACCTAAACCGATACAAGACTTATTTTGAAGTACTGTAACTGAGACATCTAACTTCAAAGCTAACGCATTTCAAGTTTCCATTTCTGTCACTAAATTATTCAAAGAGGTTAGCTTTTGAGTGACGGCTTCAACTACTTTGTTCTTTCCGTATTCCATATTTTCTACTAAACGTATTATTTTTCATTCGGGACCCTGACACTTCAAAGAAGTCGAGTCAACCTAGGCTTATAATGATACTACAGTTCTTAAGTTCTTAATACCGGGGTATAAAAAGGAGGATTATGACTTTCCTATGTTCAAGGGCGATGGTACGTAGTGTATTGGGTATCAAGCTCAGTGACCAAATTCGCAATACCACAATACGCTCAAAAACGGGAATCGCTGATGTGGGCAATAAGACTGCTGGGTTGAAGTGGGAGTGGGCAGGCCATTTCTGTAGAATGCATCGGGACCGATGGGCCAAAGGCGCCACTCAGTGGGTGCCAGAAGACGGGCATCGTCGCCGAGGGAGGCCTAGAAAACGCTGGCGTGACGACTTAGAAGCGTTTGCGATAGATTGGCCTGAGAGAGCCGCACGTTGAGAGGAGTGGAAAACTAGGGGTAGGCCTTTGCCCAGCAGTGGGACAACACAGGCTAATAAAAAATGTTCAACCACTGATACTCCATTGAAAGAAATGGCATCGAATGGTAATCACGTACATAATGACAAATGATTAACTGGTGCTATTTACGAATTTCTTTCTACTTAAGGTTGCCTAAAACACTAATAAATAATATATAAATGTATATTTAAATGAAATCTGGCGGGTTTTGTAAGAATGGCAATACGATAATGTCATTATATCACAATTCTATTACGAGACCATTGATTGAGCTATCAATGATCGACCATTATAAATTTAGCAGGTTACGAATTTTAAGCAATGACAATGGGATCATATTGTAATAACTAATTTATAAAAATAGCAGACTAAGGCCCCAGATGAGCTGTGGACGGTTAGCTATGGGCTAGCCGTCCGTCCGTCTAATGACGACAGGCCGTGTCGACGGCGCGTTCGTGTTCCACGCGCGCCGAGCAAGAGATGTCAGCATAAGGGGAGGGGCCCGCAAGGACCGAAGCCTGCCGGGGTTGCGGGCCTATTCGAAAGAGATACCGCGGCCCCAGAACATAAAGGGCGAGGAAGGAACATGGATGGGTTTTAGTCAAACTAAAAACTAAAACTCTAAAACTCTAATACTCCCTCCCGCTCCGCCCAGAGTGGGAGAAGTCATTTGATGATTTCCCATCCTAAAAAAAAAAAAAAAGGCCCCAGATGAGGTCTTAATCTGGTGGTGCCTGACAGTTGTTGTCGGGTTTTTCCATACGCGAATAACTTTATTTTGAGAATTTTGATGTTAGTTCTTAATATTATGGATAAACGGCGCTGTATAGTATTTTTTGCTATTCACAGTAAAATGTTCTTAGACTCTTCAGCAATGCCTGAAAATAACCCGCTGTCCGCAGTCTGGAGTAACCTGAGGCCTTATTAAAAGGTTCCGTACCGTTTGACATAATAACAAGATTTCTTACGATCACATGGCCTAATTTTTTTCACACATTTTTTTTAGTATAACGATGAAATGATATAATGAATGATTGATATAATTTCAGTTTACCTAATTTTATATTGTTAATTAACATTTTCTATAATGCATATTTGAACTAATATTCAGTTAGTACAAAATTTAGGTAGTATATTATTTCATATCTATCGTAACTTATAATATAATTTGAAAGGAACTACTTTGTGTTCTAAAAATAAAACCTCCTTCGCTAGCATGACTGCTTCGCAGAAGGAGGTGACGGCTTCCCATTCCGTCTCGCTCCGGACCATGAACTGAATCAGGGCCGGACGCGAGAGGTCGCCGCCGCCGATCGCCGCTACGAGAGCACGGCGGTGCTTTGCCCACGCAGGGCAGACTTCCACCGTGTGCTCCACCGTAGAACAGTGACCATTAGCGCGCATTACTGATTCATCACAGAATTTTGTCTGAAAAAGTAAATATGAAAATTTGGTCAAATTAAAGTTAGGTCAACCAAACGTTATATTGAAACAGCATTATACAATTATTTTAAATTAACGTTTTACTAAATGTTATAAGAGTAAAAGAAGTTTATATGACATTTGTGACATTAGATCACATGAAATTAGGTTATTTATTTTATAGCATATGAAAATTATATGATGTGAACATTATTGCAAGTGAAAATATAGTACCTGTTATACACACCCTTATTAAAACTGGCGAAGAAGGACAGTCCCTAAAATACAGTAGCAAGACCATTAGGTCCGTGCTGTGGTCGTTCTAATCTGTACTCTAAAGTATGGAAAAATTAGAGGAAGTTCTACTTCTAACGTTTTTTCATCAATCTTCCAGCCACATCTAAATTTCCCACAGTCAGTTAAGCACCTTTTTTACACCAATAGGGCTAGTTGTGGTCAAATGCAATACGCAAATACGCGTTTGGCCACAACTCGCCTAATGTGATGCGATGTCGTGGCCTAGAACTTTGATCGAGAAACGGAGAAACTGGCAGTGAATTCCACAAACTGGCGGTTCACGCCATAAATGTGAATGGTACAGTATCTTTTCATGAGAGTGGTACCACTGGGCAAGGGGGACCCCTCCTACCCTCCACACCGCGTAAGTTGACTACCATCGCATGCATTTCACGAAAAATAATGCGTTTTATTGTAAGCAGTATGTTCATTTGACGATAATTCGAGAGTTTACAATATCGCTAGAGAGATTACAATATAACGTATTTGACAAGTTTACGGTGACATATAGACCTAGTCTATGCTTTAAATTACGTACGATGTGACGGATGATGTTGTCGATTCGTTTCAAGCATCGAAATGACATGAGATATAATAGATAAGCGTAAGTATTTACTATTATATTTACGCTATCACATTAGGATAGTTTCAGTAGAGGAAAATAAACCATGTTCAGGCGTGCTGTATTCATACACCGTTGTCTATAAATATCTATGTATATCTGAGAAAAGTGCAGTAAACTGTGGTCATTTCTCACAGGGATCTAAATTATGTTATTTTTCTTCATTTTAAATTCATCAAAGTTTACTGCCATTACAAATTCCAATCTCAGAAGATACCACGGTAATGTTTTAATAAATTA
This sequence comes from Xestia c-nigrum, assembly GCA_916618015.1. Lineage (NCBI taxonomy): Eukaryota > Metazoa > Arthropoda > Insecta > Lepidoptera > Noctuidae > Xestia > Xestia c-nigrum. The sequence goes on from OU745259.1 coordinate 18,050,714, forward strand.
TGCCGCCCGTCACCGCCTGACCGTGTTATTATAATTAATAATTCAATGAACACACATTAATAATGATCACATAATGCATTAAGAGGAAACTGTTCTACAATTGAGACTGTCATATTGTACACAAATAGAAACAACCTTGATAACTTGGTAATATACTTATTCGACAATAGGTCAGCCCAGAGTTGCAATGAATTCTTTAGTGTTGAATATTAGAACAGTCCAAACATGCGGAAGAAACTCTGTGAGGACTGTGAGAACTTCATCTAACCTTGGAGCATTAGGTAATTCTAGAGGAGGAATAAGCTGATGGTCAAAATTTTGGATGTGACGATCTACACCAGCTGGACTTTAGAAGTCGAACGAAGAATTGATACGGGCATTCATCAATATTTATTTTTTTTTGATTACCCTTTTACCTGCATATAATATACAGAAGGTGCGATAATCATCATGCATCCAAACCGTAGGTATTCGACAACGTGTTTCGCCCCCGCAGCCGACATCTCCTGAAAATGGTCATGCCCTCAAATGACAACACCCTTCACACAGCCGGAGAAAGATCATCCTAGAGTGATTCAAAAGGGAGTTCACGACCCTCAGCATTGAGGAACGCGATCCAAAGAGAAGGAAACCAACACGATAAGGCTGAAACCATAAACTGAAGGATGACCCACGCAGCACGCTAGACCGTACCGGGTCCTATCCGAGAGTCGACCGTAGCACAATCCATTGTCCGTAGCTCTGTAGCGGCTCGGAAGCGTGAGTATGTCCACACAAAATTGCACGGTCGACACTCGGCTCGGACCCGACACGGTCTAGCGTGAGTCGAGCTTTATGCCGGAAACACACTTACGTGGCGTAGCGCGCCAGAAGCATATCGGTTTCATACATTTAGTATGGTTAGACATATTTGTAGGTCGTGTCGTGTCGTGGAGCGTTCTGGCGTGGCGCTGAATGGTCACCACCGATTGGCCAGGGCGGTGGTGGGTTATGGCGCGACACGCCACACCACGTAAGTGTGTTTCCAGCTTTACTCGGTAACTGTCCGATATAGCTGTTCATCAACCTCTAACGCAGGAGGAGTAGTTAAAGTATCCAAGAGGATACATGAATCACTAAGAAAATTAGTCAATTCACTTCCTCGGGTGGTACAACACTTTTTGCTGACTACCAAAAATAATTAAAAGAAAAACAAAAAACCCGACAGCGTAAAAACTAATTTAAAAAAATAAGTGAAAAAATTAACTTAAATAAAAACTAGAAAGAAAGAAACAAGCCCAGTAGTTTAGAATTCGGGGCCACAGTCGGGGCCCATTCAAATTTTACCAATCAAATGTTCCCAAGGGGCCCCGACTGTGAGTCGTTCTGTTCTGCAGTTTTTATTTAAGTTCGTTTTTCACGTATTTTTTTAAATTAGTTTTACGCAGTCGAGTTTTTTGTTTTACTTAATTTTTTTTATTTTATACTTTTTAATTATTTGTATATCGCCATACTTAAAATAAAAACAAATCAATTAGTAAGAAAATTAGCGAGAATGATTGTTTTGTTAAACAACTTTAAATCGTTATCTATCCTAAACTTTTATTTAAAACTAGCTGTACCCGGCATGCGTTGCAATGCATTTTTTCCTACCTACCTACTACCTACCTACCTAGCTGTCTACTTCTCACCGTTTAAACCTTCCCTGGACTACGACAAACATTTTAAAACCAAAATCAGCTCAATCGGCCCAGCCGTTCTCGAGTTTTAATCAGACTAACGAACAACAATTCATTTTTATTTATATAGATGAAAAATGATAAAAGGAACCTAAAGATGATTTTAAAATACCTTTTCATCCCCCCATCTCGGAAAGAGTATTTTTGCTCTTCGATATCTGAGTGCAAAAGCCGTTTTTATCGTCATGAGGGTAAAGTAAATTTGAATTTAGAACATCGTGTGCACTAAGTATGTGAATTCAAAACATCATTAAACCTATTTACTTCTACCTCTATGGTGCCGAATTTATCGAACATTTTTTTTTAATTTGTTAAGAACTCAGACTCGGAACCTTCTTGGTGTACTTTTTTTTTAATAGATATGTTTTGCGCGCGCCATTTTCTTTTCGCGTCATATTGTTAACACCTTAGGTTAAAAACAAGGAATCCAACTCGAAAACAATTAAGTAGTGAAAAACCTAAAATTACCACTCATTATCTAGCGACGAGGAAGTTTATTTGACGCCAAAAGAATTAACTGAATTTGTTAACAATGCGCATTTTTTTTGCGGTTATTCATTTCCTCGCTGAGGTGGGATGAAAAGTTACGTGTTGCACTCGAGTGCAAAGATTTTTCACCTCGTGCTCTTTTGATTCCCTCGCTAACGCTCAAGATTCTAAGTTTTGAATCACTCGCTTCGCTCGTGACTCCATTTTAGAATCTTTCGCTTGCTTGGTCATCAAAATTGAGCACGCGGTTAAAAAACAACTTTGCACTCTTGTATAACAAATAACTATTTCATCCCCACATCTCGGAAAGAGTATTTTTGCTCTTCGATATCTGAGTGCAAAAGCCGTTTTTAGGGTGTTCGTCTTGAGGGTAAAGTAAATTTGAATTTAGAACATCGTGTGCACTAAGCATGTGTATTCAAAATATCATTAAACCTATTTACTTCTACCTCTATGGTGCCGAAATAATCATACATTTTTTTTTTTGTTAAGAACTCAGACTCGGAACCTTCTTGGTGTACACTTATATTGTCACTTATCTTCCGTGATTATTTGTTATTTTGAGCTCCCGATAACAATAAAAGTTTAGTTTTAAACCGTGAACGCCTAAAACAGTGTTCTTGGTGTACTTTTTTTAATATATTTTGCCCGAGCTATTTACTTTTGACGTCATATTGTTAACACCTTAGGTTAAAAACAAGGAACTTGAAAATAAGTGAAAAACCTAAAATGACCACTCATTATCTAGCGACGAGGAAGTTTATTTGACGCCAACAGAATTAACTGAATTTGTTAATAATGCGCATGTTTTTTGCGTTTATTCATTTCCTCGCTGAGGTGGGATGAAAAGTTACGTGTTGCAATCGAGTGCAAAGATTTTTCACCTTGTGCTCGTTGATTCCCTCGCTAACGCTCAAGATTCTAAGTTTTGAATCACTCGCTGCGCTTGTGACTCAATTTTAGAATCTTTCGCTTGCTCGGTCATCAAAATTGAGCACGCGGTTAAAAAACATCTTTTTACTTCTCATGCTCTAAAAGTACGCCGTTATGGCCCTACGAAGCGGGATTAAAGTGACCGTTTATTCCCCTAGGGAGTAAAAAGTAATTTAAAAATGGAACGATCTTTTACTCTGAAACATGGTCACATAAGAGTAACTTGTCAAAGGTTTTATGTAAATTTCGAATTGGCATGCAAATAGAAAGCGGTTTATTGAAAAAAAAAACAAATGAACTCTTCAACGCAAGAAAAATTTATGGTTGTTTGTGTGCATCGTTGATTTTGAAAAACAATGTATCTGTTGCAATATAGCCGCTGCAGTAATGTAGGTACTAATTATCTGTGGAGTGTGGATCATCTTCATTGCGAAAATTTTGAAAGTTTGTGTTGTGTTTTCAATGGTTAATCTGTGACTGACTCACTGACCTGATAGAAGAAAAAACTGACCGCTCAGTTCAGAATTTTTGTCGAGTGTAAATTTGTTCAGTTTTAAATGACTATTTTTCTCGCACTCGAAGTGAAAAGTACAGTTTGCACCTCGAGACTAAACGCCAATATAATATTCCCTCGCTTTCATTGCCTCCCTCGCAAGCTCGGGAGTCAAACCACCTCGAGTATATAATGGCTTCGTTTAGTCCCTCGTTATAAAATATACTATTGCACTCTTGTATAACAAATAACTATTTTTAATTTGACAATATGGCGCCCGGTTGTCGCTGTGGTGAATTTTGATTACTGTCGACGAATCGATTGACGTAAGAATTAGCAAAATTGGCCTACGCATTTGGCCTGTAGAACGCCACATAGAAACAAACATACATACATACATAGACTGATAATAAACACATTACCCTCCTTTGCGTCGCGCAGTCGGGTAAAAAGTCGATGACAATTTAATTATTCCATTTATACCTACCCTACTGTCCAGTAAGTACTGGTCACAAGTATTTCACGCATCTACCTACCACCTACATTAAAAAATGAATGAGTCCTTCGAATTAATGGCCTCTGCTCTGCTGCGTGCTGATTCAAATGTTCGATGTTAGTATTTATTTTATACCCTAATGATTGTAATATCCGTGATCGACCAGTCGATTCAATAGCAAGATAATATCATATTTATACAGTACTCAACTAGAAACAAATTGTAGGAAACGGCTCACAAATGTGAAGCGTTTAAAAGAATGCTATGCAGTATGCATGCTTCGTGCAACATTTTCTGTAGTAATTGGGTTGTACTAAATGTTAGACATTTAGTACAACCCAATTACTACAGAAAATGAAAATGAAAAGACGTTGAATAGACAACAAATCAATGGGCAACATAATGCTAGTGTCAAAATGTACTAATTGCCTAGGTCCAAAATGTCATGTTGCCCAAATGCCGGCTATGATAAAATACATTAAAGCTGTAATGTTCAATTGTACAAATTGCCAAGTGCCAAAATGGATGATAATAAAAACGAATTAACCACCCTTAGTGTAGAAACAACAAACGCGGGCTGTGACGCGGGCGGCGCGGCGCGGCGGGAGCGGCTGTAACTATGTTCACAACTTCACTTGCAGAAAATGCTGTGTCGCTGGCTTGCGCCGCTCCCACTGTGTTTGAACACGACTTTTTGTATGACCAGCCGAAGCCACTATCTTCAACAAAACGGTTCAGACGGTTATGCGACCAAACTGTCTTGTGATCGAAGCTTCTGCGGGCAAAAGTCGTGATTGTGGTCACGTAGTTCACACGGTACCTTACACTCTGGTACCCCTTTACCAACTTACTTGAAAGATGACTTTGTGTTAAAGACTGACGATTTGCGAAGCCAATAACATAACACCTACCTTTTCCCACTAATGGCATTTAAAACAATCCTGTTATGCATATTATGCTATTTAGATGCACTCAGCGTAGCGAACGCATTAGATCTGCGGTAGATCTATTTAATTAATTCATGTCAGGGCTCTGATAATGTCGTTTATTTCGACAGTAGGTACCTACGTATAGGTAGCCTCTTGGTTACATAAGTGAAGTGACCCACTCTTACCACGAGTACCGAAAACTTGCACATTCTTCGTTTAGGAAAAGGGTAGAAATTCAAATTTTCTTACGTTTCAGTGCTAGGTTGTATGTTGATTAAAATATGATTCGGGACTGTAGTTTACACGTGTGTAGTTACAGAATCAAAATCATCAATTCATTATCGCCAGATTGGTTGGCAAATTCTTCAACAACATATAAGTTGAACTTGTAATTCTGATGGCAATGATGACAGCTGTCTATAAGAATTGGTGCCAATAATTGGCGCTAACCGTAATGTCTATTACGGTAAAGTGAAGCTTCACGCATCCCGCACTAAATTAATTCCCTACCCCTGATTGGATTTCCCACTCCATTGTTTGATTTTCACCATGTTGATTGTTTTGTGGACAACGATTAAATATTTTCAAACAGATCTCGGTAAGTGCCAAATTATACTTATATTATCCCCAATTTGCGAAAATCTTGACCTTCCTTAATTTTTTGATGTCATCATATTATTTTTGAGTACACTGCCATCTAGCCTAATGGTAAGGTACTATAGCAATACGCAATGAACTGCTGCCCTGATTAGTACGATAAATTACCGATATTGGCGCTAGTGGGCATGGGCTTCATTCATTCAATAATAACATTCATTCAATAGGTAGTTCTTCGCCATTAAATATTTTTATTTTGACAGACGCTCATTCACTTTGCTGTCAAACAGCTGATGGAAAGTTGTTTGCTCGAAGGAAACGATTATTTTTTTACTGTATTGCTGTGAATTGAGCTACTGAGATAGTTTTCGCATCATCATTATCGATTGCGTGGTCTTAAAAAGTTGGTGGACTTTGTGCGCTGATAACAGATACGTTATCTCGTAATTATTTTCATCATCCCTTTTTATTTACTTGTTCAGTTGCAACTTGGAACTTGATCCATTGTTGTGTTTGTGTAAATAATTTGACAAAATGACGCTGGGTGAGTGTTGAATATGTTTAAGATATTAGACCTGTATGTTATATAAGTACTGTTATCGGTTACGGTTGAACATATTAAAACCGGTTCTACAAATATTTATCAAAAAGTGGAAATAATTCTCTTTTCTGTGGGAGCGCTCTACAATATTGTTTTATTTTAACTAGAGTAGTTTTAAGACTCGATCGTAGTTAATTCTACTTCTTCTTCAGGGGTTGATGATATTTTTAAATAATTTCAGCCCAGTAGATCGCCAAAAAATCATTCTTACTAGCTCAAGCGACTCGAGCGCCATTTTTCAACCAGTTTATTCAAAGAAGTTAACCAAACAGCTTGTATTACTTATTATTACTTACCCCGACCTTACCCCTTCAAATGCCTGCAATTAATTAAAGATTTACTTGTGCCTACCAACACAATTTACTAAACTTGGCGGCCTATTTAAAACTTACAAATGCATACATAATAACAAATGTTATGCATAAATATATTTACTATTCATTCTAAATATTAAATTAAATAAGATTTACTTACATGTCATTTGCATGAATATTTATTTTAGAACAACACAAAAACAGCTATTTCATTTGTTATGTTTCATAAAGTTACCTTGAAGACACATTTATTGTATTATATCTACCTACTAATAATAATATATAAATTGACATTCTTGATGTTGATCATCGTCATAGTTTAAAATTACACTTTGGATCTTGATTAAATCCAGATTCCTATTTATCATACTTCTTGGACAGCATAACAGCTATATCAAAAAGTGAGGGAAAGTTGGAGCAGGTATATAGAGTTTACATATTTATTTAACAAAATGCATTAATAAATTGTTGCTGTCGGTTCCAACTGCCCTTTTAGTCATAGTAATTTCTTGATACCCTGTAACTTGTAATATAATTTCCTTGGCATTTTGATACTTGTACATATTTATATGATTATTATTAATCTGTTTGTAGTTTGTAAATAATGTACCAAAAAATGACAGTTAAAAACAAACCTAAAACACATTATATTTATGTAAGTAATATATTACAAACATTGACGCACCTATAATTTTTTTATCCTCTCATAATTACATCATTCCTATGACTAAATCAGTTGGATGATTTGTTACTATCACAGCTATTAAAGAATAGAAAAGCATGACTTAAGCTTTTAAACAAAAACTAACAATATTAGTCTTTGGCCGCAATAGGTTAAGTAAATAAAATAAATATTAAATACCGTAAATATGATGTAAGTTTTTGCAGTACTGCAATCATAAAAATATCCATTGTGTATACAGAGTGTAGTAATTATAAATAATGAGTATTTAGCAAATTAGTACAGTTAACCGAGAATAATCATCACAATCTTGTTACCATGGATTAAATTGATAACAATAGTATCATAGTCATTTGGAATTTAACTATAAACAAATATACTTAGCGAATTTTCATAAAACACCAAACAAAAAAAGAGGAGGTAAGAGTCAAGTCAAGTAAATCCAGTTAGTTGTTCACTGCCAAACATGAACCAGTTTGTGTTTTAAACCTGTTTTAAAAACCTTGTAGGCAGCAAAAGGACCAGTATTTTTTTGTTCCAGTTAGGTGCATGGATCTTTAGGTTGAATCTTCACAATCAACAAAATAGTGAATTGGTACCAAACATTATGTTACCTGATTCAAATCAAATGCACAAAAAAATTCCTTAAAAATCTTTTAACATCAGTTGGTAGTTATTTGATACCCACTTATTATTGCCTAATGGGCCTTTAATTTCGATCTTATCTTATGTTCTACCGAGTTCACTGACGGTCTGCCACTGTGCCCCTTATGCCAAGAGTGTTAAGGTTGAAAATTGGTTGAGGAATTTAACGAAATTCTAGAACTCCAACATTCAAGTAAAATATTCAACTTATTTTTTTGTCTTTAGCTTTTGTAAGAATTGAATGTAACTATGCAAATTCATAAGCAAATTATTAAAATATCTTACTGCTGGTGAAAATTACGGCGTCAAAAAACATGAATTTGCGTAAAAAGTGTAATGGTGAACTCTTTTGGTACTAGTTGGCTTTAAGAGTCCTACCTCTTAAAGCCAACTAGTACCAAAAGAGTTCACCTTTCACACAGTAACTAACATACAAGCCAGACAATTATATTAACATATTCAATTCTTTTGTTACAGGAATAACAAATTTGAAACCCAAATCGAGTAGTGTCGGAGAGGTAAGCCATTTTAAATATTATTTATTTATTTTTATCCACATTATTTTAACACTAGCTGACCCACGCAACTTCGTCTGCGTCACATAAGAGAGAAAAACGAAAGGAAAAAAATAAAATCCCCGTTTTTGCAACATTTTTCATTCCTGCTCCGCTCCTAATGGCCGTAGCATGATGTTATATAGCCTAAAGCCTTTCTCGATAAATGGACTTTCCACACAAAAAATATTTTTCAATTTGAACCAGTAGTTCCTGAGATTAGCGCGTTCAACCAAACAAACAAACAAACTCTACTGCTTTATAATATTAGTATAGATACTAGGTTCAGATTGAAATAACCTTCATATTGACGAGCTTTAGCATACATTGCCGCAGCATACTTCCGTAATGATTACCTACATCTAATTTCCGTGTGGTATGTTTTTTTAGAATTCGTATTTATTCAATCTTCAAATAGAAATATTAAATGTAAGTAAGTGTTTAATGTCAGAGAAATTATAGAATTATTAATTCCAAACTTACCTACCATAAAGGTCACAGACTCACAAAACATCATCGCGTAAACTGTACCTACCTATCCATAAGAAAATCAACTGCTCCTTTTCACACCAAGCATATCCGGGAAAATCCAAACAACAGAGCATTATTTAACATATCTATAAGCAAGTATTTACATGTAAATTATATACACTATTAAAGTTCACTTCTCATATCTCTGATACGGTGAAGAAAGCAGCTCAAATGTTAGGTTTCATCAAAAGAAACGCGAAATCGTTTGGGGTAAAAACTAAAATTATCCTTTTCAAGGCGTTGGTACGTTGTCAATTAGAGTATGCCAGTATAGCATGGAATCCTATGTATGTTGTACATTCGCAACGTCTCGAGAACATCCAGAGAGCTTTTACAAGACATATTGCTTACATATCCACAGGAATATCACACAGATGTCCATACGAACAACGTCTGGCTTTCTTTCAACTTGAATCACTAAGAAACCGTCGTACTGTCCATGATTTAGTTTTTCTACATAAGGTTGTGAATAGTCAAATTGAATGCGAACAGTTGCTCGATCGTGTCATGTTGTCAGTCCCATATAACCGTCCTAGACAGCCAATTTCTAGACTATTTCAACCACCAACCAGTAGAAGCAACATCGGGAGACACTCACCAATATCAAGAATGTGCAATCAATACAATGAACTCAACTCAAAATTGCCTGACTTGGATGTGTTCTTTGGTTCTCTACCCAGGTTCAAAACCCTGTTGCGCTCCCATTTGAACCAACATTTAAATAGCCTTAAGTAATTTTTATTTTTGTTTTCAGCCTTTATATTTAAATTTTGTTATTTTATTTTGGTTTTTTGTACTTTATTATTTTAAGTGTGTTATTGTAAGTCTGTTATTTGATCTCTTTTTTAGTTTTAAGTCATAGTTGTTTTATTTTGTTATGAATGTTGTGTACACCTATAATTGGTACGTACATTAGAACCATACCAAATGGACCTTTAATTATAAATGTGTTATGTATGTACTGTTGGTGCACCTATTTTAAATAAATAAATAAATAAATAAATACACTAAGCCCAGAATAAACAAAGTGAACTTGCTGATTAAAATGCATTGAAAACAATGCGTATTCAAGTCTGAGTGAGTATACATTTACTTGAAGTATTAAAGCCGCTTACATTCCAGAAGCTTCGACAAAATACTCGAATGAACGAAAATGAACCATTGACACTTGAGTGTAACATAATATAATATACACAGATACTTTTTTTTCTTATTTTTTTATTAAAAACCAAAGTCCACAGTGACCTCGTAATTCGGGATTTACAAATAAATTTGAAATAAGTACATATTTTTTTTCCAAATCACACGTTTTTATAAATACAATGCCGCCAGTATATTATGTATCCATTTTGATGATAAATTATTTTAAGCCGCTTAACGCTTTGACCATAATGATTTAACGAATTAAGATATCAACGTTATACCAACATTTGTATTTAAGTATTTTTAGAATAACAAATCATAGGAAATAAATTAGTTACTGGTTAATTGCTAGCTTTTAACTAGCCATTGGAAAACCACATTATTTATACATATATTACATATATATGCTAACAAGCTGACATTTATGTAATCATAATTTACATTAATAAATAAATAATATGATTGTTAGTTCCTCAATTTCTAACATACTTGTTCCTGTAGGTACTGTACCATGAAATCGGTACCTACAACAATGCGTTTTTAGTTTAATTACTACCTACATTGGGTTTACAGTCATATTATATACGAGGAAATTACTGGTAACAAAAAGCTATATTATAAGACAGAAATTCATCTTCAATGTTTTGTCTACTAGTTAAGTACTCAATTTGCGGTTTTCAGTTTTTAGCTTTAGTCAGAATTTATTCAACTTACGCGCTATATTGAAACATGTAAACTTTAAAATATTGGTACCTATATGTAGATACAAAATCTATATTTAAACTTGATATTTGTTGTAGGCACGTTTTCTATGTCTTGTAGCAACTAACTTGCAGAACGCTTAATGATTCTGGCATAGAACTGCAGAATACGCGTTGCTAATACATTCCGTCACTGTCCTTGGCCTTGCGTTAGATAATAATTTGAAATTGTGTTTGCTAATTCGTAAAGTAGCATGAATAGTCAAGATATTCATGCTTCTTTACGAATTACAACATTTTGACACATTAGATGAATAAAACAGCCGATCCGCAAATAAAGACTTTTTGGTCCTTAAGGACGCACTGAAAGAATGTTATGTGCTAAAGGTTCCTAGTCTTACTCCTTAAAAGTCCTACGACCCAATGTTAGTCCATATGAAACCGCGCCATTTCCGATTGTATTTACATTCTTCTCCTGGCTGTTATGGCACTAGCAATGTTATCCAACACTAACTGTGTTATAACATTAAACTAGCTAGGGAACCACCGTAGACGTTACGAGCATTGAGACATTAATACGAAAATTAAAACTAATCATCATTTATTTTTCTTTATTCGATTTTCGAACATCAAATATCGATACCCGTTAGGTCTGCAGAGTTTTGATACTGTCAACCAACTGTCTAAACTTTAGACAAAAACCACACTAATAATACTTTAGACTCTATTTTTTGTCCAATTCCGAAACACAAAACCATAAACTAACCAATCTTTTTTTCTCAGTCTGTCCAAAAGGCAAGAGACACATTCAACCGTGGCGTGACCCGGCCCATAAAATGGCGTCTTCAGCAGCTGAAGAACCTCCTTCGGATGTACGAGGAAAACCGCAACGCTATGATCGAAGCTCTGCACAAGGATCTGAGGAGGAGCAAGATGGAAGCTGTACTGCTGGAAGTTGACTACCTGATCAATGATCTGAAGAATACTATTCATCATTTGGAGGACTGGGCTAAGCCTGAGAAGGTGAGTGATTTTAGTCCAGGAATTTACTCGACGACCCGAATGGCGCAACGGTTGTGAAGCTGCCTTAAGTTCTTAGGGACCCGGTTTCGAATCGCAGTAGGAACAAAAGTGTGTGTGGTGAGCATGGACGTTTCTTTCCGAGTCATAGATATTTACATTTATAATAAGTATTTTACAACAAAAACAGTATCCTACATAGTATCTATATCAACTTTCTGGTGTCCACGACACAGGCCTATGTCGTCATAGGCTTCCCCTTTTTTCTACCACATTTCCCGATTCTGTTTCCTTATCCAGGTGTTTCCCGCGACCTTTAAGATGTCGTCGGCCCAACGGGCTTTACAAGTAACAAACTTAATTTCGTAGGTAGATTTATTTCGTATACACATCTTTTTCAATTTATTGAGTGTAATTTTGTAAAGGGCCAAACAATGTTTCTAAGTTAACCTGCTAAGGCTGCAAATGTTAATAGCTAGTAGGTAGGATAATAAAAACGTATTAAAGAAACAATATACGTTGATCACAACGTGAAAACTCTACAAAATTAAATCGTTAACATTAAAAATAAGTAATAAAAACATCATCATCTGAATGAATTGATTGTTATCTTGTACATATTTTTCATTCGTGAGAAAATGCTCATTATTATTTTAAATGAAAACAAAGAATTGCATGCACTTAATCATTTCAAAAAAGCAAAACAACCGTGCACCTGCATACATTTTCCTATCGTTTCTTTAAAACATAAATAACAACGTGTCTCGTTACCTTTATTTTAGAAGCACTTCGCCCAGGGGCGGACTTCCCTATAGGCCGAGTAGGCCTGAGCCTAAGGCGGCAAAAGTTATTTTTTTTTTAGTAGTTGCCCACGCGCCTACGTTTAAAAACTCAAAAACTAATAGAATCAGTATCTGAAATACTGATTGATACAGCACATAAGGGGGCGACAATCTTTCGTAGGCCTAATTCGTGGCGTTAGGTCAGACCAGTCAGATTTGGACAAAAAGTTGCACTTAGCTAAAACTATTGATATAAGACCTCTTAATAAAAAACAAATTAAAATCTTTTAATAGTTATGTTCTAAGTAACTTTTCAAACGCTAGTTTTGATTCAAAAGACCCTAATTTATACTACGGCACATTAGAAGTTTGCCAAGAATTCAGTAAACATGTTAAAAACAGTTAAAGTCAATTATAAATCAAATTTTAGTGTATGGGCCACTGTGGGAATAAGAAAAAGCAGAGATAATTTGTACAATTTATATCACGAAAAATCTCTAACCTCAGATCAAGTTTTCCGTACTTATGTTAAAAATTATTCAAAAATATTCAATAGTGTCTGCGCTCAATCAAAATAACAAATAATAATTAAGAAAATTAATATTTCTAATAATAAAATAAAAACAGTGTGGCAGGCTATTAACAAAGAAACTGGTAAGACACAACAACGAGATCAGAACGAATTGTCCTTGAAAATAGATAATCAGACCATCAACCAAACAAATCGTGGGAGAAGTCCCACGATGCCATTGGCATATTCTGTGATCTCTCTAAAGCGTTTGACTGCGTCGACCACAACACACTGATGTCTAAATTACACCACTACGGAATTCGTGGTCAAGCTGCCGATCTGGTTCTATCTTATATATCAAACAGGCAGCAAAAAGTAAATGTAAATGGGGCGACGTCCTCCGGGTCTATAGTCAAGATAGGCGTGCCCCAAGGTTCAATTCTCGGTCCTTTGCTATTTCTTGTTTACATTAATGATCTCCCTTACATGATGGCCAAATTATCAGATATAATTTTATATGCTGATGACAGCTCGCTAATTTTTAAAATAAATATTAAAGATACGAACGTCCTAAATATCAACGACTGTTCTCTCGAAATGGTTTGCTGCTAAAAATCTTTTATTGAATGGAAGCCAAACTAAATGGTTCTCCTTACCAAATGTACCACAATGTGATCTTAATTTAAATCCTGACATCAATAACTTGATGTTATAGCGGAAACTGTATTCTTAGGGATTACTATCGATTCAAAATTGCAGTGGGGCGCGCGCATTAGAACTCTTTCGGTTAAGCTCAGCTGCATATGCAGTAAGGAAAATAAGGCAGTTAACGGATGTAGCCACAGCTAGGTTAGTGTACTATACTTATTGATGTTAATAATATACTTTAATGTTAATAATTTACTCCTTAATGAGAAAAAAACGAAATGTATTAAGTTTACGATACCCCACGTAAGACAAGTGGAAACTAGGGTACTAATCAAGGATGAAGAATTAAAAATGGAGGATAACACAGTGTTCTTAGGCATAACTTTGGATGATAAGCTTCAGTGGGGCCCGCATATAGACAAATTGGCAAAAAAACTTAGCTCAGCAGCATACGCCGTTAGAAAAATTCGTGATCTAACTGACTTAGAGACATCTCGTTTAGTTTACTTTAGTTATTTCCACAGCGTGATGTCGTATGGTATTCTCTTGTGGGGCAATGCCGCCGATATTCAGACAATATTTGTTTTGCAAAAAAGGGCTATTCGTTCTGTTTATAAATTAAGTCCCAGATACTCCCTCAGAGAAAAATTTAAAGAGATTAATATTCTCACTGTGCCCTCTCAGTTTATTTATGAAAACCTTTTGTACGCGCATAAAAATATTAAATTGTTTAAAAAATACAGTGATATCCACAACATAAATACGAGGAACAAACATAAATTTGTTGTTCCTGCAACGAGGCTCAAAAAAATAGGGGGTACGTTCAGATGCCAATGTATACGTTTCTACAATAAACTTCCGACCCATATTCAGGCACTAAGCCTAAATAAATTCAAATTGTTTATAAAACGAAAGCTCTGCCTGAAAGCCTTCTATCATGTTAATCACTATCTCGAAGATAAAAAGGCTTGGGATTAAGCTGCTCCAATTTGCTCTGTGAATGTTGAAATTTCGGACTTCGCTTGTTTATTATTGATTCCTTTAACTTTATACACTGTGACATTGAATGATTTGACATGAATACTTAGTTCAGTATTTTATTTTTATTTTATTTTTTTACTTTACTTATTTTTATTTTTTATGTGTGTGTTTATTTGACATGAATATTTACTTGTGACTGTCATGACATTTAATGATTTGACATGAATACTTAGTTCAGTATTTTATTATTTTTACTTTATTTTTTGTTTATTTTATGTGTTGTATTTGACATTTAGTTTTTTATTGACATTAGTTTTTGTAAATTATTATTTATTTTATTTAATAATTGTGAATGTGAGGACCTTGTGGGTCACTTTTTGTTGTTTTTTTTCCCACGACTGTCTGGCAGTTTGAGTACTATAAGCGACCTACCCAAATGTCCTTTCTTTCGTATTGTTCGTCGTTTCGTTGAGCTCCTTGAGTTAAAAGTCGAGCTACACGATAACTGACAAATGCTTGCACTGACTGGACAGGTCCACTCAAATCTGTATGGTTCTTTCTTCAAAAGACCATCTCAGACACTAATCTGCATAGTTCTCATGTAAGTTGAACAAGATTGTCTGGACTTTAAAAGAGACTATGACCTCTGAGTTTGTTTCGGCTGTTTCTTCTCAGAGTAGTCAGGTACGAAACACCGGCCCCATCTAGTTTAAAAAAATAAGGACGTGTAAAAGTGTTTGTGAAAACCAATTTGCAAAATAAATATCATTTATCATTTATTTCCACAGTATTATGTCTTACGGCATCCTGCTGTGGGGCAAAGAGGGCAATCCGCGCGATTTCTAAAATGGGTCCTCGCGAGTCACTCAGAGAAAAAATAAAAAAGATCGATATAGCGGATATACTAACTCTGCCCTCACTTTATATCTTTAATTGTATTTTATATGCCCGCAAAAATCGAGAGCTTTTCAAAATAAGAAGCACCCTACATAATAAAACCACACGCAGTTAACATGAAATTGTAATACCTAAATTCAGATAAACAAAAACTACCAAGTCTTTTATTATCAACAGTATACGCTTTTATAACAAGTTGCCAAAGTCAGTTACAGAACTAACCGGTGGAAAGTTCAAAAACTATATTAAACGTGAGCTTATGAAAAAAGCATATTACAAAATCAAGGACTACGTTGATGACAAAGAAGTTTGGCTATGATTCCTTCTGCGCATACGGCATCCCTGGTAGCTCATAAACGGCACAGATTTGTGGATGTCTCTAACTATTCTCAATCTCATTTTTCGTTTTCTTTTGATTCAGATTTTTACAAACTATTGTACTATTGTTGTGTTGTATTGTACTATTGTATTGTGTATTGTTGTGTGTTGTATTGAACTATTTCAAATCATTTTTCTCATATTTTGCTCAGAATAGTTAAGAGGGTGGACAGTAATCCACCTAGCTGAATCGAGGTCGGATTGGAAGCGTTTAGGAAGTCAAATTCTATCATAATCATTTTAGTTTCGTCACCCTCCTCGGTTTTCAAGGCCTCGATATTGACCGAGTCATCGACCAATTTTCCGTGCGTCATTCTCGTATGCATTCATTAGCTTAAGTACAAGGTCCATATTCGACTTTAGCTTGTATTTAAATCAGACATAAACAATAAACGCCGGTCTTTTGCATCGGATCGAGGTGTCAACCGAAAACCGTGCGTAATCCCTAATGGACAAATCCTTAAATGGCTATAACAGCCGTTTGGATCAAACTTCAGGTTAAGCAGTGCTTGCCTAGTATGATCTTTGGATGGGTATCACCCATTACATACCGAGTTCCCCGGCTGTAATTAATAGTTCTGACAGTCTTTACAGGTAGGCCTAAAGTCTAAGTAATAGTCTTACCACGGGTTAGAATAGAATAGAATAATCATTTATTCGCTAATGGACAGCGCAACACAAAGAGCAGCACATACATATAAATTATAACAACAAACAGCTTAACAATTAATTAAAACAGCTCAACTGCGCTGAACATGCCCCATAACGAAAGGGTAGCCAACTCAGCATATGCTATCCTCTCTGCTCAGTACTAAACTTGGTTGTGGAGGTCAGATAGGCAGTTGCCCCATTTAAAATACTGGTATGCTGCATCTGCATCTGGAAACCGACTCCAACATAGCTGAGAAAAGGCTAGGCAGATAATGAGCACATTAAATTGATACTAACTTCAACAATATTGAGGGCTTTAGCCAAATTTTTGTTTTATACATATTGATATTGTTTTTTTTTACTAGGATAAGGCAGGAGAATGGTGATAAAAACATCTACCTAACGCATAACATCTTTTATAGTTAGCTATATTTTGTCTAAGTAGGTCACAGAAATAATTATTTCTGTGAAGTAAGTAGGTATGTAGACCACCCGGATGGCGAAGCGGTAGTGAGGCTGCCTTGCGTTCTTAGGGTCCCGGGTTCGAATCCCGGTAGGAGCAAATGATTGTGTGCTGAGCATGGACATGAACAAACAAAAAATAAATAAATACAAAATTATAGTATCTAAATATGTAGCTTATGAACTACTAGCTTCTGCCCGCGACTTCGTTCTCGTGAATTTCCCGCTTGCAACATTTCTTATTGCTGCTCCGCTCCTATTGGTCATAGCGTAATGTTATATCCTCGATAAATGGACTATCCAACGCAAAAATTTTTTTTCAATTCGTGCCGGTAGTTCCTGAGATTAGCGCGTTCAACCAAATAAACAAACAAACTCTTTAGCTTTATAATATTTTTAAGGGCGCTTATTTAATTAAAAGTCAACGCCTCTTAAAAGTATAAAGTTTATTCGGATAACACAAATCGTTACACACACGTATACATAAAACTTAGACAATACAATTAGAATTACGATCATCATCATACAAATATGGCGTCGCGACTGCGGGTCGCGGAGGATCGATACACACGTCTGAACTCAACGGCGATCGGGGCTCTCTCTCCGTCGCACCGGCGACACATCCCCCGCGTTAATATGAGGTGCGCGGGCGGCGGTGGAGGAGGGGTTGCGCGATGTATCGCGCACGCGCCGTGCGCCGCGCAACGACCACAGTGTAGCAATGCCACAGACTAATCAAAAATATATTTCACGCGTTACAATCTCCCCCTCTAGCCTAACTAGGTGTCCTCACCGTTGGGCTAGTCCAAGTATCTGCGCGGCCGGCCACGTTTACGTTTCTCGCGAACGGGCGCTTCTACCTGACCGGCAAAAGGCGTGAGGTGCGAAACGTGGTACTTCCCTACATTTGTCCCGGTTTGTAGGTTCTCAAGAACGTAGGTGGTTGGGCTCATCACCTTCCCTATTTTGTATGGGCCGTCACGGCGCGGAATGAACTTAGCGGTCTGGCCGCGGCCTGCGTCGTTAGGTCCCTGGGTTTTTAGCAATACTAGGTCGCCTACCTTATGCTCTGGTGGCGGCCTTCTCTTCTGGTCAGCATTCTCCTTTTGGACGGTTTGCGCCTTCTCGTGTACGTCCCTGGCTTCGTCCAGGGTAGCGGCCATCTTCTTCAAATAAGGCGTGATACTGGGCATGAAGTTGTCGTGTTCGACGATAGCCCTCATGTCTATCGCGGAATCGGAAGGAGCTCGTAACTCTCTCCCGAAGGTAAGTTGTGCCGGCGAAAACCCTGTGCTACTGGTAATCGCGGAGTTCATAGCAAACCTGATTGCGGCGAGGTGCACGTCCCACGTGGAGTGGTCGTGGCCTACGAGCATCGCTAATTGAGGCTTGAGGTCCCGGTTCTTCCTCTCTATCGGATTGGCTTCAGGATGATAATAGGGTGTGAGTGACTGGCTGATTCCTAGTACATGGCATACCTGCTGCATGACCTCACTCACAAATTTCACGCCGTTGTCACTGATTAGGCGGCGGGGTACTCCATACCTGAGGAACACTTCATTGGCGAGTGTCTGTGCACATTCGACGCTAGTGGCATTCTGCAACGGAAACAGTTCCACCCAGCGCGAGCAGACATCCTCGACGATAAGTACCCACCTGTTCTTCCTAGGTGTCTCTATGAGTGGACCAAATAAGTCTACAGAAACTACCTCAAATCGCCTTGACACGGCGGGGGTTTGCAGGAGTCCCGCTGGTTTGCGGTTATCGGCTTTATACCTCTGGCACGGTACGCACTCTTTTATGTAGTTCGCGACAAACGTGCGCATGCCAGGCCAATAATACCTTGCACGAACGCGGCTTAACGTGCGCTCCACGCCGAAATGGCCGGCTGTCGGCGCGTCGTGGAGGTCAGTCATTACCTGCCTGCGTTCATGTTCCGGCACAACTAGGCAGCAGTCCTCTCCATCGTCTGCCTCTAAGCTGTATCTGTAAAGGATACCGTCGGAGATGGTGTATCCGCGGTCAGACCATGGTCTCCCCCTAGAGGGTTCGTCGGCCTCCATGTCCTCGACAATCTTACGAACCTCTGGGTCCAACAGCTGATTGCTGCGGATATCGCCACTGCTTCTCTTCGGCATGTCGATGATCGTCATGCACAGATCACACTCGTTCTGGTCGTCCGAACAAACGGGCCGCGACAACGTATCTGCAACCACGTTCGCGCGACCTGGTGTGTATTCGATGCAGAGATCGAACTCTTGCAATGTTAGGGCCCATCTGGCCAGTCGACCGCTAGGTGACCTCTGGCTCATCAGCCACCTCAAGGGCTGGTGGTCCGTCCTAACGGTGACCTTCGCAGTTTCTACATAACCGCGGAACTTAGCGAGTGCCCACACGACGGCTAGAGCCTCTCGCTCTGTCGTGGAGTAGTTCTTCTCGGCACTAGTGAGGAGTCGACTCGCGTACTCGATTGGTCTCTCGTCATGTCCCTCCCCCTGCATCAGAACAGCTCCAAGGCAATATGCACTGCTATCAGTGCACAGGACGAAGGGTTTTGACTCGTCCGCCTGACGGAGAATCGGGGCGGACACGAGGAGAGACTTAATTCGTTCGAACGCCTCCTGTTGCTCGGCGTCCCATCGCCAAGCACTCGACTTTTTCAGGAGGTTAGTCAGGGGTCTCGCGATTTCTGCGTAATTATTAATAAATCGTCGGTACCAACTGGATGTCTGTAAAAAGCACTTCAAGTGTCTTATGTTCTGCGGGGCAGCCATGTTGTCTATAGCAGCCGTCTTGTCTGGATCCACCTGGATTCCGCCTGGCACGATAACATGACCTAGGAATTTGACAGACTCCCTCGCAAAGAAACTCTTGTCCCTATTGACCCTTAACTTAAACATGGCCAGTCGCTCGAAGACTGCCTCCAGGTCTGCCAGGTGCTTCTCGAAGGGTCCTGGTGATAGCAGGACCAAATCGTCGAGGTACGCCAGGAGTTCAACTTCTTTCAGGTTGGACCGGAAGCGGTCCATCATCCTCTGAAAAGTGGCTCCAGAATTCCTCAAACCCATCGGCATCCGCTTAAATCTAAAGGTACCAAGTGGTGACGTGAACGCAGTCTTATCTTGGTCCTCTGGGCAGACGCTCACCTGGTGGTAGCCTGATCGAAGGTCAAGAGTAGTCATATACTCACTGGTTTTGGCAGCGTGCAGGATATCCTCAATACGCGGAAGGGGGTATCGGTCTGGCTCGGTCACCGCGTTAAGCTTTCGGTAATCTACGCAGAGCCTTAAACTCCCGTCTTTCTTACCCACAAGTACCACGTTAGAGGCCCACGGTGATTCGCACTCTTCGATGACGTCGTCTCGCAGCAGCTTATCAATCTCCTTCTGCAAGGCATCTTTTTTATTCTGCGACATCCTATATGGTGGACAAGCAATGGGTTCTTGCTGTGGACTCACCTTTATGCGATGTGTGGCGAACTCTGTTGCCGGTCCGTTGCGCTCAAATTGCGGCGCGCGGCGCTCGATAAAAGCGTTAAGCGTCTGCCGTTGGTCGGGGGTTAACTCGCAACCTTCGTCCGACCGCAACGATAGCTCGTTGGTTGAGGCGGCGTGCAGCAGGTTCGCATCAGTGGAATCAAGCGTGTAAGTGTAAACTAACTCATACTGTCTCGGACTGTCCGAGAACGACCAAGTGCGTCCGGCGACGTCTATTATCATGCCGGCCCGAGCCAAGAAATCTACACCTAACAGCGTCCTAATATTATCACCGGGTAACACTAAAAACTGGGACGTTATTCTACGGCTCGCAATAGTAACGTCTACCTCGGCTGACAACAGGTCTCTCCACCTTTGTGTACCATCGGCTAGGCGTACTAAACATTTCCTTTCGATAAACACAACTCCTGAGTCTGCTAGGAGTCGGTGCAATAAGGGGCTCGCAATACTATGGGTGGCGCCGGTATCTACAATCGCCACGCCGTTACGGCCCATAACGCTAATATTTATCATCGGGTGATCGTCGCGCGTACTCATATTTGTTATATTTACGCACGGAGCGTTATCCCCCGTACTAGGGTTACAATTGTTTATACTACTACTCGCATGACAACAAGAATCTACTTCGAAATTGTTGAAAGATGTTTTGTCGTCCGGTTTCGACACTGGTTTCGCGCAAGTATCACATTTCGACCTCACGACTCCCTGCCTACCACAACCGTAACAACGTACCTCTTTAGGCGTAGAGTCGCTACTACCCTTATTGGTAATTCCTAACTTTTCCCGATTACGACAATCGTCGCTGACATGCCCAAATAACTTGCAATAGCTACATTGAGGTCTATTTCTGTGGTTGCTACGCGACGCACTCACGCTCGCGGCACTCGAACTCGATCGCGTGAGATTGCGGTCGGTGGTAGTCGCCACCGGTGGTGTGATTTGCGGGGCCGAATTATTTTTATTTACAAATTTTACCTTCATTTCCTTGTAGGTATCCTCCGCGATCCTCGCCTTATAGAATAGGTCGTCTAAATTACGAACACTGTCTCGCGGCACTCTTTTCACTACGCGGCGGTGCAATAACCCGTAACAAATGTCTACTTGCATCGGTTCGGCGAGAGTATACGGCAACTTTGCCATTAATGCGCGCACATTACACAGAAACGATTCCGCGCGTTCTTCGTCTTCTTGTTCTCTGGAGAACATCTGCCGCAGGGTTAGGTGCGCGGGCTGCGCCACGCCGTATGTCGCGCGGAGACGCGCGATCGCGTCCGGCCACGTGGCTGCTGACGCCTTGATGCCGCGCCACCACACGGCGGCTTCGCCTTCCAGTAGCATCGGTAACCCACGTAGGGCATGCTCGTCGCTTACGGCTGCGCACTCCTTGAAGACCTCGACGGCGTCCAGGAACGCTTCCAGGACCTCAGCGTCCTGGGATGACCCGTTGAATCTCGCGGTGCATTTTGTGAAATTCGCGTCGGTGCACAACGCGCTTGCAGCAGCGGTACTTCCGCCGGTCGCGTTGGTAGTTGGAGAGGCCCCAACTGGGGTGGAGGCCCTGAATTCGCCGCTGGATGTCATCAGCGAGTTGATGAGACTTCTGTTGGCTTCCACTTGCGCACGCGTGATCGTCTCGATCAGCGTGGATAGGAAGTCTGGGGTGACCTGGACCTGGGGAGCTGGTTGCGCTGTCGACATCGAGCCAGCGCGCGCGGCATCGTCCGCATGGCCGCGCTCGGCGACGCTCTCCTCCTCTTCAATGGGTGTGATGTTCTCGTCATCCTCTCCTCGGTGCTGACGGAGCGCTTCTCCTTTTCTCGTTATCGGCATCTTCACACACAGTGATGACAACGGTAGGCAGAACGTCCGAACGGTTTTCACACGAGGGAAGTAGGTATCCCGCACTTGGTCACGTAGGCACTTGTTCAGTTTGTAACGGTCGTAACGGTTCGGCCACTAGTTTGGGCGCCAGATTTAAGGGCGCTTATTTAATTAAAAGTCAACGCCTCTTAAAAGTATAAAGTTTATTCGGATAACACAAATCGTTACACACACGTATACATAAAACTTAGACAATACAATTAGAATTACGATCATCATCATACAAATATGGCGTCGCGACTGCGGGTCGCGGAGGATCGATACACACGTCTGAACTCAACGGCGATCGGGGCTCTCTCTCCGTCGCACCGGCGACACATCCCCCGCGTTAATATGAGGTGCGCGGGCGGCGGTGGAGGAGGGGTTGCGCGATGTATCGCGCACGCGCCGTGCGCCGCGCAACGACCACAGTGTAGCAATGCCACAGACTAATCAAAAATATATTTCACGCGTTACATATTCTTATTTATTATATAAGCAATAAGAAATGTTGCAAGCGGGAAAAAAGCTGCCGTTGAGCAGGCGATGCGTTATGATATCAAAACTTCACGCGAACAAAGTCGAGGGCAGGAGCTAGTAATACTATAAAAATACGTGACAAAGTGACAATTTATAACATCAACTGGGTCTGTCACCATTTTTTCTCACTAATATGTAAGACATTAGTGAAACTATTATGATATGTGTATGCCCATTATTTCCAAATCATCTATATTCTGGTTAGTATAATTCTTATCTGTTTTACAAACTTACTTTATACAAACGACAACGCATTTGTGCCTCGCAAAACCTGTTTATCTCGACTTTAGACTCAGCTACCTAACGGTTTTCTCAATGTCGCGACACGAATTTGATCTTTACTATAAACTTATTTATAACCACGTATCTTCTTAAATAGAATCTTTGATGTCATTATGTACCAAACTACTGAGAAATCTAGAATAATAATAAAATTTAGTACAAGTATCGAAATAGAAGAAATAACACAGCGTCAAAAAAATCATCCACATCGCTGTCAATAGGAAAAGTGCCCAGAAGGCTGGGAGCATTGCCACATTGGATGGCAATGCTGATTCTTTCACCAAAGCAAAGGCCTGTCCTCAGTTTGTAGCTGGCAGCTTTTTGACAAACCTATTTCTACCTACACTCAGTAGTAGTCATGTCTTAGATAGAAAAAACTATAGAAGCCATATTGCCATATATTCTAAAAAAAACCCGCTCTTGATTTTTTTACGTAATAAGTTAAGCTATCATAAAACTCTCGATCAAATATTTGCCAACTGGTTTTGCTTAGAAAAGCGGCAAAAACTGGCTAAGAGTGTCATCAAAATCCTATCAAGAGAACTTGCAAAACTGTTGTGTATTGGGATGTTAGACTAAACCTAGTAGAAATCGGCTTTGCCAAGGCCTGCTAACCATATAAATAAAAATATATGCTACTGTGGCTTTTGCAAAACATAAAACTGATAAATGTGGTCATGGTAGCTCGCCGGTCAAAGTGAATATTTATGTAATTATTAACAAAGAATATATGGATTACATTAAACTATTGTCTTATGTCGCTTGCACACACCAATAATAAGTATTTACATAAGTACTTAATTACTTTACTTAAGCAATTACATAAACTCATTCATCATCAGCGATTACGTTTATATTAGTAGCTGCTCGTGCAAGTTACCGCAGTGTCTCAAGACGAAAGTGATCGAAACGTGGTTGCTAACAATGGGCCTTATCAAAAGGCTTAAAGTGACCCAAAGGGCAATGGAGAGATTCTGGGGCAATGGGGCCGAAAAGTTCTGGAGTGGCGATCGCGAACCGCAAAACGTTGCGTTGGAAGACATCCCGCTAGGTGGACCGATGACCTTGTGAAGGTTCTGGAATCCGCTGGATGTAAGTCGCACGGGATTGGTCAATGTGGCGACACTTGGGGGAGACCTAGGTCCAACAGTGGACGTCTTTCGGCTGAAATGATGATAAATGATGAAGTAAATTGTAAATTATAGTTCAATTCAATTTAAATTTTTGGCCGATCACTCTCTATTAATATACAGGTCTCCTAGTTTAAGAGGCAGGGTTCATCATTATTTTGTATGCATAGACTTATTTTTGGTAGACTTAAATCTTCTGTGCACAAAAACTAAATCATATGCTTATTGTATTTTTTGTCACCTTGTTTTGAACTGTGTCTGTGTGTATTATTTGGATTAATAAACAATATCTTTTTTATTATTATAGTTATTTAAACTAAAGTAATAACTTTAACTTTACTTTAGATACGGGTATTAGACGCACATAAATGCGTCTTAATTATGAATAGGAGCGTTTAGTTAGATGCATCCAAGTGTAATTTAATTAATGAGCCTGACTGATCAGCCCAATCGCTTCAATAAACGCTATGGAACATTGGTATTGACCTCTCTAAAACTTGTGCTAAGCACGTTCAGTTTCTTTAATGAAATCCGCTCTTAAGTAGAATAAGAAAGTGAATACATAAATCTAGAAACTGCACACTTCCGTTTAACGCGTAGTTTATAACAAGTCCGAGTAATTATAGACACGCAGGTATGGAAAACTCGTCTATAATTAATTGTTTAGAACCATGATTAACAATGAACTATGTACTCGAAACTACTTTGTAGGCTCTATCGTTGACTGTAGATTAAAGCATTGCATCATTGCTTACATTTAGCTGGTGATCTCAAAGTGCAAAGCTGCTCAGCGTATAAAATGAGCAATGTTTGAAAACTAGAACGTTTATTCTATCTATGTATATTTTGTCAGTATCATAATATTACATTGCCCACTATGTCAGATTCTGTTGTAAGGTCACTGAACCCTTCATCATAAACTTGTTAATGTTTTCAACATAATCTCAACATAATCTCAACATCTAAAATGACCTTAAAAGAAGAGGGCGGGTCAGACTGGATGTGGAACGCCGAGAAAAGGGTAGGCGAACAGCTGCAGCAGTCCAACTCGCACTTGACCGATTTTTCAAAGCACACCAAAACTATTCCTCAATGACTCCAACTTAAAATCCAACAAGTAACAGTCCTGTGGGATAAACTTAATCTTAAAAGACCTTCCTTCTTTTGTTCTTTTGGATGCCAAATATATTCCGTTAAATGACTGCAAAATCGAACAGAATACTAACGTTTCTTTACTTTTCCAGCCAGAAAAAGGCCTCGTGAACATCCTAGACGAAGTGGTGATCTACAACGATCCGTATGGCGTGACCCTCGTTATCGGCGCCTGGAACTACCCCCTGCAGCTGCTGCTGCTGCCGGTGTCCGGGGCTATCGCTGGAGGGAACACCGTGGTTGTGAAGCCTAGTGAGTTGGCGGTCGCTTGCGCCGCCTTTATTGCTGAGACGCTGCCGAAGTATATGGATAATGTGAGTATTTATTTTTGGGATTTTTTGGTGCATAGCTCAAGCATTTATCTTGAACTATTCCATGTCAGTGAAAGATGTTGTTGGTCCCAATGTGGGGTTTCTAGGGGCCAACAATACGGCAAGTCTATAAGGCAATTCAGAAACCCTAACATCAAGAAGAGTAGTGATGTAAAGGCAAAGCTAGATTTTAAACTTGCATGAAAGTACCGCAACCAAATTGAACTTACCCTGCACTCTAATTGCAAAACAGACTTTTCTGTCACGATTCGAAAGATTTTGAAGGTCAACAGCGAGAATAATGCGTTGAATATTATTCAATTGACAACATTATTGACGACATTGAATTCAGATCAGCGTACCTATGGAACTTAATAACGGTATAGCTTTTTTGAACATTGGGATACGGTCAAGGTTAACCTCACTGTAGCATTGTCGTAATTATCTCCCTTCACTTAATTATTGGACTTTCAAATTACAATGTCATAAACACCAAAATTTGCTCGACTTAAACGTATTTTTGGAGCACATTTTATTTAATATAGTAATTAAGAATTACCTTATATTGTGTGTGTCCTTATTCTCAATTGAAAATAAAAGTTTAAGGCCAAAAGGATGAACAATAGTGACCTTCTGACTCCTAATAGTGGCTAATTCTCAACTCCTAGTAAAGGAGCTTGTAGCCAAATAATAGCAGCGGCTTGGGTCGATATTTAGGTGAGGTCTGGCTTGCCTAGGTTGTTCCGCGGATGGGTGACCACCCATTACCTTCCAAGTTTCCTCACTGCCCTGGAAAGCACGTTATAAGCCGTCGCGTTGATCCCGACTGACATCTGTAGATCTTTAATAGTCGTTACAGGTACTTGGCTCGAAAGTTTAACAAAGGGGTATTTCCCAGTACTAACTGGGGCTGTGGAGGGCAGATAGGTAGTCTGCAGCCGCCTCATGTAAAATACTTGTATTCAGCTGAATCCGGTTTAACTGGAACTAGATAGTGAAATCCGACGCCAACATAGGATTATTGGAAAAAGGCTAAGCAGATGATGTCTTCTTATAGTAACAAACCAGAAGAAAAGACCCCGTATTCACAAACGTTCGACTCGTTTCCAACTCGACAACTCGTATATCTGTCTTCTTCTGGCATTACGAAAACGACCGAGATAGATATAATAAGACTTTCCGAATCGGAAGCGAATCGAAGCGTTGTGAATACGGGGGCAGATCTCATACAGTGGTGCACGTGGATCGTTTGTGGTGTAAATGTTGTTGAACTTGGCTTTAATAAACAATAAAATTTTGTAGTGTTGGGTCCGATTTTGGCCGCACGCCAAAAGCTTTTTGCACAAGTGACTTAATTGTTGATTTTGAACACGTTTATAGAGCATACCATGTGAATGTAGATACCAACAAGAACCATACATTTTACCGATTTGGCGAACACAAGGCGGCTCTAGATTTTTTTGAAAGATAACATATCTTAATCCCAGAATGGTGTACCTAGTACACCCACATATACGTCAGTTATGCTTCAGTCCCCATGTAATAGCGGGTGAGCATACTAACCAGACGAAAATCCAAACTCCAAGATGCTACTACAAAAATCTTAGCAGCAACACAAGAAACACCAAAAAAACATTTAAACTGAAATGACTTATCCTCAAAATCCCACATTCTAGGATGCCGTAATCGTAGTGGAGGGCGGCCCTCAAGAAACCACAGAGCTGCTGAAACAGAAGTTCGACTACATCTTCTTCACGGGAGGCACCAGCATCGGCAAGATCGTCTACGAAGCCGCCGTTAAGAATCTCACGCCAGTCACTTTGGAACTTGGAGGCAAAAGGTACGGGAATTTGTAACTTTAAACTAGTGTTAATAGAGTCGATTTTGCTGCGGCAAAAATGATGGAGAAGGTTGGTTATTTTGTGTGTGTTCTGAATTGTTTTCGATTGAATTAAGGTTTTAAATTCTAAAGCAAAACTTAAATAAACATAGTGGCATATTAATATTCAGATACCTAGGTTACCAAACCTTGAAATGATCAGAAAATCAGATTTTAGTGTTAAGCTGTTGGTCCCGGCTGCCATTTGTAGATCTTTGACAGTCGTTACAGGAAGTCAGTGGTCCGAAAGTCTGAGAACCAGTCTTACCAGGGGCTATTGTATTACCTAGCACTAACTGGGTTGTGTAGGTCATATAGGCGGTCGCTCCGTGTAAGACACAGGTAAGACTGGAAGCCGACCCCAATAAAGTTGGGAAAAGACTCATAGGCAGATGATGACCGCATCATTTAATAACTGCAGCATTAAACAAAAAGTCGTCTTTTTATGTACAGGGTGTAAACCACCTCATCACGAAGCCGTCTACCAAGCATTCTGTACATAAAACTAAGTAACTTTACGCAAAAATTATTGCTGGGAAACGACTTTTTTTTTGGGGTGAACAATCATGTTTAGTGATAGAACTCGATGTAACGCTCTTAAAACATTGTGCTAATGAGTGTATTGAATATTACGAATGTCGTAGAGGTCTATAAAAACTTGTATTTAAAAAAAAATACTTGTCAAAAAGTTGGAACTTTGACCCCCCATATCTCCGTAACTAGAAGGTTCCCAGATATGGTGTAGGACAAAAAATGATCGCAATGACGGGGAGAACTAGTGCCTTTCGGCTTCGTTAAGAGGGGTTTTACACCTTTTATTATGTAAAAATATACCCAACAAACAACAATAGACAGATTAGATATCTGTTGTCATCAGATAATCAATTTAAATCTAGTTGTATTACTGAATGTTAGTTATGTCTGTGACGTCCAAACGTTACATAGCACTGATAACAAAAATATATGCATACTTAAATGATTAGACATAAATACCTTCATGTGATTTTGTACAGAGATTGTAGATTTAAACCTAGATTGGCTAGATGTATTGAGGATCTGTTAGGCATGGGCAAAAAATATCGATATATCTGTTATCTGTGTATATGTTTATATGTATAATAAGTATGTATTTACAAACAAAAAAGTTTATATGTAGTATATCAACTATCTAGTGTCCACGACACAAGCTTTGCTTAGTGTGGCACTAGGTGGCGCTGTGTGTTAATGTCCAGCGATATTTATTTTTTATTTTTATCTAAATTATTCCATACAATTATCGATATATATTATATTGCCGATATATCGATATTCGATATTTATTTTAGAGTAAGTATCGAATTTGTATCAAATTCTTTTTTTTTTTAAACGCACCTTTGGTTTAGTGTCCATATCTGATGACTACTGGTTTGATTAAATTGTATATAATTATTTAGGCTCATGCATCAATAAAAAAACTGTTTTCTCTTATTATTTTTCATGAAGTTTGAATAAAAGGACATGTGTTTATTATAGAAACAACTCAGAGTTACATACATTGCACACACATAATATATATAAAAAACATTGTACACACATATATACAAACACATGTAGGTAATTCTGTTTTACGAGATCAAGCTGACACTAAAGTATTCCTGCTCCATCTTCACATTGAAAGGCCCTGACATGTTTTCGCGTGCCTCTTACTCTCGTTGAAACTGCTCTTATAACTGAGATTTGTAACTTATAACGAAGTTTGAATGCTTTGGGAATATGTCTGAATAATTATCCGAAAACGGACGATATTTTCCACTCGATACTGTTTAAAAATATAGATACGATATATATCACACTGTTTTTTAAACAGTTTCAACAGAAAAACACTTATATATATAACTATAGATGTACGAGTAACAGATACAATAATGTTACCGAATCAAACTGTTACCTTTTATATGTGTTAATATGTGTAACTGAAATAATCAGTTTTACAATCAGACTTCGACTAGATTTCAGCTATCTAATGCTTATTAACCATCAATAACTACATTGTAAATTTGGCAACGCTGAGTTTACCTGTTAAACACTTATTAACACTGTTAAACCGTTTATATCTGTTACAGATATGTTACGGTTACACTTTTGTAAGTGTTTTGGGTTAAAATATTGAAAACACATTTATAAGTGTTGTGTTAGATTCTGTTACCAATTCAACATGTAACACTTATAATTCTGTAACCTTTATGAAGGTGTTTTAAGTCCCTGGTTCGAACCCAGGCAGGCGCATTACTTTGTGTAATTTCATCACCGCTGCTCTCAAAACGGTGATGGAAAACATCGTGAAGAAATCTCCTAGAACCAAAATTTCCAAGACATGTGACATTTACCAATGCGCACTGGACCCGCGTGGTAGATTAGAGCCATTTCCTCTCATAGATGACAAGTGTTGTTTAATAAACTTAACAATAATAATTATTGTAAAGTTTATTAAACAACACTTGTCATACAACTTTACAAATATGACACTTTTTAAATTGTAAACAGGGCAGGCAGGGCCCTGTTTAATAAACGTTACAATCTTATTGCCAACTCCCGATAGGATCAGAATCGTAACTGAATCGAAAATTAAAAGTTCTTAAAATGGACTTTATGTAAATGGTTACAAAGACCATTTTAAGAATTTAAATTTTTTAACGTGATTCATTTACGATTCTGCTAAAGCGGCCATTTTAGACCCTCTGGTTAAATTATCTGATAGAGAAAATGTTTAAACCGAAATATGTCAAATTTTAGGTAAAATTTATCACTTTTTTCAGTTATCCACCATGGTCATAAGTAAGTTAGTTGTAATTTTAATAAACAGAAACTTGTTTATTTAAAGACTTATGAAATACAATTACAATTTACAATTTGTAACGTTTCTATTAAGCACGGCCCTGGGTCCACCACAGACACGCTTATCAAAATTCTCATTCAATTCCAAGCGCAGAAATGGACGATTAAAATCGTTGCTTGCGATATAAACTAAGTAATCTTAATTCACCGAATCGAATATCAGAACTACAGAATTCAACCTAATCCTAATTTAATTCGAATTCCTGTATTAAGAATTTTTCAATGGATATCGCGGCAGTCTATCCATGTAAAATTCTCATATTCATCCAGTTTCATCTGGTTAGACTAAAAGCCAACCCCAACATTGTTGAGTAAAGGCTAAGCAGATGTTGATGCTGGTTTAAACACCCAAAATCTCTCCACAGCCCAGTATACATCGACAACACAGTAGACATAATGGTGACAGCGAAGCGCATCCTCTGGGGCAAGTACATCAACGCAGGTCAGACCTGCATCGCGCCAGATTACGTCCTATGCACCAAGGAGGTGCAGGACAAGTTCGTGGCTGCTGCCAGAAAGATCCTCAAGGAATGGTACGGAGCTGAGCCGCAGAAGTCACAGGATTTCGGCAGGATTATTAATGGAAGGCATTTTAGGTGAGTAACAACTGAAGTGACTTCTAAATGACCCGATAGTTGCTGTTGAGTCCCAATATTTATTGGATGTGGACATCAGCGCCACCTACCGTGTCGAACTGTAGTTAATAACCATTCAAATGGCACCATTAGTAAAAAAATATCATCGTTCAAACCGTTATTTAGGAGGATAAGAATTAAAGCATATGCCCACCAGATTTTTTTACCTTCAAAACTGCACCATTTTTCCCTTTCATTTTCATTACTATGAAACAGTGTTGAACTAAATGTAATGATACATTGCACAGATTCTCTATCCCAGAAACTCGATATATTATCATGGATAAAGGAATTGCGAGCCCGTTGCAATTCAGTAGATTCCATCTTTGAACATAGACAACAAGTTAAAAACTTCTTTCCAGAAAAATAACTTATTTTAAATAAATCGCTTTCCAGTCGTCTCCAAGCCGTAGTAGATGCAAGCAAAGACAAAATTGTTATCGGAGGATCCTACGACGCGAGCGACAAATACATTGAGCCCACAGTAATCACAAATGTCGTGGCTACGGATAAGATCATGCAGGACGAGATCTTCGGACCCCTACTCCCAATAGTACCCATTGAGAACGCTTTTGAAGCCATACAATTCATCAATGAGCGGTAAGTCTTCATTTGCAAGATTTTAGTGTTTTGTGATGTTATTCTATGATTTGATTTGAAAAACGCGGTTGTGTGTTTGTTTTGTCTAGGGTTGCCTTCTATAAAAAACAAAAAACTTCCGAAAATATACCAAATAGAAAAAAAAAAGGTTTGCTCAAACCGGTAAGCACAAATTGCCGACGCGACGCGGCTCTGGACACCAGACTGATAGATAATGCACTGAGGCTGTCGATATTATTAATCTAAAATACAATTATTCTATACGATTTTAGTTAAGAGCCCTCTTACAGTCCACTAGCGCCGCCAATCGAAAAAATGCCATAACTCGTAAATAGAATCAAAAATACAAAATGTGGTCTATTATTACTGTAGAAAAGGCAATAACGTAATTTTATAACACATTGTCAACACTTGAAATATAGCTGTTTACTTAGCTAAATCGTGCATTTGTAACAAAAACGGCCGTTTATGTTTTGAATGCACGATTTAGCTAAACAGCAATATTTCAAGTGTTGACAATGTGTTATAAAATTACGTTATTGCCTTTTCTACAGTAATAATAGACCACATTTTGTATTTTTGATTCTATTTACGAGTTATGACATTTTTTCGATTGGCGGCGCTAGTGGACTGTAAAAGGCCTCTTAAATTGTTTGCAACAGACACAATCAGTATCCATAGATATGAATAAATTAAAATTAGAAAACATTGTATGTGAAATGAATATTTTTTTAAATATTAATCATAAGTTTTACGTTTACCTACACCGCGTGCTTATTGGTGTCCACGACATGTCCTCACCGGTTTGATCGTACCCTCATATATTTGTATGGACTAATTTTACTCTATAAAATTTTTGCTGTTGTGCTGGCAACCCTAGTTCCGCTATTTTGATTTGGTCACTCTAAGCGACGGCTAGAAAGCGCGTCGCCTGGTCGCGCGACCTAGCGACCATTTAACGCATTCGCTTGGTCGCGGGCCGGAGGCGCAGTGTGCTGTTTTTTTATATGTCCGACTACACCTTTTGCAATACTGTTCAAATATATTTATTTGTCAATTTTTACTGTTACATCGATATATTGACCTTAATTTGAATATAATAATAAGCCTTTATTCCTTACGTAGCTCAGTGCATTGTGACAGTAAAAATAAACTTGTTATTTTGAAAATGATATTGTATCTATGTGTGTCCGTGTGTTTTTTGAGTGTTCTGTCACATACTTCAAAACGTGGGAATATCATCTATTGCCATTTTTAGAGTAAAAAAGAAAAATAAAATGAATTAAATACATATTAATATCATTTGAGTTGTTATGGGAACTTCATAATTAAGCCACAAAGTTATCCTACGTTACATCGTAACTATAATATTTATTCATTTAATGATAATAATTAATTATTAAAGAAGAATATAATTGTCATTTTAAAATATAAGTCAAAAGTTTTCATCGAACATGGTCATGTAATCCCCATACTGTGCACAATTTACAAGATACAGTCACTCGATATTAATATATTTTATTAATTATAATATTATCTACATGTCGACCCATTACTACCAATACCAATTAGTCGATTATTTTCATGGTGTCATCGAATCGACTGTATTTTGGCTCAATCAAGTTGCTTGAGTCTCATTTTTTTAATTAAAAGAAAGGCTAGTTCAGTAGTTTGTCTAACTTCCCAATCAAGGTTTATCATCGATTATCCTAAACGTCTATGGTATTTCCTAAATTATAAAAATATTGCTCCTTATTGTACCTTCAAAATATTAGTCGATTCGTATTTGGAACGAGAATCGTAACCGGCCTGCTGGGACTGGCCTATCATTACCAGTTACCATATTTCCATGGAAGGGAACCATAGAGGCCACGATGCCCCATCTTCACCATCCAAGGGAAGGAACCATGGCGACCATAGAGTGAAACCATAAACAATTTTCAGGGACCATCCGTTAGTGCTTTACGCGTTCAGCAATCAAAGCAACATACAAAAGTTGTTCACTGAACAAACCCGGTCGGGGAGTCTCAGTATCAATGATACTATCATGTTTTACGGCGGTAAGGACAATACATTACCATTGGCTGTTTGTGAAAATGTTCAAAACATTTATAAATTTTAACGATGTTCAATTTTAGAAAACAGATTTTCAGAGTTTGAAATTTAAATCAAAATATAGTTTGACGAAATAGTAGTGTGGCGATAATTATGGAGATGATTTGTCGACTAAACATTTCGATGAATATATCAATGTTTTAACAAGGATACATCGATTTAATTTTATTAAAATAAATTAGTAATAAATGACAATAGTGTTCCATCTTGTCAAAGGTGTGTGCAGGAATGTCTGCAACATAAATGCTGACATGATTCTGGAAAGCTTCATTATTTTGGATTTTAGACTAACAAGACCACCAAATTTCGAAGAGACGACATGCTGCCTTGATAGTAATAATAATGGAATAATACCCACAAAATTAACTCCAGAATATGTTGCGTGAGTAATTAAAATATGCGCAAACGCACCTCACTGTTTTTTTAAGGAAACGGTTGCAGCACTTTGTCCAAGAACATATAAAAGTTCAGCTTGGGATTTGTACAGTAAAGTTAGATGCAAATACTTTCTTTGGTACCTACCATAGCACATATAGCAATAAATTGGACTAGTTCTTAGTTCACAAATAGTCAGCTATAAATATAAAAACCACTCGCAAACTTTTTCAACATAATTTAATTCTAAATACACTTTTTTAATAACATTTTGATAATTTTATAAACGTTTTGTATTTTATTGCAAACAGTCTTCGGGATAAGGTGGTACATTGGTTTGGCTTTGTCTCTTATTTTCGAGGATTTGGTTCACAAAATGGATGAATTATGTACTTTGTTGTACTAGAGTATTTTGACGTCTTATTGTATACCTTTGGGATGCAATATTGCGAATTTTGTTTGATTTATTTTCGATCCATCATGGTTCCATGCGAGAGAGAGATGGACATTTTCAGGAGCATTATCCTTTTCTCGCAACTAAAAATGATGGCATCTAACGCTTATCTAGTAATTTCTTGAAATCAGCATCAATTGATTCAAGTTGACACATGTAAGGCTCAAAATGGTCTGGCAAATGAAGTATAAAATTTATTCGATAAAATGTGGTTATGGTAACATCTTTCGTACAGTTCAGGTCAATGTATTTTATGGTGGTTGGTAACGGTGAAGGCAGGTGTTGGATATTCTCTATGTTAAAATGTATAATTTCTTAAATCTACAATTTTCAGCAAATTGACTAAAAATTTGTCTTTTAGTGTTCTGTCAAAGTTATTGTTGCCAGACTTAAAAATACGATTAAATTGGTAGTTTTTTTTTTTTCACTTTATAGCTTTGACAGAAAACTACCACTTAAATAAAATCTAGAATATTCTTTACTCTTCTGTAGTAAATAATAGCCTGTTCGGTGGAGGTCTGATGTATTCTGTTGTATGTAGAGAGAAGCCGCTAGTGCTGTACGTCTTCAGCACGAGTAAGAAGGTCTTATCAAATATCGTGGACAACACTAGTAGCGGAGGGATGTGCGTTAACGATACCATGATGCACATGGGAGGTTTGGATATTTTTCTATCTTAATATTTATTATTAGAGTATTAATAAGTATTAAGCCTGTGACATTTTGAAAGCGGGACTGCAAGCGAGTAAGTGAAAACTGTGATTCACATCACTGCGGATTTGTCAAGCTCGTTAAACAATTTACCAAAAAACACTATCGCTTTTGCCCGCACATTTTAACTGCTAAAGCAATTTTAGAACAGGCTAGTCATCTGAGCGCAGCCATCTGCGGGGAATGTCTCTAAAAGAGACAGAAAATATAATAATAGGGGCCGTCCGTTAATCACGTGAGGCTCGAAAGGGGGGAGGGGGGGGTTGGCAAATATCACGAGGGGGAAGGGGGTGTAGTAAGATATCACGTGTATTTATTTTTTCGTCAAACGCTATTTAGTTTTTCAGTTAATTTGCCAAGGTTTTCAATTAAATTGCCAGTCAAAATCAACCTGCAACCTTTCTGTCTAGACATTTTTATCATGGTCCTTAATTTCAGAATAAAATTAGATTATACTTTATACCTGTACCTATTTAAAGATAATATTCTAAAAATGGTTAGATTCTTTATAGGTACAAAATTAACACACGTGATTTGGGGGCGGAGTTAGTCTAAAACCTCACCAGGTATCGCCAAGGGGAGGGGGGGTTCAAAAATGATAATGCTAAAAAAAATCACGTGATTAACGGACGGCCCCATATGTTAAACTTGTAAGTTTTTTTTTGGTGCACAGAATTCTTGAGTAACAGCTTACTTTGAATATGTAGGTAATGGTTGCAAGTATGGATGAAATGACTATATACTTTGTTTCTATCTACCCCTATTTATTAATAGCATGATGAGCATGATTTGAGAATGTTGCCCTTCTTAAGATCTTTGTTTTTACTAAAAAAATCTGTTATACTGCTGAGATTTCCATGGTACTGTTTAATAATAATAATAATCATTTTATTTTCAAGCAACTAAGGCCCATAGATAAAATACATAATAGTAGTTTATGCAACTGTGCATAATGAAGGGCATTACAACACGAGTGTGGGTTTAAGAAACGAGCCGAAGGCGAGTTTCTTAATAGCATCACACGAGTGTTGTAATGCCTAATTATGTATAGTTGCATACACTACTTTATCTACCCAAATATCATAAGGGCTCTATGATGGGTTCAGGAACCATAGGGAAATGACCTACATTGTTACTTGGCCCTTGATTTTTGTGCCAACAGGTTATTAGTTGCATTCGTCGCTGCATTTACGATATCTGGCGGAGTATTCATGTCAATTTCTGAGTCACTATCACTCATTTTCGACAGAAATAAAGAATGGGTTACTGGAAATAAAAAGCTAACGAACAAATGACAGCTCGAAATGGCGGCGTTTCGGATATCTGTCATTTTTTTTTAAATCATAGGCAAACGAACAAAGTCACTATTCTTGTGTCACTCGAGATCGAAAATGTCGTGCGATTTATAATTAGAATCATACTGAATTGGGGTTTTTTTTTTTTTATCGATTTCTGATTTAATGTAGGTGGTACTAGAATAGCACACTCACTTGAATTTGACACCTGTTCCAAATTTAAAACTCATAACGCAACTGTTTACAGTTGCGTTATGAGTTCATTACAGTACCGTTCATTTCTGCAGGTTGGTAATGCTGGTCATTGCCTATGGTTTTTGAACGCATTAGAGAGGGTTTATGATATTTGGGTAGATAAAATAACATTAAACAACAATAATAAACTAATACATATTTTAAACCTTATACTAAAACTAAAGGTTTAAGGTGGATGCTCCAGGATGGCCCGCGAAATTTAAATTTACGGTCGATTGAATGACTATTTCATGAAAAGTCATTCATTCGACCTTTCTGGACTTGGAGGGTGGTATTGATGATTATAATAGGGTAAACGACTAAAAAAATCTAGTCCGTCAGGTAGATCATTAAAAAATATTTGACCCGTATTTTTTCTTTTATCACGTAAATCAAAATTGACGAAGATACGACGCTTTTAAATTTCCCAATACGTCACGCCTAGGTATAACTTTTACCTAGTTCTGACGTCACGAGCCCCTACTCCCGAGTTTTGGTGCGTTTTATCTTTGTCAATAGTCATTGATTTACAAAAACAAAAAATACGTGTCCATAATTTTTCAGTAATGAGATTTGTAATTTTTTGATACTGTCGTCATGCCTATTCTGTAACTGAATACGTCTTACAGCCGCGAATCATATTTTAATCAGCATACAACCTAGCACTGGCCTGAACATTGAAAAAAACGTAAAAAAAAAAATCGCGTGCTACCCTGACGCTTCACCTTAACTCAATAAATATTATAGTCTTGTTACTATAAGAAAATATTTTCAATTGTATTTATGCTATGAATTTAAGAAATTAAATGCCCGTTTTCACCAAAAGCGTACCTCGGTGAATGTTGGAATTTTAACCCTCGTAGTTGAGCTAAGAGTTGAAAATTCAACAGTTTTAATGATTAATTTTGGATCCCTTTTTGCGAAAGAAACAAATGAAAATCTCACCAGTACAACACTCAAAACTGAACCTTATTTCCCAACTAATAAAGTTTCTTATAACAGTTGAGACCCTCCCGTTCGGTGGTGTCGGCTCCAGCGGCATAGGCGCCTACCACGGTAAGAAGACATTCGACACGTTCACACACAAGAAGAGCTGCCTCATCAAGAACTTCTCGCCTATCGGAGAGAAGTTGGCTTCGTAAGTGAAACTTGATTTTTATTTTGTAGTTCATAGAGGTGATTTTTGACCAATAACATTAATAGTAGAACGGCTTCGATAGATTCCATTGAAATTTTTGATCAGAAAGAGGTTCGATTCTCTTTACTATACTCGCAAATCGCTGCAATGCACAGCTTAAATGTATTTTAAAACCAACTTCTGCAGATTTTAAATATATATAATCTGACTAATTATCTGAGAAGAAATACTTAAGTCAATTCAGAGGTCAGCCTATTTTCAGGTCCAAGTCCAAATCTTGGTCGGACTATATGAGACCCATGCAGATACACAAGACGGTCTTTTGAAGCAAGGACCACATACATTTGAATGGACCTATTTTGAAAACACGAAACTCCTTGGTGAGACTTGTGGCCACTTTTGGGGTTCGGGATACCCATAACAGATGTAAATGACTACCTGGGCTAAACGTGCTTAATGAGAAAAATCCAACTATTCTGTTTCACCATCATCAATTCAGCCGAAAGACGTCCAGAAGTGGCGACACTTGGGGAAGCCCAAGTGTCGCCACATTGACCGGTCCCGTGCGACTCGCATCCATCGGATTCTTCACCAGGTCATCCGTCCTAGTGGGAGGTCTTCCAACGCTACGTAACTCTAGAACTTTTCGGCGTCATCGGCCATCCGTTCTGCGAGCAATGTGCTATTTCTGTTTACTAAGTGCAATATTCTCTCCCTTCCAGCGGCCGCTACCCGCCCTACACAGACGGCAACTTGAACTTCATCAGCACTCTGATGCGCAAGCGCTTCGGTCCGTCGCTCAAGTTCGTGCCCTACCTGCTTGCCTTCGCACTCGGCGCCGGCGTCTCTTACGGCATCTTCGCTTGGCAAAAGGTAAAGAAGTAATGTTCAACTGTGATGTTTTAGATGGCGTGTTGTTGTAAAATTTTTGGTGTATAGGTGTGATTAATCCGACTGGACTAAAGTAGGGCTAATTTACTAGATCGCATTTGACTTCCGTCAGTTCAAAGTAAAGGTATAATATTATGTAATCTTAATTGAAGAAAGTTAAGCAATTCTGCAGTTCTAACTTCGAAAAGATAAATAATACTTTATGCCAGCTGTTACTAGCATAAGTTGTTGTGTTTTGATGAAGTGTCAAATGTGATCTAGTAAATTTGCCCTAGTGTAGACTCCGGACTTTGATAGATATGTCCCGTGTCCGCAAGCCGGAGACCGGTCCGGTCGGTTTAAGCACCAGTGTAGCTCGCGAAATTCAAATTCTATTAAGGTTTTTTTTTTGCAATTTGCCGGACATTTTCAGGCTGTATATTGAACAAAATATGATTTACGGATGTAATATACATGTATAAACAGAATTAAAATCATCGGTACATGCCCCTAAGTTTACTCCGATTCAACAACTTTTTCATGAAAAAGTCTTAATATGAAATTTTGAATTTCGTGGCCTACCCTGGCGCTTTTACCTAATCGCACCTTATGGGGAGGAGAACTGTCAAATTAGTTCCGTGTGGATGGCTTAATGTTTGCTCCGTTAAGTCAACTGTCATAGCGTTTTGTAGTGAAAACTGTTTCGTCTTTGCCGCGAAATGGCGCTTTTCATTCAAGATGGCTTAGACAAGTTCTAGAGCTATCCGGGTCAATTTTCCAATTATCACGCTGAACGCAGTTTTGATGGAATACGGTCTTAAGTATCTTACGTCAAAGGTTTGATGTTTTGATCGGATAACCTCCTTCCTAAAATTTTATAACACAATTTAGTTTTAAAGTATTTGTAAAACTATGCCTTAAAACATTCCATCAAAGATTAATTCCGTTTAAAACAGTAATTCTTCGTTTATTTGTTTACAGGCGTAGGTATTATCAATAATGTAATGGATATTATTATAAGTAAATGTGGTTTTACCTACATAGTAATTATTATATAATATAAGCTACCAATGCTACAGACACAAATTGTAAAAAAAACTAAATAATATGTAAAATAATATTATATTTGGTCCATAAAAATCTTTAAAACTTAATAACTTGTTTTATTTCCCAAATAAAACTGTACTTAACTCTTAATTATCATTGCAACATTTGCCAAGATCTCATCAAAAATCTGAATTTTATTATCATTACAATGCCCTTGAACTTCTAATACTAGTACCACGATTGCCTACAGTTGCCAGTTTAAAAAATACTTATTTATGTAATTCTCCATTATTTTTACTATTACAACACTCATTCAAAAAAAAAGTAGGCAGCATATAACGACGGTAAAATTATTGACCTTGATTTTTTCCCCAAGAAGTCTAGACACATTCGTTATTCGAGCTCAAATAGTAACTTTGAGCAAGCATGCTCATGCTCAGTAAAAGAAATAATGCATAGTACACAAACAATCCCACCTTAAAACCAGGCAACTTAATTATTTCATTCATTGTTCTATCAGATTAA
Organism: Xestia c-nigrum; assembly: GCA_916618015.1. Taxonomy (NCBI): domain Eukaryota; kingdom Metazoa; phylum Arthropoda; class Insecta; order Lepidoptera; family Noctuidae; genus Xestia; species Xestia c-nigrum. The sequence continues at coordinate 18,091,394 of OU745259.1, forward strand.
AAAAAAAAAGAAATTCCGCTTGAACATCTTTTGAAGTTGTCATTAGTCGAATAAAATAGTCGACTATTCAACAGCACTTCACTATTGGTAGCAAATGAAACAGCTGAAAAAAACAAAAGTTTACTTTTTATAGTTTCACAAGCAAGTTCTAATACAAGTTATTTATTCAATTTATCAGTGTCATCTTAGAACGGGTACAGTGTGTCAAGTATGCCACAGGATAGCGCTACTTCGCCATCACCGCGCTATGATTTGAATTTGATTTTCTGCGTGGTCACTAGGTTACGCCGTGTAATAAAGGGTATAAAACACCCTAAACGAAGCCGAGAGGCGCTGTTTTCCCCGTCATTGTGATATTTTTTGTTCTGGATCATACCTGAAAACCTTCTAGTTACGAATATTTTTACTTTAAATACCTCCTTGGCCCATTTCCTATTAAATGCACCCATCAGTACAGCATTTTAATTGCGTTACATTGAGTTCTACCGTAATTCGTGATATTCATCTCAAAAAAAGTAGTTTCTCAGCTAAATCTTTTGCGTACATTACTATTTACTTAGCTTGATGTACAGAATGCTTGGTTGAGGGATTCGTGACCAGTCCCTTTACACCTTGTACATTCTAGTCTTCGTTGACGAAGATGTCGTCAACCTACAGCTGGGCATGGCTAAGTAGTATTGTTAAAACAGCTAACTAGTCGAGGCAGCGCCGTCTCGGTTTTGAACTAAAAGACGGGTTTCATTAGTCGTTCACTTTAGTCAGCATCTGGCTAACGAGATCAGCCCAAATTCACATAAATTAGGACGCCCAACAGCACATCTACACAAAATAAAATGCAAATACTTACTACAAACACAAATAAGAAAAATATCAACCGATGCGACTGACCGTGCCTCACTTTGAAAGAACACTAAACGTGAGCAAACAAAAATAGAAATAATCAAAAAATGACCTTGGCAACATACGAGGAAAGAATTAAAAATGAGTTTCATCAATGAAATTAAGAAAATACATAAATTATTAAGAATCTATCTGACCTTACCACTTAGTCATGGTCTACGTTCAAGAGACGAGTGCTCCGACAGCGATTTCGGACAACAGAAAATGAAAGAAATTGCTTTTAGCCCTGCTAAGATGACGCACGCGCAAGTCGCGTCACAAATTACGTAGTACCTGCTTATGAAATTTAATAATGTCAATAGCAATATAACAGCAGTAATGGTTTGATCACACGGCAAAGAAGTTTGAATTTTTGACGTGATAACGTCTTATAAATTGATAATACCAGCAACACTCATGAAAAATAGTAACGTTCCATAGTAACGTTCCACCTGTTTGTATTACATAAAATAATGATTATGACGTTATCACGTAAATCTATCGTCCGTAAACCGACTTTACAGACAACCAATTTTTTTTTTTATTTGGGGTCATTTTCTTCCGCCATTTTTTTTGTTTTTTTTCGAAGTAGCGGCCACGTTGGTTGCGCATAAGACCTACAGAAATCGATAACTGGTATCAATACAAATAAGTTTTGTATGAGGCAAAATGTTTTAAAGTGTCACATTTCCGAGATATGCGCTTTCAAAGTTAAAATCCATTCACTTATAGCATCTTCAGCACAACTTTGACTTGATCAGACACGCATAAAACGTGTATCAATCGATAGCTGGCACCAATACAAACTAGTTTTGTACGAAACAAAACGTTCTAAAGTTGTTAGCACAGATTAAGTATTTGTACTGAATTATAATCTTCAAAATCACCAATACAACCCTCCAAGTTCACAAAGGTGTAGGAACGACTTTTTCAAGGTCAAAATCGTTCCTACACCTTTATAATTCTGTAACTACATACGTCTTATAGTCGCGTACAATATTTTAATCAACGTACAACCTAGCACTACCCTGCAATTTGCAAAAAACCTTTAAAAAAAATGAAGGTCGCAAGCTACCGTAGAGCGCCTTAAACAAAAGACTCGCCATAAGCCACTTTCTCCCCGTCATTGCGATCATATTTTTACTTTCTAGTAAGGGAAGTATTGGAGGATCAAATTTCCAACTATTTCTTTTTTTTTAAATTGTAAGATTTCAATCCATCCATCATCACAATGTTTTAAGTGCGTTACAATGAGTCGTACCAAAAAATGTCATTTCCCAGCCAAAATTGCATAGAGTTAAGTACTTAGTTGTATATGCAGAATGCTTGGTTGACGGCTTTATGAAGAGTCCTTTTAGTCTGTATTGCTATGTTCCCCCTGTAGGTCGGTAGGCTATAAATATCGTTGTATAACTAGCTAATCGGATATCCTACACTCCCCCAACAGGTACGTAATGGTAAACGCCTATTCGAAAGTCTGCATGACCCTGCATCACTTATTCGCGCAACTACCATGCAGGAATGATCCAAAACGACAACCATATCGACGATTATGAACCTTGTTAGTACTTTTTGAATAGTCAATAACAGCCGCTCGGACCGATCTTTAGGTTAAGCCGTGCGTGCCTAGGTTGGTCTGTGGATGGGCGGCCTTTACATACCGAGTTTCCTCCGTGCCTCGGAAATCATGTTGGCTGTCATTTGTCTACCTTTGGCAGTCGTTACAGGTAGTCAGTGGCCCAAAAAGTCTGACAACCAGTCTTACCAAGCGGTATCGTTTTACCCAGTAGGTATTAACTGGGTTGTGGAGTTCAGATAGGCAGATAGGTGCTCTATGTAAAACACTGGTACTCAGCTGCATCCGGTTAGACTGGAAGCCGATCCCAACATAGTTGGGATAAGACTAGGCAGATGATAATGGTTAGCTTAGACCCTCTTTGCCTCTCATATTCACAGCGATACTCATTACTATAACATTTTATTTAACTTGTCAGTTAGTAAGTATGTATTGGTCAAATCTTGCAAGTCAATTTCAAATCAGTTCCCCTCAATCGATTGAGTTAAAATTTTGCACACATGTCAATACATTTTTATGACAGACCTGACGAGTTCGCTTCCACACAATGCATCTCCTCAACGGTTAATGGCACGGACACAAAACAAGCGTTCAAAATGTTTTTTTTTTTATGTCACCCTATTCTGTCTCACTGCTGGGCAGAGGCCTCCCCTATAGCTTTCCAATCCTGTTTACAACTGCCCTCTCCGACCAATTCGTCAAGAACGAGTACAGAGAGTGATGCCAGCGTTTTTTGGGCCTGCATACCTCGGTTACGACGGCCGTCTTCAGGCACCCACTGTGTGACTATCTTCGCCCTTCTGTCCGGGTTCATCCTAGAGACGTGACCCGCTCACTGCCATTTCAGCTTCGCAGACTTATTGCCAACATCGGTGATGCCTGTCTTAACGGATCAACTGTTTTTCTTTTTTTAATGTTAATGTTTAAGGCAGCTTAAAACTCGTCCATTTTGTTTTTATAAGTAGTCTGTTGCATCCCACTACACTGATGAGCGAGAACTCCGTCTTTCAGCTTTCTCAATTTACTAAAAATCTATCACTATTTATCACCAAGTGTCACCTAAATTGAGTTCCTATTCTGAGGCTCTCTAAAATAGCTCTATCAGCAATGTATTATCAGACGCGCGACTCCAGCCCCCGTATTCACAACGCTTCGATTCGGGAAGTCGTATGTCTATCTCGGTCGTTTTCGTAATTCCAGAAGAAGACAGATACGAGTTGTCGAATCGGAAACGAGTCGAACGTTTGTGAATACGGGGTCAGGAGGCAATTTTTAATCATGGACTGACATTCAATGGTTTTAATATTAGTTGTAGTTAGGTACTGTCAACTGTCTCATGTCATATTTCTTGCCCTGTACCTAATTCACGAAAAGGTGAAATAGATTCTAAATAAGTATTAATGCAATGTTTTATTTTCAGATGGCTTCGGAAGAATAATAAAGGCGAGACTGAAGTGGCATCGACCAGGATTGCTGCGAACCTATTGTGATAATGTTTTAGAGTTAATATCATACAAGCCTGGTCCTTTTATAAAAGTCCTATAAAAACACACATTGGTATAGTGTTTGACACGCATTAAAATATTAAATACAGATAATATTGTCATCAGGAAAGGCATAATTTTAAGAAAATTATAAAACTTTTTTCGTAAGGTGTAAATGTGCCTTCGTTTTAGTTATAGGACTGTAGCTATTTGCAACACACTGTTAATTACGTGATTTATTACACAAGCAATATTAGTCTTATTTATTATTCTACACTACATAGGTAAGGTATTTGCCATGACTTTTACGGATTCTCGTGCAATTATTGTCTTAGTTTATTTATCGAGGAAGTAAGCATTTATTTTTATACTCTTTTTATAAGCCAAGATTTTTTCGTTTGGCAAGCAATTTAGGGAATGTTAGCATGCAGTATAAGATTTGAATCACTTGCCAAACATGCTTGGCTCCTTTTTTGCTGCATTCCGTTGGCTTAATATATTCCAAACACTTTATTGCATTTATTAATCACTGAGATGAGATATCTACATTTGTTTTAATTTAGGCTGGCAACCCTACTAAAAAACTGCGTACTGTTTGATCATATTTGATAAATTAAATAATATTGTCGGTATTATTAAGTTTTATTCTTGCCGTTTTATTTTCAATTTAATTTAATCAGAGCAATATGAAAATGCACGTAATTTTATTATGTAAATGTAGTGTAAACTCACTGAAAATTCAAATTATGTTACTAGAAATACAATTGGTTAAGTATTCTAGTTGTTTTAAATTATAAATTAAACGTTGTTCTCGTTGGTAAGCATTAAAAATGTAAGGTTGTTGGATACTACGTATATTTGTATTAATAAATAAACGGGAACAATGGATAATACGAGAAAATTGTTGTTTTTTTTCATTAATGCTTCCTACCCTTCACATAAAGTGTGTAAATAGTACATTTTGATACAAGTGGAGAAAGTTTGTTATTGTAGTACAAGGCGGTATTAACACACGAGCCGTAAGGCGAGGGTGTTTTTGAGCCGAGAACTGCAATAACAAATATGCACGTGTATCAAACGACGTTTTTCAATACACTTTTGAAGAAATAAAATAAAATAATGTAAAATATTTGTCATGAATGTCATGCATGAGACTATGATTTTTTTTTCCGCGCTTTGCTTTCGCCATGTTCAAGGAGAGGCAAAGGTATGAAGCCGTTATACAGCCTAATATAAAAAATGAATTTTAATTTGTTTTTGAATTTAGAACACAAATAAATGTTTATTTGTTTATAAAAGTAAATATTAGTTTTAAATAATCATGTTTATCATGTTTTTTTTTAACCAATTTGGACTAAGTTTAAGTATCAATTATCTGTGGCAATTTTACTATCTGCACATGTGTGGAAAAAACATGGAAAATGCACGCGTGTGAAATACACTGCATTTTTAACCTAATCGTAGTGCGAAAGTCCAGTTTTCGAGGAAGTGTATTGAAAAAGTCTCTTATCGAATCCTTGGCACTTGTCGATCATTGTTTGTTTTACACCATAGCTGGGATTCCTGGACATCATCTAGTTACGGAGATATTGGGGGTCAAAATGCCAAGTAACTGATTTTATTTTAATGTAACAATTTTTTTAAGGTGAAAGCGCCGGGGTAGTGAAAGGTCGAGGAACGGAATTTTTTAAGGTCAAAGTCGTTGCTCGACCATTGTGAACTCAGAGGGTGGTATGAATGATTTTGATGATTATAATTCTGTAACTACATACGTCTTACAGTCGCGAACGATATCTTCATCAACATACAACCTAGTACTGGCCTGCAAATTGCAAAAAACGTAAGAAAATTGTAATTTCGCGGGCTATCTTGGAGCCGACCCCCGTACTATTCAATCCATCCATTAGCACAATGTTTTAAGTGCGTTACATTGAGTTCTATCACAAAACATGTTTGTTCACCCCAAAAAACAAGTCGTTTCCCATTAGTTGGATGAAGGTACAGAATGGTTGGTTTACAATTTCGTGATGAATCTGTTCACACTACACCCTATTTATTTGGAACGTCTAAATCGACTTGTGAACTTAGATAAACAGGGTGAAACCGATGAAGAGTATATGTGTGAGGGTTCGGAATGATGTACCTACTGAATACGTGTTAACCGTCGCGCGTCGTCGTCGATCTCCCTTCAGCCTCTATTTTGTTGGCCCAAAACTTCGCTGACGACGGCAACTTATAATCCACCTATATTATACTTAGTACAGGAAAGTACTGGAAATAATGCAGTTTGCGTGTGTTCGCAACTCGCCTGATGCGAAGCGATGATGTGGGTCAGGGTGGAGCATGCTTGCTTAGAAGAAACAGATGTAGGTACAGAGAAACCGACAGAGAATAGAATAGACCAGTAGCGGCGTTAGGGTAGGGCGCCCCTTATGGTCCCTCATACACAGATTGTTTTCAGCTTGTTCATCAATGGAAAATTCTAACCGATCACTTGGAATCATCTATACAAAACAAACGTCTATTTGAAATTTTAAAATAACAGCTTTTTACTGAATGCATATAGTATACGGGGTGGTAGGGATACCGACGCGAAAATGGTAACCACGTTTTCAGTACATCATTCTGAACATTTGGGGACATAGAAAAATTGCGCTGTAAGTCTGTTATTCCACACATTTAGAGCATGTTTGCATTGCAGTTAGAAAAAAGTCTATTGGATTTTCCCATGATCGATCGGTATAGATAGAGGCTGAAATGAATTAGGAGTCCCTTACCTTAAATTGTGGCTTTAATATTAATAGGCAGTTAAATGGCATACATATACAAGGTTTGCAAAAAATGGAGCATGTGGACATTTTGATCTCAAATTACAACATTATCTGAATTTATTCGAGGAAAGATGTAAAATTTTCGAGCTCGCTTCGCTCGCTCTTGCAGCCTACTTTCTATTTAATCTTAATTTTGTCTATAACTTACTCAAGTAAATCCGATAATTTCAACCAATGCTAACCTGTCCACTGTAGGTAAACTTTTCATTTTTTTGAGTTCACTTCGCTCGCTCTATCTCTACTTTGTCTTTGTTTTAGAAAGATCGAAACCATTCACATAGAAATAACCGTTCATGTGAAGCCATTATTTGAACCATTGGCTGCAGTATTTTCATACGGGTTTGAATTTCATTTAGGGGGCGCCGTAGAAATCTTGCCTAAGGCGCTGGTAGTGCTAAAACCGGCGCTAGTATAGACAGTAGGGTAAACTGGGTACGGTTGAAACAATTTAGCTTTTATCGTTTATAATTTTGTTATTTATAAACCGAGTGACGATTATGATACATCAAATTCAAAAGTGAAGTTTTGGCTACGATATGGGTGTATTATTATAGTTCCCGGGTTATTATTTTGAGAAATATATGAAATTAAAAAAAAAAACGGATTTGTTGCAACCGTCCCCATGCCAGGGGCGGTTGAAACAGCGATTGGGGTCAGTTGAAACACATACAAATAATACAATAAATACTAAGGATGCATGTATTATTTATCATTGAAACTAATTAAGGCACCACATAACAACATTAATCAGTCTTCAAGGTTTCATCAGCCTTTAACGAGTAGTAAACAATTAAAGAATTACACATTTACACATTTTGAATAAACTAAATAAAAACTTTTTTTTTATTCAAATAAACATTCCAAATAAACTAAATAAAACACTTCTTAAATCAAATAAACATAAATAAGAAAGAAATAACAAAGAAAACAGAGCTTAGAGATTAATCAGAGTATTCAGATTCGCAATTGTGGCAAACGTAGCTAAGACCACTACTTTACGTAGTGAATCTCCAGCTTTTACCTCCTCATATGCATTACTATAGCTCGACAAGTTAATTTCTCCTCTGGAAGTCTTCCTCACTCGAACTCTCGGCATCTACAAAAAATAAACATTTTGTTTCAACCGTACCCACAAAAAATGTTTCAACCGTCCCCAACACCACTTTTGGTAGAATATACTTTATAGTTACGACAGTAATAATAACACAGTAAAAATAGTCACTATCCCTTATTCTACAAGCTTCATAATAATCACAAACATACACTCAATACATTCACTTACAGAGAACAGATAATATAAGCGTTAATGTCAGAAGAAAAATACTTACTTTTGGGTAATAAAAAACAATATGGCGTCCTGCACACAACAACAACGCGCGGGGAGCGGCGCGCTACTATATTCGCGTTTGGAACTGCCGTCCGCTTCGTTTTCCCCTTGCCGCCCTCACTCCCCGCGTAACCGTTTACGAGATATTTGCTCTGTTTCAACCGTCCTTTGTTTCAACCGTACCCAGTCTACCCTACGAACAAGTCTAATTAAAGTCCGTCAGATAAACGATCGAAAAATATTTAACTCTAAGGGTCGTAGCACACGTATCAATTCTGAAAGGGATCGTCACCGCCTCGCCTTTCCCCTTGGCGTCAAACAGGCGTCCACGTAACTGTGACTGTCACCGTAAAATTGTCAAACACGTTATATTACAATATAACGTTTTCTCTCTAGCGATATTGTAATATCTCGAATTATTGTCAACTGAACATACGGAAGTATCTCTGCCCCCATAATCGGGATTTGGAGCACCCCCCCGTTAGGTTAGTTAGGTTTCTTTAACCTTTAACTTTTTAGGTTACCGGCGTGGACGAAGAGACCTAAGCTAGGGTACGGAGAACCGTAAGCGCAGGAACTGCCCGCCGACCACGCACCGCACCGCGGTTCGTGAACTTGTCCCGAGGCGAGGCGATTACGTTACAGTTCCGGATTAGTGTGCTTTGCAATAGAGAGTTTAATACAAAATAATAATACTCAACGCCTCGAGTTGATACGGTGACGATCCCTTTCCGAGTTGATACATCTGCTACGAACTTAATTTTTTTTTTTGTTACGTAGACACTTAAATCAAAATTGATGAATTATGATGCTTAATGTAGGTACATACCTATTGAGAATTTTATAAGCGTCGTATCTTCGTCAATTTTGATGTAAGTCACGCCTATGTACAATTTTTAGAGCGCACCTACTGACGTCATGACTCCTGAGTTTTGATCCGTTTTATCTTTGTCAATATCCATTGTTTACAAAAACCCGTGTCCAGTATTTTTCAATACTCTAACTGATGGACTAAATAAATTTGATTTCATCAGATTTGAAACTGTCGCCATGTTCGTGGGTCTAAAACAAAGTTACATTCTAGGTATTAGCGAAAACAGTAATGGAAATGACAACAATGCATTAGATTGACCGAAAAGCCTACCTATGTCAGTTCAATACTATTGAGAGAGTCGTAGAAAAACGAAACACTGAACACTTTTAGAGCCTCTGGTTTCGAGTGAGCAGATACTAGAACGCATTTCGATACCTACGGAAAACTCGAAAAGGTCCTAATACGAGTCGCAACCTAGGTTAGAAACTCAAGCGTCTCCGGTTCTCCACATCGACAGGTGCTGCATTTTTCTCATACAATGGATTCCCCAATTCCCATGAATTTCAGGTCGTTGGTCAAACTTGTGGACGTTGCTTTTTCTTCTGGTACGCAGTAGCTACAGTTGCTACTACAAGCTTTTGACCCTGTTTGGTCATCTATTCTATAAACGTAGCGTCTCACGTCATTAATCATAACTATAATTAATTGCGTCCCCCTTACTACTTTGTTTGGAAGGTTTGTATGGCCACAAACTGTTGCATAAATAACTGGAGACCATAGTGTTTAGATGGCATCGCAGGTTTACCCTGAATGAAGTTCGAACAAGAACAATGATAGGTCGATAAATTCCGATTGTGATGCTGGTATTAAACTCCAACGTGTGGTCCTGATTGCAATCTAAGAAAACTCGATTATGATTATGGTACTAACATATGTGTCACCATCATCAGGATTTTAAAAAATGCCATACGATGACTTGTGTAATATAACTAGGTATGACTAACTGTCTACATAGTTATTGTAGAGCCATAATATTTTTTAAAAGAAGGAAGGAAATCAATAAAATGTCTTGAAACTTTTTCGAAGCGAAGAGACGTAAACTCAACTAGCCATGCACAAATAGGTAGGTACATACAAACAGACGGTTTCTAAAACATGGGAGATGATAGGAATCAACATAGTTCGCTTACTTACATCAATGAGACATGAATGAGTCCATGACTCATTAATTTAATTCACTACTAAACACAACGTCTGCAATAGTCTAAATAATTCGGCTTCCGGCCAGCTTTGCGATAAGAAGCGGGTCAATCAAGCGCAAATCAGCTGTTCGGCAAATAAATACGAAGTAGTACTCTCCGTGCTCTGTGAGTATTGAACAACGTAATTTAGTTTTTGCGCGTACACAAGTTCGTTCTTGTTTTATTTGAATAATTATGTTATTATCACTAGATGCCAAACATATTAAGTAATTTTAAAGTTGGGGATTAGGTACATCAATGCTACGTCGATATGACGATTGCTGAGCGTTCTTTTAAATATGTTCTTCTAGCTATGTATTAACGTTTGAAGATTGACGATAAAATTATCATGATCAAATAAATGTGACGTCACGTAATAGAAATACTTTGCCCACTAGAGTCAGGAGATACCGGTCTCAGTCTAGCTAGCATGACGTTTTTTTGACCTCATGAACACCGTTAACTATATGTACCTACGTATATTATGTATGACCTCATAGTTCGCACTGACGGTGTCAACAGTTTATTTATATCCATGCAGTCATTTTCACATAAACCAATGATTACAATCATGTAAGCAGTACGCCTTTACTGTATATTACATCATTGCATTATGCCCGTAAATGAAGGTGAAGAAGACAGCCACTGTGTCCCAATAGTGTTCTTTAAATTTATTTGTTTTGAAGGAATGCGAAAAATCGTTTGCAGTTTTCGTACAAAAACTTAGTATTTCGACAAGTTCATCAGTTTAACAATAAAATTCGGGTGGGAAGAGCAACATTAGCTCGAAGATCTATATGTTTAGTGTATATAATGTATTGGTCACTTTCAAGGTTCCTTCATTACCTCTTAGCAGGTACTAGAAATTAAAAATAAATATGTTTAATTGGTATTTATTCTACTTACTCCCTATATAAACCATTGATCGAAACACCTAGGTAACCAATATGTGTGTATTTGGGCTTACATTTTTTACTATAACATTTTTACTCTATACGCCCAATACTTGTTTTGGACGTGTATCCGAATTTTAACAAATGTCAAAACAATAATATTTTAGTATGGCAAGAGTTATTTTCAGTGTATTTTCATTTCTAACGTTTATTACTCTTTTATTTGTAACTTTAAAATCATTATGAGCTTTAAGGTGTGATCCCAAGTGTTAGGTGTTCTTTATAAATACTTTATTATATTTTTTTTTATTAAATCTTTAGATTCCAACTGATGGTATATTTTTTAGCGTTGCAACATTAGTGACTTACGAACGAAAGTGCTTGTGATGAGCAAAGACGATTAAAAAGTGTCGATAAGCCAATATTCTGCAGAAATTAGCCACAATCTTCAGGTATCTACAAAATATAATAAATAACACCCTCGTATGTGAGGGTACTATGTGGTGGTGCTGTACTTCTTCCGCTAGTTCAGGTGCTTATTCACATTTGAGGGCTTGTCTGACTACTCCCTACCCATAATCCTATACGGCGGCCATATTTATAAGTCATGAAAGGCGTTGACGCTCGACACCATCATAATTATTTGCGTTGTATTGTTTCACAGGACCGATGGCTGCGATACGCAAAAAATTAGTGATCGTCGGTGACGGTGCGTGTGGTAAAACATGCCTGCTCATCGTATTCAGCAAAGATCAGTTTCCGGAAGTGTACGTGCCGACTGTGTTCGAAAACTACGTCGCCGACATCGAGGTGGACGGAAAGCAGGTTGAGCTCGCCTTATGGGATACGGCCGGCCAGGAAGACTACGACAGGTTGCGGCCGCTGTCGTACCCCGACACTGATGTGATCCTCATGTGCTTCTCGGTGGACTCGCCTGACTCGCTCGAGAACATCCCGGAGAAGTGGACACCCGAGGTAAAACACTTCTGCCCTAATGTGCCCATTATCTTAGTTGGCAACAAGAAGGATCTGCGCAATGACCCGGCCACCATTAACGAGCTCCGCAAGATGAAGCAAGAGCCGGTAAAGCCGCAGGAGGGCCGAGCCATGGCGGAAAAGATTAACGCGTTCGCGTATCTGGAGTGCTCCGCCAAAAGCAAGGAAGGAGTGCGCGAGGTGTTCGAGACGGCGACCCGCGCCGCATTACAGGTCAAAAAGAAGAAGAAGACTAGGTGTTCCCTGCTGTAATTGTGCTGTTGTCGGGAGAACTCTGATTTATGAATTGTACGCATACTGCCTGATAACTTAGTTTGAAACGACTCGGACTGTGCAGCAGTCGCGAGGTCGGCCACACAGTGCTTCCTTCCGATACTGACTGCTGACGCGAAGTCGCGGCCCGCGTCGCACGCACACTCACTCAGTATTTGTGTGGCTACTCTTTCACAATTGGTACTTTGTATATTTTATAGATTATCTATAAAGAGTAAGCGTAAATGCCTTAACAAAATAGTCGGGGGCATGTGGGCCTCCCGTCTCCGGCAGGGCCACTGGAATTTTTATGCTATAATATCACGTTATATAATCGAGTAGCATTTCTTCTACATATAGATTATTCCTCGACCGGTGGCATCTCACCGAGACTTGTTTAGTTCGGTATTTTGTATTTTAATTTTTCAATAAAATAGTGGTGTATAAATTGTGTAGGATGTTTATTTGACACGGAGCGTAAGCCCCACTCATCTAAGTGCCTGTCAGCTAGATGCGTCTCTGAGACGTCCAATCTGATTCTGTAGGGCAGTTGTATTGTAATCTATTGTTTGTGTGAAATCATAACTTCCTAATATAATTTATTAGTAATAAAGGAACCCCATGTCAACAATTCTTAACTAGACTCTTTTTGACTTTTTATAAAATTTTAATGCAGCATTTATAAAGCAAAGGTGTTTAGAATGGGGGATATTTAAGTTAAATATGATCATTTATGTTATGTTTCATTAGTCTTGTAAGTACAAAATTATCGTCAAATATAATTAACAAAATAATTATTAGATTTCCTTTTATATAATTTAAGATTTATTATTTTGGATTTATTCCAATTACAAATTTATTAACCAATAATGGAAAGTTTCAATTTAGGCAATCCTTGACATTTTTAGTAGTTGTAGCGGGTTGAAGCGGCGCTTGGGCGTCTGCATGAGCTGTTTCTGTCTGGAGTTAGTGGGGCTGCGATAGGGGACCGCGGTGCCGTCAGGCAGGTGGCGCTCCGGACCGCGCAGCTCGGGCGCCCAGTCCGCATACACCAGCGCGTTCACTGCACCCAGCATGTGCGCAGCTAGCGGGGACACTATGTACACCACCCACTTCTCATAGTCCACACCGCGGACCAAACCTGTAACAATGCAAATAACTCTGGTAAACGCCTGAGTGTGTCACGTTCTTAGTTATCATTTTTAATCAGCACTTTATTACACTTATTGATAACACATTTTACGATATTAATTATATTTCTATGCATACCTCTTATGCTATTTGTTTGAAATTACATCATAATGAGTAAACTGCAAACCTATTTTTTTACTGTTAAGAATTTGTTTGCTTGAAGAACATTAGCACCTATTTTAGTGATATCTTAGCCATTAGAACTTGCATATTTAATAATCTAGTATAGTATAATTTTATCATAATCCACTTTTTAAAAACAAGTTTTTAATTTAAAATGTAGAGCACCTGCTTTAGTAGAGGTTTGAAACCATGAAAACCAGTTACTTATTTGGGATATCAATAATAATAATTTATTTTGGTAGATCCTATTATTATGTTAATTTGGCTACCAGTATTCAGAACAACAACAGAATTTTGGCCATAAGTAAATCAATTTAAAAAAAAAACAAGGTTTTTGTTTCTTAACTCTGATTTTACTGGCATAAAAAAGTTTATATTTTTCTAAAACAACAAAGTAGTTACCGTGTCCGTGGCATAACAGTGCGTTATCTTGCAGGGTAAACACTTTTCCCTTATCAGCTATGGCGAGTTGACAGAGCGCTACTATTTTTCCGTTAATCACCTTCAGTACCGCATCATTTGCTACTTTCACATTTGTTAGCACGTTCAAATCCGACAGGTTCACTCTAGAACAAAAAAAATACAATTATTTAGAAGTTCCCAATGCTATGCTAGGTATTTTTAAGTTTACTAAACAGTACACATGTACGTAGCTACCTATAATAGAGAAGTTGGAAAGCCACCTGTTGCTTTTCAGTTGAAACATGAAAGCATACCCAAGATGTTTTCGAAAGCTGTTAGGTAATCACAAGTTGTGAAACAACAGGCTGATATAGATCTATTAGGTGAATTTTGTTGTGGTGACCTAGGAGAAGTAATTACTGTAATTTGTTACGGGTATTGAAAGACGCAATTAAACATGTAACTGACACAGTAAAAACAAATGCGTGTACGGTTAATGCTAGGTGCTCATAAAAACAGAGCATCGGCAGTGCTATACTCTGTTTTCCGTCGTTAGTTCTGAAGTTACAAGAGTTTCATAGAACCTGAAATGATAACAGCCGTTGATTGATTAACGAGCCATTGTTAGCCTTCGCGTGAATCACGCTCGGTTCCCGGACAAACATTATCTTATTACTCATAATAATTGTAGCTACACTTATTGTGATAATCGGACATTCGAACATGTCATTCATAACAATCCACCAATTGAAATAACCAAAAGTTTAAAAATGGAAAATCCCATCAAATGTACCTACTATATTTTTTTTCTTTTACCGTGTGTACAGTTGCAAGTAGACTAATTACACCGATTATGTAAACTTTGGTTTAGTATCGATAGAACAAAGTACATCTATAAACTGCCGGAACTAACACCAGTATAGGGGCATTACTCCAACAATGCATTTACATGTAAAATTCCACGAAAGCATGTATTTTCCAACGACTTGTAGGCCAAGGTGGACAATGAATCATATGCGATAAAGCCACGGGGAGACTCGGCCAGACATTACCCGACTCCCGAGATTCAACCAGCATCAAGTGTTGCCGGAAATAGCACGGGATCGTGAAATCGCCGAAACAGATGGAGGCATTTATCGAGTAGGCTAATGGGTAAATATTGTGTTTCTCGCTCACTCCCACGCAGGTAATGCAGACGAGTAATGTATCTAAGGCGTCCTCTCATAGAACATATTATTATGACCGCTCGCATGTGCTAGTACTTGGCAAATTGTGTCACTGTTAACTGTTCAAGATCGCTACTGATATTAGACAAGCAACTTTTTATATCGTTTGCCTTCACAATTAGCATTGGGAACCTTAGTAAGAATAGAATCAGTTCTGTGAAGTAAACAATTCGAGAGAATTTTCTTTCTCAGTACAGTGTTTGATTAGGCATTTTTGTGCCACATTTTTTTATTTTTAGTCTTGCGAACAACGCAGTGCATCCGGCAATGATAACACCTAGTAACTTCAGTAACCACATCTACCAGGAAGAAAATCTAGTAGGTAAATGTAAACAAGCCAGCAGTGAGTGCATTGCTGGCATGGCGGACTTCGTAAAGTATTTTTTGTCTAGGTTCGTTGGGCTCAACACAGCCGTAGGTACAGGAACACATACACTAGTACTGCATTCGACTTTCTACCTACCTACATAAAGGATGCATGCACTTACATAATGAGTTTTATCAGTATAAAAAACAACACGCGGCCGGCCCAGAAGAAGATGGCGGGATGAGCTGGACTCTTTCGCAAAGGATTGGCCTACAATCGCACTAAATCGAGAAATTCGGAAGGAGAGAAGGACGGCCTTTGCCCTGCAATGGGACAATATAGGCTTATAATATCAAGATGATACTCACTCGTAAGGCACAATCCCTAGTAACTGTACTCCTTTGTGAATATTCATCAGTTCTCCGAAATACGCCAAATAGTTCAAATATCTCAGATCTTTCGGCGACACCGCAGTATTATGTTTCTCAGAACCTGCCGGTGTCTGCGACAAAATGAAATTGTAATCCAAATTGGGGAGCACAACACCTCTGAAGAAGCGGTCATTCTTGAAACTATAATACTTATTTTTAACAACTTGAGGGTTAAAAAGGCATTCGAAGCGTTTTTTGACGTTTACGGAGTCTATCTGTATCAAAACGGTTGGTTGTGCATGTATGATGGTTAGAAGGACGAACTTGAGCGCCATTTGCGTGCACATGCCCATGGTGTTGATGATCCAGGACATTGAGCGGTATGCATGGTTTGAGCGACAGTACGCGAGGACTTCTGAAACTGCGGCCACGTAGCGGTTGGCGTTGTCCATTGTGTTGATCATGCCAATGTTCAATGTTCTGGAAAGAAGTAGGTTGGTTAGTTTTCCGCATCAAATATGAGACTGAGGGCATAATAACTTGAGATACCGCGGCCCCGGGACATAAAGGGTGAGGAAGGAATATGGATGGGTTTTAGTCAGTAAAAGTCTGAAACTCCCTGCCGCTACGCCGATTGGGAGAAGTCATTTGATTTCCCATCCTAAAACAAAAGGGCATAATAACTTTAGCCTTTAATATTAGAGGCTTGAAGAAGCGCTTCAGTGGCGTTTTGCCGTGCCGCTACAAATATTCATACCATATCTAGTGGCGGTGCAACTGCCAAAAATTACCGGCGAGTCTGGCACGTTATTTAAACGCTACACGCGCAATTTTTTTCGGTTAGGAAATATAACCCTGCTTACAAATTTATAAGTTGAAGAAACTCGGTAAACCGGTTCATAAGTAAATTTTGAACATTTGATTACTGTATTGGCGTAGGTACTTTTAATATTCACTGTAATTATTTTGGCAGTAGAAAAAGTTTTTTTACCATTGTATTGCGACACAGTCGTGTTACTTTAGCTGAAGCGCTTCTCTGGGGAAGCGCCACTGCAGCGCTTATCCACCTTTCAGCGCGCGCCTTCAAATTAAAGCGTCTAGCCTTAGTAGGACATAAATAAAGTCGAATTTTAAAGTAAAAAGCGTATTTGATGAGTATTTTAGCGGCCTGCGGATGTCGTTGAAATTACAGAATGCCTAAACATGCGAGTTAGAGCGCTAACATGCCATTGTTGACGTCATTAGCTTAGCTTAGTACACGTCACGGTTGTTCAACCGTACGGCGTGTTAGGGCCCTCGCCCACGGCGACTTTTTGTAGCGATGCAGTCGCGCGTTTATCAAACGCGCGACAGCATCACTTCTAACGCGTGTTAGTCGCATTTGCAACGCGCTACTGCATCGCGATTGTATCGATGCAAACGCGCGACCGTGTCGGACGATACCGGGGAGAGAATGGAGGGAGGGTGGCGTGTCAGTGAAGAACCGAGCATTAGTGCAACACAGAATCGCGTTTGCATCGCGACGGGATCGCGTTTGCATCGCGACTGAATCTGGTCCCGTGGGCGCGGGCACACAGCTAGCGACTGCTTCGCGTCTGTATCGATGCTACGCGAGAGAGCATCGCGACTGCATCGCTACAAAAAGTCGCCCGTGGGCGAGGGCCCTTAGCCGTACGTTAAAAACAGTTAAAAAAACGTGAGAGCTTGTACATGACACGGCAAATCCACCGGGCGAGACATCAGCCAAGTACGGCTCAGTACACGGCGGCGGCGCCGTGCCGTGGCGCCGCCGTGCACGTCTACGAGCTTCCATAGTGATCAAGAGGCCTAAGGCTATCCGGGGCTGTGGGGACTGTGCGAAAGACATACCCTGGGAACATAAAGGGCGAGGATGGAACTGATGGGTTTTAGTCAGTTAAAGTCTGACACTCCTCATGAAGCCATGACTCATGTCTCATGACTCCTCCCGCTCCGCCCAGAGCGGCAGGAGTCATTTGATGATTTCCAATCCGAAAAAAGGTCTGAAGGCTATTATTATATGCAACCGGGAACTGGTGTTTGACAAAACAGAGGCTGTCTTTGATCCACAGCAGTGCTACGCTGTTAGCTTGTTAACACATTTACTGTCCACGAAAAGAGACAATAGTTAAACATTCGCTCTGAACCATATGTGGCTCATGGGACAGGAAAAGGGTTAAACAAGGCACAGATAGTTTTAGAAAAGGCTATAGTATAGTGATGACCCAGAGTGAGAAGGTGGGAAAATGTCCCAGTAGATTCTATACTATTGCATCTTCTTTGGGTCTCATTAACAGCTGCGTACCAATCTTCTTCTAAAGCTCGACTTATCCCATACACTCCTGGATGTCCCAATTATATTACTTCTCTTAATGAAGTCATACATACATTTCCGGAGTTTGTAAATGTGTGAAGTTAGGGCCGAGCAGTGGCGTAGTGACTACTGTGGCGGACACATTGCCTGCTACAGTGAACTCAGCTTGTCCTGGGTCTAAGTCTATTACTAGAACTGGTCCATTGGCAAGCAGTCTGTTAACATAGTATCGGAGGAATGTCGACTTCCCCAGTCCTTTGCCACCACACACAATAGCTCGGCTACTTTGTTCTGGAATGTAAAACATTGATTTGTTAATATGACATATTTTCTAGTCAAAGTACAGTAGTTCTCTACTTAAAAAGTAATTATTTAAACCACTGGCTTAAGTATAAGAGAGAAATAAAAACAGGTCTAAGATAAGAAACCCAATTTATAAAAAAGGAGTTTGATGAACTATCTATAAAATATGTTAACGTACCAAGCCCACAGCTGACTGCGTGATCCCAACAATCATTTTCTTCAAAGTACCTCCAAGGTTTCTTCAAAGCAAGCGTGCAACCAAGATCAATGGAAGCCTTTCTAAAACCACGATGGGACTGATTACACTTTGTGAACAGGTCCATAAAAACATTGCCTTCAACAAAATCCATCCTTAAATCAATCAATTTTGACATACATATTATACCATCAAACTTTCCCATGGTGGTGACAATTTCTTCAGCTTCACGCACTTGCAATCCTTCCAAAGACAATTTTCTAAATACTCCATAATCACTATTGGGACGTTCAATAGTCTTAAAAGATTGAGCAAAATTATTATGTGGTGCATAAATGTCAACTTCATCCTTGAGGATATGCCCAAAAACTTCTACCGTGCCTGCGATAGCCTTAACTCTTACTTTGCCATTGAGGTACAGCTCCGATGGATGTTTTAGTACGAAGATGTAACAATTTTTCCCCTGATACACTTTAACAGGCTTCATTACTTCTTCCTCAGTGGACGGTTCTCTTCCTGTGTCAGACAATATTGTGTTGTCTTGGTCTGTAGTAGTTTCTTCTTGAGGTATGTCTGTGCTTTCATTGTTTGTTATTGAATGCACAGCTAGTCTAGCAATTAGCTCTGAATCATCATCCAAGTCTAGCTCCTCAAATTCATTATCATTATCATCTAGGTCCTCAATATTGTTATCATCACCTAATTCTGGAACTAAACTGTCTACATCTCCCAATGGCATTTCTGATTCGGGGTTTTCTTTTGGTAAGAATTCAGTATAACTTAAAGTAGTGACAGTATCTTGTTTTTGTCTTACTGTAGGATGCTTGTAGTCCTCTAAGAGGTCGCTGAGTCTCTGTGTTGGCATGTCCTTTACAGTTATTGATATACATGAAGATGGTTCTTGATTTACTGAAGCATTCAGTATACTGTTAGCCTCTGACATATTTGTTTCATCAGTATCACTATTATTGATTGATAGGGTTTCCATTTTTATAACATCATCATCTATACTTTGTCTTGTTTTAGATGGCTTGTTCTTTTTCTCTTTCTTCTTAGATTTACTTTTCTTTGGTTCTTCTTCTACTTTTCTTTTCTTACTCTCTAAGCTTAGTTTGTTTTGATTCCTAGCAAGTTGATCCAATATCTTAGATGCTAATGCTCCATCAGCATCAAAAGTCTCTGATTCTGTGTCATTAGAACTTGCTTCTGAAGTTATCCCCTCTATGTCTGAATATGTCACGTTGTCATCTTCACTCGTGCCCAAATCTTCACAAGAGACAATATCTTGCAATAAAGATTCATTGTTTTCTGTAGATTCAGATATGGATTCGTGTCCATCAGAATCCTCCAAATTTATTTCGTCTATGTTTTCATCGGAGTCTGTGTTAATTTCTGATAAATTAGAAAGATTTACATCAACACAACTAGCTGAACTATTTCCTACAGTTTTAGAAGTTGTTGCCCGACTAGTATCTTCTTCACCCTCAGAATTTGCGAGTTCTATATCTGAAAGACTTACGACAGACTCAAAATCTTCTAAGAGCCTGTGAGCCTCAACTATATCGTTACTGGAGTTTCCACTGTGCTTGATTAGCTCATTGTCACTTCTCTTATAACCGTATAACATTTGCTTCAGTTGTTTCTTTACTGCATCATCTGATTTGTTTTCTTTTTTCGAAGGTTTCTTTGAAACATGCGCTTTCTCAAAGAACTCCATTTTCTACCACGAATTCTCAAGCTAGAATAAAGAATAGTTAAATAATGGGTGGTAAGACTAACTTTCACTATATATTTAATAGATCTAAAAGAGTTTTAGCCCCGGAACCCGAAAATTAGGTAAATAACCGGGAAGATAGACGAAACGAATAAGACGGGAAACAATGCGACAACAACCTGCGCGGAACATGCGTGAATATCTGTCAATGTCAAAAGAAAGACATTGATCATTTCGTTCAGAAACAATGTTTCTGATTTCGGAAAAAGTTAAAACTATTTTTATGTAGGGAATCTGCATAAATGAGGGATTTTTTATGAAAGGTGTCTAGGTAGACCGATTACCTGATAACGGTTGTAGGGATCCACTGGATGCGAGACGCACGGGACCGGTCAATGTGGCAACATTTGGGGGAGGCATGTGTCTAACAGTAGTCTTTCGCCTAAAATGATAATGATGGGCATCTGCACCCCTGCTTTTATTTACTCCATTCCACCTAATACCCACCCTCTTAGCCCAAAAACCACTTTTCAGTACTGTATGCTTCCTCTGCCTAGTAATAAGTGACCGAAATTAATTTTTCACTCTTCTTTCTCGAAAAGACCGTCATAATAGCGTACCAGAGGTGGCGTAAAATTGCATATTATTGTAATATGCAATTTTACGCCCCCTCTCTATTACGCTTATTTTCCCTAGGGCTTTAATAGCCCTAGGGAAAATAAGTTATTTTTTTTTAATTTTCGTTGGCGGTGTTCGAAAACGTAGTCTTTCCTCCTGTTCCAAAAAAAAAAAAAAATTTAAAAATGGAACCAAACACGCCGAACTCTTTGGCAGAATGTGTGCGCTGCATTCCAGCTACAGAAGAAATAAAAAACGTGTCGCTATGTTCGTACGTTCGTACACGACTTAACATTCCGCTCTATTTTGTCAGCCGTGTATGAATGTGTATGTACGAACACGAACATAGCGAACACAAACATCAAATCTGAACATTTGGTTCGTACGTATGGACGGAATATTCGAACACGAATGCGAACATAGTTCGAGTCGAGTTCGTGGCGCTGTTGGAAGTTATCGATCGACATTCATCAAAGTTCTTCGAACACCGTCCATACAGAACATACCAAAAGGATCGCCGCAAACATGTTTGACGAACAGAGTATTCGATGTTCGTTAGTGGTACGCACGTGCGATTAAGTTGTGGAGTATCATGCAACGCAACAAATTTGTTCGTACGTGCGTACACGGCTTTCAATGAAAACATGCTACGATTCACTACGATTAGGTTGGGTTCAGTTTCGGGATAAAATAATAAAACGTAATACTAATTTTATGTACGATATTTAATAATGTATAACCACTCCAGACGTTCGAGATAAATACATTCCATGATTGTATCAACATTCAATACAGTCCATACGAATGACAACTACTAGGCTACTGGTGGAAGCACCCCCAAGTTTTACGAAACAAGAGCTGATGGGAATGCTTCCACAAGCGAGCCGTTAACATTTTGCGGTATTTGACATAAGACTGCCTAATTTACTTTGCAGAAGCTGTGAAGGTAGTAATGAAGTCGGTGACGATCTTCTTTAGTGAGGCGTCAGACTCTGGCGTGATCTGACCATCCTTGGCGATGGTGGCCAGCAGGCCCTGGTGGCCAGTCTTGATGTGCTGTGTGAACTCCTTCTCGAAAGCGGTGATCTTTGCGGGGTCAAGTTTGTCGAGGTGACCACGGACACCACAGTAGATGATGGCAACCTGTCAAAGAAAGGAAAGTAAATATAAATTTGCTCTTCTATCTTCTAATACTGGAGAAACAAAACTCATTTTTTGCTTTTTAACAGGAATGGGTCTAAATTATTACTTGGATAATGCAATGTGCTAAAAAGCCTGTGGGCCTGTCGTAAATTGTTGCTTTCTAAAAATGGTTAAAAGAATAAATTACCTGTTCCTCAATGGCCATGGGCACGTACTGTCCTTGCTTCAACAGCTCGGTCAGACGCATACCACGGTTCAGCAGCTGCTGGGTGGCGGCATCCAAGTCAGAGCCGAACTGCGCGAAGGCGGCGACCTCACGGTACTGGGCCAACTCCAGCTTCATGGAACCGGCCACCTGGTACAGAGAAAATAATGAAACAATGTTTATAGATGTATGCTTTTTTTTGACATGTCAATATTTTTAAAATAATGAGATATGATATAACTTTTGAGTTTTTAATGATTGTCATCTTTTTTTGACCATGTGCCAAAAGTAACTCAAGCTGGACTTAGGATTCTGGAGGGTAACTTCACACCTACAATTTTATTGTTTGAAATAACATTTTACGAAACTAGCGTAGCTTTTCGTTTCGATTAAGAAAGGTGCCAAAACCATCAAAAAAATAATAAACTTCAGAAAGGTTGCATAAAGGTCACAAACCTGCTTCATAGCCTTGGTCTGGGCAGCAGATCCTACACGGGACACAGACAGACCGACGTTGATGGCAGGACGGATACCCTTGTAGAAGAGCTCAGTCTCCAAGAAGATCTGGCCGTCAGTGATGGAGATCACGTTGGTGGGAATGTAGGCGGACACGTCACCGGCCTGGGTCTCAATGACGGGCAGAGCCGTCAGGGAACCACCGCCCATCTTGTCGGACCTGAGGGTAGAGACAATTGGAATTGCAGTTTGATAGGTTCGACATTTTGTGTGGCGCTTTTTGGCGTAGATTCGGTGGTGTTGTTGTTCAGATGAATATGTAACGTTTTTTAATATTATCGTAACTTGATTTGGGTTTACGAGTGGATATGGCTGAAAAGCATAATAATGATCATTACATCTTGAATAACACAATTTTTTTTCAGGCAATGAAAAACCAATTCTCTTATAAATATTTAAGTGCTGCAGATGTCTTCAATGATGTTGATTCTGTTGTGCACAAACTAATTTAGGCTATTGCTATCTTTTTCTCTCCAATAAAACGAGAAAGAGACGGACGTAATCGGGAAGACCGTTAAAAACTAATTGTAGATGGCGCCACCATAGCTGGTCTCCATTTTACCAAAGAGGTCAAGGTATTTTTAAATATGCAATGACATTCTGCTATGCTAACGCCATTAGTTCCAGTGTGCTACCCCATTCAGAGCTGTCAAATTTAATTGGAACTACTATTTCCATACAAATGAAGGGTGTACGTAAAAACATGTCGACTAAAAACATGGTGAAGGGCAAGACATCTCTTAGTTCATAGATAAAGCAGTCCTTTTCTCGCACTGCCATTTAGTATAAGATAGCAATAGCCTAAATTAACTTTAGTTTGTGCACAACAGAATCTACACCAATGAAATAATATAAAAAATATATTTAAATAATATATAAATAATATTTATTATTATTTATTAAGTAATAAATATAATAAATAATATATTTTATAAAACTAAGTCGCCCGCCGCATCTGTCTGTCCCTATGTATGTTTAGATCTTCAAAACTAAGCAACGGATTTTGATGCCGTTTTCTTTAATAGATAGAGTGATTCAAGAGGGAGGTTTTAGTATATAATTTGCGGGCGGGTACCGCCGCGGGCTTCAGCTAGTGTAGGATATTTTAGTTTTAATCAGTTACTTACATCTTAGCGGCACGCTCGAGCAGACGAGAGTGGAGGTAGAACACATCACCGGGGTAGGCCTCACGACCTGGGGGACGACGCAGCAGCAGAGACATCTACACAAACAATTCAGGATTCTTTGATAAAATGCAGGCTGAAAATTCGCTTAGAATTTAGGATTTAGTTCCGCCATTTCGCCAGTGAAATAAGACTGAACTTCGACTGCGAAATTACGGTCCTCTGGTGGTAGGCGAGATACATGCTATCTTGATAGTTTGAGAAGTTTGTGAAATAGAATATATTTAATGTAATAGTTAGTGAATAAGTTGTTGGTGGATAAAGAAATAAGTTTACACTGAATGAGTTCGGAATTAGTCGGTATATCGAGTGCAATTACGAGTTGTATATGTTCCCATGTTTTTTTACTCCAGAAAAATATGACAAAGCCAACTTGTCAGAAGACGAGCATTCTGGTGGTTATTGGACTTCTATTTTGTTACGTTAGTCATTTATTCATGAGTGTCTTTATAAAAATCAATTTTATCCATACCTGACGGTAGGCAACAGCCTGCTTGGACAGATCGTCGTAGATGATCAGCGCGTGCTTGCCGCTGTCACGGAAGAACTCTCCCATGGCGCAGCCCGAGTAAGGGGCGAGGTACTGCAGCGGGGCGGCGTCCGACGCCGTGGCAGACACGATGATGGTGTAGTTGATGGCACCTGGGGAAGGCAGTATGGTTTGTTAAGACACCTTTTTTGTTGGTGTTGATCATGTAAGAAATAACATTGGCGGGCTTGAAGAATTAAAAGAAAAGAAAAGTTTTGATAAACCAATTAAAAAAAACATTAGGCTCCTAGAGGTAGAAGAGATTGCATAAAAACATGAATGCAATAAGTAAAACTTGTTAAAGGATATGCACTGCAATTTGCTGAGCTGGGCCTATTTTTATTGTGTAGATTTAAGATTCTTTTTGTTTTTACTTCATTTTTTGTTGTGTGCAACGCATGATCATGTGTCATGTTTTCTTTCTTTCACAGGAGACCAAAGGCAAGACTCGGCAATGGTAATATCTGTGCTGAAGATGAAGTAAGAAATAAAGAAACAAATCTCTTTTTTCAAGGTTTTCGCCCTAGTTACACAGAAGTTAAGAAGTGAAAAAGAGTCTTTTTACACAAAACCTAACCTATTTTACCTTTGAAATGCTTTGATTATATAACATTTTAGTTTTGTGCTTTCTCTGATGGACAAGAATAATTAGAAGTTTTACATACAAAGTCTAGCTACAAATACTTGTTAACCAATTCTTACCAGCATCAGTCAACCTCTTCACGATCTGGGCGACGGTGGACCTCTTCTGTCCGATGGCGACGTAGATACAATACAGCTTCTTCTTCTCATCATCTCCCTTGTTGAATCGCTGCTGGTTGATGATGGTGTCGATGGCCAGGGCAGTCTTGCCAGTCTGACGGTCTCCAATGATCAGCTCACGCTGTCCACGACCGATGGGTACTAGGGAGTCGACGGCCTTGATACCTGTGTGGAATTTAAACGGAATATTTGAGTTTTTGGATGTAGGGTTTTATTTTGTAACTTTGCTATGAAAATATAAACTTGTGACTAAATTCCAAATAAGTCATTTTTTTTTGTAATTTCCATGGATACCATGTTACGTGAGAATTGATTGATGGAGATAGTAATCGCAAGACACTTGACAATAATTTCAAGTTTCAGAAATCTTCAAGTTTATATTTTATATGGGTAAAAATAATAAAAACTCAACTCACCAGTCTGCATGGGCTCGCGCACAGACACACGGGGGATGATACCCGGGGCCTTGACACCCACTCTCATACGGGTCTTGGTGCCGAGCGCTCCCTTGCCGTCGATGGCGTTACCCAGGGCGTCGACTACGCGACCCAGCAGCTGCTCGCCGACGGGCACGTCCACGATAGCGCCGGTACGCTTGACGATGTCTCCTTCCTTGATCAGCTTGTCGTTACCGAATACTACCACACCCACATTGTCGGGTTCCAAGTTAAGGGCCATACCCTGTGGAAACAGAGATGGTTGAGGTTTTGTGGTTGGATCGCATTGGTTCAGCAAAATTTGGATATAGATTTGTGGAGATATTTATCTTTGCTGAAAGGATTACGACAGATTTAATAATAATGCTTGTCAGTGGGCAAATGACTGCTAATACCTCCACAATTAAAAGCACACTTATTAGCTCCAAAATAAGCTTAATGCCTCCACAGCGAGATGTGATCACTGGTGGGAAATGCTTAAGCCCCCTGATAGCGTCATCAAGCCGTATGAAAGCCTTCCGAGCCTTAAAGCCAACTTGGAAATATCTGAACAGACTCCGAACTCAGATCGCCGTAGCAAAGACAATGTCCTCAGATGGGAGTTAACGGAGGGCTCAGATCTTAAATGAGTATGCAGCATCTCTCCACAGACCATCTCCCATCTTGCGCCGAATGCCCTGACACACTTGACGCTCTTATGACTGCATCAGAGAGTGAGTTCGCATACAAACAAACAATTGCCATCAACATGCTAAGAAGAAGTGGAGACAAATGGTGTAATAATAATGTTAAGACACTGAGCTGCATGCTGAATGACGAACCCAGATTTCATAACAATTTTTGATTTAAAACAGTTTCTTGAATATTTTTCTCTATAGAGAACTGCTTTGGAATGAGCAACAGTACATTCACAAGTTATTAAATTAAAATAAACACTTTCGAGTTTTGCAATGAGTGGAGTTCTAAGAGAAACTCCAAAAAACAATGCTAGCAAATAAATAGGCAATGTCTAGAAAAAATTGTAAGGATGGATCCTTACAATTTTTTCTAGCAAAGATGTCATAAATGGCATTAATGCTGTGTCAAAATTATTCTCTCTTTTCTTCATTACTCTGGTAGCCAATTACATATTAACTACTAAAGAACACTGAATATTGATTTAAATCTGGCAAGAAGATTTCCATCTTTGTTATCAACTTAAGTCATGATCTGATTTGAGTATGAGATCTAAAGGCTGAAGATTTCCAGCAGTCTTCCTACAGGAAAGAAATGTTGATGGTAACCATTAAAAATATACAAACCTTAAGACCAGAGGAGAATTCCACCATCTCCTCAGCTTGGATGTTCTTAAGACCATAGACACGGGCGATACCATCTCCAATGCTCAATACACGGCCAGTCTCTTCCAAATCAGCCTATTTGGAAAACAATAAGAATTTCATGAAAATCTTAGAATTAAGAATGCATGTCATATGGCTGTCTAGCCATAGAGGGAGGTTTGAGGTCAAGTCCGGATATTTTTAGTTAAATTCCTGAAATTATAATTTCCTCTTAAATTGTGATGAAAGATGACTGAACAACAGATAAACCATAGGATAAACTGACCCCATTACCTATGTTGCACTTAACATAGGTACATAGTATTATCCAGAGTTGCAAAACCCAGTTCCAGAAAAAAAATGTTTCATAACCAAAAATAGATTTGTTGCCTTATGGATTAAAAAATCGTCTTCCAATTATGGATTAAATAAATAAACTGTTTCCAATTAGGGTAGTCCAATCATCTTGTCATTGGAAATAAGGTTGTGCAGGATGTAAGTAGGTATATCCTCTAAGTGTGAATGAACTGCATAGCTGAAATAGGTCATGAATCAATATCATCTGCTCTGTGACATCTTTTATGTCAGATAGGCTAAATCAGCGCCCTCTCAATACCCAAGTACCTACTGATACTAATTATTGATAAGAGCATGTTTATGTAACACTTGAAACTAACCTTGGGAGCAGCACCCAGGATCCTTTCCTCCAAGATAGTGGAGATTTCGGCGGCCTTCTGGGTGGGAGACACATGGAAGTTGCGGGCAGCAACCGTCACGGCAGGGGCCGCAACACCCGCGACCTTCGATACCTGCCGACACACATAACCAACATCAACACATTACACATTACATTTACACACTAAACCCACACAGATACACTCCTTTCCGATTTTCACTAAACATTTTCTACTTTAAATCACTAATTTTCATATTTCCGGAGACCTGAAAATCGAATCGCCCTGTATTACATAACACCGATCATACACAACAGAATAATGTAATATGCCGTCTTTATGAAAATATTATCTGGAATAGTAATTTAAGGAAACTTACAGTTACATAACTAGCTTGGGATTAGTAATTATGAGTAAATCATCAATGATTCTTAACCCGTGGACATTCCGCGAGACGTGATAGCCGGGCAGAATTTTTATGTTACATCTTAGCACAAACTCCATGTTCTTGACCTAATTGATAGTTACCTGCGAAGCAGCATTGGGTAAACGCCTGGCTACTGAGCCGGCAATACGGGCTGAGATGAGAGACATTTTTCACTAATTCTTATAACTATGGCAGACGAATATAGAGGCCCAAGGTAGTCGAAGTTCTCCGCTCGCGACTCGTTGCGGTAGAACAGGAAGTGACTTATTCGATCGCTGTCTATGGTTATGTCCGCAGTAGAACGTGCGTTTCGAAACTCAAAGATTCGGAATGTATTGGCTTTTTTGTGAAAAAAAAAATGAATTGTGCGCAGCACAAGCAATTTTTCACAAATTTAAAGAATGCAAGTAAATTCATGTTTAAAAGCTTTTTCTATTCGATTTTTACAAACTCTATTCAGTGTGTTGAAATAAAATTGAATGGATTAGATTTGATCAGAACAAAAACTGAAACGGAAATAATTAAGATATCAATATAAAAGATGAATAGTCTTCTAATCTTCTTCTTCTTCTACAAACTAAAGAAGTTGTAAACTTATTTACTAAATATATCTCAATAACATTACGAAAATAACAAAATACTTATTTATTGAAAAACATTTGTCTACCTTTTAACTAGCTCTGTGAATGCTTATTTCCGTCTTCTCACGTTCCAGCGTTCATATTTAAAATATAAAATATCAATGACTACGTGGAACAGCTGATTGCTAATAAAAAATGTAATTGTAATCGTCTGCATAATTTTTTTTGCAACAAAAAAACCCGTTTATACTTGAAACCTTTTGAGGGTTTAGTCATATATAGATTTTTTATTCCAGGAGTATGTTAGTGAATATTGAAGAGGCTCGAAGAAATAATCTCTACGCCAAAAAAACCCAAAATCTTGAGCTGGACCGCTTCTGTCAAACTCAAATTCAAATTGACACTACATCACTGTCAAACAGGAAATTCATTCCATGGCAAATGTTTTTTCTTGTATATATTTAGCATTAATATAGTTCTTGCTCATATATTTTAGAATGTGGAAAGAGTGACACAAAATTGTATAAAATGAATTTCTTGGAACGTTCCTCATTAAATTGTATGATTGATACGACTCGGGTTTTCTTTTCATTATTTAACTTTAGTGATAACAAAATGTTTTGTGGTGTTTGTCATGTTCTAATATCAATCAATGAGTTGTAAATACCTGCTGCAATGGCTATATTCGAAAAAACATCGCATACCAAAGCCCTAATAGACGACACAGAAAAACTTAGCTGCATAGTAGAAAATGCACAAAACATTAACAAACACACAGTAAGTGATATTTTTTGTTTCGAAAGACCTTACGGTCTGTTGGGGAGACCTTTTACTTCTTCATCTTAAATGTAATGATTTGAAGATCTGTTTTCTTTTCGATAAATCGTAAACTTATTAAAGCGGTTGCCTTTTGATTTGTCGGCCGATTTCAGCTTAACAGCGTAATGAGATATAGTGAAAATATAGTGTTTTTTGTATCAAGTTACCCATCTGTATAAATTGATATCTTTCAACCCATAACACACTTTATAATGGTATAATGTTCTAGGAATATTTTTTACGCGTACAGCGAGGTCCCCTAAAGGAAAATAAATGGAATGTATCGCGTCGATACCGGGACTTCGCAGCCCTACATGCAGGGCTCCTGCAGGCCAGCATAGACCTGCCCTTACCACCAAAGAAACTCATTGGAAATATGCAACCAGCCTTTATAGCTGAAAGACAAATAGCTTTACAGGTTTGTAGATTTTTTTACAAAATTTGACTACATAGAATCATGGAAGGTTTTATATAAATAAATAAATAAAATAATTTAGATACTTAGATAGATATTTATTTTAAAGGAATTCATGTAGTGATCATAAGAGGCTCCATTTATTAGTAATTTATGTCAATTATGCATATTTCTTAGCCTTGTCACACAAATAGAAAAATAATAAATCCATTTACATAATATTCACATAGAATTTCATTTATGGTGATCTAGCTATTTAATTAGGATTAGTTGTTATCATTAATACTTAATGATTGAGAAGACAATGATACTTGGAACCCAGAGAAACCCGGCTTTGCCCCATGAGACCTTATAAAAAAATCCATGATCTTAAATAACTCGTAAGTCACTCCTTATCTTAAGGCCCCATTCTTCCTTTGCCTGCAGACAATTCATAAAAGTTAAGGAATGACTCACTAGGGAAGGAAAACTGAGTAGTTTCCTGGCAACTGAGTTGAATTCCCTGTATTTTGTTAGTGATGATTCATTATTTTACTGTAACTTTTAACAGAAAGACAAAACTCTAATCCCAGGGTGGGTTTAGAGTTTTGTGCGCCTGCCCCTACCTCTGTACTCTTAAATCATATTTTTAACCAACTTCAAAGAAGGGGAGGTTCTATGTTCAGTTGTATATTCAGCAATTTATCTGTGAAGTCCAGTTCTTTTTTTGTTACATTGATTGAATCTTTGGCCACCATCTTCCAGAAGTAAAGTAATTTTACACTTTATAGAGTTTTTGCGAGTCTCATTCAAGTCTTGATTTTCATGTATAGTGATAGTACTCTATAAATTACAGTGTGTGTTTCGCACATGACTTCTTCCTCTAAAATTGTTATAGCTTGGTTAATTTGCATGATTTCAATATAATTCAACAAAGATGTAGCTTTCTAATTGTGAAAGATTTTTTTTAAATCAGTGGAGTAGTTCTTGAGTTTAATCATAACAAACACAAACGAAAAATCAAATCTTTCCACTTTATAATATAAGTGTAGATTAAAAAAGCTATTTGTTTCCAGAACTATATCAATGAAGTGCTGTCATATGAGATATTAGCTTTGTCATTACAAGTGAGGAGTTTCCTGGACCCTGGCAACTACCCACTGGATATAGCAGGTAAATATCAGTTAATATTAAGGGGCCAGTTCACGCTATTGCTAAGCTCCTCACATTCGCTCAAGATCGATGGCGTGAGGTAGACCCTTAAGTAAACCATATAAAGATTTGCATTGTGTCCAAGATCCCAAGTGAAATGATATTTAAAATAGCTAGTGATTTTCTAGCACCCAAATTCAACATTTTTATTCACATTAGTATCAAAGATGTACCAAATAGGTAGAACGCCATTCCAAATATTATTACCTCTTGTTATCAAAGATGTCATTGCCAGGTTTCTCACAAAAGATCTTTTTGATAACTTCTTATCATGCAATCTGATGCTATTTGTACATTGCAAAAGTTGAGTCAACTTTTTTATAGTTTCTATGTGTGAACCCAATTTTCAAGATAGAGGATAAAAACATGTTTAATGTAGAGGTGGCTAATAGACTTTAATTAATGAAATATTCTCAAGGAATTCACTACAGTTGTGTAAAATCTTGCATTGCGTTTAAATGAGGCGAGTTTCAGTATTTGAATTGTATATTAGTTTTAAGGCAATGCAAACAACAACGAAACCACAGATGAGCGAAACCTTGAACAACACCAAATTGTTCTTCTCAGGTTTCAGGAGTGATGTAACAATATTCAAATTAAAACAAAAGATGTGCGATATTTTTGCATAATTATGGATCTTTGCCGAAAATTCTACATGCCTTAGCGCAATTCGGCTTATACAGAGTTAGGTATTTTTAATTACCAGTGGCATCATTATATTGTAGCAGTTTTGTCAAAATTGCGACCATTATAAACAAATATGTTCGAAAAAAAATTCTCAATCTAAATGAAATACACATATCTTTAATCTTCTACTCCTAAAATGAGTAAACTTGGAGATATTTGTCTTATTTATTTTACCTTCAGTAACATTATCGTGCTAGTGTAAGCTGACACTTTTGGTCAAGGCTGAAAATGATCCGTTGCTGTATAAAATTGTTCAATTGCCCACACGATACTATCGTGGAATTCAATTGGGCAGATTTCTTCAAAACAGCTCCAATGATTAATCATTTTATTTTTCGAGAAGAAACTGAATAAAAGAGAATAATTTTACTGCACTGTTGAAATTAAAATCTTTACGATTGACAGCGTCTTTTTAAATTTAACAGTGATTTAGGTGATGTCTATGGCACCGTAAAATTGTCAAACACGTTATATTACAACTAGCTGACCCACGCAACTTCGTCTGCGTCACATAAGAGAGAAAAACGAAAGGAAAAAAAAACCCGTTTTTGCAACATTTTTAATTCCTGCTCCGCTCCTAATGGCCGTAGCGTGTTGGTATATAGCCTAAAGCCTTCCTCGATAAATGGACTATCCAACTCAAGAGAATTTTTCAATTTGAACCAGTAGTTCCTGAGATTAGCGCGTTCAACCAAACAAACAAACAAACTATGTTTTATAATATTAGTAAGTATAGATATAACGTGTTTCTCTCTAGCGATATTGTAAACTCTCGAATTATTGTCAACTGAACATAAGGAAGTATCTCTGCCCCCATAAGTGGGACTTGGGGCACCCCCCCGTTAGGTTAGTTAGGTTCCTTTAAACCCTGCACCCGGACATAGGGGCCCCGCGAAGCGGGGCTCCGTCGACTACGCTTTTTAGGGGAATATAAAGTGTTTTATGGTTAGGTTATATTAATCGATATTTCTCAGAAATGGTACAGTATCTTTTCATGAGAGTGGTACCACTGGGCAAGGGGGAAGGAGGGGTCTCCTTCCCTCCACACCGCGTGAGTTTACTACCATTGCATGCATTTCACGAAAAATAATGCGTTTTATTGTAAGCAGTATGTTCGTTTGACAATAATTCGAGAGTTTACAATATCGCTAGAGATATTACAATATAACGTATTTGACAATTTAACGGGGTGACATCTACAGTTGGCAACGATACGTTAGATTTTAAATATTCAAAGACATGTGACACCCACTGGGCCCGCCCTCTCACAAAGAAGAGGTCTAAGCCACTTTACTGTGAGAAAATTATAAGCATTGATGATTATGTATTTTTTTGCTGTAAGTTTTAAATGTTGGTTACAGAACAAGCTCTTCAGACGGTGTCGATCGCGCTGCGGGGCGACGGCAGATATGAACTGAAAGGTCCGCTGCCCGACATCGGATGGCGGATACAGAAACATTATTTTTTAGTAAGTTATTTATTCATTATCTGCTTGATTGCTAGAAAAATGCGAATGGGTGAACCAAATAATGTTAAAAAAAAACAGGATGTTCGAAAATTTGCTCGAATTCCAGTGTTATGTTTTTGCCTGAGTCCGTCTGTTCAAGTTTTTTTTTTTTTACTAACTCAACTAACTAACTTTAATTTTATAACTAATGATAAATTTAAACCATCTATTTAAGTAATGCCCGAATCTCAAGTGTAGCGTAGAAATGCGCGCAGATTACATATTTTTACTAAGAAGGTGGTTTAAAAAAACATTACATTTTTTTATAACGTTTAATTCGCACAAGTTGTACTTATATAATTGGAGTTATTTCATCTGAAATTTTCATATACATCCTGTATTTATCATTATCGGTCAACTGAAAGACGTCCTTGACGTACAAATTGATTGTAATTTTAAAATAAAAAATATTTTAGTAATCGTAATGGTGAATGCACAATGGCAAAGACCCTCGATCAAGACCTTAGGGGGGGCTCTCATTGCGCGGCTGGATCAAGGGCTTGATTCAGAAATCAGTACTCCTGGACACGGCACGTATAGTGCGGAGGTTATTCTCTGTGGAGCTCTGACCACCCCGGTAACCTAGGCGTTATTCCGATGGGCCAGCTATTTTTATGTTTTAAAATGTTTCATATACGCTTATTTTAAAACAGTAAAATTTAAGAGAAAAAATTAATAAAGGAATGTTTTAGTAACATAAATACTAAATTACAATCAAGTAGTTGTTGAACACGAAAATCTAGCCACTGACTGATAACTGAAATCGCATCAATGTGTGTTTTTAAACGAGGGCAACATACTAGGTAATCTGTGTAGAACATTGCAACAACGACCTCACCTACTGACATATTTTGTTTTTGTACCTTAAAGATTAATACGCTTCTGAGTGATTAATTTATAAAGGGTGTAAAAAACAAAGATTAATACGCTTCTGAGTGATTAATTTATAAAGGGTGTAAAAAACAAAGATTAATACGCTTCTGAGTGATTAATTTATAAAGGGTGTAAAAAACAAAGATTAATACGCTTCTCAGTGATTAATTTATAAAGGGTGTAAAAAACAAAGATTAATACGCTTCTGAGTGATTAATTTATAAAGGGTGTAAAAAACAAAGATTAATACGCTTCTGAGTGATTAATTTATAAAGGGTGTAAAAAACAAAGATTAATACGCTTCTGAGTGATTAATTTATAAAGGGTGTAAAAAACAAAGATTAATACGCTTCTCAGTGATTAATTTATAAAGGGTGTAAAAAACAAAGATTAATACGCTTCTGAGTGATTAATTTATAAAGGGTGTAAAAACAAAGATTAATACGCTTCTCAGTGATTAATTTATAAAGGGTGTAAAAAACAAAGATTAATACGCTTCTGAGTGATTAATTTATAAAGGGTGTAAAAAACCTCTTAACGAAGCCGAAAGGCACTTGTTCTCCCCGTCATTGCTATCATTTTTAGCCAGTCAATCTGTCCATCAACACAATGTTTTGAGTGCGTTATATTGAGTTCTATCTACCACATAACATGTTTTTTCAACCCAAAAAGAAGTCGTTTCCCAGCTATAATTTTGACGGTTTCGTCATGATATTATTAACACCCTGTATACAAAGTAAACGCAAGGACTCCTGTGTGGTCGCATGCACCACTGAACTAAAGAACTTTTGTAAAAAAGAACATTTATTGGACTTTCTATAGGAATTGACGCGACTAGCTGATCAACAAGGATAACAACTAAAAAAAATGAATTTCCAAGTCTTAGAACTAAAGTTGTTCAGTTACATGGTTAGAGACACCACACGAGAGGTTTTGAGTTATTATTTTACACCCTTTATTTGCGTATCATGGTTTTGGCTTTCTGTAAAAATGTAGGCGAGGACAAATTTTGGAAAAGGTCGGCGTTTAATTCACAAGCGACGAAATAAAAGAGGAGTTTCTCAACTCTACACGTATTTTTATATTGTCTGACTCGCTTGAGTCTCTTTACGCTGTAACCAGCTTAGGGCAATTGTATTGTCGAATGCATGATCAAAAGGTTGTTCGAACTTATTTGGCTATACTACTAGTTCAGACTTAGTCATTTTCTACTAAATGCATAATTTTTACATCATTTTCAACACGAATAAAACAGAATGTTATCATTTCATTGTTTAGTTGATTAATAGCAACTGATATATTATTTTGTACTACTACAAAACGTAATATTCACTCGTTTGTCATAAGGACATATATTTAGAATACTCTCTCACACACATTCTCATTTCATTTGAAGTTTGCCTATAAATTGTACTATCAACACCTGTTCTGGCTAAATATTCTCCCTAACTAAATAATAAAATCAATTGCAAGTTTAACGCCTTTGGTATTTTTTGGAAAAGAATTTAATCACTGCATTTCATTTGAATATTTTTATTGAAACTTTGATAATGTCGTGGGAATCCATTGACGTCCATTGTTATTATGAATCATAACTCCACGTTCGGCTTATCGGGCAAGAGATAAAAATAAACGAGACATACTTGTTTTTACTCCGCACTTGTTTAGGTTCAAAGAGCCATAACTTTGTAAAGAAGTGGCGATAATTAAGTGGAAGAGGTTCAACCACCTAGACTATAAAAGACAAAGGTTTTATAATATTGTTACCTATGTATGTCACCGTAAAATTGTCAAACACGTTATATTGTAATATCTCTAGCGATATTGTAAACTCTCGAATTATTGTCAAACGAACATACTACTTACAATAAAACGCATTGTTTTTCGTGAAATGCATGCGATGGTAGTCAACTCACGCGGAAGGAGAGGTCTCTCTTGCCCAGTGGTACCAGTCTCATGAAAAGATCGTACCATTCCTGAGAAATATCCCAACTAACATCTTTCGGGATTCAAGCCAACCTCACCTGCCCGTGGTGCACCCTGCTAACAAACTAACGAGGCTATGGCGACCCGCCAACACGCATTGGACCAGCGTGGCGGGTTATGGTCTAAACCCCCCCTATGGATAGAAGAGTAAGAGACAGGCCCCAAGTGCCCGGCGACTCCAGCGGTAGTGCTGGCGTGGACGGGCGCAGGCATGACCCTGGGGTCAGGGGAGCTAAGAATCTCCGGGTGAGATCGATCAACCGTCAAACGATCCCGGCAAATTATACAAAGGACTCCGATTCGCTTAATGTTTTGACTTATAATGTCCGTACGTTGTTGAAGGACGAACGTCTAATCGAACTTGAGAACGCTCTAAAAGATATCAATTGGGACATTCTGGGCCTTTCAGAAGTCAGGAGAGTAGGCGAACACACAGAAGAAAGAGACGATGCTGTGTTCTTTCACTTCGGTGAAACCAGTGGACAACACGGAGTGGGGTTCATGGTGGCAAAGAAGTGGAAGGACAATATCATTGAATTTCTAGGCTATTCCGAACGTGTCGCTGTGCTTAAGTTCCAACTAACATCCAAGAAAACTCTAACTCTCGTACAAGTATATGCACCAACATCTGCACATTCCGACGAAGAGGTAGAAGATTTTTACGATCTTGTTAATAGAGCATGCGACGAAAACAGGGGCACTTGGAACATGGTCATTGGTGACTTTAATGCAAAAGTGGGACGAAGGCAGGAACTGGACAGTGGAGATACGGTCGGCTGCTTTGGTTTCGGGGACCGCAACGAGCGAGGCGCTCGTCTCACACAGTTCGCCTTTGGACAAAGAATGCAGATAGTCAATAGCTTCTTTTCGAAGAAACCGCAACGTCGATGGACCTGGGTGTCACCTAATGGCTTCACGCGAAATGAAATAGACTACGTTTTGTCATCGGACCGACAAATCGTAAAAAATATTAGTGTAATTAACAAAATTAAATACAGCTCAGACCATAGACCTATCCGTGCGAAAATCAGAGTAGACTTTAAAATCCACCGAGCCAAAATATTTACAAAATTAATTAAAAGACTTTCTAAAGAAACACTCATTAACAGCTCTGACCATTACAACTTACAATTATCAAATTACTTCAAAGAACTCAAAGTAGATGAAACAGACGCAGAAGAACAATATAATGCAATAGTTAACGGAATTAACAATACTTGTAAAACCATAAAAAATAAACGTAGTACTAGAAACAAACTAACACGGCATAGTATTGAATTGATAGAAAAACGGACAGAAAAAGAAATAGGAACACCAGAGTTTAGGGCAATAGACAAAGAAGTTAAAAGGAGCATTAGGAAAGATTTGAGAAATTTGAATACACATTTGGTCAAAACAGCTTTAGAAAACCATACATCCCTAAGAGTGTTAAAACAAGGAGTCACAAAAGGACGAACCTGGATCAACAGTTTAGTAGACACTGACGGCATCAAGCATTACAATAGAATAAAAATAATGGAAATAGCGACTAAATTCTATAAATCATTATATTCAGATCACTCACCGCCCGATGTCAACACCGAATACATCCCTTCAGACTCCATTCCCCCAATAAACGGCTACGAAGTGCACAAAGCACTTACTACTATGCGCTACGACAGAAGTCCTGGGGAAGATGGAATTACCACGGAAGCGCTTAAAGTCGGCTCTACCACTTTGCTGCCCCACCTAACAAACCTGTTTAACACCATATTACAATCAGGAAAAGTTCCAAAATCAATGTGCAAATCCAACATAGTTCTTCTGTTTAAAAAAGGCGACAAAAGTGACATTGGCAATTATCGTCCAATCAGTTTAACATCCCACATTTACAAGACCTTTATTAAAGTGATTCACAATCGCATAGACGGGAAACTGGATAAACATCAGCCACCAGAGCAAGCCGGATTTCGCGCTAGTTTTTCAACAACCGACCACCTACACACCTTGAACCAAGTCCTAGAAAAATTTACCGAATACAATAAACCATTATACATAGCCTTCGTAGATTATGCGAAGGCTTTCGATAGCATAAAACACTCCGAAATTTTCAAATCTCTAAGAAATCAGGAACTAGAACAGCAATATATACACCTCTTAAAAAATATCTACCATAACAGCACCGCAAACATTAAGCTGAATACTGTAGGACCTTCGTTTAAAATACAAAAGGGTGTTAAACAGGGTGACCCGCTCTCTCCGAAGTTGTTTACGAGCACTCTTGAGGAGATATTTAGATCGCTAGCAGCCTCATGGACAACCAAAGGCATTACAGTCGGTAATAAAAGATTAACAAACCTCCGATTTGCTGACGACATAGTCCTTTTTGCCCCCACAGCCTTGGAATTACAGACCATGCTCCAAGAACTGAGCACAGCCAGCTTCAGGGTGGGACTCGTAATGAATCGTTCCAAAACCCAGCTCATGTCCAACAGCACTAAGCGTAGGGTCGAGGTAGATGGGCAGGAAATACAGTATGTCGATGAGTATATATACTTGGGCCAGTTAGTATCTTTCGAAAACAGGCAAGAAAGAGAAATCGATCGCCGAGTCGAAAATGCCTGGAAAAGCTACTGGTCCATGAAGACGCTAATGAAGGGTGATCTTCCAATCTCCCTGAAGCGAAAACTCATTGACATGTGCATCCTGCCCGTCCTAACCTACGGTGCTCAGACCTGGTCGCTCACCGAATCTCAGAAGCTCCGCCTTGGAGTTTGCCAAAGAGCAATGGAACGCAGCATTTTGGGTGTCAAAAGACAAGATAGGGTTCGAAACACCACGCTGCGTTCCAAAACGGGCATAGTGGACGTTGGCATGAAGGCTGCTAGGCTAAAATGGGATTGGGCGGGTCACGTCAGTCGCATGCGCGATGACCGCTGGGCAAAGGTCTCCACACGATGGTTGCCGGAAGACGGACAGCGCCGCCGAGGCCGACCCAGGAAAAGGTGGCGAGACGATTTGGACGCGCATCACGAGGGTTGGTCCGAGGCGGCACAGGAAAAAAGCACATGGAAGGAATTGGGGGAGGCCTTTGCCCAGCAGTGGGACAGTACAGGCTAACACAAAAAAAAAAAAAAAAAACACTTTTTTTTTTTTTTTTTTTTTTTTTTTTTTTTTTTTTTTTTTTAGGATGGGAAATCATCAAATGACTTCTCCCACTCTGGGCGGAGCAGGAGGGAGTGTCAGACTCTTACTGACTAAAACCCATCCATGTTCCTTCCTCGCCTTTTACGTTCCGGGGCCGCGGTATCTCTTTCGAACAGGCCCGCAAACCTTAAAACACTTTATATTCTCCTAAAAAGCGTAGTCGACCTTCGCGGGGCCCCTATTTCCGAGTGCAGGGTTTAAAGGAACCAAACTAACCTAACGGGGGGGTGCCCCAAGTCCCGATTATGGGGGCAGAGATACTTCCGTATGTTCAGTTCACAATAATTCGAGAGTTTACATACAATATCGCTAGAGAGAAACACGTTATATTATAATATAACGTGTTTGACAATTTTACGGTGACATATACATCACCATCATCTCAAATAAACGAACAAAATGGCTGGACAGAGGCAGGGGACGGGTCCCACGGATCGCTGGTCGTCGAACGTCTGGTCCTGCATTTTCCTACGTCCAACAGTGTAACGGAAATAAATAATGAGGAATTATTAATCGCATACCAGAAAAACCTTCACAACTTAACTGTGTATTGTAATGTACCCTTTTAACGTCAAAATAGTATTGTTATCTAATATGTACCTAATGTTTTATGATTGCAGGTAACGGATACGAATAGTCGAATAAATTGCATGCTCTCATATCAGAGCTACGGGGCCGACAGGTATCTCAGTGATAAAGACTTACAGACGACATTCAAGAGCTTGATAAATTCTTCTGTAAGTATACTATCACTATGTACGGTCGAACAAGTTATTTGGTTTACAGTTTAACCCACAAATAACATTGCAGAATGTATACCAAATAGCTTGTTCGACCATACTATCTTGCGTTCTTCATTTAGTTTCCAAACATGTAAACAATTGCGTTTTTTTTTTACTTTAAAACCTATGGTCTACCTCGTTGGTCCAGGGGTCGAAAGTGCGACTGTTATCCATGAGGTCCTGAGTTCGATTCAAAGGTTGGGCAAAGTGTTATTGAGTTGTTCCATTTGATTTTTTACTAATTTTTTTTTTCAAAATCAAAAAAATCAAAATCAAAGCATTTATTTCAAGTAAGCCAATAACAGGCACTTTTGAATTGTCGAAACAAAGATGAACATTTAAAGTAGCTACAGTCCCAGTCACAAGACATAAAAACTGTGAAAGTACTGTAGTTGCCCATTCCCTAGCGTAGATCTCTATGGAGAAGAACGGGCAAGAAACTCCATGGACACTCTTTTAAATCAAAATATTGTTACAAAATCCTGGTCACATCATTCATGTTGAGATGGTATATTATGTGAGAACAATGTAGC
Organism: Xestia c-nigrum; assembly: GCA_916618015.1. NCBI lineage: Eukaryota > Metazoa > Arthropoda > Insecta > Lepidoptera > Noctuidae > Xestia > Xestia c-nigrum. The sequence continues at coordinate 18,132,226 of OU745259.1, forward strand.
AAGATGTGCACGTTAAAAGTGTCCATAGTAAAAACAAAATAATTCATTCAAACAAGCCATGGCAACCAAGAGATGACCAGTCACAACTGACAGCACCCGTTCACGAACATGACGCATGGATCAGCACCATTCAGCTCAACCACTTTGAAGGGAGCTAAATGATCCGACACACGCGCCACCATCAGCGAGACATTTGAGTGAGCATGACATACTCTCAACCGCCAGGGCACATTCAAGTCAAAAACTAAAGTAGGTTTCCAGTGAATGATAGCTTTCTAGTACATAGTACTCACACAATATGGGCTATGCGATTATATAATACTAACATTGAATCTATACAATGCAAAGATAGTTGTACAATCTTCAGCAGCTCCAACAATACCATTTAATGCTATCAAGTTTTGCGCCCCTGTCCTTGTGGAGCAGGACCAGCATTGAGCCAAGCATTTTTATCAGCGATATAATCGCTCAACTTGTAATATGCTTGCTTACATAATGTGCGTTTAATACATGTTTTAAATTTCGTCTCATTCAGTTCAAGAATACTTTGTGGAATTTTATTATAGCATCTCAAACAGTACCCCATGAAAGATGAGTCTACTTTAGCGAGTCTAAAGCCTGGCTGAACTAGTTGGTCCCTATTTCTAGTACTGTAATTGTGTCTGTCGCCTCTTTTACCGAAAAGATGCAGATTTTTTCTGACGTACATTATGTTTTCGTAGATGTATTGGCAATGAACCGTCATGATGCCAATATCCTTAAATAGTTCCCTTAGAGAATCGCGCCTACGAAGATTGTATATAGCTCTGATGGCTCTTTTCTGCAGAATAAATATAGACTCAATATCAGCAGCCCGTCCCCATAGCAAAATACCGTAAGACATTATACTATGGAAGTAACTAAAATAGACCAGTCTAGCGGTATCCACATCAGTGAATTGACGGATTTTTCTAATGGCATATGCTGCTGAACTTAAGCGCCCCGCAAGAGATGTTAAATGAGAACCCCATTGTAGCCTTGAATCAAGCGTAAGCCCCAGGAAAACCGTTTTATCTACGAATTCGAGTTTCTCTTTATTCAATATTATCTCACAATCACTACTTTTAACATTCGGTAATGAAAATCTTATGCATTTAGTTTTTTTTTCATTTAATACCAAATTGTTTGCTGTGAACCAATTTTGGACCTGAAGTAGGGCATCATTCACGTCATCCAGATTGTTGGCCCGTCTATTTATCTTAAAAATTAGAGAAGTGTCATCAGCAAACAACACCATATTTTGAGATTGGTGTTTCAACAAATAGGGTAGATCATTTATATAGACTAGAAAAAGGAAAGGACCCAATATTGAGCCTTGCGGAACCCCCATTTTTACATTCAAACCCTGTGAATTAACACCGTTTATTTGAACATGTTGTTTTCTATCGCTCAAATAAGATTTTAGCAGGCTAAGTGCAAGTTTACCCAGTCCGTAATGCTCCAGTTTCAAAAGCAATGTGTCGTGATTTACGCAATCGAAAGCTTTGGAGAGGTCACAGAAAATTCCTATTGCGTCTTGGGACTCTTCCCACGCAGCAAATATGTGCTTTAATAGGGTTACACCGGCGTCAGTTGTACAACGTCCCTTGGTGAAACCATACTGTTGATCATGGAAGATTCTGTTGGTGTTAAAATGATAGAGCATTTGATTAAGCATTACTTTTTCAAAAACCTTGCTAAAAACTGGTAATACGGATACAGGTCTATAATTATTGGCATCTTTACTGTCCCCGGATTTGAAAAGAGGTATGACTTTACTGTATTTCATTAAATCAGGGAAAACTCCTTGGTCTACACATAAATTAAAAATTAAAGCTAAGTACGGGGCTATGGTCTCAAGTATAGATGTGCAAACTTTGATAGACATTCCCCATAAATCTTCAGTCAGTTTGATTTTAATTTGCCGGAAAGCTTTAATAACTGTCATGTGGTTAATGTGTTTAAATTTAAATTCAGCCAGGCAGCCAGACACATTCGCCTTTAATAAGCCAATTGAGGCTTCAGGTGAGGAATTAAGAGCCTCCGTAGTTTTTATTGGTATTTCGGTAAAAAAATTAACAAATTCTTGAGCTACTACCTGATTAGAGCTTTTAAGACCACATGCTGTATCTAATGTAAAAGTATTATTACGTATTTTCTTTCTGTTGGTCTCGTTATTTATAACTTTCCAAACGGTCTTTATTTTATTTTCCGCTGTTTTGATCTTGTTGCTAATGTGCAGGGCTTTAGCAACCTTGCAAGTATTTCTAAAAATCTTTGAATACGTAGCAACATACTTGCTAAAAGTTTCAGTGTTTATAAAAGGCTTAAGGCTGTAAAGCTCAAATAGCCTTTCCCTACTTTTTCTGATACCTCTAGTTGCCCAATCACTAAATATAAATTTAGGGCAAATACTCTTTGTCTTCTTTTCAAAAGTTTTGTTGAATTCCGTGTGAACTAATGAAAAGAAACGATCATACAATTGATTTATATTAATATCCTCTTGGCTCATTACACTTAACTTGTTCTGTAGGGAAGTATTATACCTCTTTAATTTGCAAGAAGTTATAGGTCTAAATTTAATCTGAACTTTTTGCATTGGAGTTTTACACCTAAAAGTTACAGTTTGTCCGCTATGGTCAGACGGCAAACAATTTATTATGGCTTTATCTAAGTAATCACAATCGCAGAAAACATTATCTATACAAGTAGCAGAAGAAGTTGTGATTCTAGTGGGTTCAATAAACACGTTAGTCAAGTCAAATGACTTAAAAAGATTTAATAACCGACTGCTATTTGAATTTTCTTCTAAAATATTGATATTGAAATCACCACAAATTATTTTAGATTTATTACTGGCTGCAAGTTTTGCCAGGACATCTTCCATTATAGATTCAAATATGGAAAAGTTTTGATAGTTTGGGGGTCTGTACACACACACAATTATATGCTTATCTAGCTCAACACAGGACAGTTCGACACAATGTTCAACCGAGAGACCTACTATGTCATTACGTTGCTTATATTTAAAACTATTTTTTATTAATATTAGGGAACCTCCACGAAGCATAGTTTTACGGTTAAAGCAGCTACCCACCATATAGTTCTCATAATTAATAAGCATTTGGTAATCCTTTAGCCAATGTTCAGTAAAACAAATAATGTCAAACTTACTATTTTCTAAAAACAATTCAATTTCTAATAATTTGGAAGAAATGCCTTGGATATTTTGGTGGAATAATTTTAAGGTGTTCTGCTGAGGCCCTTTTTTACTAACTAATGGAGTGCAAGAAGATACCTTGCTGTTGGTAGGATTAACAAAAATATTGTTAATGGTACCTTCTGTTGTCTCACTTACTAGTTTAAATTCATATTAAAATTTGGAGTGAGGCCGGAGACACCCGTGCCATCCTCAGACAACAAGACCCTATCACTAATAAACCCTAATTGAGAATTTTCCATGGTGACAGATGGATCTTCCCCAGTAAAATGTGTGTAAACATTTATAGCACTAGTGCTATATACATTTGTGCCAGTCACCTGTACATTAGTAGAATTACTAATTGTCGCAGTGTTAATAATATAACTAAACTTAGACATACTATTTATGTCTGTGTGAATACTATAAGCTAATAGCCGAGCTATTTTGTGTCTACATACAATAGGTAGATACACCTTACCCCGTGATGACTTAAGATTACCAACTATAGTGTTGATATCCAGATACATAAGCCTGTCACTATAGTGACCTACTAAAAAATGTACATGTTTATTCAACATATGTATATAATCGTTTTTCCTACTACTTAAATTTTGTTAGCCTGCTCTGTCCCACTCCCGGGCAAAGGCCTTCCTCCACTCTTTCCTCCTTCCAGTTCTGACGGAACTTGTCCAGTTCGTCCCGCATGCTCCTTCGTGGCCTGCCGCGACCCCCGCATTACTGTGTGAGGGCACCAGTTTCCTGCTATTTTGGCCCACAGCTGGTCCGGCGGCAGACGTGTCCTGCCCAGTCCCATTTGAGTTGGCCAGCCTTTTGAGCCACGTCAGCTATGTTTGTTTTGGAAAATACCTGAAAATTACCTGATAAAAAAATCAAATAAATTGCGGCTATCGGATCTCAAATTGTACCCGGTCGATGCCTATGGGCTCACCCCCTGTTATTATCTGATGAAAGTGGTTTTACAGTCACGTCTAATATTATGTAAACAGTTAAGAATGTTAAGGGGAGCTCGTGGCTAAATAAAATAGCCGCTCGGATCGATCTTTAGGTTAAGCCATGCTTGCCTAGGCTGGTCCGTGGATGGGTGACCACCCTAACATACCGAATTTCCTCCGTGCCTTGGAAAACACGTGAAGCTGTTGGTCCCGGCTGTCATTTATCCATCTTTGACAGTCGTTACATGTAGTCAGTGGCCCAAAAGTCCGACACCAGTCTTACCAAGTCGTCAATCGTATTACACAGTATAAACTGGGTTGTGGAGGTCAGATAGGCAGTCGCTCCATGTAAAATACTGGTATTCAGCTGCATCCGGTTAGACTGGAAGCCGACTCCAACATAGTTGGGAAAAGGCTAGGCAGATGATGAGTTAAGAATGTTTTACATTGTGTTTCTCCTAGTGTACTGATTAAAATTTAATGTTATTACTTACATAGTATTCTGGAACTCATATTTTTATGAAAAAGATCCAATCTCCTAGTTGCAATCGTTATTTCTCGCGAAAATAGCTATAATATTAAGGAAAGTGTATACATATTATTAGACGTGACTGTACACCTCTGTCTACTACACAATAGTAGGGGATTACAGTCGTGATGATATGTTAAATATAGTTCAGTTTACGTTGCGCCTTTTTTCAAAGAAGTAGTTTTTCTAAAATCAACTTAATTTACACTTCTGTGAAGTTCATATTTGTTTAAATGGATGTAGAAATAATAATATGCTTTTCTTCCTTTCAGCACCCACACATAGACCCAGTATTAGCCGTTCAAAATTTATTAACGGGAGCATTCGTAGTTAGGAAGATACATGAGTTTGGAAGTCTAAGAGACATCCTCTATGGTACGGAGTATAATAAGAACCATTTAGCTAAATATGGCAACCCTAGGATAAGGAAACCGTTCACGTTGGGACAGCTGGCGCACTACGGATATCAGATATTGGTCGCGTTGAAGTTTTTACATGAAAAAGGCATTCCTCATGGTACGTATTATTAACAAACATTAAAAAATAATAATATAACAACAGCTTGGCCAATGTTAAATTGAATACTATGGGCCCAATATTTAAAATCTAAACAAGACTTAAACAAGGTGACCCGCTCTCTCCAAAACTATTCACCAGCACCCTCGAGGAAGTCTTTAAAAAACTAGCAGACGACTCAAAGCATTCCAATCGGGGGCAATACTATCGAACCTACACTACGCAGACGGTATAGTTCTTTTTGCTTCCGAGGCGAATCGACTAGAACAAATACTCCAAAACCTGAGCACTGCAAGCATGAGGTTGGACTGACGAAGAATTGGTCAAAGACTACAGCAATGAGCAAATATACTATGCCGACGAATACTACCTGGGCCAGCTAGTTTCCTCCAACAACAGACAAGACAAAGAGATCGACCGTCGAGTTGAAAATGCTTGGAGGAGCTACTGGTCCATGTCGGCATTTACGAAAGGCGACCTTCCTATTTCACTAAAGCGCAAGCTCGTCGACATGTGTACCCTGCCTATCTTAACATATGCTGCTCAGGCCGTTTCTTTGACTGAAGCTCAGAAGTCCAAACTGAACGTTTGCCAAAGAGCGATGGAACGTAGCATTCTAAATATTAGACTAGTTCAAAGACAAGCATTGCCGATGTTGGCAATAAGACTGCGAAGTTGAAATGGCAGTGGGCGGGTCACGTCTCTAGGATGAAGCCGGACTGACGGGCGAAGATAGTCACACAGTGGGTGCCTGAAGAGGCAGACCCAAAATACGCTGGCGTCACGATCGAGAACGAGTCCATTCTTGACGGATTGGTCGAAAAGGGCAAACTGGAAAGCCATGGGGGAGGCCTTTGCCCAGCAGTGGGACAGGCCTTTGCCCAGCAGTGGGACAAAATAGGCGTACATAAAAAGAAACAATCCCCTGAAAATTTTCTCGTAAGAAAACTATCTCGATGTTTTTGTAAATTCAATTTTTAGGGTTTCGTACGTTAAAGGGTAAAAAAGGAACCCTTATAAGATCACTTTCATGTCCGTCTGTTTTGTTTTTGGAAGTCTTAAAGGACTCAAATTTAGAGGCTTTTTTTAAGACTGAAAGTGGAGTTGTTATAAAAATTATATATATTTGAATCTGATTTTCTAAACAATTTCAAGGAATTTTTTTGTACGGCAGCCTAATTATTTTTCTAAAATCAATGTAACCGAAGTACATACATACCATACCATACTATATGGCATCAGCTCTCTGCCAGTAAACATTACGTCTAAGTCGGTCCAGACGTATCGCAGATTTGCCGGAACATCTGATAACTTTCTATAAGTTGAACAAAGACAAGAAATCCCTGTCAAAAAGAAATCAAAACTTTTGTAAAATTCTAAAACAATTCTATTCCAGACCACCTCTTAATTAACCACTAATTATTAATGTCATTCCCCAGGCCACATCCACCCAGGAAACATAGCAATAGAACACCAGCGCGTCCTCCTAATGGACATAGAGAACGTTCTAGTAGGAGTCCCCAGCCTCTATCGGCCGCACATCTTGCAGCTAAGGCGAGGGGTGACAGCAGAGGCTATCGATGTGTACTGCTTCGGACGCACACTGTATGAGATGGCCGTCGGATGTCCGTTGACGAACTATTACTGTGATCACTATGAGGGTGAACCGCTGTTGCAGGATGAGAATTTAGGTATGTGTCATGTGCTCCGGGACTGTTCGAAAGAGATACCGGGGCCCTGGAATATAAAAGGCGAGGAAGGAACATGGATGGGTTTTAGTCAGTAAAAGTCGGACACTCCCTCCTGATCCGCCCAGAGTGGGAGAAGTTTTTGATTTCGTTTCTATGGTTCCGTACCTCAGTCGGCAAAAACGGAACCCTTGTAAGATCACTTCGTTGTCAGTCTATCAAGACCCTTTTTGTCAGAAATGCGTGGAGGTGTCAAGCTGAAATTGATATCAAATACTCAGGTCTGTTACCCCTTGGAACAGTGAATCAATCAAACTTTTACAAGATATGACCGTTTATGCCGCATGTTTTTTGCGATTTCACAAGGGAATCGAAACCTATAATGTACTTCCCGTTGACCTAGAATCAAGACATTTCGCAAGAAGTAATGTCTTAAAGTACATGTAAAGGTAAAAATGAAAGCCGTAAATATGTGATGCGCGGATCAAATGAAATCAATCATACTTTAAGGCGTATCGCTAAAATAACAATCACTAACAGACAGCAAACATCATATTTAAACCCGTTTTTTTTCCAGAATCGGTCCTCAGAATGTGTCTATCAAAGATGTCATGTAAGCACGGAGGCCCCTCTTTAGACGACTTGCTACAACACCCGTTCTTCGTGCGCGCGCCTTTCAACGGGCTCACTTGCACGACGTACGAACGCAAACATCTCAAGTTCCCGATCGCGTTGAAAGAAGAATTGAAGGTGGCTGTGACGAATATGGAAGCAAGACTGACGCATGAACAGAAATTGGTATGTTGGATTCCATTTTTTTACCCGTTACGGCAAAGCCAGAAGTGGTTGTGACTTTGGCAGTCTATGTATGTATGTATGTATGTTTGTATTTAAATAACTATTCATTCGATTTTGATTAATAACAATAAGGTGTCAATCGATTTCTAATTCTATCTATAGGGTGTAAAACACCTCTTAACAAGGCACTTGTTCCCCCAATCATTGCGTTATTTTTCTTGTTCTACACCAAACCTGGGAATTACAACGTTTTTAACCGACTTCTAAAAAAGGAGGAGGTTCTCAATTCGGATGTTTCAATTTTTTTTTTTTTAATGTTTGTTCGGGCATACCTCCGTCGTTTGCCAACCGATTTGAAAAATTCTTTTTTTGTTGGAAAGGGTATTCTTTCCAAATGGTCCCATAGCCACCAAGTCGGGATCTGATGATGGAATCTTGGCGAAATCGAGGGAACTCTTCAAATTTTATATGAAAACGTGTTGCGATTTTGGTATTTTCTACAACAAGTGAAGCATTTGTGTTTGATAAGAACCATTCTACCATCAGATCTGAGAGAGAGAGCCAAGAGTCACGGAACTCCATAATGAGACAATGTACCATAATCGTGTTTGGGCTTGTTGTAATTGTAACGGTATGCACTTTCCATGTATCAAGCACATGTGAACCACTAAAAAGAGAAAAATAAAAACTTTTTTGCAAAAAATAAAACCGACTTCAAAAAAAAACAAAAAAGTGAAAAATAACTTTAGCTTCTGAAGTCGGTGACAAAAAAACTAAAGCAATCAAACAAAGGTCACCGACTTCAGAAGCTAAAGTTATTTTTCACTTTTTTGTTTTTTTTGAAGTCGGTTTTATTTTTTTGACAAGTTTTTTTTTAAATACAAGTTTTTATTGCAAGATTTTTACATACCTCCACGAACCCCGTACTATTCAATCCATCCATCAGCACAGTGTTTTAAGTGCGTTACATTGAGTTATATCCCAAAACGTGATTTTTGACCCCAACAAAAAAGTTATTTCCCAGCAATAACTTTTGTGTAAAAATACTTACTTTGATATACAGAATGCTTGGTTGACGGCTTCGTGATGAGGTGGTTTACAAGAGTTTGTTTGTTTGGTTGAACGCGGTAATCTTAGAAACTACTGATTCAAATTGAAAAAATTTTTTTGTGTTGGATAGTCCATTTATCGAGGAAGGCTTTAAACTACAGGGTGTAAACCACCTCATCACAAAGCCGTTAACGAAGCATTCTGTACATCAAATTAAGTAGCTAAGTTTATGCAAAAATTTTGCTGGGAAACAACTTTTTTTTTTGAGGTTTTAAATCATGTTTTGTGGTAGAACTCAATGTAACGCACTTAAAACATTGTACTGATGGATGGATTGAATAGTACGGGGGTCGTGGAGATGTTGAAATTCAAAATCTTACATAAAAACTTGTATTAAAAAAAAAACTTGTATTTAAAAAAAAACTTGTCAAAAAGTTGTAACTTTGACCCCCCCTATCTCCGTAACTAGAAGGTTCCCAGGTATGGTGTAGACCAAGAAAATGATTGCAATGATGGGGAGAACCAGTGTCTTTCGGCTTCGTGAAGATGTTTTACACCCTTTATATAACATCACGCTACGACCATTAGGAGCGGAGCAGGAATGAAAAATGTTGCAAATTCGGGTATATATTTTTCCTTTCGTTTTTCTCTCTTATGTGACGCTGACGAAGTTGCGTGGGTCAGTGGGTCATTCTAAAAAAAAAAAATGTGTGCGTGTACTAGCGTACACTCGTAAGAAGTGAAACTTCTTTATGACGTTATTTTTCAAAAAAATGTAACTACTCAAAACGGGCCGCAAAATACATTGGAGACATTTACCAATCCCTACTCCGCTGGAGAAAGTATACTTCGAATCACGCGTGGTAGGGATAAGAAAAAGATGGCGCGTAACGGAAAAATGTGACGCGTAACGAAAAAATGTTACACTAAATTTTTTTCCAACCCTGATAAAGAAGTTTCACTTTAAAAAAAAAAATATTGTTCACAAGTAGCTTTCTTCTCTGGGTTTGTTTCCTAGGTCAGGCATTGTTATTAGTTTTCCCGTCAGGAATTTCTCAGTAGCAGCCACGGAGTCTGGATGTGTGCACAGTTGATGGCAATAGGCTCGACCCCTATTACATGGTACATAAACATTAGTAGCAATTGTGTACTATTAGGTTCACCACTGTCCTAAGCCTTCGGGTATTGAAGGCGAAGTTGTGTTAGCAATTCTTGATAGTAAATATTGGTTTTTCAGGTACGAAGTGCAAAAAGAGAAGTGCGTATACAAGAGATACTTGGCTCCGAAGAAGAAATTAAGAAGCAAAAGCGAAGAGCGGTAAGATACATACACTTCTTTCTATAAACCTTCTTTCGACGCTTTGAAAATACAATGCTCGATTTACGCTCGAAATACAAATCTGGTCTTGGGTTCGATTCCCTGGTCTGCCAAAGTGCTATTGGGTTTTACCATCAGGAATTTCTTAGTAGCAGCCTCGGAGTCTGGATTTGTGTCCGGTTGACGGCAATAGGCTCACCCCTTATTATATGGGACGAATAAGGTAGACAAAAAAAAAACGAATTAGTCCGTCAGGTAGATTATTAAAAAATATTTGACCCGTATTTTTTCTTTTGTTACATAGACCAAAATAGTAGATAAGACGCTTTTAAAAATCCCAATACGCCACGCCTAGGTATAATTTTTAGCTAGTTATGACGTCACGAGCCCCCCAATCCCGAGTTTTGATGCGTTCTATCTTTGTCAATATTCATTGATTTACAAAGACAAAAATACGTGTCCATTGTTTTTCAATAATCTAACTGACGGAATAAATAGATTTGTAGTTTTTTGATACTGTCGTTATGCCTATTGTGGGTGCACCCTTTTGCCTAATCCTTCGAAAATTACAGACGTGATGCTATGTTATTTCATGTCTAATTAATTTGCAGAAAAAGCGCGACAGTCTATGGAAGTCAACGTCATCATTAGCAGAGACAGTGCGGTCGCAGAGCGCAAGCACAGCCTCGTCGCCGACACCACCTGCTCTTTGTAAGTATCCCTTTAATTCCAGCAAAATTATAACAGCCAGGTATATCAGATACTATCTTGATTTTTTTACGAATCGTGCGCATAGAACGCGTTTGCTTTTAGCCTACAAGTTCAAAGCTTATGGATATGTTACCGAAAATTTGTAAAACCCGTTGCATTGTAATCCATCTAAAGATTGTCAAAAGAACATATAATTTTGCTTACAATTTAACGCATTATTTTTCGGTAGATTAAAATCTATCGAAATGAAACCGTAAACTTGTGAATTGTATGCGACCGAACTCACCTCGCGTGCTGTGGAGGGGGGGTGGGAGAGGAGACTCCCCCTTGCCCCCTGATACCACTCCCATGAAACGGTAATAAACCATTCCAGAGAAAAACCGTTAAATGTAACCTAACCTCAAAACACTTATATTTGCCTAAGAAGCGTACGACTACGCTCGAATGCCTGGTGGCTGGACCATGGAGAAAGTTGTTCAGTTTGATGGTCTGTATCACACCCACTAATTTAACTAGGATGCAAAGCAACATCTTGCATATCGACTTACATTTATATATTCTGGAATCAAGAGATTATTATGACCCCACCACCCACCCACTCCCACTAGCTGGACCGATGACCTGAAGGTTGCGGGAATCCGTTGGATGCGAGTCGCACGAGACCGGTCAATGTGGCGACACTTGGGGGAGGCCTATGTCCTCGTGTATACAGTGGACGTCTTTCGGTTGATATGATGATGTTCCCCAGCAGCGCACGAGCCGGACAGTCGCGACAGTCGCGGGGCGGGCCCCGGCAGCGCCTCCCCGTGCGAGGCGCGCTCCTCGCTGCTGGCCGCCATCTGCGCCTTCGACAAGTCGCGCCTCGCCAGCGTAGAGTCGCGGTGAGGGTATACATTGCTTCGTGGGACTACGCATTTATATTTGATACAGGTCATGCTTAGTGATGGCATTCGTGTTGTTTGGCCGTTGTTTAAGGTGGATGCTCCAAGGCCAGGGTAGCTCGCGAAATTCAATTATTTTTACGTTTTTGCAATTTGCAAGGAATGTATTTGACCTTGAAAAAGTTCCTCGACCTTTATAAACTTAGAGGATTTCATTGATGATTTTGATGATTATAATTCTGTAACTACATAATTATGTCTTCGACAATGCAAAAGTGCCTGTAATTTCGACAATTCAAAAGTGCCTGTAATTGGCCTACTTAAAATAAATGCTTTGATTTTGAGTCGCGAACAATATTTTAATCAACATACAACCTAGCACTGGCCTACCAATTGCAAAAACTTAAGAAAAAATAAATTTTATGGGCAACCCCGACGCTTACAAAGAGCCTGGAATATTTTTATATACAGCTTAGCCTGTTTAATTTCATTTTACGCATAAAACCTCTAAAAGAGGAGTATCAATCAATAGCTGGTATCAAAACAAACAAGTTTTATACGAGACAAAATCTTCTTCATCTTCGAAATATAAGTTATCAAAATTGTACTAATGATGAAGATTGGAACTTTGGTGGCTATTTTGATAATAAAAGAAAATATTTATCTATATTTTCAATATGCAAAAATATTTAGTTTTTGATTTCGCTAAAAACAGTATTTTTTATTTAACGATTGAAAAATGTCTGGATGTGAGTATTCGGTCTCCTACCTATGTATAAACATTTGAAATATCATAAACATGTTACTTACATTATGAATGTAGGTACTTTGATATACAGCCACTCGGATGATGATGTCAGGTCTGCCAGGAGTGCCATTGCTAAATAGATACCTGGAATACCATGACGTCTTAAAGCAGTACTGTTTTAATCTTATTCCAAAGTTGGAAGGAGATACGACACGTCCTCTATAGCTCCGTCTCTTTCCCACACCGGATTGACATAAAAACAACTGTCTTCATGGTAACCCTCCTGTGCTGTATAAGAACCTCTCTTTTAAAATTGTCGAAAGACATCAATTGGCCGAAAACCCGCGATGGAATTGTGTAAATAAAAGTTATCGGTATGATCGGGGCCTAAAGAGGGAAGAAGGGTTGAATACGGTTAAATTCAAAAAGAGGAGTCCAATGTTATCAAAATGTTGAGTAACTTTTGTAAAAAAAAAACTTTTCATATTCAAAATTTAACTTTGTCGGTTGACGCCTTGCTAAAATGGTGTGGTGTAATTTTTTTTCGAATTTTTTAAAGTTATTTTTACTTGTTTTATAGCTCATTGGAAATATTGAAATTGTCATGTTATGAAAGCTAAATTTTCAATGTGCGAAATGTCTGGTGTTGAAAATAATGTACATGTTAATGATGTTAGTTTTGGTAGTTTTGGTGAAGCAACTTTTACAAGCAAGAACGGATACCAAAAAGTAATCGTAGAAGTCGCAAAAGTACACAAAGGTTGCCCGCGAAATTCAAATTTTCGCACGTTTTTTGAAGTGCAACATACAACCTTTTGTATGTTGATGAAAATATCGTTCGCAACTGTAAGCCGTATGTTCTTTTGTCGTATTCTGTAACTACATACGTCTTCGTCGCGAACGATATCTTCATCAACATACAACCTAGCACTGGCCTGCAAATTACAAAAAACGTAAGAAAATTTGAATTTCAGCGGGTTACCCTGGAGCATCAGCCTTAGGTCCATGTTCACCGAAAAGATAACGGTCTGATTATCTCAAAACAGCTGTTACTGTGACATGTTTCCATACACAAAAATTTGTTTTTAATCAGCTGTTTTTAGATAATCAGATCGTCATCTTTTTGGTGAACAGGGACCTTAATGTTGTCCATGTAACATAATCCCCAGGGACCTTAATGTGGGTGTAGGTAACCCACATTTCGTCTGTTATGTTTAAATCCCACGTAATAGGGGGAAAACTATTGCTATCAACCTGCCACAAACATGCATATGTAACATGTTGCTCTACAAAAAACTTTGGTGTGCATGCACCTTCTATTTTTTCATTGTTAATACTTATTGGTTAAATGAGACATGTAATAACTTGCAGCTTTTCGTAAACTTCCATATTTTGACAGCTGATTAAAACACTGTTAGTATTCATATGTGATTTTCTGTGAAATAGATGATTACTGGTATTATGTATTCGATATTATTGTAATAATACTTATACGGTGCATTTTCGTTGTAATTCATCATGTATATTTAATTTGATCCCAAAGCATTGTGGGCTAAAATTGATTGAAATCTTAAAATATATTTGAAATAATTTGTACACTCAAGCATAGGTCAACACAACAACAACCAGAGTAAGACTGGTTGTTGTTGTCAAGGGGTATCATATTACCCAGTACTAACTGGGTTGTGGAGGTCAGATAGGGCAGTTACTCCATGTAAAATACTGGTATTCAGCTGCATCCGGTTAGACAGGAAGCCCAAGTCACAGGTCAGAGGTACTACGAGGGTTACCTTTACTGCTACGATATAAAAAGGTGTTGTCAATGTCAACTATTTATCCACAGCTGTGTGGTTGGCCTTATTAACACTTCCAAGAACCCCGTGATTTCCTTTTTTACTCAGTCGGAGTATACTTATATCCCCGCATAACGCCATAGGATTTTATGTAACAGATCTCTAATAGTAGTTTATGCAACTGTGCATAATGAAGGGCATTACAACACGAGTGTGGGTTTAAGAAACGAGCCGAAGGCGAGTTTCTTAATAGCATCACACGAGTGTTGTAATGCCTAATTATGTATAGTTGCATACACTACTTTATCTACCCAAATATCATAAGGGCTCTATGATGGGTTCAGGAACCATAGGGAAATGACCTGCATTGTTACTTGGCCCTTGATTTTTGTGCCAACAGGTTATTAGTTGCATTCGTCGCTGCATTTACGATATCTGGCGGAGTATTCATGTCAATTTCTGAGTCACTATCACTCATTTTCGACAGAAATAAAGAATGGGTTACTGGAAATAAAAAGCTAACGAACAAATGACAGCTCGAAATGGCGGCGTTTCGGATATCTGTCATTTTTTTTTAAATCATAGGCAAACGAACAAAGTCACTATTCTTGTGTCACTCGAGATCGAAAATGTCGTGCGATTTATAATTAGAATCATACTGAATTGGGGTTTTTTTTTTATCGATATCTGATATGTAGGTGGTACTAGAATAGCACACTCACTTAAATTTGACACCTGTTCCAAATTTAAAACTCATAACGCAACTGTTTACAGTTGCGTTATGAGTTCATTACAGTACCGTTCATTTCTGCAGGTTGGTAATGCTGGTCATTGCCTATGGTTTTTGAACGCATTAGAGAGGGTTTATGATATTTGGGTAGATAAACTTGTTTTCGATATATTCATCGGTGTTTTATTTAACTATAGATTGTATACCTTAAAATAGCCAAATATATATTGTTTTATGTTATAATGGTGGTAATTTCCATGGCTATTTGTTATAGCTTCAAAGCCAATTTTACCAATGAAAATGAACGAGATCAGCACAAGGTGAGCTGATTGTGTTCAGTAAGAGACTATTCACACTTATCCAGACGCGTACGTTCCAACTGAACGGATGCGTGCGCGTCTCATACAAAATCGTTGTTTTCTATGGGCATAACTGAGTAAGTGTGAGTAGTCCTAAAGGTAAGGTAGCCCATACACGCTAGGGGGTACCTGACAGCGCCAAACCCCCTCCCCCCATTTTGAAACTCACGTGATTAACAGACAGCCCCTTGGTGCATAGAAAAAATCAAGATATTATTACGTTTGCATAACGGTTTTCTTTGTTGTGTATAACAAAGATTTTTATATTATAATATTTGGTGCTTGATATATATTTATCTGAGCAGTGGATTGAAGCTATCACCAACCTTAAGCGCTGGCTGCCGGCGCTTACCGGCAACGATCCGCGCAGGTATTCGGCGCAGGCAATCTCTACATACAGGGTGTATTTCACCTCATCACAAAGCCGTTAACCAAGCATTCTGTACATCAAACTAAGTAACTTTACGCAAAAAATTATGCTGGGAAACAACTTTTTTTTTTGAGGTTATAAATCATGTTTTGTGGTATAACTCAATGTAACACACTCAAAACATTGTGCGGATGGATGGATTGAATAGTAAGGGGGTCGTAGAGATATTTAAAGTAAAAACCATGCGATAAAAAGTGGTATTTGAAAAAAAGCTTGTCAAAATCTTGCAACTTTGACCCCCAATATCTCCGTAACTAGAAGGTTCCCAGGTATAGTGTAGAACAAAAAAAATATCAGAATGACGAGTAGAACAAGTGCCTTTCGTATTCGTTAAGAGGTGTTTTACACCCTTTATACTATGTGCCGCCGACCCAACGCTGACATTTTCTGACGGCGTAAGCATATTGTCGGAACTGGGGGTCTAAAATTGCCATTTTTGCAGAAAATTTAAATTCTGAAAATGCATTTTTATTGTCACTATCATAAATGCCATTTTAAGAATTTTAAATTTTTAACGTGATTCATATTATGTTCTGCTAAAGCGGCCATATTAGGGCCCGCTGGTCGGCGACGTTCGGCGCTTATTGGCGTCGGTAGCCAGCGTGCTACGTGCAATGATATTATAAGTAAAAAAGGATATCATTGGCTTACGTGTATACGCACTAAAAGTTATTTCAGAGCTAGACCGGCGCCGGTCAGACATTACGATAACCATATACATGGTATGGTAGTGTTCACTGTTATAACCGCACATAACGAAACACCCGACCGGCACCCGCAACCGACGCGGTTTTGCTCTGAAATAGGCCTAAGTGTTCAATTCTGTAGTACAATACGATGATTCAAACAAATCCAATGCAATGTATTAGTGTATCATTAAGATATTTTAATTTTAACGAACAAATAAAATATTATCACTGAAAAACGTAATTATGTAGTTCTAAGTTTATTCAAGATCTTATATAATTATAGGGAGTTATTAATTTATATAATTTTAAGTTTCAACGTGATATGCGACTGGTCAGGCAGTATGTTATTGGTTTATTATGAAATTATTTTTGGAATATTTCTATGTAGAAGCTTTAATATTCTAGTGTAAGATATATAAATTATAGAAAATAAAAATGTTTAATATATTTTGTTGTAAGTGTAAGAAAATATACAGTTGCGATAATTATTTGGCTTTTATTTTTATGAATCAGTGAACAGAAATACTAATGTTTTGTTTCTATTTATTTGTAAGCTTACATCTAGTTATACAAAACGTAACATTGCAATCCTTTTGCTGGAAGATTAAAAATAAAATGTGATTATCACTAAATTAAATCAAGTTCTATTAAACACACACTATCATGTTTAACATTAATAATTTTCACGCCTTATCTCCAATTGAAAACAATAAACCGAAGACCAAAGAGGTCCATAATAATTATTCAAAAATGGTTAATATGTATTTCAATGTAAAGCATAGAACTAAAGCACATATTTAAAATTTATAGGAAAAATAAAAATTCTTAATCAATTTACATAAACGAAATAAAACTGAACATGAGATAGCTGAACTGAAATTTTCAGTTGAGAAGTAAATCTAAATCCAATAATGTCAGAATAGATAATTCTACGCAATAATAATTACACTAACATCTAACTTATGTATATCTAAACTCTGCCATGTTTAATAATGTACTAGGACACAAAAAGTTCTCACAGTTAAAATGAAAAACATTAATTTATCACAATCAGAATGTAGACACAACAGACTGTACTTAACTACTTTAATGTTAAAACTGAAAATCAAGTAGCACTCTTATTTTAGTGGGAAATCACAATTTTTTATGATTTTTATTATAATTCCTAACTTTTACTGCTTCATGACACGAGGAGCCCATGTTCAACTAATTACAAACACTAACATGACAATTCTAAAAAAATCAAAATATTATGTGCTCATACGTGTATTTCAATAAAGTTGAACATGGTCCAATAAAGACAAATGGCAGTCAAGTTTCATTTTGTATTCATGATAAACAAAAGTATGATGCTTGCAACATGTTTTTCTGTTTCTAAAACATTTTGCACACACACTATGTTGTGTGCAGTGTTTCCAGCAATACAAAAACATGTTGCTGAACAATGTTTATCAGGCATATGACTTTTTAGCGCTATTATAAAAAAAGAGACGTAATTTATGACATTAGCGACTCCCACACCCGTATCTCTAAACAAGTCTAAGTGTTTACTTGAGTAGAGGTAATTTTAATTATTATACGATTATTATCCTGTGGTTTAAAATATAGTAATAGGTTGAAATTAGAACTGTCCAAAGTTAAAATTCTTAGCTTTGCTTTCTTTAACGGTTCTTGCTTTGTTTAAATTCTTGTATATTGCATAAAAAAAAATTGAACGAATAATTACTTAAACCAAGTAATTACTTTAACAAACTTGACTATAAATACGGGTGTCAATCTACTTTACTTACAAAATACTGTCTAGATAATATTCAAGTAATAATCACGTCAGGGAAAAAGACCTTTCAAGTTATTGGCTATATAAAAATATGTAACTGATAATGGTCAATATAGTTCACATTAATATGAGCACAGACAACTAATACATGTAATATGAGAACGAAAAGGATTACAAAAGTTTGAGATTTTGATTTGATTATCACTGTTTAACATAACTATTAAAGTGCGAACACAATTTTGCCTCACAGTATTCTTGATGTAAAACTTTCATTTAGAGTGACGATAATTTATATAATCGAAGTGTCTTTAAACGCCGATATTATTTTCTAATGATTTATTAACCATGCTGCGCCTTGGGATAATAGCAAAAGAATGATGATGATGATGATGAATTTGCCTAAAGAGAATGTACAATATACATTATCATGAAACACTAAATTAGTACGTTACGAGTTTACACTGTATTTTATAATACTTTTTATTGCAATACAGATTGATATTTCAGCGCTGCCTTGCTTAACTGTAAATTGTTTCAGTGCAAGATGGTGCTTAACCGTTAGTGTCCATGTTTTGTTTCGCACTAATAATCATAATTTTGCCTTTTGTCTCTACTTTTAAATGGTACGTTAGTTGATGGTGCTACGTCACAAATACGATAGAAATCGTGAGTCAAATCAAAGTTTGTTACACAATCGAACTTGTACACGACATTGATCGATAATATTTGCAAAAAATTGTTTAGTACGCTTGTGATTAATATAATGACATGCTTACATACTTCCAACCCGGAATCAGAGGTTTAAATAAAATCGTTGTATCGGCGTGATTCGCAGCGAGAAACGGCCATTGACCTTTCGTTTGTCATGGCCCAATGGTAGATGTTAGTCCAGTTCTATGATATCGTCGATATCATCCAAATCGAAGTCTTTTAGTGTCATTCCTGTGAAAAAAAGGATGGTATTTGAAACTTGCGTAGCTTTAGGGGGCTTATTTCTAGCACCGTCAGTAGTCAATCCCGACTCCCAAGCTGTTACTGAGAACCCAATAGGACAACAATCAACAAGTAACAATATAGGGCTATAATTTGAATGGTCGGTGTTGCTGGGCACAGCTGTTTGCGATTCAAGAAACATCCAGTTAAATACGCTTACGTAGATTGCGAAGGAAAATTAAACAAATTGTGTAAGCTCATTGATATCAATGTAAATACTACCTTAGTATACCTAAGTTGTGTAGTCTTATTCTTAATGGTGCATCCACAACACAGTTACTTTTTGTGGAGCAATACTGTAATATTCGGTAAAAAATTGTAATTTTAGGGCCTAGTTGTTAATATTTGTTGAATGTTATTATCGGGTCCATACCGCGAGTAACACAAATTAACAAAACATAACCAAGAGTAACTTTCAGCAACAAGCGAGTTGCACGGCATATTTTGTTCTATGATATAGTAACATTCTTTAACAATGATACTTTTCGTGGAGCAACGTTTCCAAGTGTTATTGAGCAAAATCCGATAGAAAACAGGTTATGTTAAGTTACCGTGTTAGTATAATTATGTTAAGTAATGTTGCCTAACTTTTGAAACCTGTCAACATGTGGTAAAAGGAGACCAATCACGGTTCATACAATGTTCGGCCCAAAAACCAAAGTGCCAAAGAGTTCACGACAATCTAGCTCTTGGACCATACCTTACCAATTGAATCTTTTAAAATAAGACTCGATTAAATCTGTGACTTGGCGACAATATGGGAGAAAACAGATCTTCGCTAGGTGCCCTAGTTTTAGAGTTACAAGTGTGGCCAAGCTGGGGAGACTCTTCAGATCGGCCACCTACAAACCATCATATCTTTTGAACCAGTGATCGCCAAAATTTTAATATTTGGCGACTAATTAGCGACTATTTTTTGTGTTATCAAAATTAAAAGCTCTGATGGTGGCCAAGCCAGTGTCAATCACATTGAATAATCTCCTTTGATATAATTGTTAAAGAAAGTAACTATAATATAGAACAAATGCTGTGCAACTCGCTTCCTGCTGAAAGTTACTCTTTGTTATATTATTGATTATATCATTCAACAAATAGTAACAAATAGTAACAATCTGTAACTTTGTGGCTACTTGTTAAAGTAGCCACAAAGTTACAGATTGTTACCTAATGTTACCGTGTTGCACAGTGTTGCTCCTCAAAAGTAACTGGGGTGTGGATGCACCATAATCTATAGATGCCCCAAAATGTCAAATATGTTTGGACCAGAATGTAACTACGTGAACGCCGTTCACTGATGCAATCAAAAGGTCAAGTGCGCAGGTTACAGTTTTATATTAATGTAAACACTTACGTTCAGGTTTCTTCTTTTTAACCGGAGTGACCTCAGTAGAAGACGACTGCCTCTTTTTCGTCTCAGTCTTGGTCTTGATAGTCGTCTCGGCTGGGACTATGTTACTGTAAAATATGAAACGCAATGTTCTCTATGAATACAAAAAGAAAACGAAAAGCAGTTTTTTAGCTTTCAAGGTCGTTTCAATATTTGTTATTTTGGATGTTTTACTGAAAGAAATGGGATGAAGACTAGGATATTTTTAAAAGTACAAATATTATTGTTTAAATATAAGTTCGCAAGATATACTACAGTTTTGAATCAAAGGCATACTGAGTACTTACGTAAGATCCACGGTGCCAGTAGGCTTCAGGACAGATTTGCTTTTACTGTCCGTCGATTTGCCAGCATTGGTATTCTTCAATAACTTGCTAGTATGTGCACTGCTAAGAGTGTCAAAGCTTATCGTGTTTTTCCCGCGATTCATCACTTCTTTAGGCCTAGGTGGGTTTTTAGACAATAAAGGTGTTATTTTCTTCAAAAGAGCTTCTTTCCTGATCTGTTTCTCTACTGCTTCATCTATGTGTTTCGGTACAAGTTCCTTTGGTACTCTTGTTAACTTTAGCTGTCTTTTGCTTGGTTCTGCGTCTTTGTTCGGATCTTGTGAGATGACGTGTTGGACAGAAATGTTGGAGGTAGTACTTCTGCGTGATCGCATGGTTACAGTCTTGTCTGGATAGTCTGCAGCTTTAATTTGTACGACGTCCTTTAAAATTGAGAGTGGGTTTTCAGGACTCGCTTCCCGGGAGCCATCACTGCCGCTCGAATTACTAATCAGTAGTGATTTCTGTTCACCTACTTTCGCATTCTTTTCAGTTTTCTGTGAAGTATTCTTCTTTGGTAACGCATCGTCGTTTGTCTCTGTTAGATCAAACGTCGCTGTAGTAGAAGGTTTTGGGGCGGTCGGTCTTGCCGCAATCGGTTTTGAAGCGATTGGTTTCTGTTTAGTAGCCGCAGGTGCTGCGTTAGTTAAGTCAACTCTCGAGGACTTGTACATTTTCAGTCCAACCGGATTGACCTTGGGAGTTGAATCAATATCGGTTAGATCTAACGATTCAAATCTAGGTTTCGGAAGATCCTTTTTAATTTTCTTACTCGGAGTATATTGTTTCTTTGGCGCTTCAGATGGTTTCGGAGTAGTCGGTTTTGGGTTCTGTATGGCAAAGTTGTTTGAGTCCATAGGTTCAGAAGCTGGTTTAGCCGGCTTTACAGCCTCCAACTCGGCACGGGTTATCACTTCGATTTCTCCCGTTTTCGTTATTCTGAGTATATCGCCCGGTTTACATGATGCTTTCATGGTTTTGCTAACTTCAGGTTTCTTAGTAATGACAACGGGCTCAGTCGGTGCGCTTAGGACCGAACTAACTGAAACTATTTGCGGAAGAGTGTTTGTCTTAAGTGGTACTGGAGTGGGGTGTAACGATGGCATCGGAAGCTGGTCGGACGGTATGAGAACATACTGGGCTTGTGTGCCGTTTGGAGTTACAACGTGTCGCATCACCAATTTCTGTGTTATTGGCGTTTGGCTTTGAGTGACCGGAGCGTTGAGGTGCAACAGGTTTTGCATAGGTGGCAGTGGCAACTTGACTCCTGGGTTCTGTGCACTGGTGAGGGACACGGGCACTGGTGCTTGATGCACCATCATGGGCGTCGAGTTCACAGTTGCCAATATCGGAGGGGCGGTATCCTCGTCGTCGCTGTCTAAGCAGATGGTGGCGTCGTTCGGCACGATCTGTTCGGGCGCGACCGGTGTGGGCGCACGCGCTTGGAGGACGGCCGGTGTGGGTGTAGGAACAGATACGTTGAGCTTCTTTATTTGTGCCGGCGGGAGCGTGTACGGTCTGAGTACGAGCTTTGGGGTTATTTTAGGTGTCATTACGGGCGCTCCGCTTCCGTTGCCGACGGTAACTCTTAAGCCTTGTGGTGCTTCTATGCCGCGTGTTGATGGCATGTAGAGCAGGTTGTTGAGGACGATGGGCTTGGTGGTGGGGACCTGCGGGGCGGGGGGCGCGGGCGGGGCCGGGGCGGGCGGGGAGGGGGGCGCGGGCGTGGCGCGTGTGTCGCTGGTGATGACGTCATCGTCGTCAGGCAGGATGCACTCCACGCGCTGATCCGCAAGTTCCGTCTTGACCCGCGGGTACGATGTCGTGACAGCTCCATACGCCGTTGTCTTGATTCTAAACAAATAAATATGGCTTAGAACATACGTCACGCTCTTATTTCCCGAAGGGTTAGGCCGGATACCTAGTTTTTTTTTAAATCGCACATCGCAGTTCAACGTAAAGAGGTTGTCGTCTGCTTAACCGGACTATTCTGTGGGGTCTTGAGTGTAAACTAAGTGACTACACGCTCGCGGGCACCCTCAGCGGAGTGCGGACCTCGGCTTAGGGCGTCGCTGGGGGAGGTCAGCAAAGGGACAGGCTGGATCTGAGTGGGCCGGGTACCGGGTGAAGGGTTCCGTACCGTCGTAGCAGGGGAGATTCCTTTGATTTATTATTTATTATTATAGCGGCAACAGAAATAAACATTTTGTGATCTACTGTCTACCAATTGCGGATGATGAGATACACCCTGCTGACTGACAGACGGACGAACGAAAAGGCGGAGGCTTAGTCATTAGGGTCCCGTTAGTTGCTTTTCGGGTATGTAACTCTGAAAAGTACTGTACACAAGCAAAAGAACTAAAAAATACAAGAATACTTACAACCCAACAGGCACCACAGTGTTGCTACCACTGGCTGCAGGCGGTGTGACCGCAGCCAATGCTTTCACCTCATTCGCTTTTTTCCTATTCATAGCTAACTTCTGCTCAATCATATCTTCACGGAGCTTTGCACTCTTAGCTTTGGAATTCCTGGCCGTTTCTTCAAATGTTTTCTGCGTTTGAATCATCTGTTCTTTCATCTGTATGCTGGCGGCGGCATCGTTGGCTGATGAAGCAGCAGCTTTAGGGTTCGCACTGTGCATTTTCTTTAGTATCTCTTTGCCTATAACCTGTTGGAAATAGAGTGTTTTGAGGCACGTAAAGACATGTGATGCAAGGAAAGAAAAGGAAATCCCACGAAAAGTGTTGACATAAAACCTGAAATTGATTTGTAAATTGCAAAAAACATAAGAAAATTGGAATTTGCCTACCCTGGCGCTTCTATCTTAAGTATAAATGTTAACAAGGACAGCACAAAGAAAATTTGCTCCACCACTTCTTCCCAACTCTGGGAAGTGGTGAAGGGCGTGAATAACCGCTATTTTGTCATCTTAACTGGCAGGAACTATATTATAATCGTTTTAAACTGGTAAAAAAATTGAATGTGAACTTGTTCAATTTAATGATATGACGTACTTGGCCACAGTTAATATGGGTATAGCATTCTATCGTTTACTTTTGCGAGTTTTTGGTACAAGTCGTTTTGCCTAGTTAAAGCGTTAACATATAAAACATATTGTTATAGTTTTTTGGACCTATTAGAATAAAGGTAGAAAAACCTGTTTTCAAGAAATAGCTTCACAAATAACACATTAATACGACTCACCTTCACAGCAATATCATAGATAGGCCCGCTACACACATTCTTGCCAGTCTGTTCGGCTTCTTTAAACGCTTTCAACGTACTATACTGAGCAGCGAGCGTAGCGGCATCTTCATCCAACATAGGGTTACCGACCAAGTAAGTATGCGCTACTATATTGATGAAATTCTGATTTTGTAACAACGACATCGGTAAAGAAAATTCATCGTCAGTCTCTGGAGAAGGTTTTTCATGTACCTTTTTGGGAGTTTCAGTGAGTTTTTCTAATGGTATCAAGCTTAACTGGTTAATTGGTTCCTCGTCATCACTCAGTAGTATGCTTGAGTAATCTGTTTCTTGAACATTACTAGTATTACCAGTTGGTGTTGGAACTTCGTCGATTGGTTTGCTAGGCGGCATGGCTAGGTTTTTTCTTTCTGGTCTAGAGTAAGTTTTAATGATTCTATCCTTCGGTTTTCTGGGACCAGTCGTCTTGGGAATACTTGTGTCCGTTACCTCGGTCTTAATACTGGGCTTCTCAATAGTCTTCAAGGTGTCAAAATTGCTGATCAATTGATTCCCTGACTCATCAGCACTCATCGTGCTTTCGTCTGTGTCGAAGACTTTTGAGGTTGTTAAGTTTTTTGACTTTTTTTTGGGTTTGAAATTATCTATGTCGTCATCATCGCCTGGTACAAAGTCCGTATCTCTAGCATCGAAATCATCATCATCTTCTATGTTGATGACTACATCTTGTGCGAGAGAATCGATACTTTTTTCAGCTGCTATCGCTGCTTTTCTCTTTGTCCTTGTTTCAGGTTCGTTAGACTTGGTTCGATTTGCGTAGTAGCTACTAGGAGTAGGATCACTTGTTATTAACTCTGGGTCAGCGTCACTTTGTGTCGCGTTCAACTCCGCAGTGTTGTTGATAGACTCGCACATGATGTTAGTGACCCTGGGCAGAGGAACTTGCTGCCGGAGTAACACCCTCGCTATACTACCCGTCAACTCATCCGACATGTCTATGTCGTTGACGTATCCCTTCTGCACCATACTTCTAACTTTCCCAATTATTACAGCGATATCAGCCATCTTACTTTTCTCCCTGAAGCCATACTTTAGGAGAACATCCGTGATTCTTTGCACCATGGTTACTTGGTCGTTGTCGTCAATGTATTGGTTGCTAGTTCCTGGTCTTAAGATGTTCGTTCTTGTTCTTGAGCCGGTGCTGGTTTCCTGTTTCTCGTCGTCCTGTATGGGTATGCAGCACTTGGTGACGGATTTCTTTCCCTTCTTAGTCTTAGGCTCCTTAGGATTGTAGTCTTCGCTGGTGTCCTCTTCTTTGACGACGGTGGCTAAAGCGGTCGCTTGCGAATTATCCTGTTTGTGGATACGCTTCAACGCAATTTTTGGAATGTTCATGACTAGTTTGTTTTCCATTTCTGTGGAAAATGTAGGTCAACGTTATTAAAAAAAAATTAAGAGTAAGCGTTCATCGATTTATTAGACGTTGTCACGTCAAAACATGATATAAAATCATAGTTACGTTTATTCGCCTGCTCCTGCTGGAACTGCATCCAGACAGCATTCCGCTCGTGCTCAGGCAAGCCCTGCTCGCTGGAGCCGCGTAGCAGCGAGTCGTGCTCGTGCACGGCGTGTAGCAGCGCGTCGCGCGCCACGCGTAGCAGTGCTACGTCGTGCACGCCTACGGCTACGCCGCCCGCTACGCAGGACCCGCCTTCGTCGAACCTGACCGGGTTACACTCTATTTAATAAGCCCTCGTATGCACTGAATGAGAACTAAGGAACTCTTAACGGTGCGCATTTAGACACGCTGGGATGTGCTGCTAGATTTTCAATGCTTGGACTAATACCGCCCAGGCGAACATAGGTTAGCAGTAAGAAAAACTTCTTTTGACAAAAAAAAAACAAGCTTTAATTACAATGAAACGAACGTTAGTGTATTGAACGCGTATACAAAGTTTCGTGTCCGTGCTATTAACCTTTGAAGAGTTTTCTAGCGACGAGACGATCCTGACGATCCGACGGAAAGTCAATTCTGTCATAAAACTGTATTGTCACCAGAACCAGAATTATTATTATTATTCATTTATCTCAATCAACATTGGATATCAGCTTAATCGTTTGGGGGTAACTGGTTTGGAATTCAGTTGCAAGATTTGACCAATACATACTTACCAACTAACAAGGAAGTTGAATAAAAGCTGATGATATTAAATAATAAACTCTATTCTAATGACTGAATGCTCAAACGCACGGGCAGATGTTGATGCTGTCATATAACTTTGAACTTTAGAAATCAGTTTTTAAGGTTGATATTTACTTGTATAGCTCCGTGAGTTCAGCCATATTGTAATGGCGGTCGATCTGCTGTTCGTCGACCACGCGGCAGGCGACGGCTTGCTTCGTAACCGAGCGTTCGTATATCTTCTGCTCCATTGTTCCCTGTATGAGGCAAACGTTCACAAGTTTAACGAGAAAATTACAAAGAGGATAGAAGCGAAGTTATAGCCGAACGAGTGTGAGCAATATAAAATTCATTCGCTTTAGTGATAAGTTTAGCCAGCGTATTTTAGTGTTGTTTCATCATTATGACCTGAACGATGATTAGAGAATTATAGATAAAAGTGCACAGTGATATTAAGGGACTACACGCGCTTATTCAGCTCTATTCAACAACGATTTTGTATAAGACGCGCGCGTTCAGCTGAACAGATGCGTACGCGTCTCATACAAAATCGTTGTTTTCTATGGACATAAGCTGAATAGAGCTAAATAAGTATGCGTAGTCCCTAAAACGTAAAAAACATGCTTAAGAGTGACGTCATCTTATTTCTCGTATTCTTCTTAGCAAACACTTTTATTTGATAACTTGATACCATGGGAATGAATATCATCTTTGTGAGTCCGCCGTATTGACACGTCACTGAGCGAATCATGCATTGTCATCCAAACTAAACAAGTATGCAACATTTAAGTTCAATCGGAAACCGGGAAATGACTCAATTTTAAAATTTAAGTTTTTACTACTTACATAGTTAGTTACAGGTTAAGCAAATACAAGCGTGTTAAAATTACATTTGTTATGATGATGAGTGAGTTAGTTATAGATATAAGGTGTTAAAAAATTAACTGCAAGAATTTCTTGTACATACTCGATATCAAAAAACAAACATATACCGAATAAAAACAATGTTTTCAAGAATTATTACTTTTTACATAGTCTGCAAATGTGATGGGAAAGTTAGTATCAGCTGTCTACGTTTGCGCTGTCGCAGGGGTGAACGACAACGCGCGCGGCGCCTGCACGGTGCAGTCACAGTACAGTCAAGTGCGCATATTCAATAATTTTGTGCGTAGTGAAAATATTGCATTACTTTGAAACGGTTCGTTACTTTCATAAATTTTTTTCGTGATTATTTTATATTTGTGATTCCAAACAACTTCTCAAGTTTCTTGCAGTTAATTTTTTAACACCTTATATAATAAAGAAGGAGATATTCCCGTTAGACGAAAATGTATCGGAACCCAATGTGTGTCTCCACTTAATCCCTACCACACGGCAATTACTACACATGCAGTTCAGTAAAAGCAATAGATACGCAGTCGCGCACGCACCCGCATTTCTTAAAACAGAACGTACTACACAATCAATTATAAACCTTATGCCATCAAACACATCGTGCATTTATCATGCACCGTACAACTTACCCACACAAGCACATCATTAACTTGTTGTAAGAAACAGCGGCGGCACTACGCGATGCATCCGCTTATTGAACTATCGTTTGGTGATTTTTACATTGCTTGTCCAGTCACTTAGCGACAAACTTAGGTAGTGGTTGAGGAGCAATGTTTTTATTGCAAAATAGTATAGTCATTTGATTATGACTGGCACAAGAGACCCTTGCCCGAGGCGTCTTGTGCCAGTCGCGCGGGCACCGACACGCCCCCTTGCCACTTCTCTTATGTTTTTATGGAGCTAGTAAAAAGTGACTCACCATAGCGACCAGTCGGTATATGTAGCAGTCCTTCTTCTGTCCAAAGCGGTATACTCGGAAGATGCTCTGTATATCATGAGCTGGGTTCCATGACGTGTCCATGATGATGACGCGGTTGGCTGCTGTCATGTTCAGTCCTAGGCAACCAGCTCGGGTTGATACGAGGAACAATCTGTGTAGAAGACATTTGTGTTTATCTTGCTATATTCATAGATGTTGTGTGAGAAAAAGATGGTCTTATACAGGGATAGAGCCGTCCCTTTCTAGACACATAAAAGCGATTACTTTGATACTTGCCTATGCGGCCTGGGTCACGATTATCTCTAATTAAATAGTGTTATATTGAAATCATCAATCTGTTATTCGACCTAAGGATTGTTTAACAGTGAAGCGACAGGCTAACCCGCGAAATTCAAATTTCCTTACGTTTTTTTTGCAATTATAGGTCAGTGTCAGGTCGTATGTTGGTTATGATTCGCGAATAATTATTAAAATCTTCAATATACCCCTATCAGTTCTGCAAATTCCAAAAAAACTTGGGCTAAATTGGCGATACCTTACTTAAGGGTGAAGGGCCAATTTGTCAGCTTCATTGCAACTGAGTCCGCATAAGAGATAAATAAATATCGCTGGACACTAACACACAGCGCCACCTAGTGCCACACTAAGCAAGGCTTGTGTCGTGAACACCAGGTAGTTGATATACTACATACATACTTTTATCTTTGTAAATACATAGTTATTATACTCGTACATATAAACATCCATGACTCGGAAACAAATGTCCATGCTCATCACACAAACATTTGCTCCTACCGGGATTCGAACCCAGGACCCTAAGAAAGTAAGGCAGGCTCACCACCACTACGCCATTCGGGTCGTCAGATGAATGCTTGAGATTCCGTTCGATGTCTGCATCATGTCGTTATAACCTTTATAACACTACCGATAAAGGTCAATATTCACTGTCATATTAATAATCTGTGTAAGTAACTATTCGTTGGAAAATGGGTACCAACTCACTTAGTCTTATAGTTGTTGTCAGCGTTGAACTCGCGACACCACTTCTGTCGCACCTCGGCCGGAACTGATCCGTCTAGGCGGAAGTACTCGTTTCCTAACGACCACTTCTTGATCTTCTTCAGGAAGTACTCAAGGGCGTCCAGGCAGAAAAGTGAAGTGGAGAATATTAGCCTGGGGATAAAAATGACATAGGTTTTAATGTGTCATCAAAAGAAAAAAAATGTTGCTTCTTCTTCATTTGTATCGACGGAACTACTTGTCATTTTACTTCTTCGGGCAGACTGCAGACCGCAACTTTATAGTATTTAGTTCTGCATAGCTATCTACAAACGCTTAGATTCGATTTCGATTCTACAAGTCGTTTGTCTATTTTTTTGTAGAATTTCGAAAGCGATCGAGATAGACATATGTCTTTCCGAATCGAAGTGTTTGTGAATAGCTATGCAGGTCTAGAGATATCTAGAACAATCCAAAAAGTGGGCCATGGCATAGCTTCTGTCCGCGAATTCGTTCGCGTGAAGTTATATACAGATATCGCAACGCATCGCCAGCTCAACGAAAGCTTTTTTCCCACTTGCAACATTTTTTATTGATGCTCCGCTCCTATTGGTCATAGCGTGATGTTATATAGCCTTTATTTAGCCTTCCTCACTAAATGGACTTTCCAACGCAAAATATTTTTGCAATTCGAGCCGGTAGTTCCTGAGATTAGCGCGTTCAACCAAACAAACAGACAAACAAACTGTTCTGCTTTATAATATTAGTATAGATTGTTACTCACACTTTGTCTCCCAGCGCAATACACTCTTCTAATATCTTGAACACCACAACGAACTTGTTGGAGCTATCAAGCGTCTCCAGCATATTGCCGCCGTCTAAGTACTCCAGCCACCACAAGTCTTCAGCCGCATTCGGCTTTACCTCTTCTACATCTTCATTCGCTAGGTCATCTTCCAGTTTCTCCGCTGTGAAAGTATTGAGGCAGTTAGATTGTGTACAGATAAACTGCGTTGAATCTATAATTGTAAAGCTAAATGCAATATTCTGATGCACTATTGTTGAAGTTAAATTCTCTATATTAATTACATTCATAGCGACTTACTCAATTATTTACTTTGTTTGAGTGGCCATGTGTTATAACTATAAAAGGGTATATTTTTTTATTTTGCGCTTGATTTAGAACTTAATCATGTATGACATTGATTTTCTGGTTCCAAAGCGTGATCATGATTCAGAATTCAAGGTTACAAAATGTTAGAGGCATCTAAAGTTATAGTTCTGCTCTAACTTAATGGCGGTTCAGAAGCTAGCTGTGAACGACGGTCTACATAGGAATAACGGTACAAATTGTACACACACACACACACACACACAGTTTTAAGCATCAGCGGGGCATAACAGAGGACGCATTGTCTTCACTGTATGATGCGCAGACCTTCAATCGCAGTTAATTTTCGACCCGTCATAAAGTTTGCACAGAACTATCTATAAGCATGCACCCTATAATGTTACTACTACTTGCTAGAGCATTAACCTCCTCTCGGTGAGAGGGTATGGACCTCCCACCAGTGGTGAAGGAAATCAATTATTTCTCCTGTGGATGATGATGATGATGAAAATTGAAATGCCTGCATGAGATGTGTAAGCATGATGCATAACTAACTCTTAAGTTCTTAATTAGAACAATGTGGAATGTTCTATGGGCAATATATGGATTGCGTGTACAGAGTGCATGAACGGATTTAATGAGAGAGATACCTGTACTTTCCTCTTTAATTTCCATCGCTTGAAACAACAAATTAATACATTGATAAATTGATATGGTATACAGAGACAAAAGACTTACACGGATTTATGATGTAGAGATTCTATCTCAGAAATAAACCACAATACCGCATACCGAGTTTGGCATAACAAGTAACAAAAAATGAAAAAAGCCCCCAACACATCGGGTCATAAATTCAAGGTATTTTTTTTGGAACAAAGTTCCTTAACGCGGTTTACGGATTGAACCGCACGTAATGAAATGCCGTATGCTGAGTGTGTGTGGCATAATAATACACACACACACACAGACACGTCAAACTTATAACACCCAGTCGTTTTTGCGTCAGGGGTTAATAAAACGAGACCAGGATAAAGGAAAGAAGAAGTGCAGCCTGAATTCACCCACTGCTGGGTACTGACCCCTTTTCACAACCATTCGACTCGCTTCCGATTCGGAAATGTCTATCTCGGTCGTTTTCGTAATGCCAGAAGAAGACAGATATAAGAGTTGTCGAATCGGAAACGAGTCGAACGTTTGTGAATACGGGGTCAGTACCCAGCAGTGGGTGAATTCAGGCTGCACTTCTTCTTTCCTTTATCGTGTGGAAAACCTAACCTGGTGTGTTTTACGCCACCCATGGGGCTCTGACTTGGCTCTACATGCCGACGAGAAATATCTCCATGGCATGCTGGTTTCCTCACGATGTTTTCCTTCACCGAAGCAAGTGATAATATATAATACGCACATGGATCCGAAAACTCTAATTCGGAGGTGCGTGTCTTGGGTTTGAACTAAGATAAAAGATAGAAGACTTAGAACTAAACGTACCTTTGATCTTGTTCTTCTCTTCCCGATCTCTTGCCTTCGTCTGAAAGTTATGCAGCACTTGCGGATGCGACCAAATCTTCTGTAGTATATGGAAGTCCTTCAATATGCTTTGTTTACTCTGCTTGCCATAGTTGTGCAAGTAGTGCTTGTACAAGTCCCACTGGCATGGCGTCAGAGTTATAAATACTGTATACTCATGTTTCTTGGGCAAGTACGGGTACAGTACTGATGCTTCTTGCCTTTGGAGGCAGCCTTCCAGTACTTTGTGTAGGATGTGTGTACGAGCCTTCATTAATTTTATGTCTTCTTCGCTTGAATCTCGGTGCTGCCCGTTCATTATTGGATTTTCGAACCTATTGGATGAAAATACAAGTTACTTTTGAATGAAGGAAGTCTCGTAATATTGATATTTGATGTTGGTAAGTATGATCGATCATAATCAAAAATCAAAATCAAAATCAAAGCATTTATTTCAAGTAGGCCAATAACAGGCACTTTTGAATTGTCGAAACAAAGATGAACATTTAAAGTAGCTACAGTCCCAGTCACAAGACATAAAAAACTGTGAAAGTACTGTAGTTGCCCATTCCCTAGCGTAGATCTCTATGGAGAAGAACGGGCAAGAAACTCCATGGACACTCTTTTGAATCAAAATATTGTTACAAAATCTTGGTTACATCATTCATTTTGAGATGGTAGATTATGTGAGAACAATGTAGCAAGATGTGCATGTTAAAAGTGTCCATAGTAAAAACAAAATAATTCATTCAAATAAGCCATGGCAACTAAGAGATGACCAGTCATAACTGACAGCACCCGTTCACGAACATGACGCATGGATCAGCACCATTCAGCTCAACCACTTTGAAGGGAGCTAAATGATCCGACACACGCGCCACCATCAGCGAGACATTTGAGTGAGCATGACATACTCTCAACCGCCAGGGCACATTCAAGTCAAAACTAAAGTAGGTTTCCAGTGAATGATAGCTTTCTAGTACATAGTACTCACACAATATGGGCTATGCTATTATATAATACTAACATTGAATCTATACAATGCAAAGATAGTTGTACAATCTTCAGCAGCTCCAACAATACCATTTAATGCTATCAAGTTTTGCGCCCCTGTCCTTGTGGAGCAGGACCAGCATTGAGCCAAGCATTTTTATCAGCGATATAATCGCTCAACTTGTAATATGCTTGCTTACATAGTGTGCGTTTAATACATGTTTTAAATTTCGTCTCATTCAGTTCAAGAATACTTTGTGGAATTTTATTATAGCATCTCAAACAGTACCCCATGAAAGATGAGTCTACTTTAGCGAGTCTAAAGCCTGGCTGAACTAGTTGGTCCCTATTTCTAGTACTGTAATTGTGTCTGTCGCCTCTTTTACCGAAAAGATGCAGATTTTTTCTGACGTACATTATGTTTTCGTAGATGTATTGGCAATGAACCGTCATGATGCCAATATCCTTAAATAGTTCCCTTAGAGAATCGCGCCTACGAAGATTGTATATGGCTCTGATGGCTCTTTTCTGCAGAATAAATATAGACTCAATATCAGCAGCCCGTCCCCATAGCAAAATACCGTAAGACATTATACTATGGAAGTAACTAAAATAGACCAGTCTAGCGGTATCCACATCAGTGAATTGACGGATTTTTCTAATGGCATATGCTGCTGAACTTAAGCGCCCCGCAAGAGATGTTAAATGAGAACCCCATTGTAGCCTTGAATCAAGCGTAAGCCCCAGGAAAACCGTTTTATCTACGAATTCGAGTTTCTCTTTATTCAATATTATCTCACAATCACTACTTTTAACATTCGGTAATGAAAATCTTATGCATTTAGTTTTTTTTTCATTTAATACCAAATTGTTTGCTGTGAACCAATTTTGGACCTGAAGTAGGGCATCATTCACGTCATCTAGATTGTTGGCCCGTCTATTTATCTTAAAAATTAGAGAAGTGTCATCAGCAAACAACACCATATTTTGAGATTGGTGTTTCAACAAATAGGGTAGATCATTTATATAGACTAGAAAAAGGAAAGGACCCAATATTGAGCCTTGCGGAACCCCCATTTTTACATTCAAGCCCTTTGAATTTTACAATATAATTTGTTGGTTAAACTGTAAACCAAATAGCTTGTTCTACCGTACACGCCCCCATGCGTCTCAAATCAGTATAATAATGTAAATGAGTTTAGCTAAACGTTTATTTGTTTCAGTAAATTATTTGAAGATGAAATAGAATGATGTCTCGAGGTGGACAGGTTTTTTTTTAAATGATATATTTTATCATATACTATCCAGATTGATCTGAAAAGACTACATAACTTAAAAATCTAAAAGAGCAGCAGTAAAACAGTAATCAGTAACAGTGACTTACCGATTAGAATACTCCGAATAAGTACCCAGCAAATTAGGCTTCACAAAATTCACCATGCAATAATACTCTCTCAGATTATTCTGCATCGGGGTGCCCGTTAGAATAATCCTTCTCTTCGTGACTACCCTGCTCATTGCAACCGCAAGTACTGAGCAATCATTCTTCAGTAAGTGTCCTTCATCACAAACTATTATATCTGGGCCGGGGTTCAGTAATGCCGTTCGTATTTTGTTGACGATGGTCGGTCGAACGTCGTCGAGGACTGGGTCCAACGTCGTCAAACTTCGGAAAAGTTCGTATCCGATGATGAATATGCCGCCGCCGCTATACCAGTCTTCTAGTTGGTAGGCACGTTCGTAAGTTTTCTTTAGTTTTGATAGCTCGAAAACCTGTGGAGAAGGAAGTGTATAAAAGGTGTACAAAACCTCTTAACGAAACCGAAAGACACTTGTTCTCCTCGTCATTGCGATATTTTTTTTGTTCTACACCATACCTGGGAACCTTCTAGTTACGGAGATTTTGGGGTCAAAGTTGTAGCTTTTTGACAAGTAAAAAAAAAAGACATGTTTTTAATGTAATATTTCCACTTTAAACACCTCCACGAACCCCGTATTATTCAATCCATCCACCAGAACGATGTTTTGAGTGTGTTACATTGAGTTCTACCAGATAACCTGATTTTTGAAAAAAAATGTTTCCCAGCAATAATACTTAGGGGGCGTCCATAAATTACGTGAGACGTTTAAGGGGGGGGAAGGGGTCGAGTCAAATCTCATGTAATCTTACGTTGGAGAGAGGGGAGGTCTCGGCAAATATCACGCAATTTTTTTTCTGATTGAAACAACAATATTATACTATTTTGGTCCATTAGATTGTACATGCTTAAGATTTAATCTTAAGGTGATTGGATGATCGAGTTCTTTGCCATTTTGTCGCTAGATGGCGACACATCCACAGTTTCGAACATTTACAATTTTTACACCTAACATAGATATTTTTAATAGACAACTTTATTAAATGCGAAACCTAGGGCATTAACTTGATTTTTTTAGATAATCACTGTGCTTGTTAACTAGTATCATGCAAAGATTTTATCAAAATAAAGATTAGCCGCTTGAATATGCTCTTTACACACACATGCAAAGTAAATAGTAGTAACTTTCGACACCACTAGATGTCGTTTTATTCAAACATGGTTGGAAAGGACCAAATTATAAAAAATATGAATGTCCTTACATTATAGCAAACAAATTTTAATTTATTTACTAAGCATACTATATACTACTAGAGGTTAAATTGTTATGTTCCAATCCATTCTATGCATACTTTTGTTTCTAGGCTCGATATCCGATACCTTTCACCATAACAGTATTATAATATCTGTGCCATAACAAATTATTCAGATAAATTATTGTGGGTAATAAAGGTACGTTGTACCTATATAGGTTGTTATGTGACTGAACCTAAATAGTACATAACGTGTAAATAAATTGTGATGTGTACTAAATAAATAAAAGATATTTTATTCAATTGTAAAGCTTTTTATTGTAAGTACCTTTACTATAAATTAATAATATTTTTCTATGGTTCATATTTTCATACAAATAATCGTTTTATTCACTCTCAGTTTCTGGTTGGATTCGAACCATCGACTCGTACCACCATACAAAGATAACATAGTTTTTTTTAATATTTTGATATTTACAATTATGATTCTGAATTTAGTATTAGAAAGAATTATGTACGTAGATTACAATTTATATAACATCACACGTAAGTGTATATAACGGCACATGTAAGTATCTTACACAACAACACACAAGTGGTTGCTAGCTAACCATATCATTCATGTTTCAAGAATACCTACTTATTATACAATTTTGAACTTCAATAAATATTCTTTAACAATTGAATTGTTAGACTGGTACCTAAATACATGAGTGAAACATATCTACATAGAAAATTCTTATAAAGTAAGAAATAACACAAACTATACATCGCTACGTTCAAAAATAGCATAATAATAGTTTATAATGTTCTCACTGCTGAGACTCGGGCCTCCTCTCAACAGTGGTGATGAAATAATTTACACAAAGCAAAGTCGCTTGGGTTCGAACCATCGACTGGTACCACCAGACAAAGATAAGTAGGTACATAAAAAAATATTATAACTAAATATCTTCTCTTCTACGCGCTACTTTTTGATGTCGCTGCCGTCGCCGTGCAGTATTAATCTTCTACTTGTCACTTTTTACTTCCATTTATATAATTTCCGTGCGATCTGAATCAAATGCTGGAAGAAGCAGTTTGCCCTGCAACAAATGAATTTACAGTTTTGTTAGACTATACTTACTGAACCCACACCTCAGAGACCTGAGGAATAAGTTAGGAAATGAGTAAGACATAATATATTTTTCATACCTTTTAATTCCTTGATGTCTAGACATTTGGCATTTTTTTCAACTCGTCTCAAAATAATTTCCGGCAGTACACATGTTTTAAAGAAAGTTACCAACTTCGGCATCATAGCATTGATAAATTCCTCATCCCGGTTAACTTCTATTACAGTCAATGGTTGGGTGACAGATATAAAGCAAATGAAATAACATTTATTCATTTTGGTAATTCGCAATTGACCCTGGACCTAGAATCAAAATAATAATAGCTGTTAAAAATAAACAATCCAAGAAATCATCATCATCATCATCATCGACCTATTAATGTTCCCACTGCTGGGACAGGTCTCCTCTCTATGAGAGCCTGCCCGCCTGCCTAGGTTCGAACCCACGACTTACTGAACGTAAGTCAGGGCCGCCACCACTGGGCCACCGCTGCTCTCTACTCAATGTTCTATTTCATATAAATTATATTCTAAACACAAACATAAAATAAAAAAAAATAAAAATCTGGTTGTACCTGCCGTGTTAATATCTACTCGCTAATTACATTTCCTATGTGTTTTTCTTTCAGAATTTGTACGCAGAACATGATGTTTAATACGTAGTATTGAACATCCACAATTTACACATAATTGTCGTTGGTGACCACTACTTGTGTTTTGTTCATTTTCTCGAATCCCTGAATTGTTGAGAGCCAACATCCAGCAAGAATGAGAGACCAAGCACTGGGCTGTAAACTGTAAATAAGACATATGCATATTTATTTTTGTTCAGTTTGTACGGATAATAGAAAAGATTATTTAAAAACTGCTAAACAGAACATTAGCTTACCACTAGCAGTCCATAGTCGAATTTCTGATAGTATTTCAACGGGTTTCAGAGGCCGTCTCCTGCGATGCATAATATCAAAGCCGCAATTGCCGCATCACATTGGTTCCTCAATCCTCATTTCTAGTAGGGCAACAAGATCGTGCGCAGGAGTGTTCATGCCTAGGTTGTCATATAAAGCCGGTTCAACGTTTAACAAAATAGCGCCAGGGTCATCGTCATGAGCAGATTGAGTGTCCAAGGGTAAAGCCGGGTCTTCAATAAAAGCGGTATAGGAGTCCATTATAACAAAATGAAAAAAACTTCGCAAAAGTAATCGAAACCACATTGAATGTTTTTATTTTCATTTCATTGTATGCATTTGTCATTATTGACAGTTGGTGTAGCCAGGTAAAATGATTTGAAGGCCAAAATCAATGAGTGTTTTATTTGTTTTTAATATAATTAAAAGAAAATAAATATAACACCGTTTGAAAATCACTTGATTACAGATTTTTAAGAAAATGTAATCGTATTTTTATAAGTTTTCGAAATCGATTAGTATCTTTCCTGTAAGAATAATCACAGATATAATTAATGTGGCAACACCGAATCAGTGTCCAACCATAAAATGAACGATTCCCTTTAGAGTAGGTACATACCGGTATGTGATGTGATGACAATCAACGAGTGTTGCTAACGTTTGATTTTGTATTTCCTCTTCTAAATCTTATACTTTTTTAAAGTTTTAAGGGTAATTACTAAACATAATTCTACATCACCTTGAAAAGCATCCATTGTACATAAAAATAACACTTACCGTCAATAAAAAAACACTTCACTTTTCCATAAAAACTCTTTCACGGACGTTTGAATGGTTCTCAGTAGTAGAGTCGCCAAATATGCTAAACCTGAATGGTGCTTACTACTCAGTTAGCCGTTCAGACGAGCGAAATTTGAACTACAGCTACCATTTTGAGAACGACATTTTGCTGACAGTTAAAAACCCCGAAACATAAATAAACGATGTATAGCAGTCTCTGATTTACAAGTTGTAGGATGTTCTGATATTTAAAAAAACTGACCAAAAATACTGCCCTACGTTTCCCCTTTTTCTTGGTAAACTTCTTAAATGGCAAGACCAATTTATCTTGACGCACTTTGTGTGCTAATAATATTAAAATTTGCAATAGTTATGAAAAACCAAAGTGGTTTGTCTGTGTACCTATTCACTTATCTTGCTGGTTTCACATGAATTAAATATGATTCAATCAATAGATGTAAGATGAAGATGAAAATGATGATGTAGATGTAATCTTTTTACTTACATACAGTAGAAAGATTTTTAAATCCTTAGGTACCTACTTTAAATTAAAAGTAGATAATACAATAATTACATTAGTATTGTATCTGTGTGAACCAAAGGCACGTCGCAGATATTTTTTTTCACTTTCTGGCATTCTCTCTCATCTCCAAATAAAAATCATTTTATCAATCATAAAATGTAAAATTAGCGGGCAAACCCGCGCGCTAGCGCAAACTTGCTATAAACACAATTTTGATTCGCAAGATGTCAAGACAATTATAACGCATGGGCTGACTGAAGGAATGGCAACAATGCGGGTGACTCGGGGTGCGTCTGGTCTGAGTAACGGCAACGTCGCGTTCGCGTTTACTCGCGTAATATAACCTTGGCGCTTGTTCGAATTTTCGGACAGCGCCATCTATAAATAATAAATGTTTACCGAACGTAAACTCGTATTACAACAGTTACGAACTTTTTCTCGTGGTTCTAAATATTTCTGTCAGATGGCGCGATTCAGTTCACTCACACATGTAAAGATTTTTCGTTTTTTATTGGGTCAAATTCTCCTAGAAATACTGTTTTTTTTTATAAAATTTGGGCGATTTGCGACCATAATACATTATAAAGTACCATTATACTTGCTTTTATTCTGCAGAAACCGTTTATTTACGGAGATTACAGAGCTTGGAAAATGTATGGCGAGGTCTGTCTAGGCAATCACCTTAAGCGTATATCGTAATACGATTAAGATCATTCACTAATTCGTTCGAAAGAAAATAAATTTCATTCATACTTCGACGATATACATCTACTGACAGTCAAACCACCATATTTACTAATTTAAAACGAGCTACCAAGATTTTTATAACGCATACGTCAAAAGTTACGTCTATAAGACGTAGAACTCACATTTTGAAAAATCTCAGAATCTCTCGGTTGAATAAAATCTCACGACATCTCACCAGGGGGGGAGGAAGGGACAGAAAATTTAAAGAAACACCTCACGTAATTTATGGACGTCGCCTTACGTAAAGTTACTTAGTTTGATGTATAGAATGCTTTGTTGACGGCTTCGTGATGATCCTGTTTACTTGGACGATACACGTTTTTTTTTGAAGTTTCACCACAATAAACTAAATTAAAGTGCTGATCTGCTTGACATTTGCAGCACCTAAGTCCTGGATTCACACATTTATAGCCAGGCAATGTCTTTACTTATCAAGATTAGCCCAAGGAAACATAAACCAAATGTTTTGGAATAAACCGCCATCTGTTGAGTTCCGCCGAATCGGCGTGACGCCATTGTGTAACTATTGTGTCTACTTCGCTAACATATGAAAGGTTAAATGCTAAAGTGTTCATAAATTCTTAATAAAAATAAATATGCATTTATTGAATACCTGTAATTTCCTCTTTATTTTACGATGCTTGAAAAAGAGATAAAATAAATTGGTCACAAAGGATACTTGGATACGATAATTTCATTTTAGAAATAAACACAGACACGTAAATTCTTAGCTACTAAGTTTGCGTCAAATAAACTTGTGCAGGTTAAGATCCTAATGGTAGATGACAGCATAACATAATATTTCTAAAACACCAATCTAGAGATTGGTATTATGGAAATATTATGACTGCTATGCTGTCATCTATAAAAAACGTTATTTAGGGCCAGAAAACCCGATTTATTTTCCAAATTAGATTTTTAGTTGGTTTGAAATCAATAAATAGTTGAGTAATTGACTTGAATAAACAGTGACGTCACAGCGTGCTATTGCCATACAAAATCTATAAAAAAAAACCGCGTTTTGGCAGCTCT
This sequence comes from Xestia c-nigrum, assembly GCA_916618015.1. Taxonomy (NCBI): domain Eukaryota; kingdom Metazoa; phylum Arthropoda; class Insecta; order Lepidoptera; family Noctuidae; genus Xestia; species Xestia c-nigrum. Next base: position 18,172,672 of record OU745259.1, read on the forward strand.
TAAAAAGTATGTCAATGGGGACTATCGCGCATGAATTCGCCGCTAGGGGCGCTCGTGTAGAGTAAGGTCTTCCGAAATGTCAGATGTCATAGATTGTTCACGCAATGCGCTTTTTTTATCACGTATTTTTACTAATATTCGCAATTGTGATCTAAATTGTCCCATTCCTGATTAATAATGACTAGAAGATTTTAAGTAACAAGTTAGATTTTCAACATCTAATTTGTTTAGTATTTGGAAGAAAAAATATTTTTAAATGTTCAATGCTTGCTCATTTTAGTGGCAATATTGTAAATATGAATCTAAAGTATGCACAATATGTAATAAAATTAACTTTTTATGAAGTTATTGGTACTTTAAAGTATCAAAAAGAATGAATGACAGGACCTTACTCACCAGTGGCGCCATCTGGTGAACACAAAAACGATAGCCCTCCATTGACTGACTGGTGTGTACCTTATTACAGCGCATAATAGGCAGCTAAGAAGTTCCTTTTACATTGGCAGAATTGTCGACATTGGCATCGACAGCACTTGCCATAGTTAAAAATAGAATAGAATAGAAGTTCCTTTTATTTTAGTACAAAATACTACTCCTTACCTTGATCTGATTAGTGACGGGTCCTATCCACTTGTGAATCTCATCGACCCAGTTCAGTACGGTCGATAGAGGGCAGCACACGAGAACGCGTTGCATTTTCACGCCAGGGTGAGTCAAAACCTGGTGAGAAAAAAGATGCGTTTTATATTCTGTTTTTGTTCTTAATTTCTATCTTGCCTTTCGCAGGTGACCTGTACTTTTTTTACGGATGGGAAATCATCAAATAACTCCTCCCACTCTGGGCGGAGCGGGGGGTAGTGTCAGACTTTTACTGACTAAAACCCATCCATGTTCCTTCCTCGCCCTTTACGTTCCGGGGCCGCGGTATCTCTTTCGAACAGTCCCGCAAGGTGACCTGTACTTGGATTACAGATTTCTATGCTCCGATAACTATGCAATAAATATGTGTGCGTTTGTATAACTTTAGTACTTTTCAAAACACCTCTTCACAAGCCACTGGATATAGGACTGTTTCATGTTTTGATTTTCCAGACTGTAGAGTACTGCCTGCCACATGGTTAGTTACTGTTGATGTTAGTGTAGTATACTTATATGTAGTTCCATGTTCACCGAAAAGATAATGGTCCCGATTATCTAAAAACTGCTGTTACTGTGACATGTTCCCATACAAAAATGTCTTTTAAACAGCTGTTTTTACATAAACACTGTTTTAAGCTTTCACGGCTTAAAACTAAACTTATATTGTCACTTACGGGATATCTTCCGTGATTATTTATTACGTTGAGCTCCCGATATTTCGAGGCTGTTACATGATCGCGGGTTGACTGCAGTATGCGGGGGATGGAAATTAAATTGTTACGAGCAGACAAATCTGTCTACCCTCTTTCTTTCTCTTTTGCTAACGCGCCAAGTTTTGTGGAGTTTTTTGTTTTTTGTTTTGAGTATGCTCAAAAGTAGCAGCCGGCATCATACTTTTGTATGATGCCGGCTGCTACTTTTGAGCTACTCCACAAAACTTGGTGATACTGTGAGTGCGTTTTGTCGTGACTTAGTGTCGAGTTTCAATAGTGCGCGTAGCAAAAGACAAAGAAAGAGGGTAGACAGATTTGTCTGCTCGTAACAATTTAATTTCCATCCACCCGCATACTCCAGTCAACCCGCGATCAAAGCGCTTGCAACAGCGTCGAAATATCGGGAGCTCAACTTAATAAATAATCATGGAAGATATCCCGTAAGTGACAATATAAGTTTAGTTTTTACATAATCAGACCGTCATCTTTTTGGTGAACATGGACCTTAGTGGTGTGACCGTTTAATATTTAGGATTCATGTACAAATTGTACGATTATCAATAGCTTCGGTGAAGGAAAACATCGTGAGGAAACCAAACCAACATTCCTAAGAATATTTCTCGACGGCATGTAAAGAAAAAAAGAAGAAATAGTTAAGAACATCCCAGGCTTTATTAGTCCCGTTTGGAGGTCTAGACGAGTTCTTGATTCGCCTATTCCAATTCTAACCTAACTAGCGGCCCCCGGCTTCGCACGAGTAGGCATTTATTTTTCCCTAAATCCCCACCTTATTTTTTCTAGTAAGTAATAAGTAGTCTACGACACTCACAAATAACGGGGCATTTTATTGGTAAGAGAATTTTCAGAATCGGTTCGGTAGATCCAGAGATTACCCCCTACTACCGCACAAACTTTACCTCACTATAATATTAGTTAGTATAGATTAGATATCTTCCTATAAAATCGTATAGTATAAGCATCGAGCATGTAACCTATAGAGTGGTAATGTCAGGCCAGCCGCCTCCGCAACTAATAAGTGATTTGTCACTTATAAATATTGACGCTCGCTGTCACTAAAACAGTACAAAACCAGTCGTGTACGTCTCTTCATAATTCCGAAATAAAATTTCGATTAAATAGTTTCACAATGGCGTGCTATTTTATTCGGTGGTGTGGAAAAAACAGCAGAACATCAAATTATAAAACAGATGGCATAGCCTTTAATCGGTAAAATAGTAGCTGTCAGCTGGCAGAATTGTTTTCAAACAAAATGAGTAACATTTCTACTCTATAGGTTATATGCTCGATGAGTATAAGTATACTAGCTGACCCGGCGGCATACATTGTTTTGCCATACAAATTATTTCTAGTTAAAAATAATGTTAGGGGTGGATATCCCTTATCACTTTGGGGTATGAATAATACATAGTAGCCGATTCTCAGACCTACTGAATATGCATATAAAAGTTCATAAAAATCGGTCAAGCCGTTTCAGAGGAGTATGGTAACTAACACTGTGACACGAGAATTGTATATATTAGAAGAAGATGAGTAGTAACCGTGTGTAGCAGAGCCAGCACTTGCAGCGTCTTGCCGAGCCCCATGCAGTGCGCGAGGATGCAGCCTCCGCCCGGGCGCCCCGCCTCGATCTCCGCGAGGCTTTCGAAACAAGCGTCCCACATAAACTTCACGCCTTCGTACTGTACACAAACATTTGATATTAATGATATTATTTTTACATCAATCCACCTACCAGCACAATGTTTTGAAAGCGACACATTGAGTTTTATCGTCAAACGTGATTTTGCACCCCAAAAAAAAAGTCGTTTTCCAGCAATATTTTTTGCGTAGAGTTATTTAGTTTGATATACCGGTTCGTGACGAGTCTGTTTACACCCTGTATAACGCACATTTACAGGTTGGAAGAGACACCCACGCACAAACGGTTACATATAAATTTTTCATTAGTTGCATGGCAATTGTTCATCATTTATGAAAAAAAAAGTGTTTCTCGGGACGCCTGACAGAAGTAATACCTTACCGCCCGCACCTTTTAGCGCCGTAACGCGTTACGTGACGAAGCGGTTTACCCTCCCATAAGAAGTTATCACTTTAAAAAGTAGCTAAAGCTCAATGTCATCGAACTAAGTGAAGCTTTGGGCCCCCTACCTGATGAGCCTTCATAACTTTGGTGAAGAAGGGGTGCACGGTGACGACGGGGCGGTTCTCTTCGAAGTCGTACTCCAGACACACCTCGTCGTTTATGACTAGCACGTTCACGCCCTCCTCGCAGCCCAGTAGTTCCCTCTGTACGAACAACGTAGGATTACTTGATGTCAACATAAAATAAACTTTGTGTAGTAGCAACAGGGTGTATTTTCTGTTAGTCAAAAACGCCAACAGGTACAATACTACAATTTGTACAAAAAGGAACAGACATATTTTAGCATTAGTAGACACTGGAATGTTTTTTTTTAATACATTGGCAGTGGCGAAGGTTCCAAACAACCCAATTCCTACCAGATTCCCTTTGAAAAACGGCAGTCAGTATTCTATAGACAAATAATATGTATAATCACATTAAGGCTATGTGCTGCGGCTTACCTATTGCAAAAATTACTCCTTCGCTACTGACAGTGTGTATACAAGCGATTTTTGCATAGAAACAGTAATATATTTTTAATTTACGGTTAAAGAATAGACTTGTAAGTAATATTAGTTTCCAAAATGCTCACTAATCTGGCCTGCTTAGCATTCAGTCTTCTCTTTCTCTCGAACTCCTCCATGTTAGCTACTACAGTACTGCGTGCTAGTGACTTCTTATCGATAACCTGTGGAATAATTTCATTGAATTAATTATTATTTCTTCAATGGCTTCCTCTAAAACCGAAAAGATGAAAGCTATACAACAAAAGATCTGGATGGATTGGTTTTTATGTTGTTCCATTAATACGCTCACCTCCTAAAACATGGGACTTAAAACTGCGAAAATTGGGTTTGATTAACACCACTCCCCAACCCTTTGATCCAATAGAGGCGTAAAATTACCTTTTAGGCCATTGCCCAGCAGTGTGACAATATGAGCAAGCTATAATAAAAAATATTTAACTATGGAACCAACTCAGTTTTACCATCATCTTCTAGCTAGACAAAGAAATTGATATGCTGACTTACCTTCCTAATATTACGACGTCCTCTAAACAAACTAGCTTGAGATCTTTTAGACATACTGTTGTACGCGTCTGACGATTCACCGAACAGCTCTCTTGATAGTATTCTGAAAAGCAAAATGAATATTGTTTATTTTTATTATTTTAAGCAATAAAGCCTAGAGTCCACCAAATCGGAGATGAGATTGCAAGATTCGACCAATCACAGGAGAGACGAGAGACGTGTTTGTAGATTTCAACTAGTGTGATTCGGTGAGGGGCGGTCTCTGTACGTCTTCTTTCCTCTCCGCTATGGTGAAGTCCGGGCCTTATCCATCAATTTTAATTTGGTGTATAAATCTTTGAAAAGTTGTCTGGCATTGGTTAGAGTAAACAGATGATAGAACATAATCATTGCAGAATAATTACTTCCAGCGGTGGAACGGGGGCCATAATACGTAAGATCAGAGGGTAGGGATAATGGGCGGAGCTTAGATATATCCCAAACTACCCTACTTGTCGATGGTAGGACTTGCTTTAATTTCTTGAGCCCAGTATGTCTAATACTGAACCACTGTAGTAGTTACACTACGGTATACGCGTGTTGTTCTTCATACCCGAGTTGTTTCTGCCTCTCCAGGAACCTCTTGCCGGATCTGCGCGTGCGCGTGCTGCGTGGTCGAATGTGCGAGTCGGGGAGATCGCCACGCCTCTCTATGAACTCGCTCACTAACTTGGCGCGCTTGGCGTCGTCCAAACTGTGTACAAGGGAACGTAAATATTTTTTTAAATAAAATAAATAATATCAAAATGAAAGGGAAAGGGAAACTTTTGCTCAACACAGCTATTCAACTTTCCGCTGAAGTGGGATAGGGCAGACTAGTAAAAAAAAGTATAATTTACGTTTAACATCATACATTATATGCATTAATGAATATAATTAATTATCATCATCTTCCTGCCCTTGTCCCATTTTATTTGGGGTCGGCGCAACACGTTTTCCTCTTCCATTCTCCCCTGTTAGACGTCACGGCATCATTTACTCCTTTCTCTTTCATATCAGTCTTTACACAATCCATCCATCTTTTCTTTGGCCTTCCTCTCCCCCTCCATCCATCAATACTTATGTCCATTACTCTTTTAGTCACATGCGTTTCATCCCTCCTCATTACATGTCCATACCAAGCCAAACGACTTCCTTTCAATTTTTCAGTAACAGGTGCCACTTTCAAACTTCTTCTAATATATTCATTTCTTACTTTATCCATTCTTGTCACTCCACACATCCACCTCAACATTGAACAATAATGAATATAATTAATATTATTTGTAAATAATAAAATCGAAATCAAGTACAGAACATTCTAAGTGGGTAAATCAATGATATGGTTATCTACTTTGCAGAGGTAAATAACTAATTTCTAACCCACAAATCCCACTACATAAACCAGTAATTTCTATCCCCCTTGATAAAGTAAATGCATTGTAGAGGTGTCTGTTTGGTACGTTACAAGTACAACCTATATCAACCTATATATACCTGTAGCTCTGCAGCATACGACGTTAGAAAAATTCGTGATTTAACTGATTTGGAAACAGCCCGTTTAGTTTATTTTAGTTATTTCCACAGCGTGATGTCGTACGGTATCCTTTTGTGGGGCAATGCCGCCGATATTCAGACTATATTTGTATTGCAAAAAAGGGCAATTCGTTCAATTTATAAATTAAGTCCCCGATACTCCCTCAGAGAAAAATTTAAAGAGATTAATATTCTTACTATGCCCTCTCAATATATTTATGAAAATCTTTTGTACGCACACAAAAATATTAATTTGTTTAAAAAATACAGTGATATCCACAACACAAATACGAGAAACAAACACAAATTTGTTATTCCTGCTAAGAGGCTCAAGAAAATAGGGGGAACGTTCAGATGCCAATGTATACGCTTTTACAATAAACTTCCGAGCCATATTCAAGCACTTAGTCTAAATAAATTCAAATCGTTTATAAAACGGAAGCTATGCCTGAAAGCCTACTATCATGTTAATCACTACCTCGATGATAAAAAGGCTTGGGATTAAGCTGCTCCAACGAAATTTGCTCTGCGAATATAGAAATTTCGGACTTCGCTTGTTTATTATTGATTCCTTTCTTTTATACACTTTGACATGAATGCATATTATTATTATTTTTTTACTTTATTGTTTATTATTTAATGTGTGTGTGTGTGTATTTGACATGAATATTTACTTGTGGTTTAATGACTTGACATGAATACTTAGTTCAGTATTTTATTATTTTTTACATTTTTAGTTAATTTTTATTGTTTTATGTGTGTGTATTTGACATATCGTATTTTTATTGACATTCATTTTGTAAATTATTATTAATTTTATTTTATTTTTTGTGTGTTTTTTGTGAATGTGAGGACCATGTGGGTTACATTTCATTTTATTTTATTTTTTTTACCCCCCAACCGTCTGGCAGTTTGAGTTCTATAAGCGACCTACCCAAATGTCCTTTCTTTGGTATTGTTCGTCGTTTCGTTGAGCTCCTTGTGTTATAAGTCGAGCTACACGATAACTGACAAATGCTTGCACTGACTGGACAGGTTTACTCCAATCTGTATGGATCTTTCTGCAAAAGACCATTTCAGACACTAACATCTACATGATCCTCATGTGAATTGAGCAAGATTATGTCTGGACTTCAAAAGAGACTATGACCTCTGAGTTTGTTTCGGATGTTTCTTCTCAGAGTAGTCAGGTACGAAACACCGGCCCCATCTAGTTTAAAAAAAAAATTGACGTGTAAAAGTGTTTGTGAAAACCTACTTACAAAATAAAGATCATTTATCATTTATACCGTCGTTTTATCTTTGATAAAGTCGTAGAAGTTATATTTAGGATAAATGAAAAACAAAGGACCATATTGTTAATACAGAAACATTTATTGTTAACCAATTATAGACTAAAATTAAATCACCTTATTATTAATTTTCATTATTTGACCTTATTATTAAATCTTTATCAACCTCATTCATGTTTATTATTAAATTCTTATTTATATACAAACATAGAGAAAAGTTGTTCCAAAATTACTCATGGAAAAATGTTCGATAAATCTGGGATAAATCATAGATAACGACAAAATTTCTAACTTTCGATCGCTAATATAATAATGCTTACGAGAAGCAAGTCTCTACATCCAAGATGCGATTCTCGCAAGTATCGTTATTGCAACCGATTCAGTGATTGTAACTTTACTTTGCGTAAACGCGAAGTTATTATTAATTATTATATGGATATGAGACTTTTGTAAACCACCGAAGTCTTTATTACTTAATCCTTATTATTATAAGACTTAAATCTAATCCCACCTTATTCTAGTTAGAGAAAGACAGATACATTTCAATGTTAAGAAGAACAAATGTAAGAAGATTTGTTTACAATACCTGGTTTGATCCTTCTTGCTCATCCTTTTGAGAAGCTTTTCTTTGGTGCTCACCCACTGCTTCTCTTCCTCAGAAGAAGAATCTTCTTCGTTCTTCGTTCTGCTAGTGGACGGGTAATTCTTTGAAGCGCTTTTCTAAAATCACAAAAAGATAACGTTACGAGTACTACGGTTCACTTCAGTCAATATCGAGTAAGGAGCCGTTCCCACTTTATTGTGAAGTGTCGTGGACGACGCCATTACTGTCGTCGACAACTTTTGACAAGTAAAACCAACGATAAATAAGACATTGTTCTAGTAATCTAGCTCCCTAGCTTCGTAGTCCACGCCAGTTCATTATTCATCGATTCGACATAGTCCCTAAACTGAAAACTGTATGTAATTATTATTCATGTATACCACAGCTGAGCTTCTACGAGAATATAACGTTATCGATGTTATTAAGGTCAGCGTCACGGTAACCAGCGAAGTAAATTTTTGTTAGGTCAGTACTAACAAACCGACGTCAACTTTCAACTGCTATTGACGGAAACACAATTTACCGATAACGAAAAGAAACGAGATGACTTTTTCATGAAATAGTTGTTTCACAACACAATTAATGATTTTTAATAACAATTAATCATTTTAATGACTATAATTCTGTAACTACATAAGTCTTACTTGTGCGACTACTTTTTCATCTACATACAACCTGACACTGACCTGCAAAATGCAAAAAAAAAATAATAAACTTTAGAATTTCGCGAGCTGCCCTGACGCTTCCACCTTAAGTGCTTGTTACGTGACGTCAATGACCTCTATCTACGTTGTTTACTTCTACTTTTAGCCTATTATTAAGGGTGATGCGTTTTGAGTTTGCATTCCGTTTCACCAAAAACACACTACATAAAATAAAGTGATGTAAGTATGTACTTTTTTATTTCTTAAAAATGCCTTATATTGAATAATTAGAAAATTAAACAAGACTACCACCAACGTTGTACCAACATGGTTTTAAGGGCAAAAATTACAAGCAACTGCAACTACAACAACAACAGCAATACAATTGCCACAGCAACTGTGTAGAAACTGTTTGTGCACATTAGTTTATTATCCTCTCTTGTACATCTCGCAACAGAAGTAAGGTTTGCTGTAAGAAAACGCAATTCAGAGTTAACCTCGCCGTTGTATACTATATTTTTCTTTTTAGTGTGCAATAAAGAATAACAATAAGGCATTTTAAGAAATAAAAAAGTTTTGTATTTCTTGCATATTCCCTATTATGTCCAGACATATGTCTATTACCTGTTTATTCCTCGTAACAGGTCCCTTAGTAGGCGTGTCTTGGACATCATCAGTCACCACAACAGGTGCATGCAACAGCGTCAGTTCTTTAGTCATCATCTTGTCAGCAGTAAGCATCAGGTCAGTGCCATCTTCGACCACCGCCTCCCCTTTCTTCTTTAGCTTGCTACTTAGTTTGGTCTTATCAGTACCATCTGAAGGTTCCTTTTTAACCTTGACTCCGGAATCAGAATCACTTTCGTTGTCATTCATTAAGAGATTCTTTGCGAGAGTATTTTCAGTGTGTTTTACTGGCTGTGGATGGAAGATATTATTTTGTTATTACATACAAATTAGCTTTGCATTTAGTAGGCATGGGGAAAACCCTGATGAGGTTACCACAGGAACGTGGAGATTGGCACAAGAAAAGAGGCCTTTTTTAAAGAGGCAGTGGGTGAATTCAGGCTGTGGATAATGATGGGTAGGCAATCGGATTTAGTATTTTTTTACTTGTTATTTACAACAAACTTCTTGCCTGAATAGATTACGAAAATTAATTATGCTTGTACTTGTGTAATACTTTTTATAAAAAAGGAAGACTTATGAAATTCGAGCAGAAGCTGCTTTATTTATTTACTAGCTTCTGCCAGCGGCTTCGCCCGCGTGAAGTTTGATTATTGTCCCATGGGATCTTACTACCGGGATAAAAAGTGTTTTGAATCCAGGTTATAAACTATCTGTGTGCAAAATTTCATCCAAATCCGTTCAGTAGTTTTCGCGTGAAAGCGTAACAAACAAAGTTATATTTACATTTATAATATTATAGGGTTTTATTTATTATTTATTTATGTACACGCAAAATACTTAAAAGGACAATATATTAACATAGAAGAGCACAAAGGTACTGCTTATTTGAAAAGAAATTTCTTCCAGCAGACCTGACTATACTTTTGTACCCTTTGCTGGGAAAAAAACTTGCTTTAGGTAAATATGACAATGATAAGACATGATGAAACTAATAAGTTTGATGTTTTTTGGGAGTTTGTATAGTTACTTGTAAGTGTGAGTTATGCCCATTGCATAACCTTTTAATTAAATTGGAAACGTCTTAATTAATATAATTCAAGTACACAAAGTATAACTATTTTGCTGTACACAGGATTATTGTATCTTATACTCGAATTAGCTTGATTGATTAATTACACTCAGATATTTAAAAGTCTATTATTTCACTGTTTTTATTTCATAACTGTGTTTTATTTCATAACAATATTTTATTTCATAACTGTGTTTTATTTCATAACTGTGTTTTATTTCATAACTGTGGTTTATTACATAAGTAACTGTGTTTTATGTCATAAATGTGTCAATTAATACTTACAACAGGCGGAGCAACTTCATCATCAACATTCGCCCCTTCATCATCTGAAGGCTCCAGCTCATCATAATGATCAGAGTATGTAGGACTATCTGCCCTACTGCCAGTTTCAGACGTACTATGGTCACCTTTAGCTTCCCGTTTAGACTTTAATTTACTTTTACCCAAGTTCAACTGGACTGTTCTGTTCAAGGAGTTTAAGTTTGTTAATCTGAAAATATTAAATTAATATTAAGCTACCTGCAAAATTTTATAAATCATTGATTTTAGGTCACTTTCAAATTATAAAGCATTTTCTAGCATTTTAATGACATTTACTCAGAGGCATTGTTGGTTAACTTTGTTGGCATTGTTTTGATTAAGTAGGTAAAAACAAGATGGAGCAGTCAGTAGTTCCAATTTAAGCCACATACCAAAAGATCCTTATACAACTACATGTTCAAATGGCGAAATATTGTCTCAGCTCATAATGTCTACTTCGCAAAATGACAACCGATCGCAAAATGCCCACTTCTCAAAATGTCAAATTCGCATAGTGACTATTTCTCAAAATGTCCACTTCTGAAAATGACAAACTCTCATAACGTCAACTTCTCACAATGTCGACTTCTTAAGAGGCCTGCGGAGCATGCGTTGTTCATACAAACGTAATATGAAAATAGTTTGTAAATCAAACATATTCTTGAGGACGTGTGTATTTATTTCGATTGGATTACAGAATATCTAGGTTCCCAATTAATAAATATTTTGAATGGCCACTGATTTAAACAAGAGTTATGAGAAAAATAAGTTTTCTATAGACATTTTTAAATTCCTCATATCTCGTCTTTATGTCATTGTCTTTTCAAAATATATATTTGGTAACATAGATATTCAGCAATCCAATCGAAATAAACACACACTACTACTACTACACTAGAATATGTTTGATTTACAAATTATTGTGGTATTACGTTTGTATGAACAACGCATGCTCCGCCGGCCCCTTAAAATGACAAATTCGCATAATGACAACTCCTCATATTTTCTACTTTACTAACGTAATTTGAATTTGGTAATAAGTTTAGCTAGTTATACATTTACACATACTAAGCGGTATAAATGTAGGTAGATATCTGAAAGCTTTAAAAACAAAATACCACAATGTATAATTAATCAACTGTCATAGTAATTTATTACATAAATTATAGTTATAATTATACTCATCATTTTGTTGATTTATTATAATAATATATCATCAAAAAGTCGAAAAACATGAAAAAAAAAATGTTTACATTGTAAGTTCCAATTTACTTTTTGAACATAGATAGCCGCAAAAATAATATCTTTTTAAAAAAATGATGCGATAGTCAAACATTCATTTTGCAGTACAATGAATTTCTTATATTTAATATCATAAGTCATGGAGTCGTAGTCATCTCCTATTTCTTAAAACTGTCCGTTATTATTTGATTCAAATATTTTGCTTCTATTTTAATTTAAGTACTTAAATAAAAGTAACACAAATTTGGATTTTTTGGAACGCCGCCCGGTGCCAACCTTTTAAAGAATTTGTTGTACGGTGGCGCTGACCCGCACAACTTAAAATATTTGGCGAAAACTTAGGTATCATTTTCTTTCAAAATAGCGACGCAAGCGCTTCATTTCGTCATTACGAGGAGATTTATTTAATATATGACTTCATGCAGCAGGTATTAAATTTACTAGTAACAGGGAAATCATTGCTGCCATTCTAGTGGCGTTACGCCCTTCCGAAATTCTGTTCAGTTCAATTTGCTTTCCATATTTCCACACTGCGTCATTGATATGATGGTCTAAACTGCAATAATTTGAGCATTTACAATTGATTGTTGACAGTACCGCTGAGTTGTTTACAGTTGATTGATTATAAATTTTGGTATTTTGTTTTTAAAGTTTTCAGATATTTACCTACATAATACGCCTTAGTATATGTTTAACTAGCAATACCTATTACCAAATTCAAATTACCTGTTAAAGTAGAAACTATGTGGAGTTGTCATCATGCGAATTTGTCATTTTAAGAAGTTGACATTGTGAGAAGTTGATGTTATGAGAGTTTGTCATTTTGAGAAATAGTCATTATACGAATTTGACATTTTAAGAAGTTGACATTTTCAGAAGTGGACATGAGCTGATATGCAAAATCGTTATTTATAAAAATGCTTTTGTTAAATAAAAAAATGATATTCTTTACCTGTCAATCTCCTGGTCATCAATATTTTTGCTTGTTATGCCTTGATATTCAAAGTATGTCTGGACAAATGATTCGGGCAATTTTTCCAAAGCTACACAAGGATTTTGATAAAGCTTTTCATCCGTTCCAGTAACTGGGTAGCAGTGCCATCCATGACGGTCTACAAATGTAGGAGTTTCTTCTGAAAGACTTTCTTTGAAAAGTCCTTCTTTCTTTACAGAAATTCCTTTCTTGGCAGTTTCTTCTTTCTTTGATATTTCTTCTTTTTTTGATATTTCTTCTTTTTTTGATATTTCTTCTTTGTTTGAAACTTCATTCTCCTTTGACATTCCTTCCCTCTCCGAAATTTCTTCTTTCTTAGATATTTCTTCCTTCTTAGATATTCTTTCCTTCTTAGATATTTCTTCCTTCTTTGATATTTCTTCCTTCTTTGATATTTCTTCCTTCTTTGATATTTCTTCCTTCTTTGATATTTCAACTTTTCCTTTGCCTCTTCTAGTAGATCTTTTTGTAGGTAATAAATTATCAAAATCAGGCATTGTGGGTTCACATTCCAATAATTCTACAGGTTCATTAGAAATTAATGGCTTTTCATGAATTTCTTTTTCTTGAACTGCTTTAGTATTTTTTTTTGCAAAGTCATCTTCTTCGTCTGGTATAATTTTGTCGTACACATATTGCATGTATTTCTGATAGTTAGTTATCTCGTTTTGATCAATAGCGGTAAACCCAGTAAAGTTGCCTACGTCGTCTTCGACTTGATCAGTAGAATCAACGTTGTTACATTGAATCTCGCTTTCTATAGCTTTACTATTCTGCGCCGGTTTTGTCTTTTCCTGGTCTTTCCTCTTTCTTAAGCGCAAGGGTAAGGTTTCAGTTTCGGAGTCTGTAGAATTGTCTGTTTTCTCCTCTTGCCTGATTCTGTCTCTCATTTTTTTTGTTAAATTAGCAACTTCATTATCAGTTGGCTTATCTTTAGTCGTCATTGTAGATATTTCTTTGTTAGTATTCTTTGGATCAGCTTTTTTCTGTTTACTTTTCCGTTTATCAGGTTTCTTTTTTACTGTAACCTTTTTAGTTTTGGTAATATCATCATCAGAACCACTACTTTCCATTAAGCTTCCTTTGGCAGTTTCAATAGTCAACGGTTGGTATGTCTGTGGGACTAGGAGGTTCATGCTCATGTCATCTTCTTCATAATCGGGTTCATGTTGTCTGCGCACCCTGTGTGCACTTTGGGTAAAGATGTCGTCACCATGTAATTCGTGCATAATTTTGTTGGTAGCAGCAAATTGTTCGAATGCGTCGACATCGTAACTATTCCTGCGAAGATCTGGTGTCGCAACACCCAAGACATCTATAGCTTCTGGTTTGACTTCTGGTATGTTTGCCATTTCGTCAGGTGCTTGAATTGCTTCAATTTTTACCGAAGCTAATACATCTAAATTCTCGAGCAAATCATCTTCAGGTTCAATTTTAATTTGAGTAACAACTGCACCTTTTTCCATGTTAGTGTTAAAGCATGACTTAAGTTCCTGCATTTGTACTTGTGATACCCAACTGGTTTCAGTTCCAACTGGGTTTTCCTCCTCAATGTCATTAAAGACCGATTCATACTGGTCTTCATTGTCAAAGTCATCTGAATACTCAGGGCTATTTGGATTTTCCGCATGAGACTGTTCTAGATTCAGAAATGCCTCCTCTGATAATGTATTTACACTGTTTATTGTTAAGCCTTCAATCATAGTTTCATCATTGTGATTATTGAAATTGAACTGACTAGTTCTACCTAAGGGATCATCCATTTCTCTATACATCATGCGTTTGACATGCTCAAATGCAGAGGTTTTTAACGATTTTGGTAAACATATAGCAGCCATATGACTTGACTCAATAACTAGTTTTCTTTGTATGAATTCAACACACAAAGACAAGAGTGACTTGATTTCACTTATCTTAATGGAAGAAGATGAATATTTTGAAGAACAGGTGGAAATTGAATAACTAGATTCTTCTGTACTACACCTTATTTCTGCAACTTCTTTCTCTTCTCTGGATTGCTTTTTGTCTGAGTTATATAGTAATGCCACCATTCTTTGGTGGCAGAGTACTTTCAGGTGTGGTATAGATGATCCATCCTTAGCAGTGATGTTTTCTGAGGGTTTTGAGCTCCTTTCCGTGATTTTTACAGCTCCTTGGTTTTGACCGGTAGTCAGGACCCTCAGGCAATGTCGAAATAATGTCATAGGCTGGTTTTTTCCATCTGTAAGTTCATTTCGTATGTGTTGGTGACAAACTTCTTTGACATATCTTTCATCATTTATTTTACTTTTCACAATCCGAAAACATAGTTTAAAAAGGGTCTCTGGGCATGCTACTATGGTTTTGTTAGGTACTTGCTTTATAGCATGATCTGTTGCTGAGGTACTCGCATTATTTTCTGTGCTAATTCCTCCATTTGAAGAATAATTTACTTCATTATTATTGTTATATTGATTGGATTTAACCACAAAATAGTTGCATACACATTCTTTGCTCACATTAAACCAATCTGTGGTTACATAGGGGGCACAAACTGATATTGCTTTCTGACGGTAATAATTCTTAAAAAAATCACTTACCATTTTTGTTGTAATATTATTATCAGGAGGTTTTTTATTTCGGCTGTCCTGGGCTAAAAAAGACTGCGAAGGCTTATTAACTTTTTTTACCATCACTGTGTCATTAATCCATACAGTATGTCGACCCTTTATGTCAAGCTTCTTGTTTGTTGTGGTTGGTTGTTCAGCTGATTTTTTTGCTATTTTAATAGAAAGTTCTTTGTTGAGAAACACAGTTTTAGGATTAAACTTAGCTGGAGTGGGTTTTTCTTTAGATTTATTCACGGAAGTTATTTGCACTGGTTCTTCTACAATTTCACAATCACTGTCACTACTTTCTTGTTTTGCTGAGGCCTCTATTTGTTTAGGCAGTTCCATACATGCTGTCAAATTGTTATTTCTTAGATATTCATCATATTGTTTTGCTACATCCTCTTCCATCTTGTTGAGGTTTTCTATAGCTAGTTTAAATAATAAAAAAGACTTTCTTACACAATAATCTAACTGCTTGGTGTCGGTGACAAATTCAGAGTTTATTTTCCTTTTGATAAAACCTTCTGACTTTTCTGTTATTAATGTACCTAACTCAGAAGTTGTTTTCACGATACTAGTTAGGAAATAACAAGCTTTCTCTGATTGTTCTGCTGTTAAAGCGACATTCTGCTTCAGATGGATTTGTAATGGTGAACTGGTTTGCACAGCAGTGGATACAGTATTAATTATATTAGTTTGGCTGCACATCTCAAAAGTCTTCTTGGCTCCTGAATCTAGCACAGGTATTTCCAGGATTTTGTTCTCAGAGGATGCAGTTGCAGACACTTTTTTAATTTTTAAATTAGTACCTTGAATCTTTAAGGCAAGGAAGTTTTCAAACTCATTACTGCAACCCCAGACTTTCGAATTTTGTGGTTGTCCATCCTCAGTTGGTTTTACTGCTGTAGATGGTAAGCATTCTTCGACATCATCACTTTCGACATCCTGAATTTTTGATGTCTCTGCTTTTGGTTTTTTCTGTAGAGATGCGTGGTCTGCTTTTTTACGCATTCTTTTCTTTTTATGTTGTGTTTCATTAACCAGATCTTTCATTGATATTTCACTATCGGTAGAATCTATATCTTTATTTCCTCTTCTGCCAGGTACATATTCGTCATCAGAGTAAAATCTTTTGCCTTTCCTTCTTGGTTCATCATCATCAGATGTCTCAACATTAGCAAACGGATCCTCATCAGACTCTTCATGATAACGTAATTTTGGAACTTTTTTACGGATAGGCCTTTTAGAAGTGTCTTCAACAAGTAAAGCATTGTCAGCATTTGTGTCATTTGGGGTCTCTTCCTTGTCTAAAACGCTGTCAACATTATATTCAAAGTCTGACATAATTGGCATTTTACTATTGCGCTTTGTCGGAGTACTCTTGGAACCACTGCTGCTTTCAACAGGTACAACGCATACATCAACATCATGATCATCTGTAGTTGAGAGTACAGTTGTGTTATTATTTTCAGTATTTGCCGAGTCATTACCAATTTCTTTTAATTGGTGTAGGGTCAAATCTTCAGTGTCAGAATCTACATTAGAGGTTACTAAATCAGTTCCATTATTTAATATTGGACTTGGTACCATAGATTGTGGTTTCTCAAAAGTTTCCACTTGATCTTTATCAATGATGTCCGTGGTTTCTTTTTTAGGTTTACCTATCCTTTTTTTATGCAATTTCCTTTTTTTACTTGGTAGTTGAGTTACTACAGAAACACTATTTTTTAAGTTTTGATCCTCCTCATTCTCAGTTGGATTATTTTCATCAGCTGATTTCAGTGTTTCAGGAAGTGTTTTTAATTTGCTTAAAGTAACATTATCAAGCCCTTCATTATCAGAGTCGCTAAATATTTTCTGGTCTAAATCTCTATTTTCTATTTTAGACATATCTAATTCTACCACCTCCTTGTTTCTTTCATATGTGTTTGTTGTCCCATTTAAATCTTCTAAACTTATGAGTTGATTTGATACGATTTCTGTACTATTTTGAACATCATTCTGAATGTTTGGTACAGATTGTGTTTTTCTTGGTCTTCCCCTCTTGCGAGGAGATAGCATTTGATCAATTTTGCTGCTGTCAGAACCACTCAGTTCACTTGACAAGTCTTTGTTAAAATGTTTTTGGTCTTGGTCAGTTTGTAGTGATTTTCGTGGCCGACCACGCTTTCGCTTAACACAGGCAACAATATCAGAAGTTTCTGGATCGGAACTAAGTCGAGAGCTTGAGATATTCAAATTATCCTGACTAATCTCTGAAGGTGTAACATATTCTGAAGGAAGACGTTTAGGTTTTCTACCTCTTCTACGAGGTACAGTGCTACTTATTACGGAGGATTCTTGTTCAGTATTTACCTGAGTGTCATTGCTGGGTCTTGAATCAAGGACCCCAAAGTTGTTGGAGACTACATTGGTATCATTTTCTATCACATTTTTCTTTTTTCTGCCTCTTCTAGTAACTTTCTGAGGTGCATAGTTGTGGTCTAAATGGGTATTGGTGTCATCTAAGCTTGGAGTTTGGTCGTGGTCTGAATGGATATTAGGGTCGTCTAAGCTTGCAGTTGTTTCTAGGTAAGAATTACTATCGTAGGTTTTTTGCTCAACCTCGGACTGCATCTCTTCGATGTTGTCATTCACAGTGCTGTTTACTTCGTTTTCAGTAGATATAACTACCTCATTATCATAACTGAGATGATCTGACTCGCCGGGGTCTGGCTCTTTCGGTTTCGCTGTAACTATTGCCGGCAGAGTGATGCATTGTTCTTCTTCATACATTGAAACTGCTTGGAACTTATTAAATGCATCCTCAGTTAGACAGAGGTTGTTTGCCTGTGAATCCATATTCTCAGACATGTTGTTAGATTATAATAGCGTCGCTGTCAATCGCTCTAAAACTTACATATTAATTATATATACGGTAAATGAAGAAATATCGCGAAACAAACACAATTATTCTCATGATAATCTAAATACTAAAGAAAATTAAGATTTTTTGTTGTTAGCATCGGATTGCTAAAAATCCAGGGTTGCCAAACTAAACTAAAACTAGTTTTTTTTATTCGCCTCTTTCTTTTCGTTATTTAATTTTATCTTCATAAAAAATAGAATGTCACAAGTACCTAGATGCTTGTACGATGTGGGTCAGGCGGAAAAACTAAGTGCAAAAAAAATTGTTGCTGAGTCCTGTATTTTTTACCCAAGAGAAGCTCCCATTATCCCATTATCTTCAACCCACAGACGACTATTTTCAAATATAATGACGGACTACGTGAATATGGCTAGAAAGAAGGTGACTGCTGAGATAAAAAGTAATAGAGAAGTAGGGATCAAGAAGAACAAGACATGCTGCTCCGACCCCAAATAAATTGGGATAGGCGCGTACGGTAATATTGTATTTGTTTTATGAAATTAAAATCTATTGAAGCCCGTTAGAAATTAATCATATAAATTAAAATAAAGCATTATCCGGAATCGTTGAATACAACTTCGGCAATGATATTGGTAGAAATTATAAAACTCGTTTAGATCTGTTAACACTGAACAACGGTAACCGTAGACACGAATACTGACACACGTAGAACAATACCGTAGACAATCTTATGTCGTAGGTTTAAACCCCGGCCAGACTGTTGTAAACAAGCCGTCTATATACAATAACAGTGAAGCTGGCAAGGCGTAGTCGATGCTAGCGACATCTATGTCGACCTTTGATTTTTTCTCCCCATGACTGGTTGATGCACAGACGTATAAAGAGTCGGGTTGATGCTTCCATTTGATTACCGAACGATACTTTTTACTTCAATGCGTCTGATTGTGAATGTGTCATTTTGGGTGACATTACAGTGGCGAATTGTGTTGACGTTTTTGGCAAGCTCAAGCTTTATTACATTACATTTTTGAATCAAATCATATCAGAACTTCTTAATTTACAGTAGAAATTAACGACATAGACATAACGAGGTGTCCAGTGCTTAACTATATATCATAAAAGTGGCAAATGTTTTACAATCAAAATGTACTTTCCAATAGGATGGCCCAAAGTTCTGAAAAATCTTGGTGCAGATAATCAAATTATAAAACAAATCGTTTCGAATAGAGACAAGATCCTGTTTGCCTCATTGAGCGATGACTGCCTCGCAGTGTGGTTTTGTAAGGTATATTTATTTTTGCGTGAACATTGAGGTCTTAGTGACAAACTACGTGTATTCTACTTTTGGTCCCAGACTCCCAATATGTACTCACAACAATGTGTACTTCTCTTCACATGTTATTACAATCTGTTGTTACTAGTGATTTTATAAGATTAGAAAATTAGAAATCAATGTAATGCCTTAATCTGGCAATCATATCTTTTTGTTATCATTATAAAACATCTCCAATATTTATTGTACATAACTGCATTGGTAATAAATGTTGGAACATTGTTTGTTTAATAAACAAGAGTTATTTTGGGTCAGCAACATCATAGTAATTTGTTTTGCCGTTATTGAATAATCAATAATATTTGTGTTTATTTTTGTTTGCAAAAAGCAGTTACAAAGTATGAATATTGTAGCTTGGGGTTTTATGGACTCTTTTTAATATTTAATGAATACTCTTCCAAGTTGTAAACATTTTCTTTTAAAATGC
The DNA here is from genome assembly GCA_916618015.1 of Xestia c-nigrum. Lineage (NCBI taxonomy): Eukaryota > Metazoa > Arthropoda > Insecta > Lepidoptera > Noctuidae > Xestia > Xestia c-nigrum. The sequence continues at coordinate 18,192,750 of OU745259.1, forward strand.
CTCTATTAATCATCATCTTGTTGTTCTAGCCAACCGTCCCCATAGTGTACCACAAGAGGAGTACAGAATCTCTCCAGAGACTAGGAATCAATGTCGGGGTGGAGTGGAAACCAGACTCTTCTATGATATGCATTTCTGTAAGTAAAAAGTAGATATTTATTAAATAAATAAATATAAATAATTTTATTGTATTGTATAATGGGCAATTGTGTAGTGTCTAACTAATCTAGAAGGTATAAATAATGAAGGTAAACTTGAAGGCAATAGGCACACTCCCTATTAAATGAGGCTTAAATGTAAGGCCACCTTCCCAATATGTCATGACGTTTAAGGGCTTTGGGCACAAATGTATGGACGCTGGTCCTGGACCCAATAGATGTAAATAGTGTATCGTTAGAAAGGTATATTCCCATAGAGCAACAAATAGGTATGGTTGGATGCTTGACCTGATTTGATCTCTGATCGGAGTGTGCGTACCTCGAATATTAAATAATTTTGTGATTAAATCTCTAAGTAATTTTGATACGGTTTTCAAATTACTGAACCGATTTTAATGATTTAGATCTTGAAAGAAAGTTTAGGATAAATTTAAAATTTTGATGTTTTTTTTTTGGGATATGAAGTCATCAAATTACCCATCCCAAGCGAAAAGGAGTGTTCTGACACTCCTTCCCTCCTCTCTCCTTCTGTCTTTTACTGACTAAAACCCATTCATGTTCCTTCTTAGACCTTTTTCTACCAGGGCCGCAGTATCTCTTTCGAACAGTCCCACAGCTTCGGCAGGCCCTCACGGACCCCTTTCTTGTTGCTGACATCTCTTTAAGGCGCGCATGGGACACGAACGCGTTAGTACTGGGTAATCAATACCCCTTGGTTAGACTGGTTGTCAGATATTTTGAGCCACTGATTACCTGTAACAACTGTCAAAAATCTATAAATGACGGCCGTGACCAACAACTTAACGTGCTCTCCAAGGCACGTAGAAAATTCTGTAATGTAAGGGTGGTCACCAATCCACAGACCAACCTAGGTAAGCACTGCTTAACCTAAAGATCGACCCGAGCTACTGTTATTATTTAGCCCTAAGTTCCTAAAAATCTAAACTAAACATTCCAGCTTAGTAATCACTACACAGTGCGTATTTTATTGATTTTTGGCGTACCATCCGAGACACTGAAAACACATATGTAATAAGCCAACAAATCCAAATGTACCCAATAATAATTGTCCTCTTGAAAAGACCACAGTAATTGTGTCGTCGTATATGTGAACACCTCCATTTAAATTCACAAGCCACGACACTTAAAACTATACGATTTTTTACCGTCACGACATCGTAGGAACGGGGCCTATCTGGAAAAATGCATATGTACTATGTATAGGGTATATCTCTGCCAAACTCGTGAGAGAGAATGGACATAATGTTATTTCTTTTTTTTTTATGTCTAAAAATATAATGCTATCTTTCTATTCCAGACATCAGAAGGCCATCTAATACTATACAATGTAGAAGCCCACAGCGAACACACAGCTTACCAACAATATGACCCACCCACCGCTAGCCTGCGACGAGACTCCGCTGAGTTATTTGTTAAAGAAGTCATACCATCACTGAAAATCACTCTGGTAATATTTTTTATTATTTTCTTTATCCGTTTTCCATACATATTTTTAACATTATAATAATTTCTTAAAAAAACCTTTTAAAATATTTAAAAAAGTGAAAATAACTTCAGAAACACAGATCAAACAAAGGTCACCGACTTCTGAAGCTAAAGTTATTTTTCACTTTTTGTGTGAAGTCTGTTATATTTTTGGAAGTCGGTTGAAAAATAGTAGTCTGCTGGTGTTGGGATAATTTTATAATTATTATGTGAAATTATGGTCTTCATTTTTCCACGTATTTTTTCTCCAATACTAATTATTTCATGTGAGTTCACACAACATTGCTTTAGTATGCCTGTGATATCCATATTCCAAAATGCCAAATCATGAAATAAGGTTTGGATCCTATAAATATGACGTTGTGGCATCCCATTCCTATTTCAAATTGAAGCTCCTGGTAAATAGATAGACCGCTTTGTTATAATAATTTTAATGGTCTTTAGAGAAGTGAATTAACTTATGTTGAAGTGTCTGTTCGTAATTTCAAAACAGCAGCTTTTTGCTGAATACATTTGACATATTATAATTGTCTGTCTGGCTGTACGTTTGTTCTGGCCAATCTCCGAAACGAGTGGACCGATTTCGACTGGAAGTTATAAGCAGTAACTGCTAAATGAGACGGTTTTTTAAACATTCGCAAACAATGAGCATAGATAGCAGCAATAAAAAGCAATAAAAAAGCATATTTAAATTAAAGTGTGGCCTACTTACTCAACGATAAAAATACTGATTTCATTACTGTTTGTTATTCACAGCATAATCATATATTTTAGCTAATTTATTCATTATAGTTTAATAGTTGGTTATGTACATAAAATTTTATTATGATTTATGCATAGATACATACCTACATGAACTCATGCATGCCTTTTCTGTCAAGGTGGTGGAAACTACAGAATGAATATTATAACTTATTTGATATTCTAGTTTTTTAATATTACGGAATATCCACTATGGTACATACAATGCAACGATATCGCATCGTGCCACGCGGCGACGTCGGCGATATGCGGTGTCGTGTCGTAGAAATCTACGACGAACATAGTGTAAAATCACGAAAATACTACCCATGCATTCTTTCACCAATCATCATCAGCATCATCATCTTCAGTGCCATTATACTGGGAGTTGATGCAACACGTTTTCTTCTTCCATTCTCCCCTGTTAGACGTCACGGCATCATTTACTCCTTTCTCTTTCATATCATTCCTCACAAAATCCATTCATCTTTACTCTCCCTCTCCGGCCATCAACATTAATATCTATCACTTTTTTAATAATATGCGTTTCATCCCTCCTCAATACATGTCCATATCAAGATAGACGACCTCCTTTCAATTTTACCAATAATGGAAAGCACCGTACGGAGATGCGCATCGTGTGTTTGTTTTTTGGCCCTATATCAGTGTTTTTTGTTCCTTCCAGTTAAAAGAGGTGTTAGTATGGGACGGACAGATCACTCGAATGTGCTGTATATCTGGCACGGAGATCCTCGTATGCACCACCAGAGCCCACCTGCTGCGATACCGATGGGACGGAACACAGAACCGGGACTACTGTCTCGATTTAGGACGAATACCGTTCTCTATTAACCAACAAGTTTCTAAAGGTAACTAAATAAACGTACTTCTTTCAGCCTGCTGATTTCAGCCGGTAGGAAGAATGACTTATTTAAAAATATTTTTTGGTTTAGGTTTCTGTATACCCCTATCAAAACGCTGGGGCTAGGAATTAGAAGGCTAAGTAGATAAATAGCTTAGTGATGACTGAAAAAATACTTCAAAGAATAGACAAATTATTGTATGCCCTTCATACTTAAATACTTCAATCCTGGGAGTTTGTACACCTGTGATTTGTTTTGTTCGAATGACGTGGGCTGCTACTATTCGGAACGAAATATTAATTTATTCGAAGTTGTTTTAAGATATCTTTCTAAATGTTTTTCATGAAGAATATGTTGCCTCGTTTGTCGACTGGCCGCAAGCGCGACTGCTGAGCATCAGGTCCTGGGTTCGATTTCCAGGAACGGCAAAGTGTTATTCGATTTAGTCATACAAACCTACAAAAGTATTTTCTTTGAATTAACGATTGACGTGCGCGGTGCGTAAGCCAGAAGGGGCCTGCCATGGGCCATGGGGACATGCGAAAAAAAAATTGCATTCATTTTGAGTTCGGTGACTTTCGTTCTGACTGTATGACATAGTGTTATGTAGACTTTATCAACTTTAAAATAAATATCGCTGGTCCAGTGCCAAAATGCAACGAGGCTTGTGTCGTGGACACCAGATAGTTGATATACTACATATATAGTTCTTTTTATTTTTGTAAATACTTGGAACTTTATGCTTAAGTCTTTAACGATCATTTCAGCGGAGCCGATACTAGAAGACAATACGCATGTAAACGACATAGAATACTCGCCGCTTGTGTGCGGTTTTGGAATAACGCTCAATGACGGACGGGCGGCGTATCTAACGGCGCCTAATCTCAAATTTGATCCTAATGTGAGTATATTACTAGTTCTTGCTTAACTTAGGTAATTTTACTTACGATTTGTTTAGGGAGGAGCTCTTGGCTAAACAATAACAGCCGCTCGGGTCGATGTTCAGGTTAAGCCGTGCTTGCTTAGGTTGGTTCGTAGATTGGTGACCACCAGTTTCCTCCGTGCCTCGTAAAGCACGTAGCCGTTGGTCCCGGCTGTTATTTGTAGATCTTAGACAGTCGTAGGTAGACAACCAGTGTAAGGGGTATCGTATTACCCAGTACTAACTGGGTTGTGGAGGTCAGATAGGCAGTCGCTCCATGTAAAATACTAGTATTTAACTGCATCTGGTTAGACTGGAAGCCGATCCCTACATAGTTGGGAAAAGGCCAGGCAGATGATGATTCGTTTAGGGGTTTTCTCGTCTAAAGATCCCGCAGTACTTACGCTGCGTTACGATATTACAAGTAACTTTAGTGGCTCTGACTGCTACGTCGAGCATCAGTCAAAAGGACTTTGCTACAAAAAGACTCGTGAAAGGACTATTTTGAATAAGGTCCCCGTTTAAGATTGGAACGAATTGGAAAACAACCGAATTCATTACTGAATTGTTATTTTATTAAGAAGTTAAAAAAACACTTGTGTTTGTTAAAAAAACACACGTTTTTATGAATAATTTAACGATGTGCAACTCTGATCCCCAAGATACAGACTAACGTCTAGTTTGGGGATCACCGTTCGAACTGATACGTAAATGTACTTGATTATTATTAAATAATTTAATTTAATTGTTTTTAATGACTTCAATGGCACATTAAAAAATCCTTTCATAACCAACAACAAAACAATTTGAATTACCATATTTTTATTAAAACATGTTTTGGCAATCTCAGATATTATTGGACACAGATCTAATGGTAAGAAACTGTAAAACGCGTGTTGTGATAAAATAGACCCTGGAGCACGTTATTGAGACCCTTAAAATTTTTATTCGTGTGAATTCCTTGTAGTTTTCCTTTATAGGCACATTTTAAAGTAATTTCCTTGCCAGATCCTTTGTGTGGGGCAATGGGACAACCAAAGCCAATGTGTTTGCGTGCTACATTCTTAAGAATGACGCCCTAGACCGTGCCGGATCTGAGCCGAGTGTCGACCATGCAATTTTGTATGGACATACTCCCGCTTCCGAGCCGCTGCCGAGCCACGGACAATAGATTGTCATACAAAATTGCATGGACGATACTTGGGTCGGACCCGGCAAGATCTAATGTGCATCATCCTTCCTCATCCTAGCCCATTACATTCTCAATTATTGGACCGCTAGGATTATTTTTAATGATAAAAGACTATTCGATTAATATTTGTTTTTATTTGTAGGCTGTGCAAGGCATTTGGGCACCCGGCATCGATGACTCGACTTGCGCAAGAGTCAACCATAAGTTTAGATTAATTGCTATTGGCAGGAGAAAGTGAGTATTAATAGTATTCCGGGTTTTTTAAACACTGAATTTATGTACTATATGGCCTTTTTTTCCATGGCAACTTTTATATCTGTAGTTCCTTTAACCCATGTCCACTTAATGCTGAGTGAAAGGTGTCCTGCATTGCACGCTACATTCATCTAACGGCTAAGGGACTACGCACACTTATTCAGCTCTATTCAGCTTATGCCCATAGAAAACAACGATTTTGTATGAGACGCGTACGCGTCGCGAACAAAATCGTAGTCGTTATTCGTCAACTGGCGAGTATAAAACTCGCAATTGCGCATGAGTTAGCGGTGTTGGCACCTTTCGATTTAACCTATTTTTTTTTTGTCGTCAACTCGCTCGACCTTGAAAATCTGATAAATATTAAATCATAAATGCTATGGGGGTGTGTGGTGTTACGCGAATGGATAAAGTAAGATATGAGCACATAAGAGGAAGTCTGAAAGTGGCGTCGGTGACTGAAAAGTCGTGCGGTAATCGATTGTCGTGGTATGGGTATGTGATGCGGAGGAATGAAGAAAATGTCGTAAATAAAGTTTTGAGTATGAATGACGAATGTGTATGGGTATTTCAGTAGAGGAAGACCAAAGATGGGTGGACTGTGTTAAGAAGGATTATGGTAAGAAAAGAAGTGTCTGATGACATGACGAAAAATAGAGAAGTATGGAAAAAAGGGCTGCTGCGCCGAGCACAAATGAATTGAGATAAGGGCAAGAGAATGATGATGATAACCATCATCACTACATATTATAAAACAAAGTCCCCCGCCGCGTTTGTCTGTCCCTATGTATGCTTAGATCTTTAAAACTACGCAACGGATTTTGATGCGGGTTTTTTTATTAGATAAGAGTGATTCAAGAGGAAGGTTTTAGCATATAATTTGTACGCGGGCGAAGCCGCTGGCACCTAGTCTATACTAATATTATAAAGCAGAAGAGTTTGTTTGTTTGGTTGAACGCGCTAATCTCAGGAACTACCGGGTCGAATTGAAAAAATCTTTTTGCGTTGGATAGTCCATTTATCGAGAAAGGCTATAGGTTATATAACATCACGCTATGACCATAAGGAGCGGAGCAGGAATGAAAAATGTTGCAAAAACGGGTTTTTTTTTTCCTTTCGTTTTTCTCTCTCTTATATGACGCAGGCGAAGTTGCGTGGGTCAGCTAGTTAATAATATGTTTTCTCAACATTTCAGTTCTCAAGTAGATGTGTTCACGATAGACGAAGCTACGGGTGGTCTGGAACTGTCACATACAATGGTGCTCAGCTCCAAGGACTTCCCCGGCGATCCTGGACCTGTAAAATGTATGAGGTAAAGTGCACCTACTGTTTGCGCTGATGACTTGTGTTCTTGTACGGGGCTGAACATTGCAGAGTCAGCTTTAATGGGTTGGGAAACTTCACAGTAAAATAAATATCGCTGGACACAGCGCTATCTAGTGCCACACTAAGGAACGAAGCTTGTGTCGTGGACACCAGATAGTTGATACACTTCTTATAAACTTTTTGTTTGTAAATACATACTTGTTATACATATAAACATCCATTTCTCGGAAACCAATGTCCATGCTTATCACACAATAATTTGCTCCTGCTGGGTTTCGAACCTGGGGCCCTAAGAACGTAAGGGAGCCTCACTACAGCTGTGCCATTCGGGTCGTCGAAAATAACTAATGGATAGATAGATTTATCCTTGAAATCTTTAGTTATCGTAAGAGTGTTAGGTTGAGTTATAATATATTTATCCGTGGTACTAGGCAACTGGGCCTATCCCAGTTTTAAGCGTCCCCTTGTGCCTATCGGCCTTCTTTCGTTCTGTCTCCTTGCCTGTTCTGGAAATTACGGTTTTTCCTCCGCTGTACTTTTTTGGCTGATTTCGTTGCGAGATCCAAGACAGTTCAATTCTTTCTTTGGAACTTCGTCGAGCTTCAATGTCTCAGCGCTTTTCTGGTGGTCGCCAACAGAATCAACATTCTGGCTTTCAGGAGTTACAGTGGTTTGGGAATAGTGTAACGGGCTTGACCCTAAAAAATAGTATTAGGCAGAGATCTCTGTAATACTTATCACTTACCGGATACTACAGCTATGCGTTATTCCTACTGTCACTGTCAAAATCATGCTTAAGGTGGATGCTCCAGGCTAGCCCGCGAAATTCGAGATTCTCCCATTTTTTTTGCAATTTAAATAAATAAATAAATATCGCTGGACATTAACACACAGCGCCATCTAGCGCCACACTAAGAAAGGCTTGTGTCGTGGACACCAGATAGTTGATATACTACATATTATATACTTTTTTTGTTTGTAAATACATACTTATTATACATATAAACATCCATGACTCGGAAACAAATGTCTATGCTCATCACACCAACATTTGCTCCTACCGAGACTCGAACCCAGGACCCTAAGAACGTAAGGCAGCCTCACTACCACTACGCCATTCGGGTCGTAATTTGCATTTCATTGTCAGGTTGTATCTTGATTAAAATATTATTCGCGGCTATAAGACGTAATATGTGTAGTTACAAAATTTTAATAATTAAAATTCAGATTACTTTGAGGGTTGTGTCACTTACGGGATATCTTCCGTGATTATTAATAATTTTGAGCTCCCGATATTTTGACACTATTGCAAGCGCCATAATCGCGGGTTGACTGACATCGGAAATATCGGGATAATAATCACGGAAGATATCCCGTAAGTGACATTTTAAGTTGAATTGTGAACCGTGATATCTTAAAACAATGTTTGGAGGGTTGTATTGATGATTTTGATGTTTTACGTTAAGTCGAATCCCGTGCTAACTAACATTTATAGATACTCCACCTTAGCACATAACACACATAACTAGCCAATAAGTTTCAAATACCTACATCCATCATCAATTCCAAAATTGTTTCGTTTTTTTCTACATGATATAAGCATAATTACTTACTTGTTGTTATGAAATTGTAAACATAGGCTAAGTTTAATCGAAATAAAGTTTATTTATTATTTATTTATTTTAGCCATCAGCTAGCTGCTAAGAGCGCATAAGACGTTAACTTTTATCACCACTTGTAACTGTATTATGATGCGTTGTTGATTTTCAGATGGACAGCCGACGGTCGAGCAGTAGCCGTCAGTTGGGAGAGAGGGGGTGTCTCTGTGTGGAGTACGTTCGGAGCCCTACTCATGTGCTCGCTGGCGTGGGACTACGGACTGAACCAGGACCTGAGCAAGTCCAACCCGCTCGTGGTGTCTAGTTTAGTAAGTATTACAAAACACGGAGAAAATATTGTTTTAAGCTTTCACGGTTTAAAAATAAACTTATATTGTCACTTACGGGATATCTTCCGTGATTATTTGTTATTTTGAGCTCCCGATATTTCGAGGCTGTTTGACAATATAAGTTCACGTAAAAAATGTTGTCTTGCATTGTTCAAAAGACATTGCAATCACAAGTCTCATATCAATCTCATCGCGTTTTTTGCCTTCAAATACAATGCAATCATACTTTCGGAATTTTTGTTAGTGTCGTGTAGCTATGAAATACCAGTTTCATCGTGTCCTACAACTTTAAAGAGAAATTAACATATCGATGGGTCGAATATGCCAACTGCTAAAGAAAAAAAAAATCGAACCCCTTTTTTCTTATTTGCTTAATAACGTAGTATCTTTTTTTAGGAATGGGCGACAGAAGGTTACCAGCTATGGATGGTGAAAGTAGAAGGAGATTCAAGTACTAATATAATTCAACTGGACTTTGTTAAAAGTCCACTCAGCGTAAACCCTTGCATGGTAAGTTATTTATCAGGTTTTTTTTTTAATCTTAAAGTATCCTTTAGTTTACCTTTTTGGTTCCAACACTCGAAACCCCGAATTTATTTAAAAAATACCGATTAACGTTGTATTTACACTTTATAGAAGTCTTTTATCCAAAAATAACACCCGTCTATTTTTTGGTTGGGGGTTAAATTTATTTTTTTTGCCACATAACCGAATCATTAAACTTTGGTCGTCGTGACGTCGGTCACGTGTGCTACCATAGACCATCACACATTCTATATTTCTAGAGCAACCAAAGACACCTCTACCTTCAAGCAGACGACAAACTTTATATCAACCTAGAAGACAACCTCACGAAAAGAACAAAGATCTCCATCATAGATTCCTCGTCAGAGATCTACCAGGCGGAGAACGGACTACCCGACCAGCCTAACTTGGAATATGAGAGCAGTACCAACTATAGGGAGTTTGTTGATGATAATGAGTGCAGGAAACAGTGGATCGTGTTGCCGTTGCCTGCTACTTACATTGCTACGAATTGGCCTTTGAGGGTAAGTTTTGTATTAAAAGAACAAAAATTTTAAAAAAAATACATGGTGTAAGTTAAACAAAATTTATTCACATGGTTCTATAAAAAAAACAGCTGTGTTCAAAATGGTTTGCATGTCAATATCCACTGACATCCTATTTAATCATTGTCGGTAACGGCTCTTAAAACGAAAATAATATCTCCTGGATTTGAAGTTTGAATGCCATCTTTGAGCTGGACATCCAAAAAGCTGCAGTCGATTGTTTGTTTAAAAGTAAGCCATCAGCTCAACCAACGCTGTCATCACCATTTCAGATACTTTTCGAAGAGTTCGTTAAACCACACCTCGTTGAAATCAATAAAAACGATCACCCTCATATTGAGCTCCAACACAGTCTACTATTGTATTGTATAACGGGTACTTTTGTACTATTGTATTGTATTGTATAACGGGTACTTTTGTACTATTGAACTGTATTGTATAACGGGTACTTTTGTACTATTGTATTGTATTGTATAACGGGTACTTTTGTACTATTGAATTGTATTGTATAATGGGTACTTTTGTACTATTGTATTGTATTGTATAACGGGCTGGTGTCCGCAACTCCACGTCAAAGCGCGTATTTTGCGTATGGGCTATAATCCACCACGCGGGCACAGTGCGGGTTGATAGATGTCACATGTCTTCGAATATTCGGTTCTAGGACATGCCGGTTTCCTCACGACGTTTTCCTTCACCGTATTGAGAGCAGTGGTGATGAAAATAAATTACACAAAGAAATGGGTCTGTCTGGGTTCGAACCCACCACGTACTGTTCGTAAGTCGGGGCCGCCACCACTGGGCCACGGCTGCTCTACGAACACAGTTGGCTAATAAAACCCTGTTCTCTTTACCCACAGTACAGTGCAATAGACGAAGCAGGTGTCAACGTTTGTGTAGCTGGTCGCACAGGATTAGCTCACTACAACTGTCTCTCAAGAAGATGGAAACTCTTCGGCAATGAAGCGCAAGAGAAGGACTTCGTGGTCGCGGGCGGCATGCTCTGGTGGAGAGAGTACATCGTTATAGGTAGGAAAACCAGCATCAACATCTGTCTAGCCTATTCTTTAGATACAAGTGGAGTAATAATAATATAATAAATTTCGCTGGACATTAACACACAGCGCCACCTAGTGCCACACTAAGCAAAGCTTGTGTCGTGGACACTAGATAGTTGATATACTACATATATACTTTTTTTGTACTTATTATACATATAAATATCCATGACTCGGAAACAAATGTCCATGCTCATCACACAAACATTTGCTCCTACCGGGATTCGAACCCAGGACCCTAAGAACGTAAGGTACGCATTCGAATCGTCACAGAAATGTGACTGTACTGGTGGTACATTTCTGTTCAGTTCAACACACACAATACGGATGATTCCTGGGAGTCTAAAATGGAAGCTTTAGCAGAAATTTATTTGAATCACGTTAAAAAATTTAAATTCTTAAAATTGACTTTATCGTAATGACCATAAAGTCCATTTTTAGAGTTTAAATTTTTTAACACTTTTTTGTATTATGTTCTGCTAAAGCTTTCATTTTAGGCCTGTTGAGTAAACAACATAATATGATTCTATTTAGCCTGTCAGTTGGATTGTTGAAAAAATATTAGATACGTATTTTTTGATTGATCAAATCAATAAAAAGATGAAGATAAAACGCATAAAAAATATGAGTGGGGGCTTGTGACGTCACTTTCCGGTAAAAAGTGTAGTAAACTGTGACGTGCCACGAGTTTTCGACGCACTGTATTGTCTTCATTTCTTGTTTACGTGAGAAAAGAAAAATATATAAATGTTCAAATTTTTTTTTTAATCTATCTGATTTAGTAGTTATATTTTTTTAATTCATAAAAAAAAGTTCTTTCATGTAACAATCCTAAGCACACGTTTGAGTGCCTTCACAGTGAATGTTTAGCATATATACGAAGTAATTAGTTTTCATACACTTCCTCGGAAACTGATTCTTTTCGCACTACGATTAGGTTCAAAATGCAGTGTTATTCACACACGTGCGTTTTTGTTATTTTTTCCACACATGTGCAGAAAGTAAAATTGTCGAATAGATTTTTTTTTTAATGTCGATTAAGCGATCTACGTCTTTACGGCGTTAACATATTTTGAATAAACGTGATTATTTAAAACTTATAATCAAAAATATATTAAAAAAACTATTTTTTATTAGGCTGTATAACGGCTTCATCTTCAACCTGGAGAAAGCAAAGCGCAGATTAAAAATTAAATTTAAATCATAGTCTCGTAATAATTCATGACACAAATATTTTACATTCATTTTATTTCTTCAAAAGTGTATTGAAAAACGTCGTTTGATACACATGGACATTTGTTATTGTAGTTCGAGGCGGTATTAACACACGAGCCGTAGGCGAGGGTTTTTTTGAAACTTTCTCCACTTATATAAAAATGTACAATTTCTGGGCTATGACTTTCCTTCTAACTTTACTGACTCATTTTTGTTTTTTCATCTAGGTTGCTACAGCATCCTAGACGGCCACGACGAGATCCGCTTCTACCCGCGGGAAGCGAAACTCGACAATAAGTTCGCGAAGATCGTGCGCGTTCAGTCGCAGGTGTTCGTGCTGGACATACTGGACGATCAGCTCGTCGTGTTCGGGGCCGACGCACTCGTCACCATTTACGAGCTCAACTGTGTGGACAATGGTGATTATGTCACCGTAAAATTGTCAAACACGTTATATTACAATATAACGTGTTTTTTCTCGCGATATTGTAATGTCTCGAATTATTGTCAACTGAACATACGGAAGTATCTCTGCCCCCATAATCGGGACTTGGGGCACCCCCCCGTTAGGTTAGTTAGGTTCCTTTAAACCCTGCACTCGGAAATAGGGGCACCGTCGCCTACGCTTTTTAGGGGGAATATAAAGTGTTTTAAGGTTATGTTATATTAATCGGCATTTCTCAGGAATGGTGCATTATCTTTTCATGAGAGTTGTGCCACTGGGCAAGGGGGACCCCTCCTTCCCTCCACACCGCGTAAGTTGACTACCATCGCATGCATTTCACGAAAAATAATGCGTTTTGTTGTAAGCAGTATGTTCATTTGACAATAATTAGAGATATTACAATATAACGTATTTGACAATTTTACGGTGACAATTACATTATACTCTAGTTTTACTCAAAAGCCGTACGTCACACCCACACACACATACAGACACACACACATACAGACACACACACATACAGACACACACACCCACACACACACACACACATACACACACACACACACACACATACAGACACACACACACACACACACAAATACAGACACGCACTTTTATTCCAGCATATTTTTTTCTGTTTTGTGATGGATTAAAATGAGAAATTGGTAAAAAAAACGTTATGGCGTTAATCGCAAGTACAGTGGAAACAACATTCGTACCTGTGTGTATACAGCTTTACATGATTCACAAGACTCGATACCTTGAATAGTTCGACCATCCTTCGTCGCTACACAAAACTGTTGAAAAGTGTACTTGTTCCATCTATTATTTAAGAGCGGTTGTACAGGAAGCGGTCAACGTCGCAAATAGCTGTCACATATTTCGCTATTTTCATTAATTTGACAATATTACTGTATGGAAATAAAAAATGTGGCTTACTAGTGAACTAGAATTCTAATAGTGAATTGTTGTGATTAAAATAGGTGAATATTTGACAGCAATGTTGCCAACTTTTTGGATGCGCACTCTTTAATACATTTATCTTTCCAGCCGGTAACATAGAGATGCGATGCGTACAGGCAGTAGACGTATCAGCGCTATCACATCCCGCATGCGTGGTATCAGCGTCACTGTGTCGCCTGCAGGACCCCCCACATCGTCACCGTTCGTCCACCGTGTTTGTGCACGTACAGCGACAGCCTGACTCATTGGTAAAATATAAGATATACACATAACATCACACATCCTACAGTTGAGTAGACCTGTCTTATATTGGGGTATAAGACAGGTCTACCCAACCTTGGGGTCATATTAGGAAGGGTTAAAGGAGCTACACATTAGTTCGTGGTTTTTACAAACACATTTTTCACGTCATTTTTTAAGTGAAAAATGCGCTTTAGGCGCGTTCTTCGGTTCACGCAAAAAGCACTTACTTTTTGCGTAAACCAAAATCATGGAACTCGCGTCATCGTCACCGAACGCTTTCGTAGAACGGTTACTCAAAATCATGAATCTTATACAATTAAGATAAAGTTTATTTTGGCTTACTTACTTAGTTTTCATTTCTATCCGCAGTTCCCAAAGACCCCGCATGTTTTTTTTAAATCTATATGGGGCCGGTGTTTCGTATCTGACTACTCTGATAAGAAAAAGCCGAATCAAAATCAGAGGAGCCGAATCATATTCTCTTTAAATTCCAGACATAATCTTGCTCAACTCACATCAGAAATATGCAGAGTGTGTAGCTATGTCTGAGATGGTCTTTTGAAGAAAGAAAGACACCTTTTTGAGTGGACCTGTCCAGTTAGTGCAAGCCTTTGTCGTGTCTCTCTCTTTCTCGGTTAACGATTTCTGGTCTCCACCATCCCATAATGAAGATAAAATTTATGCATTTCTGGGTTCAAGCAACCCTGTTATGTAGTGACATCAAGGTACCCGAAACTGTCAAATTTTCCCAATCAAACTAGAACCAAATGCTTTAGCGATAAAGTTGACAATCTAGTTAAGAAATTAGACAAATTGTATTAGGTGTTGGTGTCTGTCTGTACTCAAGTCAAAGACATGTGTTCCAAATAAATGGTGATAAGGTTGGCTCTGCAAGAAAGGTTCTCATGTTTTAATTATAAAATAAAAATCCTGTTGAGTCTAAGAATTTGTAGCTTTTTGTATTTTGAATATGGTTCATATTTCCAGGTGATCAACGCTAGCGGTAAGCTGATGATGGTGCAAAGGGAAGAGTATGATGTCGATGAAGATAATAATCCGGTGAGTTTACATTATCGATACTTTTCTAAAAAATGGTGAATGTTCGAACAGTATAACAGTGTAACCTAGCTATAAATTTAATGCTTATAGTTGCTACGCTCTAAGATGATTAAAATAACTAGTTTGATGCTCCACCCGTCTGAACTTCATTAAATAAATAAATATCGCTGGACATTAACACACAGCGCCATCTAGTGCCACACGAAGCAAGGCATTATTGATTCCGTACAGAAAACATGCCGATTAAGCACCAGAACAGTAGATTAATAATTCCCGAAAATACTTTAATTATCTTCTTAAGTTTTATATAGGACGAAAAAGAAATGGAACTAGACTGCATCGTTTTACTCCACTACAAAGAAGAGTTATAGGTTATTTATCTGCTTGGATTATTGTTTTACCTTACGTAACTATTAATCAGTATACTGTACAGAACCTAGTACTCTAATTGAATTTTGATAATGCACACATACATACGAGTACAACCAATTAACCACTTTGCTAAGTTATGTAACGAAAACGCATACATTACCAGTTAATGTGCGTGTCGTTGAATGTTCGGCACGCATAACTAAGTGAGCCTATTTTACGCTGCAATACCCACCAATATGTTCAACAGAAAACTAGTTTGAGTAAAATCACCCTATAACCCACTGCTAGGAAACAGGCGTTTGTGATATTCTATTCCACCACACGGTCCCAGTACGGGCTGGAGATGCCACATGTCTTCGAATTTTTTGGTTCCAGGATTTGCTTCTAGAACTGTAGGTTGAGTAATTTTCTATCTACGGACAGATGTAAAAGTAGTAAGTATTTCCAATAGGTATCGCCAGCCACCCAGTAATTGGGTTCTGAAGGTCAGTTGGCATTCGTTTCTAGTTTCGTTACAACCCTGTTGAGTTTCACTAGGGTACAATACGGATTGATAGATGTCACATGCTTCGAATTATCAGTTCTAGGACTACAAAAAACAATTTCGTTCGTAAAATATTTATTTATTATTCAGGTACACTTCGTTGCTTTGGATTATACCGCTCAAACTTAACTTCTATCATGACCTATGTGTATTTTTGCATGTGCGACGCCAAATGCAAGAACACACTAGCGCCGTGAGTAACTAAATAGGTTACCTATACACGGAGAAGTTAGTTATAGGAATTATTTACATTTGAAACTTAACATTAGTTTAATGATGCTTGGTTCTAATGGTGAGCGTCTTGCCATCGAGTGAGATAGGTCCGGCGGCCCAGCGGCGGACGATATTCCCCTTTCCTCCATAAGATGTGCCTGATAGGTGTACCCACGGACCAGCCGGGGGGAGCGGGTAGATGAGGGGAAGGTCGAAAGTAGGCACAGGTGCGATGATTGGTGGCGTATCGATCACTGGGGTTATAATTGGCTGGTGATGAACTTCGGCGGCGGGTGCGACCGCAGCGATAGGGGCAATTGGGATGGGACCATGTCCAATAGGTCCAAGTCCGATAGGACCGTGTCCAATAGGTCCAAGTCCGATAGGACCGTGTCCAATAGGTCCAAGTCCGATAGGACCGTGTCCAATAGGTCCAAGTCCAACATGCCCGATGGGTCCGATAGGTCCATGACCAATAGGGCCGACGTGAATCGGTCCGAAGTGTGGTCTGGTGATTACGGGCGTGATCGGCGCAAGAGTCTCAACTATCGGTTTGGCTACTATAGGTGCAGCTATGGGCAACGCTACAGAGTGTATGTTCGGTCCTGTGCGTTTGACGATGGCGTTGAATCCAGACAGAGAGTCCGCATGGTACTCCACAAGGCGGACGTTACCGTCGGGTTCTACCAAGGAGTATGCCCCTCTTACCACGTCACCGTCGCGCGTCTCCCACTGCGCCTTGTTGTCGCCCGTCGACGGGTCGTTCACAGCGTAGTTGAATCCGTAGTTTGGGTTCGGCTGAAAAATTTAATATTTTGTTAGAAAAGAGCTTGGTATATTCTCGTGTAACAATCTACTATTTCATCAACACAGAGTTAGTTGTCAAAGGGAGAATTTTACAAAATAAACTGAGCCGGATCAACAAATAAACGGAGTATAAGAGCTGTTAGTGTCATTATTGTTATGGAAAATTGATGTACAGTTTTATTGGTGGAATTAGCTCTAAAGCTCCGTACCATTTCCAGCAATTGTACTTACGATTTTTTCAATGGTGTTAATGGGAACGTAGGACAACGTCGCGGGCGGGAACGCCGAAGCGGCCGCAACTAGAGCCAGCAGGCAGGTGACCTGGAAACACAAAAGATAGGATTAAGGGGCCGGCGGAGCGTGCGTAGTTCATACAAACGTAATACCAAAATAATTTCGCAATCAAACATATTCTTAAGGTAATATGTGTGTTTATTTCGATTGTATTACAGAATATCAATGTTCCCAAATATATATTTTGGAGGGACAATGATATAAAGACGAGATATGACGAATTAAAAATTTCCATAGAAAACTTATTTTTCTCATAACTTTTGTTTAAACCAGTGTCCGTCTAAAAATATATTTGTGAACCTAGATAATCTGTAATACAATCGAAATAAATACACACTACCTTAAGAATATGTTTGATTTTCAAAATATTTTGGTATTACGTTTGTATGAACAACGCATGTTCCGCAGGCCTCTTAAGTAATTTTCTGACGACTTAGCACTCAAAAAGAAACTTCTATTTCAAACTATAACTTGGCAAAATGCTTTTTTGACTAAAAAGTAGTTCTTTGGGATGGCACTATACATCATCATCTAGGCTGCCTAGCCTTTTCCCAACTATGTTGGGTGGGCTTCCAGTCTAACCGGATGCAGTTGAATATTTTACATGGAGCGATTGCCTATCTGACTCCCACAACCCAGTCAGTACTCGGTATTATGATACTTTGGTAAGACTGGTTATCAGACTTCCGGGCCACTGACAAGCTGTGACTGTCAAAGATCTACATAATGCCACCACAGAAACAAAAAATGACTGCCAAAAGGTAAGACTAATTTTACTTCAGAGAAGATTTATCAGAAGACGCGAAATAGATTACAAAACTGAGGACGTTATTACCGTGATATACATGTTCATATCGCTGACAAGGTATTCCAGTGAGCAAACGAAGTGCACTGTATTTTGTCATTTGCGACATGCCTATTTATACTACACTAATTATTCGACCCGGTAGCGCCCCGGTTTCTGTCAAACTTCAATCTTGTTCTCAACCGGTCGGTTTCAGTTCTTTTTGCCTGATTTAGTATTCATAAATAGTTCATACATAACTGGTAGTTAGGCTCGTATGATATGATTAACTAATGAGTTAATTGGTGTTGTTATGTGTGAGGATGACGTATTGTTTTCTTGTCTGTTCGCGATTGTTCGGTTGACGGCTGACAGCCGAGTACAGCCGAGTTGCTGAAACCTTCATGTAGTTTTTTTTTTATTTTTTTTTTCTTTATCAAACCAAGACACGTAGACTATACGGCCTTGAACAGACTATTACATAGAAAACTATTGGATTAAATCACAAAGTATCAAGGGCCAGACTAGCGTAACTCTGACCAAGGTCTAATTGACATCAACCTGAAACCTTTTTAAAGGGCTGGACATTTTATAAAATACTAGCTGACACGACTGACGTTGTCTTGTCCCAATATTTTCTGCATGTCGATATATGGCTATACGTACCCAACGGTACAAAAAATAATCCTCAAAATCGGTCAAGCCAAGGAAGAGAAGCATTACGAACACATATGCAAACGTGTAATGAAAAAAATTGAATTTCGCGAAATTATAAATATGTATTAATACTGAGGAGCAGCGGTGGCCCAGCGGTGGCGGCCCCGACTTACGAACAGTAAGTCGTGGGTTCGAACCCAGACAGACGCATTACTTTGTGTAATTTATTTCATCACCGCTGCTCTCAAAACGGTGAAGGAAAACATCGTGAGGAAACCGGCATGTCCTAGAACCAAAAATTTGAAGACATGTGACATCTACCAATCCGCACTGGGCCCGCGTGGTAGATTATAGCCCATTCCCTCTCATTGAGAGGATGCCTTGTCCCAGCAGTGGGAACATTATAGGCTGATGATGATGATGATGATGATGACTGAGTCAGTAAGCAGATCCTGTCGTGCGTGTCGACACGGAACAAACAAAAATAGACCTTAAACAGTAACTACTCAAGAGCGGTTTTACAGTTTTGGTGCACAATAAAGTATATTCTGTCTATCTACCTACTTAGTGACTATTGGAAACACTGAATGTTCTTCATGAACTTCCTTACTAAACATGGCCGAAAAGGCTTTCTGCTTTTTTATTTAAACTAGCAGTATTTGTAGAATTTTGAATGCCTGCTCGACACTTTTGAGATCACTTATATTGATGAATATTATGCCTCTGGTTTCTGGAAGCATCCTGCTTCCTACTTAATATTAATGTTTGTGAGGTTGTACGAATGTTTGGATACTTGTTACTCATTAATTTCAGACCGGATGTGGATAAAATTTTACATACAACCAGGAATTTGGGGGAATTGTAACCGGGGAAAACCGGGAATTGTAACCGGGATTAAGACAAAGGATACTTTTTTTGTCGGTAGTGCGATCCCGTGAGACAAATACCGAACTCCACATGATCGAAACGACGGGCATAATGTAGTTTTCAATAAAATCAAATAAAATCAAATGCTAGTCAACCACAGTGTTAATATTAGCTGATGACTAGTCCTAAACAACGGATATAATAAGTAACAGTCTCAATAAGTTATACGCAGACGGAGATGGACTGTTCCAGATTTAGTAGAGTATCCTAGGGTAGTTTAGGTCATTGTCTACCTGGTCCTGCACGCTAAATTTCAACGAAATCTTTTCAGCCGTTTTGGCGTGAAACGTTAGCAGACGGAATTTCTTTCGCTTTTATAATATGAATATATTTTATAAGTGAGAATTTTAATAACAAGCTTTGCACCGCTTGGCGTTTTGTACAATCATCCAAAAAAATTGATAATGCCCATCACAAAAAATATTTTACACTAGATTCTGATAGCGGCTTCACCCGCGTGAAGTTTGATGATTGTCCCATGGTATCTCACTACCGGGATAAAAAGTATCCTATGTTTAATTCAGATCATAATCTATCTGTGTGCAAAATTTCATCGCGTTCGCGATTTTGGCGGCAAGAAACTGTTTTTTGCAATTTGCACCCAATTCAAAATATCAGCTGGCTTGAACAGTTCGCTTGAACTCATATTATTATTTTGTATATTAGTCGGTAAGTCGCAACAATCTTTGACGTTTCTATAAAATGTATTGAGCAAAACCACTTCCAAGGAGGTTCGATCAGTCAGCTTATTTATTCTCGTAATGTGAAACTCCTTGGTGGTGTTTTTTTGGAAATTATAAAACACCGTAAAAAATACGCACGGTGCTATACAAGGGGGAGTGCGGTAAAGTAGGTACGTAGGTTACATAGGTACCTATTTTACCGCACGTTCCGTTGTATGGTGCGTAATTTTTAACTTTTGAACAATGTATACAGGCTTCGTAAATGCACTTTTTGAGCAAGTGTGTTGAAAGAAACTAGAGGTACCTATGTGTATGTTTACGAAAAACTCTTTATTTTAGGTTCATAATTCGCTTTGCCAAAAAATATTCCAGACCACAGTTTAAATGCCTTTATTAATTTACATATTTACAGTAACACCATGGCTGTATAATATTGTATAATTAATCTACAAAGCATTTACAGACTAGGTAATTTTAGCCTCAATTCTGACTAAAACATAAATCAAAAACCCAAACGCACTGAAGACATCGTAATGTTAGTAATATGGCTACTTCAATTTCTTGAATAACACCTCAGACAAGACCATAACTCCTTGACCAGAATGGTAAAATTATAAATATACCAAGGCTATATACAAATCCTCATCTTGTCATTACAAAACGTTCAATGTTTTGTCTTTAAAACCAGCGTCCTACCATACAAAGAGATTGGCCCGGTCGTCCACTTATGAACATTCCCATCAACATATTTCTTACTGAATATCGTGACATATGGTTTGTCTAGTAAAGGGCCTGCTAACGGAACCCATCCTCCGTAGGAGTGTGTGAAGGGGTCCCATGGATGACTCCACTGTCCTAGAGTCGTTAGCTTCGGTAAGTTGGCAACAATGGGTGTTGCGCCGAAGCCATAGTTTACAGGACCTATTATAGACGTTAGAGGAGCAACTGCTGTTAAAGGAGCCACAGTCTTTGCTATTGGTAACACTGGAGGGTGTACAGCCGGGCCGATCTTTTTGACGACTGCGTTGAACCCGGTGTGGTCATTGGCTGAGTAGTCCACGACGCGGAGTGTTCCGTCAGGTTCCACCAATGAGTAGGAGCCTTTAACAACGTCCCTGTCTCTGGTTTCCCATTGCGCTTTGTTGTCTTTTGTTATTGGGTCGCTGACTGCGTAGTTGTACGCGTAGCGGGGATGATCCTGCAAAAAGAAATGACGCTATTACAACTATCAAATAGTCGTCAGTAAAAAGTTGGTTGGTAATCGGTTATCGTGGTGTGGAAATGTGATGCGGAGAAATGAGGAAAACATCGTAAGAAAAGTTTTGAAGTATGAATATTAACTATGGACGAACTGAACTGTACCTACGAAGGATGATATGGCTAGAGTGGAAGTAACTGCTGAGATGATAAGTAATAATACAAATGTATGGAATAAGACATGCCGCGCCTAACACAAATCAAATAAGACCATGAGAACAATTTCTCCTGTATAGCAAGCAAAAGCATGTCAAACTCATGTCTGTATCTAGTACGCCAACAGCAATTGCTCAGCTAACTCGCCAACAGTACCGTTATTTTAAATTCAATGACATTGCATTCCTTTAATTTCATGCCAGAAGTAAAAGAGACGGATAACCAAAGAAAAATAAGTAAATAAGCAAACAAGCAAAGTTAAATAAATCATTTTATAATATCTACAAATATTGAATCACGGTAAGTCTATATTAGAATCTCGGATACTTACGATTTTGTCAACGACTGGAACTATAGTTACGGCACCAGCGGAAGCAGTAGCAATTGCTACGGCGAGTGTGCACGCAATCTGAAATTATATACATGTGTACAAGTTAAAACATGGTTATTTAAATAGTGTTTTTACTTCAAAGGGCAAACGTATTTAAGATGACCAAGAAGCCAGACCTCGTCTCTGTGAGTGGGTTTTTACTTCATTAACTGATTTATTACAGATTTTAGTCTAGAGACGTTGACCAAAATTCTTGATGTAATTTATCCTACTAATATTATAATTGTGAGGATGAATGGATGTTTATCTCTTTAATGCAAAAACTACAGACCGGATTTGGATGAAATATGTCACACGGATAGTTTATGACCTAGATCACAGACATACAGACAGACATATGATGTTTTTATCCCGGTCGTACGATCCCTTAGGACAATAACCGAACAACAGTAGAACAGTAAACAATTAATCGTTCAATAGTAATTTGTTAACTGCTTTAACACTAACCCCAATTTAGAATCCTACAAAATTTGCCCTGGCACTAATCTAAGAAAAAATCTTTACGATACTAAAATAGTCTAACATATCATTACCTACATCAATTTCATCAAAAAACAATTACTAACTAACCATTAAAAATCGATTCATATTGTCAGCGGGTGATATGCCGAATGTTCAGTTGTCAGTATTAACACAGTCCTTTTATAAGTGCAACGATGGTAGAACTTGTGTGACCCGTTTTTACAATACTAGTTCGTTATTCACATGAAACATGACCCAATGTACGCAAAAAATATTGCTAATTCGCAAATATTTTTTCTTTGTAGTGTGTGGTGGCTTGAGCATTTGGCATAGTATTTAGGGTTAGCTTTGAAAGGGTTTATTTTGAAGATTGTACCCTTTTTTCTTTTTAGTGGTTAGTGCCTTGCCGTCGAGAAATATCGCGAGATTTTCTCACGATGTTTTCCTATACCGAAGCAAATTATAATCATACAATACCGGACATGATTCCGAAAAATCAGAGGTGCTTGTCTTGAGTTCGAACTCGAGAGCTATGACTGACAGTCCAACGATCACAACACTTATAGGCTTCACCGCTATTGATATAATAATGTGATTCTAAGACCCGTTGAATAAGATCCAGCCTAAAATCCAGAGCGTACTAAAAATATACGAATCTGTAAAAAAAAATAGTTCTTCAAATCATACACAATATAAACCATAGAACGCCACCTGCTAGGATCCTTACATACTCGAGGAGCAAAAGGATCCTTTTGCTCCTCGTCTACGTTCATACATTTCTACCGAGATACGTAGCGACAATTCAATCAACAAGAAATACTGCCAAATTCAATCATGCCAAATTATCGTACGTGTAATACGAAAATAACGAACAGTTTTACTTGGTCGGGTTATATTTTGGCGGTGTAAAGTGCTGTTGTCTAATGCTTTGTGGTACTGAAACGTACCTGACATCATGGAACGTAAACATGCTGACGCTGTCATTTTTGAATTTGATCCAAAGGTTGCGAACCTGAATGTGTGTTTACAACATTTATAGCTTCTCGTGGCGGGGACTATAGCCATACACGCACACCAGCCAGTTCTTCAAATCGGTCTTTATTATTTACTTCAATCTCCAGTAAGTATCAATCGACATCATTTTTCTGCCCTTGCCCAAACAAGAGCAGAAAAATGGTGATTTTTAATTCGCCACAGCATGTCTTCGACTTCAATTCTTCTCTATTAGTCGTCATCTCAATAATTCCCTTCCTCCTCCCTTTCTTTTCCCCTTTCTAGCCATATCAACTCTCACACAACCGGTTCATTGAACAAATCGCTTGTTAACTGAAAAAATCTAATTAGTCCGTTACTAGATTATCAAAAAATATTTGACCCGTGTTTTTTCTTTTGTCACATAAACCAAAATTGACGATGATACCACGCTTTTAAAATTCCGAATACGTTACTGTTTGGTATCATTCTTAGTGAATTCTGACGTCACGAGCCCCCACTCCCGAGTTTTGATGCGTTTTATCTTTGTCAATATTCGTTGATTTACAAAATCAAAAAATACGTGTCCTTTATTTTCCAATACTCTAACTGACGGACTAAATAGATTTGCAATTTATTGATGGTGGAAACTAGCTTATTTTAAATATAAGTCTGCTCTTCAAACGTTAATAATTTAGTTCGAAAATCCTTATTTAATTTTTTTAAACACTTTTGGATAGGCAGAACCTTTCCTGAAGATCCTATGCATTAGCTAACAAAAAACAATCGTGCTCACATTGATATACATACATTGTGCAGTCAAGTATTTGATTAACGACAAGCACTGTCAGCCTTGCATGTCTTCAATCTGTCATAACACATTTAACATTGGTATGATACGGTTCGGTCACAAGTAGTAATTTAATAATGCATTCCATCAATCAATATTGATTTGTAACATACAACCTACCACGAGTCTTCTAGAATTGACATTGTTTGATAAAATAACCGACTAATTGATTTTTTATAACTGTCCATGTTTTACTGTAGCAATAACTAATCAACCGCCATTTAATTAAATAACTTGAGCAGTTATTTAATTTAATGGCGGTTGATTGATATGTTTTTCAACTGATCATAATAACATCTCGAATATTTAAATAACTGCTCAAAAATATTGTTTCCATAGGAAATGGCGACATTTAAGCTTTTGCTTAAAACATAACATCACGCCTGTTATTCTCCGAAAAGGCAAAGGTATAACGAATACACCTAGTACACTCACAATTCGTCAGTTATCTTCATGCACGTATTCGAGCCTATTGCCATCAACCAGACTCCTTAGCTGCCATTGAGAAATTCCTGATGAAAAATCCACAATTTGCCACACCCGGGAATCAAACCCAGGACCCAACATTCAGCAGACGTGCTTGCGACCACTGAATGACGAGGCAGTCTTCTTGTATAATGCTAGTGATATATTATCGATACATAGAACTTGCTGCCCCTTTTTTTTCGATCAAGAAATCATCAAATGACTTCTCCCACTCTGGGCGGAGCGGGAGGGAGTGTCAGAGTTTTACTGATTAAAACCCATCCACGTTCCTTCCTCGCTCTTTATGTTCCGGGGCCACGGTATCTCTTTCGAACAGTCCCGCAGCATCTTGCTGCCCCTGGCAGGAGGGTTTACACTCAAGGCACAGGACAGGCCAGTTAAGCGGGTGACAACCTCCAAGGCTGACCTGCTAGATGGCTCACGATGTTTGATGCGGCACGCATGTGCCGTCTGATTTGATCTGTTCATACTGTATGTGATAGTTTCCGTAAAGACGATGCTGTCCACATTTTTTACAAGATTGTAATAAACAATCTTGCTGTCCACATTTTTTACAAGATTGTAATAAACAATCTTGTAAAAAATGTGGACAGCATCGTCTTTACGGAAACTATCACATACAGTATGAACAGATCAAATCAGACGGCACATGCGTGCCGCATCAAACATCGTGAGCCATCTAGCAGGTCAGCCTTGGAGGTTGTCACCCGCTTAACTGGCCTGTCCTGTGCCTTGAGTGTAAACCCTCCTGCCAGGGGCAGCAAGATGCTGCGGGACTGTTCGAAAGAGATACCGTGGCCCCGGAACATAAAGAGCGAGGAAGGAACGTGGATGGGTTTTAATCAGTAAAACTCTGACACTCCCTCCCGCTCCGCCCAGAGTGGGAGAAGTCATTTGATGATTTCTTGATCGAAAAAAAAGGGGCAGCAAGTTCTATGTATCGATAATATATCACTAGCATTATACAAGAAGACTGCCTCGTCATTCAGTGGTCGCAAGCACGTCTGCTGAATGTTGGGTCCTGGGTTTGATTCCCGGGTGTGGCAAATTGTGGATTTTTCATCAGGAATTTCTCAATGGCAGCTAAGGAGTCTGGTTGATGGCAATAGGCTCGAATACGTGCATGAAGATAACTGACGAATTGTGAGTGTACTAGGTGTATTCGTTATACCTTTGCCTTTTCGGAGAATAACAGGCGTGATGTTATGTTTTAAGCAAAAGCTTAAATGTCGCCATTTCCTATGGAAACAATATTTTTGAGCAGTTATTTAAATATTCGAGATGTTATTATGATCAGTTGAAAAACATATCAATCAACCGCCATTAAATTAAATAACTGCTCAAGTTATTTAATTAAATGGCGGTTGATTAGTTATTGCTACAGTAAAACATGGACAGTTATAAAAAATCAATTAGTCGGTTATTTTATCAAACAATGTCAATTCTAGAAGACTCGTGGTAGGTTGTATGTTACAAATCAATATTGATTGATGGAATGCATTATTAAATTACTACTTGTGACCGAACCGTATCATACCAATGTTAAATGTGTTATGACAGATTGAAGACATGCAAGGCTGACAGTGCTTGTCGTTAATCAAATACTTGACTGCACAATGTATGTATATCAATGTGAGCACGATTGTTTTTTGTTAGCTAATGCATAGGATCTTCAGGAAAGGTTCTGCCTATCCAAAAGTGTTTAAAAAAATTAAATAAGGATTTTCGAACTAAATTATTAACGTTTGAAGAGCAGACTTATATTTAAAATAAGCTAGTTTCCACCATCAATAAATTGCAAATCTATTTAGTCCGTCAGTTAGAGTATTGGAAAATAAAGGACACGTATTTTTTGATTTTGTAAATCAACGAATATTGACAAAGATAAAACGCATCAAAACTCGGGAGTGGGGGCTCGTGACGTCAGAATTCACTAAGAATGATACCAAACAGTAACGTATTCGGAATTTTAAAAGCGTGGTATCATCGTCAATTTTGGTTTATGTGACAAAAGAAAAAACACGGGTCAAATATTTTTTGATAATCTAGTAACGGACTAATTAGATTTTTTCAGTTAACAAGCGATTTGTTCAATGAACCGGTTGTGTGAGAGTTGATATGGCTAGAAAGGGGAAAAGAAAGGGAGGAGGAAGGGAATTATTGAGATGACGACTAATAGAGAAGAATTGAAGTCGAAGACATGCTGTGGCGAATTAAAAATCACCATTTTTCTGCTCTTGTTTGGGCAAGGGCAGAAAAATGATGTCGATTGATACTTACTGGAGATTGAAGTAAATAATAAAGACCGATTTGAAGAACTGGCTGGTGTGCGTGTATGGCTATAGTCCCCGCCACGAGAAGCTATAAATGTTGTAAACACACATTCAGGTTCGCAACCTTTGGATCAAATTCAAAAATGACAGCGTCAGCATGTTTACGTTCCATGATGTCAGGTACGTTTCAGTACCACAAAGCATTAGACAACAGCACTTTACACCGCCAAAATATAACCCGACCAAGTAAAACTGTTCGTTATTTTCGTATTACATATAGAACTTGCTGCCCCTTTTTTTTCGGTCAAGAAATCATCAAATGACTTCTCCCACTCTGGGCGGACCGGGAGGGAGTGTCAGACTTTTACTGACTAAAACCCATCCACGTTCCTTCCTCGCCCTTTATGTTCCGGGGCAACGGTATCTCTTTCGAACAGTCCCGCAGCATCTTGCTGCCTCTGGCAGGAGGGTTTACACTCAAGGCACAGGACAGGCCGGTTAAGCGGATGACAACCTCCAAGGTTAACCTGCGAGATGGCTCACGATGTTTGATGCGGCACGCATGTGCCGTCTGATTTGATCTGTTCAAACTGTATCTGATACTTTCCGTAAAGACGATGCTGTCCACATTTTTTACAAGATTGTTTATTGTAAGACGAAAGAAAATACATTTATTTGCGAAACCCCTGAGTTTGTGTGCCAATGTCCGCTACATCTAGATAGATATAATTATATTTTAAACATAACGTGTTAAAGACCCCAGGTAACTATGGCCGGGACAACGGCAAAAATGATGACATTATTCAACTACATCGCTCCCTCAATAAGCAAGTAACTTTCGGACTTCATGTTTCTATAAAATTAAATATACAAACGGAAAACAAACAGATGTGCGCTCAAGCATTAAAACATTATCAGCAAGATTTAATTTGAAGTGCTGCTTGTTATATAATTATGCAAAAACTACAAATTGGCCGGATACTAGTTTAACCTAATTACAAGTTTTTTGATTTCAAAGTTTAGTCTGATAGGGCACTTCCTTGATAATAATTTCTGGAATATTAAAACTTGCTAATCTATACTAATATTATAAAGCAGAAGAGTTTGTTTGTTTGTTTGGTTGAACGCGCTAATCTCAGGAACTACAGGCTCGAATTGAAATATTCTTTTTGCGTTGGATAGTTCATTTATCGAGGAAGGCTATAGGCTATATAACATCACGCTATGACCAATAGGAGCGGAGCAGGAATGAAAAATGATGCAAAAACGGGGGAAATTTTAATCCCTTTGTGAGATTTTTCTCTCTTATGTGACGCAGACGAAGTTGCGTGGGACAGCTAGTAGAGAAATAAAGTTGAACTTCGTTCTGCTGTAAAATCGGTAGACTAATTTTGGGGTTATAGCAACTAATAGTCTTAGTTCTGAATGGAACCATACACAAAAATCTATTCAAATAAATTAAATAAAAGTGTCTGTTTGTAATTTCAAAGTAAGAGCTCTCGCAATAGATGTTTTGACTTTACTCAGAAAAAAAAACCAATTAGGTAATTTATTTTTTGTCTGTTTGACTGGAAGATAGCTTATGTTATAAAGATTTTAAAATTGTCGAGTAATTAAAAAAATATTTTTATAAAATTCCATGCTAGTTTATAAATTCGAAAATAATTGTTTTTCTGGATGTCTGGTTCCTTTTTGCGCCTTCACGGCTGAACAGAGTTCATTTCATGGCTTGAGTTAGCCCATAGGATACTTTTACAACGACCCGAATGGCGTACTGGCAGTAAGGCTGCCTTACGTTCTTAGGGTCCTGGGTTCGAAATGTTCGAATCCCGGTAGGACCAAATGTTTGTGTGATTAACATGGACATTTATTTTCAAGTCATGGATGTTTATATGTATAATAAGTATGTATTTGCAAACAAAAAAGTATATATTTGTAGTATATCAACTATCTAGTGTCCACGACACAAGCTTTGCTTAGTGTGGCACTAGGTGGCGCTGTGTGTTAATTTCCAGCGATATTTCTTTTTATCCTAGTATTTTTTTCTCAAAGGATAAGGGACTAAAGGTGTACGAAAGCTCTCTTGGTCTATAAGTCAATTTATTTTTTGGGCAATAAAACAACTTTGTACAACCACATGGTGGTATATGCTTTATTAGTGCTAGTCTGACTTATAATTATCAACATAAATATTAAATACATTATGTACAATAGTTTCTGAACTTAACCTTAAAGCTCTCTTCAAGGGACTCACTCATGAAGGCAAAGAAAAGATGCAAGTAATGGACAGCGGCATTTAGACGTTAGGAATTGTTATTTGTAATGAATCAGTGTTTGCCGTAAGATCCTGCGCCCCATGGATTCAGCAAGCCTTGGCCAAGGTCAGCTAATGTACCGTGTCCACCAACAGGGGCTTTGACGTAACCGACACCCGAGCCAAGACCGCCATATCCAAGACCATCGCCCTTCCAACCTCCGTATCCGCCATATCCGGCTAGAAGACCATCTCCCTTTAGCCCTGCGTATCCTCCAATTCCTGCTAGACCATCGCCTTTAAGTCCTCCATAACCGATGCCTACGAGACCATCGCCTTTCAATCCTCCATAACCGCCGCCGACACCAATCAAACCATCGCCTTTTAGTCCTCCGTATCCGCCGCCGATTCCTCCGTATCCGCCACCGATTCCTCCGTATCCGCCACCGATTCCTCCGTATCCACCAAGTCCAGCCAGACCAATGCCCTTTAATCCTCCAATTCCAGCAAGTCCACCGTTATAACCTCCATACCCTCCCGCCAATATTGGTCCAGACTTGATAATAGGTCCTGGTAAAGGAGCAGTGTATATTGGACCAGGTTTATAGATGGGCTGAACGATAGGTGCCGAGTATACTGGTCCAGCCTTGTAAATAGGACCTGGGAGTCCAGAGTAAGATGGGAGCAAAGGTGCAATGGGTGCGTAAGGCTTCGAAATCGGTCCAATTGGTGCTATTGGTCCGTATGATGCAATCGGCGCGATTGGTGCAATAGGAGTCTTGATGATTGGTGCTATGGGGGCGATGGGCGCTATCGCTATTGGCTTCACAAGGTTGGCGGTAGAATAAGCTCCACCAGCGATTGGTCCTGATATAAGGGGAGCGCCTGCTAATCCTCCTAACTTAGCAACTGGTCCCACAGAAATTGGGGCAATAGCCGATGCATGACCCAATATTGGAATGGGTGCCTTGTAGATGGATGTTGGTCCTGCTACTGGGTGCAGGTTAGGTCCTATGCGCTTCACCACTGCGTTGAATCCTGATTTGTCATCTGCCCAATATTCTACGATACGGATGCTGCCGTCTGGTTCCACTAGTGAGTAAGCTCCTAGAAACAAAAGATTTATAAAATACGGGTACTGTCAAAAAAGAAATTAAGGCTTACAGGTCAACATACCTTTGACTGCGTCTCCGTCTCGCTTTTCCCATTGCGCCTTGTTGTCCCCCGTGTGAGGATCATTCACTGCGTACTCGAAGGCGTATCTGGGATATGCCTACAACAAACAAACGATTAGCTATTAGTAACTTTTGAAGAAATAATTGGGTGTAACACTTGGGATGTTAAAAACTCACATAATAATCTACTGAAGCGTGACCTGGTGCGTATACAAGTCCTCCTCCTAATAGTCCGTCAGCCGCAACAGACGCCGTGAAGGCCAGGAGGCAAGATATCTGCAAAATTTAAACACCACTTCACAAACATCCTCATAAACATGATAATTCAAAACAAAAACTCATTGCACCGACCGCTACGTAAATATTCATTATGCTGGAGACGCACTGACGTGATGTCAAAAACGCACTGCTTAGCAATCAGCACTTTGAAGGCATTTATAGGCGATTGGTTTAGACCTTCATGTCCTATGTTGCGGATGTGGAATGTTTGGCGCGCGCTCGCTCTAGCTGTAACAACAATCACCCCGAGTTGCATCAGGCTTCCTCATTTTCATAGAACAGCCTTCGGGCAGTGAAAACGCGAGTTAATATGTAAAGAGCGCATGAAAATTTTCAGTTAACTTCAGATCGGAAGCTGCTCAATTGCGGCGATGATTTATATGATTGATATCCGTGATAACTTAATATTTGTAAATGTAGGAATAGGGAGGTTTCTACGCATCGTGTTGTATTGCTGCAATAGATTTAAACGCGTTAATGATACGACGTTTTGCTCCAGTTGCGCCTGCGTGCGGTTGTGGGCGTCGTAAACGCCTGGTTGATTGCACGCTCCATTGACGGATGTCGGTCAGTGTGATCATTATCAGATATTACTTGTATTACACTACGCATCAATCTTTTTACACCTGTTTTATATGCTCGTGAACTTGATAGTAATTATTTATTTCAAGGTAGAAATACCATGCTAAACTTACATAATAATTATGAAGAGTTCAGACTGAAATCGTTCAATAAATCCGCCGACATATACAAACAAGAACAATGCATTGTGCAACAACTTCTACATTTTGACTCAATCAAACTGGTTTTATACCTATGGTGTATATAGCTGATCCGAAACATGCAATTAAGTAAATGGCGTATAAAATCAAATCATTTACTATACCAGTAATATAATAAGACATTTATTACCAGTCAATTCTTGTGTATAGAGTCATAATGTTCTAGATCCGCTTGGCTGTCCTACATTTATATATTAATTACAAGATAACTTGATAGCTGCTGTCGAACAATATTTTAGTGTTTATTTGATTTTCGTTGCACAGCAGCGTAGGGCCAGGAAAGCTTAAGATGGATTATTTATATAGTATCATTTATTTTCAGGCAATTACTATAAGAATATTATAATGTAATATTCATGTACACAATGGGTGATAACAAAATTGCAATCAATGCGGGCAAGAATTCGAAACTGAATAAAAGCTTGTAGATAATAATAAACTGATTTTATGAAAATCTTTATCTCATTGTTCTCAGGCCTATAGCTGCCTCCCAGCCACGGTCCTCGCGTCTTGCGTCGAAAGCGTCTGGTCCTGCGGTAGCGTCACCGGCTCACAAACCCAGCTGTCCCGAGCCCTGTGGCTCTGGTGTGGAGCCCTAGGTGCCAGGGTGTGGCTCCCTCTACTGCCAAGAGATGCTACTAGACATCCTGATTCAGGAAGGCATACGTTTATGGCGAAAAGGATCATGCTGCCGTTCCATCTTAATATTTATCCTCTGAGTAAGTAAACCTTAAATAGGGATGATTCCTGACTTAAAAAATATATGTTTCTTTTTAGCTTTAGATTACGAGTACCGAAAAGTATTGGACACGTGTTTTTTGATTTATCATATTGATAAAAAATTACGAAGATAAAACGCTTCAACGATCATGAGACTCAAATGTGACGTCACACGAGATTTCATCGAGTTTTGGTTACGTGTACAAAAAGAAAAAAATGTACCCAACATTTTATGTAAATCTACGAGTATCTGCTTATTAGTTTTTTTTTGCCCTCTACCCTACTCTTATGGCAGATAATTTTGAAGGATTAGATGATGTTGATAGGAGGAGCTCGTGTCTAAATAATATCAGGCGCTCGGGTCGATCTTTAGGTTAAGCCGTGCTTGCCTAGGTTGGTCTGTGGATGGGTGACCACCCTTACATACCGAGTTTCCTCCGTGCCTCGGAAAGCACGTTAAGCTGTTGGTCCCGGTCTTTGACAGTCGTTACAAGTAGTCAGTGGCCCAAAAAGTCTGACACCAGTCTTACCAAGTGGTATCGTATTTCCCAGTATTAACTGGGTTGTGGAGGTCAGATAGGCAGTCGCTCCATGTAAAATACTGGTATTCAGATGATGTTGATGGGCACTGGGATTATGGTGCATAAAACGTAGGGGAAAAATAAATGACAAACACAAACGAAAACAAAAAAATATAAAATGAAAGAATAGCGATGAAGTTAAAATTCTGAAGTTATCCTCCTCCTGATTTGATTCCCAAGTCGGACAAAGTTTTTTGAGTTTTTCTATTGGATTTTTTTCAGTAGCGGCCTGGAAACAGTTTTTGTGACCCATTGATGGCAAAAAAGCTCGCTTCCTATTGCATGAGACTTAGGCATAATTAGTAAAATGGTAGCTTACTATAGTGACACTTCTTTCGAACACTTTTGGGATTACAGGCGCTGTGTTTTGTTTTGTAATTCAGTTTTTATAGCATACAGATATGTTAGTCTCAAGTTCTTTAAATTAAATACTATTAATATGTTCTTGTCAACAGCTATTTTATTCGACGACGCTATCCTACTGGGCGCCGAGAACGACACGACTCTATACGCTTCAGACTCAAACTCGGTCTTCTCGCTACCGTTTTGTGTCGTCAATAGAACAGTAAGTTTACTTAAATTAATATTTGTAGTACGTACGTAAATCATAACTAATTATATCTATAGTACTGGTTTATCAAGCTTGAGATAGCTGCGCAGCTCTTCCCCCGCTTTTATGCCGTGCTATTCTGTTTTTTAGAGCCTAATCCAGGTGATCTTCTGTAGGTCGACCATCCAAGAGGCTATTGGCCTTCAAACAGTTCTTCTACGATGTTAAATGATAGAACCGACGTTTAGGGCTCCTCATGCCATCACCTCATCTAGCCAAGTGTGTGTATCAAAAATATGAAGTCAGAGATATTATACGTACGGTACAACCCTATTAGCATTAGTAGAAGGAACTTATTATAATCCTATATATTTCAGTTGCATCCTACTAATTTCCTCCATTACACATAAGTACAAGTATAGCATTAAAACCAGTAAATTGTATAACAAAGGTTTTTTCCAACTGACTGGTAATATTACGCCGTAATAACTAATGATATCCTAGCTATTAACCTGGCTTAGTTTAAATTAATGCATCCGCCAGATGTCCTTATTGGTTAGGGCACTTACTGAAACTGTACAGAGCCGACTGATGAAAACTGATGAAATATGCAACGCGACTTTGAGTCAGCGTAGACAATTGGAGCGTACCATAATACCACAAGTCTCCTTTTACGATGTATTATATACACAGCCTAACGGTAAAAAAAAACGTCAAAATTATCAATACGGGTTGTATTTGATATTTTCATCAACGTACAACCTAACATTGGCCTAAAAAAACCTAAGGAAATTCGAATTTCGCGGGCTACCCTCTCTTTTTGGATGGGAAATCATCAAATGACTTTTCCTACTCTGGGCGGAGCGGGAGGGAGTGTCAGACTCTTACTGACTAAAACCCATCCATGTTCCTTCCTCGCCCTTTATGTTCCGGGGCCGCGGTATCTCTTTCAAACAGTCCCTCTACCCTGACGCTTTCACCTTATGGAATTATATTATCTCCTGCAAAATAACGCTGAATATAATTATGATGCATCAATACAGCGCATACGCATCTTGCACACTTAAAGACTGACAAAAATACTCTGGTATGCGCAGGTCTTTCATATTGCAGAAAAAGAACTATTGAAAACCAACAGAATACCTTATTAACGATTTTAGTTTTGGTTCACTGTCAATTTTATCAAGGACTCTTGATGATAATTCCAATTCACAATTCTTTATTTCAGACATGAGTCCATCGTGTTAGTAACAACAAAATAACTAAATAAAAAGTTACTTAATAGGGTCCACTATTCAGTCAAAGAAGTTTTAATAAATAAATAATACCTACTCTTGCCGTTGCATGCAGCTTTTACTTAATCATTCTTCATTTATTTTCCCTCCAGAGCCAAGTCTACCTGCACCAAATCCTCCGTCAGCTGTTACGTCGTAACTTAGGATACCACGCGTGGGAGATCGCGCGGTCTTGCTCCCAGTTGGCATACTTCCCACACTCCTTAGAACTGCTGCTCCATGAGGTGCTGGAAGAAGAGGCCACCAGTAAGGAGCCCATACCTGATGCACAGCTGCCGTCGATCATTGAGTTCGTCCATGAGTTTCCTGTTTATTTGCAGGTGAGTGAAAATTTAATGTTAAAGAAAAAATATACTGTACCCATGTTTCTCAGGATAATGCAAGATTTTTTTTAGAGATACCACCACATGGATTGAAATCGGTTTCGGCAATTAGATATTTCGATACTAATGGCGCAACAGCGTCAAAATATCAGGGAGCTTACAATATTAAAAATCACGGAAAATATATCGTTAGTGGCAGTGTAACATTAGTTATAAACCGTGGAAGCTTAAAACAGTGTTAATTTATTTTTGGGCACTCGTTTCATAAAAAGAGGTGGCATATAGACTTTGTTAATGGCCTTGACGATTTTTTTGGTGTTCCTATTAGTTAATAAAATAGCCGTATATCTTTTTGCGCGTTCTCGAAATCAGATCTAATGTCGCCATCTTTTTAATACATTTCACAAAACATATTCCAAGATGGTTACCAAAAGTGTTTGCAATTTTTTCTGCTTTCAGAGAAAGTAGAACAAAATGTCGAACATATTTCACACATTCACACCTACTAAACGTATGCAAATGTATAAAAGAGTTGCACGTTAAACAGACATATGAACAAATAGCCTATTATACATGCTGCTGGGCAAATGGGACGGATGGCATGTAAATCATTGCGGGTGTTGCCATGCCAAAAAAAGACATTGCACCTTGTAGCATGAAAATGAATATTATAAGATCTCGTGGGACTTTATGGGTTTATTTGTAGTCAATGAAAAGCCGATTTTTCAATGATAAGTTGTCTGGATAAAATATTGTGGTTTAAAATCGTCGACTACGCTTTTTAGGGGGAATATAAAGTATTTAAGGTTATGTTATATTAATCGGTATTTCTCAGGAATGGTGCATTATCTTTTCATGAGAGTTGTGCCACTGGGCAAGGGGGACCCCTCCTTCCCTCCACACCGCGTAAGTTGACTACCATCGCATGCATTTCACGAAAAATAATGCGTTTTGTTGTAAGCAGTATGTTCATTTGACAATAATTCGAGACTTTACAATATCGCTAGAGATATTACAATATAACGTATTTGACAATTTTACGGTGACATATATATAGTATATCAACTGTGTAGTGTGGCACTAGATGGGGATGTGTGTAACGTCCACCGTTTTTTTTTCGTCAGTTTGGAATTGGCACTGCCGTGCCCCCAGATAATAAATTGTTAATATGTGTAAGTTGTACTTGTAAACAAATAAATATATCATCTTTTTCAGACAGTGGTCCAGTGTGCAAGAAAGACAGAGATAGCGCTATGGGCGTATCTATTTTCCGCAGCAGGCAAACCAAAGGAATTGT
Organism: Xestia c-nigrum; assembly: GCA_916618015.1. Taxonomy (NCBI): domain Eukaryota; kingdom Metazoa; phylum Arthropoda; class Insecta; order Lepidoptera; family Noctuidae; genus Xestia; species Xestia c-nigrum. The sequence continues at coordinate 18,229,101 of OU745259.1, forward strand.
TCCAAGAATGTTTACAACGCAAGATGCTTGATACTGCCGCCTCATATCTCATTATATTACAGGTATTTGTGCACTGTTTTAAGGTACACTTCCGAAAGCGATTGCGACTGCAACCTGCAGAAACAAGTAATAAATCTTTATTCAGAATCAAAATAGAGAAAATATTAAACTTAAAAACCTGCCAAGTGCGAGTCGGTCTCGCTCATGAAGGGTTCCGTACCATCGCAGTAGGGGAGCCCCCCTTTATTTTTTTTATTATATTTGTTTTTTTAGCGGCAACAGAAACATTCTGTGAAAATTTCAACTGTCCAGCTATCACGGTTCGTGAGACATAACGTGGTGACACACGGATAGACGGACAGTGGAGTCTTAGTAATAAGGGCCTGTTGTCGCTTCAACAATAAATAAGTATAAAAAAGGAGGGGGGATCCCCCCTTTTTTATGCTACTATGATAGTACAGAACCCTTCACTTGGCGGATTTGACAAAAGACCATCGAGAAACTGGAAATTGTGACGCTGTGTTCAGATTTAAAACTGCCATAGCGTTTTCGCTTGCTGTCTGCCATCTCTTTCGAAAGTGTACCTGTAAACTTTTATTATTATGAAACGTAACAATTCTGAATTAATTATGTTTTCTTCTTGCAGCTGTTGAAGGTACTTTAAAACTATACTGTCCGCTTCTTTACGCGACTTCCTACTTTATAGACTCGACCAAATGTACTTAGTTGAGAGTAGCAATAATTCTTCTTAAGGGTGATACACAATTTTTCGGATCGGCATATTCGGTTACGCAGTATTTGTTGAACAACAACATCGATTGAAAGCAAGTACAGTCACAAGCAATGAAATGTGTTAGCATAACTCAAATGCGGTTTTATCCTACTGTAATAATTAACTTTTTTCATTTTCACGAATATAGTATTTTGGAAGACATACTATTACGAATTAGGTCTTATCTCAACGTAGAAACCGTTATTTCACGAGAAAATTGCTTTCAATTGTGAATTTTGCTACTCGTGGCTTTTTGGCTTCCATTCTTCTCTACTTATATGCTGAACCCTGCTGACCCGAATATGTTGTTTGTAGCTTCCTTTCCTAACAGTTTGGGTGTACCAACATTTGCCTACAAGTAGCTCTATGCTTTTGCCACATAAAGGGTGTAAAACACCTCTTCACGAAGCCGAAAGGCACTTGTTCTCCCCATCATTGCGATCAGTTTTTTGTTCTACACCATACCTGGGAACCTTCTAGTTACGCAGCTATGGGGGGTCAAAGTTACAACTTTTCGACAAGTATTTTTTAAATACTAGTTTTTTTTGTAAGATTTTAACTTTTAACACCTACACGACCCCCGTATTATTCAATCCGGGGCACAATGTTTTAAGTGCGTTACAAAAAAAAGTTGATTCCCAGCAATATATTTTTCACTTCTCATGCTCTAAAAGTACGCCATTATAGCCCTACGAAGCGGGATTAAAGTGACCGTTTATTCCCTAGGGAGTAAAAAGTAATTTAAAAATAGAAGGATCTTTTACTCTGAAACATGGTCACAAAAGAGACTCATCAAAGGCTTTATTTGAATTTCGAATTGGCTTGCAAATAAAAAGCGGTTTATTGAAAAAAAAAACAAATGAACTCTTCAACGCGGGAAAAATTTATGGTTGTTTGTGTGCATCGTTGATTTTGAAAAGTATGTGCAATGCCTCTGTTGCTAGCCGCTGCAGTAATGTAGGTAAATACTAATTATCTGTGGAGTGTGGATCATCTTCATTGCGAAAATGTTGAGAGTTTGTGTTGTGTTTTAAATTGTTAATCTGTGACTGACCTGATAGAAGAAAAAACTGACCGCTCAGTTCAGAATGTTTGTCGAGTGTAAATTTGTTCGGTTTTAAATGACTATTTTTCTCACACTCGAAGTGAAAAGTACAGTTTGCACCTCGAGACTAAACGCCAATCTAATATACCCTCGCTTTCATTGCCTCCCTCGCAAGCTCGGGAGTCAAACCACCTCGGGTATATAATGGCTTCGTTTAGTCCCTCGTTATAAAATATACTATTGCGTAAAGTTACTTAGTTTGATGTACAGAATGCTTGGTTAATGGCTTTGTGATGAGGTAGTTTACACCCTGTATAATAACGAACCGAAAGTGTGGCAAGGCAAAAGCGAAACTTGAATGTGCTACGCTCCGCATTCGCTTTGCTGTTTGGAGTCTGGAATGGAATGCCAGAAACATACACAACAGTATGCAAGTTCCCGTTATAGTTACTAGACAGCTCGATTTCAGTTTCAGTTCAAAGGAGATAGTTTTTTTTGGGCCCACCTGGTCGTTGCATTTATTGTTCATAATAACACCAAAAAAAGTAACCATTTTACTATGGTATTAAACGAAATATTACGTAGAAATGAAAACGGAATCTTAAAATCATAATAAATAAGCTATGTTATGATATCTTTTTGCGAGTCAAATCATTCCTGTTGTGTTCAATGTCATTTGACAGCAAATACTTACGTGAATAGGGGCGTTTTCTGTTTACTAAAAAAAGTACGGTACCTACCCGCTGGTAATCACATGTGCTATATAATTATTATAGAATCAGAAAGAATATAAAAATATAATATTATTAAACTGTGAGCATGTTTAATGCTATTTTTAAAGGTTTACACTAAAATCGCATAGATGGTTTAAATAATGAACGTGGCACGGAACGTTATAAACAAACTTTTTTAGTGATTGACAGACAACTTCATTATTTTGACATTTCGTTTTTCTGTTTATTTTGGTTTTCGTAAGTGTTTTTGCAGATTTTTCGCATTTACTCCGGTTAGACAATGCTTAACTTATTTAACCACTGGAATCTAGAGGTTTTAAGGAAGAAATCAATGTAAGTTTCATTATTAAATGCTACAATTTATGTGGGTGGCCTAATCCTCGAACAAAAAAAATTGTCTCCTTAGAGGTTTAAGTTAACGCGATTCAATCGATAATCGAAAATCACACTAGACTTTCTAATTAGTGATAGTGTAGCTGATATAATCACTAAAAACCCATTTATTGAAAAAAACGTAGCCGGGCCAGAATAACGAATCGATTGACACCTTACTCATCAAAATCATATGAATAGTTTAGGCGCTACGGTGGAACATACGTAAATACAACCATACACACATAGACTGCTAAAATAAAAACCCTTCCTTTTGGCTTCGAAAAGAACGCTAGCGACATCTATGACGCAAATGAAGAACTAAAATCAAACTTTGTGAGTTAAGAACATATAATATAAAAGAATCCGACAACAACTGGTCGAAAATTCAAATCAATAGTAGATTTTTACACGAGGGTCGAAAGGAATCAATTCCCATACGAGGTATTTATAGTCCGTGTAGGAATTGATGTCTTTCACCCGAGGTAAGCATACTACTTTTCATTTCGAATATAAGGAAAGTCAAAAATAACAGTTTAAATTTCTTATCTGCTCGCCACTTAATAAAGTCATTATAAGTTTTTTTTAATTTCTGGCTAAAGATTTTCGATAACTGAATTTGTGTCGTCTTAAACAGAATCTGGGGTCAGCATTTCAGAATTACTTGAACTCATTTTAATAAGATATTTGAAAAAATACCGAGATTTCCATACAGCTTACAGAGTTAGTATCCCGCCAAATTATACAGAGTGTCTCATTCAAATCGGTCAGTATGGGAAAGTCTGAAACTATAAAACATACGAAGATCTGTTCTGAGGAACTATGTCATCGATTTTAATAACAAGAAAAACTGCATTCATTCATTTAAAAAAAACATCTGTACTCCGTTCGGGAATCGAACCCAGCTATTTATTAATTTAATTTATTTTAGTAGGTGCTCGAAGAACTACTAAAATAAACTTAAGTATGTGGAAACAATGCATTTTATTCATTTCTGACATCATGTTTCATACAGACATTTACCGCTTAAGACCTACACAATCTATATCTAAATAGAAATAGTGTAGGTTTTTTTTTTCAAAATAACCGTTTTCGATATGCAGTTTTTCTTGTTATTAAAATCGATGACATAGTTCCTCAGAACAGATCTTCGTATGTCTTATAGTTTCAGACTTTCCCATACTGACCGATTTGAATGAGACACCCTGTATATTCTATTTAAAATTTAAACTATGGAACACACTGCGGCTCAGACGGGGGCGGACCCGCTCAGTTTTTTTAATTAACACTGGCTGTCTATACACTCACTTAGATTTTCTGCAGCCGATTCCCCAACAAGATGTAGTTTATTTTTTAAATTAATTCCCGCCCTAGGGAGGGAAGCAATTACTATGAGTCTTTCCCACCCATAGCATTTTCCACCTGCTATTCGGATCAAACAAAGGGCGATTGTGCACTACAAGGAATTTCACTGTCCGAACATCCGACTTTTTACGGTCCGAAGTGGCATGAAAAAAACGGATGATTGGCTTGTGCACTTGTCCGTCTTTACTCGGATGATACGCCTCAGTTTAGGGTAGCTCTGTCTTTAAAACTACACGCCACGCACGCGAAATTACTCTGAACGATGAGTTTCTTGGAACGTCGGCAGTTCCGTTCCGGAATGGGGAAAAGTAAAATGTCGGACGGTAAAATTACGTATAGTGCACAAACTAGTATATATATTATATGGCGTGCCATATCGGACCGTAAAAAATCGGACTGCCGGACAGTAAAATTCCTTGTAGTGCACAATCGCCCAAAGACTTCTTTCCGAGAATGAGAAATGAAAAAATATTTTTATTTCACTTTTTAAAAGTCCCATCAGGCCTGATGGCACTTTTAAAACTTTTTTCACTTCTCATGCTCTAAAAGTACGCCATTATAGCCCTACGAAGCGGGATTAAAGTGACCGTTTATTCCCTAGGGAGTAAAAAGTGATTTAAAAATAGAACGATCTTTTACTCTGAAACATGGTCACAAAAGAGACTCATCAAAGGCTTTATTTAAATTTCGAATTGTCTTGCAAATAGAAAGCGGTTTATTGAAAAAAAAAACAAATGAACTCTTTAACGCGAGTTAAAATTATGGTTGTTTGTGTGCATCGTTGATTTTGAAAAGTATGTGCAATGCCTCTGTTGCTAGCTGCTGCAGTAATGTAGGTAAATACTAAATTATCTGTGGAGTGTGGATCATCATCATAGCGAAAATGTTGAGAGTTTGTGTTGTGTTTTAAATTGTTATTCTGTGACTGACTCAGAAGAAAAAACTGACCCGTCAGTTCAGAATATTTGTCGAGTGTAAATTTGTTCGGTTTTAAATGACTATTTTTCTCGCACTCGAGACTAAACGCCAATCTAATATACCCTCGCATTCATTGCCCCCCTCGCAAGCTCGGGAGTCAAACCACCTCGGGTATATAATGGCTTCGTTTAGTCCCTCGTTACAAAATATACTATAAAAATGTGCACGGTTTGGGTTGGTCACTTCCTATAGAGAATAACTGCCAAGAAACTCCATGGTTACTCTTTTCAATGGACTATTGTGGAACTTTACACTCTGTTTCTCATTACCCCTAAAATATCAAGTATATGTCGTTGTGGGCAAGTCCCACAACGACATATACTTTTATTTTTACTGCATACTTTAGGGTAACTGCATACTTTTATGAAAATGTGTTGAGGTGATGCCTTCTTGATGCAAAACACTGCTTTCACAAATATAAACCGTTCGCCTCGCTTTCGGTTCGCCATGCCTTTGCTATGTGGCAAAAGCTTTAGATATATACACACATCAAAAGTGTCTAGGGATCAAGCATTTTTATGCGGATTTCTTGAGATTGAGATGTGGCTTTGTAATAAATTTATGATTTTATAAATTTATATGGATCCTTTTTGGTGCATTTCATAATTTGAATCAGGAACTGTGAATCAAATTCGAGTAAAAGATGAAAATCAGCTGTCAATATTTTCCCTATAAAAACATACAACGCATTGAAGACATTATTAGTGCTACTGTTTCCCTACTACTGATTAAAACCAACATTATTATGGAGCGGCGACGTCATTTAAGCAGGGAAGAAATGCTCAGAGCCGTGGGAATGATAGAAGCTGGTTCCCGGCAACGTACTGTGGCTTTAGCTCTGAATACAAGTCAGAGTGTTATCAGTCGACTTTGGACACGTTACCGAAGCACTGGTACCGTGGCTGAGCGCCATGGAGGACGGTATCGCTGCACCACACGGAGACAAGACCGATACATTCAAATCTTAACTCGAAGAGCTCCAACAATAACCGCCATGATGTTAGCCGTGAGGCTTCATCACTTTTCAGGGAACTTAATTAGCGACCAAACAGTCAGAAACCGCTTGCATGAAGTGAACCTTCATTCCCGAAGACCGCTACGGGTACCACCTATAGTAATGCACAATCGTAGGATTCGATATCAATGGGCTCTTGAACACAGAAATTGGGCAGAAGAACAATGGCGTTTCGTGTGCTTTTCTGATGAGTCTCGTTTTGGTATGAGACCGGATACAAGACGTATACGACACTGGAGAACCCCTGGACGCCAACAGCAATTAAAATCCTGCCAGGAAGTCCATCCTTATAGTGGTGGAACCATCATGGTATGGGCGGGTATTTGGATCGGCGGAAGAACTGAGTTGATTTGGATCAGAGGCAACCTCAACGCTCAAATTTATGCTGAGACGATTGTATCAGACGTCATCGTTCCTCTACAAGTGCAAATCGGTCCCTTATTTCAGTTAATGCATGATAATGCACGACCGCACACCGCAAGAGTTGTAAGACAGACTCTCGCCGCAGCTAACATCAATGTCCTGCCCTGGCCTGCTCAGTCGCCAGACTTGAATCCGATTGAGCATGCATGGGATATGCTACAGAGAAGAGCTCTGCCGAATATGGAGGGTATCCAGTCGCAAGAAGACCTTTTTTTGTTGTTGCAACGAACATGGGCGGCCATTCCACAGCGTGATTTGGATGAACTCATTTTGAGTATGCCAAACCGATGTTCTTGTGTTGTTAGTGTTCGCGGTAGAAACACGGATTATTAATTGTTTAAGTTACCCAATAAAATTTTAAAGAAAACTGTTATTTCAGTCTTTTTTTCGAACTTTTGTGTTAGTGGTTCAAATGTCAAAAATCCCTTTATTAGGAAAATGGCAAATTTCTTTATTAATGCAAAGGTGACTTGGTTTATCGTTACTGTGACAAACGAAAACACTTTATTTGATGAATCCTTAAAGAAAATTTTAATTAATATCAATCAGGAGAAAAGTTATTGCAAAAATATATGTTGATCCCTAGACACTTTTGATGTGTGTATATTATTCTTCATGAAATGGCATTTAATATCTGTTCCTGTTTACCTGTTAGTTCTTTTCATTACTTCAATAAATGTTATTTTATGTCATTATTTTTATTTTAAACCACCAGTACTAACTGAGTTGTGGAGGTCAGATAGGCAGTCACACCATGTAAAATACTGTTATTCAGATGTATTCCGTAATCCGGTTAGACTAAAAGCCGACTCTAATATAGTTGGGAAAAGGCTAGGCAGATGATTATGATGTCATTGATTCAATATTGGGGTTTTCCTTTAGGAATTTAGTATTAGTCTGCCTAACTCAAGTCCCTAACCTTTTCCCTCCCTTTCCTCCCTTCCTTCTTTCTTCTCTTTTCCCTTCTGCCTAACCCTTTGTTGAAACAGGATAAGTTGCGTTACTTCAAGCCTTTTTCTATACCTATCAAGCTGTAACTATATCAGTTACAGTAACATAAGTGACTGCTTAACGACTTAAAAAATATTGACGTAAAATAATATTAATTGAAACTGAATATCGTTTGGCTGAATATTGTGTGTTAAAGTAAAATGTTTGTTGGTAGAACTTGGAAAGTTCAGCGGTTAGCAGACAGCTAGCGACGCAACTCCTCGATACAGCCCTGCAGCAGGAGAGGTGGGATCTCGCCAGGGATCTTGTCAGATTCTTGAGAGCTATAGGTAAACTTTAACAAGTAAAATATTCCCTAAACGATTACGGTTTAAAAGTTTGCTTTGTTTGGCAACTACTAGATGAGGCCTTTTCCAAAAGACACACTTAGTTGAAAGACAACCTATAGCCAAAAGATCCAAACGATACAGCCATAAAGATTAAATCTTTCACCCAGTTTAACGGGCTAAATAAATAATACAATTACGGTTTAATAGTTTGTCTTTTCTTTTGTCTTGGCAGTAGTGGGCTAAAAAATAGGAATAATGGAATCCATTCTACGCAATGTAAAATACAGCATATCATTCATTTGTGCTTGTTAATTATGATTCATCATCATCATCATCAGCCTATAATGTTCCCACTACTGGGACACGGCCTCCTCTCAATGAGAGGGAATGGGCTATAATCTACCACGCGGGCCCAGTGCGGATTGGTAGATGTCACATGTCTTCGATTTTTTGGTTCTAGGACATGCCGGTTTCTTCACGATGTTTTCCTTCACCGTTTTGAGAGCAGCGGTGATGAAATAAATTACACAAAGTAATGCGCCTGTCGGGGCCGCCGCTGCTCTGATGAATTATGATTTTGTGGCTGAAACTAAACACCGGATGAAAATTATGCGTTTTACTACCGGCATTAGCTTGTCAAGGGGCCAACAATACGCGCATAGCCAATAAGGCAAGTAGGCTGTTCAGAAAACTTAACGAAGGTTATAAGTGCAAGCCAAGCTTGTTCGCTTGCATTTATTAAACTTAACGGGGTGAGATGTCGATCGAGTTGTATCGCGAACTTTACTCCTTTTGGACTGCATTTTCTGCCCGAAAACGTGCAGCCTAGGTGACCTCGCTGCTGCCATCGACGACACCAAGGAAGTGGTAAAATTAGGTACATTATAAGCAATGAATGAATGACGTGACAGCGACAGTATTAAGAATTTGCGCAGATTTTTCATTACTGGAAGGTTTTATCTTGCACAGTTAATATTTTTTACTGTTATTACTACTTTGTTGTCTCCTCTAAAGATCCGAACGACGTCGACTCGCCGAGGAACTCGGTAAACGTCCAGGCGAAGTACGGACAAGTGGTACAGTCGCAGACAGTCAGTCCCAACGCTGAGGATTTGTCTGTCATACTGGGCAGCATGCAGGTAACCAGCCGGGTAATAATAATGCATGATTTTACTTTTTTAGTTTGTAGTTTGATTTTGGTTGCTTTATAGTCTGTAGCTAAAATATTTATTTTTTGTTACTTCAAATTCATTTATTGGTGTGATTTTTTATACATTTTACATGAGATTTTAATAATAATAATCAGTTCCTCAAACATCTACCTTTCACATAATGGGTCATATTAATTACAATAACACTCATAACACTCTTATTTTTTCATGGCTTAAATTTTGAGCCTTTCAGAAGAAAATGCAATATCTATTTTGTCTTTTAAAATATATAACAAGGGAAAGGTTGGCCCATGGATGGGTGACCACTCATTACATATCGAGTTTATGCCGTGCCGTGAAACCACGTTAAGCCGTTAGTTCTGGCTGTCATTTGTACATCTTTGACAGTCGTTACAGGTGTCACAAAACGTCATACAAGCAAACTAACCTAGGTGTATCGTATTATCTAGTACTAACTAGGTTGTGGAGGTCAGATAGGCATTCGCTCCACGTTAAACGCTGCATCCGTTTAGATTGTAAGCTGACCCCAACGTAGTTGTGAAAAGGCTAGGCAAATATAGGCAATAGGATGATTTTATCGTCACGCCTATTTACCCCCACGTTTTAACTACCACCACGTATGACTAAACAATTCCAGTGCCACCTGCACCACAGACCTATCCATTTAAAATGTCGGTTTAATTCTGTCAAAAACATATTTTAAAGTTGACAGAGACTGAGTGATATTTTAAGTGCGTATAGCGCTACACGCATTCAGTATGTCGGTGCTTTAAGCGAGCTTGAATAGTCGTTCTGTTGACGAACTTAATGTAGTATTAAATTGGTTCCCCAGTTGGCAGGAGGTCGCGGGCGCAGCTTCAGTACGACAGTATCCCCGCGCGAGCCCTCCCCGCCGGCGCACGCGCCCCCGCCCCCCGCCCCGCCGCCGCACGCGCCCCCCGCCCGAGCTACCGCTGCCGTTAAGAGGAAGAAGTCGGTACCTGCCAGGGCTGATAGGTATGTAAAAACTAGTGTATTTATGGGCGAGTTGACAATCAAATTGTTCGTATATTCAAATCAGAACAAGCAGCCCCTGCTTCACACTAGCGCTATCAGCTAGTGTGGAGAACTAAGTTAAACTAATTTATTTTACTGATATGGTCATGATGTGCATCAAAACTTCGAGTTTCCTATGTTATACAATATTAATGTATTGTACACTAAATAAATTCTCCCAATGATTGGTAAAACCTCATTAGCATCCATTGTAGTTAAAAAGATTGAGAACATAACACACAATTACTTAATTCCTTTACATTTTACTATTTCAATATAATATAAATTACTTTGATAGTGAATCTTTGACTCTCAAATTTTTCTACTGATTTTTTTTCCGACAGTGTCACGCACACACATACACACTCACTTTTTCTGTTACGATAGTTCAGATCTCGTCCGACGAAACTCCGAATTACCGAAATTACGAGAGGAGCGATCCGGCTCGAAGGACCAAAATACTTCGGGGTACGTAGCGAGGTGGCGGTATTGGGAAACAAATGTTTATGTAAAGGGAGAAAGGGTATAAGCCATCCTTGTCCCACACTACGGACAATGTATGGTGGTGGTGTAAAGTTGACGTGTTGATGTCGTGACGTAACTACGTATTAATAAATAAATGAGGGAAAAGGTGCTGAGAAAAAAATCAGAATAGAATAAATACCTATTTATTCAAATAAATAAATCTCAACATGAAATTATACCTTCGAAATAAAAATACATGTTGACATCTTTCATAGCTCTGTTTAAAAACTAACGCCATTTTTTTTTTTAAATAACGTTTACCTATTTTGAACATACGTCTTTCTCATACTTCATCTGTCTCTCTTACACCTTAGCATTCAGCTCTCTCACTCATGCATTCTTCTACATTCCATTCTAACAAAAAAACTTTATTTCCAATTTACATGAAGATGATAGTGTAATATTTGAGAATTTTGTTTTTTAAATTGAATCTTTTGGCACCCGCACTAAGATTAAATTCGTGTTAAGGGTGCCAGTCATCGTATGATCAGTGATGTCTTTTCCGAAAGGATTGTTCTTTTGCTTTCAGAATCTAATAAAAAAAAAAAACATTTTGAAAAACTTGGGCTCAGTAGGTGACCATGTTAATCATTGACATTAATGTTCTGTCCTTCCTTTTCATGTCTTATACAGTACAGGGGTAGGGAACTAGGGACTAGAGTCATCGCCTAGAAAATAACATACCCTATTATTGTCTGAGCATGCTCTTACCTTCGATCACAACTTACAGAAAGCGATTGTTGAGGTCTGCAGTCGAATCTCATTGCAAAATAATTCCTTCTCCCAGGGACTCCTACAGCGGTACAGCCGAAGAATTCTTCATAGATATGATGATCCAACGCCATGCTCGCCTCCTCCTTTCCACGGCCCGTTTACACTCGCTAGGCAAGATGGCGGCCGCCTTAGATCTGCATTTAGTCGCGTGGCTAGCAGGAGAGAGGGAACGAGCAGCTAGAGTCGACAGCGCAGTGTTATGTGTGAAGAGGCTGCATGAAGACTTCGCCTGGCCGTATCCTGTCGTGAATGATGCGGAGCAGTACCTGCAGAGGAAAGGCAGCACAGTTACCAGTAAGTAAAGTTTAGTTTAGCATGTATACTGATCTAGGGACCAAGGTTGTAAAGATATTGCACGAGGACTTCGCCTGGCCGTATCCTGTGCCATTAAAATACTGGATGGAAACAGACTTCGCGAATCCATCAATCAAACATTCTGTACATCAAACTAAGTTACTTTACGCAAAAAATATTGCTGGGAGACAATATATTTTTTGGAATGATAATCACGTTTTACGGTGGGATTCAATGTAACAAAACTCATAACATTGTGTTGAGAAATAGATTGGATAGTACGAGGTTCGTGGAGGTGTTAAAGTAAACATCTTAGATTACATGTATTTTTAAAAAAGCTTACGTAAAAGTTGGAATTTTGACATGCGTTTCACAATTTTACGGTTTCACTTCGACAGATTATAATCTACCGAAAAATAATGCTTTATATTGTAAACAGAGCAGTATGCTCAGTTGACAATGTTTCGACAGTTTACAAGTTTTTAGTTTTGTTTTCGCTAATTAGATTACAATCTAACGGTTTTAACAATTTTACGGATATATTTTAGGTTCGTACACACCTTCAGCGGAGTCAGACAGTCTATGCGGTGACAGCGGGTACATGAGCTTACCGTTACGTGCTGCACTGCCTTTGATGACTGGCGCAGTGCCCGTGTCGCCTGGTCCTGTTAGGTAAGCATACTCAATCCATGCTGAATCTATTCCATACTTGTAACAGTAGCGATAGGCTTGACAACAGAAAAAATCTAATTTGACCGTCAGTTAGATTATCAAAAAATATTTGACACGTATTTTTTCTTTTGTTACGTAAATCAAAATTGACGAAGATACGACGCTTTCAAAACTCTAAATATGTCACGCCGTGGTTTAATTTTTAGTGCATTCGGACGTCACGAGCCACACTCCCGAGTTTTGATGCGATTTATATTTGTCAAAATTCATTGATTTACAAAAACAAAAAATACTTGTCCATTATTTTCCAATACTAGGTGACGGACTAAATAGATTTGTAATTTTTTTTATATTGTCTTCATGCCTAGTTGTTCTGCAAACTAGGCGTTTTATTTGAGTAAACTTTCTTAATAACGCCACCGGCTGTGGAAGAACAATCCTGTGGTCTGGTGAATTGTAATGCATAACATTCTGATCTTTTTTTTATAATTAGGCCACTGGCGATGGTTGTCGATTTCTTATCACAGAGCCTTCTTTTTAGCGCCATCAATAAGTCGAGAATTTTCTATGCTCGGAAAAAAAAAATTCAATTAAACATTTTTTGTCTTAATATGTCAAATAGGAGGAGATGCGAATCGGAAGAACACCTGGGGGCTAACATGACTACTAAAGTAGGATTGTTTTAATATCAATACAGTATGAAAAAGAGACGGAGCTATATAGGACGTCTAGCGCCATCTCTTTCTCACTCTGGAATAAGATTAAAACAATCTTGCTATAAGACGTCATGGTAAGCTACCTGGACCCTTTTAAAACCCTTAAAATGATATTCCCCAGTTCTGCGGGTGAAGGCAGTGTAGCTGAGGGTGGCGGGGTGGCGTGGGGGGGAGACGCGATGGGGGCGGGGGAGGAGCGACGCTACGCCGCGCTCATGGAGAGGCTGCACCACCACCAGGCCGAGCGAGGCTCGCACACCTCGCATGTGCAGCTGAGGTATGTGCCATCCGCTTTAACCATAAAGTTCGGTACGGGCCCCATTCGGGGCCGGGCACTGAAACCTACGCTGGCTCGATACTGGCCCCGAATGGGGCCGGCGGTTAAGTCATACGACATCCTTATTTTTTATGTAAATATTTAATGTTCTGATTATGAAAGACTATGGGTGTGCGTTAATTAAGAGAGTTGGAGAAATATATCATATGTTAGAGCCATTCAAAGTTCTGTATTTAGCGCGCAACATTCTTAATTTACCCTAATAAAATCCAAATGCGTAAATACGTTCATCGCCATTTTGACGGCAGTGCTAGCCGACGCTAAAAATCATAAAAATTGGGGTTTTCGGGCATCCAAGCTCCATTATGTTGAGAAATAATAACTCGTCATATAATTATGTGACGAATTCATCCATAGTTCAATTTTAATAAGCAGTGGTAATGATATATTTTTAAATACAAAGTCTAAAGTTTCGCGCCAATCTTATTTGTTTACATTTTATTTTTCACATTTTAACACACAGACACGTTTAGATTCGACAACAGATATGACAAATATCAATTTAAATATTATAAACAACATGTGAATACCCAGATCTTAGCGTAATTTACTAATATATGACCAATAACACGTAATATTCATTACCACTACGTAATTTTGTATTCGAAAATGGACATCCATTTTTTTTTCTTTTTTTTTTTAATATTTGTGATGTGTGAAAGCGATTATTCAAATCGATTCTTTTTTTTTTAAATTCGATTAACTCGAGTTATTTATTTACGGAATTAAGCAAATCGATAGATGAAAAGTAAAACAATTTTGTTTATATATATTATAACATTGTTAAAAAGCTTTAGTTAGGAAATCTTAATAGTTTTTCGTACATTGTACCAACCCAACAATAAACAGCACAGATTGACCAAAGGCTAAATTCGCGCCGATTTTTTTTCCTTACCAAAACTTAAATTAAGAATGCACTCGCTGTTCAAAATTACAATGTAGGTAACTTCAATGTAGGTTACTTCAATGTAGGTAATTTATTGTGATTTTCTTTTCGTTGGTTGTCAGTGCGCCAGGGATGGAAGGTTATAATATACTCTATGCCAGGGATCTTGGTACTGATTTTTTAGGTGTGGTGAAAATTGGTTTGGTTCCTACCATGATAATTGTATTTAGTAAACAAAATGGGGAATAGTATGATTATTTTACTGTGTTCGGTTGGATTAGTTATTGGGATACACCATTTTATTTTCAAATACTTGTTTTAACACCCTTTTCTATCGCATTGGTGGGCAAAGGCCTTCCCATGACTTTTTAATTTTATTTATTTCTCGCCTTTTACGAACAATAATTTTAATCGTCAATTTTCATTTAATTTTGAAAGAGAGGCCGAGGGGAGGAGCTCGTTGTTAAATAACAACGGCCGCTCGGGTAGATGTTTAGGTTAAGCCTTGCTTGCCTAGGTTGGTCTGTGGATGGGTGACCCATTACATACCGAGTTTCCTCCGTGCCTCTGAAAGCACGTTAAGCAGTTGGTCCCGGCTGTCATTTGTAGTTCTTTAAAAGTCGTTACAGGTAGTCAGCGACCCAATATGTTAGACAACCAGTCTCATACCAAGGGGTATCGTATCATCACCCAGTACCAACTGGGTTGTGGAGGTCAGATAGGCAGTCGCTCCATGTAAATGCTGGTTTTCAGTTAGACTGGAAGTCGACCCCATAAAAGATGGGAAAAGCTTGGTTTTAGAATCCGTAATATTTATTTATCATTCAATTTTTCCGATCCTTGGCGCATCATATCCAACCTTCAGACATAAGAAAACCAAATTCACAATAAATGATTAAAGTAAATAAAAATACTTTATAAATGTGAATGTATGTGTATAGTCACAATTACATACCTACCTAATTTAAATTTAGAATTTAAAAATTTGACGCGAATTTAGCACTAGGTTGTCCGTTCGTACGGTTGAAAATATTTATAATTCAGTTTCAAATTTTGTCTTTGCTTAAAATGTGACACCTCATATTTTACCACACGGTGCTAGTTCGGCAACGGCGTTTCTCCAAATTCTCCAATCCATAAGTTTTTAAAGGAAATATTACTGACGGAGTGTTATTAATTTGAACGAACGGATGAACCGATTTTGATTTTGATTTTTTTAGTTAGATAGGTGAATTAGTCGGCAGTGTTCTTAGCTATTTCAAATCCAAGATGGCTGGCGAATTCCTTTTTTTTCACAACTTCCTCAATAAGGGTATCAAATGAAAAAAATACTTTGAAATTATGACCCATGTGTCGACTGACGGGGTTTTTAAATTTCAAATTTAATGTAACTTTTGTCTATATTCGAAGCACTAGCACACATCAAACAAATAGTAGCAGAATGTGTCTCCGAGCCTTTTTATTACCTCTTAGTCTTAGTTTAAGTAGGCGTTAAAACTAAGAATTAAAAATAGTCTTTCCAAAAAATCTTTAAAATAATTCCAGGTACTACCTACAACTAATGACAGAAGCAAGCTGCGTAGAATGGGCAGTAATTGTAGCAGTAGTGCTACGCGACGCTCTCGCGGTGCTACGGACTACGAACGCGGCGAGAGGTAATGACGTCAGTCTGGACGCCGTGCGGCGCCTGCGCAGGACGCTGCAGGATATATGCGCGTGGACTGACGCCGAGTGGTACGTACTGTGTTCTTTAGAGGTATTCTCGAGCTCTTACGGAATAGTGACTTCTGGTTTTAAGTGGATACCACACTCGTTATTGGGTCATGACAGTGTTTGTCTAAACTGGTATTTTTAAGTATAGTCGTGTGTTTGAAAAATACTGCTCAACAAAGCTCTCTTTCATAAACTCTCATATTGCATTTTCAATTTCAGTCTCGGCTACAAACCCTTCATGATGGCGATCAGCAACCAGATCCCGTTCTTGACGTCCCTCATAAACAATCGAGAGCGTCGCCTCTCCATGTCCAAATCCCGGGTCAGAACTGTCAGCAGTAGTTCCCTCGGGCAGGAGACGAAGGTAAAGCCACAGACACAAGAAGCCAAGCTTCCACCCCCGCAGAAGGCCGAAGTGTCTAAGCAAGCGGGGAGGAAGGAGTCTGGGGGGGCGGAGTCTGCACCCCCCGTAAAGATATCTCCGCCCCGCCCACCTGCGCCCGCGCGGGATGATGTTTCCACCGGCTGTGTGGTTATGTAAACTTTTCTTAGGCAGCCTTTTTGTTTGAAGATGGAGTTGGCTTACCGTATTCTTCTTCGTTGGTATATCAGTTGAAAAGGTGAAATGTCTTTTAACGTGTCAAGCGATTTTGTACCTTAATCTCACACTGCATTAGGATTAAGGTAGGGCCCTTTTAGATTCTGTAACGTCACTCTGGGTTATCAGTAGGGTAGATGAATAGTCCGTTTATAGCTTTTTTAAATAAGATTTTGCTCTTTGTTTTCAATATCACTGATTCTCGTTTCAATAAAGTTGCTGCTTGAGGTAAATACTATACCACAAGTGACTCCTTCGCTTTTTCGCGACTGCTAAGCATGAGGCAATTTTTCAGTAGGCAGCCAAGGAGTTGGGATTTGTGCCCGTTTGATGGCAATAGGCTCACCCCCTATTACCTAAGACTTAAACGTGACTAGCAAAATGTGGGTGTTCTGTTAGGTTCACCACTACCTAACCCTATGGGAATTATAGGTGTTATGTTACTTTATGTTCAACAACGAGTATAAAATCTATGAAAGGATTTTAGTATAAGTCTATAGGTATTCTAGAACGGCAATGAAAGCGCAAGATTTTATACGGTGTGTTTAAAAAAAAATGATGCTGGCAACTCTTCTCGAAAGTAGGTAACTTCTTATCATGACGTAGGAGTTCCGTTAAACCTGGATTTTCATCTACTTATGGTAGAATCAGCGTAGACATCAGTCGAGAGTTTAAGTAGACGTTAAAAACTAAGAATTAAAAATATTAATTAATTTTAATACATTTTCGTACTTTCGTACTCTAGAAACTTTCTTGTAAATTAAATATATTTCACCTTCGTCTCGGTGTGTTTTCAAATTAATGTTCTATCTCGTTTTGTAAATAATTAGGTAAAATTAAATGAATCTTTATAGTAAGTGACTTTTTCAACCTTATGAAAATATGATGAATATTATGATCATTTTGGTGCTGATTAATGTATACATCTCAATATTTATTTGTGTAAATGAATTCATTATTTACTTCTAGTCTATTTGTAAAGTTCAATAATTTATTTCTATTTCTATCAATCACTTGTTGAGGCCGGGGTCTAGAGGTGAGGATAATGTATTTAATTACAAGATGATACCTCGTTCGTTTTTGGACGGGGTCATATTTTTATACCATTACTTTGATTAAACAACGCCAGCTTTCCGTAACCATAATGTGGATGCACCAGTGTTGCCAGTGAAATGCAAATTTTCTTAAGTTTTTTGCAATTTACAGGTCAGTGTCAGTTTGTATGTTGATGAAAAATTATTCGCGCTGTAACACGTATGTAGTTACAGAATTAAAATCATTAATACATTCCTCTAAGTTTATTTGACACCATTTAATGACATTTTCATGAACTAGTTATTGAATGGGGTTAAATGATCTTACCGGGTTGTATTGATGATTTTAGTGATTACAATGCAGTAAAGCCATATTTGTTACGGTTGTGCATCATATTTTAATCAAGATACAACCTGGCACTGACTTGCAATTTGTAAAAAAAGTAAGAAGTTTTGAATTTCACGACTATCCTGGAGCATCCATCTTAACAAAAAAAAATGTATTGTTTGCAGTTCGCACATCCAATTTTCTCTAGGCCATGGACTCTAAATTAGTCTAATTTCACTTTTATCTATTAAAATATTAATTATTGTACTTATAAATAAATAAGTATTAGCAATTTAGTAGTTAATATTAAATTATCTCATATTTTATTTGAAAATTAAAGCAGATAGTGTGTTATTAGATATTATGTCTATGGGTTGGATTTCGTGGGCGATATTAGTTTGAATTTATTGTTTAATAATATATTGTATAAGTAGCGAGTTGAATGTAGAAAATATTAGGTAGAATTATTTAAGATACCTACGGTTCCAAAGGCGAGAAAATTTTCAAAGTAAAATGTCTTCATTTAAACATACCATGAATTCTTATTCGGAACGTTTACGTCCCATATCGTCATTTAGTTTCTTAATAATTATTGGAAGTCCCAATCAGTCTAAAATATCGCCATACCAGTTAAAGTAACCATAAACACCACATCATGGAAGTTTTCTTGTCTATGGACGCCTTAAAATCTTCGTATGGCACTCTCTAGATCGCTCCACTGCCAAATAAACAGAATGTGTTTGTTAAAAGTTATACAGGCTAGTAGCTAAATAAGATTTGATGTTTCCTATTAACAATATTTCAGGTAGTGAACTTAAAATTACATTGTTAAAATTTTGAATACAAAGATTAGATTTTTAGTGGGGCAGCCTTATCCGATCTAATTGAGATTTGGGCTTTGAGTTCAGTCAATGCTAACTGTGGGTCATGTTTTTTTATTGTAAATGGCATCTCACAAGTCAATCCAAGACATCTGCCCGTGCGGCCTAACCGGCCTGTGGAAATTGTATTTAAAAAAAAATCCGCTGGCGTTGGCTCTGACTCTGGACAGGTGTCAAAACAATCATAGGGCACTTTAATTTAAATTAAGGATATAAACAATTAAATGCTATGCCTAGAAGAACAATTTCACAGAAATATAGTATTCATTTTGAGCCTTGTCGATAGTACCGCCATCTATCTCACCCTCGATGACTCGATGCCTCAATCTTACATTAGATCGAACATTTTATTACTAACAGTACAAGTAGACGTAGAATAAAGACATTTTAACAATATTTATTACTATTGAATTTAATCTAAATTATGATTCACATTTAAATCGTCCATGCGAACAGCAATAACATATTGGTTTAGTGTTGTGACGTAATTTGCTCATTTTAGTGATGCGACTAATTTATTTTTGTGTTGCTCAACTTATAATCTCAGTTTTAATTTTTGCTCACAACAGTATACTATGCCTTTGTAAAAACTGTTTATACTAAGTTCTTTTCACACTATGATCCTGCTGTGATAAAATGTTTTATTTGAAATAAACAACAGCCTTCGCACTTTATCGATACAGCTATGGTACATTTCCAATTAAAGTTCTAAATATATATTTTTTAAATTATTCAGTATTGTTCCGATATATATCGAAACAATAATGAATAATCCATCAAAATCTGATTAAAAATATGATCACTTTAGTACGAAGTTTAGCTAAGCATGTTCATGCTGGATATAATAATAGTGCCTAGAGCGAGTTCCAACAATAAAACTGCAATCAAGAACAGCATAAACTAACTCAGCACATCAATACTGAGTCTAAAACCTATCATTACTCCATAGCAATGATGACGGTTCTTGAACGGTCTCATCGCGTTTTATTTCCAATACGAAAAACAAAATGGCGCTACAAACAGTAGTCGCTCAGCTTTAAATCGTTTCCCGCCATCTCGGTGCCAATTTTTCATAATAGTATTCCCCAAAATAAATTATAATATGCCGATTAGTACAAACTATTTGATTTTGTTGTGACCATAATAAAAATTTACAAATTTTTATTTTATAAGTATAACATCTTCATAGTCATCCTTAATTTTAAGTTTTATTTTTTCTTTAAATGATATTATTTAGTTAGATAATGTATGTAGATGGAAAGACATTGCTAACGCTCACTTTTTATAAATCACCTTTACTGTGGAATATCATAATCTAAATTGTGTTTGGTGTTGGATTTACTCCGGTCCCGACTGTAGAAACCGAAATGTTTTGGAGCAATCTCCTTGAGTTTAGTCACGATTCATACGTTTTCTACTCAGTTTTATATGGCATGTTAGTGTAAATCTAGCACCGACCAAAAAATGCGTTCGCAGTGTGTTTCACTTTGGTAAATTATGTTAGGAAAATGTGAAAATTGGAAGTTAAATTTAGTAATATCGACTTAATGCGAAATTAAAATAGATAATTCCAAAATTGTGTTTGTGGAATAAAATAGCAATAATATTTCGTCATTCCTTTTACATTAAGATTAGTATGATAATTAGGTCAATTATTAAATGAGTGTAAGCGAATTTACTGGGGAATCATCGTTATTTTTTCATGTCATCTGATATTCATACCGGTGCTAACATAGTTTAGAGAGCCGCGAGAGGCCAACTATCTGTTGGTTCAATATTAATATGCAAAACATTATTTTTCTCTACGTATTTATGTGTGTTGGGTCTGAACGTAACAAAGATTTTGAAAGGAGAGACAGCTATTATCTCTAAGCTTTATGGTTGCCAGCCATAAATTTATGGTCACCTTTGTTGATTTTTTAAGTGGTACAATACAAGTCGAAGTCCAAGAGTCTAATTAAAAGTGTATGTATGATAGACTCCATTGGTTTTAGGCGATAGAAAAGAACAAGGCAATCTTTCTTATCTGTTTCTAAACTGTCAAGATTTTATGCTAACCTAGGCTTCGGTTGTTTGCTGTGGACGTATTATGAGCCTTTATTACTTTTCTTTGTTGCGTTCAAACTACGTTTATTTCCCTATTTTTAGTGTTGTTATATCTTGTCAATATCAAATATTAATTTTCAATTATGATAGCAAATTATTTTAATATGCAATTAATATGTTTGGAATTTCATTTTTTTTTAATTTACCTATCAATAATATCTAATGTGTTTTCACACGGAATAGCGCTGACATAAGTCTGGCGTTGTTAATATTCCATTTTGTTATATTCTAATAATCCGGTTTATCATCCCTCACTTTGATTTGTATGTTCGTCGTTGTAATTTTGATAACAGAATTTGTAATTATTGTCAATTTGGTGTTTAAAAAATAAAAAGTAAATAACACTTTCTAATTTTTGTTTCATTTTTTCCCCACAAAACGAAGCAACTTTTAGCAGCCAGACCACACCGACTTACCAGAGGCTGTACAGTTTATGAAAATCTAAGTTTGCCGTTTGAGATAGGAGATACCCACTGTTAGATGAACTGTAGATCGATCGGATGCAAAACTCTAGGTCCAGGACATGTTGCAGCGCAATTTGGCCCATGGCCAGCAGTAGCCTAAGCTAGACCATTTTTGACCAGCCATTCTTTGGGCAGAAAACGAATCTCGAACCGAAATAGCGCAATTTATGAAATACGATGATATTCTGCATATTTCTATCAAGGCCGAGTACAGTTCAAGGTAAATAGGGTATTGACTCTTTCCGCTACTGTGGGTACATAACAAAAACGGTTAGGTAATAGCCATTCAAGACTAGACTAAAGTTACGCATTGATGTATTGTGCAGCATGTTGAATCATCAGTGATTCTCTTTTTTCTGGAGTTTCTTTTTTGCGTTTACTTCATTATGCTTCTTAATTTTTAGTCTATTTTCTGTTCCTGCCAGTAGTAAAAATTGAATCCAAAGCTGGGAGTCCCAATTTGTTCTAATAAATTTACATTCGTTACATACTGAACGTCATGTTAACGTAACATGAACGTTAATACAGGAAATTCATCCTTAGCAATACTATTAAATTGAGAATATATATTCAAAGATCAAAAAGCATTGTTTAAAAAAATATTTGAATTTACATGATTTACAATGAAAAAAAAATTATCTGTGGTAGTTTATTTACGTGACATCGATGTCAGAGTCAAACACTAGCGTTGACAACACTGAAATGAGCTGTCAAGACGTTTTACCTTTGAGAGAATGTAGAAACAATTGATTTTACACGTTTTATATAGTTGTTTTTCTGAGATTATTTACTTTGTTTATGAAGATTGAATATCTAGCCGTCTAACTGTCACACGATGGCAGCCGCGGCTCAAAGCGATTTATCGATCGCGGAGCTGAAGGCTGAGATCGAGAGGCTTGGCCGCGAGCTCGATCAAGCCAGCAGCGAGAAGATCCAGTCGGCTCAGCTGGGCCTGGTGCTGCTGGAGGAGAAAAGCTCTCTGCAGCAACGATGCGACGAGCTCGAGAGCCTCTACGAGAACACCAAACACGACCTGGAAATCACACAAGAGGTTAGTGGCCTACATTCTGCTAATTTCACTCTTCATGCATTAATGGGTACATTAAAACGTGCCGAAATGGACATTTTAATCCGTCTTTATACAATTCATATTATGCACTACTTTCAAAAGTCGCAAGTGAAAATTATGAGTATAACCTAGATACACTAACAGTTAGTATGTTATATCTTCTCTTTAGATTCAGCAATTCAGCATACATTGTACATAAGTGTAATTGCTACGTTAATATGAGATTAGTTACTTCTACTTTCTTATTTATCATTCAGAAAAGCTAGACAAAACTTTGTTGCCAAAGTTCAGGATAGTTTTTGTAAATAAGAAAGTTGTTACTTGTGTGATTGTATTACTCTAAGAACTACACTACATACAAATCCATAACTTTATCCATATAATTTTAATACTTAACAAGTTACTATTAGATTGAATATTAAGAATATAAATATTATTTTATTGTTTTAAGTTATAATTTCATTATAAGCATTCACCTCTAACTATACAATAACATGTATATAAGAAGTAATACTTTTGAAACTTTTTTTATGAAAATACACTTGCAGCAATTACACATACATTTTTCCTGAATCTTATTTAAAAATTTCTTTAGTTCATAAATAAGCTAGTACAGCTCTGCTTATCAGTGCATACCAAATTTATTTCATGTCGGACTAACATAATTGACATTGCTTTGCTTTCTGGAACATTGTTAAAAAAAAGTTTTTATAACTTATAGTGAAGGGTGTAATTAGTTACCTACCTATTAATTAATCTGTTTTATGTGAAATGTAATATCTACAACCACAAATCATTAAAAAATACTTTTAATAAATTAGAAATTATAATTATGAAAGTTACTAATTACAGTAATTTGAATGTTGATAATGAACAAACATATTGTATTAACAAATCTGATTATTCATGCTGCCAATATGAATAATTTCATTTGTAAGTCATAAGGAAATTTCTCTGAATAAGTTTTCTTTTGCCTCGAAATGTAGCAGAAATGAGATATCATTTTAAAAGTTTCTTTACCAGTTTAAGTGGTAGGCTTATGTTATGTTTTATATCCAGCTGTATTATACAACAAGATTAAAATCACTTTATCATAGAACAAAAAATGTGTAAAAGTTCAGAGAATAAACATTATTTATTGTACCTAGTTATAAAATGTTATTTGAAATATAAAATAACAATTGAATGTTTTATACAAATGTCCATACAAAATACAATATTTTCAATTTAAATGAGGTAATTATAATAATAATATATTAATAAATGTTTTATATATATTTTTAAATTTATTTATTTCTCCACCTCACAAATTAATATTTAAAAAGTAAAAAGTTTGTTTAAAATTGAATAAGGGAAATAATAATAATCATAGGTGTTTAGTTATTATCTTAGTTAATCCTTTCTTGTAAGATCCTGCTAATATTCGAAAGTCTGTAAATGTGGATGTTTGTAACTCTTTCCTGCAAAAACTACTGAACAAGTTTGAAACGAAATAGGATTCTCTTAATCCCTGTAGTAAGATCCCGTGAGACAATTATCGTACTTCTTAGGGGAAAGTTCGCTGGCAAGAACCTAGTATGCAAATAAAGTATGTCAAATTTATTATCATTCAAAAAATATTTATAATTTTAAACTTTAACAAAAAATTTGGACATTCACATTAAGCAGTCTCATTTTGTTAATGTATCTGTTTATTTACTTAACATTTAATTTCATCAAACTTTTGATCCCTGTTATGTATAACTAAAAAACTACCTACTACTAACTAACTACTTAAAGGCAGATCGGGACGGCATGACAAGGGTTTTTTTTTGACAATGGTCAATCAACATTTGGTATAGAAATACGACCGTGGCCCGTATTTCAATGCAAATCCCTTCAGATGCCACGGCATGCTACGGCATAATTTTAAAGCATAGCAATTAATGTCGTATTTTTATATCAATACGATTGAATGTCCATTGGCAAAAAAATTGAATCCCTTGCCATGCCGACCTGGTCTGCATAGGCATGAACACAAATAAACCCCATTGAAGGCCTTTTTTGATACTGAGGGCAAATGTTTGTAAGACCCTAGAGAAAACCTAGACCCTCAAGTATCTTTAAATTTACCTTTTCTTGTCACCAGGCTCTTATGAAACTAGACACAACTCAGAAGGTAACGACCCGGAGTGGAATAGAGCAAGAAAATGCTCTCCTCAACGAGTCCGCTGCTATGGAGAGCTCCCTCACCCTTCAGATCTTGGAGCTGGAGAGTGAATCCAAACAGGTATTATTTACTTTTTTATTGTAGGATATTTTTTTCAGGATACGATAGTAAGGATTGTTATAGCAATTGAAACTCAACTTTTGGGGCATTCGGTTGAAAATTGTATTACAAAACAAAATCACGTGGCATTTTGAGATGGCTAGTATGTAGGTATTTATTATTTTGCCGCCAATTCGGCTAAGAAGTTTTTGTCCTTTTGTCTAATGTTGTACCTATAGATAATGGTAAGTACGGAACCCTTAGTGCGCGAGTCCGACTCGCACTTGACCGGTTTATTTGATCAATATTTTGCCTACTTTATGTGTAGGTATTTCGACTACTTTATTTGTAGGTATCCACAATTTTTCACAAATTATATCAGGAAATATGACATGTTCTTCAATTTTATTCTAAAAATAACTTTGTCGGCCAACAATATTGTTCATACAAAGAGAACATGTTCTCCTAGCTGTACTGAACCACAGTCGATTGTTTGTGTTATCGGTTTTTGTTCCGCAAACTTATTCACTGCGTCTAATCGAAGTTGAGTAAAGATAGATAAGGTTTTTAAAGTTTTATAGAACATATTTTACGAAGTAGATTTGTTTGTAGTTTTTTTGTAGACTTACTTACGTAATTAATACAATCAACTACAAGTCTGTGGAAACATTTTGACCTTTCAGCTATCCGAACGAAGTACAGTTTCAATAGAAGAAGACTCTTCTTAAGATAACAGGGCAGGCGAGGAATTTGAAAAATAGATATTGAGGAAATTATTGCCATCGCTCTGCATCAAAGCTGCCCCGTAGAGTGCGATCGGGACAGGTGCAGCTCAGACCCGTTTCGTAATCACCTAGTTTTTTCTCGAAAACTGAGCCGATTCAATAATGTTTGCCACAAAAGAGCATGTCTAGCTCGGTTGCTGAGAAAAAAACCTTTGATACCTAGATTATCTATACTTAGGGCCAGTTTCACCGGTTCCGGATAAAGTGTCGGTTAGTTATCTGATAGTTAATACTATCTACCACTTAAAGGCTGGTTATAACTAATACTTTATCTACCAGATATCGCTATCCGACACCTGTGAAACCAAAAGTGTTAGTTTATCTGGAAGATAAGTTCCCAATAGGCTAACCGACACTTTATCCGCAACCGGTGAAACTGGCCCTTAATATTATAAAGCAGAAGAGTTTGTTTGTTTGTTTGGTTGAATGCGCTAATCTCAGGAACTACCGGCTCGATTTGAAAAAATATTTTTGTGTTGGATAGTCCATTTATCGATATAACATCACGCTACGATTATTAGGAGCCGAGCAGGAACGAAAAATGTTGCAAAAACGGGGATTTTTCTCTCTTATGTGACGCAGACAAAGTTGCGTGGGTCAGCTAGTAGTAAATACAAAAAAAATATTGCCCTAGCTAGAGGCATTGTTCACGATGAAAAGAAAAGGCAAATACCTGCGAAACGTCGATGTCAAAATTTGTATGGAGAATCGCGGCCCCTTTTCCCTCTTAAACTATACACTCATGACGGATCAGATATGTTTGGATACGTAACTACACTGTTCAAATGAATACCTATTTGACCGATAGCATGTGTAATTGCTAGAACTGATAAGGGAAATCTAAAATAACTTTAAAGTACCGTCGTGAAATCGTAGCCGGTGACAAACTGCACACTCACTGCACATAGCGATGTCTTCCGCTGATGTAAAGCAGTTTAATTTTAAGTTATGACGAGCTTCTCATTATCTCATTTACCATTTTTCCCGAGACACATCTGACAGCATGCCTACGCTCGGTTTAATGAAATGGGAGCAATTGGCGTGAATCATGCGCGGACCCTCTGAACAGTGCGCGCGAGACGCCCCTACAATACACTACAACTACTCGTTGTCCTGAAGTACTCTATATTATTTCAAACGCAGAAAATACTGCTCTGCTAACCGTGGTTAATCGCAAGTAATCGGCGTTGCAGCAGCTAATACACCCGCGAACCAAATAGACCTCTCATCCGTGATGTAATCCTCCGAATGGCGTAAGCGCAACCGTCGGGAATCCATAACACTGATCCAGAAATACATTTTTATTTGCCCGGCCTTGATTCGCGTATTCACGCATTTCTCAATGGTGTGTAGATTTTTAGCAATGCACACGAGTTCTGTGCATTAGTGTCTTTTAAATTATGCCGAATATTTAGTGCGTGTGCCAAGTGAATGTGTGTAAATATGTTTTAGTGTAGTGCACGTAGATTGTCGGCGACACTGAAAAATGAATGAAGGAGGCGAGGTATTAATGTGTTATTATTTCGTGTTTATTCAACTGGGTTTCCCTAAGGAGGTTGGGAGATGACTCGTGTTTCACGTCAAGGAGTGTTTACAGTAATAATGGAATACTGTTGACACTTGTTTAGTTGCTGGCAGCACGCCAATAGAACTAGGTACTACGGCTAGATTTAATCTCCATTTACGGGTTTATCGACATAAAGTTGTCCCGGCCCGAACTTTATGTCTCGCACATGCATAATTTATGAATTCATTCAATAGGGTCCTTTTATGTCGCGACTATTTGTGAGATAATGTCTCGATAGGGAATTGTTCTGTACACTATTATTCGGTTAGTTGTTTGTAAGGAATTCTATCCTCTCTATTGTGGCTTAGAAATTGAATATCTTGTTTGTCCATCTAAGTAATTCGAACTTCTCGGTCCCATTGTCCAACAACAGGCGAGGAGCACTCACGAAGATTATTTTACAATCACTGTACTATTATATCAGTCCATATTGTCAATTAAGTAGGTACTGTCAAACCACTGCTCTCCGGTCCTTCCATTTTCAAGGCTTTTCTGGGCTATAATCACTAATGAAAACGTCTAATTTGTCAAGAATTAACTTTACCTCTTGAAATTAATGACATAATTGATTAAATTCAACATTAATTTCACCATGAAGCTCTTCCACTTTGTTAATTAATCACGTACAACCGGAGTCACGAAGTATGAGTAAGTGCCCGTGCTCGCAGGCCTGTAGGTCGATTCTGTTATCACTTGTAACAGATTTGTTTACTAATGCCTGACTCAGAGGCAGAGCAGTCAGAACGCATTATATCGTCCGCTGTCGTGGCTGGCTGTGTGCGGGTGCATTTACGCCCGGTTTACACCGTAGAGGAGAGCAGATGTGCGGTAATCCACCTATCATATAACACTAGCTTCTGCCAGCGGCTTCGCCCGCGTGAAGTTTGATAATTGTCCCATGGGATCTTACTACCGGGATAAAAAGTATCCTATGTGTTAATCCAGGTTATTAACTATCTGTGTGCAAAATTTCATCCAAATCCGTTCAGTAGTTTTTTCGTGAAAGAGTAACAAACATACATCCATCCTCACAAACTTTCGCATTTATAATATTAGTAGGAAGTAGGATAAGTAGGATAACATCACGCCACAAGATAACGAAACAGCCTTGCTTAGTGTGGCACTAGATGGCGCTATGTTATTTCTATTTATTTATTTGCAATCCCCGAAGGGTTAGACAGAGGTGTATCTAATAATACACCCACATTCGTTCACGAATATAAGTGGCCAAATGTGAGTGTATTCAGATTGTTATTTGTTGTCGGACTTCTCACATGCAATAGGGGGCCTATTGCCATCAACCAGGCGCAAATCCAGTCACCGCGGCTGCTATTGAAAAATTGCTGGTGGAAAAACCCAATAACACTTTACCCGACCCGAGAATCGAACCCAGGGCCTCATGCTGAGCAATCGTGCTTGCTATCACTAGACAGTTCACGTATGACATTAGTTGAAATCCATTTCGCGTCTCTTGTCTCTTCAGTGATTGGTCGAGTCTTGCATAATCTCCAATGCACTCGTTTCCGCTTTGGTAAAAACCTAGCTTGATTCTGTTCTAAATGACTTGGCTTTATATTGGATTTTATTGGCTTAGAACGAACAGGACGTGTGACAATTTTATTGCCATTGTCAATGACAAGTTCATTTCGTCTTTGACATCCTATTTGCTGCGTGTCGACAAACTATCGCCCGAGTTTGCTTTGCGACAAAATTTTTGTAATCGGGGATGTTGTATGACGCAAGCTGTTATGTCAGATTTTTCCACACCTTCCGTTTAGTCTTCTATTTTCCTACTTTTTTTGGAATCGGCTTTGCTCGTCATTCTTCGCCAGACGTATCCATTCGGGGTCATCAATTTTGTAGATACTCCATTTAGTGTTTTCAGTACACACTACCTACATAGCCAGTGGCTTGGGCCAGATTTGCAAATTCGTAAGGGTTTAAAACAACTAAAAATTATCTAAGATTTACTTTAACTCCATTGAAATTTGTCCAGCAAGCCTGCCATTTGGGGAATGTCATCTAGACGGATGACGGAACCGGCTAGCGGCTGTGCGACAGGCTTATTAAGAATGGCAATGACATAAATAAGTCTACATGGTATGAGTCACACACCACCTGACGCGAATAAACTTGGTTTCTATGAAAATCGATGGTGTTGAAACTGCGTCGTGTACTATTGATTGCCTTTCTTCGTGAATTATAAATGACTTGACTACAAGTGACCTTGAAAGATAATGACATTTCAACAAAAGAGTAATTCCTGATCGTAAAACGCTACTTGTAAGGGTGAGATGCTATACCTTTTAACGTTGTGCTATTTTACTGCTTCTATCCTTGTTCACTTTAACGACCTCCTTGGTAAAGGGAGGAAGGACACAATGTCAATTTAATGTGAACATTTCATAAAATCTCTTCGCTTCGATGACGGAATCACGTCATCAGAGAAAAAATAAACTAAACTTGCACTGTCACTTACGGGATATCTTCCATGATTTTCAACTATTCATGAGCTTCCGAATTTTCGATGCTGTTGAAATCACCACCATGATCGCGGGATGACAGCGTCGTAATATCGGAGGCTCAGAATAATTGAAAATCAGGGAAGATATCCCCGTATCCCGTAACAGTGCAAGCTTAGTTATAAACCATCATCTGCCTTAGCCTAGCCCTTTTCCCAACTATGTTGGGGTAGGCTTTCAGTCTAACTAGATTCAGCTGAGTACCAGTATTTTACATGGAGCAACTGCATATCGGACCTCCACAACACAGTTAGTACTGCGATACGATACCCCTTGATAAGACTGATTGTCGACCTTTTTGGGCCTCTGACTACCTGTAACGACTGTCAAAGATCTGCAAATGACAGCCGGGAGTCAGGCACACATTGGTGATCACGAATCCACAGACCAACCTAGGCAAGGCATTGCTCAACCTAAATATCGACCCGAGCGGCTGTTATTATTTAGCCATGGGTTCCTCAATTTAAGTTATATACCGTAAAAGCTTAAAATAGTGTTTAAATTCGCGTTTATAGATACCAGTACAATCTGCATGATGGACCATCATTAGAACTACTTGTTATACTTCTTACTGTGTTGACTTTAGTCAAAAACACAACGTGTAATTAAAGCTAGTACATAATGCTTACAGCACCCTTATTTACATTACATTACGATACCTAGGTATAGTTTTCTGTTTGCTTATTGACCTAAGTGAGGCCTGACCGCGTTACGTTTACGATCGGCCGCTCCCTGTCTGTATGGGCACCCCATTTGCGAAATGGGCGGGGCTCATCACTAGAGTGCTTATAGTTACAGCCCTACTTGTACTATTGAATGAATTGTATGTAAATAGTTATAAATAGTAGAGGTGCCCCGGCTTACGAAACCCAGACAGGCGCATTACTTTGTGTAATTTATTTCATCACCACTGCTCTTAAAACAATGAAGGAAGACTTAGTAAGGAAACCGACATGTCCTAAAACCAAAAATTTGACGACATGTGACATCTACCAATCCGCACTGGGCCCGCGTGGTTGATTATAGTATAGCCCATTCCCTATCATAGAGAGGAGGCCGTGTCCCTGCAATAGGAACATTATAGGATGATGATGATAATGAGTTATTAAGCTGGTGAACTATATGCGAGTAACGGTGTTTGCAGTTGTCAGGTGACATCCTGTAAGGATACCGGTCTTCATAGGCTTGACTTATCACCACTCCTCTCAGAATGATAAATGAAAACAAAAAAAAAAATTGGTTGCCTGTAAAGTCGGTATACGGGCGAAAGTTTTACGTGACAACGACTTTGAGTGGTAAAATAATTTTAATGTGAATATTCATTCGTATAGTAGGAAGAAGGATGAAATGAACCGGTGTGTATGCCTATCTCTCTCACTCTCTCTCTCGGACGCGTGCCTCTCACTCGCTCTCATTGTGAGCGCATAACGTGAGCGGAGCGTAACGCAGTTTCTTGAAGTGTCACCCGGCAAACCAATTTATAAGACGTTGTCACGTCAAAATCAGGGAACTGGAGTTATGGACGCTGGGCCCGCGTTATAGATTGGCCTATGTCCCTGCAGTGGAACTGTGAGACCCATTATGCAGAACCTTATACCAAAAATCTTAATGCTGGTCAAGTGATGCAAGAGGTTACGCTCTACGTCGATCTTCTTATGGCAACTTACGGCTATTATTACACCATAGTTGGTTGCCAATTACATAGTGTTACGAGCTGGGTATGAGATAAATTAATGACTACCGATTAAACAACACAATAACTTTATTAATCACAAAACAACTTAAACTTAATCACAAATACACTACTGATTACTATTCGCTTAGATATCGCACTTCTAGTTCACTTCGATTCGCTTCGTTGTGTAGCCAAAACAAGACTGACGATCGCGGGTCTGAGCGGTGTATTTATACTCGCCAACAGACACACCAGAATAACCACGAATATTCTAGAGGGTCATAAAAAAAACTAACAAAAGAATAGGTAGGTAGGTTAATAAAAGTAGTAGGTATAAGCTACTTGTACACAACAAACAAATATGAACCGTATGCCCTAGGCGTGCGGTCGAAATTCTAATGTCTTTTTATAAATAGGTCGCGAATTTGTACCTACCTAACTTTAAAAGTAATAATAACGGGATTCACTGAAATCACGTGCTTTCTCGAATGTTCTAGTAGGTCCGATGTAACAATAGGAAGCTTTTGCCCATTGAATGATGCCAGTTTGTGTATATTTTCGCCTGAAATCTTCATCATCTGCCTAGCCTTTTCCCAACTATGTTAGAGTCGGCTGCCAGGCAAACCGGACGCAGCTGAATACCAGTATTTTACAAGGAGCGCCTATTTGAACTTCAAAACCCGCTTAGTACTAGATAATACGACGGCTTACGTTCCACCTGGAATCGTGACGTTTGAAAAAGTAATTGAACTAAAGCTGATCCGCTGAAACGGCCTTCACTTAAAACCCTACGCGTCGACGTCGAACAAGAAAAGTCGTTTTATTTCTGTATTGTCATGAAGTTTCACAATTACCGCCTCCGCCTCTATGTAAAAGAATATAGAACACGATGGGTGTGGTAGATACCAGTTCATTAATTACACTCAAAAAGAGTGGAAGTAATTACAAATAAAAAATAATGATCGTCGGCGTTTCGCCGTTGCTTTATGATATCAGGACGTAAATCAACGTTAGCGGCCCTACCCCCACCGGGCCGTTACATACAATGAAGACTTAATGGGAGGGAATATACTCGTAAAATGATACTACGTACGGCTGTTGATGTTTTTATTCTCTTCTTCCGAGTTAAGTTAAGAGAAGAGTTTATCATCTGCCTAGCTTTTTCCTAACTTTGTTGGAATCGGTTTCGTCTAACCGTATGATGCTGAATACTAGTATTTAACAAGGAGGGATGCCTGTCTGACCTCCACAGGTCCACAGTCCAATTACTAGGTATGAAGATACAACTTGGTTTCATGTAGTTAATGCCTTACCTGGTGTCAGAGTTTTATGCCGCCCATGGGCCTGGGCAACTTGGCTTTAACATGCCATCAAGAAATATATATCAGGCATGCTGGTTTCCTTACAATGTTTTCCTGCACCGAAGAAAGTGATAATTAAATAACAGACATGAATCGGAAAACTCAGAGGACCTACCTGACACCTTGGTCTGGTTGGAGTCTGGTTGTCAGACTATCGGAAATCCGACGACTCTTTCTGACTGACAAACAGTCAGTCAGCCGACATGTAATGCAGTATATCATATTATATTATGTGAAGCTTCCCTGGCTAATTTGCTTTTACCTTGTAATATTCATGAAGTATCTATATATATGTCACCGTAAAATTGTCAAATATGTTATATTTTAATATCTCTAGCGATATTGTAAAATCTCGAAATATTGTCAAATGAACATACTGCTTACAACAAAAAACTTTTTTGCAAAAAATATAACCGACTTCACACAAAAAAGTGAAAAATAACTTTAACTTCAGAAGTCGGTGACCTTTGTTTGATTGATTTAGTTTTTTTGTCACCGACTTCTGAAGTTAAAGTTATTTTTCACTTTTTTGTGTGAAGTCGGTTTATATTTTTTGCAAAAAAGTTTTTATTTTTCACTTTTTAGTGGTTCATATGTGCTTACCCTTTCACAGCGTAACAGCGTGATTTTTTGCTATGAACTGGTGTTAACAATAGAGAGACATGAGATTTCAGCGATCCCAGTAGGTACATTTGCTATCATTTATTGATTAGTTCCCGTCGCCTATCTTCCGAAGTTCTTCATCAAATCTTTACCAAATTGAAATGGGATCACTCCAAGAACGTACTCTTCCTAAAACTACCCAAATCGCTTCTGATGTGCCTATAAAATTTAAGGAATTTCCTCTATTTCTCCAGGATCCCATTAAATAGAACTTAACAGATCTAACTGTTGAAATCTGGGTGTATTGTACACTTCTGCGTACTCCCTCAGAGCATACAGGCGTGATGTTACGTCACTATGTTACATAAACAATATACAACCAAGCGATTGCAGCAATTACTGCAGCTTTGCCGTGTATTTTTGAAGAATTCCATTTATATCTCCGAAGATCAGCGTCAGATCTTAACCAAATTGAAATGGGACCACACGCAAAGCACTAGCTTTCAAATAAAAAAAGAATCATCAAAATCGGTTAACCCAGTCGAAAGTTCAGAGGCAACAAACTTTGTCGAAATCTGGGAGTATTGTACACATCTGCGTACCCCCTCAGAGCATACAAGCGTGATGTTACGTCATGATGTAGTATGAACAATGAACCTACAAGCGATTGCAGCAATTACTGCAGATTTGCCGTCTCGTTTTGAAGAGTTCCATTGTATATCTCGGAAGATCAGCATCAGATCTTCAGCAAATTAAAATGGGACCAAACGACAAGCACCAGCTTTCAAATAAAAAAAGAATAATCAAAATCGGTTCACCCAGTCGAAAGTTCTGAGGTAACAAACACAAAATTATGTATTATAACCTAATCTTAAAACACTTTATATTCCCCTAAAAAGCGTAGTCGACGGAGCCCCGCTTCGCGGGGACCCCATTTCCGAGTGCAGGGTTAAAAGGAACCTAACTAACCTAACGGGGGGGTGCCCCAAGTCCCGATTAGGCAGAGATACTTACGCATGTTCAGTTGACAATAATTCGAGAGTTTACAATAACGCTAGAGAGAAACACGTTATATTGTAATATAACGTGTTTGACAATTTTACGGTGACATATATAACCTCCTATCCTACAATTTTTCATTGATGGGTTTTTCTGGGTAGATCGGCCAAGGATACTCCTTGAATCTAACATAATTATCGAATACGGAGTGCATGAAATTCGAGCTGTTTTCATGGAGTTGAAGGTACACCTCTCTGGAAAGAAAATGTGCCGGCGCCCATGCCCAGTTCTTATGGTTGTTTCAATGTTTGTCCCCTCCCCCCGAACCAAAAGTCTGGATACGTGCTTGACTAACACAGTACGAAATCAGAAACCACCAGGAAACATTGTATGTTTCTTGAGCAAAAAAATAATCACTTGATAGGTGACTCGAGATGCAAGGATGTGCACAACAAATCATCCAGATTCTAGATTCACATCGCTTGCTACACCTTCTCACCCATCTCTAGTGCAAATGCAGCCTAAGGGAAGCGGAGCCGGGACAAAGGAGAGGTGTTTTAAAGCACCAATAGCACATAATATCCGCTCAACTTTCGCTTTGGTGGAGTCCGGGCTTAAAAGTAGTAAAAGTAATAAACAATTGAACATCGCATGTATTCAAACCTTGACGTTTTTCACGCCATAAATGAAAACTCCGTGACGATAAATGGTATACACGTTCCGTTTCCATCAATAGCGTTTTATCGCGTTTCGAACACCTTTACACTGTTCAAATTGTATACGAGTTTGATTTATTGGTTGTTAATGTTTTTATATTCTTTATAACTCACGTTGGCAGACTACTTTACTTAAAATATTATCGTATTTTTTTTAACTGCACTGGTATTCGCATTATTACGCAAATATTGACTGAGCCCCTTTGATCCCGAGGTTCTGAAATTTTTTCAGTAGCCCGACGTCGGAATTTTTAATTAGTAAACACACTCGTCCCCTTTTATGACTTTACATTTTTAAACGCCATTGTCACATATATACATGACCAGCAACCGCGTGCCCTTTTGCGCCAACGACACAGATATGTGACAAAAAATGCGCGGAGCACTACACCAAACACCCTGTATAACATGAAATAAACAATGTAATAGTTTTGGAATTCTCACCCGTTTTCTAGGTATTTGCTGTGAAATTGTGCCTTAGCGTGGAGAGTACGCGCGTGCCTTTATGCTGTAATGATGAAAAAGTAAACAAAGGCTTGATTTTTGTGATATTTAATTGTTTTTTTTTCACAGTTACGTCACGAACTAGACCGCGTGGTAAGCGAAAGAGATCGCTTGTTAGCCGAAAGCTCAGAGCTCGGTCACGACAAGCAGTCCCGCGAGTCGGAGCGCGTAGCCCTAAGGGCGGAGCTCCGGGAGGCTCGCCAGAGAGAACAGAGGCTGCTTGTGGACATAGGGGATTTGGAGGACGAGAATATATCACTGCAGAAGCAAGTTTCCGCCCTTAGATCGTCACAGGTTAGTTATCTTATTTTTGATTTTATTTTTTAGTAGAACTCTTAAGTTATACTGCTGAAATAAGAAGAACAAGGTGGTCTTATAAAAGTCAGGTTCTGAATACACAGTTAACACGGTCACGGACGCCTAGTTATTTTATTAAGGATAGTGAAGTATTTAGGCCATTAATCTATGTTTTTTTTTAATAAGTACAAAAAAAATACATGGCAATAACAATTTCGAAACTAACTTCTACTCCGAACTATTCACGTTTCAATTGCCCGTAGACACTGTTTAGTGCGCTATTGATATTTACGTTTTTATTTGACGTTAAAAATATTCTATTTTTGTTGCTGAAAATAATAAATACTTTGGCAGCTATAAAACTTAACACATCCATAGGCAGTTTCCTTCATCACAATTTCGAAAAAATATTCTCCCTCCAAATTATTCACGTCCCAATTGCCCATAGATACTGTTTAGTGCACTATTGACATTTTACGCGCAACTTTGGAGCCGTGCCCATCGCTAGTCGCGAAACCTGCCGCCTAATTGATTGGCTCATATATCTCTATGCAAATCGAATCTGGAACTTATGGACTATTGAATTCTCCAAACCTTTTGAGAATGCAATTTAGAATTGTTGTACTTATTGGAGCCGTGAATTTAAATGGCTTTGTATTGTATGTTATGGTATGGACACATAATGGTTTGGGTTTTTCGGCGAGTAAGTTACAAGATCCGATCTCAACAATGATATTTCTTTGTATGAATGCCTATGGAGACCTACCTATGGTCTGAGTTCAATTCTCAGATCGTGACCTACCGGCGTCGTTCGAGAGTAAGATATACTTTTGTTAGAAATTATATCGTTGTTTAAGACTTGGGTCTACCTAATTACAAGCCACAATAACAGTCATTTATCAATACGAAGCAATAATCAAGATACCATAATTTCAAAGTCTGTCCTGCCACCGACAACATCATAAAGTAGCGAAGTTTTAGGCCCACATAATTGAATATAGTATCCTACCTGTGACATGTATCGAAGCTCTTGCATCATGAAACTCCTAATTATTAAGCTAATTGTATTAATACTACTTCTAGGTAGAATTCGAAGGTTTAAAACATGAAGTTAGACAACTACGCGAAGAGGCTGAGAATGCGCGCGCCATGGCTGAAGAGACAGCAGCGCTGCGCCGCATCGCTGAACGTCAGCTGGCCGAAGCGCTCGAAGCGCTGCAAGCTGAGAGAGAAGCCAAGTTCGCCGCTAAGAAGGAGCTTGATGCTCACATTAGCAGGGAAGCCTCATACAATATTACTAACTTGGCGTACAGTATACGAGGTAAGTTGACATACATATAACTAATGCTGCGTTGGCGGTGCAATTTTTGGCTCTTAAATCACGTTGACGGGGAGGGATTTTGACGCTGCTTCAAACGAGAAATGCGAACATCCCATCCCTCCACATTTCATTAACCCGTAAGAACACCTGCCGTCCGGACAAAAACTGCAGTGGCCAGTCTGGAAATCCCTTAACCGATTGCGAGCCCAGGTAGGCCGCTGTAGATATAATCTGGCTGAATAAGGTATCCTCAACCAATCAACGGGTTCAATTCCTGGCTCGAGACATTGATATTCAAAAAATTCGATGACACTTTTAGTTTTCATCAAAATCGGGCTCGAGCATTTTTCGCTATTTCTCATAGTTTCAGATTTGGCCGTCCACGATCCACGCCCACTCCATAAATTCACCCTGTATAAATATAGGTAAATAATATTGGTAGTCGGGTTTTTTGATTTTTTAATTAAAGTTACTGGTTTCAAACTCACATCGTCACGACATAATGTTGAATATGAATTCTATATAATTTGAATTTAGAACGAATATTTTGGTGTCAGTTTGTTGTTGTATTTTCAGAACTACCCTCTTCGACTAGAATCAAATAACGTAAATACAAAATCGTTAGTTAATTATATGGTTTGTTTAAAAAAAAAAATTAAAGTGTTTCAATTCAAGAAAAACAAGCCACAATGGTCGACTCAAATCATCCAAAAGGTAAATTGAGAGTTCATAAAGACTTTCGATGTTTTTGCTTCTCTTTTAAAACCACATAATAGAGACTTTTGAATCAAGTACTTTGTTACAAACAAATAAAGCAATCTTGCCGTAAACCGAGGCTACTCAGAAATAGTTCAGAATGTGTGTTACGTATTTTTATAACTACTTTTTAGGGTTCCGAACCCCAACGGTACCCTATTAGTAAGCCTCCACTGTCCGTCCCTCCATCTGTCTGTCAGCTTGCTGCATTTCCTAATCCGTAATATCTAGACAGTTGCAATTTTCAAAGAATGTGTATTTCTGTGATAGCTATAACAACAAATAATCAAATTAAATATTAAGGCGACTAGATGAGCTAAATTGGCAAATCTATTTGTGGTGGTTCAAACTTCGTTTGAAATGCTGTTAGAATATAGTTCTAATCAGCTTGCACTACAAAGCGGTTGTTACGTCAGTCACTGCGGGCCAAATAGTGCGAAATTAGTGGTTTCGATCGGTTTACGAAAAAATATTGATAGGACTAAAAACCTAAAACACTATAATGCTAATATATTGCTTGTAGAATTATTTGCCAAAAAATCAAAATGATCGCATGTTTTTTTTTTGGTTGAAAGAATGTTTTAGAGATAAGTTCGTGATTTTTTTTATCGTCAGTCAAATTAATTGTATTATGTTTTCAAAACACTATCATATTAGCATATATCCTGACGAATATATGCTAGTATGAATCATATATTTTTCTGGTTTTGTTTATTGCAGTGAATCATTTAGTCATTATAAAACTCGCGGTTTAGCTCATGTAATCGCCTTAATATTTAATTTAAAAAATAATATTTAATTTTATTATTTTACGAGGCTACTACGATGGTACGAAAACCTTCATGCGCGAGTCCGACTCCCCCTAGGCCGGTTTTTTCTTCCAACCATATCTATATCGAAATGCGGTATCTTGGGTATGGCTCCTCATTTACCTTCACCTCATGTTCTTTCTTGGCAGGAATGCCAGACGATGGCACAGAAGACGAGGGTGAACCAGGCGGCTCATCATCAGCCGAGCTCGCCAACGCGATGGGCGACCACCACGCTGACCTGTTCTCCGAAGTACACCTGCACGAAATATCACGACTTGAGAAGCAACTTGAACAAGCACATAATGAAAATGTGAGTTTTTGCTTACTTAAGTCATGATTTTCTTTAGGTCTTTGACAGTTTAACAGCTTAGCAACAGCAACGGCTTAACGTGCTTTCCGAAGCACGGAAGAAACTCGCTATGTAATGGGTGAGCACCCGTCCACTGACCAAATTACTCACATCACTGATGACATTTTCTTACGTTTTTTGCAATTGGCGGGCCAGTGCTTGGCTGAACATTATAATTCTGTAACTACATACGTCTTACAGTCGCGAACGATTTTTTAATCAACATACAACCTAAGACTGGCCTACAAATTGCAAAAAACGTAAGAAAATTTCAATATCGCGGGCTTCCCTGGAGCATCAGCCTTAACCTAAAGATCGACCCGAGCGGCTGATATTATTTAGCTACAAGGTCCTCCTGTTATGCACCTTTTTATTCGAAATAAAAAAGAATTTGATTTAATTTTGACACAGTATTTATCAGCTGTACCCATCTTAGTCCAGTACTGGACGAAAACCAGTCTTATTTCATTATTATAAAGTTAAAATACAAGCAACATTGTCAGAACACGTGAAACGAACCAGTTGTTTCGTTCATCTAATATTCAAGCTAACTCCACTCCACTCTGTATGCATATTTAAGTCTCGCTTAACGAAACTGACCTCATTCGTGAACTTCACAGTGATTACCTGGAATGTTTCATGAGATTTGGGAATTGATACTAATTAGATAACTCGAAGTAACTGCAGACTGGATCTCATGTACTAATTTAGCTTTCGGTGGTTATGAGCCAAAATACTGTCATCTTTTATGCAATGTTCGCTAGGCAGTGTCTCGGTGGCACACTTTTAAATTGGTTTTAGCTTTGGCCAAAGCTTTGTCTATGGCATGTTAATTAATATTGTAGACATGTTAATTAATATTGTAGACCGTGAACGGTTTAATAACTGCCCAGTAACTACTAGTATTTTCACGTAAACTCAGCTTTAGCCAGTGTGGTATTTTCGGTTTTTTTCCTTACTGTCGCCTTTGCTACAATTTTGCCATGAAGAGACAAGTTATTTAAAGGCAACTCGCACTGAACCTGCGTGGTAGATTATATTTATATCCCACTCTCTTATAGAAAGTAGTCTCGTGGGAACATTGGAGGCGAACATTATGCCACCATCATTATTTCAGCCGAAAGACGTTCACTGCTGGACATAGGCCTCCCCTAAGTGTCGCTACATTGATTATGCTATGGGACAAATTTATTTATATACTGATAACCTAATATTATATGGTTTTAGTATAATGGTCGTCTTACAGAGTCAACTACAAGCATCGATGCGCAGCGCTCAGGTGACGGCAGAGAGCGAGAGCGCGGCGGCCGCACTTCTGCGCGCTGGTCTCACGCGCGCAGCTTCCAGAGTCACTGCCCTACACGCCCTGCATTCCGACTGCGCGCCTCTGGTCAGTAGCAATGTAGTATGAACTTGAAAATTACAGGCAGAAATGTGAAAGTAGAGAACGTAATCTGGGTCAGTAAGCATGGGTGAAAACAGAGGCCGGAGTCTTCAGCAAAAAATTTGAGCTGGAAATCGTGTTACGGTGTCGCTTACCAATTTACTCACCACTATTTATTTGGATGGCTCGTTGATTATGTACGCTGCACTATGAAAATCTATAACTATTGCCTTGACTGAATTAAATTAACTCCTATGTAACTTCCCAGCCAAATATTGCTATATTCTAGACCGGCCGTACCGCTTTGCGAGGCCACCTCGAATGGGTAACTCGAACCCCGTCGATGTGTGCCTTGTTACATGATTTCCAGCCATACAAAAGTACAATTTTATTCGAAATGTGTACAGGACGATGAAAAGGTAGAATCAGGCGGCGTGTCAGCCCGCGCAGCCAAGTGGCTGACCTGGTGGCGAGTGTCCGGCGGGGAGCTGTCCGGCCTGGCCGCGCTGCTGTCCGAGCTGTCGTCCGGCGCGGTGCCGGCGGACGGCTCGGCGGCGTCCGCGCAGGCGCTGCAGCGGGCGGCGCTGGCGCAGCTGGCGGACCGCGTGGCGGAGGCCGAGGTGCGCTGTGCCGCGCTGCAGGCCGACGCTGATCTATTGAGGACACTGGCTGGAGGTAACAACCACTCTTTCAATTATATTCAAATAGAATTATGAAAAATGAAGTAGACCCATTTCACTTATTAACTAGACACCATTTTTAAGAGCAAAGGAAATAGCATAATTATGATGGAGTAAAAAATATACAAAAACATCAGAATATTATCTTTCGATCGATTGATCCATTATGTACAAGGTAGTAAAAACAAAATATATTGTTCCATAGGAGCGGGTCGTGCACTATCGACGGCCGGCCCCGCGCTGCTGTCTGCGGCGGAGACGCTCGCACAGATCTACCACCACGTGTGCGCCGTCAACGGCACGCAGGCCGAGAGAGTACTGCTGGAACACGCCGGACAGAACGACGGTAAGCTACCTTATTATTTGTTACAGGTCATTATTGCTCTTTACATAACACAAGTTTAGATGGTGGCGAAACGTGGAACTACAAATTTCCTACATGGCAATACTGCGTTTTATGTCAAACTCGGCAACGTCAATGGCTTGTCGCTCAGGGATTCCAGAAAGTTGCAAACAACACCCTCATTTTTCCATTCTTATTTTGCTAACTGTTTGTGAGACTATATTATATAGAGTTTTCCTAGATTTCCTATCTCCAGAACTAATATTATTTCCCGTTTAGTCGTCCGAAACGAGGCGACGCTTTAATTGTCTATTATCATTAATCTCGACAATGTTCCACCAGTGACGGGCGCCGAGGGTCGTGGCGCGGAGGCGGAAGCGCTGGCGCTAGCAGCCGGCGAGCTGGAGGGGCTGCGCGCAGCTGGTGGCGTGGCGCGCTCGGCTGACACGCTGCTGGACCAGCTCACGCACCTGCGCAGGGCTCTCGACACCGCGCTGGACTCGCGCAACAGGCACCAACCTGGTATGTACCGCTGTACCGCTAGCAGCCGGCGAGCTGGAGGGGCTGCGCGCAGCTGGTGGCGTGGCGCGCTCGGCTGACACGCTGCTGGACCAGCTCACGCACCTGCGCAGGGCTCTCGACACCGCGCTGGACTCGCGCAACAGGCACCAACCTGGTATGTACCGCTGTACCGCTAGCAGC
This sequence comes from Xestia c-nigrum, assembly GCA_916618015.1. Taxonomy (NCBI): domain Eukaryota; kingdom Metazoa; phylum Arthropoda; class Insecta; order Lepidoptera; family Noctuidae; genus Xestia; species Xestia c-nigrum. The sequence goes on from OU745259.1 coordinate 18,271,313, forward strand.
CGGCGAGCTGGAGGGGCTGCGCGCAGCTGGTGGCGTGGCGCGCTCGGCTGACACGCTGCTGGACCAGCTCACGCACCTGCGCAGGGCTCTCGACACCGCGCTGGACTCGCGCAACAGGCACCAACCTGGTATGTACCGCTGTACCGCTAGCAGCCGGCGAGCTGGAGGGGCTGCGCGCAGCTGGTGGCGTGGCGCGCTCGGCTGACACGCTGCTGGACCAGCTCACGCACCTGCGCAGGGCTCTCGACACCGCGCTGGACTCGCGCAACAGGCACCAACCTGGTATGTACCGCTGTACCGCTAGCAGCCGGCGAGCTGGAGGGGCTGCGCGCAGCTGGTGGCGTGGCGCGCTCGGCTGACACGCTGCTGGACCAGCTCACGCACCTGCGCAGGGCTCTCGACACCGCGCTGGACTCGCGCAACAGGCACCAACCTGGTATGAAAAGATCGATCACGTCGTGTTTATTGCTAAGGTCATCAGGGATATCCTCTAATAACGAGCGCGATGCTCAGAATCATGTGGATGGAACCAGGTACAACTGCAGTATAACTGTCAATTTAATCTGTCCTGCAAATCGAGCCCAGATTTTGCAACAAATTTCAGTCGTTATAAACTTATTCATTAATAAGTTGGCGCTAACTGAAAAATAAATAAGAGTTTCCTTATAGCATCCATAAATGTAATTGATAGGCATAATTTTTATAAGCTTTATTTCATATCTCCTTTCTCTTTCTCCTTCGCATTTATTTAAATAACGATTTCGATTTGTTACTATTTAAACCATCAACCTGACCATAATAACATTTCCCCTCCTACCCAGGTATCCAACCCGACTACTACACCAAATCCCGGACCCTCTGCTACAGTCCTATAAAGAAACTTAAAGACCAAAACAATTGCAAGCTAAAGATAGCAGATACAAAGCGAAAACTACACAACTTGATATTGCACCTTCAGTCCTTAGAAATAGAACCTATTATAAAGGACGTATCTCCACCAAGAAGTGTCAAAGAAATCGCTAACTTCTTTGAAAATATGTCGAAAGGTGACAACACCAATACGAATATAAAAGAATCTTTAGACAAATGGAATAATAACAACACCAATTATCAAAACAAGAACCTGGTGATACCATTTCCGAATTCCCTTCCTCTCCCTGGGAACATGATACCTAAAAATGAAACCACAGTGAACTTTCATGCCATCTGGAGAAGTAGTGTGTTGAATGGCGGCAGTGTGTACTGCAAGAATATACCGTATCAAAGAAGCGATGCGACGTTATCGTCGGGGATTAAGAAGTCTTTGAGAACCAGCCTGGTGTCGTGTGTCATGATGCTGCAGTATATCATATGATGGTCACAAGAATAAAGTGGTTCGAAAGGTTTAGTGAGATTTATATGCTGGTAGTTAACTAATGGCCCCCGGCTGCACAGACAATATAAATTTATTTTTGTAGCTGGACTTTCATTTGTCTGATGTTGTGATTTTGTCCCCGAAATATTTTAGAACTTCACCAGCAAAGCTCTTTACCTGTCTGATAGAATATTTAATTTTGTGAGTAATTTGTTTATGCGTTTATAGAACTGAGCAAAGTATATAGCCTAACTAATAAATCATCTTAACATACCTACATACTAATTTAGTTATCTATAGTTTCATTAGATTATTATTCTAGCCATTCACATTTACATCATCTCAAAACCACCCATCTTTTGCAAACCCAAATCATAATTTCCTTTTTTTGTAAACTTACAGTAATGGACACCGAAGAACGAGGTGCCGAAGTAGTAGAACTCCAAGAACAGGTGATCAAGCTAAAGTCCCTGTTATCGACGAAGCGCGAACAGATCGCGACCTTACGTACCGTGCTGAAGTCCAACAAGAACACGGCAGAGGTCGCTCTGGCTAACCTCAAGTCTAAGTACGAGACGGAGAAGATCATCGTCACGGAGACGATGCTGAAGCTGAGGAACGAGCTCAGATTGTTGAAGGAGGATGCTGCTACTTTCTCAAGTGAGTATTTTTTTTGGGTTTTTGCTTCAATAAATGATTTTGAGTAAGGCCGCGTACCCATTTTGTTGTGACAACAGATTATCGTGTAGTTTTAAGTGGGTGTATTTAAATGGAGGTGTCACAGGTGTTACATATAGAACGACGCGATTACTGTTGTCTACAACTATTGCCAACTAGAAATCAACGATAAATTAATCGTCACGAACGCGGCCTTAGTAAAAATGGATCAAAAAATATTGAAACGTACACTTTCGGTTAACGACTAACTTTAATGACATAAGAAAGGTATATATAAGGCTTATTTCACTACAAAAAACTTTCTAAAACCTCCTTCCATGTGTATAGGTCTCCGCGCGATGTTCGCGGCTCGTTGCGAGGAGTACGTGACGCAGGTGGACGAGCTGACCCAGGCGCTCTCCGGCGCCGAGGAGGAGAAGAAGACCCTCAACCAGCTGCTGCGACTGGCCGTGCAGCAGAAACTTGCACTCACACAACGACTCGAGGAGTTGGAGGTAATTGTCATCTGCCTTGACTTTTTCCAAATATGCTGACGAATCATTACGACTGTGTTTCAACCATTGGCTGCCGTTTGGGGATCTCTTTTGCTTTTTTGATTCACGGAGGGGTATCGGTATGTAACGGATGATCCAGGGGCCGATATTATTGTATGTTATGTTTATAGATACATAATATTGTATAGTTTCCGACGTTTTAGTGGTGCTTCACTTATGTCTGGTGTTCTCCCGTTAGGTGGACCGCGAGATGCGCACGCGGCGCGTCCCGAAGGCGGGCGGCGGGCCCACGCGCGCGCGCGGGAGAGACTTCTAGCGACTGGTCACGGCGCTCAAGTCCGCCGCCGCCGCCCTGCGCGCGCTGCTCGCGCCCTCTCCCTCGCACGCACATGCGCGCAGCTAGGAGCGAGCGGGACAGAGTGCAACACTGTGTGGCCGACGCGATCGATGGCGTCACGAATTTATAGTGTTAGTGTCGGGCGCGCCGAGCGACTACACGCCCGTATCGCGGACACGAGCGCCCGAGACATTTTTATAACTGTGAGTCTTCTGAGACTAAATTCTTTATACGTTTTATAAAAAAATAATCTAATTAATCGTATGGGTGTGCGGCCGGGGGGGCCTCGGCGACGCGCGGCCGGGCGGAGCGCCCGTGCGGCTTCTAGAGCTCTGTGAACCGTCAAACTGTGCAGCCGTGCGCGCGCCACGCTCGACCCGATAACCGATAGGAGAAACATAGAATTAATTGAATAAAAAAAAACTAGCCCATCGCCGGAGCCCCCCCGCTAGGTGACCGGTTGGTGTTGTAATATTAAAGTTGACTGATTTTTACCGTGAAGCAGGCCCCGGTGGAGGCCGGTCGTAGCAGTTAGTTGTTGTACCGCACTGTGTGGTGTCGCGTAGCTTCACGTGTTGTCTCTCGCGTACTTCACCCGCGCGCCACCGATCCAGATTTGATATCGAATTTCCTCAATATATCTATCTATCTATTGCACGTCGTCAAATTGATGTTTATCGAGTATTTTTGTAATAGGATCAGTGTATTTTATTACGCATATGAATTTATCACCGTTGTTACGATATCACAGATGACAGCCGCAGCAGACGACGCACTAGGATAGCTTGTAGTACCCGCGGTACATATCCGCCTAGTGCGTGGTCTGCGCGTCGAAGGCACATTTTCTTATACGTGTGGGAGTTGAACGGGGTTTCGATGAAACAGTGCGACGTTATTTTGTATAATATACATTATATTTATTGTTCGAATCTTATTATATTCATAGAATCCTCTACTCGATACGAATGTTTAGTACGTCCAAATAAAAATTTCTAAAAAGAAAAAAACATATTCGTCGACGTCCATCCATTGTGTGCGCAAAAAGACTATGTAATCTGTTTTGTAGTGGATGCGTTTGTTGTGTTGTTGTGGCCCTCTGCCGAATACTTTCGTCCATCTTGTTCTAGTTGTACTCGTAGTGTTTCAGTATGTTTTGTTAGTGACGTTAGACTGTTGTGGCTCGGAGTCGGACCGCTGCGAACGGGACTAGTGTTGCTTAGAGTTTGAGTCTACCCGGGGTTTGTTGATGAGCGTTGTAAACTTCATTAAAAGACATATAATGTGATGTTAGGTGTTGGAGTTGTGTTCGCAGCGTCAGTCGGCCCTGGCCCCGGTTGTGTTCCTGCCGTCCTGTGGCGTCGCCACTCGCGTCCATTTCTTGTCCATGAGCTGGTCACGCCCCGCTGCTGTTACTTCTAAACCGAACCACGAACTTACAATCACAATTTTCTCGTAATATTGAAACAAATGTAACAAATCAGTTCTCGTCCTTGTTGCTCAAAACTTTGCTCACGGGCGTCGACCAGCGAATCTATTGATAAGACAAAATTTACAAAAATTGAAAAAAGATTTTATTAAGTGTTACGTATTTATTGTTTACGTTATCGGATGTGATATTGGCAGCTTCCCGCGGCGGCGCGTACGCACATTACGTCGGTACGGCCGCGCGCGACGTAGGCGTTAACCTCTCCTAGCGTCTCAGTGACCTTAGGCTAGTTGGACCGTTCCATGTAGTTGGGCACTCGCCCTTAGTAGGTATTTTTACTGGTTTAGGCTAGAGCTAGATACATTAACCTTCAAGTATACTTAGTAGGTAATTTAGCGAGGACAGTCTCCTCGTGTAGTGAAATTAATTTGCAATATTAACTGTCTAGGCGTAATTAGTTTGCATAGCTCAAAGGCGGCGGACGCTCGGCTCAGAGCCGCGCGCGCCGCAGGACCATCGCCTTGCATTTATAGTTTATAGATATAATAATATATTGACTAGCTTTCATTAGAGCATTCTTCATGTACTTAAACGATGGACTTACCAATTGTTAGCTTTACTATGTATTTTTCTTTTCTAGTATTATTTTGTTCGTATGTAGCTCAGCAGCAGACATCGTTTATGTATTCTTATGTCTAGTCAGGGATTACTCCGCGCGTCTAGTGCTTGTTTCATCGATATCATTTAACGCATAATGAAACTCGTACTAGAGTCGGTTTGCATCGACATAATAATATTTTTATATGCTATTTGTTATAAGAGCTGTATGTTTTTCGATACATGGTATTCATTGCAAGATTTGAATTTTGTCTGTATTTTACGACACTGTTGAGTTTGCCTTGACATGTTTTTCGACATCGTTTATTTGATTCCGATGTATTGTTGATTGTTAATAATAAATTATGACCGTTCAGTGCGCTGAAACTATTTCGCCACTTCGTATTATGAGTTAAAGTATTAGTGCAATTAAAAATTTGGTTGTTTCATAGATATAAATATATTTTTCAGTGTATTATTTACGCAGTATTTGTACTTGGTGGGCATCGCTCGATGTCTGCTGCCACTAGCCGGTGGTGGTGATCACAGCGATTAACCAAAAATCATATTTTTTTCTTTATACATTATTACATAACATTTAGATAATTATTTTGCCTAGGCATAGATATTACGTTATATAGAGTAACTATTAATTATGAATTACTTATATTATTTAAAGATGTACTTTTTGTTATACATTGCCTGCTATTTTATTATTGTATTGCAACATGATTTAGATGTTGGACAACTCGTGGCATGAATGTTCCCACATACCGTGGTCTCATTGGAATCTGTAGCTGAGTAAAACGTCAATTAACTTGAAGCTGGGAGCTCTGCATTATCTTTTAAATCATATGAAATAAATTTCTGAAAAAATACGCTTACATGCGAACCCACGCTATTTGAAAACGTTGCACAGTTTGATGGTTCACTCTGTATACAGAACAATATTATGTATTTTCCTCAATATAATTTTAGAAGGCCACTTTTTATTTGCTAGTAATCGAACCAGATTACAAGTCTTTTAGACTCTCTTACCTCAATGAGCTTGTTTCTTGTATAATGCGGTGTTGTTTAGATATTCACCGACAGATGTAATGACCCGCGCGGGAACATATCATGGCGGAGCGGAATTATTTTCACTGTGTAAGGCACACCGTGTTGTCACAATGACTGATTTGAATCATGTATGAGAATAATAAATTATATATTTAAAACATTTTGTGTGGTTTTCTTTTTGTATAGCTAGCCATCAGCTCGTTTAAAGCCGTTATTCACTTTCATATGAAAAGTAAAGGTTGTGACTCGATAAGCATCGAAGATCCTGTAGAATGTCATGGTATTCTCCATGCAATAGACAAAAATGTGGAACGAAATGGTCAGGTTTTCATGAAACTTTTTTTTGTTGACTTCCTAGATGTGTTAGAAGAAGTTAGAAGAAAGTTAAAAAAAAACTCGACGACCACGGTCATTTTTGTTTTCCCCTTGTATAATTTTTTTTCGTGAACGGAAAAGAATTATTACAATTTAGCAAATATTTTCCCTCGCGATGTGACCCTAAAGGGCAGGGTCGCCATGAAGTGTCGTGGCGAATGAAAGATAACTGCTCTGGGTAACGTCTCGATTTATTCTGTTCACATTGATTCAGCGTACATGATGTTAATATATTGCCTACTTGGCTAATCCTAAATAAGGTAGTAATACACACTTACATAATAATTGGTACTAATGATACTTAGGCTGTGTCCCCAGTAGGCAAACTGTTAGCAGTCGACTGAGTGAGCCGCAAATTTGTTTTTTCGCGCTTTGCTTTCGCCAGGTTGAAGGCGAAGCAAAGGTATGAAGCTATTTTACAGCCTAATATAAAAAAGATTTTTTACTTATGCATTGACCAGTTTGGACTAAGTATACATAGGTATAGTTATCTGTGGCAATTTTGCTTTGTGCACATGTGTAGAAAAAACATGAAAAACGCACACGTGTGAAATACACTGTATTTGGACCCAATCGTAGTGCGAAAAGAACCAGTTTCCGAGGAAGTGTATTGAAAAAACATTTTAAAAACAAGCTTATCTAAATGTGACGTCATTATTTTTCGTATTCTGCTTAGCAGTCTTAAACATGGTACCTATATTTACAACTGCCGGTTGACGGTCAGTAGTTGGACGAATACTTATGACATCCATGTCGATATCGCGATTCCTCTGTCTTTTATTTAATTTATTTATATAAAATTCACACCATAATACTCGATTTCTCTTAACAACAACAAAATAAACGTATATTATTAGTGGGTTGATTATGTGAACAATTAAATGTTCTTGTAACAGTGTTGTTGCACTGCTGTTGAAATACCTTAAAACTAGAGTAGATAACATTAAGCAATCGCTCAACACAAATATTAAAGTGGCGATGTACAAGTAACGCCATTTACTGGGAGCTGTATGTGAGTTCGCATTGGAACTAAAAAAAAGTTTACAAACAATTATAACGTAAAGTAAACTGTTTAAAAACATAGGAAGAAAAAAGTGAAAAGGTATATCGTATTCTATAGTAGATACGGAAGCAAGAGTAGAAGCATAAGTATACACAAGGGTGGTTACGAAAGGCAGACCCCAGGCAAAGAGACAACTTTTGGAATGCCTCCTTTGAATATTACCATTAAAAACTTTAACAATGTCGACATAAAACATGTAGCACATAACTATTAACCAGTAGATTTTCACTGTTACCATGTACATATTTAAAAAACGAGCAAGTACTCCAAATTGTACATCTGCAAAAGATCCCATAGTTATTAAACGGGCATCTATAACATAATAACAGAATATCATTAACAGAGCAACAAAGAGGTTTGCTAAAATTACGTTAAGAAACACAAAGTTAATGTAATTTCTAAACTGTTTTAAGACACACCATGATGTTACTCCGTATATCAATGTAAGTGTTGACAAAGCACAAGAAACGTTTAGTATCACATCTAATCGAGACGCTATTAATTGTGTTTCGCTGTAAACATCCTCTGCAGCAGCACCCACTTGTGTGTCGTTGTCAGCCATGGTGGACATCACTTGCACAAGTTCGATTAAATGCACTTTAAGATAACGAGAAAGTAACACAGTACACAGACACAGTAGTAGCACAGCTTCAGATATAACACTGCCCAATTACTGGTGATCTGGTCAACAATACGCCTAGATAATTTTAATAGTTTTAATTTTGTCTTCTATGAGAACGGATGAAAATGTGTTGCTTCCATAACCATCGATGAAATTGTGAAGCAAGTCCGAGTCATATTAAAATACTAACAGACCCAAAAAAAAACACGTTTTGAAGGCTATTGCGATTTGCGTGTGACCGACTTAGCCACCATCGGGGATTTAAATTTTAATGACACCAACATTTTGTCACTAATTTTAATTTTTAATTGAAATCTCAAAAAGTAAGATGATAATTATGTCGAACTATAGGCCGATCTCTTTAATTCTAGTTTTTTCTAAATTAATAAAAAAAAGTCATATAACCAATATCGTCTTTTTTGACTAAATTTAATATACTATGCCATGAACAAACAATAAGTAGGTACGGGTTCAGGAAAAATAGGAAAATCAACACGGAAATCTTTGACTTGCTGAATAATATTATATACCTAATAAAAAATAAGTACCTAATAAAAAGTTTATTTTGGAACAAAAACACGACACAAGGTTAACAGGTAAAACCATGGAAGCTGGAAAAGTATAAACGTACAGTAGCACAGCGGCGCAGCCACCAACGCCCATCTCCAGATTATAATGGAAAGATGTTCCATACAAAAAGTGCTTACAGTTAATTTAGGTTTACTTACTTAATTAATAACAAAAACAAACAGTTAACAAAAACAAAAAAGGAAAGGATAATCCAGACACGGATACAGTTAGTCAGTCGGATTACAGTTTTCATTGTGCATAAAAGTTATAATAAATAAATAAATAATATAATCAGTAGGACAATAATTATGAATTTGTATGAGTTGGTAACAAGAGGTGCGAGAGAGTGATGTGTGTTTTTCATTACTCATACTCGGAAAGTAGGTCTGAAGTTGCCTGAGGAGCGGGTGGAAAGTAACACTTTTCAGCCCTAGGGAGAAACACTTTCAACTGACAGCTGTCAATTTATTTAAAAAACTTTCAACTTTCTATTGAACCATGTTCCGACTTCTATGCAGCTTCTAAATTACAGCGCGATGTAAAATAAAATAACATAAAATTCTGTATTAATTAAAGAATGAAAGAAAATTATAAATAACTTTGTTATAATTTGGTGACAAATATATTTCTTTAAAATAACATAGATTTGAGAAAAATATTAACAATTTTTTCAGTGATGAAACACTACATAAACTACCCAGACATCGTACAGTAAAATAAACATTACGAACAGATTATTCTGTATTCGGGTGGAATTTACATTATACGTAATGCTTTTTTTTTTCAAATTATTATTATAACTTATATTGGGTTTTGTGTTGTATTAAGTCAGGAGTAGTGATCAGCTGATTTATACGCGAAGTGCAACGACCGCGCGGCTGTTCTGGACATCGCCGCGCCGGGCTCGCGTTCCGCGTAGATATTACTGTTGGCTCAAGTCGCTTTCGAGTTTTGTTTATCACATTGTTAATCTGCCATTTATTGAGTCTAATATTTTTTTTTGTAAGTATATTAATCGATTGTATTACCGATACAATCTCATTTCGCTTCGGGAAAACAACCACTAAAATTTCAGTGGGTATATGTATGTCACTGTAAAATTGTCAATCACGTTATATTACAATATAACGTGTGTCTCTCTGGCGATACTTAGTGTAAACTCTCGAAATATTGTCAACTGAGCATACGGAAGTATCTCTGCTCCCATAATCACGACTTGGGGCACCCCCCCCCGTTAGGTTAGTTAGGTTCTTTTAAACCCTGCACTCGGAAATAGGGGCCCCGCGAAGCGAGGCTCCGTCGACTATACGCTTTTTAGGGGAATATAAAGTGTTTTGAGGTTAGGTTATAATAATCGGTATTTCTCAGGAATGGTACAATATCTTTTCATGACAGTTGTACCACTGGGCAAGGGGGGGCCCTCCTTCCTTCCACACCGCGTGAGTTGACTACCATCGCATGCATTTCGCGAAAAATAATGTGTTTTGTTGTAAGCAGTATGTTCGTTTGACAATATTTCGAAATTTTACAATATTGCTAGAGATATTACAAAACGTATTTGACAATTTTACGGTGACATATATAAAGGGTGTAAAACACCTCTTCACGAAGCCGAGGCACTTCTTCTCCCCATCATTGCGATCATTTTTTTGTTCTACACCATACCTGGGAATCTTCTAGTTACGGAGATATGGGGGGTCAAAGTTACAACTTTTTGACAAGTTTTTTTTTTAAACTTACTAGTTTTTTTTAAAGATTTTGATACCTCCACGACCTCCGTACTATTCAATCCATCCGTCACCACAATGTTTTAAGTGCGTTACATCGAGTTCTAGCACAAACCATGATTTATAACCTCAAAAAAAAAGTTGTTTCCCAGCAAAAATATTTGCGTAAAGTTACTTTGTTTGATGTACAGAATGCTTGGTTAACGGCTTTGTGATGAGGTGGTTTACACCCTGTATGTGAGCGTCACATTGTAAAAACCGTTAAATTGTAATATAACTAGCGAGATTGTAAATTCGAAATATTGTCTAAACATTCTGCTTACAATATGATGCTTAGTTTTCCTTCCTGAGAAAAACCGGTTAATGTAACCTACCTCAAAACACTTATTCGCCTAAAAAGGCTCCTATTTCTGTCCGCAGAGTTTATTAGTTTAAAGGAACCTAAGGTCGGTTGCCCCAAGTCCCGATTATGGGAGCAGAGATACTTCCGTCGCATGCAGTTCACCACATTATGGTTTCACTTTGATAGACTATAATCTAACGAAAAATAACGCGTTAAATTGTACCTAAGCAGTATGTAGCGACACTTGGGAGAGCTTTAGCAGTGGACGTCTTTCTTCTGTGATGATGATGATGATATGAGTATGTTCGTTTGACAATCTTTCGAGAGGTAACAATCTCGCTAGATAGATTACAATCTAACGTGTTTTACAATTTTACGGTGACATCATAATTTCCTAGAATTATTCTATTTGTGAGACATTTTCACAGAGCGGAAAAAGAGGTTGTTTTGTATGGTTATTTGGTTGAAAGAAAGTTTCAAATAAAACTCGTATACGAAATTACGTGCTTACCAACGTTAAAAAACCTGATTTTTAATTAATCAACCAATATCTTTATAAAAGACGTTTTTCATAGTTTCGTCTATAAATATAAACATAATTTTAACCCTTTTCCTGTCCCATGAACCATTTATGGTTCAGAGCGATTGTTTAACTATTTTCTCTTTTCGTGGACAGTATGCAAATAGGTAATACATGCGTTTTTTTTTAAAACGAGTCATGCTGATGTTTCCTTACCGACTACTCGCTCCAACAAAAAACAGCCAAAACAAACAGAGGTCATAGTAAAAAACAAGCTTATTTAAATGTGACGTCATTATTTTTGTTATTCTGCTTAGCAGTCTTTAACATGGTATGTTTACAACTGCCGGTTGACGGTCAGTAGTTGGACGAATACTTATGACATCCATGTCGATATCGCGATTCCTCTGTCTTTTATTTAATTTATTTATATAAAATTCACACCATAATACTCGATTTCTTTTAACAACAACGAAATAAACGTATATTATTAGTGGGTTGATTATGTGAACAATTAAATGTTCTTGTAACAGTGTTGTTGCACTGCTGTTGAAATACCTTAAAACTAGAGTAGAGAACATTAAGCAATCGCTCAAAACAAAAATCAAAGTGGCGATGTACAAGTAACGCCATTTACTGGGAGCTGTATGTGAGTTCGCATTGGAACTAAACAAAAGTTTACAAACAATTATAACGTAAAGTATACTGTTTAAAAACAAAGGAAGAAAAAAGTAAAAAAGTATATCGTATTCTACAGTAGTTATAGAAGCAAGAGTAGAAGCATAAGTATAGACAAGGGTAGTTACGAAAGGCAGACCCCAAGCAAAGAGACAACTTTTGTAATGCCTCCTTTGAATATTACCATTAAAAACTTTAACAATGTCGACATAAAACATGTAGCACATAACTATTAACCAGTAGATTTTCACTGTTACCATGTACATATTTAAAAAATAAGTAAGTACTCCAAACTGTTCATCTGCAAAAGATCCCATAGTTATTAAACGGGCATCTATAACATAATAACAGAATATCATTATCAGAGCAACAAAGAGGTTTGCTAAAATTACGTTAAGAAACACAAAGTTAATGTAATTTCTAAACTGTTTTAAGACACACCATGATATCACTCCGTATATCAATGTAAGTGTTGACAAAGCACAAGAAACGTTTAGTATCACATCTAATCGGGACGCTATTAATTGTGTTTCGCTGTAAACATCCTCTGCAGCAGCACCCACTTGTGTGTCGTTGTCAGCCATGGTGGACATCACTTGCACAAGTTCAATTAAATGCACTTTAGGATTACATACAAGAAAGTATTGTGCACAGCTTCACATATAACACTGCCAAATTACCGGGGATCTGGTCAACAATTTGACCCCTAAATAATTATAATGTTTTTTTTCTGTCTTATGTGAACGGATAAAAATATGTTGCTTCCATAACCATCGATGAAACAGTGGAATAAGCAAGTCTGAATCATATTAAAATACTAGCAGAACCAATAGCAGAACCTAAAAAAAAACACGTTTTGAAGGTTATTGCGATTTGCGTGACTGACATTGGCTTGGCCACCATCAGGGATTTAAATTTTAATAACACAAAATTTTCGTCACTAATTTGTCGGTCAATGGTTTAATAATATAAGGGTTTATAGGTGGCCAGTCTGGAGTCTCCCCAGCTGGGCCAAATTTACATCTAAAATAAAACCGACTTAAAAAAAACAAAAACTTAAAAATAACTTTAGCTTCTGAAGTCGGTGACTTTTGTTTGATTGATTTAATTTTTTGTCACCGACTGCAGAAGCTTAAGTTATTTTTAACTTTTATTTTTTTAAGTCGGTTTTTTTTTGCAAAAAACTTTTTTATTTTTCACTTTTTAGTGGTCACATGTGCACACATGAAAAGTGCATATCGTTACAATTACAACAAGCCGAAACATAAGGAGGATACATTGTCTCATTATGGAGTTCCGTGACTCTTGGCTTCATCATCAGATCTGATGGTAGAATGGTTTTTATCGAACGCAAATGCATAATTTGTTGCAGAAAATACCAAAATCGCTGTACGTTATCCTATAAAATTTGAAGATTTCCCTCGATTCCGCCAAGATTCCATCATCAGATCCCGACTTGGTGGCTATGGGACCATTTGGAAAGTATACCCATTCCAACAAAAAAATAACTTTTCAAATCGGTTGGCAAGCGACGAACTTATGCGCAAACAAACATAAAAAAAATAGAAACATCCGAATTGAGAACCTCTTTCTTTTTTAGAAGTCGGTTAAAAACTAGGGCACCGATCAAGATCTGTTTTGTTCCAAATTTAATCACTTATTGTCGTAATGCGTCGCCAAGTTACTGATTCAGTCGGTGTGTAATTAAAAAGATATTAGAGAATTTAATTTCCCCAAACAGTGGTTCAAGCAAGTACCAAATACTTTATGTAGTTTTTAGACAACTGTTATCAAAATTAAAATCCCTGATGGTGGCCAAGCCAGTGTCATTCACACGGCTATTGCTAATAGTACCTAACCTTTAAAACTCGTTTATTATTCTTACCTCAAAAGGCAAAAAACGGACACTCCTATATTTTCGTCGTGATGTCTACAAATGTTTGCACTTGTTTTGAAATTCACGAACCCTACCTCCTGTATACCAGTAGTTCCATAATGGGACTACTGGGATTTTTGTTCCCAGTAGTTCCTATGATGAAAAAAACTTAAAAACTGTTTGAATAAAGTTCTAATCACTCTTGCACTACAAACTGGTTGAAATGAGTAGTTTTGATCGATTTACAAATAAATAGTTATTTGTTATACAAGAGTGCAAAGTTGTTTTTAAACCGGTGCTCAATTTTGATGACCGAGCAAGCGAAAGATTCTAAAATTGAGTCACGAGCGCAGCGAGTGATTCAAAACTTAGAATCTTGAGCGTTAGCGAGGGAATCAAAAGAGCACGAGGTGAAAAATCTTTGCACTCGAGTGCAACACGTAACTTTTCATTCCACCTCAGCGAAGAAATGAATAAACGCAAAAAAAAAATGCGCGTTATTAACAAATTCAGTTAATTCTGTTGGCGTCAAATAAACTTCCTCGTCGCTAGATAATGAGTAGTCATTTTAGGTTTTTCACTTGTTTTCAAGTTGGATTCCTTGTTTTTAACCTAACGTGTTAACAATATGACGGCGCGCGCAAAATTGTTTTTTTTTAATACAAGTTTTTTTGTAAGATTTTAACTTTTAACACCTCCATGACCCCCGTACTGTTCAATCCATCCATCAGGACAATGTTTTAAGTGCGTTACATTGAGTTTTACCACAAAACATGATTTATAACCTAAAAAAAAAAGTTGTTTTCCAGCAATATTTTTTGCGTAAAGTTACTTAGTTTGATGTACAGAATGCTTGGTTAATGGCTTTGTGATGAGGTGGTTTACATCCTGTATAAGTAGAACAAATATCATGACAATGGAATAAGGTTTGCAGGGATTATAATTAAATAAAACAAACTGATGAGTTGAATACGCATATTATGTACATACAGACTGAGAATGGTTCAAGTTACAAATTGTAAACAGATAATTTACCCTTAAACGAATACAAATGCATATTTACAATACATCTCCTGGTTACGAACGTAAATTCTCTTAATTACGGATACAATACTAATATTTACATAAACACTCGAGTATTTAGATCCTTATGTACAGTAAGCAACATAAATGTGTACACACATGTTATGATGACTGTACCTATCTTATATCGGGAGTATTTTGGAGTATAGCTGCACAAGTATCTTTTGGCGCGTGTCCGAAGTTGGAACTAACACTACCATAATAATATTTCCTTCTTAATATATTTCATAGAGCAATAACCACAAATGTATACCAACACCGCCGACCCTGTCAACGTTCTACGAGCGCCAAAAGATGCATGCAGCGCTGTAAAGTGATCTAAAATTCACATTGAGCTTCTCTACGGATTATACAAATTTACGCATAAATGCATTAGTGCTAAAAAGTGCAGATTGCATGTAACATTTTAAGAGACACTAAAAATGCCAATGCAGGCTCGCTTGACGTTAGAATGAATGGAATGGTTTAATGAATGATCCATCTTCATTCCTGCACTTTTCGAACTAAATTACACGAAAGATTAGAATACGTTATCAATGAAAACATCGAACTTATCTGTACGACAAGCTTACACCCGGTTTTCGGAACGAAAATTAGCGTGAACTGCAGACATTGCAGTGATTAGTTGACTTAACTTTTTGATCACCATTGTCACATATACGTGACAAGCAAGCGTACCCTGTGCGCTAACGTCACAAATATGTGACAAAAACACGAAATAAACAATTGTTTTGAAATCTCTATTCTTTTTATAGGTATTTCCAGGGAAATTATGGAGGACACGAACGTGCGTGCTCTAGCGTTAAAAAGGCTAATAAGTAACAGCCATTCCGGTAATTTCACATCGGACATAAAATCACGTCGTTTTCCTATAAGGTTAGGTAGAACCACAGGTTGTCTGCTACGATCTTTACATACTCCTTTTGACCACAGTTCATACATCTGGTTCAACACGCACGCCGCGCCAGTTGCGAGTACTAAATCTGACATTTCTGAAAAACGTCGATTATTTTCGTTCCAGAAATCGGGTGTCAGTATCTGCTCCTAATGTACCCAAATACTACGATTACTATAAAAGCAGGTAACCTCACTGATCCACTCTTAAATATAAGATTATTCATATAATATTACTGAATACACTACGTTACTGTAGAACTTATGAGAGAAACAAAATGCTTTGCACAGTCAATTGTTTTACTGTCATTGGATATCATAATAAGTGGATTTTTGATTGTTTAATAAGCCGCTCGTCAATGGTATAAAAACGCCGTATAAGCTGGCTCTTCATGTACTAAATCCGGCCCGTCCCTTGGAGACCTCTCCCAGCGACGCCCTTAGCCGTGGCTCGTACCCCACAGGTGCCCCTTAGTTTTTAGGGCTTAAAGGGAGGCCTTACACAGGCCTTAAGCAGACGACAACCTCCTAGGTTGACCTGCAGGATTGTATTTACAAGAAAATGGCTTCTTTTTCTATTGTTACACATACTATGCTAGGCCATCTCAAGATTTAAATTTCACCATCGACGCACGGCCCATTGTCAGCTTACATTAAAATAATTTAAAACTATTTGTAAAAGTATGATTATGATAAATGTTAAATAAAATAAAATACACTAGGTACAATTTTCCTTTGCGTTAGTACTAAAATTTGGCAACATTCCCTAGCTTTAAAGGCTCGAACTCCTTACTCCGAATTTACACCTTATTGATTACAGCAATTTTATCACAGTCTGTAAACATACGCGCCGCCTCTTTTATATTTATTAAAAGCTGACTATTATAAAGATGCATTGTTTTGCGACAAAGTTACAAGGGTCAATTTATTTGTTAAAAATGGAAGTTTGCTTTGGAAACGTTCTTAAAAGTACTACACAATTTTTAAATACCCTAAATATTTGGTTATTCGAAGAGAAAAATGTCATTTCTGTTTTTTTCCCAAACGGTATAGGTACAAAACTGATAGAACATGCACGGTGAATTTCATCTGTAAATGAGCGTTCTTTGAACAAGAGTTAGAATGTATAGCGTACAACTTAGTATTCAATGCTGACTAGACGGGTATAGCGAACACGGCCGTACACATTTTGATACATTCTTTGAAAGAACTAGAGTTAGATTATTTACATTTTTTTGAAAGTAAATAGCCTCTTTCCTGCCACTCGCTGTGGTTTAGAGCCATTCGTTACGTAACATTAGCTTCAAGTAGGCTTTATGTACAAAAGCTTGCAAGATTGACAAAATGATTCAATTTGATGCGTTTCCTATTTGTAGGAAGAAAAACTTTTAACTCGATTATTTTGGTAGCAAACAAAGAAATCATAATATTCTTTCATATATCACAATTCGACACGACTTTTTCAAATTTGTCCCGCCCTTTCCTTTTCCTCCCTTCTAAGGAATGGTCCTAATTAATTAAAAATATTTTGAGATGATGAACACTTACGGTGACAATTGAGCGAAAACTCATAGATATGTATTATTTTAGGCTTTTTTGGTTTACAAAAAGAGTACAGAAATGTCTCTTTACTTTCATCTACATTGAAAATAAGATTCCCGCTTACAATGTTAGACGAACGAACACAAAACATGGTCATTATGTCATTCTTGCAATAAATAGACGAATATGTTTAACTTAAAAATGCTCATACAATGTCTTTAATTAAGAAAGGTAAACAAAAACTAAAATAAAATTATACTTTCATATTTGTAGATACAAAATATTGTCACTTTAGAAATAGTTGAGTATAATATGAAGAGAATACCTAAATACGATTACAACATATAATTTTAATGTTTTGGTAGGTATTATAATAATTATAATATTAAGTTTATAAGTTACGAATCTATGTTTATTTAGAATGGCCGCGAGAACAAAGATGGGATTGCCGTTTATTTCCGTAGATAATCTCCTTTTCCCTGATCATTCTTAGATTTTTGGTCCTTCGATGCGAATGGTGTGATAATGAAGTGCATATGGAACTTATGTAAATAGATAGCTGATAAATAGAAAACTTTTTAGTATGTACAACATACATAATATTATTATAGGTACAAAAAAGGTATATGGTGACACAATAGGCGGTGTTAAAGACGATCTTTGAATGGATTTCAGAGAAAAGGAGAGGCAGTAGTAGTAGCAATATCAGCAATTTAAGTCATCATTGTACTCGCGGACAAAATCATCAATTCAATACAAATGTTATGGTATATTTTATAATCGATAAGTAAATATGAAAAATACATAAAACGGTTACAGCTATTCTGTAATAGTACATAGTAATAAGTTAGTAATTACGAAGTGTCAGTGCAATTGTGATATAAACGACTAAAATATTTTGAACTTTTCTTAACGTCGAATTATTTGGTGATAGGTTGAATTTACGCATTTATTTTACGTGAAAAGTAACGCCATTGGAAGAGTTTTTGAGCACTAGGTATAGTGTATGGACATGGTCTCCGAAATACGCTTATTTTGTAATTTTGTTCAGTAATAATGTACCAGAAAATGCCAATTTACTGGATAGACCGGACTATATCACAATATACGAAAACTCTCCTTCCGCAACTATTTTTATGCTTTTGACCATCACACAATTTTTCTTAATGTTAATTATAAAAACTCGATGAAAATGAAGGTTTCATCTTAGACGACCAATTGTTCAATATTAATACGTAGCTACGTATCTCGATACAACCAAAAGGTTCATTTCCTAAATCACTTCGGTAAGAACCGAGAGTTACAAAAATGTTAATCCAAAAACGCCAATATTAAAAATAATCATTTGTCCATACGCCACCTATCTGCTAGAAAAGAAATCACCATGCATCCGGCGCCTCATCACCATATCACCTACCACCTTTGACCTCCCACCACCACCTACAGGGTGACCAAGTCAGAGATATCTCCCCGAGGTGGTACAGTCGACGGCCTGAAGAATGAGCACAAGCTGTCATACAGTACGATGCGTTGCGCGCGCGCATTCCATTCCGCAGTGTCATCTCGTTCGCCTGTCGATGTCAAAGAACCATTTATTTGAATTAAGACAAAATAATGGAGAATAATGACAAAAAACTTAACAAGGGTTAAAGTAAAGTTTTAAAATTTAAAAATGTTTTTTTTTTAAACGTGTTGATACCTTCGTAACTCCAAGCTTTGGTAAGTAAGATAAGGTCCAGAACCAAAAAAAAAAAACGAATTTATTGAAAAGCTTCAGCTTCATAATTTCAGCCGCAAGACGCCCCAGAGCTGAAGATAGGCCTCCCCAAAGTGTCGCCACATTGACTGGTCCCGTGCGACTTGCATCCAATGGATTCTCGCAACCTTCACGGGCCTTCACCAGGTCATCGGTCCACCTAGTGGGAGTTCTTCCATCGGTCATCCGTTCTGCGAGCAATTTACCCTGCCCACTGCCATTTAAGTTTGGAAATTCTTCGGGCAGCGTCGGTAACCTTAGTTCTTTTGCGGGTGAAAAATGAAACTGTTATTGACAGCTTGAAAGATAGAAAAGTTTTATAAAAATCTATATATTACCTGACAGTTCGTCGTCTTGTCCGACGTCCCAAGTGTCGGGGGTCGGTTCTGATACCTCTTCGAATGGTAAGATCGGGTCGGGAGCGCTGTCTTCGGCTCCTAGGACCTGAAATAGGAAGACGGTCTTTTACGTTCAAATCAAATCAATTCAAATCAAATCATTTATTTGCAAACATGGGTATACAAATTGGTCGAATTTTGAAAATGCTGAATGAGGACGAGACTGGTATCAACGTTATTTGAAGGCTAAAATATAATATGTTCAAGTTTGTTTGAGTTGGAATCTTATCCAAAATACCATCGTCGGTTTGTTACGCTATATATGTTACTGACTAAACCCAATTTCAGGACAGACTAGCTTGTCCTATGCCAATCCGGTTTAACGGCATCTGAGTCGATGGAGTCCCCCGGTCGACGGAGCCCCGCTTTGTGGGGCTCCTACTTATGAGTGGTTTATATAAAAAACTTGCTGACCCACGCAACTTCGTCTGCATCACATAAGAGGGAAAAAGCTATCTACTACTACCTACCTACTACTACCTACCTACTACTACCTAAAAATGTTAGGGGTGGATAACCCTTATCACTTAGGGGTATGAAAAATAGATAGTAGCTGATTCTCAGACCTACTGAATATGCATTTACAATTTCATAAAAATCGGTCAAGCTGTTTCAGAGGAGTATGGTAACTAGCACTATGACACGAGAATTTTATATACAGGGTTATTTGTAAAACACCCACAACCTCGCAGGAGTAGATTACTAACATCATAAACAACAACATTTGTCCTACGACTTTTGGGAAAACAGGCAAAAAAAAATCGACTTCTCATGCAAAACTCCATCAGCTGTTCGGACATATGTATGGAGAGTTGTTTTTTTTTTGTCTGTTTTCAGAAAAGTCGTAGAACAAATGTTGTTGTTTAAGATGTCAGTAATCTACTCCTGCGACGTTGTTGGTGTTTTACGAATAACCCTGTATAAGAACATATAATAAGTATAGTTTAGGCAAAACTAGTTTGTCTTGAAATCGCTGGGTTTGGTCGGTAACAGGATACACCACGTCTATAAACTTGGTGTTTACATTACTCATATTTCAAGTTATTCCAATACATGCATTCCGTTGACGAAAACAAAATGCATACAAATACCTGCTGCGGAATTCCGCTGGCTAAGTTAATTTAACTGTGTTTGTCGGGCTTCTAACTTTTTTGTTTCGTATGGAACTCATCAAATGATTCTTCTTACTTTGGGCGGAGCGGAAGGGAGTGTCAAGGGCTTGCTCTGATTAAAACCCATCCATGTTCCTTCTTAGACCTTTATGTTCCGGGGCCACTGTATCTCTTTCGAACAGTTCCGCAGCCCCGGCAGACATCGGACCTTGCGAACCCCTTTCTTATATGTGTGCGGCGAGCGAGTCTCGACTGTTGCTGTGTCGGTTAGATCAGCCCGAGCATGGATATCGTAGGCGGCGCACATCTCAAACGTGTAGGCGCGACTACGTCCACCACTAATGTAATGCTCGCACTGAGCACTTTGATCCTGAAGCATTTGCCGTACGTTGGCTCGCCCTCGCACGTTCGTGGCGCATGGCTCGCAAAGTGTAGATACGGGTTTACCTGCGCCAGCGCATGTGCGAGGTCGGCGGGCGCGGGCTGCGTGTGTCGGCGCCGAGCGAGCGCGCGTGTGCGGCGCGGGGACAGCGCCACGGCCGCGCGTGCCGCCGGCTCGGGGCCCGCGAACAGTACCGTGGCCAGCTTTTGGAAGCGGGCCACCTGGAAAACAGAAAAAAAACTGTTCAAGATGAGATTCTTAAATGACTCTGCCCTGCGGGCCTAAAATGGCCACTTTAGCAGAAGATTATATGAATCACGTTTAAATTTTTAATTCAAAAAATGGAGATTATAGTCATAAACAAAGTCCAATTTAGGAATTTTTATTTTCTGCTACTGCAACTGACAGCGCCCGTCCACGAACATGACGAATGTATCGGCGCCATCCAATTGGACCATATTGAAGGGACCTAAATGACCCGACACACACGGCACCATCAGCGAGACATTTGACGTTACCGAGATTGAGAGACCAGCGAAAAGTGGCTTTTCAAGATGGCTGGACCCGTTTTCGATCGATTATCTAAGATTCTGTAGCGTCACAAATTCTGACATAAGTGCTCTATTGACCTAGTAAAATGCGAGCTATTTTGAAGATTTGTCCAGCCAACCTGAGTGACATAATGTGAAAAGGTATTTTATTGTAACATTTTAAACAGTACCCCATGAAAGATGAATCTACTTTAGCAAGCCTGAAACCTGGCTGAGCTAGTTGGTCCCTATTTCTAGTATTATAGTGGTGTCTGTCACCTCTTTTACTGAATAAATGCAGATTCTTTCTAACGTACAGGATGTTTTCATAGATGTATTGGCAAGGTACGTAATTCGTATATGGGTCTGATGGCTCTTTTCTGCAGAATTAATATAGACTCGATGTCTGCAGCACGTCCCCATAGTAAAATATCGTATTACATAATACTATGAAAATAACTAAAATAGACTACCCTCGCGGTATCAATATCAGTAAATTGGACGTACGGCTCGATGCTGTTAGAAAGATTCGTATCTTTCTAACAGCATATGCTGCTGAGCTCAGCAGTTTTCTTCTCCACTCCTCTAGGAACTCAATAAAAAAAGTCCCATGAAAATCCGCCCACTATAATCTTCGTTCCACCTTATTGCCTAATTGCAGTCGGCTAGTCGCATCCATCAGGTCCCGTGCTGCGCAAACAACAGACAGTGATACCTGTTTGGGACACGTATGGTCGAGCGCCTCGTAGAGATCGTTCCGGAGGTAGTGCAGCGCGTGCGCCGCCTGCGCGGGGTCGGAGAGCTCGGTGGCGGCGGCGGCGAGGGCGCGGAAGTGCGCCTCGCGCAGCTGTGCGCGTCCGTGCGCCGCCGCGCCCGACAGCGACGCGCGGCGCAGGCGCAGCGCCCACAGGTCGTCCAGCCGCACGCGCGGGCTGCGACCGTTGCCGGGGTTGCCGCCGAACAGGTAGTGGATCTGGGGGATTCAGATGGATTCCACTTCAATTGTGTCAAACAAAACCTTTTGTGTCGCGAAATAACAGCTAATGTGGTTCTTTCACAGGTTATAAAAAATTGTCATGTTAGAATACTACTACTTTTCACTGCTTACAATATAACGCATTATTTTGCGGTAGAATGTAATCTATCGAAGTGAAACCGTTATGTTGTGAAATGCATGCGATGGAAGAGTCTCTGCCCCATAATCGGGACTTGGGACACCCCCACGTTAGGTTAGTTAGGTTCCTTTAAACTTCGCACTCAGAAATAGGGGCCGCGCGAAGCGGGGCTCCGCCGACTACGCTTTTTAGGGGAATATAAAGTGTTTTAAGGTTGGGTTATATAAATCGCTATTTCTCAGGAATGGTACTACATTATCTTTTCATGAGAGTGGTACCATCGGGCAAGCGGAACCCCTCCTTCCCTCCCCCTCCTCCACACCGCGCGAGTTGACGTCCATCGCATACATTTCACAAAATTACGGTTTCACTTCGATAGATTACAATCTACCGAAAATAATGCGTTATATTTTAAGCAGTATGTTCGTTTGACAATCTTTAGAACCGGAAGACGATGCGTTGGAAGGCCTCCCAGTAGGCGGACCGATGATCTGGTTAAGGTTGCGGGAATCCGTTGGATGCGAGTCGCACGGGCGCGGTCAATGTAACGACACTTGGGGGAGGCTTATGTTCAGCTGTGGACGTCTTTCGGCTGAAATGGTGACGGGTGTTATGTTTGACGTGTCTGCGTGTGTGTGTGTCATCGTAGCCCCCGAACGTATGAACCGATTTTGATTTTGCTTTTTTTTGTTTGAAAGCTGAATTAGTCGGGAGTGTTCTTAGCTATGTTTGATACAAAACAGTCCAAGATGGCCGCCGCCACCAATTGGCGGATAACATATTTATTCAACAACTCCCTCAATATGGGTATCATATGAAAGGGCTTGACTAGTAGAATACTATACGCCATAATAAATCTCAAATCCAAGATGGCCGTCACCACAAAATGGTAAATTACATTTTTTTTCACAACTCCCGCAACTGTATGTGTCGGGGATTTTAATTGAATGTAAGTAGTTTTTATTATTTGTAAAACTGGCGGTATATACCTTCTTAACAGGGTCGTAGACGAGCTGGTGCGCGAAGCGCGGGCGCGGCTCGTTGGGCAGCAGACTGTCGTTCCGGTACACGCACGTCCACGTCAGGCGCCGCAGTGAGAACACCCACAGCGTGTTGTATACGCGCTTGTCTTTCTCTTTGCTCATGCCCTGACAAACAATTCACAGTTATCTATGAACACACTTATTTATAAGCCCAAAATTGGTACGACATATGGAATAGGGTAGGTGACACACCAATCAATTGCCATACTTTTTAAAAGTTATCTAAACGCGGTTCTCTCATAGATTTCTATGGCACACTGTGACGTCACTGTTATGTGAACTCAACGAGTCAACTATTAATTGATTTCAAACCAAATAAAAATCTAATTTGGCAATTAACTTAAAATTATCGGATTCTGGCCCAAAAAAAAATACACTTTAATCATGGCATCTGTGTCGTACTTAAAGTCCTCTTAGGTAACACTTTTGACATTCCAACAAGAGGGCCATGGGCTGGTATGTGTGTAGCAATACTCACGGACAGCACAAATATCTCATCAGTGTCGGGGTCCAACGTGGCCCTCTGCGTGAAGCCGGCCTGCGGGGGCGGGGGGGCGGCGGCCCCGCGGCACAGCGCGGCGCAGCTCCCGGAGCCCACGTCCCACCACCACAGGTCCACCAGGTGCTCCTTGTTGCGCTGACCCGCGAACATGTACAGGCGCCGCTGGACCTGCCAGGGGGACGATAACTCTTATATTCAGTCTGCAATATGACTGTCCCGATAAGTCTACAGTTGAGCATGTGGTCTTGTTTTTGTTTGCTAAGTCGAGCAAGGTTTTTCAAATAAAAATAAGAGATCAAGACAACGCAAGAGTCTTCGCAGAAATATCTCGCTTTATTGCATCTTCGGCGCTACGCGGCGGTGATGTTATATCAGCAGTCAGTAAATCGCCTAGGCGCCTACATTGCAGCAACCGAGGCCAAGTACAGGGCAAGCAGACTGTCTAAAACACACCTTTACGATGAGGAGTATTGTTGGAGTAGTAGGGCTGGTGTGAAAGTATCACCCCTGGTACCTTAGTACTAGCTCATGAATAATAATACCGGATAGCATCACTAGTAAGTATTAGCTACCAAGTCTTAGTAATGACGAAGTACACGTACAGTCCGGAGTACTATCATATTACTAGTAGTAAGTACTCACCGGATGGAACAGCATGGAGTGAGAAACGCGCGCCTGCGGAGCGTTGAGCTCGTGTCGGTCGCTCAGTATCAGCTGCCAAGTGTTGGTTGCTATGTAGTACGCGTACAGTCCGGAGTACTGAGGACTCACTACCTCCTCTCTGTCAAATAAGAAATACTATTTAGTACTAGCTTTTGCCCGCGTCAAGTTCGATTATTGTCCCACGGTATGATACTACTGGGATAAAAAGTATCCTATGTCCTTCATGACCTCGCTTAGCGACAAAACCGTTTCCAACTGTTTGATATAGCAAAAGACAAGAGTTAATAAAAATACCTACCGATTACTACAAAAAACTATACCAAAGACAAAACACAGAAAGGGTGGAAAAATAACGCCAAATACTGCCAAACTCGGAATCAGTACCAATAATATTACAAGAAGTTACTAAAGCAATCAACACCCAGAAACTAGACAAAGCACCAGGCTCAGATCAGATATCTAATGAAATAATACCAACGGTTTAGCATGCTTTTCGAGGCACGGAGGGAACTTGGTATGTAAGGGTGTCACCCATCCACAGACCAACCTAGGCAAGCACGGCTTAACCTAAAGATCGACCCGAGTGGCTGATATTATTTAGCCACGAGCTCAGATAGTTTGGAGAACATGCTACAGTTTGGAGAACATGCTACACCATTTATCAGAGGAAAGTGCCAAGGTAGGTTTATCAATGAAAATATCAAAAACGAAGGTAACATAATGACTAACTCAACTAGAAATGACATTAGAATAAATAGTGTTCAGATGAAAATAGAGTATGTTAACGAATATATTTATCTAGGTCAATTAATATCTACAGAAGACATAATGCAAAAAGAAATAGAGAGAAGGAATGTCTAAAAAAATAATCTCTATTAAATAACATGTTGTGACTGCACAAAACTATCCAACACAAACATTACATTCACAACAAGTAGCAATCATACAATAATATTTATAAATGATGCGTTACGTTCATACGTAACGTATTAGTGTATTACATAATGATGTTTCTGTATCCACACATATACAATGAAACTGTTAAGAACTGCAACATAATAGATCTCAAAACATCCCTGTGTAAAAGATCATTAAGAACTGGCTCCTTACACTCTCCTACGACGAAACAGACAGGATCATCTATAAATAAATACTACACTAACCGATACACTCCTAATCTCACTCTGACCACACGCACGCACACAACACACACACACACAATTTTTTTTAAAGAAGAACAAATGGCAGCCGGGACCAACAGCAAAAGCTTTCCGAGGCACGGAGGAAACTCGGTATATAAGGATGGTCACCCATCCACAGGCCAACCTAGGCAAGCACGGCTTAACCTAAATATCTTGAGTAAAAAGTGAAAAAGTCAAAATCAAAATCAAAGCATTTATTTGAAGTTAGCAAGCACTTTTGAATTGTCGAAACAAAGATGAAAATTAAATCTAGCTCCAGTCCCAGTCACAAGATATAAAACTGTGTAAGTGCTATAATTGCCCATTCCCTAGCATAAGTCCAAACCCGACCAATGTTTTCACAAGCACAGTTTGGCAAAATAGAGTATGGAAAAAATGAGGGCGTTGTAGCGACTTTATGGCAACCCTGAGCAGTAACAAGCCAATTGCATTGCCGAGTTTGACAGAAAACGCGGTATTGCCATGTAAGTAATTTGTAGTTCCAAATGTCACCGCGTTAGACTCTTTTTTGTCAAGCACATTACTTACGTGTTAGCAGGCAGCACTCTTCCACCGAACACATAGATGGTCTGCGTGTCGGGGTCGATACACATCTGATGGTCGAACACGAGGCGCGGGCCCCCGGCAGCCGCTGTGTCGCTGCAGATCTGTGACCACTCGCCCGAAGATACGTCATACATGTAGAGGTCACTCTGTGGGATCATTTCGTTTAAATCAATAAAAGAGAAACAAAGAAAAGCAGAATGAAAAAACATAAAAAGATAAAACAAAAGTTAGACGCAAGCGGGCCCCCATTTGAATTTAAATTATGAAAATGTAATGGTGTTCTTCTTTGTCTTTATTTTTATTATTTTTTGATAGCCCGCCGTGTTGCCCTGATTTTGGGCAAAGGCCTTCCTACTCTCCTTCCAAAAGTAGATCTACGAATATAAAAAAAATACTTACGTTCATATTGGCGGGTATTCGCTGTGCGTTATCGAGGTACCTGTAATTTAAATCATGTTTATTATTATTCTTTCATTTTTGTTAACTCCTAATTAAAAAGGGGTATTATAATATGTTTAACGTTTGTATCTGTGAGTTTGACTGCGGCATCGTAGCTCCCAAACGAATGGACCGATTTATTTGTGTTTTTTTTATAACTTTAAAATTAAAATGACCAACTGCTTCTTGGTACAAAGAAAGTCCTACATTTAAAAAGCATACCTGCCAAGAGTAAAAAGCCGTCGATGCACAGGATCGAACACCATCTTGTGGCAGGATCTAGGCGTGGGTCCTCCGACCAGACCGCTGTGATGGCACAGCAGCGTCCAGCGCTCGTTTGTGGTATCGAAGGACCAGAGGTCATCTAAGTCTTCTGAGCCGTTCCAACCACCGAAGAGGTATAATGTACCTGATAGATATAATGTCTGTTTGAAAGAACAATCATTATCAAAGCAGACTAACCATTGACGCAGGAGATAATATCGAGTATAGAGAACACGTGTGTGCATATGCGCAGGTGCACTATCTCTTGCAGTCCCATGGGGCAGCAATCCGATTCGACCAGATAAAGTTATTAAGAAACGACTGGAACGGTTGAATGCTGAAGCGAAACTCGAAGTCACCGTTTAGTCTAATTCTGAGTCTACTGCTAAGTACCGATTGAAAACGGCAATATGTGATGACCTTAAAGCTAGACCACCTACAGCTATGACGACCCGAATGGCGCAGCAGTAGTGACGCTGCCTTACGTTCTTAGGGTTCCGGGTTCGAATCCCGAGCAAATGTTTGTGTGAAGAGCACGGACATTTGTTTCCGAGTCATGGATGTTTATATCTCTGGTGACCACGACACAAGCCTTGCTTAGTGTGGCTCTAGATGGCGCTGTGTGTAATGTCTAGCGATATTTATATATAGGTACCCTAAAATGTCGAGAAAGTTGTTCTGATATGCCCAGTTTGTGCACGGAATTCTTCGACCAAAGTTGGAAATGCTAGCCACTTGAGAGCACATGAAAGAGCAGCACACCAAGGCTCTCAACAAACACTCTAGAAAGGCATCGAGTGCAGTCGCTGTGCCCGAAATTGCAACATCATCATCACCGATAGAAAAACGGAGTCTCAAAAATGAGCATAGTTTTTATCAAACAAGGCCACCTCCCATAGAAAAGAGGCCGTGTTCCAGCATTGGCGACATTATACTAGAGGCTGAATGACTATACTATTGTTGTCTATACTAATCTATACTAATATTATAAAGAGGAAAACTTTGTTTGTTTGTTTGTAATGAATAGGCTTAAAAACTACTGGACCGTTTTTAAAAAATCTTTCACCATTCGAAAGCTACATTATCCACGAGTAACATAGGATATATTTTATCCCCGTACTCCCACGGGAACGGGAATTACGCGGGTGAAACCGCGTGGCGGGCGCTAGTAATATTATAAAGCAGAAGAGTTTGTTTGTTTGTTCGCGCTAATCTCAGGAACTACCAACTCGAATTGAAAAATTATTTTTGCATTGGATGGTCCATTTATCGAGGAAGGCTATAGGCTATATAACATCACGCTATGACTAATAGGAGCGGAGCAGCAATAAGAAATGTTGCAAGCGGGAAAGAAGCTCCCGTTGATCTTCACGCGAACGAAGTCGGGGGCAGAAGCTCAGTTTTTTAAGGTTTTAAAGCAGTTTTATAAAAAGTTTTTGATCGGTCTCCCTTTGGCATACCTGTGGTTGAGTCGACCACAAGCTGATGTCCACCGCGAGGTCCCGGCTTGTTGCAGCACGCGGTCGCGCCGCATGGATCGCACAACTCATTCGGATCCACGCCGTTTATTGGCGCCTCCTGGACGACGAAGAAGATGTCATTAAAAATCTAATTATTACCAGATTGTTAGGTGTGTTATAACGTTCCTGTTGCAGAATTTCTCGGCGTATTGATAGCATTCTTGTTCTTATAGCTGTGATAGCCTAGTAGTGTGAACGTCGGAATTAAAGACATACGACCCGATTGGCGTAGTGGTAGTGACGCTGCCTTACGTTCTTAGGGTCCTGGGTTCGAATCCCGGTAGGAGCACATGTTTGTGTGATGAGCACGGACATTAATTTGTTTCCGAGTCATGGATGTTTATATCTATCTATACTTATAATAAATCTGTAGAGAGGTCAATTCTGTACATGAAATATATTTACAAAATAACTATCGGGGGGTGATTAGTGATCGATACTGATGCCAAAAATGCAATCAGTAAAATTTTTGTCTGTCTGTCTGTCTGTCTGTCTGTCTGTCTGTCTGTATGTTATTTATAGAAAAAAAACTACTCGACGGATTTTAACGAAACTTGGTACAATTATTCTACATACTCCTGAGCAGGTAATAGTATACTTTTCATCACGCTACCATTAATAGGAGCAGAGCAGTGAAAGGAAATGTTGGGAAAACGGGAGAAGTTACTTGGTTTTTTTAGCTTCCGTCGCGTGTGCAGCCTTAATGGTTAAAGCTACATAGAAATCATGTATAACGGAAATATTCCACATAAAATTATATAAAAAATATCCCAAGACAGCATATGTCTATCTTTTATAGTTGACTCACAATAACACGTGTAACTCCCGATAGCTTAGCAGTTCGGAGATTTGTTATTATTATATTTGTTTACTCTTACGTTTATATCATCACGCTATGACCCACATAAAACATAGGATACATTTTATTCCGGTAGTAAGATCCCATGGGACAATAATCAAACTTCACGCGGGCGAAGCCGCTGGCAGAAGCTAGTGTATAATAAGTATGTATTTACAAACAAAAGAGTACATATGTAGTATATCAACTATCTAGTGTACACGACACAAGCTTTGCTTAGTGTGGCACTAGGTGGCGCTGTGTGTTAATGTCCAGAGATATTTATTTATTATTATTTATATAGATAGGTCTTGAGTTCGAGCCCAAGACCTATTTCTCGTGTCCTAGGATTTTTCGGATTCATGTGCGTATTGTATCTTGCTTTGCTGAAGACATCGTGAGAAAACCAGCATGCTCGAGAGATAATTCTTGACGGCTGCATGTAAAGCTAAATCGAGGCCCATGAGCGGCATAAATACTCTGACACCAGGTTATGCACTTAACACACGATAAAGAAGAAGATACATTTCTATAATGAGTCTACTCAGAACTAGGCTAAGAATTTGCCTCTATCATTAGCGTCATCCACTATAGACAATACCGATGTCGGAACAAAACAAGAGAACTGCTTGCAAATTGCTAGGGAGGAAAGGCGGCGATAGTCCACGATGATTTAAAATCTCTTTATCGTATACGAAGTTGTATTGTTTAATGAATGTTATCCAGCTTTATTATCTTTTTAAGCATTTAAGCGAGACAGCCGACTGTGCCGAGCTTTAATGCAGGAAGGCGAGGCAGCCGAAAGCGTGCTTCTACAAGGCCCAGGATGCCTCATATAGGGTAAAGTACTTCGGTAACCCAGGTACTCTCCGCGAGATAGTCAGTAACACCAAGGCTTTGCTGGACCTTCTCGGGAAACTGGTTTTTCCCCACCAGTACGCAAAATATGCGCTTTGGGCGTGCAGTTGCGGACACAACCCCGTTATACTATTCACAGTGCATGCATACACATCAGAATAAGTAACTTTACACAAAAATTATTGCTGGGAAACAACTTTTTTTCGGGGCGAAAAATCATGTTTTGTATTATAACTCAATGTTACGCACTGAAAACATTGTGCTGATGGATGGATTGGATAGTAAGGGGTTTGTGGAGGTATTGAAAGTATAAATCTTACAAATTTACAATAAACACTTGCATTTAAAAAAAAAAACTTGTCAAAAAGCTGTAACTTTGACCCCCAATATCTCTGTAACTAGAAGGTTTCCAGGTATGCTGTACAACAAAAAAATGATCAGAATGACGAGGAGAACAAGTTCGTTTCGGGTTCGTTGAGAGGTGTTTTACACCTTTTATAAGCTAATATCGACGGTCGTCTTTCGGCTGAAATGATGATGATGATGATAAGCTAAAATCTACGAGTACACTAGTATGCTTCTCTACTCACAGCAGTATCAGGCCTCGGATCTCTGTCAGTACAGAGCAAGTCATGTTGCCGGGCGGGGGGCGGGGGCGGCGCCTCCCCGCTCCACAGCCGGTCCTCCACCTGTGAGGAGCACGCCGACATCTGGCGCCACACAGGAGTGTACGGCTGCCATGACATGTACCAGTCTAGCTCGCCTTCTAGTTAAAACAACGTGAGGCTTCTGATTACATTAAACATTTGAGAAATGAAAATCACAGACTTATAATTGATACACCAATTACGTTCGGCTGCAGGAGGATGTAAAAGAAACCGATATAAGAATTTAATTTAGAATTAGTATGGTAGAAAAGAAAAGGAGATTATCAAAATGTTAATCGGAGTTGAAAGGAGGATAAAATTGAAATAATACCAAATTAATAATAAAATTGCTCATGTTATCATTCCAAAAGAAAATGTATTTTCCTGTCTAACGTGTGTGATCTTTCGCAAGGTTTCATGCATATTATTAGGCATACCAAAAATTGTTTAATTCGATTGACACTTCAGCGGAAACTTTTATTCTTCTTCGTCGTTTTATAAAATTTAATTGGGCCGTTAACAAACACAACATCTTACCAGCTACAGCCTCGTCAAAGATCTTTTCAGCCAGCTTATAGTCCCCGTTCTCAACGAGCGCGTTCCACAGCCGCGCCTGCAAGGGTCCTTCGAGCTGTACTCCACTCTCCCGAGACAGGGCCTCGAACGCGTCCTTGTAACGTCGGCGGCGCAAGTGCTTCAGTAGCATACGCACTGCTTCTTCTTCTTTACGCTAAAGTTAAAGCAAAACTTTATTTAGTCTTGTTTAATTTTGAAATAAGGAACACAAAAATTTCAATCGAGAGGATGGTTTTAAATTGTCAAGTACGTGGAATCCAGTTTTGAGTATGATCAAAAGTAGCAGACGGCAACATAATAAGGACTCCACAAACTTGGTGATACTGTGAGTGTGTTTTGCCGTGACTTAGTGTCGAGTTCCAGTAGTGCGCGTAGCAAAAATCTAAGAAAGGAGGTAGACAGATTTGTCTTCTTCTAATATTTTTTTCCATCCACCCGCATTTTCTAGTTAACCCGCGTTCATGGGACTTACAACAATGTCGAAATATCGGGAGCTTCAAGCTCCCGATATTTCGACCCGATAGGTCGGGAAAGTGACATTTTAAGTTTAATTTTGAACTCGTCATCATCTGCCTACCCTTGTACCATTCCACTTGAGGTCGGAGCAGCACGTTTTCTTCTCCCATTCTCTCCTGTCAGACGTCACCGCATCATTTACTCTGTTCTCGTTCAGATTTATCATACCTCACACTGCACGCAATCCATCCATCTTTTTGTTAAGTTTTCAATTATTGAAGATTAAAAATTGAAATTTCCCAGTATTTCAAAAATCCTTTTATTTAAATGAAATTACTTCTTATTTTGCTAAAAAGCAGATATTCAGTTATATTGACATGTCCTTGGTCTTTTTAATTGAAATTTCTAAAGTAAAAATATATTATCATTTTCGACCTCAAATAACAGTTTTTCATTTACAGTTTTTGTCCTTGAGATAAACTAAACCAGTAGCTTGAAAAACTATGTCAACATTCCCAAGGTGTGTAATCATTATTTTTAATTGTTTATTTTATTCATACCACTGACATGTAAAACTTAATTGTTTATGTAGTGTACGTTTTATTTTTAACTCACAACAATTTAGTGAGATAAAGCAAGTCAATATAGAGATAAATAATTAGTTTGTTTATCATTTAGAACTTCCTAATGGCGACTATATGAGCTAAATTAGCAACTCTATTTGTGGTGGTTCAAACTTCGTTTGCAATGCTGTTAGAATAAAGTTCTAATCAGCTAACACTACAAAGTGGTTGTAACGTCAGTCACTGCGGGCCAAATAGCGCAAAATGAGTGGTTTCGATCGATTTACAAAAAAAACTATTGATTGGATTAAAAAACTAAAACACTATCATGCTAATATGTTGCTTGTAGAATTATTTGCCAAAAAATCAGAATGATCGCATGCATATAAGGGTGTTTTCTTTTGTTTGAAAGATATTTTTAGAGATAAATTCGTGATTTTGTTCTATTGAGTCAAATTAATTGTATTATGTTTTCTAAACACTATCATTCTAGCATATATCCTGAAGAATATCAAACAAGACTAGAAAAATATTTCTAGTCTTGTTTATAGCAGTGCATCATCAAACCCATTGTGCCCATTCCCTTCAAGCAGCTGAGGAACTGGTTAAAGGATCACACCCGAATCCAAGCAGAGAAATGGTGTACCTCGACACTAGGTTGTAGGCAATCCAAGGAAGCTATGCCATCCTTGGATCTAAAGCTGACCAGGCGTCTTCTGCGCCTGGACAGAGATAGCCTGCGTCTGGTGGCGGGTACCATCACTGGACACTGCTAGCTGAACAAACACTTCCACACCCTAGGTATCACTGACAGTCCCCTGTGCAGAGCGTGCATGGAGGCGGAGGAGACGGAGGAGACAGTAGTGCATGTGCTCCTGGAGTGCATAGGCGTTACCAAGATTCGCGAGGAGAGCCTGGGAACGCCAAGATCACTTGCAGATGTCCTAAGGAGACCGGGAAGTTTAATCTGCTTCTAGAGGGAGGTGGGCTGGTTAGAGTAATCCACCATGGCTCACGCACAATGGTCCAACTCAAGGACTAAGTGCGGAAACCTAAACCCCATGATAGATGGATAGCAGTGCATCATGTACTTTTAGTAATTATAAAACTCGCGTTTAGCTCATGTAATCGCCTTAATTAAAGACCTTTAAAAAACTGAGACTATGCTATGTTTACAATAGTAAAGAACTGTAAATTGATAGAAAGACATAAAGACTTTATAAAACTAAAAGAAGACGGGTATTTATCGCGAATTTACCTTTAATTTAATTCCGACATTCCCATCTTCATTAGTTTTATGATGTGTTCTGATCGTGAAAGTTTAAAAAAGATAAAGACTTTAATTTTGTGTCAAATTTTATTTATATTTTATTTCTACTTTTCATTAATTAACTTCATAGTATAATTTATGTTGATGCTTTAATGTACTTAAATGAATGTTGTGTACACCTGTTATTTATTTACATAAGAACCTACACCAATATAGTGTTATTTTGGAATGTTTATAAGATTTATGATTGATTTGTTCATTCCATCGCCGCTGCTCTCAAAACGGTGAAGGAAAACATTATGAGGAAACCGGCATGTCCTAGAACGAAAAATTCGAAGACATGTGATATCTACCAATCTGCACTGGGCCCGCGTGGTGGATTATAGCCCAATCCCTCTCATAGAGAGGAGGCCTGTCCCAGCAGTGGGAACATTAATAGGCTGATGATGATGATGATAAGATTTATGACACAAAAAGAACTAGGTACAAACACCCCAATGTCAGGTACAGTGGTGGCAAGTGCAACAGCAAAGCCTAAAAATCCTAATTTCAAATCCTGGACAGAACAAATTATGGTATATTTTTCCTACAATAACTTTTTAGTTGCACTTCAAGATTAATCCAAACTGCATAAAGACAATTAAATTGAAAAACAAAGAGGAAAATTATTTAACAAACAAACAACACGCTTTTAACAAACTTACTAAACTAATGGTCTCCATGGCATCGCTTATGATCTGTTCCTGGTTTTTCCCATTCAGCTCCACATACCATATGGTGTAGTTGTACGCTGGACCCCATGACTGCAGGGGAACTATCTTTAGGTACTGTATTGGCAGGTATAGGCCTTCAGGGGTGCGGTAGCGGAGCCTGAATGTTTCCGGAGCGGGGTCTTTTTTGAGTCCACTGTAGAAACATTTGAACTATTTCTATAATCTCTTCAATTATTTCAATAATATTTAAAAAATATATATGTCTTTACTCAAAGTGACATAATAATTCAA
The DNA here is from genome assembly GCA_916618015.1 of Xestia c-nigrum. NCBI lineage: Eukaryota > Metazoa > Arthropoda > Insecta > Lepidoptera > Noctuidae > Xestia > Xestia c-nigrum. The sequence continues at coordinate 18,306,234 of OU745259.1, forward strand.
TAATATTATTTTATATAAAATAATATTAATTAATTCATTTAAAAAATGTAATTGTGTTTAAATGGCAATTTGAGTTACAAACTATTAAAAAGCCTTTTTTAATTTTTATTTAATTTTACACAAATGCAACAGGAAACAAATAAATATTATGTGTATTTTAAATATACTTTTATATTTTACAAAAGAGTATTCCACTTTCAACAATATCAAACTGACATAATAATTTAAAAATATTATTTTATATAAAATCTTATTAACTATTATATTAATTAATAATCTTCATTTCTGAAGTATTTTTATGAAAAATAAATTAAATTGACCTTAAATTCTCAAAGGTTGTTTTAATGTGACTCTTAAGATAGGAATTTAGAGGTCCTTTGAAAGATTGTCAATTATTGTTACGACCCGTGGGTTGCAGCCATGATTAGTAACAAGTTTCAAGTTCAGAAAACCTACACAACAACAAGAAATATTTAATCATAGTATATTTTTTTATAGCCACTGTTTTATTTTTACTTCAATTACTATTACTTGTAAGGTTAATAATTATTTGCAATTGAATATCTTTTCCTTACAGAGAAGTAATAATTGTCCTTAATCTTAATTATCTTATCATTAAATATTTACAAAACCTTAATGTTAATAAAATTAATACTTACGCAGATAGCAATAAAGATAAGTTTTTCTCATCAGTTCCTCCATAAATTCGAAATTTCTTGAGATCACTGACATGGGCCTTTATGTACTTCCCGAATTTTATGGATTCCACTATGGCTGGCGTACTTAATTTCAATATGATAAATTGATGCGGTGTGTTACTGTCTGTGAACCATCGGGACAGCTGGTCTGTTGGGTTATTTACCATGATATTCCTGAAAACGCAAGTGCGTGTATTATATCACAATATACCTATATTTGTGCACAGTTCTCCAGATTATAAATTTTAGCACAGTCAAAAACAACAAAATAACACATCACCCAGTTGAATGTTTGGCAAAAATCAGGAATAAATAGCGCAAACCGGGTTTTTTTTTAGTATTAAAATGAATAAAATTGGACAAAACACACAAAAATATACACGTACTCGGGCACATAGTTAGCGGAATAACTTGAATATTTGCTTATAGAATAAACAAGTTTAACAGTATCATTTTTATCATCCATTTTGATGTAATTTTATACCAAAATAGCTGCTACGGAATTTTTGTTATTATTTCAGAACTCAGAACTACGACGGCTGATTGACTTTGACACATGATACAAATGTTGCCATAACGAATTATATTTTGTCGACTCACTCGAAGCTTCTCATCTCGATCATTGATTCATGCCGATAATATTCTATTTTGTTTTGAAGTGAATGTTCGCATACCATTATCACATTAAAACAAAACAAAAATGTAGTTATTAAACTTTTAGACGTATATGTCGTTTAATAATGTGTAATTGACCAATGACGAATTTATAATCTTGACCTTCACCTATACATTCTTTGTAAGCTGTGATATTATCACAAAAGTCAATGTACGTACATAAATAATCATAAAATGAAACAAACTTGCGCAGACGCACAGACCATATAGTGCAGACGGCAAACGTACTCTCGTGATTAGTGGTTGATTTGCTTGTACAACATGATACTGTATTTATCTGTTTTTGTGTATTTTTCATTACTTTTAGTCAAATGTGATGAAATAGAAAGAATGTGTAACTTTTTGGATACTAAAAATCAAGCAGATACTCTGAGACTTCTTAGTAAATCAATTCTTCCCGATCAAGTGAACAAAGTAAAGGGGGATGCGGGTAAAATAGGAGTGATTGGTGGCTCCGTAGAATATACAGGAGCTCCGTATTTTTCGGCAATAACAGCAATGAAGGCATGTACCTTATTCAATTATAATATTAGCCAGGCTGTCGCTTTGGTAATAATGTATTTATTTTATGCATGCACTGAAAATTCCTACAGTAAAATATAATGTTAATGTACGATAAGAATAACGCAGGTCTGTGTAGTATAAATACATCTGTATATCATAGTGTTGGTACTTAAATTTTATGTATTTATTAAAAAAATGTAATTTCAGGCTGGGGCTGACTTGGCGTATGTCGTAACTACGGAAAGTGCTGCAGGTGTCATTAAGACGTATAGTCCTGATCTTATCGTTTATCCTTATTTAAACTCTAAATATGCGTCTAAAATAAGATCACTACTACCTAAGATGGATGTAATCGTCATTGGGCCGGGCTTAGGACGAGAACCAGAAACGTTACACTTGATATCCGACATTATTGAAGATTGTAAGAACTTGGGAAAACCTTTAGTCATAGACGCCGATGGACTGTACGCCATTGCAAAGAATATTTCATTAATAAAAGATTATCCCTGTCCTGGCGTGATCATGACACCAAATAGCCGGGAAGCAAACAAATTAATGACAGCTGTTTTTAGAAATGATAGCAATTGGTACAGTTACTGGGGAGAATGCGTAGGTGTTTTGGTAAAGGGTGATAAGGATATTTTCTATACAAATAAGACTGCTTTCAGTTGGGCAGCAACAGGTGGAGGTTCCGGGCGGCGGGTTGGAGGACAAGGAGATATATTATCTGGAGCCTTAGGAACATTTTATCATTGGGCTTTAAAAGCGGAACTTTGCAAGAACGAAAGTCACCCACAACTCGCTCAAAGTGTCGCTTCATACGCTGCCGCAAAACTTACGAGACTATGTAATTATAAGGCTAACATTATTCATGGACAATCAATGTTGGCGTCAGATATGCTCAATCAAATTCACTCAGCCTTTGAAACGACTTTTTCATTGATATAAGAAAAACTAACCGACTTAGCCATCGGATGAACCTCAATAAAACTGAGTATCAAACCCAATTTTAGTTTAATTTTCGAAATGTAATCCGTTTATTTCTTTTACTATTTTTTAAATGGTCCCAATAGACTTCATATTTTTGGAACCACTTGATTTAGTGGTGGATTTAGAGTAATAGCTTCTCATCTGTTGTACCTACTTAAAGCGATAAGTACTTAGAAAGTGAAAGTTTTAATGATATGTATAGGATACTATGTAATGCAGACTACCAAACGCAGTTAAAACTTTAGTCAATTATTCAAATGTATTTTGATCAAAACATTGCATATGATTAGAACAGTAGATCATGAAATTTGACACTCAGAAGCCTTGTTATCTAAATATAAAATAAAGTTCTTCCTTTCTGCAAATTGATGCTTTTTGCAGATACATTTTTCCATTTTCAGCTGTAGTTCAGCTGTACCCATTACAAACAAAAATAGCTCGAACCTTGTTCTTGATACCAGTGGGCCACTATAATACTGGAACTGCAGAATATAAATAAAGGGTTTTTTTTTCCAATAAGTTTTTTTTTCATCTAAATAATTTCCAATCTATTCATTTCCCTGTGTAATGGCAACTTTATACCTAATGTCAAATCTTTGACAGCAAGGATGACATAGTGCTACGTTCAAAAACATAATTATTTGAAAGACGATTTCATTCTAATAAAATGATTCTATACGAACAATATTAGTATTTAACATATACTTGAAAGTATCGGTTCCAATATAAATATAAATAAAATGAACTGACGTTCTTTTGCGTCTTTTATATTTGTTTCGTTAGTAGTGTATGTGTAGTGTCTGTAGTATTACTTTTATTTGTTCATTATTCTGAACGCACACCAGTATTTGGTTGCTTTTACTTATCAAAAATATTTTGTGCAGTTTATCCATATATCCAAGGCCGTAATGAGTTCCTTGCTATCAATGTAATTATTTTTAATCGTTTTAATGGTCAAGTACCATGGAGGACGAAATTGAGGAATGTATTAGGAAAAAGACACAGTGGTCGCAGTTACCTGCCCCTGTGAAGAAGGTAAACTATTGTGTTATTGTTATATAGTATCAATGCTAATAATGTTTATCTTCGGTAATTAGAGTGCAGAATAAGTGGGGTTAATATCACGAGCGTATTTCCCTATCACACAATAACCAGTGGTATTATGTCTTAAGTGAATAGGTACAAACATGACTGTTTTTTCAGCTGCTGGGTGATTCTCCCAAAGAATATGAGAGATACATATTCGAATTCAGTATTAAAAATCAATTGAGGTACCGAGGAAGTCTTGGTAAGTTTCATTAATCTATTGAATTTTATCTAAAATGGAAAATGATACAGTTTTCGTAATTAATTCATGAATATTCTTTGACTTTCCTAACAGATCTGTTTTTATAAATTGTTATACTTTAACAACACATCGTTGTAAATCTGCTGCGTTGATATTGATGATAAACACTAGCCTTTTAAAAGCTAACTTCTTATCTTTTATTGACAGTCCGGACAGTTCGGAAAGATGAAAAGAAGTACTATGAGACACTTATACAGAGCAGCATACAAAGACTCATGCTCTACCCCTATCACCTAGCTGATATGATTGTTAAAGGTAAGTTATAAATTTTCATTAAGTCCTGCAATAAGTATAGGTTATATTTCAAGCCTAGCAAGGACTTCAATATCTCCATGCCTCCATGCGGGGCAATGCTTAAATTGAAGTCTCCTGCACTTCTTTTTGTTGTTAGCCCTGCTACCAACTTTCTGGCTGGCTTGAGCCCTTGAACGTAACCATGGCCTGACTTAGTGTTATTTGAGCTTATATGTTAGAAAAATATTTATAAATAGAATATTGTTTAGCATACTGATGTCCGCAACTCCACGTCAAAGCGTATATTTTGCGTATGGGCCATAATCCACCATGCAATGCAGGTTGGTAGATGTCAAATGATGATGAATTTTTAATTTCCTCACAGTGTATCCTTCACCGTTTTTGAGAGCAGTGGGGATGAGATAAATTGCACAAAGTAATGAGCCTGCCTGGGTTTGAACCCACGAGACAGTAATAACAGACAAATTAAGGTCCAAAACTCACCGAACCTTGAAAGCTTTGTGCTCAATCCTGTATTTTTGTAAACTTCAAAATGAATCAAGAATTAAAAATTCCTTACAAATTAAATAATTGCTTATCATTTCCTCATAATTATCATGTTTGACAACATCTACAATCTAATAAATGATTACCTGAAACAAATGGCACTAGCTCGAAAGTTAAGGTTGGATGATGACTGAGAGGTTGCATGTTCAAATCAGTGGGATTTAGTTTTAAAAAATCCGCACTTTAGACGCTATGCTTTAAGTGGAGTTGCGGACACCATCCCGTTATACAAATTTGACAAGCACCAACACCTAGCATAAATCGATATAGATTTATTGGATGGGTGAAGTTTACAGGAAATCAAGTAGTCATCATCTACCTAGGCTCCAAATTATGTTTGGAAACTGCAGCTGAATACCAGTACTTTATGTAAAGCGTCTGTCTATCCATCCTACACTAGCAAGCGACTGGCTGAGCCCAATTTTGATGAAAAGTAAAATGGCTTCTAAAGTCTAATGATGCAGTTTTAATTTTCATCAAATACTCCTTGAAAAATTCAGCCTGTATCCCTTTGCAAGATTGGAGAACAAACAATGTACTTACAGTAAGTTTTTTTTTCTAGGTTTAAGAATAACGCCATTCATTTACTATGTGGAGGTAGTGGCTCTCCTCATAGAGTTAGAGAAGAGCTACGATACTATGCCTAATTTTACTGCTGCTGATTGTAAGTACTTACTATAATTTTAAAAAGGGTGTAAAACATCTCTTAATGAAGCCGAAAGGCACTTGTTCTCCCCGTCATTGCGATCAATTTTGTTCTACACGTTCCTGGGAACCTCCTAGTGACGGAGATATTGGGGGTAAAAAGTTTTTACTGTAAGATTTTTACTTTAAACACTTCAACGACCCACATACTATTCAATCCATCCATTACCACAATGTTTTAAGTGCGTTACATTGAGTTCTACCACAAAACGCTCCCAATAAAAATAGTAATAATAGTTTTATATAATCAGACCGTCATCTTTTTGGTGAACATGGACCTTAGAGAGCTACAAACAGTTGTCAATATCACAAGTTGTTTTTATGCCTTCATGACAAACTGTGCACTCAACTAGAGTCTTATAAAATAAAATTCAAACTTCCGTACAATTTTTTGTCTCGTATTTAATAGGGGATGAATTTTCAAGTCCATACCTAAGGATGAGGCCAAACGACTTAAGTGAGTCGCGTAAATTCGGTTTCAATAGTCAGGCGCATTTTAAGTCGTCACGTGACACAAACCAGACTTTCGCTTACCCTTAGTGCTCACTTTTGAACAGAATTTCAAGCTCCTAATCCCAACGATTCAGGCGGTGTTGTCAGTCAGTGAATTTAAGATTTATATTATTTGAACTAGTTTTCTTATTACAACACAGCCTTAAAACTTGACTAGACCTCAACTCCCCCAACATCTGAATTCCATATGAAATGTACCATTGTTTCCCATAGGCCTCAGACTACTTGGTATAGGTCGGAATGAGTACCTAGAGCTGGTTGCAAAAGCCCGCTCTTTGGGGCGACGCGGGCGCTCCAAAGCGATCCGTGCTTTACTCCCGCGCGTCCCTCTGAACATACCCATGCTACCGTGGTGGCGAGTCGAACTTGGATACGTCCTGGAAGATGATGTGAAGGTAATATAGACCATATTTTGATGAGGTTTTAGTTGAGTTTTACATGTTTAATCTTGAAATTGATTTGAGTTTTGATTATCATAAACTGGAGTGTGCTAAAGAGTTTGGTTTACATTTAGTGTTTTAGTGCAACAATCTGTTGAATGTAAAAATAACAAAAGAAACTACTTGTAGATAATATGAAAATGTGTTTACAGTTGCCATTATGAGATTAAATGATGGAGCAAAAAATACACCCTGTAAGGCATGGTATACACATTTTCAGGACACCTGATTTGGTACGATTCATATCCGGGCAGCAAAATATACAGTCAAATATGACACCTGGCCTGTAAAGTGGGTTGCCAGCGAAATTCAAATTTTCATATTTTTTTTTGCAATTTGCGGGTCACTGTCAGGTTGTATGTTGATTTAAATATAATTCGCGACCTTAACAAGTTTAAAATCATCAATACAATCAAATCAAAAGACCATCTGAGACACTAATTTGCATAGATTTCATGTGAGTTGAACAGCATTATATCTGGTCTTTAAAAGAGCCGACGACCTCTGAGTTTGTTTCGGCTGTTTCTGTTCAGAGTAGTCACGTACGAAACACCGGCCCCGTCTAGTTTTAAAAAAAAAAGAGGATGTGTCTTTTACACATCCTCTTTTTTAAACTTTCGGGCCTTCGGGGACGGGGTTGCCTATCCTATTTGCTAAATTATATCTCATTGATAAATGGTAAAACTTAATAAAGTTTTAACACAATGGTTTTGTACACCTGGCAGTACAAACAAGTGATTTGCGTAATATAATCAATATTAGATGATTATTTAATGCTAGACCTTGCGAGATCCGAGCTTCTTATCTGTACTGCAAATGTTAATTGCTTATTTGAAGCTCTTTGGAAGCAGTGTTGACGTGGATTGCATTAACTAGATCGCCTTAAGTCTAAATATAGGTATATGCATTATGCATTCTAGCCTTGGCTCACACCTGGCATGTTCAAGCATAAATCATTCCTAAAAGTTGAAGAGAAAGTTGTTACGAGTACATTCAAAACTTTCACAAGATTCAACAAATACAGACTTCGATAAATATCCAAATCTTTTTAATAACTCTACAGATAACAAGAAAATATTGTAGGGGGTAAAAGAGCGCAGTGTTCTGGGTAAAATACGTAACACTATGTTGTGTTCAAAAACAGGAATTACAGACGTAGGCAAAAAGGCTTCCAGGGCGAAATGGGATTGGGCGGATCATGTGAGCCGCATGCATAACGAACGCTGCTGGGCCAAGGTCTCACGATTCGTGTCTGGAGATGGTCGGCGCTGCCGAGGCCGGCCTAGAAAGAGATGGCGAGATGTTCGAGATGCGCGTCACAAAGGCTAGTTCGAGGTGGCGCAGGAGAAGAGTCCCTGGAAGGATATGAGGGAGGCCTTTACCCAGCGGTGGAACATACAAAGCTTTTAAAAAAAATCTACCAGCACCTTGAAATACACACGGATCATTGCTTCCGTTGTGTTATTGCAGATGGTCTCTTTCTTCCGTGTGATGTTATTTATTATAGTGGCTGCTAGTTATGATCGCAAAAGCGGTCTTTGCCCTTTCCCTAATGTCTCTTCGTACGAACTAAAACCAATGAACCATGTATCGTTTTTCATTAGAAAAAAGTGTTAAAGGTAATAATAGTTAATAATTCTAGAGTTGAACGGGCTTATTTTTAACCGACTTCTAAAAAAGGAGGAGGTTCTCAATTCGGATGTTTCTATTTTTTTTTTTTTTATGTTTGTTCGGGCATAACTCCGTCGCTTGCCAACCGATTTGGAAAATTCTTTTTTTGTTGGAAAGGGTATTCTTTCCAAATGGTCCCATAGCCACCAAATCAGGATCTGATGATGGAATCTTGGCGAAATCGAGGGAACTCTTCAAATTTTATATGAAAACGTGTTGCGATTTTGGTATTTTCTACAACAAGTGAAGCATTTGCGTTTGATAAGAACCATTCTACCATCAGATCTGATGATGAAGCCAAGAGTCACGGAACTCCATAATGAGACAATGTACCATAGTCGTGTTTGGGCTTGTTATAATTGTAACGGTATGCACTTTCCATGTATCAAGCACATGTGAACCACTAAAAAGTTGAAAATAAAAACTTTTTTGCAAAAAATAAAACCGACTTAAAAAAAAACAAAAAAGTGAAAAATTACTTTAGCTTCTGAAGTCGGTGACAAAAAAACTAAAGCAATCAAACAAAGGTCACCGACTTCCGAAGCTAAAGTTATTTTTCACTTTTTTGTTTTTTGTATTTCAAAGTCATTTGGAACTTTAATAAATGTAGGTGGTTCAATGACCGCTATTGCGATTTTAACTGACACCAATTATAGCATCTTTAAATAACACATGGATCCATTTCTTCCACTTGTGTTCACTTTCGTTGTGTGTATCTGGTGTGGTCTCTTTCTTCCCTGTGAGGTTATTAGATCCTTGTTCATACTAACGATTGATCATAACCCATCGCTTGTTTCCACGACAGCCTCTAGGCGAGAGCGAGAGGGCACTAATAGACTTGCTAATCGACCGCGGATCGCAGACCGCAGGCACGCTCGACTACTATACCGTCAAGACTTTGTACAGGTATGATATTAATATTTAACATGCTTTGTTATCTGTATGTTCATAACAAGTTAGTCCTTAGAAATTATATGCAAATATGTAGGACAACTTATGTAATACATATTCATTTCATTTGTTTCTCGACCGATACCTGATCCGTTTACCATTGCGGAAAAGTATCCTCGTTATAGAAAACGCATTTACTTAGAAGTTACTGGTTTTCCAATTGCATGGACAGTATGACAAACCTTTAAAATGTTGTGATAAAGGGGGGGGGGAGGAGATAGATGGGTTCCGGCCTACGTCTTGTAGCGACACCACAAAAAGTACCTACTACAGCGCCATCTGTGACAAAAAATGAAAATCTGACATCAACATTCTGAATAGCTCTATTTAAGTTATCCGCATACAGAACCGCAAAAAAGGGGAGGCTTTTACCCAGCAGTGGGTGATTCCGGGCTGATATGATGATGATGATGAAGTTATCCGCGACTTAAGACTATATACTCTTTTTTTTATTTCTTCGTCTAGTAAAAGTGTTTTGTACTAATTGAGTATTCCGTTTAAAATGATAATTAATTAGAAAAGTATTCAAAAGCCCTTTGCTCAGCAGTATGAAAAAACATAATTATGCGATCTCAAAAAAGCACAGAACACCTGCCCAACAAACAAACAATTATTGACCTTTCGTCCATAACCTAACGTGTTGAATACCCTAACACCTCAGGCGCGGTCTAATCTACCTGGATGTGCCGATAACAGCAGCGGACAAGGTATCAGTGCCCCCACTCAAAGGGTTCGTGATGAACCGAATAGCTGGGGACTACTTCGAGACGCTGCTGTACAAAGTGTTCGTCTCCATTGATGAGCATACCAGTGTGTCTGACTTGGCGGCTGTGTTGCAGGTTAGTGTGGCCGCATCTTTATTAGTAACTAGCGGACGTCTTGCGGTTTCACCCGTGTTTGTCCCGTTCATGTGGGAATACAGGGATAAAAAGTAGGCTATGTCACCTGGGGATAGACGATTCGAATGGCGTATATAGTGGTAGTGAGGCTGCCTTACGTTCATAGGTCCTGGGTTCGAATCCCGGTAGGAGCAAATGTTTATGTGATGAGCATGGACATTTGTTTCCGAGTCATGGATGTTTATATGTATAATAAGTATGTATTTACAAACAAAAAGTATATAGGTAGTATATCAACTGTCTGGTGTCCATGACACAAACCTTGCTTAGTGTGGCACTAGATGGCGCTGTGTGTTAACGTCCAGCGATATTTATTTATTTATAGTTTAACTGCCCAACGGTGAAAGAATTTTTGAAATCGGTCAGTAGTTTTTGAGGTTATTTGTTACAAACATACAAACATATAAAGCTTTCTTTATAGTAAGTATAGATGGTACAGACTAGCTTATGCCCGCGTGGAATTCGATAATTTTGCCATGGGATCATACTACCGGGATAAGAAGTATCCTATGTGTCAGGTTATAAACTATCTGTGTGCTAAATTTCATCCAAATCCGTTCACTAGTTTTGGTGAAAGTATAACAAACATACCCCCGTATCCCCGTAGGTCCCGTGGGATAATTATCGAACTTAACGTGGTCTAAGCCGCGGTCATAAGCTAGTATCCCATAAATTGCAGAGTGTAGTTTGTGTTTAATTTCCTTTCAATGATGTTGGTTATAAAATAATCGTGTCGAATCGAGTAAAAACCTAACTGATTGGCATTGTTAAAAATCCTGCGAAAAGGTTTTTTTATGGCCATTTTCATAATTATGTACTAGCTTCTGCCAGCGGCTTCACCCGCGTGAAGTTTGATAATGGGATCTTACTACCGGTATAAAAAGTAATCTATGTTTAATCCATGTTATAAATAATCTGTGTGCAAAATTTCATCCAAATCCGTTGAGTAGTTTTTGCGTGAAAGAGAAACAAACATGCATCCAGACTGACAAACTTTTGCATTTATAATATTATACTCGTATTAGTAGGATTGTCCTCGTTTAATTATTATTTAAGTATTCATATAATTAATGTCATAATGTTTAGATAAGATGAATGATAATTCAAATAAAGCAATATACTAATATTACCTATTTTCATCAAACATGAACTCTATAACTGCTGGCATTATACTTAAATTGCATATTATCTTTTAACGACATTTGATGTTTTGGCACACCGAGGTCGTCGCACTGAATAAATTGTACCTAATAATTAATATGACACTGACACACTGCTGAAACAAGGTCGTATATAACATCAATATGGAAAGAGCAATTTTAGCGCAGTGTCCAGCATAACCTGATCCCTGTCTATTTCCCTAATCCTGTTTTTCAAGGGGTCAAGTAACCCAGACCCTCGAGTAGACTCTTACAACACAAAGTTCCTTTACGGATGTACTGAGAAGACCGAGAATTTTGATCTGCTTCTGGAGGGAGGGGGGCTGGTATTAGTAATTCCAAAACCAGTCCCTAAATAATGGCACCAGTCAGATTCAGCCTGTCTCTTTGTCCTCTGCCAGCGACACCCTAAGCCGAGGACCGTACCCCGCAGGCCGTGCCCTTAGCGTGTAGTCGCTTAGTTCAGGTGCAAGGCCCCCAAAGGATAGTCCGGTTAAGCAGACGACAACCTCTCTAGGTTGAACTGCGAAATGACATATCGCTTTAGGCACTAAATGAGGGAACCAAAACCCTTAACACAGAACAAAGGGCAAGAAATGCAGCACACTGACTGTTGCACAGCGAATCAACATAGCAAATGAATCGATATTCCAAAGAGAAGCATCTTTTAAATGATAAAAAATTGATAAGGTCAAATTAATCGAAACGTTTGTAATAGTTTGTATCTCCCAACGGCCTCGTCAGTCATTACAGTGATAGAGTTGCGGTTTGCGGTTACCTGTAGCTTTAATACATATATAAACTCACGCCCAATTCCCATAGGGGTAGGCAGAAGCAACAGAACGTGGCCTGCTACGATTCTTGTACCTTTCTTCTTCTTCTTCTTCTTCAACCCTTGGCTACCCAATGGTCTCCTTTTTTTTGCGGTTTAGTGTCATGGCTAATGGCTATCCAGTATCTTCCAGCCACTTTAATGAGATCGTCTTTGTATCGTCTTTGTCTTTCCAAAATCTTGCCCAATCCGTGGTACCTCAGCATTCAAATTTGTACCTTGAAATCCTTAATTCCTGTCGAACTGACGTCGGTCGCGCGTACGAGTATACACATTGTGTTATATCTTCTATATAGCATTATATTGCGACGCTGACGTCAGCGGCTATTTGCAACTGTTTTTTTCACTGACGTACGTGACCGACCACACAGGAATACAGGCCTAATGCTCATCAAATATTCTTTCAGCAGAATAACAGAGCTCTGTTTAACTGGTGGTCTGGTTGTAGGTGGAATGCGAGCAAGTAAAGCAAGCAGTGTCCCTGTACTGCCGGCTCGGTTTCGCCAACAACCTGCTGCCACCGCCCGTGGCGCCGCAACACCCCACCTGGAGACATGCTGTCACCACGCACAACCATCAGCCGTAAGTATTTAACATTAACATTACAACAAGCGGCGTATCTATCTTGTATATTTTCGTAACATACCATTTTCTCTTCATGATTGTATCTTTAAATAAAAGTATATACGGAGTGTAAACAACCTCATCACGAAGCCGCCAACCAAGCATTCTGTACATCATACTAAGTAATTTTACGCAAATATTATTGCTGGGAAACAACTTTTTTTTGGGGTGAAAAATCATGTTTTGTGGTGGAACTCAATGTAACGCACTCAGAACATTGTGCTGATGCATGGATTGAATAGTACGGGGGTCGTGTAGGTGTTAAAGTAAAATCTTACAATAAAAACTTGTATTAAAAAAAAAACTTGCCAAAAAGTTGCAACTTTGACCCGTAATATATCCTTACTAAAATGTTCCCAGGTATGCTGTAGATCAAAAAATAATCCCAATGTTTCGGCTTCGTTAAGAGGTGTTTTACACCTTTTATAGTTCAAAAAAACAATTGAGTGAAAACTGACTCCAAAACTCGAATCATCCGTTGGTAGCTACGTTTTTGATGTTTTTTTTTTACTTCATAGATAGATGCGTTTGATCGCAAATCGCCCGATATTAGGCGACTAGCGCCCGCCACGCGGTTTCACCCGCGTAATTCCCGTTCCCGTGGGAGTACGGGGATAAAATATATCCTATGTTACTCGTGGATAATGTAGCTTTCGAATGGTGAAAGAATTTTTAAAAACGGTCCAGTAGTTTTTAAGCCTATTCATTACAAACAAACAAACAAAGTTTTCCTCTTTATAATATTAGTGTAGATAAGGCGACATAGCACGCTTGCCTAGATGAAACAGATGCACTCGAACTTTGAAGAGATCCAGATTATAATAAATCAGGGAACAGAGTAGCCGGCAGAGAATTTCACAGACTGGCGGTACGCATAAGGGCCTGCGCAGACGACGGACTTATTGTGCGTGACTGACAAAAAGTCTGCGACAAATTTTGCGTGTTTAATTGTGTTTCACTACGTTTTGTCCACTATAAGGATCTACTGATGGAACGGCACCTACTCATCGCCTTTTAGTTGACAAAAAAGGTCAAATAAGTAGTCAAATACATTAATCACGCAAAATTTGTCGCAGACTTTTTGTCCGTCACGCACAATAAGTTTGTCGTCTGCGCAGGCCCTAATGAGTGTGGAAGCATAGCGCTTTATTTTAGGAAGCATAGCGGCCACACGATGCCACATACGCACTTTAAACTTATAGAAGAGAAGAGGAAAAGGTTTGCGTATAGGGCAATTTTAAGTGCAAAGACATTATGCGGGAAATCCGGTACACGCCTCAGTGTACATTTCTGCGTTATATCATACAAAAGGCTTCTTATTTGTCCTCAGATACAGACAAATAGCTCCTCTGACGTTCGACCCCAACATGGACGATGACTCCATACAAATGGAACCGATCCTCATAAAGCAAATGCCATCGACTTCCAAACAGGTAAATGTCTTGAATGACACTTCGTACGTAGCTTCGATATGCTGTCAAATTCCTGCTTGAAAAGACTTCTGATATTTAATAGATACCAAATCTTCTTTCTCTTGCCCTTATCCTAAGGCTCAGCGCAGACAGAACGGAGCGCAACGGAGAGGATTTTATTAACGCACTTGAAAATAAACTTTAAATTGATACAATAAAGTGTAGAAATGCTTGAACCTGACAAAAAATGCTCGCGCGTCCTCGATTATGATATTCCTCGGTCTGCGATGACCCTAATTCACGTGTGGTCGGCGCAGCATATCTTCTATTTCCATACTTTACTACAGATACTAAATACAGACAAACAAAATCCAATGGGTGTAAAAGAACCCCTATAGAAGCCGAAAAGCACTTGTTCTCACCGGCACTGCGAACAAACCTGGGAACCTTCTGGCCACGGAGATATTTCGGTCAAAGTTCTAACTATTTCACAACTTTTTAATGTTATAACACTTTAAAAAACCTCCACGAGAATTTTCACCCCAAAAAAAAGTCGTTTCTCAGCAATAATGCGTCCGTTTACACCCTGTCTGGTTGTTTGACGTGTTTGCTACGAGTGTGGGTAGCTGGTTGAGTTAAGGATGACGCACGCTAGACCGTGCCGATCCGAGCAGAGTGTCGGCCGTGGGACAGTCCATAGTCCGTTGCTCGGTAGCGGCTCGGAAGCGTGAGTGTGTCCATACTAAATTGCACGGTCGACACTCGCCTCGGAACCGACTCGGTCTAGAGATCGTCATGTTTATAATCTTGTTTGACTGAATTTTTCAGTATTACTTTCAATCTTTCTAGAGTCCAGAAGATGGTGTTGAGCAATTAAACAATAGTGGTCGAAGAGTTGCTGTTTTATTTGATTCCACCTTAGCAGCCTACCTTATGATGGGGAATCTATCACCGGTATGTTTTTCATCATTGTTATCATTTCAGCCGAAAGATTTCCACTCCTGACCCCGTATTCACAAACGTTCGACTCGTTTCTGATTCGACAACTCGTATATCTGTCTTCTTCTGGCATTACGAAAACGACCGAGATAGACATACGACTTCCCGAATCGGAAGCGAATCGAAGCGTTGTGAATACGGGGGCAGGTCATAGCCCCCCCTTACGGCCCATTCACGACCTTACCGCGGTGAGCGGCGGCGGCGTGCGGGGCGGCGAGCGGTAAGAACAAATGTATGAAAATGTTTGAAGCACGCCACGAGTCGCCGCTCATAGCGAAACCGCGCGCGGTTTTGTCGGAGCGAATCACTGCAACGGCGCGCGGTGCGGCGAGCGGCGAGATCAACAGTACAGGCGAATGAGTGCGACGCCACGAAACAGAGCGGCGCGGATAGCGGTGTAGGTGTGACGGACTCGGCGGCGAACTCATAAACAAAAAATTTTAGACGATTTTGTGGCGGTAATGGATACCGAGGCGTTTATTATTGAAATTTTAATAATAATTATAATGAAATGTTTCCACACTCATTCTTGTGTACTCATAAAACTTGTCCGGATATTTTCTGTAATCTTCGTATAGGTCACGAAATTCGCCATTTAAATATCGATCTTTATTCAGTTCGTGCACTCCTTCTCTCATATTAAGAATATCTTGTTTTAAAAATATACCGCTTTCTAAACACAGAAGGGATAATTTTGATAACGCCATAATTTTGAGCACGTTCCGACTACCTAAATACGTCCACCTCGGCCGCTGCCGCTAGCCGCTACTGAGGGTACGTGGCGTGTAAAACGCACCGCTTGCCGCCGCCGCGCCGCCTGCCGCGCCGCTCGCCGCTAAGACCGAAGTCGTGAATGGGCCGTAAGTGTCGCCACATTGACCGGTCCCGTGCGACTCGCATCTAGCGGATTCCCGCAACCTTCACCAGGTCTTCTGTCTAGTGGGAGGCCTACGTATGTTTAAAAAAAATGAATTCGTTTGAAATATTTTTCCGAAATTAGGTAGAGATTAATGGTATACCGTTAAGGATGATGCTCCAAGGTAGCCCGCGAAATACAAATTTTCTTACGTTTTTTGCAATTTGCAGGGCAGTGCTTAGTTGTATGTTGATAAACATATCGGTCGTGGCTGTAAGACGTATTAAGAGTCGATGAACGAATTTTTCAAGCTCAAAGTCCTTCTTCGACTTGTTATGAACTTGGAGGGTTGTATTGATGATTTTGATGATTATAATTCTGTAACTTAATACGTCTTACAGTCGCGACCGATATGCTTATCAACATAAAACTTAGCACTACCCTGGAAATTGCAAAAAAAACGTAAGAAGAACATTTGAATTTCGCGGGCCACCCTGACGCTTACACCTTAAATGATTTCAGGATCTGAAGAGCCACGCGGTAACATTGTTTGAAGTCGGGAAGCTACCTGACGAAAGTTTGGATAGTTTACTTATGGAGCTTGATAAAGTGAGTTGACAACATTTTTTTGTCTTTTTTGTCTTACCTCTTAAAATGTGTCATTAGGCCAAGAAGTAGTTTCTATGGCGTGTTGGATGGCTTGCTCGGTACACGTCCCATGACACAATCTCTTACTTGAATGCATAATTAATGCTAATATTGTCCGAAACGATTTTGTGGAATTTTGTGTTTTAGCCTGCAGATTCCTTTCAAGATGTTTGGGTAACGAGATATTATTTCTTTGACTTAATGTAGCTTATATTTGACAACATGAGAAGTAATATGTTTCATCTGCTGAAGTTCTAAATAGTTATTTTACCATTTAAGAAAACCACAAAAATCAGATGCTAGCCCATTTTTTTTTTTACATTTCATGATCCTTCAGGTGGTAGCAGACCCCGAGATAGAAGGTGAAGCGCGACGGTACCTTGCAGCCGCTGCATGCTTACGGATAGCGCTGCGTACTCTTCGACCGAAGCTAAGGCCGCTTGATCTGCTGCGCTGTGAAGCGCTGCATGCGCTGGGGGCGGCGGCGCGGACCAGGCTACTGTCTACTAAGTACAAGTGAGTATATACAACATTATTTTTTGTTTACACTAAACCCGAAAAGGGGTCATTGTACTCATCATTTTGAACAACTTTTTCTATGGGACGAACCTTGAAATCAGCAATTAAAAATCAGCTGTTCCCTACATTTATGTTTGCATAACTCGTCAAAATGTAGGGAACAGCTGATTTTTTTTTCGCGATTTCAAGGTGGTCCCATAGAAAAAGTTGTTCAAAATGATGAGTACAACGACCCCTTTTCGGGTTTAGTATAAACAAAAAATAATGTTGTATAGTGTGACATAGCGACAGTGGAAATGACGTTCCGTTGATTTTTTTTATAAAGGGTGTTTCCTCGCCATTGCGAACATTTGGTCTACACCATACCTGGGAACCTTCTATTTACGGAGATATTCGGGGTTAAAGTTCCAAAATTTCCATCAGATTTTTTTATATTTTTTTATTACATGTTTTTAATGTTATAACTTAACTTTAAACACCTTCACGTCCCCACATTATCTAACCTTTTTGACGCCATTGTCACATATACGTGACAAGCAAGCGCGTGCCCTGTACGCCAAACGTCACAAATATGCGACAAAATAGTAGATGAAATTGTGGCTTGGCGTGGAGGGCACGCGCGAGCGTTTATGCTGTGGCAGTCGAAAGGTTAATCCATCCACCAAAACAGAACAGTTTTGAGTGTTTGAATTTTTTGCTCCAAAACAAAAAGTAATTTCTCAGCAGTCATTTTTGAGTACTTAAGTTAATCTAGTTTGATGTACAGAATGCTTGGTTAACGGCTTCGCGGAGTGTCTGTTTACACCCTGGTTATGTCCCTACAACTGTTAAGTTTAAAGCTCTTAGCCCACATAAACGACTCCGCTCCCACCCAACAAAAAGAATACAATTCAATTATGGGTTTTATGTATTCCTCTTTAGATATACCTTATATTGGCATTGACGGTGGTAAGCCCGCTGACAGCGAGCTGTCTGCGTTGCTATTGTAAATTATAACTTAAAGATGAATACTTAAACCCATTTTTTAATTATACAGGGTGTAAACCACCTCATCACAAAGCCGTTAACCAAGCATTCTGTACATCTAAGTAAATTTTTTTGCTGAAAATCAACTTTTTTTTTGAGGTTATAAATCATGTTTTGTAAACTAGAACTCAATGTAATGCACTTAAAACATTGTGCTGATGGATGGCTTGAATGGTACGGGGGTTATGGAGGTGTTAAAAGTCGAAATCTTACAAAAAAAGTTGTAACAAAAAAAAAAAATTGTCAACTAGTTGTAACTTTGACCCCCCATATCTCCGTAACTAGAAGGTTCCCTGGAACAAAAAAATGATAGCAGTGACGGTAAAAGCCTCGTGAAGAGGTGTTTTGCATCCTTTATTCTTTTTACCGCAACTGGGCTAAGACCTTTACTCGTCGTTATTATTACAATGTCATTATTATTGTTTGTTACAGACTGGCGATATCAACAGCGCCGCTGTGTCGCGAAGCCCGCGCGGGCGCGGCGGCGGGTACGCTCCCACACGTGGGCCCGGCGCCCCCGGAGGCCCACACGCCGTGGATGCGCCTGTACCTGTACCATGTCGCGGGGTACGGACCTCCCACCTTACTGCTTATGAAGGGTACGTTTACATATTGTTTTAACTTATCGGTCACTTAAGGCGATTACATGAGCTAAACGCGAGTTTTTTAATTACTAAAAGTATATGATTCACTGCTATAAACAAGACCAGAAAAATATATGATATTCTTCTGGATATATGCTAGCATGATACTGTTTTGAAAACATAATACAATTAATATGGCTCGACAAAAAGAAATCACGAACTTATCTCTAGAAATATCTTTCAAACAATAAAAAACATACTAATATGCATGCGATCATTCTGATTTTTTGGCAAATAATTCTACAAGCAATATATTAGCATGATACTCTTTCAGTTTTTTAATCCAATCAATAGTTTTTTTTGTAAATCGATCAAAACCACTCATTTCGCGCTATTTGGCCCGCAGTGGCTGACGTAACAACCACTTTGTAGTGCAAGCTGATTAGAACTTTATTCTAACAGCATTTCAAACCAAGTTTGAACCACCACAAATAGAGTTGCTAATTTAGCTCGTCTAAGCGCCTTAAGGGATGCCTTCCGTGACTATCAATAGGGATGACGACTGACTTGACCTGACATGGACCTTCCATGTTCACCAAAAAAAATACGGTCCGATTATTTGAAAACAGCTGTTTAAAACACATTTTTGTATGGGAACATATCACAATGACAGCTGTTTTTAGATAATCAGACCGTTATCTTTTTGGTGAACATGGACCTAAATAGAATATGTTTCTGTTTAGTCCGTCAGTTAGATTAAACGAAAATATTAATCTATAAAGGTTGTCTTAATTTGAAATGATAAAAAGGTTGTTTAAAGTTGATAAGACCGCCCATTGTGTCACCCCTTGTAAAATGTTTAAAATTGTTGTATTTATAATTTTGATGGTGTATATAATAAAGAGTATTCAATTCTATTGTATTCTATATTTGGTATAATATTGAAGTGGGAGGTTTGTGACGTCACTTTCCGGTAAAAATGTACCGAAATGTGACGTCATACAAGTTTTCGACGCACTGCATCGTCGTCAATTTTTGTTTACATGAAAAAAGAATTATATAAGTACCCGAAGTTGTTTTTTGGACTTCTATCAGACGTGCTAATCGTTTTTTTTTCTTCCTCCCATCTGAAAGACATTTTTTTCTCTTCGATATCTGTGCAAAAGCTGTTTTTATCCGCTAGAGGATAAAGTAAATTGAATTTAGAACACTAAGTTTGTGAATTCAAAACATCATTTAACAATTTATCATACAACTTTTTTAACTTATTAAAAACAGACTCGGAACTTGTTGAGGTACTTTTTTTTTTAGATTTTCTTTGCGCGCGTCATTTTATTTTCACGTCATATTATTAAGACTTTAGGTTAAAAACAAGAAACCAAGAAACAAGAAAACTTGTGATAAACCAAAAATAAGTGGTTTTAGCGATGAGGAAGTTTAACTGACGCGCACAGAATTGACTGAAACTGTTAATAATGCACCAATATTGTTTTTTTGCATTGAGTCATTTCCTCGCTGAGGTGGGTTAAAAAGTTAAGTGTAATTGCACTCGAGTGCAAAGATTTTTCACGTCATGCTCTTTTGATTCTCTCGCCAACGCGCAGAATTCTTATAATAATTATTTGAATTTTAGAATCCTTCGCTTGCTCGTTCATCAAAATTGAGCACGCGGTTATAAATTAACTTTGCACTCTTGTATAATAAGTAACTATTTATCATCTAAAACCTGTACCTACGTATGTACAGTCAGCCAAACAGTTAGGTTAACAGGCTAGTAATCTGCTTACTACTATTATAAATTGAAAAGGGTTATAATCAATCTGTTTGTAATTTTATCTAAATTCTTTCGGTACTTTCTGCGTGAAAGTATAACAAGAATAGATCTATACAGACTTTTACATCTATACTAATATTATAAAGCAGAAGAGCTTGTTTATTTGTTTGTTTGGTTGGTTGAACGCGCTAATCTCAGGAACTACCGGCTCGAATTGAAAAAATATTTTTATCTACCGAAATATCATAAACCCTCTCTAATGCGTTCAAAAACCATAGGCAATGACGAGCATTACCAACCTGCAGAAATGAACGGTACTGTAATGAACTCATAACGCAACTGTAAACAGTTGCGTTATGAGTTTTAAATTTGGAACAGGTGTCAAATTCAAGTGAGTGTGCTATTCTAGTACCACCTACATTAAATCAGATATCGTTAAAAAAAAAAAACCCCAATTCAGTATGATTCTAATTATAAATCGTACGACATTTTCGATCTCGAGTGACACAAGAATAGTGACTTTGTTCGTTTGCCTATGATTTAAAAAAAATGACAGATATCCGAAACGCCGCCATTTCGAGCTGTCATTTGTTCGTTAGCTTTTTATTTCCAGTAACCCATTCTTTATTTCTGTCGAAAATGAGTGATAGTGACTCAGAAATTGACATGAATACTCCGCCAGATATCGTAAATGCAGCGACGAATGCAACTAATAACCTGTTGGCACAAAAATCAAGGGCCAAGTAACAATGCAGGTCATTTCCCTATGGTTCCTGAACCCATCATAGAGCCCTTATGATATTTGGGTAGATAAAGTAGTGTATGCAACTATACATAATTAGGCATTACAACACTCGTGTGATGCTATTAAGAAACTCGCCTTCGGCTCGTTTCTTAAACCCACACTCGTGTTGTAATGCCCTTCATTATGCACAGTTGCATAAACTACTATTGCGTTGGATAGTCCATTTATCGAGGAAGGCTATAGGCTATATTATAACATCATGCTAGCAAGCGGATAATTCACGCGAACGAAGTCGCGGGCAGAAGCTAGTGTATAGTAGTCGAAAGAAGATTGGTAGGCTGCATAGGTAACTGTATGTTCCAGGAAGCCAGCTCCGCGGTGTGCCCCGGCTGCTGCTGGGCTACTCGCGGCTGTCGGTGTCGTGGTGGGGGGCGGAGGCCGCGCTGGAGGGCGCGGGCACGGCGGCGACTGTGTTGCCGGCCGCGCCCGCACTGCTGGCGGCCAACACGGCGCTGCGGCGCGGGCCCGTGCTGCTGCAGGCGCTGGGCGTGCGCCAGCCCGCGCCGCTCCGACATCTTATGTTCCCGCCTGAAGCTGATACTTGTGCAGGTATGTTGCTCCTGATATCGACAGAAACGGAAATTAAAACTGCTGCGGTTATATTTTAATGTTCCCACAGCTGGGGTATCAGCAATTGTAACTTAGTAAGCCACATTTGTTCATCATTATCTCGTTTCATTGCCGTCCAGTATATCTTCTAGCTTTTGATATTGTATTCTTCTTTCAGAGTCCCAAGCGATGTGGTCCCGTCACGCGGGTCTTCGTCGACTACTAAAGCGGCTGAGACTAACTCGCTCAGTGGGATACGTGACGCTCGCAGACATCGGCGTTCCGGACCTGGGATGTGCCAGGCCACCTGTTACTGTGCAACTAGGTAATACATTCACGACTGTAAACTTCGAAGGGATAGGCAGAGGTACGCCTACTACTAGTAGGAACAACCAAGTTTGTCTCTACTCAGTCCTACAATTTACGAGTGAGGTTAGTCTCGCATATTGCTTGCAGGAATCCGATATTTCATCCAAAAAAAAAAAATAGATTCCAAAGCTGTTACTGATATACAGGCTGTAAACCATCTCATCACGAAGCCGTCAACCAAGCATTCTGTACATCATACTAACTAACTTTACATATTTCAATAATCACGTTTTGTGGTATAACTCAATGTAACTCACTCAAAACATTGTGCCGATGGATGGATTGAATATTATGAGGTTCGTGTAGGTATTTAAAGTAAAAATCAGACAAACTTGTGTTTAAAAAAAAATTATCAAAAAGTTGTAACTTTGACCCCCAATATCTCCGTAACTAGAAGGTTCCCAGATCAGATATAGTGTAGAACAAAAAAATGATCGATAACGAGGAGAACAAGTGCCTTTCGGCTTCGTGAAGAGGTGTTTTACACTCTATATACCTTTGCCTGAAACATAGGATTACCTAGTTCAGGCTCAAAACATGTGTGAACTTGACATAGATTTAAGAAAAACTGTAAACGTTTACCTTTTTATTTTTGAATAAATTTTATTATTATATTATTATTACCTATACCTATAGAAAAACCCAATAACAGAACTACCAACATGGAAATCGAAACCCGGATCATATTAGGGTGTCTGGCAATTAGTGTAAGATACGTAAACACGTGATTGTGCTCATGATAACAAACAACTTGTACTATTAAATATCGCACACTAATTGCCAGTCACCCTATATACAAAGCAATAGCGCTTGTGAACACGATCAAATAACTTGATTCTGTTACAAAGTTAACTTACTCAAAAATCTTTTCACAGTACCGCAACGAAAGAAAATGAAAGAACACTGCGGCATGGCGAAGCCAGTCAGCGAAGTCTCCTTATCATCCACAGATTCTACCGAAAAGTACTCGGAAGAGTACTCCAAAACCTTAACGAGGCTACAATCCCCCATAGAGTCACACTTCGCCGTCACCCCCACTACTGACAGTAAGAACAGTTCCCCAGCAAATGGGTTTACAAGTGTCGAATGTGGGCAGTTACTGTGCGATGAATTAGATAATCTAGCACTCGATGACGTCACAAAACACGCGCACAGCAAAGAGTCCATAGCTAACAGCGACGACTTAGTACCCATACATTCATCTTCAGCCAGTATCGAAGACTTAGAAAAGAAACATTCCAAGGAGAATTCAACCAGCAAAGAGTCTATCGCTCTTTCCGAGGATTTGGTTCCTATACATTCCTCATCTGTCAGTAGTGAGAATTTGAACAAGAAGTCTGTCAACCAGTTGGACGATCTGTTGAGTCCCGCGGAGGAGTCGATCTCGATGTTCACGCAGTTGAGCGACAAGTTGACGGAGATGTCGGCCGCGGAGGGCGATAGTGGCGTCGATACGGCGCATTATGTGTCCGATGATGAGGCTTGTAGACCAGAGGTATGTAGGACTATTTTTTTAAATTACCTACTCTTCATTTGTAAAATGTGTTTTTGGAAAAGTAAATTCAATTCTTATTTGAAGATTAGTTTGCTGGATAACAATAGTTATTCTAAAACCATGTTAATTTAATACAAGAGTACAGGTGATATTTTTAAAGTGGAAATAACATCAATTGAAACTGACTTGGCTTAACATGCCGTCAAGAAATATCTCTCAGGCATGCTGGTTACCTCACAATGTTTTACTTCACCGAAGCAAGTGATAATTATAGAATACGCACATGAATCTGAATAATCAGAAGTGCGTGGTCTTGGGCTCGAACTTGGGACCTATGACTTGGCGTCCGACGGTCACACCCCCCCCCGCTCCCGCTTCGCAGGGCCCCTATTTCCGAGTGCAGGGTTTAAAGGAACCTAACTAACCTAACGGGGGGGGGGTGCCCCAAGTCCCGATTATGGGGGCAGAGATACTTCCGTATGTTCAGTTGACAATAATTCGAGACATTACAATATCGCGAGAAAAAACACGTTATATTGTAATATAACGTGTTTGACAATTTTGTATTGTATTGCGTGCTAAAATCTTTTCTTTTTCAGAGGTGGACGATAGTAGATCTGCAGTTCGGTATTCCGCTGTTTGACGAGACGTTATGTGAGAAGATCTGCAAGTGTATAGTAGAACGAATAGCTAAGCCTGAACTGTGAGTACTTATTTTCTTCCGTTTTTAATGAGAGGTTTCCTTTTTGAGAATTAAAAAAAAAATAGTTTCCTTGAACTTGGTAGATGGCGTTGATCTGAATACGTTACTGGGTGCCAAAGCCAAAACGCTTGAAAAACACACGTCACATACGCGCGTTGACTGACACTTTCATTTGCATCTGCTTCCGAATATAACCATAAGGTCCAAGTGAAATTATGTGACGTTCTGTTCCTTAGTAGTAGTCCGCAGTAACATACAGATCAGCGCCATCTATCCAGCGACTAGGGAAGAGTTGAAAAATAAAATCCCTCATTATAGCAGCTTTTCTCCAGCTACAAAAGATTCCTTTCCCAACGCTTTTGAAGGCAGTCGCAGTCTAATCGATGCGGTATTTAACAAGTACGTACAATTCGGCACGGTTGGCGCAGTGGCTAACCGACTGGCTGCTGCGCTGCGTGTCGTGGGTTTGATCCTTGTACGGAAAAAATATTTGTATGACCTACAGGTAGTGGTTCCGGATCTGTCTGTTTGTGTATGTGAGTTTAAATCATTGTAAATGCATCCACGACACAGGAGAAATTTACTAATAATACTTTCATGTTTAAAAAAAAGTAGTTTTCTTTCGAAGTTACAAGGAGGTTAACTTTTGGACTTCTGTTCTGGAACGACGGCCAAAGACAATGTGACTTGACAAGGCCAGTTTTTGTCTGTGCCTCCCGATGTACAGAGAGGTAAAAGAAATGTGTCTAAATTATTAATATTTTCGTGCTTACAGATTAGAGAAAGTAAAAGAGGACAATGAATTCATACGTTCCGATATATTGAAGTTTGTCTCACAATGTCAGGTAATTTTTTTTTTTCGAATTTTATTTAGACTCCACAAATCATCATCATCATCATCTTCTTCTATACTTCTCTATTACTCGTCATCTCATAGACACCTCCTTTATTGCATCAATCTTTACACAGTCCATCCATCTTTTCTTTGGTCTTCATTAAAACTCCATAAGCTTTTTCAATATTCGAAGATCACAAATTACTTTTGTGAATGCAACAATTTGGTCTAAACTTACTGGAGTAGTCATTCGTTTTTTTTTTAATACTGTCCTTCATTGGTAATAATATTAGAATTATTTCCAGTACTATCCCGGCGAAGACATGGGAATCGTCAAGCGGGGCACTTTAGTCCCCCTACCTAGGAAGAACCTTTCCTTCGAGAACGGTCGCATCAGCGAGTGGACCGGCAAGTGAATGTCGTCTCACTCCCACACGCCATATCTACCATTAGAGCGATAGAGATAGACGTATGTTTGTCGTTCCGGATTTGAGCTTTACTAGACGTTATGTAGAATGTTCTTATTTTAAACTGTTGTATTGACTGTAGATTGGGAAATGGTCATTAGGGCATATTTTTGTGTGCAAAAAGGTTACTATCTGCCATATTCTTAAAAAAAAAGAAGAAATCTATGGTAATATTACAAAAAGGTAAAGTATGGATGTAGGGGAATCTTCCGAACTCCTTATCTAATTCTGTTACTAAGGAAAAGCTACGTTATCCCCGGGGATGAAAGGCTTTATTTAAATGTCCGCGTGGGATAATTTCTGAACGTAACCCGAGCGAAGCTACGGACAAAAACCTGTATGATATGATTTGCCAGAAATGTTACAATGCCAGTTGTAAAAGTAGATTATAGAGTTCATTTTCTTTTAAAGGTATATAAGTGCCCATGAAGGTTTTATGTAGAATAGAATAGGATCTTATATAGCCATTTAATAGATAGACTATTTCCTATATCCACTACAGTACAGACTTCATTTTGCGAGTAAAAAGCTTCCATAAAAATGAATGTGTTTTTTAGAAAGTACTGACTATTTACTTTTATAGCATGATTTAAATGTGGAATACTTATGTGAAGAATAGGGAATATGCAAGAAATACAAAACTCTGTTTATTTATTAAAAATGCCTTGTATTGGCTCTTAAAAACATTATGGTACACTTGTTTAAGTTTCTAAAACATCGATCGACGCGTCGATTTGAAATTAACTTTTAATACTTTTCTTGGGTTGACAATAGTGTGTTTTATTGATGTAAGTGAAGAAAAAATTACATGCATATTCCCTATTGTGTCGGCTGCCAACTAAGAAAAATGTATTTAGGGGTCTTCAGAATGATGTACTGTCCACATAATAATAGTTTGTGCATCGATGATACCTCCACCTTGTATATCAAAAAAATGTCTGATACCTATTCAATTATAAAGGGTGTAAAAGAACCATTTACGAAGCCGAAAAGCACTTGTTCTCGCGTCATTGAGATTTTTTTTTTGTTCTGGACCATACCAACATTTCTACAAGTTACTGTTTTTAATGCAAGTTTTTAATCTTATAATTTTGCTTTAAACACATTCACCCTCCCCCTTCTATTCAATGCATATTACAGCACAATGTGTTTAATGCGTAACATTGAGTCCCACCAAAATGTGATTTTCACCCCAAAAAAGTAACTCCTTTCCCCGCAATATTATTGCTTATGGTTACTTTTAGTCCAAGAAGTACCGTTGCAAATAAAAAAGTCATACTAAAACCAAATAGAAAGGGTGTTATAGATTACTTTTAGTTTTTTATCACACGTGCATCATTTATAAGTTCATGCGAGCGGCTGACGCATAACCCTCCCACCACCATGCAGCTGACGATTTTTTTTAAGCTCAATATGATGTAACTATTTATGAAACAAGTTTCAGGCGACGTACTATGTTACTGTTACTGCTAGCCTGCATCATCCCACTGCTGGGCAAAGGCCCTCCCCATGATTTCCAGTTGTTTCGATCTTAGACTAATATCTCTGGTCATTGGTTACTATGACTGAATCTTATTTTTTTCTAACCTAAACTGACCTCCCAGTCCTACACCCACCGCAGGCGCGTCAGTTGACGCTAGGTTTACTTATCAGTTATTCGAGATCTATTGAACAAGATAGCAACCGATCGGCGTAAAAACACTAAGGTCTATGTTCACCGAGAAGGTAACAGTCTGATTATCTTAAAACAGCTGTCAATATACAAAAATGTGTTTTAAACAGCTGTTTTCAGATAATCGTCTGTCATCTTTTTGGTGAACATGGACCTAAGTACCTATAATGCAACGGTACCTGCCGGACTATCTAGTTTGATGTACAGAATACTTGGTTGACGGCTTCGTGATGGACCCATCATATATGCAGATACACCCTGTATTGGAGGTACCCTGTGAGGTTCAACGTTCCAGTATGTCTACACATAAAATTATAATTTTATCCCCTCTAAATGTAAAATAAAAATATATATATATAATAAAAAAAAGAATACATAGTTAAGATATTGTAATGTAAAAACTAAATGTGCAAGTTTTATTTAATTTTTATTTGAAAATTGTTTTTTTTGTTTCAACGCATGTGTCAGTATTTTTTTGTTATGTCTTCATTATGAATCAGAGATTTATTTATTGTTATATGTTAGTACATAGAGATGCGATTTTAATTATTCCTTGATTTTTAAGATAAATGAATGTGTTTTATAGGTCTGATCTACGTTAGAGTCAACATTACTTTGTCCTTATTTGCTACAACGAGCTTAAGTTCACGATAAACCGAATCAAGACACTATAAAAATCTTTTTGATTATAAATGCCTATGCCCGCCCCTTTGGATTTTGATAATTGTCCCACGAGATAAAAAGTATTCTATGTATAAATATCCAAGCTATAAACTATCTGTTTCCTTAATTTCATCTAAATCCGTGCAGTAGTTTTTGCGTGCAAGAGTAACAATCATCTATCCATCCTCGAAAACTTGTTTATAATATTAGTAGGAAGTAAGATAACCGAAAATTACTGATTTTTCCACTCCTTGGCAAAGGGCTCCTCGCGTTCTACCTTTCTGGATTAAGTCATATAAATCTTAGTCAATACTAGCTGATGCCCACGGCTTCGCCCGCGTACAAAATTAAATACTAAAACCTTCCTCGCGAACCACTCTATCCATTGGTGAAAACAGCACGAAAATCGGTGCAGTTGTTTTGGAGTTTATCGCGAACAGACAGACAGACGCAGCGGAGGACTTTGTTCTATATGTAGTGATACATTTTAGACAGGCCTGTTGACACTAACGTAACTATCAGAGTAACGGTTTAGTAACAGTGAGGGGGAAAATCCGGTAGCACTCTTGACCTGTACTCATCGTGAGTATACTAAGCCAGGTACACATAGTACAAGTGATATCATATGTTAAACTTTTATGCCCCGGCCATATAGCTATTATACTACTAGTATGTATCCGTCCCTTATGCCTCGACTACACTTTGAGATTGAATCCGTCAATTAGAAGAGACCAGAAGAATTGTTTCCTTATTTTTAGTTATTGTAATGTATCAGCAAGTGTGGTTACGCCATAATACGAGCCGTCTTATTTTCTTGTAATAACACAAATTAATCAACTTTATGTTTTTATAGCTTACTTCTGTTTTTATTATAAGATAAAAATAAAGTATTTGTAAATAATTCTGATGTTTTATTTCAAACCGGAACTCCATTCATCCGACACGGCTGGGCAGCGTTCGGGAAGCTGCGCGGTATCTTCTCGTCTTACCGCAGTGTATCAAGACGAAAGTCTAGGACCAGTGTGTGTTGCCACTGATTACATACGAGACCGAAACGTGGTCGCTCACAATGGGCCTTATCAAAAGGCTTAAAGTCGCCGAAAGGGCAATGGACAGGGCTATGCTCGGAGTTTCCTTGCGTGATCGAATCAGAAATGAAGACATCCGCAAGAGAAATAAGTTCACCGACGTAGCCCGAAGAATTGCCAAACTTAAGTGGCAGTGGGCAGGGCACATTGCTCGCAGAACGGGTGGCCGATGGTGCCGAAAGTTCTGGAGTGGCGACCGCGAACCGGAAGCCGATGCGTTGGAAGACCTCTCACTAGGTGGACCGATGACCTGGTGAAGGTTGCGGGAATCCGTTGGATGCGAGTCGTACGGGTGCGGTCAATGTGGTGACACTTGGGGGAGGCCTATGTCCAGCAGTGGACGTCTTTCGGCTGAAATGATGATGAGATCCATTGATTCATAAAAAAATAGAAAACTTCGTGCACAGGTTCATCCGCGCTATGATGATAGCGATGAAACTAAATACAAACTAACAAACCCATGGATGTGGCTACTTATGAATTCCAAGAAGTAAATATACGGAGTCAACCCGATGGCTGACTCGTGACAGCATTAATTTAATTTGTGAAAAATATTGAAAATTCATTTGATTTTGGCCGCTCGCCAAAACATCCTTGTACACCTTAATACTCGCACCTCGCACATTCGTAAATTAAATGGTAAAGTTTGCCGGCCGTCCATCTATAATTTGGACCTGTCTTCGTTATGCATGATCAAATAATTTGGCAAAAAGCCATCAAAATAATTATTGTAAAATATTCAGACTAACAAAAAAAATATTTTCCGTTCCCACATAAGCTAGACAACAGAAGCGGTATCTTATCTGTTGTTTAAAACAAAATAACACTGTCTATGATTCATTCTTGTTTTTGGAAACTCTGCGGAAAACCACTCTAGCACTCTAGCTCTTATTTGCAAAGACATAAAGTTCAAAGTCAAATTATCGTATTCTGCAACTCTATTGTTCAAATGTCAAGTTGGTTTATGACAGTTGTTCTCGTTTTTTTCGGAAAGTTCAAGAGAATTTGAGAAACGTCACTCAATTTGTTTTGGTTAGTTTGATTTTGACATCTTGGGTGAAAATTGTTCCTCCTGTTTGTTTAATAATTGAACATTTGTGCGAAATCTCTGGAAGTTTATAGTAAAGAAAACTGGCCGCATTTAGAGGGAACGATTGCGACATAATGGAGGTGGATCAATTTGCAGTGGATTACACCGGTGAGAGCTCACGGCTGCCTCTCATCGACGAAACGGCGGCGTTCGGGACACAGGCGCCGAAAGACAGGTAACCTTCCATGAAAAGTGCACGTAGAAGACCATAAGTGAGGGCAGCGTGCCGAGTGCGAGGTGGCTGAGCGCGTGGTGAGCCTCCAAAAAAGGTCAACGCCAATCGTTTCGAGTTATAAAAAAAGTTTCTATGTGCTCACCCACGCAGCAGTTATGTTTCTATGGCTTATAATTAATTACACTACGATGTTTTCGTACAATGTAAAAGCTTTTCAGCCTTTTTTGCCAATTGTTAAGTGGTTCCCTATAAGAGCAGGATTATAAATGTAACTGTAACATGCTGGACATACTGACATATTGTTTGAGTAGTCATCGATAAATACAGAGTATGAGTTATCTTTTTGTTAGACCACATAGTTTAGATAAGAGCCATAATAATGTTGCTTCAAATGTTCAGTGAAAAAATTTGCTGACATAAATATTCTTTGGTTAAGAGTATTTTGTCGAGAAATGAATCTTTGTTTTACCCAAAAATGTAACAAAGTCCACAAATTATCCAATCAACAATGACCCTTAGATGCCCTTTTTCCTTGAAGCAGTATTTAGACCCATTCACAATTATTCTGTGACAATTTATTATACTCACAGCACTCCTAACTAAGTAACTTAACAAAACCCACTGCTTTTGGGACAAACAGGGACACATTTGATGAGTAAAGTGCTCAAATCATGTTAAAAATTCTCTTACCCTACACCCAATTTATTTGGGTACATCTTTGCAGCATGTCCTTCCATAATTCTCTTTTTATTGGCACAGTCAATATTATATAAAAAAAACCTTTGTTGTCCTACAGATTGATAGCCATACTAGATCAAGTGGAGATGCGAGTGGAGCGGCTGCGGCGTGACACGGTCCGTATTGAAGAAGAGCGTGACTCCTTGCTGTCCACCCTTGACAGCATCAAGCATTCCGAACTACTGGGTGATGTGTCCGAATGTGAGTAGCCCTTGGAAATTTAATAAGAAGCTTAGAGAGCTGTTTTGTGAAATGTTAACATTTTTATGAACTATTCCATCTATTTCTGAAAACCTCCATTGTAATATTTACATTTAACTATGTATATTATGTCACTGCAGTATAGCTATAGGCTAAGGATCATCATCATCAGCCTATTAATGTTCCCACTCCTGGGACACAGAACATTATACTGCTCAAAACATTTTACCCCAATCTTTAATTTCATGGTGCCAATGTCTGTATTTTCAATGGCCATTTGTTTTGCCATCAAGAGAAATGTGTTACAACCAGAATAAAAACAATTAGTGCCATCCATCACAGGACTAGGCCTGTGTTACCCCACAGCGAGGAGGGGCGTGACTCCTAACACTATATTCTATTTATCATCATCATCTCCCTAGCCTTTTCCAAACTATGTTGGGGTCGGCTTCCAATCTAACCGGATGCAGCTGAATACCAGTATTTTACATGGAGGGACTGCCTATCTGATCTCCACAACCCAGTTAATACTGGGTATTAAGATACCACTTGGTAAGACTAGTTCAGTTTTTGGGCCACTGACTACCTGTAACGACTGTCAAAGATGGACAAATGACAGCCGGGACCAACAGCTTAACGTGCTTTCCGAGGCACGGAGGAAACTCTGTATGTATGGGTAGACACCCATCCACAGACCAACCTAGGTAAGCACGGCATAACCTAAAGATAAAAACCTACTACCTACTATATTCTGTTTATGCAGGTATATAAAAAAAAAAACTTTTTATTTCAGATGTTGGTCCATATTAGATAATAGTGTTAGTAAAATGTAATGAATGTATTGTTCAGGTGACAAGGATGACATTACCCGGTATGCAGAGCGCATTCTGGCGCGGGCGATGACGGTGGAGGTGGCCGTGCGCACCGACAGAGATCCGCAGCAGGAGGAGGCTTTGTCTCAGGTAAATAGATTTTTTTATTTATTTAAATAAAATCTTTTTTTTTTCTTTTTTCACAAAACAGTAGAAGTGACCTACACTCAGCATTGGGTGGCCAAGGGTTGAAGAAGAAAAAGTGAGAGAATCTTGTTTTAGAGTAATAATTGTGAGGGAGTACTCATAGGCACACAGAGACCAAATAATACTAGGTCAAGTTTCTGCAACCAGTTAGACATCTTTCAGATAAATTTGACTTTCAACAAATTATCTTCCAGAGTTTTGAAATGATTTTAACCATTGACTAGCATTTACAGGCCGAATTCAAAATTAATCAAGCATACTTTCTTTTCATTGATTGCACAAAATCAAAATCAAAGCATTTATTTCAAGAAGGCCAGTTCCAGGCACTTTTGAACTGTCGAAACAAAGATGAACATTAAAAGTAGCCATTTTTCGAGGAAGGCTTTATTTGGGCTATATGCATCACGCTACGACCAATAGGAGCGGAGCATAAATTAAAAATGTTGCAAAAACGGTGAAAATGTTTTCCCTTTGCGACTTTTTTCTCTTTTATGTGATGCAGACGAAGTTGCGTGGGTCAGCTAGTTCCCTATAAATTTCTCACATGAAGTTACAATATACAAAAATGTGGTTTTATCTAGTTTAGTTAATCACATCTGTCAAGTTTTGTCAGCTATTTTCACCTTTTCAACGCCAGAGCGTAAACGCATCGGGGCGTTTAATCCAACATCTTGTCGATAACTATTTAGTAATTGATTTTCGTCCCATTCTGTGGTTATATCCGACCATGGCTCTCAAAAGATTAATTCCTATTATTACCTCCCATTAAAACAATAAAAAGTTTCAAGTTTGTATATTGGAATAGGTACAGTCAGCAAAACAGTTAGGTATGCAGGCTAGCAATCTTCTTACTACTATTATAAGTGGAAAAGGGTTATAATCAATCTGTTTGCAATTTCATCCAAATCCTTTCAGTAGTTTCTGCGTGAGAGAATAACAAAAACCGATCTTTACAGACTTTTACATTTATAATAGTCGTAAGAAGATTGCTAGTCTGCATACCTAACTGTTTTGCTGACTGTACCTAGTTGACCATTTCACGAAATACGTCCGGAAAAAAAAGCACCGTTGATAAAATGAAAAAAGCGGGCTTTGTTCAGAAATACACGACATATCTATTTAAAATGAAAAACATCTGGTAAAAAAAGCGGGCTTTGTTCAGAAATACACGACATATCTATTTAAAATGAAAAACATCTGGTAAAAAAAGCGGGCTTTGTTCAGAAATACACGACATATCTATTTAAAATGAAAAACATCTGGTAAAAAAAGCGGGCTTTGTTCAGAAATACACGACATATCTATTTAAAATGAAAAACAGTCATGCGTGTTCTTTTAAATGTTCTATAAAAGAGTAACAAATATAGAGTGACGAATGAAGCTGACAAATTAATGTTTATCAATAGAGACTCCCACTACTTATAACACTCGCTTTCGCTCACCTCCATATCCGCATTATTGGATATTATTTTACAGGAACGTACTACTCAGATATGAATAAATAATATCTAATAATAAATATCGCTGGACATAACCACACAACGCCACCTAGTGCCACACTAAGCAAAGCTTGTGTCGTGGACACTAGATAGTTGATATACTACATATATACTTTTTTGTTTGTAAATACATACTTATTATACATATAAACATCCATGACTCTGAAACAAATGTCCATGCTCATCACACAAACATTTGCTCCTACCGGGATTCGAACCCGGGACCCTAAAAACGTAAGGCAGCCTCACTACCGGTGCGCCATTCGAGTCGTCATATAAATCGTTCCTTATCCTAACCCAAGTAGTGGTCCTACCTGTGTGCCAAGTTCTATTAAAATCTGTTCAGCTATTAAAGCGTGACAAAATAACAGGCTCTTAAGCAGTTACTTTCGCATTAAAATAATAGCATGGATTTTCCAAGAATGACGCATGTCAACAGTTCGTGTTTACCAAATTAGGGTTTTAGGCATGAATAAACTATAGTTTGTAGATCAAGTAATCGTGTGGCGGTAACTTTTAACGGCTAACATCGGCCCCATGACCTCTATTGTCCACGCGAAAGGCGATTATAGCCGCCTTTAGCAGCTCCCACGCTAAGTAATACGATTATTCGTAGACGAGCCATCACAGTTAACGCTAATTCATATTTCCATATACAGGGGGTAACATGCCTATTGGTCTTCCTCTTCAAAATATCGCATCAATCAGTATGAAAAGTGCACATTTTTTTCGATTCTTTTTCCTTAGGGAAGGTGGACCAACTTGATGGTCTGAATCACAACCTCAAGAGGTATTTTGCTACACCTTATACATTACTAGCTTCTGCCAGCGGCTTCGCCCGCGTGATGTTTGAAATTGTCCCACGGGATCTTACTACCGGGATAAAAAGTAATCCAGGTTATAAACCATCTGTGTGCAAAATTTCATCCAAATCCGTTCAGTAGTTTTTGCGTGAAAGAGTAACAAACATCCATACATACATCCATACTTACAAACTTTCGCATTTATAATATTAGTAGGATATTCATACTACTTAGTTTTATAAATACGAACGTAGACCTCTATTTTTTCTGTATTCAACGCTTAAACCACAAAACCGATTCTCATGAAATTTGAAAGAAAGGTAGCCTGGAAAAGGGCACAGATAGGCTGAATTTCATCCTGGACAACAAAAAAAAAGCCGGCCAAGCGCGAGTCGGCGTCGCGCATGACGGGTTCCGCACCACCGCGTTGTTATAGCGGCAACAAAAATACACATTCTGTGAAAATTTTCAACTGTCACCTATTACGAATCATGAGATACAGCTCGCTGACAGACAGACGGACGGAGTGGGTAGGCTTAATAATAGGGTTCCGTTGGTTACATTTCGGGTACGGAAAAAAAAACGTACAGACGAATTGATAACCTCCTCTTTTTGGAAGTCGGTTGAAAACATAGAACACTACACACAAACGATGTCTCTGGCAAAATCTAGTCACTAAAAGCCAGCCTGTTGTGCAGGGTGGTATCGATAAAGACTTGAGTGTGCACTTCTATCTTCAACTATTTCATGACGTCATAATTATCAGGCCAAGACACATAAGATCCGGCAGCGATACTTATCAATGTAGCGTGGGAACTGTGGGTCATTTGTTAACTGTAACATTAATCTACTGTGTATTTGAATAATTCCACTAAGATCAAGTATTATTTGTAGTTCATGTATGTACACAAATTCAAAACTCTTGACAGGCACTTTTGAAAAGTCAAAGTAAGCTATGTACAGTCACGAGCGCCAATATGTAAACACAAAATAACATTTAAAAGTGTTTTTCTCCAGTTTTTGTGATTAAAATCTCATGTTGTTACGAACATAGTATTCTGGAACTCATATTATTATGAAAAAGATCAGAATAATATCTCCAAGTTACAATCGTTATGTCTCGAAAATAGCAAAGTCAATTTAGGAAAGTGTATACCTACATGTTGGTGCTCGTGACTGTACTTACAGTCCAGCTACAGCCATGATAAAGGCCCATTTACACGATGCAAGAAAAAAAAAAAAAACTTTATTAGGTTAAGAGCCCTACAAATAATATAAAACATTTATATACATGCAGGTACTCATATTACTTGCCCTTTCCTATTGCGGGTCAATCTTTTGCGAAGGAGTGTAGTGACAAGTCTAATCTCCTGTTTAGGCTGCTGGGTAGCGGTTTACTGTCCCCTTTCTCTTTCTAAACCTCTGTGTATAGTGCAATCTCTGGTCATGTTTATCCTGCTCTTGCTCTTATTCCAATACGAATTATGCAAGAAATACGAAACTCTTTTTATTTATTAAAAATGCCTTGTATTGGCACTTAAAAATATTATGGTAGGTATACACTCGTTTAAGTTTCTAAAACACCGCTTATTTTACAATTTATTGTTTTATGTAGCATGTTTTTGGTGAATCCGGAACGCACTCTCAAAACACTTCGTTCTCGATAACGGCGGTAGTGACATCAAAATCTGTCTCAAAGTGACGTCAAGAAAAAGACTTATATTGTAATTGGTATTAGGAAAAGTTTCACTACGACTTTATTAAAATATCGTTATCGCAATTTTTGCTTGTAAACACGGTAGTTGTAATAAATGACGTCACATTATGGCCGCGACAATCGCGGACGTTCGAAGAAAAAAATACATGCATATTCCCTTTTTATTTGGGGTAGGCGCAGCAGGTCTGTCCTGTTAGTTTTGCTAGGCGTCCCGACTTGCGCGGGACGTCGGTCGCGATGTTCAGGGGTCTGATGACGCTTCCCGATTTACACCTGCTCGGGACGTTACATGTCCCGATAATAAAAATAAATTTATTAAAAACCATAAGTTTATTACTTTTTTACCAAAAAATACATGACACAGTTTCTATTCAAATATGTTTATATTCGGTTTCGATTCAAATGTCAAGCAGATGCACACAACTCCTGATCTACCGGGTATTTGGTGCATCGTGTGCCAAATTGAAATTGTCGACTGGGGGGTCACCTTCTATCCTTTCAGACCCCTAAACACTTCTCATGCCCTGTGGCTATTTTTGATTCACAATTCCAGCGAATTCACTAAGTTGTAAAAAGATTTTTATGGCATGTGGCACATCACTAGCAAGAGGATAGACTAGAGAATTTTTTAGGGAGTTGGAAGATCCCGGTCGCTTTTGGTTTTTTTTTTTATAGCCATGTAAATATGTAGCTGTAACATGGACAGCTTTAATTGAAGTCCGAAACTTTGCGAGTAAATTAAAGAAAAACTGGATGGCTAATGTCACTAATTTTGAATTTAAAATTACTACACAATACACATCTAAATAAAATTAAAATTCAGAGTCTACGACTTACACTTTTTTTTATTTTGTAATTGAATGCAAAATTTGGGTATTTTTTTTATAAAAAAATAAAAAATCGAGGAAAAAAAAGCCACAGGGCATGGGGAGTGTTTAGGGGTCTGGAAGGATAGAAGGACCCCCCACCAAACATCCTGTATATAGAAATAGAAAAAACGCATGACACCAATATCAAATGGGTAAGTCCCCGAACTATCAATGGAAGACTGATATCATTTTATCAGTCCCTTATCGGAACTGTCCTTACAACGGCCCCAAAATGCTCGCTGTAATGAACGGTCAATTCATAGATCGCTATTAAATTATTTTAAACCCACTACCATATATTATACTGAGTATGAATCAAGTAATTTGAAAGTTACCTACTTATAATAATATCAGCTAACTAGGTAGTCTAGGTACATTGAATTTTGAGGAAGTGCTTAGCAAATGCATAAATCCAATCAGGAAAATGTTGAAAATTTCGATAAGCGTTTTTATTACGGAATTAATTAAACAATTGCAATTTTAAATGAAGCATTGTACCTATTGCATGCAGTTCCGAGTTCAATGTTATAAACTTATCTATACAAATAAATAAAATGAAGTGTCTGTTTGGAATTTCAAAATAACAGCTTTTTATTGAATACGCGGTACTTATAACAAAGAAACATTGTTTTTAAAATATTTGTCTGTCTTTTTCTTACGGTCAATCTCCGAAACGGCTGGACCAATTGACGGGACTTTTACTGGCTGATAGGCGATGTTCTAAGGAGTAACTTAGGCTTCTTTTATATTAGAAAAAAAAATATTTATTATTAAAATAGGGAATTAATATTTATATAATAATTTCATGCTGACGAAGGTTGCGGGCAAAGGCTAGTTTCTTTAATAAATAAATCACGGTAAGCAAGCTTAAACTTCGTTACATTTACATGTTACTGTTGACCCTGACTTACTAGCCAGGTTAAATGCCAATGCTAGTGCTACGAAAATAAATTATAGTAACTTGCTCGCGGTTAGTCTTTGTGTTAAGCGCAGTCATTCGTTTTTTTGCTATCGATCGAACCGTCATTATAAGTTCTGCGCAAAAACAAGTATGTAACCATAGTCTCTGGAGGCGAATGGACCGGGGTTATTGTGTAACATACCATCACATCACGCCTGTGATCTCAAGGGTGAGGCAGAGCTGTGCCTTAGGCCTACAATACACATTTCACTAGGTTATTTTTAAGTCCTATGTAATAGGGCCATTTTGAGAGCAGCGGTGGCCCAGTGGTGGCAGCCCCGACTTACGAACAGTAGGTCGAGGGTTCAATTCGAACCCAGGTAGGCGCTCATTACTTTGTGTAATTTATTTCATCACCACTGCTCTTTAAAACGGCGAAGGAAAACATCGTAAGGAAACCGGCATGGCCTAGAACCAAAAATTCGAAAACATGTGACATCTACCAAACTGCACTGGGCCCGCGCGTGGTGGATTATAGCCCATACGCAAAATACGCGCTTTGACGTGGAGTTACGGACACCAGCCAGTTGTACAATACAATAGGGCTATGCCATGTCTGTAGAATGCATCAGAACCGATGGGCCAAAGTCGTCACTCACAGGAGACGGGTTACGTCGCCTAGGGAGGCCTAGAAAACGCTGGCGTGACGACATAGAAGCGTTTGCGATAGATTGGTCTGAGAGAGCCGCACGTAGAGAAGAGTGGAAGACTATGGGGGAGGCCTTTGTCCAGCAGTGGGACAATATAGGCTAGTAAAAAAAATATTAGGACTCACTTTTTCGGATTATGTATCCACAATCTAATAAAGTACCTAAACGAAAAGGAGATAAAACACCCTTGGGTACATGTAGCCTCCTTCGAGCACTACCAGAATCATAATAGGAAAATATTTGAATCACGTTGACATTCATAAAATGTGCACAGTCGGCGCGGTTACTAATAAGCATTGTCTAGCTTTAGATAAATAAGCCAAATGAACTGTGCACATTTTGCACGGTTTTCTGTTTGCACACACGAAGGTTGTAATTAAAATTCTTAAAGAATACAATTGTATGAGAATGCTTATTATTTTCCTACTGCATGTGAGACATTGATTGTTGCCACTGCCGGATGGACAACAA
The DNA here is from genome assembly GCA_916618015.1 of Xestia c-nigrum. Taxonomy (NCBI): domain Eukaryota; kingdom Metazoa; phylum Arthropoda; class Insecta; order Lepidoptera; family Noctuidae; genus Xestia; species Xestia c-nigrum. Next base: position 18,345,702 of record OU745259.1, read on the forward strand.
TCTTGGCTGCGTTGACATAATCTGTCTAATTTCATCCATTTTCTTAAATAAAGCCTTTTAATTACTTTTTATAACGTCAGCTATCTGCCAGTAAAGTCCCGTCAAAATCGATACATCCGTATCGGAGATTAGCCGGAAGAAACAGACACACAGATAAATAAGAATGTTTTTTTGTACTGTCTATACTTTCATAAATGCATTCAGTAAAAAGCTGTTATTTTGATATAACAGACAGTTAAATTTTATCTAGTTGTATAGAAGAAATGATTGCCGAGGAAGTTACTAAAATCTTACCACTCTGTAGATGTTTTGATACTCAAGTTGCTAATCACAATGTTACAAAGGTGAATTACAATATGCTGAACAAAATATAAGTTATATCATAATACTATTCATGCTTTTGACAACAAAATGGCTACCTTCTACGGGCGAACTTGAGGAACCATTACGTCTTCTGGGTCAAGAAGTTCAGTTTCACTAGTGAACTGAAGAAGCAGTGGTCTAGTGAAGAGACCACTGCTGTGCCAAGACTCTTTCCCTGTTTCAAGCCAATGTAGCTTGCGTTCCGTTAGTTAAATAAAACATGATTCTTGTCATCTGAACATCTGCAGTGAACGTTAATTAGCAAATTGTTTGCTTCAATCGACAGTAATCTTCATAATTAGTTGCAAAAACTTGGCAGATATAGCAAAAAGGGATACAGGAGGTCTAGACGGAGATAACAACTAGAAATAAATATGAAGAGCTCTAAACTATTACTCAGTGTTTAAGAGGCCGGTAGAGCATGCGTTTTTCATACAAACGTAATACCAAAATAAAATGAAAATCAAACATATTCGATTGGATTACAGAATATCTATGTTCCCAAATATTTTTTTTGAAAAGACAATGATATAGGCGAGAATGAGACGAGATATGAGGCATTTAAAATTTATATAGAAAAAATATTTTTCTCATAACTCTTGTTTAAATCAGTGTTCATCCAAAATATGTGTTTGGGAACCTATATATTCTGTAATCCAATCGAAATAAATACACACTACCTTAAGAATATGTTTGATTTACGTATTATTATTTTGGTATTACGTTTGTATGAAAACTGCATGCTCCGCAGACCTCTTAAGCAGTATAGTGGTGTGATTGTTAGACTGCCATAGACACAGGTCTCAAGTTTGAACCTAAGACATGCACTATGTTACAGCACCATGCTGAGATAGGAGCCTTTTGGTCTTGTACAGGACAAATTCTGTTTTGTATTTTGTTTTGTTTTTTCTTATGATTTCGTTATTATTATTATTATTTTTTTCTTATTATGTTTACTTTAAACTAGTGTTATAATCACAATTTTACCATTTTTTTTAATTTTTATTTATGTGTTGTCCTGTCGGGCTTACAAATGCTTTTTCTTTCTTTCTTTCTTTCACCTCTGATTTTTCGGATTCATGTGCATATTGTACAATTATCACTTGCTTCGGTGAAGGAAAACATCGTGAGGAAACCAGCATGCCTGAGAGATGTTTTTCGGTGGCATAAAATCTTTAGGTTAGTTACTAACAACACGATAAATAAAGATTAGGCAGGCGGAAGATTCGCATAAAACGTGAGGAAAATCTACTTCTTCACTCTCCCCTTAGTTCAAATCTGTTATTGCGTTAGAAAACATGTTTTATGTAAATTCACAGTGAGTTTAATTTAATCGCCATTCGAAAAGATTGTATGACATCATATTAGATGTAAGGTCTTGTTATTGTGACGCCCATTTCTTTTTGAAATACTGCCTCGTTGCTCTGGTGGTCACAAGCGTGAGCGTGACTGCTGAACATGGGGTTCTGTTCCCGGGTCGGGCAACGTGTTATTGGGTTTTATTTATTTATTTATTGATGGCAAAAGGCTCATCCCCTATTATTTATTACATGGGACTTAAAAACAGAACTGGCAAAATCTGGTGTTCTATTAAGTACACATCGGCTTAACCCCTTTTTTTTCGGATGGGAAATCATCAAATGACCCCTCTCGCTCTGGGCGGAGTAGAAGGAAGTGTCAGACTTTTACTGACTAAACCCACGTTCCAGGGCCGCGGTATCTCTTTCCTACAGTCCTGCTGCCCCAGCAGGCATCGGCCTTTGCGGACTCCTGCCTTTTGACCTCAGCTTCTTTGCCACGTGCAAAGTTCTACACTATTTTAGTGAACCTTCTGTTCTTATTTACGTAACGTAGAAACGTTCACAATAAAAAACAACGATGACATAATACATTTGTATGAGTGCGATGTCCTCTTCAACGACTCCCCATTGTTTACAAGCTACATGCGATCGCACTTGCGATTTGCAAGTTAGATGAACTTTGCTATTGTGAAGGTGCATAGTAGGGTGGTACTTTCAAACTAGTCTATAACCTTGACTTGCCTTTAAGGTGAAAGCGTCACCGGGGTTGCGGGCCTGTTCGAAAGAGATACCGCGGCCCCGGATACATAAAGGGCGAGGAAGGAACATGGATGGGTTTTAGTCAGTAAGAGTCTGACACTCCCTCCCGCTCCGCCCAGAGTGGGAGAAAGTCATTTGATGATTTCCCATCCTAAAAAAAAAAAGGTGAAAGCGTTAGGGTAGCCTGCAAAATTCAAATTTTCTTACGTTTATTTGCAATTTGCAGGCCAGTAGCAGGTTGTATGTTGATAAAAAGATCGTTCGCGACTGTAAAATGTATGTAGTTACAGAATTATAACCATCAAAATCATCAGTACAACCCTCTAAGTTCGTATAAGTCGATGAACAATTTTTGCAAGGTCAAAGTCGTTCCTATAAGTAGGTAGTTATTGGGCATTCTATACCACTTTCGGCAAGTCGCTCGGCGAGTACGCCTCGCTGCCGAAAGTGGTATAGAACACCCAATAATCGATAATCGACTCGACTTTCCACTCGACCAACGACTGTCGCTCGACGAAGAGTATCAATTGACGACACGGTTGGCGCAGTGGCTGAGCGACAAGACTGCAGGCTGCGCTGCATGTCGCGGGTTCGATTCCCGCACGGAACAAATATTTGTATGATCCACAGTTAGTTGTTCAGGGTCTGGGTGTTTGTGTATGTGAGTTTAAATGATTGTAAACGCATCCACGATACAGGAGAAATTCCTAGTGTGGGGTAAATTTAAAAAAATAATTAACAATCGATTCAATCAATGACCACAGTCACAAGAAGCTATGTTCGACTTCACTTCGTTGTAACAGAATAAATATAATTAGTAATAAAAACAACAGATTGTTTAATACTCTTTATTTGCACGCAATAACGTTACAAGTTTACTTTAGTGATCGGTATTAGCACTCGTGTGTGAAACAACAGTCATTTGTCGTAAAATTTTGGTTGTTCTGGGAACAACACGTCAGCCGACCGGACGAACTCTTGTAGTTTTCTCCATTGAGGAGAATCCACGTTGCTCTGGAACTTAACACGAATGAGCGCCTTCTTCCACAGCTCTTGGGAGTCGGTGAGGCGCGCGTCGCTAGCCTTGTACACCTTGCAGTCGATGTAGTACTCTCCGTCCGTACTTGCTGTTCGACGCTCGCAACCGTTGGCCACACGGTTTACGAAGAATGATGGTAGACATGATGAACCCGTGTTGAGCTCCGTGTCACTTTCATGGCTGTGACTGATACCGAATATATCGGCACCAGTATTTGTTAATTTACTGAAAAATAAAACTGGTGTTAATATGACGTTATCTTCGTTCACAATAGATATAATATTAAGAGAAACACATTAATGACACACAAATTAGTCAAAAACTGAAGTATTTTTGTGCCTAGAACCTTTATGTCACAAGTTTTAATTAACTGAAAGCAGGAAAAAATGTTAATTCATGATATTGTTTACCTCGTTCGAGTCGTATTAGTTGATGATGATTCCGACTTGCGTTTCCCACTGAGTTTTGTAGATGGCTTGCGGGTTGGTTTAGTTTTCTGGTCAGGGAATGGAGCTGGTTGATAATATTCATAGTCAGTATCAGACCTGAAACAAAGACATGAAAAGTTTTTGTTAGAATCAGTCTATAAATAAACAAGCGGATCACGGACCTCTAGTATGAAACACACAGAATATTTTATAGGTACTTACATTTTTTCAATCTGCAGTTAGAATTTTACTGAATTGGTTTGATGGTTATCAATACCGCTACTGACAGCAACTCGTGATTCACACTAATTATGATCGATGGCAGAGTACTTCTTGAAGATAACTTCCACACTTGTAGACTTCAATTAGATTGTATAGTGTACTCCAGAAACACGTAGCTTATAAAATCGGAAACGCGTAATAATTCACTATTTTAAAAATTACCACATTCGGTTAACTATGTTAGTATGAATCATCTTTTTACCTTGGACGTATAATACCAGTTGAAAAATAAAGACTAAGGAGTTATTCGTATAGCAGCGAATGCCGATGCCGCGAAATAACGTAGGGTTGACAAAACGAGACAGTACTTTAATAACAAATAAAAAGTGACCACGTGTGAGTTCTGTAACTAGTTAATACCGTCTGTAATTAGTTTAGTTGATTAGTAAGCAATGTCTAACATAACAACTAAGTTTATTGACAAAGAGTTTTTTTAATTTGAAACACCGTTTTTTTTTTGTTTTTGTGATTCGTAGTATAGTAGTATCCATAACATTCACTAGCTCGATAATCCATATATAAACAAGGATGGACAGACTTAGCAATGACATTCTATGATAACATTTGGTTGAACGGAACCCTAACAACATAATTATATTATAATTTTCTTTTTTTGTAAGAACTTTGTCTCACACTTGGAATTACTCCAGGGTCGTGGGTGCGTTTACAAACATTAAAACTCAGATACACAAACACCTAGACCCGGAACAACTACTTGTAGTTCATACAAATATTTGTTCCGTGCGGGAATCGAACCCGCGCCACGCAGCGCAGCAGTCGATCGCTCAACCCATTGCGCAAATTATCCGAGTAACATAAATGTTGAATGCGTGTCAACCTTACCTAAAATAGATGATTGATGCAAATGTAACTTAGTTGACCTAAAAACAAATATTTGTGCAATAACAAGTATTATGATGAAATATTTTACTGCTTTATTCGAGAAATATCGTATTATTGTGTGTCATAACATCCTGTTATGATCTATTAGTTTTTATGAACAACATTTTCAATACTTTAAAATTTGAAAGCTGTAAATTTTAACTATATTATCTAAAATCAACGACGGAGTGTGAAACCTGTTCAAAAGACGATATTGTATTTACCTGGAATTTAATATTTTCGTATGAAAATAAATATTTACGCATCTGGGCAATTGACATCTGGATAATTGATATAAATATCTACAAGCTGCAGGTAATTTTATATACTATTACTTTTACTTTAATAAATTTTTAAATTCTATGATCCGAGCGCCAAATTAATATTGTGCATTTCTCTTTCCAGAAATATTTTGTTAAGCGTTTCAACTAATTTATGAAGAAGTCATTATTCAACAAGAGAACTACAGCAAATCATTACTGATCTGGATATTTGATATAAATATCTTTATATTGCAGGTAATTTTATATACTATTTTTACTGTAATACATTTTTAATTTCTTAGAACTGGGGGAGGGGGCAAAATGAATATTGTGCATTTCTTTTCTCAGAAATAAAATCTTGCATAGTTCATGAAGAAGTGATTATTCAACTAGAGAACTACAGCAAGTCATTTCTGTTCTAGATATTTGATATAAATATCTACATATTGCAGATACTTTTATAGACTGTTTTTACTGAAATATAGTTTTTAAATTCTTAGAACTGAGCGCTAAATTAATATTATGCATTTCTCTTTCCAGAAATATTTTGATAAGCGCCTTGAATCTCGCCAACTAGAGAACTACAGCAAACAGTTTCTATTTGGACGTCAATAGTTGGTTAGTCGTCCTAATACTTTCTTCGGTTATTACTGTATACTTTTAAGACTATAATAAGATCATTAATTTTAGTTGTCAGAATTATTCTTTTTATGTTAAACTTAGAGACTTTATTCTGTTAATCAAACGTTAAGTAGTTAGTTTTGATTCTGTATTACATAATCAATAATGCCTCATTGTTCAGTTTGCAACGTATTGGTAGATAATCGTCGATGGTCAGGTCATTTACGTAGCAATGTTCATAAAAAAAATAGCACGATCCCTATACACGATAACATTGAAATTATTAATACTTCGTTTAAAGGACGAATCGTAAGTTACAGAATCATTGCAACTAAGGAACAGATAAATGCTTTTCCAGAAATGTTTCTCAGTAATATTAGTCAGCAAGTAAAAAATCTAATAGATCAGTCAGTACTGAAACATACCTCAGTGAAAATTAATTTTGAATTTTTTTCTTTTTTTCTTATGTTTAAAAGTGATCAACAAGAATTAAAGTCATTTGCTACAAAAAACTATATCATTAATTTTAATTACGATTTTGATTCAATTTATAAATCAACAGTTCAGTTACTCTTAAAGAAAATTGAAGAGTTTGAGGAAAGAGATAGCGGTTGGACATTTTTGTGCAATTCACATTTAGAAATAAACATGAATAAATATCAGCCTCTCGGTGGATCGAAATTTATACCTTTACCAAAAATTATAAAAAATAAAAAAGCTTGCTTGAATATTAAAAATAAAGACGAGTATTGCTTTCTATGGTGTGTTGTGGCAGCTTTATACCCTACAACGCAACATCCTGATAGAGTCTCATCTTATCCTCACTTTTGTGATATTTTAAATGTTGATGATTTGTCATTTCCGATTACATTTTCGGACATAGCTGTTTTTGAGAAAAATAATCCACTTCTGAATATTTTCGTGTACGGATTAAAAAATGATAAGACAATCATCGGACCTTTGTATACATCAACGAATAATAAATCTAAGAGCATCCATCTCTTGTTTTTAGAAAATAACGTTAATTCTCATTATTGTCTAATCAAAGATTTGCCTCGACTAGTCAGAAATCAGTTGACTAAACATCATGGTAAACTATACTTCTGCGAAACTTGCTTATTGTTCTTTCCAACTCCCAGTCAAATTGAAACACACTTATGTGGAGGAGTTGTGACAGATTTACCAGAACAAGGGTCTTATTTAAAATTTAAAAATTATTATAGAAAACAAGACATTCCATTTGTTATTTACGCAGATTTCGAAACATTGCTGGAACCTATTTCCGGCGATGAATTTGACTCCGCTAATACGTCATACTCACAACGACACGTGCCAGCCGCGTTTGCCTATAATATAGTATCATCATTTAATGAGACTGTTAAAGGCTATAGAAGTTATCGCGGTAAAAACTGTGTTACAAAATTTGTAAATTTTTTGACTAAAGATGTTAAAACAATATATAGAATTCTATCCAAATGCGAACCTATGATATTCACAGAAGAAGATGCTCTTAATTTTAAGCTCGCTGTTAAGTGTCATATATGTGAAAATTTACTGTTAACCGATAGAGTTAGGGATCACTGTCATATTACAGGACGATACCGAGGCGCAGCACATCGACATTGTAATCTACAACATAAAATACCAAAGTTCGTTCCAATATTTTTTCATAATTTATCTGGATACGACTGCCATTTATTTATAAAAAAGTTAGGCGAAATTCCTGGACAAATTAAAATAATACCGCGTAACAAGGAAAAATATATTACATTCACAAAGTTTATTCATATTGTTGATAATGAGTATATACAAATAAGGTTTTTAGATTCCTTTAACTTTTTAGGAACTAGTTTAGACAAACTTGCTAAAACAATGCAGACAGAAGATTTTGTCAATCTTCTATCTAACTTTTCTGATGAAAGAAAATTTAGTTTGTTAATACGGAAAGGTATATATCCGTATGACTATATGACAGATTGGAAATGTTACGATCAAAAATCTTTACCGTCCAAATCTTGTTTTCATAATTCTTTAACTAACGAAGATATTAGCGATGAAGATTACAATCATGCTAAGACTGTGTCGAGTGAATTTAAAATAAAGGATTTAGGCGAGTATACGGATTTATACTTAAAAACGGATATACTTTTATTGACAGATATATTTCAAGTTTCGAAAAACATGCAAACAACATTATAAACTAGATCCCGCGTTTTACATTACCGCACCTAGTTTGTCCTTCGACGCAATGTTGCTTAAAACAGGCGTTCAGTTAGAACTCGTGTCGGACCTGTTTATCATCAGAATGATTCAAAGTGGTATACGAGGAGGTTTGTGCATGTGTTCCCATAGGTATGCAAAAGCCAATAATAAATACATACCTGATTATAATACATCAAAGCCTCAGAGTTATATTGTATATCTAGATTGTAATAATCTTTACGGTTTCAGCATGTGTCAGTATTTACCGTATTCAGGTTTTAGATTTCTTAGTGAAGATGAAATAGATAATTTACATGTTGAAAATGTTGAAGATAACGCTGAGTGGGGCTTTATTTTAGAAGTCGATCTCTTGTACCCTGAACATTTACACAATCATCATAATGATTTACCTTTCTGTCCAGAGAAATGTATACCTCCAGGCGGTAAAACAAAAAAACTAATTGCAAATTTGTATAACAAGTATAATTATGTTATACATTACGTTCATTTAAAAAAGTGTCTAGAACATGGCTTAATATTACGAAAAGTTCATAGAGTAATTACGTTTAGACAGAGTCCTTATTTGAAACAATATATAGAATTAAACACTCAATTGAGACAAAAGGCAAAGAATTCCTTCGAACAAGATTTTTTTAAGTTGTTAAACAACAGTGTGTTTGGTAAGACATTAGAAAATACTGAAAATAGAGTGACTGTTCATTTAGTCAATCAATGGTGCGACAAATTTAACCGAACCAAGAAATCAATATCCGCCGAGAGACTTGTAGCCAGCCCCTATTTCCATAGTGCCTCTATCCTCTCAGAAAATTTAGTTGCAATACAAATGAAACCTGATCAAATTATTTTAGATAAGCCTATTTATATTGGATTCACTGTATTAGAACTTTCTAAGTCACACATGTATGACTTTCATTACAATATTGTAAAACCATTTTATGAAGATCGAGTTCAGCTATGTTATACAGATACAGATTCTTTTGTCTATGAAATATATACTAATGATTTTTATCATGACTTAAAGTATAACTTTTTGAAATATTTTGACACCAGTAACTATGACAATAACAATGATTTTAAGTTACCCTTAATGAACAAAAAAGTACCAGGCCTGTTCAAAGATGAAATGGCAGGGAAATGTATATCTGATTTTGTTGGTTTGAGATCAAAACTTTACTCCATAAAAACTCTTGATAAAATAATTAAAAAAGCGAAGGGCGTGAAATCATGCGTAGTAAGAGACTTAGACATCACAGATTATGAAAATATTTTATTTAACGATGGAGTTATACGTAGAAAAAATATAATGTTTAAATCAATTAAACACGTAATATTTACTCAGAGTGTCAACAAAATTGTATTGTCTAGCAATGACGATAAACGGGCGATATCTGTAGGGAAAATATCAACGCAAGCCTGGGGTCACGCGTTTATCCTAAAAAATGAAGTGTTTTAGATTAGGCAGTAAGTACTGTATGTGTAATGGTTAGTTATTACTTAATATTACTCATTGTAAGAATATAAGTTACTGTTTTGTAGAAATTTAATATAAATAAAATGTGAAACCATGTACTACTTGTTTTATTTATCAGGAACCTATTCAATGACATCATCCCTCTTTTTTGAAGTCGGTTAAATAATATGTAATCAAATCTAGATTTGAAGTTTCGCAACATCGTAAGTAAGAATTAACCATCATGTAATATGATCACAACATCCGTATCGATATAATTATAACCATTTAAAAACAAGCACACATCAGTTCATTGTCCTTAACTTGGAGACAAAAATGCTTACTGCGAACATTTTATAGTTAAAGGTAGTCACCGACTGGAAGCGTGTGCAACTATTGTACCAGCTCGATGCACTTACTGTGAAGCATTCGCGCCTTGTAACACTAGCTCGGACGTATTCACTGATTTAATGCTTGAATTATACACTCAGTGAGTGACAACCTTTACGTTCTTTTATTGCGTAATATTTTTCTGTCTTCAATTGTATCTAATTGTTGTCATTTAACAAATATTACTCGCTCAGAGTCCTTGTTTAAAATTAAAGCGCATCATAATTATGTCAACGGTAAGTAAACTATTACATTTATTCTGTTATTAAGACGTAACTAATTATAGACTTGTTTCACAACAGCGGTAACATTTTATTAATATTTTTGTTCCAGATGTCTGAATCAGAGATTGTCTTCAGCCAGTACGCTCAAGATCCTTATGAAGGGTTCTCCGAGATGTTTCGCACCGAACCTGAGCATTGCAAACGAGTTACGAAAGATAAGAAATCGAAACAACAGCGCAGAGAAAAGTTAAAGAAACAAAAACCATCAAAATCTTTCGTTATGAGCCGAATACAGCAACGAGGTATAAGGCTAATAAAAATTTCAGTCGTAGATCTCTCTAACAATCCTCAAACCAGTGACAGTGAAAGTGATAGTGAGAATGTTATTATAAATGCGCAATATATTGTTAAAGACGCTATCGACAGTGTCATGGACGAAACTGAATCATTAGTTAAGAAAATATCAAAATCTTTGATAGACAGTGATTTTTATTAATATCATTTTTGTGTAGTATTTTATTGTTTTGTTTTATTTTATTTTCTTTTTATTTTATTTTATTAAGCTATTTGGTTGGGTTTAGTATAACGAAATAAAAGATTATTTTAGAAATAAAAGCTTTTTATTTATAAAACATAATTAAGCATTTTATTACCACTCTAAATACTTTTTAATACACAACACATTTTTAAGTGCACATTGCTTTAAATGGTTATTACAATTTAAGTTCGAATCTACATTACAGTATTTTTTATGTAAAATAGATAAATTAGGACATTGTTTTTCACCAAGTTCTGATACCTTACAATTTACACATAGATCCTTTACCCATTGCACCTTCTCCAAACCTTTTAGAATTATTTCTTTATTTTGTAAGTATGGAACGATTATACGATGGAATTCCCTATAGTCAACATATCCTTCATTCCAATAAATACCTCTGTTTTTTTCTAACCATTTAACTTGCTTCTGTTCATTGCTTGTTAAGTATCTGAACAAGTATGGAGGCTTAACTAAGAAGGTTTGGGTGTAATCACGAGTGGCCAATGCTAATTCTTTTACTATAAAATTGTTGTAGAGATCCTTAAATCCTTGAACGTCCAATAATATAGTTTCAGGATTCATGATATTTTCCTCACGGTATTGCTCAACGGTTTATACTCGATTATACAGTCGTTTAATATAAGGCAGTATGCTGAAGTTTGATCGGGTATATCCAAATCAGTTTCAATTTCCACTCTTACATCCACAACCGAACCTGTCTTCAAGTTGTCCGCTTGCCTTGAACAGTCAATAACAAAGAGCGGTGCCAAGTCTTTAAATTGTTTTTCGCTTAATAAAGGCTCCGCGCGACGTCCGTAATATGACTGCTGGAATCTAGTGTATTGTTCGTATAATAAAGCAATTCTGTTATTACCAAAATTCACATTTAGATTTTCATATGGGAAGTAGTTTGAATTGAGGTATACTCTAACATCACGAATATGACAGTGATCGAACAGAGACATATCAGAGCTTGCATTGTTTTTTCTATTTGTCTGTAAACCATAAGTCATAAGTCATAAGTCATTTATTTCAGAACAAAATACATTGTGTAGAAATTTTATAAAATGGAACCTTAAAAACATAACTGTCGGAAAAATAAAAAACATGTAAAGATAAGAAAAATAACAAATTCAAGACGATAATAGTCCATACCCATTCAAATAAAAATAATTTACAATATAACAAATGGTCAAATAAAAAGGAAAATCTGAAAACAAATAAATGTTTTTTCCTAAGAATAATGCAATGAAATAAATTGTGTCAAAGAGATTTATAACAATATGTCGTCTAATTTTCTGTGAATAATCAATAATAATAATAGAATGTCAAATATGAATAAAAACAAATACTTATAAAAAGGGTAATATTATGTCATCTAATTGTAGAAATAAAATGTCAGATATAAAATTATACAGATACTATTGATAATATATATCTAATGATGTCATACAATATCTATGAGTAACACAATATAGTCCGCATTTCTAGAGTTTTTACTTATGCATAAAGTTTTAATAAATAAATAAGTAATACTACAAAATGACACTACAAAAGGACAAAAAAGGAAGAAAAAAAAAACAATACTCTGTTTAGAAGAAATATCAAAGTAATAACGTTCAACATTTATGATCATTAAAACCAATAATAACATATCTCGGTTTCTCTATTTGTGATGATGTTTTAATAGACCAAGTATGTTTCGTTGTTTTAGGTAAAGTAGGATATTCGTACAGATCCCAATTTCTAAAAATCATCTGGAGCGGACGATCTTTCTCTAACAGTTTTAGCAAACTTATTTTCTCTTTGTCTGACACTTTAACGTGCGGTACACGCCAAACAATTTTATTTATCAGAACATCATCTACAACTTCGCCAGTATTCAGTTTTACAGCGTTCAGGTTTGTATTGCTTCGTAACAATATCAGTTCATGTCTACTATTTATCACTACTTTCTTAAAATCTTCTGCAAACCCAAGAATATTACAAAGTGGTATAGAAGCAGAAAAACTACCTCCATTAATATTTTTTGTGCCATCGATATTCCAACCCCATGCATAAGATATCTTGGACTCACTCTCATTCATTGACACTAATGATTTCATCGTAGTAGTCACACCAGCGTTTTTTATTTTATCAATTTCTACTCCATTTAGTTGGTATCGTATATCTTGAAACAAGTAGAGTAAAAAATTATTTGTTAAAAAAACGCTACTCGCTTTTTCTTTTGGATCTTTTTTGCTAACGATTATAGTTCCTTCCAAATACAAAGTGCTCGCTGAAGGTAGTATATACAGATCCTGTTGATTAATAGGTATGCGGATTTCATCGTTCCTGTTGAAGCTTGTTATGTAGGGTTTGTAAGAATGAAATTCGATTCCCTCAACAGTGTTGTCGTAAGTTGGAGCAGATAAAACCTCTAAGATATTCATTATAGCAAACCGATTGTTTTAAGAAATTCCTTATTGTCTCGTGTTAATTTGATTTTTTTCTTTGACCGAGGTCTTATTTGCTTGATCACTTTAGTAGAACTGACATTTCCAATTTGTTGATGCACATATTTATTGTAGTCAATATTTTTTTCTAAGATGTAAATATAGCTGCACTTCTTCACCACGTAAGTTTATTAAGCGATTGTTTATATCTAATAGCCTGATATGTATACTGCTTATGTTGTTTTGGTTGATTGGAAAGTATATGGCGTTTTTCGGAATTTCTATAATTCTATATCCTGGGGGCACGTTGAGGGCGAATTCGTGTACAATGTGACTGGGATTTCCGTTTATGTACGAACCACTTACAATATCACATTCTATCCTGATCACGGTCGTAGGTAAAATGTTGACTGGTAACTCGGACACATGCCATTTATTTGCTTTCAAGATCTGTTTCTTAAACCCCAATAATCTCCTAAAAGTCCCTTCTTTAGTAAAATCGATATCTTTAGTACAGTATATCAAAGTTTTTAGAGTATTGTTATTACATCGTACTTTTATTGAACAATCTTTTATTTCCGATTTTAAATAATCGCTGATATCTTGCAATTCATAAGTACCTTCAGGTAATTCAAGGACTTCATTAGAGCCATAATATAATTTATTATTCGTTTTTTCAATGTTTGGAATTGAATTAAATGTTGAGAAATGCAATAAGGCACACTCATAATGACCGTGAAGTTGCAATGTATTAGGATAATATGTACATAAATCGGACGAGTTTCCAGTTATCGATAAGGTGAGTGACATGATGAAAATGATTGAAATAAAAGAAATACATAAAATTTATACGTATGTATTCCAAAATTTCCATAGATATTCTAGACATAAGTGTCCACAGTTTACTGTATTAAATTGTTGAAATCTAGTATAGTTATAAAAAACATCACAATTTTTAAAGTACTTCATTAATTCCATTGGAGGTTTCAAATCTCCAAAACTATCAAAGTATTCACAATATTTGTTCATTTTAACATAAGCTACCCAATGCGTACCTTCGTTCTTATAATCGTCCAAGTTTACGATACCACATTCAATCCGTTTTGGCGTCCTTGGTAACTGATCCTTCATGTAGACTCCTCGAAAGTGAGGGATGTCGCGTGCGTGCCTTTGGATGTCTACATTAGTTAGAGCACGATTAGGTAGCTTATTTTTCAGTTTTTTGAAGATTTTATGAATAAACCTTTACCATTTTTATGTGACTTAATGTATAAACCCTGACCTAACTTTAAAGACTCCATAGCCTTATTATGTCGTTGTGTTTCTCGCAAATTTTGCTGACCTGATTTGTAATCGTTAACAGTTTTTGCAATACCAGCCGCACCACCAGCTAAAGTTCCTAAAGCTGATAAACCCGCAAAAATTGGGATTAAAGGTAGAATACCTCCAGTCTTTGGTAAGGGTATCACTCGCGGTACTCGAATTTTCTGAATGTTTGGAAATATTTTTTTTGCGGCCAAGTAAGCAGCGTTAATTAAAGTTTTACTGTCCTTTGGTTTTAGTTTTTTTATTTTCGCTCTTATTTTTGAAACGAAACTTTTAAACGTTTTAACACCGGAACCACATTTTAGTTTGGTTTTCATAACTTTGCTCACTAACCATGAACTAAGTTTTTCACCTTTCCCAGCATCGTTCGATTTAAGTCTTTGTTTAGCCATATTTAGTAGTTGTAAATCAGCTTTGTGACGATTGGGTAAGTCTGTATGGTTTGCATATGCAATATCGTGATGCATACAAGCTTCGTCTAGCTTATTCACACCTCGATCACCTCGCCGCAATCGCTTCTCGAGTTTTGTTCCCGGTCCGCAATAGTTATAACCAGGTAAATGAAGTTCGAATGGCAGATTATTAATTACACTATTAACTAGTCCATCCATTCTCTTGCATAGTAGAAAGTGTAATGAATGAAATATTTCTTCCAAACATGGTTATATATTCATAATCCTAGCCTACAATTTCATCTTTATCAATCCAACTATTTTCTTCGTTACTTAAGCCCAACCATTTCACGTAAAGTTTCTTCCCTTTCCTTTTAAGAACCTTTTCTATCAAATAAACGCCAGGATAGCTAGTTTTTTGAAGTTCTTGTTCGTAGAAAGATCCTCTAATGGGCTGCTTTCGATGATCTTCTATATGATATGTTACTGGTATGGTATTATTAATCTTTTTTACAGTAAATATTTCAGTCGACCAATTAGGAGTGTAACCTTTATCGAAAATATGTTTGTATTTACTGATCCGAACATTTTCACCCACTTTGAATTTAGGTCGACATCGGTTTGATGTATGTTTTTGAGTTTTTTGAATATTTTCTCTTATCTTTGACTCATTCATCTTATTTACCTCGACTGGTTTAAATTTAGTGGTATGATGTTTTGTATTATTGTATGTTTTTAGAATAACTTCTAATGGTGGACCTATCCATTTATAGTTCCCAATGAGACTAAAATATTTATACATTTTATTTTTAATTGTTTTAATCACCCGTTCTACAATCGAAGCTTTCTTGGTAGAAAACGAAGAGTAGTGGTTAATATTGTAGCTCTTCATAAGCTTTCGGAATGTTACGTTGTAGAATTCTGTTCCTGAATCAGTTTGTAAATGATTAGGTTTTCGATTGCTGGTAGTTAGTATTCGCTCAAATGCATGAGTAACATCAAGTTTACTTTTGGATTTTATTGGTTCTGTCCAGGTATACTTTGAGAAACAATCAATCACCACTAAAATGTAATTATAACCTTTATTAAACCTTTTTAGATTTTGCATATCTATTAGATCAGCTTGCCATAAGTCATCTATGCTTTTTAAAATAACTGATCGTCTAACAAAGTTTCTTCGTGCCGCCTTGTGTAGTTCATTAACAATTTGTTGTTTTGCCATCACGGAGTTTTTAAGTAATTGCTGTACTTCCTCTTTGTTATAAAACTTATCTTCCAACTGAACTAAAACTTCAGGTATCTTCGCTTTTAAAGTAGTTTGGACTGTTATTTGTGCATCTTTTATGATTTGAGTACGCAACAACCCAATCAGTTTATTTAGTTCCTTTATTGTATGATCGCACAATCGATCAACGTAATCCTTATTCACAGCATCGTCTGTTTCTACAGGAGATCTAATTCCTCTCAATCTAGATTTATTCAAGTCAAAATCTCCACTTTCGGATTTTAGCAGTGCATTTTCATTGAACTCTTATATTTCAGAGAAACGCATTCTCTTATGAACATGGTGCCCGAATTTATCTACATTCATATTTAAGGTGTATTACATTTAGAGGTTGATAATAAAATGAACATTGAAAATTGTATACCATTTATTTATTACTTAATCAATTTACTCTCACGCAGTTCTTCAATAATAGATATAATTTCGTTATCTAATCCTGTGTTACCAGCGTCTCGAGATGCAATTAATAATTTTAACCTATCCACAAGTTCATTAGGATCATTCCAATAAACAAAATCAACATTTTTTTTCCACATTTTGTTCAAGGATAGTCCTTTCCCCTTTGACTGATTGCTTTGAATAGTACTTGACTGTTTGAAAAGGGGTTTTATAACTTGCAAATATTTTTGTCCCTTATTACTTTTTATTGGTTTGTTTGAGTCAAAGTCTCGACGATGTGCGTTTGTGGCAAGCAACATCATCTTATAATACTGCATATCAGACTCTGTAACCGTGCTTAAATCTACATCCTTTTTCAATAACAATTGTTTCAGTCCGGGAGTGCTTCGATATTTCTGTCCAGCAACGGTAATATAATCATCCTCGATCGTTATGAAAGCAGAACCTAACATCAATTGTCCTCGCTCCGCTCGAACACCAAATGGATTATCTGTCAATGCTTCTGAAGATATTGACCAGGATGATGTATCACGCTCTTGATTGTTCTCTACTAATGATTGGTACGACTCGTTACTGTCGGTATCACCTTCATTTTCTTCCGCGCTACTGTCTCCTTCGTTACTAGAACGTTCTTTCTGCAAAATATCGTTTCTCAACGGAACTTTTGTTTCTTCTTTTGTTTCTTTAGATCGCAAGAGGTCATTTTGTTTATTGATATTAGCTATGCAATTGAGAGACTCTGTTACAGGTCTAAAAACCGATTCCAATGCTTGCTTATTTTCACTCTCAAAATCTCGCATCTTTCGTACTTTTTTCTTTACGGCTTCTGCAGCGTCCACAATTTGTCTTTTCAGTGATTTTTCCATTACAGTAGAATAAGATAGTTTTCGATTAAGAGTCGGTCATGGAATAATGATATCATGTAAGTACCGTAGCCTTAAATATTTGTATTTCTAATCAAAGACTACAAAAGTATCAAATTTATTTCTATAACATCCGTTATTTTTGTTGCAATCTTTATTAATTACAACATAATTAAAGGGCTCACTCCATATTTTTGAACACATTTCACAAAATTCAATCCATGTCATATCAGTGTTAACATGTTCTTCATAAACATGTCTCAAGTTAATATTATCTTGTTTGAATAGTATAATTAAGTTAGCATTATCTCTTACTAACTGTTTAGGGATTTTGCTATATGTTTGATTAAGATAAAAACAGTCAATGTGTTTGTGCCTTCCCATTGCAAAATAATCACGCATGTTAGTTTGATTCTCGCAAGCAACGTCATCAAATATAAACACAGAGTAGGGTTTCGCGTCCTGAACGCTTATAACTTCCTCATTCCCTTGATATTTGTGGAGTGAGATAATTGGTACCCGTTGTAAAACTCTTTCTAAAAAAATGTACTTAGGTTGGTGTAAGGTTTTTGAGTAGACATAAACATTTTGAAACCCTAAACCGTTTTCATGTATAAGAAGTCCAATAAGTAAATTTGTTTTGCCACAATTCGATGGCCCACAAATGATACATCGTACTGAATTAGGTAATAATTCTCCATGACGTGAACTACTTTTACAAAAATCTTCGCAAATTGTGTTTACATGCAATGATTGTGGTTGTTTAACAAACTTCATGATTGCTGTTCTCAACAAACTGATGAACAATAAGTAAAACCGTTTATAACTAGAATATTTATAGACTTTAACAACAACTACTATATACTATCTATTTCGCGTTCGTTTATCCGAAGCGAGAAGAATTTGCAGAGAAGCGTACCTACTCGGGCCATGTGTCGCGGGTTCGATTCCCCGCACGGAACAAATAAGTAATTGTTTCTGTATGGATTTTAATACTCTTTTCTCTTTTTTAATTATTTACACTAAAAAATTGGTGAGTATAAACTACAAAAAGTAGTACAGCACCATCTATGACACATCGAATGAACTAAAAACATTAAATCCTACATCGCGCAAGCAAAGTTTTCAGCGTCTTAAGACTATGAAAGAACCGTCTGTCCGTCATAAAAAATGTGTTTAAGATCACGACACATATGCACGATGTCTGGTTGTTTTGATTGGATACGGACAACGAATACTATGATACAGGCAAAGTAGTCACGATTTGAGATTTCAATTTGTATTTTTTTTTTCCCACTACTAGCACAAAGGTCTCCTCTTACAGAGAACAGTGGTGATGAAATAATTTACACAAAGGATAGCGCTAGCTTAGGTTTGAACCCACGATCTATAACTTGTAAGTCGCTATCGTTACCACTAGACCACCACTGCCCCTATCTCATACATCCAAATATGTTTATCTAATTTTATCTAAAGTATCTGCAGCGGTGAGTTCATGACTCATTGTCGCTAACTCGAACAAATGTACGAGCCTCACCATGGCTGTTCTTCAATATAAGATAGCGATTGTTTGATTTTAGCCAATCAAGCATCTGTTGATAGAACAAATCTTCTGTTTGGTCCTGGTGTTTTAATGAACCTTTGTACGTATTTTTCTGTCCAGTTTGCAAATCTTGAATAAATATAATCTCGCCGCTAGAATTCTTCATAATGAGTTTACAAATATCTTTTATATCAGATTTCTCTGAGTCATACATTGTAGTTAACTTAGTTAGATGTATTTAGTTTCGTGATACGAAATGCAACCTTCTTACTACAATAGTAAGAATCGAATGTGGTGTTAAATTACAGCAAATAATTATTTATAGGGAAGTAATTCTCCTTTCTTAGTAAGCTAGTTCATTAGTCAGTATGTTATTGGGCATTCAGTCATAACGGAGCGTAGGCGAACTTGTTCGACTGCGCGACAGGTGGGACAGAATTGACTCAATAGGTTTAAATGTACATATTCGTTGTAAATATTTTCAGTGTTGGGCATTCTGTTCCCAGTCGAGTCGATCGTAAGTATAGATACTCTTCGTCGAGCGACAGTCGTTGGTCGAGTGGAAAGTCGAGTCGATTATCGATTATTGGGTGTTCTATACCACTTTCGGCAGCGAGGCGTACTCGCCGAGCGACTTGCCGAAAGTGGTATAGAATGCCCAATAACTACCTACTCCTATACTTATGCGAGCTTGGATTATATTGATGATTTTGATGATTATAATTCTGTAACTTAATATACGTCTAACAGTCGCGCCCGATACGTTTATCAATATACAACTTAGCACTGCCCTGCAAATTGCAAAAACGTAAGAAAATTTGAATTTCGCGGGCCACCTTGGAGCATCCCCCTTAACCTACTACTCCTCTTGATGTTAGGGTTTCTAAACAGTATGCTCGCCTTATGGACTTGCGCGTATTGTTGGCCATTAGGCACACCACTGGTGCACTGAGTTTCTGTGATGATGGTCTGGTCTCTCGTCGCTCCTCACGTGTGGAGACTTCTTCTTAGCGTGTTGGCCCAAAATTTGGCGACGAGTTTGCACTTCAGTAGCGTCCATCATCAGGTCCTGTGATGTGCAAACAACAGGACAGGCAAGGCCAAGATCAAGTGTCCCCGTTTGTGGGACAACACTACATTTATGCTCTTCCAGTCATCTATTAATTTCCATCAGAACAGGTTTTCCTAGCTTTGGCGAATCTGTGTTCGCGCGGAGTCTATGTAAATACTTCCAGTCCAGGGGGTCTAAAATCCGGGGTTGCGGGCCTGTTCGAAAGAGATACCGCGGCCCTGGAATATAAAGGGCGAGGAAGGAACATGGATGGGTTTTAGTCAGTAAGAGTCTGACACTCCCTTCCGCTCCGCCCAGAGTGGGAGAAGTCATTTGATGATTTCCCATCCCAAAAAAAGGGGGCTTAAACCTGTTCGAAAGAGATACCGCAAAACGTCGGGCTTAAATTAAAGCTAAGTTCGCGATAAATACCCGTTTGCATAAGTTTTTAATAATTGTACCTAGTAGTTTTAGGAATTTGTGAAATTGTTGCTGTCGTGGCCCCGGAACATAAAGTGCCAGGAAAGAACATGGATGGGTTTTAGTATGACATTTCCTCTCGCTCCGCCCAGATTGGGAGAAGTTATTTGATGATTACCTATACGAAAAAAAAGTGGGTCTAAAATGGCCAAATTCATATTATGATTCTGCTAAAGTGGCCATTTTAGAGCCCCTGGTCATGATTTTGTTCACAGAAAGGCATTAATAATAATCGAAGCAAGATCAAGTAATTATAACTACAAAATTGAATTGAATTTAAAAACAGTGACAAACTTGTTTCTATATTAATGTTTTTTTTTTTATACTGAATGACGAATTACTTCCTTATGAGGGTAGGAAGAAATAACAGAACGCCACTCGCTACTAACTCAAACCACTAGTTCGCTTAGTTTGATATTATTAATTTTACCTAATATGTTCATAAATACATATTATTTTATGCTGTTTTTCAAAGGAAAAGGCTATCAAACCGTTGAAACCATAATATAGCCTGTTTGTATGGTGACTAAGCAAATCGATTGTCGCCACAACCTTCGGCCGAATCCGAATGTATCAAACTTTCGGCTTTCCTAAGAAATCCAAGAAGTAATAGTAAGTGCAATTTCGAAACGCCAGAACTTCGCCCCATTTCGACCAAGGGTTTGGGCGTAGGTCGTAATTTTTGTCGAAGATGGCCGAAGTTTCGGTCGGACAATTGTATTCAAATATCACAAAGCAAGATATTATCGAGGTCCACATAACTATATCCATGTATATTATACATTATTATAGATTGCCATATATAGATATATAGATTGCGGGCAACATAAATAATTTATTTCCGTCGGTTCATTTATAACTTGACCACAATATATACATTTTTTCTATTTTTTTAAATAAAAATATCCGCTTCTCTGTGATGGCCAGAAATAAGTTTTATAATAGCGACAACACGTAATTTTATTATGAAGGCTCTTTACATTTTTCCAAGTACTTAGAGTTAATTACTTACGTAAAAATATTTTCAAAATATTTTTGCTATGATCTAAGATTGAAATGTCACTTGTCTTCAGGTATATCATCTAAACTAATGTTATAAAGAGGACAGATTTGATTTTTTGTTTGTTTGGTTTGTTTGTTACAAATCTATTTAGTCCGTCAGTTAGAGTATTGGAAAATAATGGACACGTATTTTTTGTTTTTGTAAATCAATGAATTTTGACAGAGATATAACGCATCAAAACGGGGGCTCGTGACGTCAGTACTAGCTAAAAATTATACCTAGGCGTGACGTATTGGGCATTTTAAAAGCGTCGTTTCTTCATCAATTTTGATTTAACGTAACAAAAGAAAAAATACGGGTCAAATATTTTTTAATAATCGACCTGACGGACTAATTATTACTTTTGTCGTCTACCCTATTTCACTGAAGAACTACTCAAATGATTTTAAAAATTCTTTCATAGTTAGAAAGCTACATCTTGCTGAGTAACATAGGCTATAAATTATATTGATTTTCGCCGAGGAAGTCTGGGACGAAGTGCTTGTCTTTAATATAATTCACAACTTTTTCTATGTAATTCTCTTTGTTCTGAACGCAGCAGGTGAATGAATGAATTGAAATCGTTATCCTTAGGATTCTGTTAGCAAAGTTGTAAATAATACTAGTATTAGAGAAATGCATTTGTTGTAAGTTTAACTGTAACTGGTGCAGTTAAACTTACAACAAATACATTTCTTTCGCAATAGAGATAAATAAATAATAAATATAAGTAATAAATAAATATCGCTGAACATTAACACACAGCGCCACCTAGTGCTACACTAAGCAAAGCTTGTGTCGTGGGCACAAGATAGTTGATATTCTACATACATATTTTTTTGTTTGTAAATACATACTTATTATACATATAAACATCCATGACTCGGAAACAAATGTCCATGCTCATCACACAAACATTTGCTCCTACCGGGATTCGAACCCAGGACCCTAAGCAGCAGCGTCACGACTCACGACCACTACGCCACTCGGGTTGTCGTAGGATGGTTATAGCAAAAGCCATAAAGAGGAAAACTTACCGTCTAGTCTGTATATTTAAAACGTGTACATCTAAAGGTAGTTTCTTCTGCAATTTCACACCAAATAACCATCAAATTTTCTCTAATTTCCAGGTAAACATGTACATAGACCAACTGGTAGTTTCGGTCCACGACGACGCTGTCATCGCGCACACCCGCTGTCAAACGTTCATGAACGCATGCACCTCCCAGCCGGACTCCTCCACGGGCACCGACAAGAACTTCGAGACCGCCATTTTGGGCTGCACACTCGACGACCAGAAACGTGTGAAGAAACGTCTCCAAGGCCTCCTAGATTACTTCGCTAAGCTAAATGTGACCACATACTCGTGAGTAACGGCCCTGCTTGACACCAAGCTTGTCATTCGCTAAGCGCCTGTACTGCCGTTTTTCATTTTATTGAACTGTGGCCGCGTCGTGGTGCCTATTCAGCAATGAGCATAAATGTTGTTACTGTAACTGAAAGACTGTGAACGTTAAATTGTATGTCTTATGGTTCTTTTGTGATTTTAGGATAGGTTTCTTTTTTTTTGCTAGAACTTTTTTTGTTTATGTTAGACTGGGTGTACACGTCAGTGTTGTATGGATCATTATTGAAGTATAGACTCAATAATGTGTGTACCACCGGCTTTAAGATAGCTGTATCAAGAATATTGTGATGTTAAGAGGAAGTGCGGACGTTCGTACAAACGTATTCCTGTTTCTCACTGGATTATATTATCAGACATTTTTTTATCATAATAATACAGGGTGGAAGGGACACCGACGCTAAAACTGCTACTACGTATTCAGTACTTCATTCTGCTGTTTATTAATAACCGACGAGAAATTTCTATGTTCATATAGAAAGGGGTTTGAATTTTTGGGCTGGATTTTCTTCCGCCATTTTGATTTTTGTTTTCAAAGTAGCAGCCGCGCATAAGACCATATTATATAATCGATAGCTGGTAAACAAGTTTTTTTTGTGTCAAAATCTTCTAAAGCGTCACGTTTCCGAGATTCTGCGATAACAACGCCATATTTTTCGGAAACTTGACACTTTAAAACATTTTGTCTCAAACAAAACTTGTTTGTATTGATACCAGCTATCAATTGATACAAGTTTTCTGCATGTCTTATCAAATCAAAGTTGTGCTGAAGATTCCACCAGAAGATTCCACAAGAATTGACTTTAACTTTGATAGCTCATATCTCGGAAACTTGCCACTTTAGGACATTTTGTCTTGTACAAAACTTGTTTGTATTGATACCAGCTATCGATTATTATAAGTCTTACGCGTGCGTGGCCGCTACTTTGAAAAAAATAAAAACAAAATGGCGGAAAAAATCCGGCCACGCTTTATACAAAAATGTTCCAAACCCTTACTCGTTGATTATTAAAAATAACGTTTTAGCATCGGTGTCTTTCCCACCCTGTATATATGTTACCAGCCAAACACGATTTCAGGACAAACTAGTTTTGCCTAGGCTAAACTGAAACTTGGGCTCGTTCTTGCATGCTAATCGAGAGAGACCTGGTAGACGGACCTACTTCTGATTGGTTAATAAAAAAACAACCACGAAGGGTATGGCGGGGTCTTTTCGCTCGCTTCGCTCGCCCATTTGACCCCGCCATACCCTTCTAACCTGGGTCGGCTAGGCAAAACTAGTTCCCGCGTTTCCTCTTAATTACTTCATTTTAGTACGAATTTCGTAATTGTATCATAGTAACCTGTGATTAAATACAAGCAATTAATCGCTTGAGTTTCAATTATTTCATCTGTGACCAGCATCTTTTTAGCGCTAAAAACGTCAGCCATTTCAAATTAGATAGCGATATAAGATACTAGCGGACGTCACGCGGTTTCACCCGCGTTGTTCCCGTTCCCGTGGGACTACGGGGATAAAATATAGCCTATGTTACTCAGGGTGAATGTAGCTTTCCAATGGTGAAAGAATTTTTGAAATCGGCACAGTAGTTTTTGAGTTTATTCATTACAACCAAACAAATAAAGTTTTCCTCTTCATTATATTAGTGTAGAATTAGATATAATAATAAAGCAACCAATAGAGGAAAAATAACAGGATTGGACAGAATTCATTCCAGCAGTCATTTTTGTCTGGCGGACGAGTGAATCCATCGTCTGGTCAACGCATAAAAAATCATGCACGTAATGGTGAAAAAAGTCATGTTTTCTATTTCAAACTAAATTTCCTAGTATTCAATTACTAACTGCTTGATTCGAATCGATCCAGTCACCCATTAAAATTGCATTCTAAAAAACCATAATGGGCAAATGTCCAAACGCACGTGATGTTGAAAAAATCTCAAGTTCTTGTTTCATAAATCCAGTACAATGTTCTATTTGTATCAGTATACGTTCAACTCTGATGAATGTAGGTATCTGTGAACCGATACATGAATATTGCTGTCTCATTATATTCTATACAGAATGATAAAGACAGGACAACTGTCAGGATTACATAGTTTTAATAACAGGGACCTACTAATCGGGTTAAAAGGTTAATCGGTTAGATCTAGATAACCTATATGTTAAATTAACTGTTATACAGGTTAACCTTTATCAAAATATGGGCTAACCATTTAAATATTGCTGATTAACTAGTATAAAAGAGACAAATCAACAAACCTACCGCGGGCTTACTCTCTGCGTATTTTGTATGTACAAAAGTAACTCTGTTACTATAGACTGACCGGTTAATATAGACTGATTAACCGTATAATACAGGTTAACATTTATTCTAAGGGTTTGTCAGATAACCCTTAACACCTATACGGGTAACCCTTTCGGTCCCTGATTAATAATTTCATCTAAATAGACACCAACGGCCCTGCAGTGATTCAAAGCTTTGTATTGTTACGAGCTGGGTATGAGATAAATTAATTACTACCGATTAAACAACACAATAACTTTATTAATCACAAAACAATCAAAACTTAATCACAAATACACTACTGTTTACTATTCACTTAGATATTGCACTTGTAGTTCACTTGGATTCGCTTCGTTCTGTAGCCAAAACAAGACTGCCGGTCGCGGCCCTGAGCGCTCTATTTATACTCGCCAACAGATACACCAGAATAACCACGAACATTCGAGAGGGTCATAAAAAAAACACTAACAAAAAATAGCAGGTACCTACTTACAAGGTTGGTATTACCTACTTGTACAAAACAAACCAATATGAACCTTATGCCCTAGGCGTACGGTCGAAATTTTAATGTCTTTGTATAAATAGGTCGCGAGTTTGTACCTACCTAACTTTAAAACTAATAATAATACAATGCTCTCGAACTTCTAACGTACACACACTGTCATCACTGGCTTTCTCGAATGTTCTAGTAGGTCCGATGTAACACTGCCCCCTCCTTAGACATGCTCGTCCCGAGCATCATTAGTCCCGTAGTATCGTGCCAACCGGTCTACATGCACAATCTTAGGCGCACCTCGTGGACCCTTCTGTATTCGGTAGGTGACATCGTTGATCCTAGTCACGACTCGGTATGGTCCATCCCATTTTGCTTGTAACTTCGGAGACTTCCCCTTGCTCCGCACTGGGTTATGCAACCACACCAGTGAACCCTCGTCGAAACCCCTACCGTTTGCTTTTCGGTCATAACGGGTCTTCATCTTCTCAGACATCTGTTGGCCGGACTGTCGGATATGCTCATAAACATCGTTCAACTTATTACGCAAGTCATTCGCGTAATCTGTTACACTACATGGAGCATCAGGGGGAGTTCCAGTGATTAAATCAGCAGGTAACCGTAATTCCCTTCCAAAGTTCGCGAAGGCTGGTGTCACAGTCGTACTTTCGTGGACTGCACTTCGGTAAGACAGAAGAAACGGCTGTATGTGCTTGTCCCAATCCCTTTGCCGGCTTTCCACAACTTTCGCCAGATATCTTTCCAACGTTTGGTTGAATCGTTCCACCATTCCATCGGATTGTGGGTGGTAAGAGGTGGTTCTGGTTTTATAGGTACCCATCAATCGACAAGTCTCTTGAAATACTTGCGATTCAAAATTTCTTCCTTGATCGCTGTGTATTTCTAAGGGTACTCCAAAACGACAGAAGACTTCTTGAACTAATTTATCTGCGACAGTTGTTGCTTCTTGGTTAGGAATGGCGAAGACTTCCGGCCACTTTGTAAAGTAATCCATGACCACCAGGAAGTACCTGTTTCCGCTCTCACTTACTGGAAATGGTCCCGCAACGTCTAGTGCTATCCGTTCCCAAGGGGCTCCAACGTTGTACACTTTTAATGCACCTCTGCTGCGTGTACGGGGTCCTTTCACGGCCGCACAACTGGTACATTTACGGCACCAGTCCTCCACATCATCTCGACAGTGGATCCAGTAGAAGCGTTCTCGAATTTTAAGTAGAGTCCTTTTTACCCCCATATGTCCTCCAGAACATCCATCATGGTAGAGCCGTAGAACATCCGGTACCTTAGCTTTCGGAACAACCATTTGTAGATGACAACTGTCCCCTTTAGCGTTTTCCCATTTACGGCACAAGACTCCATCCTGGATCACCAAGCTGTTCCATTGCGCCCAATAACTCTTCGTGATGGAACTCATCGCAGCCACATCACTCCACTTGGGTTTAGGAACACCAGCTTTGATCCACTCGAAGATCGGTTTGATATCCGAGTCATTGTGCTGAGCCTGCTGTAGGGTCTCCTTCCATTCATCGCTGAGATCCGTTCTAAGCATCCTCACGGGCACTACTTCCTTAGTCTCTTGCCTGGCACAGTGCTTACAGTCTTCAGGACAAGGTCTTCTTGACAAGGCGTCTGCGTTACCGTGAGTTCTCCCACTGCGATGTTCAGTTACGAAATCAAACTCTTGGAGCAGTTCTATCCATCTCGCCACTTGCCCCTCTGGATTCTTGAACTGTAATAGCCACTTCAGTGCAGCATGGTCAGTTCGTAATTGGAATTTGCGTCCCAGCAAATATTTACTGAAGTGCTGCACTGTCTTTACTACAGCGAGTAGCTCCCGTCTTGTAACGCAGTAATTTCTTTCTGGCTTAGATAAAGACTTGCTGAAGTAAGCTATTACAACCTCCCGGTCTCCTTTCCGTTGAGACAGCACGCCCCCAATTCCAGTATTACTGGCATCTGTGTCAACTATGAAGTCATTTTCAGTGTCAGGATATCCCAAAATAGGTGTGTTGCACAGACGTTTCTTTAATTCCTGAAATGCGACGTCGCAATCCTCGTCCCAACAGAATTGCCTCTTTTCCTCAGTGAGTTTGTGCAGAGGTTTGGCAATGTCGGCAAAATTCTTGACAAATCTTCGATAGTAGGAGCACAAACCCAGGAATGCTCTGACCTGTGTCTTGTCTTTCGGAACTGGCCAATCCTTGACGGCGACTACTTTTTCTGGGTCTGTTTGAACACCTTCCCCCGAAACTATGTGTCCTAAGAAGTTCACTTGCTGTCTGAAAAACGAACACTTTTTCGGACTTAACTTGAGATTTGCTGTTTGGATTTTCGACAGCACTCGGATGAGGTTTTTAAGGTGATCTTCAAATGTACGGCCCACGATGATTATGTCGTCTAGATAGACAAGACATGCGTCTCCAATCAATCCGGCGAGTACTTGCTCCATCAGCCTTTCAAACGTCGCAGGAGCGTTGCACAAACCGAATGGCATAACTTTAAACTGCCATAGCCCTTTACCTGTTGAGAATGCAGTTTTCTCCTTGTCCTTGGGGTCTATTTCTACTTGCCAGTAGCCACTCTTCAGATCAAGTGTGGTAAACCACTTCATACCAGTCAGCGTGTCCAGTGTGTCATCGATCCTAGGCAGCGGGTAGCTGTCCTTTTTCGTGACGTCGTTTAGTCGTCGATAGTCCACACAGAAGCGCATACTGCCGTCTTTTTTCTTTACCAGGACCACAGGAGAACACCATGGACTCGATGAAGGCTCTATAACACCGTCCTTCACCATTCCCTCAATCATGGTTTCTACCTCTTTTTCTCGTGCAACTGGCAGTCTTCTTGGTCGCTGACGGATAGGTAACTCGTTACCTGTATTAATCTGGTGCTGAACAAGTCCAGTTCTCCCTATGTCAGCATCATTCGAAGAGAAAATGTTGGCATACTGAAGTAACATCTTCTTAGCCTTGTCCATTTCTCCTTTAGTTAAATCGCAGTTTTCCAAAAGCGTTGACACGTCAAATTTTGAACTGCGAATTTCATTTCCGGTAGGGACATCTTGCAATTGACGCATCCAAGCTACTTCCTCGCAAGTGCCGATCAAGGTGCCCTTCTTAATCACTTGCTCCTGGTCACTTGGATTCAGTATGCGTACTGCTGAGACGTTGGTGGCCTTGACCAGAGTTCGTGCCATCTTCCATGGGAAGTCATTGTTCACCCTTTCTATCAGTACACTTCGATCTCTTTGTCCAGAATTCCGTGGCAAACAAATTGGCACAATCGTTTCTGATCTGCGAGGAAGAACAATCTTCTTCAAGCAGTACACTTTCCCTGACGGTGCACCTTCCATGAAGACTTCCTCTGAACCACATTTCAGTACTCCTTGATCAACGTCGATCTCACAACGATATTTCCGCATGAAGTCCAAGCCCAAGATGCAATCGTCCACTATGTCAGCCACGATGACATTCTGCTTGTAAAATCTGTCACCCAATTTTAACTCCACCTCCTTCTTGCCTCGGACGGTAATGTGCTGACCGGTAGCTGTTAGTAAATGTATGCGGTCGTGCTTATTGAAGTAGTCCCCAAGAAACCGACTTGCTAGTTTAGAATTGACGACCGTGTGAGAAGCTCCAGTATCCAACGTCAGTTTGCATGGTGTTCCATTGACTTCGCCTTTGATGGTCAGGCTGTTCCCGTCATGTGCTTGCGAGATCAAGATTCTCGGGGCTCTTTCAATACCAGCCAGCACCCGCCCCCCAGTCCTGGCATTTACTCGTTTCCCTGCTGTGGCTGGGCAGTCACTTCAGCCACTCTTCCCTGCTGATCTTCTCTCGGGGTACTGCGCTTAGGACAGCTGGACCGAAGATGACCCCTTTCTCCACATGTGTAGCACCTAGGACTATACCCCTGTGGGCGGTCACGTACAGGTGAGGCTACAACCTCCCTGACGCGGTGCGTTCGGTGATCTTGCCTCACTGCCTCTACTTCTAAGGCATGGGCCAAGGCGTCCTTCAAGGTTTCATGATGCCCCAGTCTCACGGCAGCTCTAACTTCTAGGTCACGTATTCCATCAACGAATGCCTGTACCAGATTTCCATCAATCAGTGCAGGGGCAGACTGGTAGGCTTTCCGAACGAGTTTTTCAACTTCCAGGGCCCACTGCTGTAGGTTCTCGGCACTACGTTGAACACGGTCCTTCAACTTAGCACGGAATACGTGCTCCAGGTGCGCGTCGCCGTATCTGGACTCCAACGCCTCCAGCAGCTGCTCGTAGGTTACATCCTTGCCGAGTGCCTCGAGAATAGTTAAAGCCTGGTCTCGGAGGCCCAAAGTGAGCGCGGTCATGGCTTGTGGTTTTGTCCATCCATTCGCCTTCATGACGGCCTCAAACTGTATTTTGTAAGCCGACCACGAAGATGTGCCGTCGAACGGAGGCACCTTAAAACCACGCGAAGAAGGTGCAGCAACCACCGAAGCTACAGTACCACCTTCAGTCTTCAGTTCGCTCAAAGCCTTCTGCACCCCAGCAATCTTAACTTCGGCCTCCGAGATGCGATTCTCGTGCTGGTGGACCTGATCTTTCATCACTTTCAGGTCCTTGCCGAAAGTTGCATGAAGATCCTTTATGAGGATCATCTGCTCGTCTTGGCGGCGGGCTTGTTCCTCTTGACGGCGAGCTTGCTCTTCTTTGTCTCGTTGCAATTGCTCCTGTAACTGGCGAGCCTGCTCCTCTTGACGGCGAGCTTGATCCTGCAGCAGTGCCATTAAAGCTGACAAGTCTGGTGCCACTGATGCTGGAGAAACTCCGGATGGGCCAGCGACTGGCTGTGACGTAGGCTGGACACCACCCGGTGTCTGTGTCGGAGAATCCCCAAACCGCCTTTGGTCCATATCCTGCTGTCGCTGACTTCTGGTACGGATACCGTCCGTGTCGTCCTTTGGTAGGATTGGCATAATTTATCTCTCACTTCTGACACCAATTTGTTACGAGCTGGGTATGAGATAAATTAATTACTACCGATTAAACAACACAATAACTTTATTAATCACAAAACAATCAAAACTTAATCACAAATACACTACTGTTTACTATTCACTTAGATATTGCACTTGTAGTTCACTTGGATTCGCTTCGTTCTGTAGCCAAAACAAGACTGCCGGTCGCGGCCCTGAGCGCTCTATTTATACTCGCCAACAGATACACCAGAATAACCACGAACATTCGAGAGGGTCATAAAAAAAACACTAACAAAAAATAGCAGGTACCTACTTACAAGGTTGGTATTACCTACTTGTACAAAACAAACCAATATGAACCTTATGCCCTAGGCGTACGGTCGAAATTTTAATGTCTTTGTATAAATAGGTCGCGAGTTTGTACCTACCTAACTTTAAAACTAATAATAATACAATGCTCTCGAACTTCTAACGTACACACACTGTCATCACTGGCTTTCTCGAATGTTCTAGTAGGTCCGATGTAACAGTATCATAAATGTGATAATCTATGTGTATACTTTAGTAATAAATGTTTTTTTTTATTATTACTTAAAATTCCATTGCTTACCATAGTGTACAGTCAGCAAATGAGATAGGTATATAAGCGGCTAACTCATTATGTATGTCTATTTCTTAGTCTTTCTCATGTTTTTGCACTACAAAAGAGTTTCTGTCGCTTTGTTGTTTTTTTTTTATGGTGTACTTAATAAAGAGTATTCTATTCTATTCACTTAAAAATTGTACGTCATCCATAAATTGCTTTTTAAAAGTTAGCTAAGGATCATGGCTTCAGGTGATGCGATTTGCGACAAGCCTCTCTTGTTACAACTTCCACCAATTTTTTAATGCAGGTAGGAAAACGCAGAACTAAAATACTGACTGGCAGCCAGTCGGCTCACATTTAAAATTAAAGCTCGCGTGCACTTACATAAGAAGTTGGCAGACTTATCCCACATTTAAATTGATTTTTCCTCTTCATCTACGTTTTTTAAATTGTTTTTTTATTTTTCCTCACTTTTTATAATTTGTTGTATGTATGTATATATTTATGTATTTATTGTTATATTTTGATCGTCATAATTTTCTACACTATCGTCCTATTGTTTTATCTCTGCATCACCCAGTCCGCCTTTGCATAAAGTTTTAATAAATAAATAAAATAAATGTACCAAGTTTGACAAATTGATGCATTTTTTCTTGACTAGCAGCGCCACATTGAACTGTCCATGTGACGTGGCGCTATATAGTTCATTCTTCTCTCCGCAGTCGCCGTGGCTTGAAACGTAGAGCTTGAACGTGAAGGTTGTGGCGGAGAGGTAAGGTGCCTCGCGCAACACCCACTTTGGGCAAGCAAGAAGGTTTGCCGATCGGCAAGTTCCGTTGTTAAGTTATAATCCGTCAATTCCAGCTAGGTTGTGCACTTTTACCTCCCTCTCTATCTCTTTCTAAAACTCAGTGTATTTAATATTTAGGTCTAGAAGCCAGTATTTTACATGGAGCGACTGCCTGTCTTACCTCCATTTTATCCTCTAATTTAAAATACATACAAGTCATATTTTCAAAAATGTATTAATATCTATGAATGTTACTGATTGCGCTTGTTGCTAACAAGACAATTAAAATGCCATAGAATAATTGTATTTTAGATTCAAAAATCAACACAATGTACGTTTCGCTTATACCGCGCTGGAGCCGCAGTATACCGTGCTGTAGGGGTCGACTTACGAGCAGAGTTCGACCCAGGCAGGCGTATTACTTTTTCTAATTTATTTCATCACCACTGCTCTCATAACGATGAAGGGAAATATCGTGAGGAAACCGGCATGTCCTAGAACCAAAAATTCGAAGACATGTGACATAGCTACCAATCCGCAATGGGCCCGCGTGTGGGATTATAGCCCATTCTATCTCATAGAGAGGCTTGTATCACAGCTGTGGGAATTCTGTAGGCTGATTATGTTTACTGCGCGTGCGTGCTAGAGCCTCAAGTTCTGCAATTATTTTAGGAGGCTCCATTTTTAATTTCGCTGCTTTAAACGCACGCGCGTGCCCTCCACGCCAAGCCGCAATTTCATCTACTATTTTTTCACATATTTGTGTCGTTTGGCGTACAGGGCACGCGCTTGCTTGTCACGTATATGTGACAATGGCGACCAAAAGGTTAAAGAATGGCAGGAAAATTACTGTTCAAATTACTTGCTTATTTTCGGTTTGGTTATTGCTGAATTATTATCGTATGTCTTGTAATAAATGTAGGAAGTGTAAAAAATCACTGGTTATCTTAAAATTTGTAATAAGTTGATTTGGTATGCATTTTCGACATTACTGTATAATGCCGCTTTGAACCTAGTGTTAATCCACATTTTATGGTTATCAACAAAATTTTGTATCAGTTTTGAGCTTTCACGGTTTATAATTAAACTTACACTGTTACGAGATAAATTCCGTGATTATCAATTATTGTGAGCTTCCGATACTGCGAGGCTGTTACAAACACCATGATTGCGGAATGACTCACCCCCATAACACGGCGGCCCCCATTGGCGGGCGCAATAACTGAAAATCACGCAAGTATCCCGTAGGTAACAGTACCTAAGTTTAAATATGTATCTGCCTCTTTATATTGATCTGTAAAATAACCACCTCTCCCCCAGAAATATTATATAAGGTGTTAAAAAATTAACTGCAAGAAACTTAAGGAGTTGTTTGGAATCACAAATAAAAAATAATCACGAAAAAATGTTATATAAGTAACGATCCGTTTCAAAGATATGCAATATTTTCACTGCCCACAAAATTATTGAATATGCGCACTTGACTGTACTGTGACTGCACCGTGCAGGCGCCGCGCGAGTGGTCGTGCACCCCTGCGACAGCGCAAACGTAGACAGCTGATTCTAACTTTTCCCATCACATTTTGCAGACTTTGGACTGGCAATTTTTTTTGTGTGTAAAAACTAAAAATGCTTCAAAATAGTTTTATTTTTTTTGGAATATATTTGTTTTTTGATACCGAGTACGTACACGAAATTCTTGCAGTTAATGTTTTAGCACCTTATGTAGTAATATAGTGTAATAGAAATATTCTATTACACTTGTAGGATATAAATTGTACTTACTACATCCGAATAAAGCCAATGCACAATTATGTATTAATAAAATTAGAATTTGTACACAAAAAATGTTAAAAATCATCGTGTCATTATAAACAGGTCAATATTTCGTGCTTTTTTACATTGACTAATTATTAAATTAAAGATAAGGTATTTGATTTGTCGCCTCATCGCCTGTTTTCAAATAAAAAAGTCGTACCAAGCCCAGTGTAATAAACCAAGCTTTATTATATCCCTACATATAGTCTGTATTACTCCCCTTGTTATTAGAAAGTAAAAGAACAAAGAATATTCTTAGGTAAGTATTTATGTTATACAATATTGTGAATTATCACCCAGTAGGCACATTCAATCTTGGACCTTAAGCTGGCCTACCGTAGTACGGATTTCTAATGAAATAACAATAAGATGCCAGCTTATACTTACTTTTTTTTTACCACGGTACTACTACATCGAATCATCTTCGACACGTAATGTCTTTCAAGGACCCTTATTCACAACCATTCGACTCGCTTCCGATTCGGAAAGTTGTATGTCTATCTCGGTCGTTTTCGTAATGCCAGAAGAAGACAGATATACGAGTTGTCGAATCGGAAACGAGTCGAACGTTTGTGAATACGGGGTCAGATCTTCATAGTTAATTAAAATTGTACTTTATAACTTTTGTATTGTTTTTATATTTGAAAATCATCACAATATTTGGTAAGTTAAGAAGAAAATTGATATGTTGTATGTGATTCGAATGTGTATGAGTGCTTGAGATCGCTTTAAATATGACTTACCTATCGAGCTTTTGGAGAAGTTATCGGCTTTAAAGATTATTGTCTATGTCACTTATGACAGAGTAACATGTGTTATATTTATGGCCGAGTACACTTGTAGTACTATTTTTAAGTACAACCTGTATGTCAGATGGACTTTCTCACTAAGTCCAAGTAGCACCTAAGTAAATTCAAGTATCTTTCATTGGCCCACAGCTTATTGGAACATTGTACCATTGAAATAATATTTAGGCAATCGTTAAGCTGTTGCTTATATCAGTGAACAAGCGCATTATTTCGTTACGAATAGCTTTTTAAGTCAACTTAAGGTGAGTGTTTGTGTGGTTGCGGGCCTGTTCGAAAGAGATACCGCGGCCCGGAACATAAAGGGCGAGGAAGGTACATGGATGGGTTTTAGTCAGTTAGAGTCTGACACTCCCTCCCGCTCCGCCCAGAGTGGGAGAAGTCATTTGATGATTTGCCATCCTAAAAAAATAAATAAAAAAAACGTGAGTATTTGTATACTACTAATATTTTATTAGTCGTGGCCAGAAGACAAATGGGCGACATAATTCTTTCACGGTCGATCATTCTCAGAAGATCCACTGGCCAGATCCATGATGGATCTAGTGAAAATTAATTCTCTCATTGGGTCCTGATTTCTCAGTAGATCCATGTTTTGAATCTACTGAGAAATCAGTATATATGAGAAATCAATACTGGATCTCGTCTATCAATAAAAGCGCTCATACATTGTTTTTTTTTAAATCTTGTTTTGACAACTTGATGTTTGTAAACGACATTTTAAATGCAGGGTGTATTAATTTCTTTTTGCTGCTTTTATTTAATGTTATAGTCGTGTTGACTCTTGTGCCTAAATGCGTCAGTCACAGTCTACTTTTACCCTGTACCTATTCTGTGAAATGTCGTAAGAAAATGTTTTTGTAACAGCATCATTGTATTTTTCATTGCATTTTTAGTGAATTAGCAATTTCTTGAACTTAGGTCTTTAAATTGTTATAACAACGTCGTTTTAAATACATACGGTAATGTAATCTTATATGCTCTGTTTAATTTACAACCAACCTTGTTATGGGCCATACTTTAATCTTATTTAAGCTACTTTTGTAGACACCCTGATCAGATGACTCCTCCCGCTCTGGGCGGAACGGATGGGAGTGTCATACTTTTACTGACTAAAGTCCATCCATGTTCCTTTCTTACAGTCCCGCAGCCCAGGCAGGCATTGGCCCTTGCGGACCCTGCCCGTCCCACCGACCCCAACCCCCTCCTATGTGCTGACATCTCTTTGAGGCGTCGCATTTATAACAAGTAGTAAGACTGCTTAGTGTGACTTAAGACGGGTACTAAAATGTTCATTATATTAGCTTCTTAAGTTGTCAGTATAGATATTTGCACAGTGACCTGATCCTGTAGTAAAATATTAAAACAACAAAATATTTGCAAATAATTTATTTTTTTATAAAATGAATAGTTAGATAAGTACAAAATATTTACATAGCTTTGTTATTTTTATATCTACTAACTAAAAACATTAAAATATGACTAAACAGCTTTCTTAATCGACTAAAGTGGGTCGTTGTCAGTGTTGGATTCGGTAAATTAAGACAATTAGCCAGCGAAAATGTGTGATGAGTCGGCCCAGAGGCCCTAGTCTCTTAAACACTTCGTCCGTATATTCGGATCTATCCGTCTCTCTCGCGCACGTCAGCAGATGAGTGCGAGTGAGGGAGACGGATAAGTCCGAATATACGGACGAAGCGTTAGAGAGTAGGACCTCAGAACTTCGCTTCGCCTATCTATTTCTATCAAATGATTTAAAATTATGTCTTTAGGATATCAAGACCGCAACCTGCTACCCAATACTATTGGGTATTTGGTTGCTGACTTGCCTATACAGTTGACAATCCTGTATGTAGTTGTCCGTTGAATCACTTTCAAAACTAGATAGTTTCATTTTTGGAATATTCCAAGTTAGAGTTGTAGAGCATTAAATTAAGTAAAGTTGAGCACTTCCTCAAGGTACAACATCACAGTAGTCTGCAAGCGTTTCTTAGCACATTCTTCTTCTTGCCGCCTGGCCGGTGCTTCGTCGGCCGCAGCAGGATCGTACCATTGCTGTTGTGATTTGTAAATGTTCCTGAAAACAATTTTTGTTTGATATTAAGGACTGTTAACAAACTTCTAAGAGTAGGGTGGGGTAGGTAATACACCCCTAAAATCTAGAAGCTCTGAATTTTAGAGCAAGTAAATTGCCACTTCTGTTTCATTTGGTGATGGGTAAGATTTGCTTGCTTACCAAGACTCATAAAAACATTCACCTTAATCATCATCACTCAAACCACGTCCACCCCTGGATATGTCTCCCCCAAGTTTTGCAACATCGCCTAAAGTCGCACCATCACCTGCGTAGCCATATCGACATTCCACGAGGCGTCACCTATTACTAGGCAGAATGAGTCAAGGAAGAAGAACTCACCTATAACGGGTGCTTGGCACGGGGGCATTGAGTCAGCGTCATCCCGCCGCATGTCGGACAGACAGCGCGCTGCCAACGCCCTGAACACAGCGCCCACGTTGACGTCTTCCTTGACTGACGCCCGCATCAGTCGACAGCCCAGGGCACGTGCTACCAGCTCCGCTTCGTCTCTGAAATGTCAGACAAATGCAACTTGTATTATTAGCGTCGATAACATGTATTAGGGTTAATGCTCAGATCATTTGTCTCAGCCAAAACAAAATACTGTAAGAAATTAAGTAGTTATACGGTACTTGATCAAACCTCTGGTCAAAAATTCAACGGGTTATCAAAGACTTATCCAAGGGTTTCGATGTATTATGTGTTGTACGGTGTAGCCACTCAACATCATAAAACGCTTGGCGGTGACCAGGATTATATTAAAATATAATGATCTGTGAAATAACAAATTTAAAACTAACACCAAAATGTAAAAAGACTGGGAGTCATCTGCAACATCTTTGATTAAAATGAGCGTGCTCCAGGGCTCTATTCTGGGTCTATTTCCGCTCTTACCTTGCACAATTATTAATTTGCCGAATACTGCTTTTTTATATTGCAACACGGGCGGTAATTGTTACAGTTAAAGATAACCATATTGTATGCTCTTTTTTCCCAAATATAGAAACTCGACATAATGATGAATATTATAAGAATGATAAAAAATACTTACGGTCCGACGACGCATTGATCCATTAAATCAATTTTATTTTGAACTATGATTGTGGGGATCTCTCCGCACTCATTCTCCACCTGGAAAAAATATTTTTTATGTATTTTCTGCACGTTAAAAGTATACATAAATTGATCATATTTTATTACCTATTTCTTGAAGATAACATGGGTAAATTAATAACAACTCCTTCTAAAGTTCAGGTAATTTTAATAAGTAGATTATTAGTTATTTAACATAAAATATTTGTACGATTATCTGCTAAGACTACAATCAGGGCTTCCTTCACGTCCACTCATTATCTCTATGCTTTCTACAACGGTTTGCACTTCCGAAGAACTTGGCAGAACTTTGGAGTACAGTATCCCACGCCCACCAGCCGAACAATTGATCCCCAAAACATAATTATCGTTCACTTTCTTAAATATATACTTCACTATATTCTTCTCACAACCACGATACATGTCCTTAACTTTAGCATCGCCGTAGTAAAGTAAATTGACTGTTTTCCCGGCATTATTGATGTAAGTTGCTTTCATTACTGTCTCGTTTGTCGGTAAGTTTAGTTTGCTACACTCATTGCCCTCCACTGCCTTCTCTTCTTGTGTCAACTTCTTGAAGCTGATCTTCTCACAACTGTCTCGCTGCCTCTGGTTTGGTGGCCAGAAATACACTCCGAACATTTGGGCCGACAACTCGTTCAAATCATAGTTTTCTTCTGAAGCATAGTATTGTGTACAAATCATCTCTCTGCTCACAGATACTACAGAATTCACTCCACATAGTAAACAAGCGACGGTAAGGACGAACGCGTGATACCCGTGCATCTTTGCTAATGATTACAAGATTTGAGATGAATGTTCTCGGTCCAAATATAGTTGGGGGAATGTAAACAGTCGATGTGCGTTACTTGATAGCTGTGATAGATAGCGTAGCCGTGTCGGAACACGGCCGGCTGTGGGAGCAAGTCACGACCTCACTTATCTTAATGTGCTGCTTCAATTAACAAAATACCTAGGAACATGGAACTGAATTTTAAGAGCTAGGCATTAAAATGTATATTTTGGAGATTTATGTACCGATAGACCGCTTTTTATGTAGATAAATGCTATGTTTTCAATGCAACACCAACGTTGCTTCTGTTTTAAATGTGAACATTTTCTTAGTAGCTCGTGACTTGGTCTCAATAAAAAGACGCAAAAAGTGATCTCTGTAATAACCAGAACGAGAAACATTAACAAGTATAATAGTAGGTACGTACAAGTTAGTTCAATCATTAACAGGATCGAATGCGGCCAGGGTATTAAGGAACAAGTGACTAGTATAAAATTATCTGCACGTGCCAAACGCTATCAGTAATACGGTCCTATTTACATGTTTATTAGTTGCGAAATTAAATCTCCTCCAACTGTAAGATGTTGGGATTTGATTAGCGTAAAGTTGCTGTCCAAAGCAGTTTAACTGCAGGACTTTATAGAGGGTCTTTGGTTTCATTTAAAACTTATTGAATGTTTTACGGTCTAGGTACCTATTTGTTGAATAGGTTTATGGCTATTTATTTTTTCATTTCTGTCGGACCGCTTTTATCAATTGCCTCTACAAAAACAATTATGACGATGTAGGTATCTATAATTAATGCGCAATATCTAAAATTCACTTTATACTTACATACCTAAGTTAGAATGAACTGTAAACATAATAAGATAACATTTCTCGCAACTCCCGTCAATTCGGAACTCACTAGATATTTTATTTAATACATTTTCCTCTTCATTCAATTTGGGTAGCGTAATCATTCTGATTTGGCATTGGCAATCGTAAGGAGCATGCAGACGTCCACGAACGTATACGGCGCGGGGTGGATAGTTAGGATTTATCCCTCCCCCCCCCGAAATTTGACTTAGAATAAACGGGATCATAACCACTGCTAAGTTGTTGCACAGGGTGCAAGCTACTGTAACGGAAAAGAAAATACATAGAAAAACCAACCATCCGAACCAGAAAGCAAACATTTTCGAGCTCGCTTCGCTCGCTCCTACTCCAATTTTCTTTCTGGATGACCCTAATAATAACCCTAATAATGTTTTCATGGGATTGAAGGTGCAACTCTTAAGTCTGGATACGTGCTTGCAGACGTCCTAAGTTTATTTGGAGCGACGATGTTTGCAGGTTATGTGCAATGTCTTACAAGAGCTTCAAGCAACCGAGAATGAAGTTATAAGTTGATCGATTGATGGCCGTGGCTTGTTAGAGGCACGGTGTGATCAACTAACAATAGACCTACAATCTTTGGACTCTTAAGCTCGAAAACACTCGCTTCTCGTTGGCATTGGGAGAGGTACTAGCTATAGGCCGATGATGTTTTTTCGAAGTTCTTGAGTTACCTTAAGTTTCCACGAGTGCAGCGAGAGGAACGAGTCGCGGTCTGTGGTGCTGAACGCGAGAACGCAAGCGTGCGCGCCGCGGTAGTACGCCTTCGTGATGGCGTCGAACTCCTCCTGTCCTGCCGTGTCCCATAGCATCAGCCGGACTTCCTCGCCGTCAATCCTGGGAATAGAGCAAGGCCATTCGTTAGATATCCTCCTAGAACTTCCTGCCTACGTAATAAAAAGTGTTGATTAATTCACAAATAGACAACACGCAGCCTTAACCAGAGGTCCAGAAGTGTACATAAGTTCCTTGCGCTTGCCTAGGCCGCGCGGTCTGATTGGTGACCATTCATTAGGTATATATCGAATATTCTCTAAGGCAAAATTCATGTTTTCTTACGTTTTTTGCTATTTGCAGGCCAGTGTTAGGTAGTATGAACTTGAAGATATCGTAATAACACAACCCTCTCAGTTCATATAAGTCGAGGAACGACTTTTTCAAGATCAAAGTCGTTGCTAGACTTATGTGAGCTTGGAGGGTTGTATTGATAATTTTTACGATATTTTCATCAACATACAACATAACATTGGCTTGTAAATTGCAAAAAACGTAAGAAAATTTTAATTTCGCGGGGTTCCCTGGCGCTTTCACCTTAAATTACTTGTTTTCAGCATTTTTACAACAACTACATGTTCTTGCATCATTAACAAAGCACGTGAGCAGATTCTATCATTTACTTAAATTATGGGCGCATAAGATAAATGTTTTATAATGTTTTTCTAAGACAGGACCACTATTAATTCAATTGCCATCATTTCCTCCGGCCAATTGCCATCATTCGATGACTTCTTAGGATGCTATCAATTCTACATCAGACCACACCTGCCGTGCCTGCTTGATTACCCTAATTAGAGTATATTCTGCATCTAGTACACGACATCTCTGCATGTCTTCATTTAATTAAAGCACATCACATAATTATCTAGACTTAAATTAGTTCTTCTTTGCGATCACTCAATTATTTTTTAATCTTAGTTCGCTTTGGGTGGCTAACTCAAAGATTATGAGGTCTCCTTTTTTTTTATTTCTGCAATCTAGAAAAGAGGTCGTTCGGGTTATCTAGGCTTGGTGTTTTGGTGCAAAAATGCTGTGTTATTTTTAATGATTAATAAACTGTTTATAATACTATGAACTTTTTTGGGGTCAACACAACAACTGCATCAAGACGTTTCAATTAATTCTTTAGGCTTTTCCTGATCGCATCCGGGACAGAGAAAGCTTTTTTGACAAAATATGGGGACACAGAAAATGTTGAAAATGTCTTTTGTAGTCTATGGTGAAGTTGCTGCTGCAGTAGCGCTGGACTATGCTGGACTTCCCCACGCCTCTGTCACCCACGATCACCGCCTTAAGAGCCTGATGCATGTCCTAGTCAAACTAACCTTTCTCATTGGTTGCTTTCTATAACTTAGCCTGCCAATGATGAACTAACTAAGGCAGAGAAGATGACGGAACTGTGGATTCTGGATCGGGTCTTAACTCAAGGGTTCCTGTTGTCTATGACTGGTTTTCTTTTCAGTGTTTCAGCTCTTTCAGAAGCAAATCTTCCAGCTGACCTTCAGGAGGACCAAAAACTAAAGGTTTAATTATTTTCCCTTAGTGTGGAGAGTAGTGATATGTGGTGGAGCGAAAATGTTCAACTTACTCAATCTGCCGTTCTAAGAAGTCGACTCCTATGGTCTTCTTGTAGTCTCTGGTGAAGGTGCCGCGGCAGTACCGCTGGATCATGCTGGACTTGCCCACGCCGCCGTCGCCCACGATCACCACCTTAAGAGCCACCTCCAGGTCCTCCTCGCGCATCGCGCCACCGCCGACCCAAACATTAGTGGTCAGTGCTGTGGTTCTGGAAAGAAACAAAATGGAATTAGACATGCCCAAAAATATTAGAACATTGGCAAGATATGATCCAAACTATGTGGTAATTATTTATCAGTATTGTTGTTTGAAACAAGGAACAAAATAGTATAAAGACAAAAATGTATAAGTCAGAGAGCTACTAATTCGCAGAAGATATATTGCTACTACTACTTTAAAAGGCGCTAAATATAGGTTTATTTTCTTGTAAGTTTTGTGAAAAAAAAACAGATATATTTATTAAAGTTCAAAAACGAGCACCCACGAATGAAAACTGTAAAAAAACCTGTACAAATACAACACTATGGATAGGGAACAACCCGGGGCCGCGCGACTGTTCGAAAGAGATACCGCGGCCCCGGAGTTAAAGGGCGAGGAAGGAACATGGATGGTTTTTAGTCAGTTAAAGTCTGACACTCCCTCCCGCTCCGCCCAGAGTGGGAGAAGTCATTTGATGATTTCCCATCCTAAAAAATGGATACATATGGAACGACGCGCGGCGGTCAGATCCACCATTTATTTGTTGCAAAATACGCATAAGACAGCGGTTTTGTATCAAACTGGTTTTACAATACAAAAAATAAGGTTGTAATTGGTCCGAGGCCGTAAGCGCCATATCCAATGACTCACAGGCGCCTTAAAAGTAATGTCCAACATTAAATGACCCCTGTATCCAAACATGAAGCAAGAAATGATAGGTCACACCTAATTAGCAGTTCTTTTAATGGACCTTGTTATTTATGGCAGGTTATTTATAAGGGTAACACTTTAGTTGATTGTATTTTTTTTTATCAGAGATATGGAATGAGATATTACGAAGATTTTGTTTGTGGTTAGTATCTTTCTTTAGATTGATATCAAAGTAATGAAGGGAGGACTTTGCCACTTTTCAGATGTAGGTAGAGGTACATATTACTGCCCCTAGCACCTAGAAGTAAGGTAAGGTACGCGTTTTAGACTGATTTATGGGAGCTCCTGCGTTTATCATTTACTAGCTTTTGCCCCCGGGTTCGCTCCCGTTTTGTACGTTTGCTTTCTTTTTAGGGTTCCGTAGCCAAATGGC
The DNA here is from genome assembly GCA_916618015.1 of Xestia c-nigrum. Classification (NCBI taxonomy): domain Eukaryota; kingdom Metazoa; phylum Arthropoda; class Insecta; order Lepidoptera; family Noctuidae; genus Xestia; species Xestia c-nigrum. The sequence continues at coordinate 18,388,924 of OU745259.1, forward strand.
AAAAACCGGAACCCTTATGGATTCGTCATCTCTGTCTATCTGTCCGTCCGTGTGTCACAGCCACTTTATTCCGAAACTATACAAGCTATATATGCTGTTGAAACTTGGTAAGTAGATGTATTCTGTGAACCGCATTAAGATTTTCACACAAAAACAGAAAAAAGAAATTTGGGGGTTCCCTATACTTAGAACTGAAACAATTTTTTTTTTTCATCTATACCTATGTGTTTTGGTTTCTAAAATCATTTTATTCTAACTGAATAGTTTGCGCGAGAGACACTTCAAAAAAGGTAAACTCTCTAACTTCTAAAATAAGAGAATGATAAAACTAAAAAAATTTATATGATGTACATTATATTATGTTACTTGCTGCTACGGAACCCTTCATGGGCGAGTCCGACTCGCACTTGGCCGCTTTTTGTAATTAGGTAATCCATGGGAATGTTTTATTAGCATAGGTTATGACACTCGGGGCACAGCTCGGGGATAATTTAGCTTTCCGTTAGTGACGAATTTTCGAAATGGATCAGTAGTTCCGAAGATTACCCCCTACATACAAACTTACGAAAAAAATGTATAGAGAAATATATATTTGTTATGATTTGTTTCAGTTCTTATTAAGTTGTGCATAAGCTGACTATGTATTCTAAAAGAGCAGTTGAATGAACAGTAAAAGAAACAAAACTAACCAAGGATTTCACCAAGCTAATTAAGAAACTACTAGACCATTCACCAAAAATGAAATCCACCACAATGGACGTCGTCAATAAAAGTCAAATCATCAGCAATATTATCCTCATTAATAGTAGAATTGAAAGTGTCGACTGTCGAGATAGTTTCTTCAATAATCCAATCAGCACTTAGTACGCCGGAAATGGCAAACAGATCCGGTCTTCCAATACTTAAGATCTCGTTCACTTGTTCACTTGTTAAGCATGACGGACGTTAATCACTGTACCTATACTATACTACATTCGCGATTTAGTTTCTAAGCGAACAAATAATAATGTTTGTCGGAAATAAAAGTTTTAAAGCATTATGCTGATTGAACTGCAACTTTGGCGAGTTTTGAACAGTGCCCGTCATTCTGAAATCAACTTAATTCGCTGTGTCATAAAGTTGGTTTAAGTTTAAGTGGAAAAGCATCATTTGAAAACAAGGATTTGAGTCGAGTTTAATTTTACTTTCGACGCATTCCGCGTTTCTCTCGCGGCGCGGCGCGGCGGCGCGGCAGATTCCGCCAAGTCATGCGAGCAGATGAGCTCTCCGATTATGTCAACATTTGCAGAATGTTCGTTTTTCCCCGCAAGGCTTCGGAGTGACGCGGTATCGGGGTTACCATTTCGTTGTAAAGTCCTGACAAAATGTCCGGAAATTTATTAATTTACGCACAGCACAGAACACCCAATATTGAAACATACAGACAACTAACAGGAAGGTACTGCTTGTTTCATTAGAAATTTCTTCCAACAGACCTGCGATTGGAGAGTTGGATGAGAGACGGACATTTTATTGTTTATTTATTTTTCATTGTACGTCCTCTCGAATAGAAAAGTCCGGAGAATTAGTGTATGTACAGTCTGGTCAAAGTTCGGACGGGTGGCTAAAAAGACGGATATGTCCGGACAAATGTGCAAGTATGGCAACCCTAGGAGGAAGAAGATTTACGATAGATCAATATTTCAACAGCAGTTTAAGTAAATAAATCAGAGTAGTTTTTGGGTAGGTACATTTCCTTAAATTTTGGCGCCTGCTAGAGTAAAATGACACTTTCGAAATGCTATTTTATCTACATTCAAAATCTGAAACGAATGTCATTTCTTGTTGAAACGTGCTAGGAATTTTACGAAAAATACTGTCGGTTGATAAATGGTCTAATTGGCTACAGACCTGCAGTAGTTCAACTACAGGTATCGCAGACTTAATAATACCTTTTCCAAAGACTAGAATGATAGTCGATTTTCGAATAAAAATCAGTAAACGTCCACCAAGACTGACTTTCAATCTTCTTGATTATCGTGTGGTTAGTTGCCTGACCTAGGTATCAGAGTTTTTAGGGCACTCATGTGCTTCTTGGCTTTACATGCCGTCAAGATATATCTCTCAGGCGCATGCTGCGGAGAGCACCGATGGCCCAGTGCTGGCGGCCCAGATTTATTTCGAACCCAGACAGGCAGATTACTTTGTGTAACCATGTGATTTCATCACCACTTCTCTCAAAACGGTGAAGGAAAACATAATAGGAATCCGACTGGGCCTGCGTGGTGGATTATAGCCCATTTCCTCTAATTGAGAAGTGGCCGTGTCCCAGCGGAACATGGGAACATTATAGGCTGATTGATGCATGCTGAGGAAACCTCACGTTTTTGCCAAAGTTGATTTTTAGCCGCGTGCTCAATTTTGATGACCGAGCAAGCAAAAGATTCTAAAATTAAATTCAAAACTTAGAATCTTGAGCGTTAGCGAGGGAATCAAAAGAGCTCGAGGTGAAAAATCTTTGCACTCGAGTGCAACACGTAACTTTTCATCCCACTTCAGCGAGGAAATGAATAAACGCAAAAAAATGGGCATTATTAATAAATTCAGTTAATTCTGTTGGCGTCAAATAAACTTCCTCGTCGCTAGATTAGGAGTGGTCATTTTAGGTTTTTCACTTGTTTTCAAGTTGGATTCCTTGTTTTTAACCTAAGGTGTTAACAATATGACGTGAAAAGAAGATGGCGCGCGCAGAACTTATTAAAAAAAGTACACCAAGAAGGTTCCGAGTCTGAGTTCACAACAAATAAAAAAAAATATGATAAATTCGGCACCAAAGAGGTAGTAGTAAATAGGTTTAATAATGTTTTGAATTCACATGCTTAGTGCACACGATGTTCTAAATTCAAATTCGAGACGATAAAAACGGCTTTTGCACTCAGATATCGAAGAGCAAAAATACTCTTTCCGAGATGGGGGGATGAAAAATAGGTTTAATCACATGGTATTTTCTATTGTCATCATTAAAATGACTCAGGCGACAGACGACGATGCAATGCAGAGTAAAAGGAAAATGGCGACTACATTAATATACGAGTACATTCAGCATACGAAGTGATATAGGTGCAGACTATCTTTCGAGGTTTCAATGAGGTGGTCTTTTTTTGCATGACATTCGAATGTATCAGGGTGTAAAATTTTTCATCCGTCATAGAAAAGAGGATTCTCTGACCAGACCTGACAGTTGTTGTGGGTTTCTTCTAGATAAAGTTAGGTAAGGCCCGGATAACTGATGCGCGATGCAGGATTTCGATGTTGAATAGTTTTCATCTAGTACTTTTTTGTATGTTGCTGCAGTACTTTTTGTGGTGCCGCTACAAGAACATCTGCATTATGTGGGTATATTTCCGTATCATGAGTAGCTATCACACGCGATTGTGCAAATTAGTTGTCTAGATTCTAGTCTAGCATCACATTTAGCTACGCATTCATTAGATGTGTGGACATTATAATCAGTGTTGCCAGGGCCCTCGAGTCGAAAGTTACGTTTCGTTTCCTGAAATGTTACATTTTTGCTGCAAAAGTTACATTACTCTTTTTTTTGTAATTTACGTGTTTTTGGGGTCGGAGGTTGGAGGCAAATTGATGTTAGCAAAAAGGCAGGATGCATCATTAGGATCTATGATGTCTGATGTTGCATTTAATCTTAGGTTTGCAGCGCCATCTTCACTGTTGTTGGCGCACATTATCGACGAATTGGAGATCTAAAAAACATCGAATCAGTTTTTTAAATATTGTAATCGTGTTCGTTATTCAAAACTCGTTGATCTATAACACTGTACTTATAATAAATCTGTAGAGAGGTCAATTCTGTACATGAAATATATTTACAAAATAACTATCGGGGGGTGATTAGTGATCATTACTGATGCCAAAAATGCAATCAGTAAAATTTTTGTCTGTCTGTCTGTCTGTCTGTCTGTCTGTATGTTATTTATAGAAAAAAAAACTACTCGACGGATTTTAACAAAACTTTGGTACAATTATTCTACATACTCCTGAGCAGGTAATAGTATACTTTTCATCACGCTACCATTAATAGGAGCAGAGCAGTGAAAGGAAATGTTGGGAAAACGGGAGAAGTTACTTGGTTTTTTTAGCTTCCGTCGCGTGTGCAGCCTTAATGGTTAAAGCTACATAGAAATCATGTATAACGGAAATATTCCACATAAAATTATATAAAAAATATCCCAAGACAGCATATGTCTATCTTTTATAGTTGACTCACAATAACACGTGTAACTCCCGATAGCTTAGCAGTTCGGAGATTTGTTATTATTATATTTGTTTACTCTTACGTTTATATCATCACGCTATGACCCACATAAAACATAGGATACATTTTATTCCGGTAGTAAGATCCCATGGGACAATAATCAAACTTCACGCGGGCGAAGCCGCTGGCAGAAGCTAGTTAAAAATAAAAAAATTATATTGTTAAGATATTTTTATTTTTGTTAGTTTATTAAGTTGCAATTTCGACATTGTCATGTCGTAATAATTATGTACTTGTGGGTAAGAATAAAATTCAGTCTGGTCAACCTCATCTTTCATCATCATTTACGAAATGGGGACAGCGCGCTGCCAAAAAATAAATAAATTAAATGTGAAAAAAACAAAAACAAAATAAAGAAATGCCTCACATTATCGACGAATCAGAGACATAAAAAAACTTGTACATTTTATATTTTTATTTAAGTAAAATGAAAGCGTCAGGGTAGCCCGCGAAATTCAAAATTTCTTACGCTTTTTGCAATTCGCAGGCCAATCCTAGGTTGTATGTTGATGACAAGATCACTCGCGACTGTAAGACGTATGTAGGTAAAAATATAATAAACTAGCTTCTGCCAGCGGCTTCGCCCGCGTGAAGTTTGAAATTATCCCACGGGATTTTATTACCGGGATAAAAAGTATCCTATGTGTTAATCCAGGTAATAAACTATCTGTGTGCTAAATTTGATCCAAATACGTTCAGTAGTTTTTGCGTGAAAGAGTAACAAACATACATCCTCACAAACATTCGCATTTATAATATTAAATTATAATATTAAATATTAGGAATTAGGATTAGGATATTAGGATTAGGATTATGATCGAAATCATCAATACAACCCTCCAAGCTCACAAAGGTCTAGGAACGACTACGACCTCGTTCCTCGACTTACATACAACCTACCACTGGTCTGCAAATTGGAAGGACTTTGACCATGAAAAATTCGTTCATTGACTCTTATGAACTTGGAGGGTTGTATTGATGATTTTGATGATTATAATTCTGTAACTTAATATGTCTTACAGTCGCGACCGAAATGTTTATCAACATACAACATACATTTAAATTTGAATTTCGCGAGCTACCTTGGAACATCCCCCTTAAGGAGGAAGCGTCAGAATAGCCCGCAAAATTCAAATATTCTTACTTATTAAGTTAAAAATATCGTTTGCCTCAACAACAACATACAACCCTCTAAGTTCATATGAGTCGAGGAACGCCTTTGATCTTGAAAAAATCGTTCCTCTACTTAAATGAACTTAGATTAGATTAGTTTTGATGATTTTGATAATATTATAATAATTCTGTAACTGCATACAGTTTACAGTCGCGAACGATATTTTTAACTTCATACAACCTAGGTACCACTAAAACGTAAGATAAATTTCGCGGGCTACCCTGACGCTTTCACCATACGTTTAAGCACACATAAATAACGTAGAACTTGATTAAAACCCTGGCCTATTTAAATATTATATAAGTAAACACAAAAAAAAACATTAGATCTTAGATCGTCACGATGTCTATACCTACTTAGAACTCTATTCGGAGTACTTTTAACAAAACTATTCCAAAAAATACCGTTCCTCACGCAATAAAATAACCTAGTAATGATCGAAATATCGGGAGCTCGTAAATAATAATAATTCCCGACTAATAGCTGATAGGTATATGTACCTACCTACCTAAGTCTATGGCATAGTACGGCACTTCGAGCCTTGACGATAATAGTAACCTAAATCATGGAACTTTGATTTCCGAATGGTCACAGAGAAGTTTCAAACAACTAAAAAGATGCTCGCGCCTATTATCGTATCATTATCGACAGGTACCTGCATGTTATAGATAGGTACTCGGATCACGACAATTTCAAAACTTTACGACAAACTTACTTACCAAGCAGTAAATGTAATCGCCGGAACTTCACACACGCACTTTTCTCACAGCAAGTACGACAACAAACAATACCCTAAGACAAATTGACAATACCGAAACACAAAATCATTCACAATCAGCAAGCCTTTCTAGTTTCTTTCTTTAGCTACGAGAAATCCCCGAAGGCCCGAACGGCAGCGGTAACTGCGCGCACACGCTCAAGCAAAATCTAGTTTTTGAGCTTGCAGTTTACGTTTCATTTTGTCATGGCGCTTTCCATTCAGAGCCATCTCTGTTTGTGACATGGAGTGAAAAACTAAGTGCCAGTTTTAGAATAAGAATGCGTTCGTAAACTGTTTGCAATAAAAATTAAGTATAACAAACCTTGTAGTTCTCAAAAGTTACGAAAATTGCCCTAAATATAAAAATTACTTACATGTTACGCGGAGGGGTCAAAAGTTACGAAAAATGTAAGAAATGTAACCTTCTGGCAACACTGATTATAATGTAACACAGTCTGTCTGTCATTGCGCTTACGCATCCTGTCTCCTCTTATAAATATTAATGACTAGAACTTAGAGTTACGCGAAAGTATAACATTTCCGTCGGTTTAATCTCCTATAAATTATTGTTTTATTGCCAAAAGGCCGTAGCTGTCCAATTAGCGAAATTATGATGTTTACTGATTGAGACGTGGAACATTTCCTGGTCACTTAATAACACGTTGGTTGGCACTCCTAAAATATGGCCGTTTTCCATTCTCACTTACTTTTTCGCGTTTCTCGAATCACCTTCATATTACCGTCAAGTGGTTTCACGCTATATTTCCAATTTTGCGGGTTATTAGGTCCAATAAGTTGTTTTTCCTCAGTTTTTTTCTGGTGCGTAATTCTCGCAACTGGTGTGTGGGAAAGTGGTTTTTCCTCAGAATTTTTTGGTGCGTAATTCTCGCAACTGGTCTGGGGTTTAAAATGGCCGCCTAACAGAATCGTATTAGGTTAATAATATGAATTATGTAATAAATTCATAACATTTACTGTCCAATTCATATTATCGCGTCGTCCAATTCATATTAGAGGTCCACAGCTGGCCATTAGCATCTCCCAAGTGTCGCCACATTGATTGGTCCCGTACGACTCGCATTTAGGGTATTCCTGCAACCTACGTCATCGGTCCACCTAGAGGGAGGTCTTCCAACGTGACGTCTTTCAGTTCGCGGCCGCTCCAGAACTTTCAGGTCCCATCGGCCATCCGTTTTCGAGCAATATGCTCTGCCCGCTGACTTATCAGTCTGCGGAGTCATTAATCTTAAACGGAATTTTTAGACCCCAGATGTATGACAGTGGGCAGAGCATATGAAGAAAGGGGTAGCAGGTGTCATCTGCCTACATCACCCCATGGGAAAAACCGTGAGTTTTGTAAGTACATTTATCTAGGTCCAATAAGCTATGAAAAAAAAATATCGACCATCTTCAAACACCGTGTCGAACAATTCCTAATAATGCAGTGTAGAAATGAAAAACAATCGGTAATGAATTTCCCATGCATCTTCTGAACTCATCAGAGCGTATAAAGAGGTTGATTGTATGATTATGATTATAATCCGTGTTTGCACTTGTGTTGAAAAAGTAACTTTGCGTGTTTGAGCGCGTTTTGCATGCTCTATTGTTTTTTTCGATCGTCTGATCAATTTGGTCTACCTCTGGAAACCTGCGGTCTGTATTGGCCGTTCCAGATGAAAAGATGCTAGCTCTAGGAAGGCACAGTTGGCGCAGTGGCTGAGTGATACTTAGGTACTAACTGGGCTATAGAGATCAGTTAGGCAGCCGTTCCATATACAATAATGGTATTGAATGTTGAAATTGGAATGGGCAACTACAGTACTTTCACAGTTTTTATGTCTTGTGACTGGGACTGTAGCTACATTTAATTTTCATCTTTGTTTCGACAATTCAAAAGTGCCTGTTATTGGCCTACTTGAAATAAATGCTTTGATTTTGGTTGATTTTGATTTTATTCAGCTGCACCCAGCTGCATCGTAAGCCGACCCTAACTTCGTCGGAAAGGGCTAGGCAGATAATTATATGATAACGAATTTAATCAATATAAAATATACCTTCTTACGAGTAACAATTTACCTTAAATTTTAGAATAATAAATTAAGTACCAATGAAGTACTTAAGGAGGTATGTAAGTCGTAAAATAATGAGCATTAACATCGTAATAATTTTATAATCTTCACAAAAAATTATACTCATAACATTGTTTTACATTGTGAGACTGGAAGCTGTTTCAGAAACTCGTTTTGATCTGTCTCACATTGTAAACTTGTTTCCATTTATATTAACTATCCGGTAAATTTTGAAAGAGGTCTTGCAAAATTGAAATTTTCTTTTTGTTTTTTTTTTGTAATTTGCCGGCCAGTGCTGGAACTATTAAAAAAAATCGGTCCTCGACCTTTATGAACTTGGAGGGTTGTATTGATGATTTTAATAATTATAATTCTGGAACTACACACGTCTTACAGTTGCGAACGATTTTTTCATTAATATACACCCTAGTACTGGCCTGAAAAAAACATAAGAACATTTAAATGTCGCGGGCTACCCTGGAGCATAGATTACAAAAAAAAACAGTAACAGTTTTGTAATTGTTTTTTTTTTTTGTAATTTAGACTTTTATCCATCTGTTATCAGCTTGCACTGGCTGACTGGAATGCCTCGTTGGTGTAGTGGTCGCAAGCGCGACTACTGAGCATGAAGTCCTAGGTTCGATTCCTGGGTCGGTCGGTCGGTCGGTTTTCCTATCAGGAATTTCTCAGTGGCAGCAGAACACTGACAGGTTTAACAGAGGCGTTTTTCATTGAACAGGAAAGAGTAAATCTGTATATGCTGAAAAACAAATAAATCACTGGTTATTGCGACGCGACGGTGGTAGTGCCTGATGTTTGGTCAGGAATGCGGCAACCCTCGGCTTCCCTATGATTTACTTAAGATTTATGCACTATTGTAACTTCAATTCGATGTGTTATTACTATAAACGATAACGCCGTGAGTTTACATTTATAAAAGCCTGCGGTTCGAATAACTTACTTACCTACCATGGTGGGCATTTTTCATTTCATAAATTATTGTTTTAAAAATACTCCTCTGTTTTTTTACCGACCTTAGTTATTTAAAGTTAAGGCGACTACTGGAGCTAAACGCGACTTTTAAAATGCCTGAAAGTATATGATTCACTGCAATAAAAAAAAAAAACAGAAAAATATATGATATTCCTCAGGATATATGGTAGTATGATAACGTTTTGAAAACACTATACAATTAATTTTATTCGATAAAAAAAAATCACGAACTTATCTCTAAAAAAATATATTAACGAGTAAAAACCATACTAAAATACAAGCGATCATTCTTTTTTTTTTTTTAATAATTCTACAAGGAACATATTAGCAACATAGTATTTTATTATTTTAGTCCACTCAATACAGTTTTTGTAAATCAATCGAAACTGACGTACCAGTGACTGACGTAACAACCACTTAATAGTGCAAGCCGATTAGAACTTTATTAATCTAACAGGTTTTCAAACCAAGTTTTAACTACCACAAGAAGAGTTGCTAATTTAGCTCTTGTAGTCTCCTTAAACCAATAAAACGTGTAAATTATACGAATCAGTCAACTAACTATTGAAACAGCCACGCATTGTCAACTTGTTGAGAGAACTCGTAATATAGAGGAACGTATCTCATACAATGAAAACATGTCCATAATTAGTAACCACGTCTTGTTAAAAGATACCACACGTTAATAATTGTCTGTTATTATTAAAAACGTAAAAGTATTGGAATAAGCGTCAAAGTGCGAGTAAAGTGAAGTTCTGGGAAAGTGCTCGACCCAGTTTGAATCTCGAAGACAAGTGGTCTTGCACGCAAGTACACCTACCTGCGCAAGAGTGGATCACATTTCACACGTGAGCAACGATCCGATCGTTGATAAATTGATAGTTTGGATGATACGGAATGATGTAAGTAGGAAAATAATACTGTCGGCACATCTTTGCGTGAGAGTTATGACTATGCTAATCTTTTGGTGGGAAAGGAAGAGTTAGGTAATGAAGTTGAGAGAATCTTAATGAGTAAGAAACATAAGCATCTCAGATGATAAATGAATGATGAGAAATGAGTTGATGTGAAAGCAATATAGACAAACTAAATAAGGTGACATTTAAAGGAAAGAAAACATATTAAAAGTTTATGGAATTAAACAGGTGCTAAAAGATGAAGGAGATGTGAAAGCAGATAACATAAGATGCAAGACAGAGTACCTTCCTAAATATGGAAAGATTTAAGCTCAATAAACTGCAATAGAAGATAACAAGCCAGAGGTTTATTTATTAGACACAAGATACACGAAAGTGTAAGAAATCAATTCGAACAGCACAAGAAATTTCACAATAGCCCATCGTATATCTAGCAATTTCCTTACAAACCTTTAGAAGGTTTACCAAATAAGGTAATATCACAAAGGCCTGAATGGAATATGCAAATTTAATTGGCGATAAATTTGCGTCTGCGCTGATCCATCGACAGATTGCCAAACGTTTTATCTCTCTCATTTATCTATTGCAATTAGCTGCTTCCACGGCTTTGCGGATTTATGATCGCCGTAGCGAATCGCTATTAATTTGTTGCTTTTTTATTCGAATTTCGAGTTAAATGCTGCTTTTTGTTCATTTGTGTTAATCACTGCAGGCGTTTCGATGTTTGTTTTTTTAATTGCGACTACAGCTACGATTTGATTTGTTATAGTGTTTGGTGTATTTATATCATCAGTTTTGAATTAATTGACCGCAATGATTGTTGTGTCTGCAGTCTATTCGGCTTTAGTATTTAAACATGCTAAAAGATCGTTTAATTTTGAAGTATGCACCTTCTTTAAACACAGAAGTGACCATTCACGAAAAGGAACTTGACAGCATTAAGTATGTCAATACTTTTTATATCAAGAGCCGCCCTAAGCGATACTTTCTACACTAATAAACCCATCATTCAAGGTTTTGCCTCTGGCTGTTTGCGATGCCTGCCTTTGCTTTCCATCTCGACAGAACATGTACTTATATTTACCATTTATGTAGAAAGTATGCCATTGACGAGAAAATGTCGTTTCAATGAGTTGTGGCCTAAGTAACCGTCATTTGCTTTGGAAACAATGAAGGTTAATTACTTCTTTTAAAGGTTGTTTCTCCAGGAGGTTACGAAGTGGTAACGGGGTGGAATGAATCTTTAGATACCTGCTTTGTATCTTTTTTTTTTCTTATTGCATCTGCAATCAGTGCATTCACTTTTAGCAGATATGTTGCATGCTTCTCTCATTCAGAGTGTGTCCTCCAGCGGGAACATCTACTCGTAATTCTCTACCCTAGGATGTCTTTTCTTTTAAGGCATTTAGCATAGCTGAGAATTGTGAGTTGTCGTGCAAGGGTATTGGGGTGGGCTTCTAGCCGTTCCCTGTATCGAGCCTTGACGTTAGTAATAAATTTCTTCTCTCACTGTCAGTGGCGTAGCGTAGGGGGGGCAGGGGGTGCGGCCCGCCCCAGGCGGCACTTTTTAGGGGGCGGCAAAATTTCACAATAAATAATAAATATATTTGACCCATTTCAATTTTTATCGTAACTACAAATTTGGACCGATTGAAAAGAACACGGAATTTTACATTTACTTATTCTGTGACAAATTCGAGGGATCCACGAGTTATTGATTGGATTGTCAGTCGTCCATTTCACATGTAGCCGAGTGCAATTTAACAAAAAAATACTCATATGATTGAACGAAGTTTATAGTGGGCGGATTTTCATGGGACTTTTTTTGAGTTCCTAGACAAGTGGAGTAGAAAGTTAAAAAAAAATTTCGCCGCTCGCGAATTTTCTTTTTTTAAATTAATTTCTTCTGGAATATTTTTTTTTCGATAACGAATAACTTCAAATTCGACAAATTCATTTTGTAGAGTAATAGTGTGACATGCGTGTATCCATTCAACTATAATTTGGTCTGTTTCTTTGTTCATTGTTGTAGATGTAATGCATATTTCAAGAATTCTTTGAAAATTTCCTATTCTATATCTTACCAAAAATTCTCTAGAACTAATCTAAGTATGTTATGTATAGTATACATCAAATTGAAATACCTAAATAAAAGGGCGGCAAAATTGTTTCCGCCCCGGGCGGCTGACACCCACGCTACGCCACTGCTCACTGTGAGTATTTCTCTATCTACGGAACAATTTTAAGTCAACTGAGACACGATTTGTTTCAATAAATAAAATTTATTATCGCGTTCCACTGTTAATTTCTCGGAAATTTTCACAGCAAATTATCGAGAAGTTCTTCATATTCGTTTTTCTTATCAGTTACTTAAAAATGCATCAATTATTTGAAGAAACTATTCGAGTTCTTACAGTTTTAGTAACGATTTTGCTAGTCAATTAAAAGGCGTGGCTGATCTCTAGTAGAAAACTGTTAATCCATTGAAAGATTTCATATCGCATTACAATACTTGTGTGATTACCGAGCCGTACACAATAGGTGTTAAGATTCCTTTCTTTTCAACACTACATTCTTTGCATTCTAGATTTTTTCAAAGACTTTCAGTAGTTTCAAATGTTCTGGTTTCATGATCAACTTTCTACTTTCATTAATACTTTTATTAGCGTGTGATCGATGACTCTTTTAAATTAATTTAATTTAAAAAAATGACGATACAAAAAAAATAACTAACAGCATGAATGAGAAATAGTCATTAACCTGCACTGCTGGTGTTTGTTTGGTAGCACTTATTAATAAGAAGTATCTAGTGGCTGTAATTAAGCTAGTTGAAATATCAGGAATATAGACATGGCATGTACATCTTTATTCGTTTATCTTTTAATTGATCTATCGTTCAGTAATTTCTGCTAACTTGCAATCGAAGAAATGTTCTTCTTTATCGGCCGGGAATAGTTATAGTATATTATATGTTGAGATTTAATTCTGATGCACAATGACACTGAAATAATTGTATCCTTTACGTAGAAGCACCTATGCAAGATGATGGATGTAGTGGAAGAGGAAGACCATAAGGAAACGATTGATGGATTGTCTGAAAAATGAAATGAAGAATAAAGAACTAAATGATAGCGTGACAGTTGACAAAGGAGAATGGAAGAAAAAACGTGTTGTGCTGACCCCAAGTAAGGGTGCTTACATAAAGAAACAGGTTTCCGGTACAGACAAATCTGTACGGGTCGGTACCGACCGGTACAGTGTTGACTCGCATAAAGAAACAGGTGAATCTGTCCTTAGTGACACCAGTAACCCTAGTAGCATTTTTTGTTGGCATTTAGTTGGGCCACATACCTCTGTTTAGTTGGCAATTGCATACAATTGGCGGGCAGTTTGCGGGTTGGCCCCAAAACTGATGGCCAACGAAGATTTGCCTACGAAAGCCCAACTTGCGATGGAGACGGAGCTAACGTGGAATCATAGACTAAGACTATAAATGGATATATTATAAACTACGTGGAATTGCCTACGAAGTCCCAACTTGTGACAATTCTGGGAGGACGGCGCGAACGCTTAAAAATTACGCTTCAGAGTTATCCACATTAGGGATATTCGCAAGGGTCAACCTGACTGCAGTTCAATGGCAAGGCCTCGCCCTGAGGGAACCGCCTGTTTGATCATGGTTTACCTTATTCCAAGTACGTATGAATTCAGTACAATACTGCGCGAGAGTCATTCGACGCGGGAGAATCTTAACACCGCGATTCAGAAACGTGACGTAATTGTACAACGCCATCTAGTTTAAAGATACGAACTAAAACGTGCTGTACTTACGCGTGTTCTTTCCCAGAATAATGGTACCTTTACTTAGATTGCACTCACAGTACAATGTTAACAAGTTAATATATCAAGTACCATTGACAAGATTGCACTTAGTGAGATATCTAAGTAAGATAAATTGAGAACAATCAGTTACGAGATACTGACGAATCATAGCAACAAGGGAATTAAGTCATCTTCTTTAGTGTTGTGATATATATTTACTAGACTATAATAAACAGGGTGGAATTTTACAATGCCACCTGGAGGGAAAGTTCTCTAAATACTGGAGAACGCAAATTTTACTCAAAGGAGACATACCTTTATTTTTAAAAAGAAACAAATCTGCATTCGAAGATTTTCAAATAATATTTCGAACCAGAATCGAACCCGGGATGGATCGGCTGAAGTTCGAAAAAATAATATACCTTTTTGACATCAATCGATAGGTTCAATCATTTATGGATCAAATCTCTCTAATAAATATGATACGATTTAAGTTCGACAATACAATAATTGTAAGACGTATCATACCTAACAGGCCTATTGAAAGATTTAAGTTGGACCGATGTAAGTTGTTATCATAACTTAAATCCCTACAAAAAACTCCCAACAGTAGAAATGGAAGCTGCAGGCCTGTCGATAGTTGGCTCAATGTTGTTTTAGTAATTTAAATGCATACAAAATCTCCCAACAGTGGGAATAGTAACAGAAGGCCCTTTGTTGGCTATTCGTTGGGCAAATAGTGCATGTTTATGACGATGGGGCTATTTTAAGTTTAGGTTGGCGAAACAACTAACCGTCTGCCAATACATTCCCAACTGTTGGCATAAGGAAGCCAACGGCAATTGCTACTAGGGAAATGCTTAAACCCGTATGGGTCGGTCCAGGTAGTCGGCACCGACAAGTTACAACCTGTTTCATTATAAGCGGTACCGACCCGTACAGATTTGTCTGTACCGGAAACCTGTTTGTTTATGTAAGCACCCTTACACAGGACATGAGCTGGAAGATGATGCTATGTAGAAGTCATCATCTTCATCATCATTTCAGCTGAAAGACGTCCACTGCTGAACATAGCCCTCCCCCAAGTGTCGCCACATTGACCGGTCAAGTGCGACTCGCATCCAACATATAAGCAGAAGTACCTACGTCAAAAAGTCTCATCTAGTTTTACCATCATCAGTTAATTTTGACTATAACTACAGGCACCTTTTTTATTGAGAACTAGCTTTATTTTACAATCAAAATGGGTTGTTCTCTGCTTAATAATATAATGGGGATACACACTGGCGCTAGCATAGCTGGTTCCAAGCAACATCATTAGTTGAAAATCAAGGAACGTCATTTCACAGTTTAAAATACCTTGACCTCATCGGTCAGATTGAGACCAGATATGGTGGCGCCATCTACAATTAGCTTTTAACGGTCTTCCCCATTCAATCATGTTTCGAAAAACACGTGGCGCCATTATTTTCCATAAGAACGTTATTGTTGTTTTCTTCAGGAATAGAACTTTTTTCGAGATGAAAGGTTATATGCAAAATTTCAGGGCCTCGATTCTGCTATTACAATAGTGTCAGAGTAGTCGATCATTGATTTCATAATGGTCAAGATCTGTCAAATTTTTACAAGTTTGTTAATTCTACAAACATAATGGCGCCATTATGACTTTTCAATGATCAACCACTGACACTCCATTGAAAGAAATGTCATAGAACTATTATCTCGTACATGAAATTTGGCATGAAGAAATGTTCGCATTTAGTAGTAGATTTTGAAAACCATTTCTACTAAGGTTTTTATAATAATGACAATACGACAATGCCATTAAACCTCAATTTTATTACGAGACCATTGACCGACCAATGATCAACCATTGTGAATTTAGCAGATTACGAACTTTAAGCAAAATGACAATGGGATGAGAATGGAATCGTGTTGGGCACCCCAGGATGATCGGTTCAGTGGTTTAAGCGTGAAGAGGTAACAAACAAACTTACTTTCGCATTTATAATATTACTACCTGACTAGCTGATGCCCGCATCTTCGCCCGCGTACAAATTATATACTAAAAACTCCCTCGACAATCACTCTATTCACGGGTGTAAACAACATGAAAATCGGTGCCGTAGTTTTTGCGTTTATAACGAACAGACAGACAGAGGCGGTGGATGACTTTATTTTATAATGTGTAGTGATAGCAAGTATGGATTCCCTCCTATCCTATCATTAAATGCCAAGATCAAAGAGACATTAGGTACTTGACATGAGCAGTATAAGAAACCTAATAGCAGCTGCATTTAGAAATCGTGTTCTTGTATATCGGGTATCCCTTCCTCATTAGTTATTATTGGATACTACCTTCCTACCTACTTACATAAGGCAGTGTGTAAAGGAAATTCATTATGGTTTTTCTTCAAGTCGAAGTCAACGTAATGGTTTAGTTCTTGTAGAAGATTTTAATAGTCTTGTCTTATTTTTTTTTAGCTGTTGCCTGTGTCTTTGCCCGCGTACAAATTATATATTATATGTCACATCCTGGTACAGTTACGTCTAATAATATGTAAACACTTCACAATTTTTAAAATTGTGTTTCTCCTACTGTACTGATTAAAATTTCATGTTATTACGTGCATAGTATTCTGGAACTCATACTTCTATGAAAAAGATCATATCTCCTAGTTACAATCGTTATTTCTTGCGAAAATAGTTATTATATTAAGGAAAGTGTTTACATATTATTAGACGTGTACTTAGAACCCTGGCCAGGACCTACTAAGTGACATACATAGTGTCAAACTATTGTGGGCGCAGAGCTCATTTATTGTTAGGTACAGAGTTAATTACAAACACTACTGTCCTCCTAATTACTCTGAACTTAAGAGGAACACAGAGCCGTGTCCTAGACCAGTATGTGTTGCGACCACGTCCGAATGATCACTGTCGATCCATGGGTTCAAGGCCCGTATCGAACATCATACCTCTAGACTCAGCTGTACGCCAAACAAAGGCGCTTGTGTTTAATTTTAAATAAATAAAATAAAAAAATAAAATTCATTTATTTCAGATAATATGATCCATAAAGTTGAAAATTAAAATAAACAAAATTATTAATAATAAAATAAATTGACATTAGAATCAAGAAATTAAAATAAATTACCATAACAAATAAAAATTAACATTAAAATCAGATTTAAAATAAGACAATAAAACATTCAAAAATAAATAAGATAAAGTACAAGTAGTTTAAGTGCATCTGCATACTCATCAGTATCCGACATTATACTAAAACCTTCCTCAAGAACCACTCTATCCATTGGTGAAAATAGAATAAAATCGGAGAAGTAGTTTTTGAGTTAATCGCGAACAGACAGACGCGGCGGAGGTCTTTTTTTATAGCAGTAGCAGTGCAGTGTAGTGATTCTAAAATAACATAAATCTATTGTTTAATTTGTGGCTCAACCATTCTTGACTCGATTCTCTTATAGTACGACCAGGAATTCGGGCTGTGAGACGCAAAATTGTAATGACAATATTTACTTTAGTTAAAAGTAAATATTTCTCGTTCCAGCACAATGAACATGAATAATAATGAATATGATTGGTGGACTGAAGTGATCTCAAAACCTCTCGAACGACCTAGTCATTTCAATTAGAAATTTTGAAAGCGATGACTCGGTAAAACCTAAATTATTTGAAATAAGAAGACTGGAACTTTCGACTGCTTATTAGACAGTAATGCTGCAAGTCTGCAACTACATGCCTAAAAAAACAGTATAAACTTTTTAAATCAATATCTATGGTCTAAAATTGTACATGATCGTTTGGCGTGTGTCATCTGTTTTTCTTATATTACCTAAAAAAAAACTATGTCCTCAGTTCTGTATGATCTACTGAACACGTGGTCGTGCATGGTTACCGTTTGTGCATCGATGTTATCATTCCTTTACCTATAAATACAGTTGGTACAGTATATGTTTCTGATAATGATCATCCCCGCCTTTTTTTTTTTTAGGATGGGAAATCATCAAATGACTTCTCCCACTCTGGACGGAGCGGGAGGGAGTGTCAGACTCTTACTGACTAAAACCCATCCATGTTCCTTCCTCGCCCTTTATGGTGCAGATGAGACAAATTAGTTTCGTTTGCACCATTAATATTAATACTACTTACTTCACCCTACTTTCCTCGTCATCGTAAAATAAAAAAACCAATATGGTACATTCTGACTACGGGCTCCAGTGAATGCGATGGTCGATTATTTATAGATACACGATCAATACAGTTACGTATTCAGTATCGAACGTCTAGACCAAGTTTAGCTTTTGACGAATCGTGTTCGTGTGCACTGCGGTTTACGGCAACGGTATCCTCTTCCTTCGTGTGCTTTTACAGTTTTTTATTACAATATTATCTATGGTTTCCAGTGGCCATATTTCGATTAATAATTACCTTCGTAACGTTTGTTTCCTACATACCCCTTTTGAACATCTGGGACCTTTTGGCATCGTAAAATGCCAATTTAATTAGTCTTACTTTATTTTTGTTACCTATTTTAAAAAAATAATTTCGTTTCATTGTTAATGTTATATTATTGTACCATGTGCTGTGCGAGAGAAACAACTCTCGACTGCCAATTTTACGTAAACTATCCTCAAACGGCGATAATGATCTTGATCTCGACATAAAATCTATGATAACTTAGCTTAGTCGTGGAATTACTCTACCTATTCAATATGAATGTATTGAACTGACAACAACTTTTCAAACTAATCATTCCGCTGATTTATTTGCTCTGTATCAACTGTCGAATCATACAAGTTTTCCTGCTGAGTCAGCAAGCAATTTTAGCAAAATATCTCATTGTGTATCTTATCGAGATTCATATTTAAGTAATATTTAGATTTGTTTGGTTTAATTTTGCTTTTCAGGTCACTTGGTGCCTGCGTCACCAATTTGCGAGTTTTATTCAAAGAGTAAATACTTACACCAAAAGGTCCAATTTCAAGTCCTTGGGACCATTTCGTTTTTAATTTTGATTCTTCAAGGAGCAACTGTCAGTACCAAAGTACTATATATCCACTCAAGGAATTTATAAGTTCCTTGTATCCACTTTAAATGCAGTTCAAGGTGGCATGCTTTTCAAAACAATAAAAATGCATCGATATGTCAAACTGCACAGATAAGTTCGTTGAAGTGCAAAACTCCTTTCATTAGCGGCAAAGAAACTCCAATAGTTGTTCTGACAAGTTTAAAACGGTATTCTTCGGAGTAAATAAACCTTTTCTATTACCTGAATTACCTAGAGTGGGTACAATTTAACGTCCCATCATTGATTGTAACAATAAAAAAGGCTATAACTTGGAACATAAAATTAGCAACCACATAATGACGAAATTACACAAAAGCTTGAAAGCTTTTTCACCGTATAGGTGCGGCAGTTCAATTATTTTATATTGGTTATTTAGTAGGTAGGCTGCTTTTCTATTACTGAAAAGCCTGGTTTCCACAGGCCTCGTTTCTAACCAACCAGTAGTCAGCAATTGTACATTCTGCTGTCGATACAGTTCTGTCACTTCCCCGACGTGTTCTCACTACTGGGTAAACGTAGTGATTATATACTCTATGTTACTGGGTCTGCATAAGAGACGGCAGTAGGTACACAGCAATTGTGTAACCAGTTCTGGCCAGGTCTTTATTTTACACTGCAAGATAGTATTCTTCGTTGCTGTATGAATAAACAATATATTTTCTTTTTTTGGAGTGAAAACTTCTTTAAGCACGTTGAGCCTAAAGAAGAACAAAATACACAATACAGAAATTATGGAACTCGCGTGACCGTCACCTAACGTTTTGTGGAAACAAACACACTTTACTTCTATCACTAATCACTTTCCTTTTTCCACTTCTGTCAGCAGTCCCCAAAGACTGCCCCGCATGATTTCTTTTTATTGGGTGCTTATTTTTTGTTCTGATGGGAAATCATCAAATGACTTCTCCCACTCTGGGCGGAGCGGGAGGGAGTGTCAGACTTTTACTGACTAAAACCCATCCATGTTCCTTCCTCGCCCTTTATTTTCCGGGGCCGCGGTATCTCTTTCGAACAGTCCCGCAGCCCCGGTTTTATTGGGTGATGAAAGGATAATCTTGCGAGGCCTTGCCAAGTCGGTAAACACAAGTGTATCTGTATTAGATCAGCTGCCTGTTAATAATAAGTGTCAAATACTCTTAATGACGCCAAAAGATTTTTTCCTTGCCATCGTGATTTTTTTTTTCTAGGAGAACCTTC
Source organism: Xestia c-nigrum (assembly GCA_916618015.1). Classification (NCBI taxonomy): domain Eukaryota; kingdom Metazoa; phylum Arthropoda; class Insecta; order Lepidoptera; family Noctuidae; genus Xestia; species Xestia c-nigrum. Next base: position 18,409,257 of record OU745259.1, read on the forward strand.
TAGTTATGGAAATGTTAGGCTCAAAGCTTAATTTTTTTTCTCAATTAAAAAAAATACATGTTTTTATTGTTATGAAATCGCCTCGATCAGCACAGACATGTGTTTTGGGTGTGTTACATTGAGTCCTACCATTAAACGTGATTTTACTCCCCAAAAAGACATTTGCCAGCTATATTTTTTTCCGTAAAGTTACTTCATTGTGTCATCAACCGGGAAAAAGCTAGAGCCCGGACTGTCAGACAAAAACAGCTTGTTTTAAACAGCCTGTTTTTAGATAATCAGACCGTCATCTTTTTGGTGAGCATGGACCTTAGTTGATGTTTTGTATGTACAGAAGAACGCTTGGTTCCCGGCTTCGTAAAGAGTTCGTTTACACATTGACATTGAATAACAAAATGTAAGAAAAGTCTGAATTACCGTTTGCCTAGTGGTTGTAGGTCAGACAGTCCGGGCTCTAGGTTTTTCCCGGTTGACATCATCATTCATCATCATCGTTCATCATCATCTCAGTCGAAAGACGTCCACGGCTGGACATAGGCCCCAAGTGTCGCCACATTGACTGGTCCCTTGCGACTCGCATCCAACGGATTCCCGCAACCCTTACCAGGTCATCGGTCCACCTAGTGGGAATGTCTTGCCATCAACCAGTTCTAACTGGTGACGGTGGTTCGGACTGGCGGTGGGGTTACATTTGGAACTGGAGACTTAAGGCACAATGTTGTGTTTAAAATGAACAAACTCTCCATCTTACGACAAACTTGTGTGTTCACACGTTTCAAGTTTCAGCCTCAAGTCTGTCAGAAACAATAGGTACTAAATAAGATTAACTTTCTACATCCCTTTTAAATAACTGCTCGACTTTGATTCTTATTTTCCGGTACTTAGCGTATGACTGCAGCAAACTGAGTGGCTTTCTAAACCAGTTCGGCGGTGAGCATCGATCAAGTAATTGTGACTTCCTGAAGCAGCAGGCACGCCGCAAATACGCCATGAAATGATGTTATAAATCACGTCCAATAAGGTGGACGATGTAGGTCGTGACAGGCATCTAATGATGCGACGAAAATATGCGGTTGTGCATGTGGCGTTGGAATGTTGGCAACACATGAAGACGCGGTGTTGATTTGATGCGCAAGTTTTATGGTTGATGATTAATTTATTACTAGCTGATGCCCGCGGCGTCACCCGCGTACTAATTATATACTTAAGCCTTCCTCGAGAACCACTCATTGGAAAAAACAGGATGAAAATCGGTGCAGTAGTTTTTGAGTTTATCGCGAACAGATCGGCGAGACGGCGGAGTACTTTGTTTGTTTTATACAATAATGTAGTGATCGTGAGTTATTTTGACAACAATTTGTTAAATTTTTCTCTGTTTATTAAGCTGCGCCCTCACTGGGATAATTCACATGTAATGTAGCAATCAAGGATTCGATTTTGTACAGAAACAAGTGATGTTACAACCGATACTGTTGAGGTGGCACAGTTACGTTTTATCTGGCAGATTTCCCAGATTTTTTAAATTTTGTTGCCAGTACCCTTATGACTTAATTTTGTAGTGTTTTGCATTTTACACTTGACTGGCCAGTCAGATACGTTGCCAACTTTGCTGTTTAACTTCTTTTGTTTATGTGACAGCCGTATCAACATCGTAATTTGGTAGTACGAAGATGCATCAATCTCTTTTGTTATCAGACGATCAAACTTGTCTAAGTACTATAATCTCAGTGACGAATCAGAAAACAATCATGCAACAAACAGTCACAAGAGTCAGCCATTGTTTCTCCCACAAATAACGGCTTGGTGACGCTTAGGCATCACAGTAATTATGTCGATACGATATACCCCCCGCAAGGCGGCGACTGCCATTGTCTCATTCTTGGAACCGCGGCCATGGGAGTGCTGGGTTCATTACGATGCATCGAGCACCTTTGTCAATGATCTGCGGAAGTGGGGTGCAATGTCAGTATGTGGTGTTTGTGTTCATATGGAATCTATGAAGCTTAAACGTAGATATGTAGACCAATCTTGTTACGTTTGTAGGTGTAGACCAATGGCACAGATTACCAATGGCTCCCAATCTTTCTTGGACCGATGACCTGGTAAAGGTTTAGGGAATCCATTGGAGAATCCGAGTCGCACGGGACCGGTCAATGGCGAGGCCTATGTCCAGCAGCGGACGTCTATCGGATGAAATGATGATGATGATTACCCATTACGTCCTAGATAAACATTAACACCGACAGGATTATATCACTTATAACATATTGGAATCAACGAGAGATTTTGAATGCGAAAACGGTGAAGGAAAACATCGTGAGGAAACCGGCATGTTCTAGAACCAAAAATTCGAAGACATGTGACATCTACCAATCCGCACTGGGCCCGAGTGGTAGATTATAGCCCATTCCCTCTCATTGAGAGGAGGCCGTGTCCCAGCAGTGGGAACATTATAGGCTGATGATGATGATGATGATGATATTGAAATCACTGGTGTATTTTATTGGAAATATGTACAACAAAATGTGAAGAACTGGGTTGTGGAAGTCAGCTAGGCGGTCGATCTTTGCAATATACTGGTTTTAGTTTGCATCCAGTTAGAGTGGAACCCGACTTTAACATAGAAATGACTAAGCAGACTACTAATGTCAGTATACTAGATAACGGATGTTCAAGATCTGAAACCACAGAAGAACAGTACAATAAGACTATCAATGATGATAATGTTTATATATAAACAGATAACATTTAATACTAGCTTCTGCAAGCGGGATCGCCCGCGTGAAGTTTGAAATTGACCCATGGGATCTTATTACCGGGATAGTATCCTATGTGTTAATCCAGGTTATAAACTATCTGTGTGCTAAATTTGATCCAAATCCGTTCAGTAGTTTTTGCGTGAAAGAGTAACAAACATCCATACATCCATCCATCCATAAATACTCACAAAATTTCGCATTTACAATATTATATATATATATATATGTTACTGTAAAACCCCGAAGTACGATAAATCTTAAGATTTCCCAGTAAATTCTAAGATTTACCAGCATGAGTTGGTAAATGTCCGAATTTTATAAAAAAGAGACAATAATTTCGGGCTTTTACCAGCAGAGTTTGGGAAATGCTAAGATTTACCAATGATGGTTGGTTAATGTTGGTTATGGGAATAAAATAATTACTATTTCTTAATCGTTTATTTTAATTATCGGTCAGTCAAAGCTTTACATAGTTTTAATTATATTTATGATGATACTGTTTTAATGTTATTATTTTTTATGACTTTTATTACCATGTGTGTTTCTTAACCATTTTTTTATTATTAATAATCAGTCGCATCATTATAGTGTGCGTTACTCCAGCAGGAAAGTATCTCCTAAAGATATATGAGTAGAACGTATAGTTCGTGCCTTATCTGCTGTTAATGTGCCCCCACATAAAAAATGTGTGCCCCCTGTCGTTTTGAAAAAAAAACGGAAAAACGATTCTTGCTGGGGTAACGTTTTTCTAGCAGGAAAATTCTAAACTAGTGATCGGAGAGAGAAAAATTGTGCATGGCCAGAGAGCTTATATGTGTGCCACTATGTGCCCCCAAAAATAAAATCTGTGCCCCTTCAGATTTTCGAGATATTGCGTTTCCTGCTGCAGTAACGTTTTGATGAATCGTACATCTCACAAACCATTGCATGTGCCCCTGTAGAATAAACATACACGAGTAGCTCTTAATGTGTGCCCCTGTGTGCCCCAATTAGATTTAAGAAAATATTTATAGTTTTCAAGTTATGGCGGTTTTATGAAAATCCGAAAAAACATCGCAGCGCCTAAATGAGACAAGGCATATGTTCGCTGAAAACTGTATTCGGTTCTTCTTGACGCTAATAATAACCATACAAAGTTTCAAAACGCTTCATGCATGCGTTTTTGAATAATCTTGCTAAAAGTCAAAACGATAGTGTCATAACTTTGACGGCAAAATACAAGGAACTGGCTAAATTTCAGATGTGTAGGTGTAAACCAAAATCATGTGCCTTTAGTCAAAAATATACGGTGAAAATATTGAGCCTGGAATGTTTCGCATTAAGTAAATATAAACAAAAAACCAAATTAAGTAAACAACGGCTGGTTATCCGACCAAATCTGAATGACTACTAAAAAGCGACGGATTCATACATATCGATTACCTTCTTTATTTTACTCACTAACCGGTTCACACGTGTTGTGCCTGAGTACACTGAAGTAGAAAAGTAATAAATAATAAAATAAAGTTGTTATTGGATTATGTTCTACTAACTGTTTCTATGCCCTTACACATGATTAAGTACATTATAAATAATAGACTAAGTGGTATTCCAAGGTAAGCTATCTTCTCCATTCTAAATTTGATTAAATTACATCCAGTAATATATGTGTGAACGAAAGAATGACCTACATCCAGATATTTGCCATTTGCTAGGTCTTTGACCAAAAATTTGATTGGTCTCGATGTTTAAAAAACACATAGCTCATGAAATGTATGATGAATACCTACTACTAAAAAGAGGTGCCTCTTTTTGTATAAAAATAAAAAGCTTGTATTTGTCTTTATATATATATATTTATTGATAAGCCGTAGGTTAGATAAATTAACAGTAAGTTTTTCATCATTTTAAGGGGAATGCTCCAACCAGCCCGCGAAATTTCTTGCGTTTTTTGCAATTTGCAGGCCAGTGCTAGGTTGTATGTTGATTAAAATATTATTCGCGGCTGTAAGACGTATGTAGTTACAGAATTATAATCATCAAAATTACTTTATTAACGTTATTTTAATATTTGCAAACCTGTATCGTAGGTGAAATAAGTCTCGGCCTATAATTATCACTGTAACAACTCCTGTACCATATTGCAAATAAATGATTAATTGATTGATTGACCAATACAACCCTTCAAGTTCATAAAGCTGGGGGCCAATTCTCGATTTTCTCTCGAGTTCGAGATTGCAAGTCTATCTCTATGTCTATCAAAAATATTTCTATCTCTACCAAAAAATTACGAATTGAGCAGAATTCCGTATTCTCAGTGAAAATAGAAATAAATTTCACGATAATGTCGAGTCGAGTGAAGATAATGTTACCATTAGGAAGAACCATAGAGTAAGTAAAATTCGCGACTGGTTGGAGCTTTCACCTTAACCAAATAAATTTTGGTACCCACACTTTTGAGTTGTATTTCGTGTATACCTATAGTCAACCGCACAATGATCTGTGTTGCAACAATGTGTTTCCATTTTTTATGTCGTATTACGTACATATATCTTTATGCGGTTTATTATACTAACACACTTTATCTGAATCTTTGTATAAGCAAATTACTCGTAAGAGAATTATTTATTTGTGATTTCAAATTTAATATTTTTTTTATACAATACTAAACTTATTCTTAATACTGATCTGTGATTTTTGTGATGCGAATTTATTAATTATAAGTTAGACTTAGATGAAAACCTGATTTGTGATTTAAATAATAATGACTACACAACGTGCAAATTATTTCTAATATTTATACGTAGGAAATTTGATCTATGATTTGATGCAATAATTACTTTAAGAATTAAAATTAAGGGAAGAAAAATAGTAATTTCCACATCAACAAGCTGTTTCATTAATATAGTCAACAGTTCACAAGGTGTATGTATTTAATATATTTTTTAATTAGCCCCCAAAACTTTTGAACGCAACTGTACGGACAACAGCTTAGGTATAATACGTCCAATAAAGAAGGTCATCGATATGTATGAATCCGTCGCTTTTTAGTAGTCATTCAGATTTGGTCGGATAACCAGCCGTTGTTTACTTAATTTGGTTTTTTGTTTATATTTACTTAATGCGAAACATTCCAGGCTCAATATTTTCACCGTATATTTTTGACTAAAGGCACATGATTTTGGTTTACACCTACACATCTGAAATTTAGCCAGTTCCTTGTATTTTGCCGTCAAAGTTATGACACTATCGTTTTGACTTTTAGCAAGATTATTCAAAAACGCATGCATGACGCGTTTTGAAACTTTGTATGGTTATTATTAGCGTCAAGAAGAACCGAATACAGTTTTCAGCGAACTTATGCCTTGTCTCATTTAGGCGCTGCGATGTTTTTTCGGCTTTTCATAAAACCGCGATAACTTGAAAACTATAAATATTTTCTTAAATCTAATTGGGGCACACAGGGGCACACATTAAGAGCTACTCGTGTATGTTTATTCTACAGGGGCACATGCAATGGTTTGTGAGATGTACGATTCATCAAAACGTTACTGCAGCAGGAAACGCAATATCTCGAAAATCTGAAGGGGCACAGATTTTATTTTTGGGGGCACATAGTGGCACACATATAAGCTCTCTGGCCATGCACAATTTTTCTCTCTCCGATCACTAGTTTAGAATTTTCCTGCTAGAAAAACGTTACCCCAGCAAGAATCGTTTTTCCGTTTTTTTTTCAAAACGACAGGGGGCACACATTTTTTATGTGGGGGCACATTAACAGCAGATAAGGCACCAACTATACGTTCTACTCATATATCTCTAGGAGATACTTTCCTGCTGGAGTAACGCACACATCATTATAATGTGACTTCTCTTTCTCTAGGCAACGTTGGCAAAGTCTCAAATAGGTCTTAATAGCCTCAACTGTTAAATTTTTATACTTGCGGTTACATTCCATTATCATCCTTGTCCTCCCACCGTGTCCAACAGTAACGTGTATTTCTTCGAGAACGTTAAACAAGTCTTCGTAACAAATGTAGGTAATGCCTGATTTCACAATTTTTTTCTTTTATTATATTCAATTTCGTATTTAAACGAGCAAAACGATCGAATTAAGCGCGTGGAGGCGAGCGCGCTTTTGTGGGGGGCTGCAGAGTGCTCGCGAGTACGCCACAGTGATCTGACACGTTTCGCAATGTCAATTTTTTTACATTTACCGCTTCTCTGGGGTAAATCTTAAGATTTACCGAATGTATGTTGGTACATGTCCAAAATTAACGATGATCATAGAACATTTCGGATATTTACCACTGAAGCTGGTAAAACTTAGGTTTTACTGGGAAATTTTAAGATTTACTGCACTTCGGGCTTTTACAGTAACATATATATAAAGTAGGATAACATTAAATACTTCCATCTAAAAATGATGATGAAGCCGCCTTGCTGCGGAACTTCATAACTGTTTATGAGACTCCATAAAATAATTCCATGTGCAACTGCATAAGATGAATAACGCTTAACGGATTCCGCATTCACTTCAGTCGTTACTTGTAACAGGAGATTTTGAATGCGAAATCCCACAACTGAGACAAAAGCCTCTTTACACGGTCCCCAGGCTGCAGGGCTAGAAACTTTTCTCCACCGGTTATTTCCACTGACTTGTCCCTTGTCAGTGGAAATAACCGGTGGAGAAAAGTTTTATCCCCTGCCCATGCTAGCCCCTGGCATGGTTGTCACCAAGACTTCGTTCGTATTTCTTCCAGACCATGCTGGTTCCTGATGTTTACATTTAATTTTATAGTTTCGAGTCCAAAGACTTCCCTTAAATGCTTGACTACCTATTTGCTAGATACAAATCGATTTCCACCCGATAAAACACGAGGAAGAAGAACGCTATCTGCTTACTCACGTATTTATAAGCACGCAAACCGTTTTGCCGTACAAGGTGATCACGGCAGCATGCAGTAAAGAGTATCGTCGGCATTGTGTGAGGTTGCCCATAGCAATAATGTTCTAGGTTTAACGAGCGCCATACTTCAGATTTAAACTGTGGGCTAGCTGCGCCTACGCAACTACGCGCTAATATCTCAGTTCGCAAAGCGTGCTTCTCGTATAATTTGTTAGCACCAGTTAGTACTGGGGAATACGAAACCAGACAGACTTTTTTGTCAGACTTTTTGAGCCGCTGACTAATATCTGTAAAAACTGTCAAAGATCTACAATTATTAGGAAGCCAGAAACAACTGCTTAACGGGCTGTCCGAGGCATCTAGGAATATAGGTACGTAGGGGAGGTCACCAGCCACAGACGAAGTTAGGCAAGCATGGCTTAACATAAAGATCGACCCGAGCGACTGTTATTATTTAGCCACGAGGATCTTTTACAAAAATTTGGAAGTCATTCAAACATGATCGGGGTTACATTATGTACCTATGCTACCTTTATTATAAAGGAGGCAAATCGTAAAAATACAACATGAATGATTCAACGAGGATCCATATTGAATGTAAATTCGACCAAAGAACAGACCAAGGTATGATCACATAATGCCTACCTGTGTACAATAATATCACGAACAATGGTTTGACCTCGACACGTAAACCGACATCCGCGAAGCTCTACGTTTTATGTTTTATTGTGAACCAATTTGAGCTGAATTTGATTGAGACATCTTCTATTGTTATTTTTTGTAAGACGAGATTTGAGATATTTTTGAAAAGCACTTTTTGTTGCGTCAATTTCCGTTAGGTAATTGTGTGGCGTGTTCATTTTCAGACTGATTCGATCATGCGCAATATAGGATCAGATAGGTACGTGATTAATCATTTATGGAATCGTGCAAAATATTTTATAACCTAGAAATTAAATTGACATAAAATTATTAGCGCTTTTTTAATTAAGGCTGTAAAATTCTGTTATGCATTGGATGACGGAAATACCTAATATTCTATACTACTAGTTTACAACTACATCATCCATCATTGGAACAACTGGTTCTATGAATTTAAAAGTAAAAGTAAACAAGACCAGACCATAGACAAGGCTATAAAAAGCCACGAGGAATTTAAATGATGTTCGAAATATAAAAATAAATAAATATTATGCAAAACTCGGCTAGCAGCCTCAAAGTTCACAAGTTTAACTAACTAGTCTTTTTGAATTGTAAATATTAGTCAGTTTTGTTCCAACATTGTTTATCTTAACATTCCGGTCTTCAGAAGACCCGAAGCTTGGAATATGGTTGAGTTTTTCGAAAAAAAAAACTCAAATACAATTTTTGACAACATACCAATCCAGAAATACATAATATATCTAAGTGCCTTGAAGTTACTTGAAAACAGTTAACTATGAAAAAAAAAATTGATTTACTTGGTTTCAACTTTGAGCATTCAAAGCTTGCCCTACTGCCAAGAAATCCAATTGGAGTTGTTTTAAATCTTTCAGATCATCCTCATCTTTCTCCTGCTGCTGCCCGTGTCCCATGTTGTCGGCGCAACACGTCTTTTTTTCTTATTATCCCCTACTTAATCTTGGTCTTTTTAAATATCATTGCACGCAAAACAAATCCATCTTTTCTTTGGTATTTTTTTTCCTCTCCATCCAAAATATTTAGGCCTGAATTCTTGACGATCAGTAGTGACGTCAACGAGAACAAAATACGGCTGTCAGTCGCCGCGGACGTCAGCGTCGCAGTATGGTGCTATTTAGATCACTTATGTATACTCGAATGCAACCGACCGTCAGCGCGAGCAGAATTCATATCTTAAAAATCTTTGCCAGAACCGTCGATTATCGTGTAGGTAAGGATGTGATTACACGATGCGGTGGCGAGGTGTCGGCACGCGGATGGTCATTCAACCTGTAACGGAATGCCGGCGATTGTTCCCGACACCTGATCAAAGATCGCACATAATTGTCGTGCTTTTATTATCTGTGCAATTGTTCGTGGAGAATTATGAACGGGGACTTTATGGTTGTTCGGTTGTTGATGAATGAGTTGGCGCTGTTTGCATGAAATGCTGTCCTTACTTCTTTTAGAAAAGAAGACCAAAGAAATGATGGATGGACTTGTATGATTTAGAATCTAAGTCCTTCAGCCTGAAGACGAACATCTATAGTCGCAGGTTGTATGCAAGGTAATGATTTGATTCGAATTTCAAAAGAGGGAATAAGAAAATAACTATTGAAGATTTTACTTCCGAAATCTCCATCCAGGATCTCAAACCTACCATTTTTTTTTTCGAGAAGTCCCGTTTTGCCTTTGCTAGGAATTTATTCGTGTGCTTCGTTGTTCGCAGGAATTGCCGGTGTGACTGCTGAACATGAAGTCCTGGTGTCGTTTCCCGGGTCGGTCAAACTGTTATCAGGAATGTCTCAGAAGCAGTCACGGCAATAGGCTCGCTCCCTATTCCATGGGACTTTAACATAACTGGCGAAATGTTGGTTTAAGTACGGTCAAACAAGCTATTTAGTTTACACTTTACAATAGAATTTGTAGGTTAAACTGTACGTACTACTAGGTACACCTCTGTCTTACGCGTCGGGGATAACAGTCGTGATGTTATTTTGATGTCCATGTTCACCAAAAAGGCGACGATCTGATTAACTAAAAACAGCTGTTTAAAACACATTTTTATATGGAAACATGCCACAGTGACAGCTGTTTTTAGATAATCAGACCGTTATCTTTTCGGTGAACCTTAGAAAGATAGAAATAGTTGTCAACGGACACATCCTACAATTAGCAATTGGAATGCTACTCGCTTCCAAAGGGAAAGTGCGTGATGATATGCGGCGGTAGCCACAACAGACAGCTACTAATAAGGAGATTTCCTTTTACACCTAATGGCTCTGGTTACACCACTGCATTGAGAAAATAATTAGAGAGGCAGGTAGTTTACTGGCTTGAGGTGGCTTGAAAAAGACATAAATAAAGAAGACTTTTCTTTTACCGCAGTGAGGAATTCACGTATACATTTATACAACTTGTGTTAATTTTACATTCGATCTTGACCTGTTTAAGCCGTTCAGAACTTCAGTGTTGTAGACCTCTTTGAAAATATGTACCTAATGCCTTCCAAGAGTTTCAAGTTTTCATATCTTGAAAGTCACTCCGATGGTCCCAAATTATATAATTTCACAGTGGAATTTATTTTCGATTTATGTTTACTTACTAGCAGATAGAGGTTTATATCAATTAAAGGACCAAAATCTATACTAATATTATAAAGCAGAAGAGTTTGTTTGTTTGGTTGAACGCGTTAATCTCAGGAACTACCGGCTCGAATCGAAAAAATATTTTTGCGTTGGATAGTCCATTTATCGAGGAAGGCTATATAACATCACGCTGTGACCAATGGGAGCGGAGCAGCAATAAGAAATGTTGCAAGCGGGAAAAAGGCTTCCGTTGGCAAAACTTCACGCGAACGAAGTCGCGGGCAGAAGCTAGTACAAAATAAAAAAAAACAGCTGTTACCTACAAAACTGCAACTGCAATATCTACACGGTCAAAATCTATGGACCAGCTGTTTTTTTTTAATATACCGATGAAAAATTCAACGTAGGGTTCAGAATGATGCACTGACTGAATACCTACGTGGTTTAAACCATTTTAGCGTGATTTCGTTCCACCCTGTATTTTCCAAAAAAAAGTCACAAAAACGAAATGAGAACATAGGCTCCCAAAATAGGATACAAAACCGCATAAAGAACGCATCAAATCACCACTTTCTGTCAAACAAACTATAATAATTAAGTAATTAAGAAAACTATCCAAGCTAAACGTATGTATTTGTGTCTCATAATATGTCGTAACGAAAGTATTTTTATTTATGATATTACCATGAATATATTTACATACTAATTGATATACTTAACGCTTTATATCAAACGATATTATGTAAGTTAATGACAAATGGGATTATCTCAAACATTTTATTATAAAATAAATGGCTTTATCAACATACGGTCTTGTTCCTTCCTATTTTCTTGAATTTTATCGCAAATTTCAACAAGTTTTCTTTCTAATTATGATATAAATCACTGTTAACATGTTTATAACAGAGAAAGCTTTACATGTAACGATTTACTATGAGTAAATATTAAATATGAATCAAGCTTATTAATTTTAAACAAAAACTACCAAAGTAATAAATCTTGCAAGACAATCTTGTTTAACAAGACTTTTTCTTTTTGATGTTCGGCTTAATAACTTGCTGCGTTATTTCCGGTACTACGTGCAATTTTTTACCACGTAAGATACATACACATAATACGATTTATTAAAACCTTGGTCCATGATATTAATATGATAAACAATATAAGTAAATCTACTTAAAAAATACACACTGACAGGAAACAAAAAGGTCTACTCTTGAAGCACGAAATCCGTAGTTTCGGCCGAAGTTACGGTTGTATACTCAAACTCAAACTCTTTATTGCATTTATGTTTACATTCAGTTGTGACATACACCATGATTATTTAGCCGTCTTACAGAGGCAGCCCACTTCATGTATCCAATGAATACTAATTTAATATTAATTTAAAAAAATGGTACTTACCTATTTATTGAGATTTTTTATTGAAAAAACAAGCATTTCTAAGACGCATAACGTAGTTGAAACACCCTTAAACGAGGGTTAATTTACTCGACTCGTGGCGGGTAGGTATTTTTTACTATTTGGCACGTTTACATTATTAAAAGAATTTTAATTATTCTAAAGTACCTACCTATTATTCATTTTTCTTTATACCTATCGTCTAAATTAACGGTAAAATAAAAGTCATCTCGCCTAGTAGTATTTTATGTCGGATACATTGAGTAGACCACTTTTGTAAGACGTCTAAAATGTCACGGTGTATGTAAGTTCCAACATGAAACCCTACTACTCCGTATCACTTAACGTACGGAAATAAGATTGACAACACGATTGGTCATCTGTCATTACCCTTGATGTGTTTTCAAAACTCATGAATCCGATAATATTAGGGGGTAGATTCATTTGTAAGGTATAAGCTACTTTCGGAAGGGCCCCGTATCTTCGTTGACGACCCCCAGTACTGTCAGGTTTAAAACAATAAAGTTTTGCACAACAGTAACAGTATAACGTAACTTAAGCACTAAGGAAGAACTTATAAAAAATCACTAGCTCCCTAAAGGGGTAAAAAAGACGATGAAATTTTAAATTTAGATATTCGTCATTTTTCCAATGGAAAATCCCACAAAGCCTGGCTTGTAATCTTCGGAACTGCTAATCGGATTCCGATAATTCTTTCACAAACGGTAGGCTACATTAAAATTAATTAATTTCCGTACACAACGGAAGCGAAACACAAAATTTAGTATAGTAATAAAGAATTTCAATAAAAAATCATATCTTGTTCATAAAAATATAATTGCGGCGTAAATTACATTTCAGAATTCTCAACATCTGTAGTGTAATGTGTTAATGAATATTCACAATTTCACATCCACAGCGGCGCAAGCGCAGCGTTTTGTCTGCTAGCTAGCGGTTATTTGGTTTGGACCAGTATTTGAACGGTACATAGCACGGTGAAGCTGCAGAGTATGGTCTGTCCAAATAAATAGGTGGGTTGACTGGCTTGCGCCCGCGCATCCATCAAATTCAGATTAGAGCACGTAGAGCCGAATATTAGTAATTCATCTACGTCAGAAGCTTCTTTTTTTGCTGGTTATTTAGTATGAGTAGCGATCTGTAGTTTTAATTAAATACATGCATGATGTATGTGCCCAAAATACAGGCTTTGCCCAATTTTGGCCACGAAAAAACCTTTTTGTAAATTTATTACTATATTTTTTTTATTATTTGTTTTTTTGTGTTTAGAACGAGTAAAAGTATAGATCTTCTACCCTGACTTGCTCGTTATTGTTTTACTAGCTGACCCATGCAACTTCCTCTGCGTCACATAAGAGAGAAAAAATAAAGGAAAAAAAAACTCCGTTTTTCCAACATTTTTCATTCATGCTCCATTCATTTTATATAGCCTAAAGCCTTCCTCGATAAGAAGAAGGTTTTAGGCTATAGATTTACCTATACTGACATTTTATAAATAATGCTTATAATGAAAGGAATACTTAATTCCGGAAGAAACCGGATAGCCATGACACAAAATCGCAAAAAATGGAGAGCTTTGGAAGAGACCAACACTCACCATACTGGATAAGCTACGCTTCGTCGTGTTGTAAAATTGCATAGTGTCTACCACCTATTAATAATCGTTCCTAACTCAATTCCACTTAGTATAAACAAACTTAGCGGTAAAGCCACTATTGACATGACAAGGATCACTTCTTCGAAAAAGTCCGTGTACGCATTTGGAATGAAAAGTAAACACTTGCTCAAAAACATGAGCCATCCGTTCGTCTGACGCGCGTCGTTGTTCCTCGGTAAAATCATCTTACAGCCTGTGCAAAAACTTCATTGACATTTCACATAACGCGTGGGGTATAAAAGACGAGTATAAGTAAACTTGTTTGCAGTAATCCTGACCCAGTAAAGACACAGTTATTTCTACCCAGTGCGTCGTCGTATTATATGCGCTGGAGTCGCACATCGTTTGTGAAAACAACCTGAAGTTAGTTTGGCACGTGGACAAATATGCGAATGTAAACTTTATCTGTGAGCATGAAATGTTGATTTTAGAATGATGATGGGTTAGACAGAGGTGTATCTAGTATACAAAACATCCAAACGTACAAATTTTCATAGTGGGATTGAACATAGAGCTTGGCACAAGCAAAGAAGATACCCACCCAGCAGATAGTACACCTTATACATTTCGCCAGTTATGTTCAATTCCCACGTCATAGAGGGTGATCCTATTGCCATCAACCAGGCACAAATCCAGGGTCCGTTGCTGCTACTGAGAAATTCCTCATGGAAATATACAATAACATTTTGCCCAACCAGAAAATCGAGCCCGAGACAAGCACAGCATTCGCGCTTGCTATCACTTGACAAACGACGCAGTTGAGGCAGTTGTTTTTAATATCATGTAGGTAGTAGGACACACACCATATTCACAAACTTGAAGGATTAATATAATCGACAAGCCGGATGATACAGCCCACCATTTTCTAAACGGAACACTAAATTGAATTACCAAGAATTCTATAAGTAGGTTGCCAATTTGCGGGCCAGTGCTGGGTTGTATGTTGGTGGAAGTACCGTTTGCGGCTATGGGGCGTATGTGGTTGCAGAATTGTAGTCATCAGAATCATCGATTTAGCTCTCCAAGTTCATGAAAGTCAAGGAACGAATTTTTCACGGTCAAAGTCGTTTTTTGACTTTTAACTTTATGGGTTGGTTTGATGATTACAATTCTGTGACTGGATATGTCTTGCAGCCGCGAACGATGTTTTCATCAGCGTACAACTTAGCACTGCCATGCAATTTGCAAAAAACGCTAGAAAATTTGATTTTCGCGGGCTAACCTGGAGCATTACCCTTAAAGAAGTTGACAGATATGAACAGGAAACTTTTCAATTAGACACACGGCGGCGACAATAAACGTGCCTCAAAACGTCTAGACAAGAAGAATTTTTTTCTGAAACCCAGCCTAGGTATTACCTATTACAGACACAACCTAAAAAGAAAAAGAAAATTTTCATCATAGACAGCCAGAGACAAAAGACGAGGAATGCAAACGGTTAATAAAATGGTCAATAACTTGAAGTGATTAATGTTTTAGAACGCGCACTGAAAGCGGTAACGGTGCAGTCAGTGCAGTATCTAATAGAATTACGGAGACTGGCAACACGTAAACTGGGACTCTCCATTTCCATTTATTACATGCTCTTTATTTTTGAGTAAGAAATTTGGAATGATTGGGCTACAATTAATTGAATTATCTCTATGTAGATGTGTTTTCTAGTTTTACTTAGTTTGTATATTGACAAAACGAAATTTATAATAAAAAGGCTAAGAGCGAGTCGGACTCACGCAATAAGTGAAAACTTCTTTAGCGGCGTTGTGTACTTTTTAGAATGGGTAAAAAATGTTATGAAAATTCGTAAGATGGAGGGAGAAAGAAATAAAGGGAGAAAGTAAGAAGGAGAAAATATAATTGTAATAGGCCTGAAGTGCTTTTTCTTTTGTCAAGGTTGTGACGTACGATAGTGCAATAATTGAATATTGTATTTGGCCGAATAAATGATAGTACTTTTATATAAATACTGATAGTTCAAGCAATTCGTGCGAAATTATTCCCTAACCATTCCAAAATATCAAAAATGCACAATGGTTATTGTTTAAGTTTTAACTTCTACCGGCACTCCCGGAGTGCAACACTATAGCAACAACAAGAATACATACTTACTCTGTGAAAATTTCAACTCTTTAGCTATCACGGTTCATGAGATATAGCCTGGTGATAGACAGACGGACAGTGAAGTCTTAATAATAGCGTCTCGATTTTACCCTTTGGATACGGAATCCTAAAAATGATACCATTACAAAGTCGGTTTAAATTATAAAATTAGTGACGGATCGTGGCTCATTAAATGATTTAGTTTGATTGTCAGTTCAGTTCTGAGTTTTTTTGAGCTTTTAGGACGCTTTTAGATGTTGTAGTTTTTAAGAATATCTTTTTTTAGCGACTACGGCGGAGTCAAATGGAAGGGTAAATGATTTTAGCTGTCTATGTATGAATGTACCTACGTTTGTATTTACATATAATCCATCCATTCTCACAAACTATCGCATTTCTATATTAAGTAGGATTGGCTAAATATTTGCACACATGGAGAACTGTTGGAGAGACTTTTTCCCAGCTGTGGGGTCAATACGATTGAAAAAAGTTAATTTGCTTCGTCATCCGGGTCACACTTCAAGTTCACACACAAGTAATACTTCTAGCGTTCTCCTTCTTTATATAGGGTGTAGAACACCTCTTCACGAAGCCGAAAGGCACTTGTTCTCCCTATCATTGCGATCATTTTTTCTTCTACACCATACCTGGGAACCTTCTAGTTACGGAGATATCAAAGTTATAATTTTTTGACAAGTTTTTTAAAAATACAAGTTTTTATTTCAACAAGATTTTAACACCTCCATGATCCCCGTACTATTCAATCCATCCATCAGCACATTGTTTTAAGTGCGTTACATTGGGTTCTACCACAAAACATGATTGAAAACCTCAAAAAAAAAGTTGTTTCCCAGCAATAATTTTTGCGTAAAGTTACGTAGTTTGATGTACAGAATGCTTGGATAACGGCTTTGTGATGAGGTGGTTTACACCCTGTAGGTATACCAATTAAAAATGTGTCCATAAACAACCAATAATATCCCAGGTCGCCAGCAACTCCATACAACCTACGCTTGTGTCGAAACTAACTCGTTTATGAATGGCGTACGTCCTTGCGCGCGCGCAGGTGACTGCGACCTTGCCGTAAACATGCGACTACAGACCCAATAACATGTGCATCTGTCATGCATGCGCTCTCTTGCTTTTGTTTTAATAGCTGTGTGCAGCTGCTGCAGCTTATAGTGTGGAAGCTGTTGCAGTTTTATTTAAGTAAATTACGGAGATGGGAGCATCATTTAACTGTGTAGGAATTGAAATGAAGAGCCGGTGAATTGTTCAGAAAACTTTAATCATTGATACCGATCACATTTTTTTGGGAATTAGGCAAAACGTCAATAAATGAAAAGATTCTGGAAAGACTGCCAGTCTTTTTAGTCTCTAACTGAAATTGTATGAGTGGTAGAGTTATAGTGGAGTGTCATCTTGAACTTCGACAGTTCATTATGTCGACACGTCTCAATTTCGAATAACAATAGTTCGACTTAATGCTTCGACAGAACATACTTCGACAACACATAACGCTAGACCTAAGTTTGTGTTATTGGGACAAGCTATAAAAGAACTTCTGCTTAACCTTTTCTCTAATCATTTTCCTTTATCGCCATTGTCACTTATACTTGTCACATAAACGTGACATAAGCAAGCGCGTTCCCTGTACGTCAAACTACACAAATATGTGACAAAATGGTATGTGAATTGTACCCTGGCGTGGAAGGTACGCGCGTGTTTTTATACTCTGTCGTGGTTAACGCCAGAATCAACATTGGTGACCACCAAAAAAGCACCGAGAGAATGAAGTTCAACGAGTTCCGGAGAAACATTTCAAATAACTTAAATATCAAGTTTCTGCAACCAAATATACCACAGAGAACTGTTAAATTCTTCGATACACTGGAATACATAACTGCAAAAACATTATATTCAAATCTGGTATTGTATCCACGTAAACCACAAAGGTGATGTACAAAGCCTAATCATAATATTATCATAGCGGAGCTGCATAGATCATGTGACCACTCCCCATGGCTGTTGTGAGTTTGAGACGTGACAAAGGAATCACTTCAGAACGAAGCGTTATAAAAGTTTATAATATTGAATATTAATTATAGTTAAGTAGGTACAGACATATCAGCTATCATGAGAATCTGTCAAATTTATTTAATAGATTTTCAACTTTATTGCTGAACTTGTATTTTCGAGGTTGATTGGGAACATTTTACAGTTTCGGGTAGCTTGATGAGTGTCCTACAACGGCGAGATTAACTGGAATATCTTAGAAGCTATGTCCAAATAGAGAACAGCGGTGACCCAGTGGTGGTGGCCACGAACAGGTAGTCGTGGGTTCCAATTTCGAACCCAGACTGGCGGATTACTTCGTGTCATTTATTTCATCACCACTGCTCTCAAAACGGTAAAGGAAAACATCGTTGGCAAACCAAACCGAAGCCGAACCGAAGACATGTGACATCTACCAATGCGCACTGGGCCCGCGTGGTGGATTACAGCCCATTATATAAGCAGTGGGAACATTAATGAGCTGATGATGTTCAATAATGTTATTTTGAAACGAAATTGACCATCAATGCTGAGATATCCTGCACAAATGAAAGAGATTCTTCTCAAGGTTGACTAATCAACCAGTCTAACCAAGAGGTATCGTAGTACCTACCCAGTACTAACTGGGTTTTGAAGGTCAGATAGGCAGTCGATCCATGTAAAAATGAAAGCAATCAACAATTGCCTTTCGGGTTCATTTAGGGTCGTTTTACACCCTTTATATTTCACAAATAAAGGATTCGAGCTGCTACGCCACCTAGTTTCTAAACAGGAATCAAACTTTCCTGGTCGCGCGACAGGTGCGCCTGCGCATCTGCTGTTCCGCACAAGTTTTTTGTATTTCGAACCAGTTATAATAAACCTGCGTGCAGCGTGTTAAACCGGGATTGTTGGCCTTTGTTCGAGTTTCGGTATTCCTGAACTTATTCCGTGGTTGGCCTTTGATGATGGGAATCATAGCGACGAGTTTTATGATACTATAAATAATTTTACCTTAATTGTTGAACTAAGAAATTATTTTATGAATTAGGTACTAACTTATGCTCGCGGCTCCACTCCCTTTATGTATGGAAGGAACTCAAGGGATCGTTTTAAATATAGCCTTGAAGATAATGTAAACTTACAAACAAATTTACCTCTCAATGATATTAGTATACGTTTGTTGCAAGTGTAACTTAACTAAGTACCAGTAGCATCATAGGTAAAAAAACCGTTGAAGAAGTTGACGCTTTGATAACTCAGAAACAAGAGCAGTATTACAAGAAATCAAAATGCTAAATAAAATAAATTAATTGATGTTTCTGTCACATCAAGTATACTTGTCTTCCACGCGTGACTGACTGACGTGGATGACAGCTACCTGACAATAATACATGCAGCAGACAAAGTAATTAAACAGCGTTTACTTTCTACTACTGGTTACTAATCAGATTAATTAGTAAACATGTAGTTATACTTTTTATATTGAATCCGATAACAGCCTAGGGCAAGACAAGTAATACTTATTCTACATATGCGAAGGCATGATACTTGTGGAGATTTTATAAATTAGTTAATCACTTACACAATTGCATTGATGAATCGTCTTCACGTATTTAACATAACATCACAACTGTTATCCGCGAAGGGTGGCCAGAGGTGTATCTAACAGTACACCACATTCTACCATTTATGTTGAAGTCACATGTAATAGGCGGCATTACGGGGCGATGTAATAGCCGTCAACCTGGCTCAAATCTAGAATTTTTTTTGTGGAAAACTCCAATTTTAATCTGCCCGACCCGGGAATCGAACACAGGAAATCATGCTCAGCCATCGTGATTGAGACAAACGGGTCTATGTATTTATTAGGAACTTTGCAAGGTTCACTTATACGCCTTATCTTTCAGAGGAAAATGAGCATACAACGGGTATCATGTAAGTTATTAACCTTTTGACCGCCACAGCCACGGAACAGAGAATCCGTGGCCACAGCACAAACGCTCGCGCGTGCCCTCCACGCCAAGCCACAATTTCATCTACTATTTTGTCACATATCTGTGTCGTTTGGCGTATAAGGCACGCGCTTGCTTGTCACGTATACGTGACAATGGCGTCCAAAAGGTTAACAGATTCATCTTCCCAATTAATACTAATTGTCACTTTACTCCGCGTATATGTAAAAGGGGATTTTATTTTGATCTAAATTAATTCAAATCAGCATGAATTAATCAGCTACATACCTGCACATAGTTAGAGCGGCAGTGTTTACTACTTATTGATATTTACAGTTTATTGTTCAGCCAATCATCTCTTGTAGGATCAGTAGACGCGAACATATCAAGCTTGCAAACTGATACAGCTTCGATAAAATATCCTAATCCAGTCGAACGACTTGCAACGGAAGCCACTGGGTGGTCCTACTATTCTTAGAACATGTTATGATCCGTTTAAAATATTGTTGATTACATACTTTTATACAAAGTTTCAAGTAAAACCAATAAGGAATATGTTATAAACTATCTGATTTTATTAACTTACAATTAAGTGAATTATTTAATGTTCACTTTAACGACTCCTTCGTTAAACTAAACTGTAGTTCTATTAACACTATGCTGGCCTAATTTGTAATCATAAATGTCTAACATTACAACCGTGTTGTAGATCGCAATTACGTTTACATTTCGACAGCTTCACTTGAGATTCTACACCGAAGTGCGATAATAAGATCACCTCGCATCAAACTAACAATTAGACCAATTTAAATTGAAGTCCAATCAATCAAAACGCCTCAAGCGAAATGATTACATTCCAAAGCGAATCGAAAGATAACTCTCATTAAATAAACTCACGGCCCTAAACTGCCATAACTTATAAAATTTAATCATCGCAACCTCCTTTTACTTTAACTACACTCGTTCAACAACAAGCCGCCACAAATAAGTAAATTGATGTCTATGGAAGCTTCCGTGCTCTGTTTCCGTATTTTACATAATATTACATCATGTTTTATAATTTTTGACAGTCAAGTTGTAATCGAGTGTACCCATCGTAAAGTGATGTAACAATTTAATGAATAGGCACGTTTTATGTAACTAAAATGTCACATAAACTGGTAATGATGAAGTAAATGGCATGTGAACAAGTGAACATGGCGGTAGATTACGTGGTGCATGTCAGCATTTGTCATGTTTATGTCACAGAATGTGATAAAATTTGGACCTCGGATGTTACGACCTATTCATCATAAACTTGCCGACGTTATGTCACGTAATTATGTCAAATATAATCTCAGAACTGTTTACGACTTTATGAGCCGACGAAATAAAAAATATTGTTATGTTTTTAATACGCGTGTCAAGTTTCATTACAAAAGTTATAGAGGAAAAGAAAATAGGTTTTACTATTTGGAAACGATATATTTTCAGAGCTGTTTAAAAGCCGACCGAATTAAAGATATTATTTTTATTTATTTGGTATCGAATTTCATTAAAACTAAGATTTAAGAGCACAGCTAAACATTACAATTTAATTAATTCTATCTTGCTACGCCGCACAACGCGTTGATGTCTTTTGTTCTACACATTGAATTTGGTACAAAAAATCCTTAATTTCTTCTGTTTCGAGTAACAGTACTATAATAAACATAGGTAACGAATATGATATAGTTAGCTAAGGAGTCGGAGTCACGGAGCGTGAACCGTGACGCCTCTGGACGTCGACCCAGTAGCCACCGCCGAATTTATACCATTCTCTAATCTTGACTTACATGAGTTATTTTGGGGGAATTTGATTCGGTAATATAAGTCCTTGTTTAAATATAAGTCCGAAATCGCCAACCCGTCTTGAGCAAGCGTGTTGCTTAATGCTCGTGCCTACTCTGTATAAGAAGAGGCTTTTTCCCAGCAGTGGGACAGTAATAGGCTGGTATTATTATTATCATTTTGATTCGGTAGTTTTAGTTCTACAGAAAATAGTTAGAAGGAAAGCTTTGAGAGAATTAGCTGGTATGTATTTGTGTTGGACAGTAACTTTTGAGTCATCATGTTTATGTAGTAATCTTAGCGGAGACCAGCTGTAGGAGATAATGGTTGTACGTACGTTTTTAGAGTACACAGAAAGGACCATAAGTTGAATGTAAAGTTATATTAAAATGTAGAAGGTTAACAAGTTCTGCGATTCTTTCTCAAGTGGTTGTTCCACAGTTTTGGGTGTTGTGTACGACTTATGTGTTTCGCTTTAAATCACTATCACTTCATATTACAAAACAAAGTCCTCCTCGTCTGTATGTCTGTCTGTTCGGGATAAACTCAAACACGACTGCACCGTTTTCATGCGGTTTTCACCAACGGATAGAGTGGTTCTTGGGGAAGATTTTAGTATGTAATTAGTTGAGCAACGGTGGCCCGGTGGTGGCGGCCCCGACTTACGAACAGTTAGTCGTGGGTTCGAACCCAGACAGGCGCATTACTTTGTGTAATTTATTTCATCACCGCTGCTCTCAAAACGGTGAAGGAAAACATCGTGAAGAAACCGGCATGTCCTAGAACCAAAATTTCGAAGACATGTGACATCTACTAATCCGCACTGGGCCCGCGTGGTAGATTATAGCCCATTCCCTCTCATTGAGAGGAGGCCGTGTCCCAGCAGTGGGAACAAAATAGGCTGATGATGATGATGATGAGAATGTGGACGAAGCCGCGGGCATCAGCTAGTGTATAATATTTGTGAAGTTTGACAAATGGTTAAGGGGACTACAGGAGCTGAATTAACAACTCTATGTGTGGTGGTTCAAACTTCGTTTGAAATACTGTTAGAATAAAGTTCTAATCAGCTTGCACTGCAAAGTGGTTGTTACGTCAGTAAACAAATAAATGAATAAATAAAATTAACAAAAAATCTATTGAGTGGACTAAAAATTAAACACTATGATGCTAACATGTTGCTTATGAATTATTTGCCAAAAAATTAGAATGATCGCATGTATTTTAGTACTTATGGTTTTAACTCGTTAAAAGAAATGATTAGTGATAAGTTCATGTTTTTTTATTCAAGTAAAATTAATTGTATTATGTTTTCAAAACACTAGCACATATCCTGAAGAATATCATATATTTTTCTGGTTTAGTTTATTGCAGTGAATCATATACTTTCAGGCATTATAATACTCGGGTTTAGCTCATGTAGTCGCCTTAATGAAACCGTAAAGCCAACGACGCAGGACACTAGAGAAAATGTTATCCGTATTGTGCACGAGTCTGTCATTGGCTTCTTGGCAATTGTTACCTTTTCAAGCCTTGAAGGCTGAACTAGTTAGGCTTTAGGAAAAATTGTATGCCTTCAGATCGCCGCTGTAGGATTGTTGCCGACTTTCACACAGGCGAAGCTAGTTTAACATTTTAATAATTAATTAATTAATTATCTGCTAACGAGAGGTTTTCTCCACGTAAATCCTCTTTGATGAGTGAATATAAATGTGCAAAAAAATATATATTGCTTATTAGACGTCAAACTTTAATTTGTACAATTGAAATTGTTCTAACTTTATTATTTCTTTGAAATTACGTAACTACTCGTAAACGGCATTAAGTTTTAATTTTTTTTTACACACGAATAGTTGTCGCTATTTTCTTCACAAAGCGTACAATTGAAATGTTGATCGAATGATTTGTTAGGCTACAATTAAATAAAAGCCACTTATTTCGCACTCTATTCGGCCCGCTGTAACTGACGTAACAACCACTTTGTAGTGCAAGCTGATTAGAACCTTGTTCTAACAGTATTTCAAACGAAGTTTGAACCACCACAAATAGAGTTGCTAATTTAGCAGATACCACAGCCTTTAATCATATTTTTCGCAATACTAAAACTATAATTAATTATAAGAAAACTCTCACGTTTACTCTTTTCATCTAAAGTTTTAGTTTTCATTCAACGCTCTGCTATGCGTGAGCAATATTTGATTAAATCTTTATTATAGTGAGCCGTTAAAATACGATACCAAATCTGTTATTTACGTATTAGACTTATAATTGGAAATTCACAAAAGATAACTTTCGATTAGGTACATACCTATTTGTATTGTCGATGTTTGTGATTGTTTATCATGGAATTGCAACATTCGTCATCTGCCTAGCCTTTCCCAATTATTCCCAACTGTGTTAGGGTCAGCTTCCAGTCTAATCGGTTGCAGCTGAATACCAGTATTTAACATGGAGCAACTGTATATCTGACCTCCACAACCCAGTTAGTACTGGGTAATACCCCTTGATAAGACTGGTTGTCAGATTTTCGGACCACTGACCACCTGTAAAGACTGCAATGACATGCAACATTAATATATTGTTAATTATGTTTTAAAACACAAATAAAAATATGGTAAAAACCGCAACCAATAAACGGTTAAACCGTTTTTACCAAAGCTGCGGTCAAGCAGACACGAAAGAAAAGAGACATAAGTTTATACCTAATATGTAAAGGTGTTGATAACTTGCTTACTAGCATTACATAAATAAAAGTGAATAACATGGTCATTTACAAATAGAATGACATTTATTATTTAATCCTATCATATAATGGTATATCTCTTGCATAGATTATGATCTCTCGACCGATACTCTATTATTTATTACATGATATTTTTCACACGTATTGTGATAAATCGAGCATATTCATAGGTTAGGAGAGAAAGTTTTGACAGTACTGTGATTAACAATATCTAAATATAATATATTACTGTATATATAGTGTACGGGGACGAAAATGATCGCTGTAGCAGAATCATAATGGATATACTCGTATTATTATCCTATTATTAGCATTGAAGCCTATCCCAACATAGTTGGGAAAAGGCTAGGCAGATGATGATTAACATTCTGCCAAAGCGGAAATTTTAGGCCCCACTGTGTGTACAGTAATATAAATCTATTCTTAATCACAGTACTGTCAAAACTTTGTCTCCTAACCCTGCAGTTTTATTTTTCAAAAAGTACCTACATTCAAAGATAGTTCACTACCATTAATTGGTTTTAATACGTATAAAGGGTGTAAAACACTTCTTAACGAAGCCGAAAGGCACTTGATCTCTCAATCATTACGATCATTTTGTTGTCCTACACCATACCTGGGGGACCTTCTAGTTACGGAGATATTTGGGTTCAAAATTTCTGGTTTTTGTAAAAACAAATAATACAAGTTTTTATTAAAAGATTTTTACTTTTAACACCTCTAAGACCCAAAAACATTGTTTTTTTTAGTGCGTTACATTGAGTTCTACCACAAAACATGATGTTTCGCTCCAAAAAAAGTCGTTTCAATAAAAAAGCAATATTTTTTACGTAGAGTTACTTAGTTTAATGTACATACTGCTTGGTTGACGGCTTCGTGATGAATTTGTTTACACCCTGTATACAGGACATAATTATCAAAATCATAGTTTTCATTTCTCGCCTGAGCTACTAGCTAGCTAACTACCAAGCGGCATCTTTAAAATCGAAGAATAACTGCTCATTCCTTACAAGTTTTTAACAAAGAAGTCTCTAGCCACTAGAGAAACCTGTGTCTATCTACAAATTCTTCACAATTTATTGGTTTTCTCCGCTTTCATAATAATAGTGACACATAAACACGCTAGTGGCGATATTTTACCGACCGCTCACTTGAGTCAAGACGTAGATTAATACGTATTTAACTACTTACGGCAAGACGGCTACACTTCGTATGTCTTGATTTTGCTAATTGCGGTTTATTTTATAACACAAGCTTAGTTTTTATCTTGTTATCGTGTAAATAGCCAATTTTCATTAAATACATTTGGTTCAAAATTCATATATATAAATTCCTTTCGCTGATCGTTAAGTGCGCAGGTGTCAGGGCATGCAGTGAAAGATAGAAGGTGCGTCTAGGTTCAGAATGACCAATTCTACGGTTCCAAAAAGTTCAGTTCCCAGAATGTCCATTTCCAAGAAAGTCCATTTCCCAGAATGTCCATTTCCTAGAATATCCATTTCCCAGAATGTCCATTTCCTAAAATGTCCATTTCCCAGAATGTCTATTTCCTAGAATGCCCATTTCCTAGAATGTCCATTTCCCAGAATGTCCATTTCCTAGAATGTCCATTTCCCAGAATGTCTATTTCCCAGAATGTCCATTTCCCAGAATGTCCATTTCCTAGAATGTCCATTTCCTAGAATGTCCATTTCCTAGAATGTCCATTTTCTAGAATGTCTATTTCCCAGAATGTCTATTTCCTAGAATTTCCATTTCCCAGAATGTCCATTTCCTAGAATGTCCATTTCCCAGAATGTCCATTTCCTAGAATGTCCATTTCCCAGAAAGTCCAATTTCCAGGTGTCAAGTGTGTATTATAGCCATTAAGAATGACGAACTACGGTCTAAGCCATAAGCCAATGATGAATCCGTAGTTTCTGCCGAAATTACGGGAGTTTCCTACTCCGTATCATTTACGGACATGAGATCCGAACTAAAAATTAATGACTACATGATTGGTCATCTATCCTTACTCCCGATGTGTTTACAAAACTTTAATCCGAAAATATGTATTAGGGAGTAGGTTCATTTCAAAGTATAAAGCTACTTTCGGACGGGCCCCGTATCTTCGTTGACGGACGTAGCCCACTTTTTTTTTTTAGCTAAGCTGGAGGGAGTGTCAAACTTTTACTGACTAAAACCCATCCATGTTCCTTAATCGCCCTTTATGTTCCGGGGCCACGGTATCTCCTTCGAACAGTCCCGCAGCCCCGGCAAGTTTCGACCCCATGCGGGCCCCTTCCTCTTGCTGACATCCCTTTGAGGCGCGTGAACACTCTGTCGCCGTTGAGCCCCCCTGCTGAGCCCTACTCCGCACCGATACTCAGCCTCAGATGACAAAAACGCAGCATATTCAATAAAGCATAAAAATATGAAACCTTATAATACAAAGCTCTTGCACACAAAAGATAATGAGTCTCTTAATTAACAATCAACCCTCTAATTAAAACTGAACCATTATGCCAAGGAAAACAAAAACAGTTCGAGAAAGCCCGCGTGTCATTCAGTGTTACTAAGAACATCATATAAAAACGACGACATGATTAATAGTTTCACTGACTATTAAAATGTGATCAGAGCCGTGAGACATAAAAATTAGCGAACGGCAGTAAAAAGTTTAAAGCTTTGCATATTTGACCTTCTTTGTGGTTATTTGAGTCATAGAGATCTAGAGCAATAACATCCATCTGAAATGGCCATAGCTTAGCCGTTTTTTTGTTTACGTCGCGTGTTTAAATTTTTAGTTGAATTACTACTTTCAATGATGTTAATTTGTGAAACAGTAGAAAAAACCCGGCTAAGTGAGAGTCGGACTCGCACACACAGGGTTCTGTAGTATCAAACAATATAATTACAATATTTTTAATGCCCATTCATAATTATGTGAATTGACACTCAACAGCAAAAATAAATATGTCTTATTCAAACTAATTTTCGTTGAAAGTTTTTTTACATTCTAAAACGAATATCTAAACTTTTTTAGAATTTTTCTCCTATTACTTAAGAAATTAAGAATATATTTAGTAGACTATAAGCCGTGTTAGCCATTTGGCTACGGGACCCTAAAAACATAATGGCGGGTAAATAAATAAATAAGTATGACAAGAAAAGTCGTCCCTTTATTGTCCAAGCCTTTAGATCCCTACATAGATGTGCTCTATTTCAAAATATTTAGTTGCACTCCAGCAAAACTTAGTTCACTTCTTGCTACCATGTCAGTAAAGCCTCCAACCAGGGCCTTTAAACTTATAAACTAATTCAAGTGACCGCGCGCTAATGGCACCCCTAGGGCACGAACCTCGGAATAGTGCGTCATCGCCGTCACCGTCACCGGGCTAGGCAGCAAAAAGACAGGCTGGATCTGAGTGAGATTATAAGCTACCGTGTGCTACTCAGCTACCGTTTTTATACATTTTGTGTTTATTATTCTGTGTAAACCACGTGATGACGCAGATATACCAAGCTACTATCTTATTCATTCAGAAAGATGATAAAATAATATTGGTAGGTATTATAAATTATGTTAAAACCAAAAATACGAGGAAATTTAACGGTCTATCAATATTATGTGCATTTTTATTTAAATGAGTTTGAATCTAGATTATTTTGCTATTCATAATATCACGCGTAGACATGTAACGTAAAATTCTGTTTATAGGAAGGATGATTGTTAGGAGTTTTAGTTCCTTTCATGACTTTAGTTCGGTTGTGCATTTATCTGTGCATGTTGTGACTAAGGGGGCCTAAAATGGCTGCTTTAGCACAATGAAGCTACAATTAGGTCACACAGTGTCAATTCATAATACCTATTAAACGCTTCTGTGACCATTAGAGGACCGTTAAAGTAATTCATATTTTTAGTTTAGTGATTTAATGATTTTGCTAATGGGGCCATTTTAGACCCCCAGCAGGTCAAAAAGACAAAAGAGTTTGGTTTCTTTTTTAAATTAAATATCTCATCTTCTACAATTTAAAAAAATTCTATTTAACGGTTAGTGCTGCTGCCTGGCATAAAAAAGATTTTTCATCAAGTTACAAGAGCCATACTTTTTCGTCCAATAAACAAGATTAAATATTACCTTATATGTATTATGTAATTTCCCGCCGCGAATGCTGACAAACTCTCCATATTAGTACCTACGATAAATAAAATCCAAGTATTAATTGGCTATACAGTAAGTTACTTGCCAAGTAAATAATTTAAAGTAAGCGAGAAAGTATTGCCAGTATTGGACGTTCATTGCGCATAATTAGCGTTTCAAGTGGTTTTAAAACTAGTTAATTACTGAAACTGGTTGAAGAGGAAACAATTGTCGGTCGACTAGTAGTGTCCTTCAAGACGTGCTTTTTATTAACATTTAGCATGAGCTTGGCATGCCAACGAGATGCCAATATATTTAAATAATATCTCTAATATCGTCCATTTTTCTTCTTTAAAAATGTTGTTTTCAGACTTTTGAAGAAAATTTTCTCACAAATTAAATTGCTCTCATGGTTGCATGCATTTCATTAGGATTGCCGCAATGACCGAATTCTTAGTATCAAGTAAGAAGCCGCTTCTCAATTTGCGCCAGATTTTCACAAAAAGAGTTACTCCGAACAATCAATTAGGCATGAACAGTTTCAAAAAATTGCAAATCTATTAGGTATTTAGTCTGTTAATTAGAGTATTGGAAAATATTGGACTCGTATTTGTTTTATTATATCAATGAATATTGACAAAGATAAAACGCATCGAAATCGGGAGTAAGGCCTTATGACATCAGAACTCGATACAATTATACCAAGGCGTGACGTATTGAGAATTTTAGAAGCGTCGTCTACGTCAATTTTGGATAGTTTAAAAAAAATACGTAAAAGAAAAAACACGGGTCAATATTTGACGGACTAATTATTATTTGTTTGCTGTCTACCCTATTGAACAATTAGAAGCTCCTGTCTGCTTTTAAACGACATCACCATTGAACATATTTCTGCATAATCAGAATTATTAACTAAGGGAGTACCTACTCCAGCTGCAGGTCCCATTTGACAACTAGACAATGCATAAATTATTTGAACCTTAAACTTGCTTCTACTCTACACATAACTTGAGGACTGTTTTGCGCTTCCTGTTCTGCATTGTAAACTCGATTCCCTAGCTCGTCTTCGACTTCATTTCATTCTCAGAATTTTGCTATTCTTGCGGCATGTTGTTCCGACACAAAAAACAAGGAGTTCCAGAGCGCACTAGAAAAACAGAATCTGATTAGGTAGGTGAAAAAGGTTTGATTTGATTTCCCATCGAATTAAATGATTTATGTCTATCGAGCTGTTTTTTTTGTTTAACAACTGTTTAATTTGAATCACCTGCTTCAAAAAAGTCTGACAAACCTTAAAACGATTAAAGATCTACTAAAAACGAAACAGTGAAAGTGCGTAATGTTACGAAAAACTACGGTTTGTGCTCTCGGCACGTAATTAATCATTCTTCGGCTTTTTATGTCCAAATATTTTCAACGCATTCTTCTCGGCGTCTCATTCATCAGCAATGATTTATTTACTAACAAAAATGGTGAGAATCAGTTCATTATTATGAGATGTTGAGTCAGCGTTCGGTTTCGGCTTCCAATGGCTTAGTGTTGTTTAGAAATTAGAACTCTGTTTCATGTCAAATAGGTAATCAAAATGTAATCATGGTAATCTTAATTTTCATTGTTGTGGTTGTGTATGCAATTTGTATCTTTAACCGCATCACGATTGAATCTTTTTATATTTCTGTACCCAAAGGGTAAAAACCCTATAACTAGGACTCCACTGTCAGTCTGTCATGAGGCTGTATCTCATGAACCGTGATAGCTAGACAGTTGAAATTTTCATAGATGATGCATTTCTGTTACCGCTCGCTATAACAACAAATAAGTAATACAAATTAAATATAAATTAAAGGGGGCCTACTACGATGGTACGGAACCCTCCATGCGCGGGTGGGACTCGCACTTGGCCGCTTTTTAATATTTTTGAACTCTACGAGTAAATATTTGATGGTAATGCTGCCAAAAATACTTTAGTGCCAGAATCGTCCGTACAAAATCTGTGTCCAACAACCTCCAGGTAAGTACTAGGAAAACATAAGTACAGAGTGGCTGAGCACGACAAGAACAAGTAAGTAGTAAAGCGAAATGTTATCATTATGGCATCTTCGCCCGCGCAGGTAAATGAAACGTAAAGTCCTGGGCACCGCATTATAAATTCCTCACGCCAGCGGAGGCAAAAACATCACGAGGAATCCGCTCGCAATTGCCCAAAGCTTTTTTGTATTCTAAGCAAGGCTCCTAGTAACGTATTATAAGTATAAGAAGGTAAAGTTGAGCAGGATACTAGTTTGTTTGAATTGGACAAATGACTTTGTTTT
This sequence comes from Xestia c-nigrum, assembly GCA_916618015.1. Taxonomy (NCBI): domain Eukaryota; kingdom Metazoa; phylum Arthropoda; class Insecta; order Lepidoptera; family Noctuidae; genus Xestia; species Xestia c-nigrum. The sequence continues at coordinate 18,440,302 of OU745259.1, forward strand.
ATGCTAATCTCCGTCCGATTATTTTGGGCGTTGTTGAGTTACTCGGAGGACATTCATAGTGTCTTTGTAGATTCAAGAAGTAAAAAATTGTCGTTGATTACATTATTCATCCATTGCTTTGTTATATTTTCGTCCTTCCTTTCGACGTCCTTCATTTTTGGTACCAGTTAATAAAATCGGGGCATTTTGGGGTAAGTAGAGCTTCTTAACATTTAAAGATTTACGGCTTGGGGCAACTTTTGGGTCTTAGTTTAAATTCGTGTCTTTTAGGGTTTTATTTCTCTTTCGCTACGGTTACGGTAAGGGCGCCTTATTATGTCGTATGTGTAAGTGAAGGGCGTCAAATTTTGCGCTTATTTTAATAGCAATTAGTAATCTTTTCTTCTATGGTAAGTTCACTCAATATTTTGCCAAGTTATTAGCAATATTATTAAACGTTTAGGTACATAAAAGCCTAGAGCGATAAACACCAACTTCCTTACACCTATAGAGCCATTGGCAATAAACTTCTGCCCTTTAATCTAACCACAAAAGCTTGCAAACTTACAGTAGGCTTCGGCAGTCGATGTTCCTTTACAAGTCCGATTACCATCCCGCATTCAAATTTTATTGCATAGAATATTAATATCCACTGACAATAACCACTTTATGATCACTTCACATATAGGTAGCACTAGTACAAGTGAGAGCATTAACTGATGTCGTGTGAAAATCGCGGAATCACGACTGAATATTGTAGTAACGTCCAACACGCGAAGAATATGTACAGAGACTGGCGTGCGCATGTCGCGCCTGGAGGCGTTTGCGCAGCCTTCGCCGGTGGAAAGTTCATCGAACGAGTAGCTCCCGCTTGAAGTGAGACGTGCGATCACATGAGAAAAAGCCTCCGAGAAAATTATAGTCACCTGTCTATACAACCAAATGGGCTTATAAAGGTGTTGCATGTGCGAACGTGATTGCGATGGATGACTAGGTTGTATACAAATCATATAACGTGCATATCATTCGAGCTTGATATCTAGGTACGCCTTTATTCCTATATTACCTACACGTTCTGTTGAATAATGCAAAGCCGTTTTCGTAGAAAAATAAAACCGGCGAGCATTTCGTAAATTTGTAGAAAATGCATTGTGTTTCACTACTATGTTTCAACTTATTAATCTTGTAAATACGATATATTGATTTCAGTGCATTCAGCAGTATTAATATTAATTGTTGATTTCATTGAAATCAGAATTTAAAATTCTGTCTTTATATTAAAATGGAATAATCTTAACGTATTACTGCGTAAACCAGAACGTTTATTTTTTATCTATGAAAGTACCCTGCTGTCATTCTCATTCGATCTGTCAAATTTGTCATCAGTCCGGATGCGAATCGTGACTTTCAATTTCTTGCAAGTTTATGTGAATATCTATTTGTTTTCTACACCTCAGTGTTGCGTGGACATAATCCATAATGCCTAAGGTTTCAGGTAAATACTAAAGCTGAATACTTACTACTTTCAGAAAATGCTACATCATTCTTTTAACATTGAGGTTATAGCTTTTCCAAACTGTCATTTTAAACTTTTGCTCTAAAATGTTCTTTTTACTTTTGAACTTCTAATAGTTTGTCCCAATTCCTTGTTATTATACTCTTATTGACTATAAAATAGATTATGGTTTGGTATGAAAAGTGCATCGTCATGACTGCGGCCTCTATTTGCCCGTACCAAACATACCCGGCATTTGTAATGTTTTCTTGATATAACAACCTTATTTTACTCTCAGCAGCGTATAATGTTTGTATAGTGAATTACAAACTGCACACAATCGGTTGAATAGAAGTGACCTAAACATATTTACATTTATTTTTATTTTTACCCATTAAATCCTAATAGAAAACATAAGAACTTAATAAGAACAACGGATAAACAGAATACATTTCTGTAATCATGCAACTCTTAATTAGCTTGAGAAGTTCCCACATCTTTTGCTTAACCTGAAAAATCTATAATTCAACTAATTATTAAAATTAGTCTGCATTTTTAAATTGTTCCTTAAATGCAGTTGCAAGGCCCTCACAAATAAATAGGGGAAAAGAATGCTACACACTACATTTTAAGTTTAAGACCATATTACATGCCAATGTCATTATAGTAATTAATCATCGTAGCAATTACAGTAAAGGTAAAATGGGGCAAGGAGTTGTACCCAGGCGTAGAAGTGAACACAGATGATGATCCCGTGGTGTTCAAGGCACAAATCTTCGCCCTCACCGGTGTCCAGCCCGAGAGACAGAAGGTTGTCTGCAAGGGAGTTACGCTGAGGGATGACTCTTGGGCCAACTTTAAGTTAACTAATGTAAGTTCTAGTGTTGTTTATATTTTTTTTACTATTTGTACTTGTTAATTTTTTTAATACAGGGTAGACAGGTAAAACCAACCCTACATTTTCATGCAGACTAAAGCTGACAAATAAGAAAAATAGGATTTAGCAGATGAATCAGTAGTAAAGAATTTTGAGTATTTATTTGCAAAATTAATGTAGTTGCGACAAAAAATAAAGAGGGATTTGTCAAATAGAAATGATGTGTAGCAATAATTTGTCTATGTTTGAAAGTTGTTTGTGCATAATAAATAACAGTTGAATTTTAAAATAACGCAATTTTGAATTCTAATTTCCAACAAATATATAATTGGTTTCTGTTGGATTTGACTGTATTTCCAATAAAAATATACACTGATACATAATATTATTATTGCTTCCTATCAAAGTCGTCACTAAATAACCAGAAAACAAACATTACTGAAAGTTGATGACCTGTGTAACCTTGATAAATATTTAATGCAAACATGTCCCAAAGGTAAATGACTCATTGAGTTATGTATGTAAATACATAAAATTGCTAAACCAATACTTTTGCCAACATTACAGGCAAATTAAAATGTTTGTCTTACAGCAGCAGAGGCATACGTCCAGCAGTGGACATCTTTCCGCTCAAATGATGATGATGTTGACAGCAACTAAAGTTGCTAAAATTACTACATTTTATTTAGGGGCATTTAATTATGTACATACAGTGCTGAAGGCACTCCGACATACAAATGGTTACAATGTATTCAATAAATCATTTTGAATACCCTGCATAAAAATTATGTACCAGTAACTAAAACAACTTATCAATAAAATATTTCAGTGTAGTGAATGATGTACTGAATATTGTGATAATGGCTTTCTAAATATCCCGCGGATAACAGTGCTATCAGAATTTTGCGCGATGTTAAATATAAACACAGTTTTGCATGATTATGGCTGGAAACCCTCTGGGTGACCTTATGGAACCATTCTTGGCAGCTCCCTCTGATTCCATCGAACACCATTGAGGTCACCTGTGTAGAGTGTATAGTTATAATATCATTTATTACTTACTGCTTGATTGTGAAGTGATCAATCTTAATTAAAAGTTAATTATTCAAATTAGGCTGAGTATTTTTTGAACATCAAAGATAATCCTCTTTCTACTATTTGAGCAGTTGAGAGGCAGAATAAACTCTCCAAGTCTGTTTGTGCTAAGAACTTGATTTCGTAAATGCTATAAATAATAATTATGAAGGACTTTGACAGTTAGTTGTACTATTCTAGAATGCCCTGGTGCTGGTAATGGGCAGCAAGGAAGAGGACGTGCCGGCCGCTCCCGTGGAACAGACGCGCTTCGTCGAAGACATGAATGAGGCGGAGCTCGCAACTGCTGTAAGTATTACTACCTTCTATTTATGTATCGCAAACTCTACATCGAACACAAAATGGGTTTAAAGATAAAGATACTTTATTTGTTAAAAACATGTGTTTACACACAAATCGAGCATGCAAGATCTTTGTAAAGTAGGTTAGGTCCGTACATGTTTTACCTTGCGAGGTGTACAAATTTGTTTTTTTTTTACAATTATACAGATTAGATTATAACTATGTGTAATGATAAATTGATTGTATTGTTTCAGATGGACTTGCCTGAGGGTCTGATCAACCTGGGCAACACATGCTACATGAACGCTACAGTACAGTGCCTGAAGACAGTGCCTGAACTTAAGAATGCCTTACTTAATTATGATAAGAGTAAGTTAGTTATTATTCAAACTGTTTTACCACAGCTCAACACAATAGAGGTGATGACTAAAAAGTGAAATATAAAAACGTTTTTTGCAAAATATAAAACTCCAAAAAACACAAAAAAGTGAAAAATATCTGTAGATTCAGAACCTTTGTTTGATTGATTTATTTAGTTTTTTGTCACCAACCTCTGAAGCTATTTTTCACTTTTTTGTGTTTTTGGAGTTGGTTTTATATTTTGCCCCTTACCCCTTCACAGCGTAGCAGCGTAATGTTATGTTATGAACTGGTGTAAACATTAGATATACATGAGATTTCAGCAATCCCAGTCCATTTGCTATAATTTATTGAGGAGTTCCGTTGCCCATCTCTGAAGTTCTTCATGAGATCGTCACCAAATTGAAATGGGTCCACTTTAAAAAAGTACTCTTCCAAAAACTACCCAAATCACATCAAGTGTGCCCATACAATTTGAAGAGTTCTCTCAACTTCTCCAGGATCCCATCATCAGATCCCAACTTGATGATTATAGGACCACCTGGGAAGTATACCCTATTAAACAAAAAAAATATAATTCATATCACTCCAGCCAAATTGAGAACCTCCTCCTTTTTGAAGTTGGTTAAAAATCGACCTATAGGATTCAAGACATTACATCATTGCATTTATTCCAGGCTTATTTTGGGATTTCGGGTGACGGAATCGTTAATTGTTCCTGTTTTAAAATACATGTTGGACATAATAGAAAAGTTTCGAAGAAAAACACAATCATGCTGCGCCGACCTCAAATAAACTGGGATAAGTGCATGAAAATGATGATGTAGTACATAGTATTAACGATTGTCATTTGTGTCAACAGCATCGGGCGGCGGCACAGCGGGAGAGCTAACGTCAGCTCTGAGCGACACCATGTCAGCGCTGGAGGGGGGCGGGGCCGGGGCCTGCGCCGGCGCCGCCGCCAAGCTGCTGCGAGCGCTGCACGCCACCGCGCCCAGGTTCGCGGAGCGCGGCCCGGGCGGCGGCCTGGCGCAGCAGGACGCGTCCGAGTGCTGGACGGAGATCATACGAGCGCTGCAAGCGAGGCTCCCGTCCGCACCCAACACTCCGCCAGACAGGTACGAGGGTATAGTAAACTTAACTAATACTGATGGTGCCATCATGGATGGATGGCAGTACGTTTCCGAAATATGTATATGTCACATGCCTTAATCGTTTGTATTGATGCTATAGTAGCTGCCAATGATAGCATCGAACCAAAACAAATTAACCATGTATTGTATCGTTTTTCTTTAGAAAAAATGTTGAAGATGACGTTGATGAAGATTCAAGACTAATTTTGGATTTCAAAGTTGAGAACTGTAATAAAATACGTTGGTGGGGTCAATGACCGCTTTTGCAAGCAACTATAACTATTGATGCAACTATAACTATAACTGTTGAATGCCCATGTCACACCCATTCCTATCAAGATCGGAGACTCTACACTCGAAATTGTAGACGATTATGTATACCTAGGACAAACGGTCCAGTTAGGTAGGTCTAACTTCGAGAAAGAGGTCAATCGTCGAATCCGACTCGGCTGGGCAGCGTTCGGGAAGCTGCGCGGTATCTTCTCGTCCAACTTACCGCAGTGTCTCAAGACGAAAGTCTATGACCAGTGTGTGTTGCCAGTGATTACATACGGGACCGAAACGTGGTCGCTCACAATGGGCCTTATCAAAAGGCTTAAAGTCACCCAAAGGGCAATGGAGAGGGCTATGCTCGGAGTTTCCTTGCGTGATCGAATCAGAAATGAAGACATCCGCAAGAGAACCAAGGTCACCGACGTAGCCCGAAGAATTGCTAAACTTAAGTGGCAGTGGGCAGGGCACATTGCTCGCAGAACGGATGGCCGATGGGGCCGAAAAGTTCTGGAGTGGCGACCGCGAACCGGAAGACGATGCGTTGGAAGACCTCCCACTAGGTGGACCGATGACCTGGTGAAGGTTGCGGGAATCCGGTGGATGCGAGTAGCAAGGGACCGGTCAATGTGGCGACACTTGGGGGAGGCCTATGTCCAGCAGTGGACGTCTTTCGGCTGAGATGATGATGATGATGATAACTATTGATATAAACAGGGATTCGCCAGTAATTTAAAAAAAAAACGGATTTTCGTAACTTATTCTATGAAACCCTCGCATTTTACTAAATTGGCCCGTTGTCAGGCCAATGTAGCAGAATCCCCTGAATTATAAGTAACGTTTTGATCAGCAATGAAGTAGATACTCAAGCCACACTTCTTTTCACCAGATCATCAGTGGTCGAGCAGTACTTCGGCGGTACTCTAGACGTGGAGCTGGTCTGTTCCGAGGCCGACGAGCCTCCCTCTCGCACCAAGGAGACCTTCCTGCAGCTGTCCTGCTTCATCTCGCAGGACGTCAAGTACCTGCAGTCGGGGCTTAGATCTGTGAGTGGTATATTATGTAGGTGAAATATATTGTTAGGGTTCCGTACCCAAAGGGTAAAAATGGGACCCTATTACTAAGACTCCACTGTCCGTCTATCTGTCACGAGGCTGTATCTCATGAACCGTGATAGCTCGACAGTTAAAACTTTCACAGATGGTGTATTTCTGTTGCTGCTATAACAACTAAAAACAGAATAAAATAAATATTTAGGTGTGGCTCCAATACAACAAACGTGTTTTTTTCCCGTTTTGTACGAAACCCTTCTTGTCCGATTCGCACTTGACCGCCTTTTTATTATCTTTACCTTTGTAAAAAATAGTCTACTGAACTTTATACGATTTATTATAATCAAACTTATCTTCGCTAAATCGGCTTGAGCTGGTTCGAAGAAAGCTACGTTCATGCTATAAAATCAGAGACATTCTTCTCGTTCCGGTTCGTCACTCCCTTATCAGCTATCACTTACACGCTCACTTTTCTTCTCAGCACGTCGATGGGAATCTAAATTGTGTCGTCCCAAAACTGAGCTGCTTGTCATCCATCAATCAGTTCCTGTAGTGGACTGGTTCCCAACCTGTGGTCCGCGGACCACTAGTGGTCAGCAGGAGCCTTGACTATCCGCGAAAGAGTAAAATGTTATTCGTACTTTTTAACTTGCACAGAAGATGCAAGCTTAACCCAACCTAATTGAACCTATCAGAGGCAAAATTCTATATTTTTTTTTAATTTTTCGACCTCAGGTCGATCACTTTTGTATCCATCACTATCTTAATTTTAAAGGTTCTCATCACATTATCCAATTTTCGTATAGTGTGAGTTAAAGATTCACTCCCCCTAGTTATAATCCCGTCGGTGTCCATGTTTATCTAGGACCATAATTATAGTCCCTGTTAACAATGAACATACCAAAGTGGTCCCTGGTCTAAGAAAGGTTCGGAGCCACTGCTGTAGCGGATGATGTAGTGAACATACAACAGAACAGGATATTAAGTTCCCCATCGTTTGTGGAACAGCACCACATTTAGGTCGCGTTCCCACTATGTCGTGTCGATTAATGTATCTTTGACAAAAATCGTGGACGACAGTAAACGCGTCGTCTTATATGTGAACACCTCCATTTATATACACAAATCCCGACACTTACAACTACACGATTATCTGTCGTCACGACAATGTCGGTACGCGGCCTTAATCCCCAGGGTGCCCCAGGGTAGAGCTCATGCTCACTAAAGGACGCTATAATGCCGCAACTACATTGTTTACATAAAATATGTTTGTTACAGAAAATGTCAGAGCAAATCACAAAAATGTCACAGACGCTAGGAAGAGATGCGATCTACACGAAAACAGTAAGTGTCACATTATTTAAATCCATGGCTGTCAATGTTGGGTCTTTGTCAGTAGTTATAGAAGTCAAAAGCCAGAAAATCTATCAACCAGTCGTACTAAGGGCTGTTGTGTTATCCAAAGTCTGCTTCTTTATTTTTTTAAATTCATGTGCATTATCAGTTTCTCCAGTGAAGGAAAACATCGTGAGGAAACCAGCATGAGAGATATTGAGATCGACAACGTAATAATAATAATAATAATAATAACGATTTGCAACTGATGGAGCTACTGAAGGTAACTGAAACCTTCAGTAGCGCCATCAGGATGGAATTTGGTGTGGACAAATGTGCGGTCATGCATGCACTGAGAAAAATGTAAAGCCGAATGTTTCGTAACGAGGGCGGATTTATTCGTAATGAAGGCGAAAAAACGACCAAAAGTCAACCGACCAAAAACGCCTTCCTAGGTTGGAGGCGTTTTACGCCTTAAGCGTAAGGCGCAAAAAATAAGCAGCAATATACTCTCTAATGTGTATTTTAGACGTAATTATTAACAGATAAGCCTTAATTCAAAAGCTATAAACGTGGTAAGTCAGATAGAATCGTCTGATTGACGATGACATTTAACTTCCGGTAAGGTGATATAAACGGTAAAGGGACGTGCTCGGGTCATACACACAAAACTTTCCGACGTATCACTGTCCCAATTGACTTCTAGTAAGGCGTTTTACGTATTTTCTTACTGTGGTTTATTTTGTTCACCAAGTGTTTTGAATGTTTATTTACTGCTTCTTATGTCTTAATAGGCTTCTAGTAAGGCGTTTTACGTCTTTCCTTACAGTGGTTTAACCTGTCCACCAAGCGCTTTTAACGTTTATCGACTTCTAGTTTAAGGCGTCTAACATCTTACCTTACTGTATTTTAACCTGTTCACTGAGCATTTTTAACGTTTCCTTAGTCGTAATCGACTTTTATTAAGGCATCTTAAGTCTTTCTTTACCGTGGTTTAACCTGTCTAATAAGCGCTTTTAATGTTTTTTAAAGTAATAATTGACTTTTAGTAAGGCGTTTTACGTCTTTTCTTACCTGTGCACTAAGCGCTATTGATGTTTTCATAAGTCGTCATTCACTTTTAGTAAGGTGTTTTACGTCTTTACTTACTGTGGGTTTAACCTGCTCACTAAGCGTTTTCAACGTTTACTAAATCGTAATCGACTTCTTTTAAGGCGTTTTATGTATTTCCTTACTGTGGTTTAACCTATCCACTAAGCGTTTTCAACGTTTACTAAGTCGTATTCACCTTCTAGTAAGTTGTCTTAGAATGTTCCATACGATTAGGTAAGCCGTATCGTAAGGTAATTTATGCTTTCTTTTCGAGCAGAAATGTTTTATGAAGACCGGAAAAAAAGCCTTCTAACGGCTGGTAACGGTTTTCCCTAAAGGCATGATTGACTTGCTTTACTATCATTTATTAGTTCATATTAAGGGCATTGGGCCGCTCAAAGTGCGCGTTCACTCTAAGTTAGCGCGAGCTAATATCCTTCACATGAACTTCATGATAGTAGATCAGCCAACCGTGCCTTCAGTGAACAGCGTAACCTGCTGTTCTCAGAAAGCTGTTCTCCCAGTCTTTGTAAGCTTCTGCAATCAATAGAACGAAAATATATAAAACACTTCAATAACAACTGTTTACTAAAGAAACATACTAAATAGATTAGTACCTCCTCAACCCAACATTACAACCTCAACCTAATAATACGCCGATAGCGTCTGTATCTTATAGGAATGATAGTGCATTGCAATAAAACCATTCAAAAAAAAATCTAAAAAATCTGTATTAGAAAATAGAAAATCAATTAAGATACATTACTATATTTAGATACTTAAAACATGATAAAAAATATAGGTACGCTCACCAAGCTATTTAGTTTACATTTTACAATGTAACTTGCATGTTCAAATGTAAACTAAATAGCTTGGTCGACCGTTCTTAGTATACAAATTTTCAATATTTTACATTGTAAGTAATAGGTTTGACGAAACCAAAAGGTTCCGTCAGTTTTCAACTTGATTTGTTCAACGTAACGAGCATGTGCTGTGACGATACATGCCTTTTGAAACTGAATAGACAGAATACACTGAGATAAGAGAAAATAATGTTTTAACTATTCGTAATCAAACTTCAAAATTATTCAGGTCAAAGTTGTTTGTCTGTTTATCTTGTCAAAATGTCAAAGCGAAAACCGACTTTAAGGTGACGAACCTTTTCTTTCCGTTTACTGTACCTATAGGTAAATGAACTTATATCAATCTAAAACTAAAACAGAGGTCTAACTTAGAGTAAACTTACGAGTAATCAGACTTTTATATCAACAAGTAGTCATTGGTAAGAAAAATTTAATAACATAAAATTTAACTTTAAATAAAAATCAATTATTATTTACTATTTCATTTTATTAATTATTTAATTTAAATAAAATTTGAAGGGTGTGACGAATCTTTTCTTTCCGTTTACTGTACCTTTAGGTAAAAGAACTTATAACAATTTAAAACTAAAACAGAAGTCTAACTTAGAGTAAACTACGAGTAATCAGACTTTTATATCAACAAGTAGTCATTGGTAAGATTAAATTTAAAAATAAAAAAATATTATTGTACTTATTTTATTAATTATTTAATTTAAATTTAATGTGAAGGGTAGGTTATGATTAGGGTTGTCAACCGTACTCTAAAATAGAGTACCTATCGTACTCTATAATCTATAACAAAAATAGAGTACGCTAAAATACTCTTTTTTACACAATGTTTACTATACTAGTGCCAGTCATGTAATATTATGCAAATCCATTATCATAACCAAAAAAAAGTCTGTTTACTATTAATATGTGCAGCAAAAAGTACTAAAAAATACCTTTTTAAATATAAAATAAACGATACCCAGTTTTTGGAAGTACGCTCTCTTTATTTACCTCCATAACCTCAGCAGGCCTGGCAGAAGACGATGATGGTGGGGACTCGTCCTTGGCTGCCTGGATTGCGTTAGAACTTAATATTACTACATACTTTTAAATCGAAGATTGTCAATACTCTTAAGCGTAAAACACTTCACTTCACAACTTCGGTTTCTTCACTTTTTTCCACTTATGCACTCACAAATCTTCTCTCGGATTGAATTGTACGAGTATGCGCCTAAACATCTTTAGCGTGAGCTTGGTCTCTCCTTCCGGATAGACGCTGCCTCATCCTTCTTATAAATGCAGAATCCACTTGCTCGTCTATCCATTTGTTATGCTTTTGTATGATTTTCTTATAATTATTGCAAGAATCACAATAAGCAACAGCACCAAAAAGGTCGTCATCAAAATGTTATTTTGTTTTATATGATTTTCTTGCTATTTCACTGGCGCTGTTTTGCCTCCTGAAGCGTTTTGGGCGATGATAACCTCCTTATCCTCAGTCTTCGAATAACTTTTTCCAATTTTCACTCGTGCTTATAATATTCCTATTGTTTTACATTGTATCTTGGTGCACCAAGGCACACAGGAATCCGCCGCTTTTGCACTTTGCGCCTGTTAACGGATAACTTGCCAGCGCAGTTCCCGAAACGTATGTGGCAGGGTCGCCATGAAGTATGCAGGTAGAATCAAACACGTCTGTTCAATACAAGCGTTTTTTACTGACTACCCTAACATAAGGCTCTACTTATTCTAAGTACATTTATGCAATTCACTAAGGTTACCATTTGATTCGTCGTGATCTAAGCATATTTCGCCTTATGATAAGACAAATGTTGCCAAATTTACGGTTGCATTGACCAAATATGTACGTCGTTATATGAAGAAATGTTACCGTTCAATCAGTCGTAACTAGACCATGTTTTACTTTAGTATAAGGTGAATATTGCCATACTTACGTTTATATGTGCCGTATATGTACGTCGTTATATAACGTAAGGTTACCATTTGATTCGTCGTGATCTAAGCATATTTCGCCTTATGATAAGACAAATATTGCCAAATTTATGGTTGCATTGACCAAATATGTACGTCGTTATATGACGTAATGTTACCGTTCAATCAGTCGTAACTTGACCATGTTTTGCCTTATGATAAGGTGAATATTGCCATGTTTACGTTTATATGTGCCGCATATGTACGTCGTTATATAACCTAAGGTTACTATTTGATTCGTCGTAATTTAAACATATTTCGCCTTATGATAAGACAAATATTGCCAAATATACGGTTGCTTTGACCAAATATGTACGTCGTTATATGACGTAATGTTACCGTTCAATCAGTCGTAACTAGACCATGTTTTGCCTTATAATAAGGTGAATATTGCCATGTTTATGTTTATATGTGCCGCATGTGTACGTCGTTATATAACCTAAGGTTACCATTTGATTCGTCGTGATCTAAGCATATTTTGCCTTATGATAAGACAAATATTGCCAAATTTATGGTTGCATTGACCAAATATGTACGTCGTTATATGACGTAATGTTACCGTTCAATCAGTCGTAACTAGACCATTTTTTGCCTTATGATAAGGTGAATATTGCTATATTTACGTTTATGTGTGCCGTATACGTACGTCGTTATATAACCTAAGGTTACCATTTGATTCGTCGTAATCTAAGCACATTTCGCCTTATGATAGGGCAAATGTAGCTACATTATACGTTTATATTGCCGAATACATACGTCGCTGAAAAACTTTATGTTTACGTTTAAATTGTTGTGACCGAAGTATATTCCGCCTTATTCTAAGGTGACTATTGCCCTGCTAAAGATTATTTATGACGCTTTCGAAAGTTTGTTTATGACTTATGTTTACGTTTGTTTAGTTTTTATTGAAGTATATATCGCCTTAATTTAAGTTAAATATTGCCATAATTACGGTGATATTCACCACCTATTCGACGTCGTAAATTTAAAGCGTTTTTTGGAGTCCATTACTGCTGTATTAACAGTATAAAGTTAAATTCCAACCCTGCCTTAGGTAAGACTTTTTTGTCAGTTAGTGTTTATCATAAAAGACGTACCATTTTAACGGAAACGCCTAGCTAAGCCAAAATAACCGTAAGCGTTACAAAATCGCCTCGCGACATTACAATTTAGCCGTCAAAGGCGGAATACACCTTAAGCCAGAAATCAATTTTTCTCAGTGTGTAAAGCGAGGGGGGATTGTGGAATCTGTGGGAACCCAGCTCTCAGATTCCATAAATCTTAGATCCCTCTCAGCAACCGAAACCTATAAGTATTTGGGTATGTCGGAAGCGCTGGGCATCAGTGTGGCTGACATGAAGCAATCGTTGAAGGAGCGCTTCTTTGGCCGCCTGAAAAAAGTATTTAATAGTCTTTTATCGGGCGGAAATAAGGTGCGTGCCTTCAACGGTTGGGTCATGCCGGTTTTGATGTACTCTTTCGGCATACTCAAATGGACTCAAACAGAACTAGACGCCCTGGATACGAAGGTCCGTAAATTGTTGACGGCATATCGAATGCATCACCCGCGTTCTTCGGTAATGAGACTGTATATCCCGCGGAAGTGTGGGGGTCGAGGCTTTTTAAACGCTAAGACTCTCCACAATCGTGAGATATGCAGTCTCAGGGAATATTTCCTAGCAGCCGACGTGGGGATGCATCGAGATGTGGTCGCGATGGACAAGGGCCTCACCCCGCTCACCTTGGCTAAAGAGAACTGGCGCATACCTGTAGTATTTACTACTGATGACCGCAGGAAAGAATGGCAGAGCAAGGAGCTTCACGGGCGCTTTTACCGGGCTCTTCATGGGCCCGATGTAGATTTTCAAGCGTCCGTGTCCTGGCTACGATCTGGGGACCTCTTCGGAGAAACCGAAGGTTTTGTCTGTGCAATTATGGATGAAGTAATGATGACGAATAACTACCGGAGATTTATTGTGAAGGACGGTACGGTTGACATATGTCGGGCATGCCACCGTCCAGGCGAATCAATCCGTCACATTATCTCCGGGTGTTCTCGTCTAGCTAACGGAGAGTACTTGCACAGACACAACCTTGTAGCCAGGATAATCCATCAGCAACTTGCTCTAAAATACAATCTTGTGGAATCGGAAGTGCCCTACTATAGGTATGTGCCCGACCCAGTTCTCGTTAATGGCAATATCACACTGTACTGGGATCAATCCATCATCACTGACAGGACTGTTATAGCCAATAGGCCTGATATAGTGGTGATGGATCGATCAGAGCGGCGCGCAATGATTGTTGACATAACGGTCCCGCATGATGAGAACCTCGTGAAAGCCGAGAAAGATAAACAAATAAAGTATCTTGACTTGGCTCGCGAGGTTGTCGACATGTGGGAAGTGGACTCAGCGATCATTGTGCCGATAGTCGTGTCAGCGCATGGCTTAATTGCCAAGAGCCTCGACCAACACCTGAGGAGGCTCTCGTTAGGCAGCTGGATCAAGGGCTTGATTCAGAAAGCGGTACTCTTGGACACGGCCCGTATTGTTAGGAGGTTCTTCTCTCTGGAGCCCTGACCGCCGGTAGCTTGGACCCTGTTCCCGATACCGGTGGGCTACAATTTTTTATATTTTTAAATGTTTTTTATATATAGTTTTATAATAATATTTAAAAATGTAAAAGATTTGTGTATAATTAAATAAAGGAAATAATAATAAATATCGCTGGACATTAACACACAGCGCCACCTAGTGCCACACTAAGCAAAGCTTGTGTCGTGGACACTAGATAGTTGATATACTACATATAGACTTTTTGTTTGTAAATACATACTTATTATACATATAAACATCCATGACTCGGAAACAAATGTCCGTGCTCATCACACAAACATTTGCTCCTACCGGGATTCGAACCCAGGACCCTAAGAACGTAAGGCAGCGTCACTACCACTACGCCAATCGGGTCGTCATTGGCTTGACGTGTATTGGCTATACATGCTGTCGAGAAATATCTCTAGTGAGAGGCATAAAAACTGACACCAGGTTAGGCACCAACCACACGATGAAGAAGAAAGACTCGGAAAAGACCAGGCACCTAATATTGTGTATCATACTTATTAGTCTGGCCCACATCAATTAATTATTTCTTTCAGAACAAAATCAGCCGTCTGCCAGCGTACTTAACGGTGCAATTCGTGCGCTTCTACTACAAAGAGAAGGAGTCCATTAACGCCAAGATCCTGAAGGATGTGAAGTTCCCCTTAGAGCTGGACGTGTACGACCTGTGCTCACCCGAGCTGCAAGAGAGACTTATGCCCATGAGGAACAAGTTCAAGGTAGTTATTTTTTAAGTGAAAACGTCTTTAGGCGCGTTGAGCACTTTTTGGTGAAGAAAAATCAAGGAATCTCACGTGACCGTAACGTACGATTTTCGTAGCACTCGTAGCCGATCCTCCACGTCGTAGTGCCAAATAGGCGTGCGCGGGGCACAACCCGTAGCAGTGCTACGGCGGGCGGGGCCTGAGGGGGAAAAATAGCACACACAGCTCGACTATACAATTCACTAGTTACTTAGTTTTCAATTCTATCGGCAATCCCCAAAGACCACCCCGCATATTTATTTTATCAACATCACTACTTGGAAAAGGTCTCAAAATAGTATGAGGTAACTGACCAAATTCATCGGAGAATGGGGTTGGTAACCGTTTTCTATAACTCACTTATAAATAACAGTCAGTTAATGTGCCTATGTCGTTGGTTTTAAGTTGTGGTTCTGTGTTTTAGGAAATCGAAGATGCGAATGTGGAATCATCGCTAAGTACGAAGAGCCACGGCGACAGTACAAAGGAAATTAAGAAAAAGGGCCCGACAAAGGCTGTTCCCTACTGGTTCCCTGATGGTAGGAATCATTTTCCCATTTATTTTGTACCTTTTTGGCAGTCAGCCTTCGTAGAGTGACCACTTGGCCAGTAACAACAGACAGAATGGGCATGACAACTGTAAAACTAGTGGCGCTAGCATAGTTTGTTCCAAGCATCGTCATTGGTAGAAAATCTGAGAATGTCATTTTATATTTCAACATGGCTTGACCTCATTGGTCAGATTGGGAACAACCTGCTAGTGCCATCTGCTTTCACCGGCCAACCCCTTTGAGCTAAATGGCTTGCGATTGGATCCACAAGTGGACGGCTATGAAGTTAATAAAACTTTTTATTTTGAATTCCTGATTGTTTGTGACTAATTTAAAGTATTTTAACCATAAAGTTCGGTACGGGCCCCGTTCGGGGCCGGGCACTGAAACCTACGCTGGCTCGGTACTGGCCCCGAATGGGGCCGGCGGTTAAGTCATACGACATCCTTATTTATTAAGTAAATATTTGATGTTTTGATTATGTAAGACTATGAGTGTGCGTTAATTAAGATAGTTGGAGAAAAATATCATATGTTAGACCCATTCAAAGTTCTGTATTTAGCGCGCAACATTCTTAATTTACCCTAATAAAATCCAAATGCGTAAATACATTCATCGCCATTTTGACGGCAGTGCTAGCCGACGCTAAAAATCATAAAAATTGGGGTTTTCGGGCATCCAAGCTCCATTATGTTGAGAAATAATAACTCGACATTTAATTATGTGACGAATTCATCCATAGTTCAATTTTAATAAGCAGTGGTAATGATATATTTTTATATCCAAAGTCAAAGTTTCGCGCCAATCTTGTTTGTTTACATTTTATTTTTCACATTTTAACACACAGACACGTTTAGATTCGACAACAGATATGACAAATATAATTTCAAATATTATAAACAACATGAGAATACCCAGATCTTAGCGTAATTTACTAATATAGGACCAATAACACGTAATATTCATTACCACTACTTAATTTTGTATTCGAAAATAGACGACCATTTTTTTTTTCTTTTTTTTTATATTTGTGATGTGTGAAAGCGATTATTCAAATCGATTCTTTTTTTGTAAAATTCGATTAACACGAGTAATTTATTTACGGAATTAAGCAAATCGATAGGTGGAAAGTAAAACAATTTTGTTTATATTTATTATAACATTGTTAAAAAGCTTTAGTTAGGAAATCTTAATAGTTTTTCGTAAATTGTACCAACCCAATAATAAACAGCACAGATTGACCAGACCAAATTCGCGCCGATTTTTTCCTTACCAAAAATTAAATTAAGAATGCACTCGCTGTTCAAAATTACATTGTACTTCCATGTAGGTAATTTATTGTGATTTTTTTTTCGTTGGTTGTCAGTGCGCCAGGGATGAAAGGTTATAATATACTCTATGGCACTGATCTTGGCACTGATTTTTTAGGTGTGGTGAAAATTGGTTTGGTTCCTACCATGATAATTGTATTTAGTAAACAAAATGGGGAATAGTATGATTATTTTACTGTGTTCGGTTGGATTAGTTTTTGGGATACACCATTTTATTTTCAAATACTTTTTTTAACACCCTTTTCTATCGCATTGGTGGGCCTTTCTATGACTTTCTAATTTTATCTATTTCTCGCCTTTTTCGAACACTATTTTTAATCGTCAATTTTCATTTAATTTTGAAAGAGAGGCCGAGGGGAGGAGCTCGTTGTTAAATAATAACGGCCGCTCGGGTCGACGTTTACGACGCCTTGCTTGCCTAGGTTGGTCTGTGGATGGGTGACCCATTACATACCGAGTTTCCTCCGTGCTTCTGAAAGCACGTTAAGCAGTTGGTCACGGCTGTCATTTGTAGTTCTTTGGAAGTCGTTACAGGTAGTAACATCACCTAGTACCAACTGGGCTGTGGAGGTCAGATAGGTAGTCGCTCCACGTAAAATACTGGTTTTCAGTTAGACTGGAAGTCGACCCCATAATAGATAGGAAAAGGCAAGGCAGATTATGAATTTTCATAAGATTTTGAATACTTAGATAAGCTTGGTTTAGTAACAACGGTTGTAGCATCCATAATATTTATTTATCATTCAATTTTTCCGATCCTTGGCGCACTACATCCAACCTTCAGACATAACAAAACAAAATTCACAATAAATGATTAAAGTAAATAAAAATACTTTATAAATCTGAATGTATGTGTATAGTCACAATTACATTCCTAATTTAAATTTTGATTTTAAAAATCGACGCAAATTTAGCAAGATGTTGGCCGTTCGTACGGTTGAAAATATTAATAATTCATTTTCAGATTTTGTCTTTGCTTAAACTGTGAAACCTCATATTTTGCCACACGGTGCTAGTTCGGCAACGGCGTTTCTCCAAATTCTGCAATCCATAAGTTTTTAAAGGAAAGATTATCATCAAAATGTTGACTTGAAGCAAGAATTTCGTTATTTGTTTGGAGTTTAGAGAGTTCTGTATTTATTAACTATTAATAAGTCAACCAAAAGCAACGAATAATTTACTATTCTACATGATATTATTAAAAAAGTAGTATAAAAGGATTCATTTCAGAATTTAAATATAATTCTTTGAAATGATACCAAGGAGTTTTCATTGTGTCTCAAAACTTTTTTCCAAACTTAATTTGATTGCGAGTATCGATTAGGCTTAATGCAACAATGTAATCGTTATGATGAAACTCGGGTTTACGGTCAGCACTACGAAGTGATATGTCATGTGATAAGTTGGTTGCAACATTGTTTTTTTTTGTAATATTTGTCAAGACTTTGATCGTAATTTTTTATGAAATGATGTATGAATAATGGCAAAAATAAGAACGCAGATAGAAGGTTACTGTTTTTATTTAGCTTTTTCCAGTTTGTTTAGCGAACGAGAAGCTTGCCTATGTACATTATTTCCAGCGCATCTGCGTTACCTAGTTTTTGGAAGGGTGCAGTAATATGTGTTTTATAAATTTTTGGCAATACACTGACGCCGTTTTACCGACCTAAACACGTTACTGGAGATATTTACCTCAAAAGTATGGTATGAAACAGCTTCCTAGACATATTTTTCAGAAAAAAATCGAATGCTAAAAGTTCACGAAAATTCTGTAAATTTTTGACAAATTCGCATCACCCCGCCGATTCAGCTGATGTGTCATGTGTCAAAATCTTGTCGTGCATAGTGGTTAAAGTACTGGATGCAGCACTCTCAAAACGGTTAAAGTAAAATATCGCGAGCAAACCGTAATGTTTTAATACCGTAAATTCAAACCATGATTGTGTCATTTACCATTACTGGGTCCGCTTGGTACAGTGGGCTCCATCAATTGGGTACCCCAGTACCCCGGGTTCGAACGTAGGGGGTTCAAAAGGGTTTATCCCCCTTGTAGATGGAAATGTTCTATTTATAAACTAATAATAATATTATAAAGACGAAAGATTTAATTTTTTATTTGTTTGTTTGTTACGATTAAACTCAAGAACAACTCAACCGATTTAAAAAAATCTTTCGCCATTAGAAAGCTACATCTTTACCGGGTAACAGGCGACCGGAAAAAAAACGAATTTCGTCTGTCAGTTAAATCATTTCTCAGTTCATCAGTAGTTCTTTTGTTACGTAAATCAAAATTGACAAAGATGCGACGCTTTTAAAATTCACAATACGTCGTGGTATATTTTTTAGAGCGTACTGACGTCATGAGACCCCACTCCCGAGTTTCGATGCGTTATATCTTTGTCAATATTCATTGATTTACAAAAAGAAAAAATACGCGCCAACTATTTTCCAATACTCACTGACGGACTAAATAGATTTGTATTTGTTTTATACTATCGTTATGCCTATTATATTGATATCATGCAAATTAGCCGAGCTATCATAATTTTTGCGGACGAAGTGCAATATGAAGTATTATAGTAGTACTAGCCGATGCCCGCGGCTTCATCTATTAAAAAAACCCGCATCAAAATCCGTTGCGTAGTTTTAATGATCTAAGCACACATAGGGACAGACAGACGCGGCGGGAGACTTTGTTTTATAATATGTAGTGATGATGATGCTGATAATGCTTATGTTTATTATAGACGTAGGCAGCAACAACAGCGGCTACTACCGGCTGCAGGCGGTGCTGACTCACCGCGGTCGTTCGTCGTCGTCCGGACACTACGTGGCGTGGGTGGCGCGCCAGGACGGCTGGCTGCGCGCTGACGACGACGCCGTCACACCCGTCACCGAGGACGAGGTGCTCAAGCTCAGTGGAGGCGGTGAGTACCAGGCACCTTCAACGGTTACTGTTGCACAGCTGTGCAAACTCTCACTCAAAATATAACCTTATTTACTACACGAAACGATACACATTTCATTGCGATGCGTATCGCGGCGCCACACAGCGCAACGCGAAATCACTTCCAGTACCGTCGCATCGCGTCTTGGTGTGCACTGACGCTTATTTTAACGTACGCAAAGTTACGTAAGATATAAATCGTCAAATATAGGCCGAATCCATGTTTTTTTTTAAACGATTTTTATCTCAATATCACACCATCATAACCTAAAATCCTAATTATACTTGCAGTTTGGCAATCAGATAGGCAATCGTTTTCAACTAAAATACTGATTTTACATGGATGCGACTGTCTATCTGACCTTCACAACCACGAACGTATTGGTAAGATTGGTCAATACGTACAACATCACATAAAAACAGAGTTAATTCAACTTCCAAATATATTGTTACAGGAGACTGGCACTGCGCATACCTACTCCTCTACGGGCCGAAGATCCTGGAACTACCCGAAGTAGTCGACAAGCCAGAGCCGATGATAACCGAACGGGATGACGAGGACCCGCCGGTCGCTCTAGCGTAACACCCCCCCCCCCCTCCCTGTCCCTCCCCCACGTTGCTACCTAGCTCCCATTTCTTCCAACCCGCTTCACTTGACTGCGACTCGCACAACTTTCTTTAGCCGAAATGATGTGACCAGACATTTGTCATTTTGTGATATTCTGTCATAAGTGTTTGACATTTGTCGCGGGTTCGTGACAATTGTCGTAGTTTTGTAACATTGGTCATAGGTTTGTGACATGTGTCGCGGCATTTGTGACATTTTGCCGCAGGTTCGTGACAAGTGTCTTGTCACAGTAGCGTAGGCTCAAGGCTGTCTGATGTATAAGGACTAGAGATTGGATTTACTTTGTACCATATTTTAGATCTTGATAGTCTAGCCAAAGGTATGAGCAGATTTCGCGTAAATAAAATCGTGCCTAAACAAGATTATTTTTTACTACAGTTCGATCCTTGATTTAGACCCATTGTATTGGATTGACAACGCCCCAAAAAGACGAAAAACAAACAACTTTAGAACTAGTTGGTCATTCATCCGCGTTTTACAGTTTTTACCGAATAATGTCGAGATTCTATTTATTGGCAATCGATCTCTGTAACTTAAGATAATATTATGTATAGGTATGCATTAAAAGCTGTGCTGTATGCTACTCTTATAGTACCCGGTCGTAAATATGGCACATCCGAAACAAAATGTAATAGAGCGTTGTCTCTGTCACACATCTATCTCTTTCTAAATCACGATATGCCATTTGAATGATCGGGTCCTGTGTATCGCTATGCATAGTCGCTCCTACCTCGGCGTTTTGTAGCCTAAATAATATCTATAGTATGAACTGTTGGTGTTGTCTGTGAGTCTATAAACACGGCTAGTCTATTTCATTTCAGCTTGCATGTTAGTTAAGTTCTGTTTTAAATGTATGTACAGTCAACAAACCAAATAAGTAACCAGGGTCCAAAACCGATGAATGTTTTATAATATGTAAACAAATTTGTTAATATAATTAAATTTCATGTGATGACGTGAAATAGTTTCTAAAAAAAAGCAACTATAACTGACGAGTCTGGTAACTTATCTATTTGTTGACTGTACTAAGAAATTTAATTATGTATAGATAGCAAGGTTGTCTCGAAGGAAATTGGAAAGCAATACTATATTTATGTTTAAACCAGAAGTGAACCCTTATATTATTTATGTACGAAATAGAGCATTTAATATTATGTAATAAAGCAGCAGCTATAAGGAACAATTTCGTAGACGATCGCAACTGCTAACTGCAACTCTAAAGCCGTCAGTGGTAATGTAAGACACAGGGACAACTGATTTCTTTGTAACACATCTTCACGCCGAAGAGTTAGGCAGAAGTGTACAAGGAGTAAACAGCGGGCCTATAATGGCTGGTTTAAAATTGTAATTCTTAAAATGGACTTTATGATTATGATCATAAAGTAAAATGTATTTTATGTAACGCATTTGAATAGTACGGAGGTCATTAAGGTATTTGTAGTAAAGTTGTAACATTTGTGAAAAATGTTGAACCTTGACCTCCTAAAACTCCGTAAACAGACATTTTGCCAGTTTTATTTAGGTCCCATGTGTGGGTTCTAACTCATTTATGGAAGTGTGTTGCAGTCGTCTCAGGAATTGTACCTTTTTTAGCAAAATAGATGAATCAGCAAAATTTTGCTAAACTGTGTTGAAGTTGAGCCGTTAGTCGCGGGATTAGTGATTCGTTAATTTATTATAAATTGGCATTTTAAATGCTGCTGTTAATTGCTTGAGGCATTTTCGTTTGAACTCATCTCAGTAAATATCTAGGTTCTCTATACAAGACGTATTGAATTTTATAAGACTAATTATACTAAACAATGATCGAAAATAAATTTGATTATACATTTTGTTGTTGTTTTCATTTATATCCTATTCTATACCCCATAGATTGATTTTGTTTTATCAGTATAATACTGAGGGGATAAGGGATACGATGTATAAACATTAAACATTAACCAAACCACTATTTAACTTTTTACACGTCATTGTCACAAATAGATGACAAAATGGTAGGTGAAACACAGAGTATATAATCACTACGTTTACAGGTGAAATTGTGGCTTGGCGTGGAGGGCCCGCGCCTGCGTTAAAAAAGTTAAAGAGCTAAACAAAACAGGAATTAAAGTCACACCAAAAATAAACAGACGAGTAAGAAAAATAAAATCATCAACAATTATATTGAAGTAATAAAATCTCTTCTGATCATGTTTTGATCGAAAAACAAACTTCTTATCTTTTGCCACAGATAAAAACACATTACCTTTGTCAATATTGTTGATACGACATTTCACAACAACAATAATATTTTATCCAAACAGTTATAAATGTGCTTGTGTATCTACTATTTACGTAAATTCCTAGTCAAATGTTTTTGTGTTTTCTGCCCACCTGTGTATAGACTGTTGTTTTCAGGTTGTAATCAGAGCAGTAACCTAAGATGCACGAGTTTTTTTGCGGGATTCCTTTTGGGACAGGCTTATTATTGTTATTTGTTGAAAAAGATACCTTTCCCTAATAATGTAGGATTTTATTTGTCGCTAGTTTTAAGTGTATTGCTTGGTAAGTGATAGCAAATCATGTTTAGTTAGCAGATAGGTTGCTGAGGAGTTTATTCCGCCAGTTCTTCCAGCTTTAGGCAAATAGAACTTGGAAAAGCGCGGGAACGTTATTTTATAACGTTTGGGGGTCTCCCACAGGGGTCTCCCATAACGCCCGCACGTCACTACCTCCATGTTGAAACGCTCATTTTCAGTTTTAATTTTAAAGCCATTAACTAAGAGTTGAAGTAGTTGAATTTTAATAAACTACTTTAGTTTTCAGCTTATCTTAAAGAAAACATGCTTTAAATGTTGTAAAGGATGAGGGTTTGATTCCTGCACCAATAAAATGATTTTTAAGTAACCTCTAAAATCTCCAACAGGATAGTTTTCTCAAACTATTAAAAAAAATAAAGCAGGCGGGCCCAATGCGAAATAGTCAACGTAATTGTTCTTTTCCGTTACGAGAGCAGTGTTCGTGAAATAATTAAAACAAAGAAAAGTGCCTGCTGGGGTTCGAACTCACAACCCTTAAATCGCGGCCGTCGCGTCGCCGCTGGGCCACTACTGCTACTGCTCAATAATACATTAGTCACGATAAATTATCCACCAATATAGTGCCAAATGCTTATTGGCACGTCATGCCTACGATATTATACCAAAATTATGATAATTACAGGTATAGGAAACGCTATATCAATACAAGTAAGATGTATATGTCTGCTTATATTCCCGATGTATTGTGGCAAGTCTGGGCGAGGAGTTCTGAAGGCAGTCATCTTGACTTACGTCGTGGCGGGTAAGAAAAACACTTCTGTTACGTTTACTTCTAGGGTATAGTAAAACTTTTTCACCTCAGCACCTCAAACAAGCAGGTTTTGCTGTTTACAGAGAGTGAGCAAAATTCGATTTTGCTGCGAGTGTGAGACAAAGTAACTTTTTAATATATTTTTTTAATTATCGGGAACTGTGCAAGTCTATTCACAAAATTCGAAAGATTTCGACTTCATTTTCTTCTGTCACTTTTACTTCGATATGAAAAAAGCGAGAGATAGAAACAAGTCGATTCGAAATTCGATTTTCAAATTCCATATCTAGTTGCCCCAAAAAAGAAATTAAACAAAACGTTCGGATACAGATTTTGTGAATCGATAACCGTAATATTGTATAATACGTGTTTAGGTTTTAAATGAAAAATTAAAGTATTTTAAATAATTGAATTACATTTTTTATGATTTAATCAAGATGAATTATGTTTAAGACAAAAATACGAAGTTTATCATGTATCTACTTATTTATTTATAGTTTTAACCATTTTTGATATTGAGACAGAATACCGCGAGTGTAGTTTCAGAACGCATTTTTAAAAAATAGCGGGATTCAAATTTTTGTTGTTTAAATTCTCTGTTACGCTAGCAGTGATTAGGTCAATGTACGCTAGCTACAAAGTACAATACAATTTGGATAATAAAATAATAACAATAAATAAATATGAGTGAGTCCTGTGACGAAGTCTGCTATTTAACTCCCGGAAAATTGAAACATAATGTAAAAATGCAGAATTAAATTTCCTGCCTGAAAAGTCTCGCTGTGAATATCTGTGAATTACTTATATCTCACTATGTTGTATGTAGTATGTTGTAGTTGTATGTATGTTTTTGTATGTACTGTTTTGTTTGTATGTTTTGTATTTTTTAGGTATTATGTTCTTGCTGCTGAGGTGAAAAGTTGGATGTGTTACACGAGAACAAAGTTATTTGCACCTCGTGTCTTTGAATCCCTCGCTACGCTCAGGATTCTAACCTAGAATCACTCGCTACGCTCGTGATTCAACTATAGAATCCTTCGCTTAATCGGGATTCAAAATTAAAACTCGCAGCAAAAACTCACTTTGCTCTCTTGTTGCACAAATAACTATTAAGAGTTCAGCTCCAGATCTAAGGGCTTTCGAAAAATAGCCTTACTGACTAAAACCCATCCATGTTCCTTCTTCGCCCTTTACGTTCCGGGGCCGCGGTATCTCTTTCGAACAGTCGCGCAGCCCCTGTCGAACAATCCCGCAGCCCCGGTCGAACAGTCCCGCAGCCCCGGAACAGTCCCGCAGCCCCGGAGCTTAGAAAGTAGCCTGTCTTAAGGCTGATGCTCAGGGGTAGCCCGCGAAATTTAAATTTTCTTACGTTTCTCTAGGTACGGTCGTATAAGCTAATTGGTTTTCATTTTACAACGTAATTTGTGGGTTAAACAGTAAATCTTGCTACATTGTTCTCACATAATATACCATCTCATCATGAATGATGTAACCAAGATTTATTTGTTTTTTTTTTGTAACTAATTTTGACTTAAAAGAGTGTCTGTTGTCGTTTTATCCCTTCGAAATGACTGTAAACCCACCGGTAAAATAGTCTGAAAACAAGGGGAACGAAGGAAAAGATGCGTGGGTACTCACGTGTGGCCGTGGAGAGTTGCACTTGTTCACTTTATTCCGCCTTATTTCGCAGTGCACTACGTTAATTGTTGATAGTCTGGGACGTCCCTTGATGATTATTTAACACTATCTTGTAATACTTGAGGTTTTCATGGAGCCGGCTCGCAAGCCGTGGTTCTTGATTCGAAGTTTTGAACGGAAGTGGTTGATCTACCTGTGGGCGCTAGTGAGCCTTGCGCAGGATACGGAAATAGAGACGGGAAGGAAATAGGGATGTGGTAACTTGTGCAAAAAGACTAAGTTACCGGTTTTAGTGATATGTGTTTGTAATACTTTAACATTATTCCCCCCCGCTGGCGAAATTTATTGAGACTGAAGAAAAAATACTATGACTAAGTCCACATATGTTAATAGTTGATGTGTAAGAGTGTGATGGAATAGATAAAGACTATGTTATACATATATGTTACAAAAATACAAAGACGAAATGATAATGAAAATTTACTTAAATTAAAAATTTGGAAATTAGTTACCACCATCCGGGATGGGGCACAATTTAACAAGAGGTCTATTAATTACGCCTTGTCCAGTTTCGACAGTTGCAGAACGCGGTATACCATCACGACCGTGATAAAGATTGATAATTTTTCCGAAACGCCAACGCAACGGAGGTTGTCGTTCGTCTTTTATTATAACGACTTGACCAAGGCGAGCTTGATCAGTTGACCTAGTCCACTTCAGTCTTTGTGAAAGACTAGTTAAATATTCTGTATGCCATCTGGCCCAGAAGTCCTGATGCATACGTTGAACGAGTTGCCAACGCTTGAGTCTGTTAAGTTTAATGTTTGAATAATCTGGCGTTGGCAACGCTGTTAAGGGTGCTTGCGTTAAAAAATGTCCAGGTGTTAGAACTGATACATCATTAGGATCAGTGCTCAGTGAGCATAACGGCCTTGAATTGAGTACTGCTTCAACCTGTGTAAGTAAGGTGTTTAATTCCTCATATGTGAGAATTTGAGTACCTATGACTCTATACAAATGTGTCTTTACGGACTTGACACCGGCCTCCCAAAGTCCACCGAAATGTGGTGCCCCGGGAGGGTTGAATTTAAATTCAATGTATTCAGACTCACAGGCTGATTTCATCACAGTGGCCAATTGTGATTCCGCACCTTTAAAGTTCGAACCACAATCAGAATGAATTACGTTGCACCTGCCACGGCGGGCGATAAATCTGCGTAATGCTGCTAAAAATGCGTCGGTGGACATATCGGATGCTAACTCTAAATGCAGTGCTTTTGTAGCAAAGCATACAAAGAGACACAAATATGCTTTTCTAGTACGTGTGCCACGATATCTATGCAAGGTTATATTAAATGGACCTGCGTAATCGCAACCGACGGCTTGGAATGCTTTTAATTGAGTAATACGTGCTTTTGGTAAATCTGCCATTTTAGGCTCAAATGCAATTGGCCTTGTGCGAAAACATTTATAGCAATCCGCTATGACTTGATGAATTGCTCGACGAGGAGACAATATCCAAAAATTTTGCAATAATAAAAACTGTAATGCTTGTAAACCAGGATGAAGATTATCATTATGTACTGATTGTATAATTAATTTAGTTAAGCGATGTTTGCGTGGAAGTAGAGCCGGGTGTTTTGTTTCATAATCGAGTTCAGATCGAGAGAGCCTTCCCCCCACCCGCAAAACACCGGAATGGTCTAAAAATGGATTAAGTTTTCTAAATGATTTAGGTAAAGTTTTCCCTGCTGATAAAATTTTAATTTCATTTTGGAATTCGGAATGTTGAACATGTTTAACAAGATTCATAAGAGCACAATGAAGTTCAGCTTGAGTTAAGTTATTTGAATATTTGGTTTTGCGTAAGGCACTGATAAATCTGTTACAATATGCTAGAATACGTTGAATTTTACGAAGTGATGAAAATTTTTGAAGAAGATTATCTATGGGATCAAGATCGATTATGTTACTTAAAACTGTTGTACGCTTTTCGCATAATACATCATTGCTTGTGACGCATGACGATTGAATTGTATCGTTAGGCCAATGATTTTCAGATAATGATAACCACTCCGGTCCTGACCACCAGAGGGCATGACTGATGAGCTCGTCAGGTAGCAAGCCACGACTCGCACAATCAGCAGGATTTTGCTTGCCTGGTACATGTTTCCAGACAGCAGTAGGTAATTTTCGCTGTATGTTAGCAATACGATTGCCTACGTATACTTTAAAATTTTTAGAATTAGATTTGATCCATGCCAACACGATCATGGAATCAGACCATGCATATATGCCGTCTATGTTTAGTATGTTAGAAAATAAGTTAATAATGTAATGCATAAGGTCTGCTAACAAAGAAGCGCCACACAATTCCAGTCTTGGTAGCGTTCTACGCTTTATTGGTGCCACCCGCGATCGTGCACTTACAAGACAGACTCGATGATGATTTTGATTTACGTTGGAACGAAGATATACTACTGCCGCATAGCCAGCCTCACTGGCATCACAGAAACCATGAATTTGATAGCTTGATGCTTGAGCGTCAGTGATACGTCTCGGAATGTGAAGGTTTCGTAAATTGGATAACTGATTAGTGTACTTCGTCCAAGTTAGATGAATATCTTCGGGTACTGGTTCATCCCATGACGTTCCTAGTAACCACAAACGTTGAATAAGAAATTTAGCTAAAAAGGTTAACGGTGTGAGAAGACCAATGGGGTCATAGATGCGAGCAAGCTCTGATAGCATTGTTCGTTTGGTACAATCGCGTGGAATTTGATTAACTTGATAATTAAAAACGTCTCCATGAGCGTTCCAGGCAAGCCCGAGAACCTTGACAAAGAGAGTTTCACTGTCGAACGTCAAATCTGGAACCAATTTATGTTCTTCTGGTATATTTTGCAGTACAGCCACATGATTGCTGGACCACTTTCTGAGCTCAAAACCACCAGCAGCCATAATTTCGGTCAATTCTTGCTGTAGCTGAATTGCCTGCTCAACGGTGTTACAGCCAGTGACTACATCATCCACGTAGAGATCTTTTTGCAGAACCTTAGCTGCGGTTGGATAAGACTCTTGTTCGTCTTGAGCCAGTTGATGCATAGTGCGAATGGCCAGAAATGGTGCCGACGAGACTCCGAAGGTCACGCGATTGATTCTAAACTCTTGAATAGGTTCTTCAGGTGAAAACCTGAAGAGAATGCGCTGATAATCCCTATGCTCTTGGGTAACGATAATTCGGCGGTACATTTGACGTACATCCGCTGATAAGACGATGGCGTGAAGCCGAAACCGTAAAATAATATTTGTGATATCTGCTTGCAACTTACAACCAGTTAACAGAGTGTCATTGAGTGATTTTCCAAGTTTATCCTTGGCCGAGGCATCGTATACAACCCTCAACCGAGTGGAAACACTGCTAGGTTTTACTACCGCATGATGTGGAATATAGTACGCGGTAGAAGACTGACACTCGTCAGATGAAACGCGTTCCATCTGATTACTTGTTAAATATTCCATGATATGTGCTTTATATTCGTTCCCAAACGAAGGGTTTTGAAGCAGGCGCTTTTCAAGCTGCTTAAAACGCCGAAGCGCTATATTATATGAATCGCTAAACATTGGAAGAGATTGATCTCGAAATGGCAACTGAACGATATAACGACCGTCAGCATCACGTGTATGCGTTGCCTTATAAATGTCCTCACACCGAACATCGTCTGCGGAGGCTGCTTGATTGACTTTTGATTCTGTAGGTACATGATCTATGTCCCAAAACTTCTGGACAGCAATGTCCAAGTTAGCATCCAGTGATACATGGTTGACAGATGCTGGAGGAGATTCAACACTGGGATCAGCTGCTTTGGTCCTACCCATGAGAATATATCCAAACACTGTGTTAATGGCTGTTGCCAAATGACTGTCACCATCAACTTTGCCTGGTAACAAAATCTGGGGAAATATCTCTCCACCGATCAAGAGCTCGATGGGACGAGACTGATGAAAATCTGGATCTGCCAGCTTAAGATTTCCTATATGTTGAAAATCATTGAGATTGATTGAATGTGTGGGCATATTACCACAAATTTTATCCAAGACTACTGCATCCATACTAAAGGATATTTCTGAATCGCCTAATGGGCAGAGTTCAAGAAAAACTCGACTACTTGAATTAGTAGGAACATCACCAATACCAGACATTGGTGTGTTGCATTTATAACGTGTTAGCCCAAGGCGACGAGCGCAAGCACTGCTCATGATATGACTCTGACTACCAGGATCTAGCAAAGCACGAACCTTCTGATAAGTGTTGTTACAATCCTTGACTTTGACTTGAGCTGTGGCAAGTAAAACAAAGGTGGGAGTCAAGCCTCGTGATATATTGGATAATGTAGTAACAGGGGTAACAACCTGCTTTTCAGTGCTATCTGCATTAGTCTGATTTGTTGTAGTTATATGGACTTGTGAGGAAGTTTGTTGATTAAGATTAGTCAATGATTCCTTTGGAAAATGCAATAAAGTATTATGACGTTGATTACAACTTTTGCATGAACGGGTTGAAAAGCATTTAGAAGTGCTATGGTTGGCACGTAAACAATTCAAACAAAGATTATGTTGTCTAGCAAGTTGAGCCCTTTCTTGAGGCGTTTTAGACATGAAATTATTACAATTAATAAGAAAATGGTTTTCTTTACAAATTATGCATTCTATGTTAGGCGTTTGAGCTACCAGCGAAGAGGTTTTATTAGTAGAATATGATTTGGTTTGATAGTTGCTTCTTTGACTATTGGGAGCTGATGATAACATTGGTACATTTGTTAGGCATGAACGCTCT
Organism: Xestia c-nigrum; assembly: GCA_916618015.1. Taxonomy (NCBI): domain Eukaryota; kingdom Metazoa; phylum Arthropoda; class Insecta; order Lepidoptera; family Noctuidae; genus Xestia; species Xestia c-nigrum. Next base: position 18,470,747 of record OU745259.1, read on the forward strand.
AATGCACTGCATCTATCTCCTAAAAATGTTTGAAGCTGACTAAATTGTGGGATATCACTGCCTGTACAAGAAAGCTCAAAAGCTTCACGAGATTGTTTGTCAATTTTAGTTAAAAGAGAATGAAATAAAACAAAATCCCATTTAGAAGTGGGCAACCCTAAAGAGTCTAACATTGAAAGATTCTCAGCATAACTATCTAAGAGAGTACGTAAACTCTGCACTGATGCTGTACTTATAGATTTCAAATTACAAATTTGTTCCCAACATAAGAAAGCCAAAAACCTCTTGTTGGTATAACGCTTGCTCAGTGCTTCATAAGCACTTGTATAATTAGCATCTGAAATAGGATATGCTCTAATTAAATTTATTGGTTCCCCAGAAAGGGAAGTGACAAGATAATGAAACTTTTCAACATCTGTCAAATCTGTCCGACTATGGACTAAAGTATTAAATAAGTCAATGTAACCCGGAAAGTCTTTTAATTGACCAGAGAAAGTAGGCAGCTTTATTGGTGGCAATTTAGCCAGGTTTTTGTTTTCAGTTTTGTGGTTACATGATGATGTTGAAGGTTTAACCTCAATTAAGTTTTCAGGAAGAAGTGTCCGTTTAGCTTCAAGAATTTGAAAGTACATATCATCTGCCTGTTCCTGATAGGTGGTTTGTTTCTGAATGCAGTCCTCTTTTCCAAGGCTGCTATACTCACTTATGAGTTTGATGTGAGCATCATTAAACGCATCCATAACGGATTCTAACCGTGAACACCATGTTTCAAAACGTGGTAGGATACTGGAGTCGCTTAGACAATTGCGAGCACAGGTAACAGCATCTGATAATCTTTTGAAGGCTATATTGCGTTTAGACTCATGGTGAGTCGCCATTGCCTCACTCATGATTGAAATTAAAATTCAGAAAAGTTAAATTAAATTAAATTCCGATTTACCTTTTAAATTATTTGAGTATAGTTATAAGCTACTATTCTATTCTGAAACCGGTATTTAATCTATAAATTACTTCAAAGTATTAAAACAATTTGACATTTGTTTACAAACAGTAGATATTATTTTTCCTGAAACTACCATAAAATCTATGGTAGATTTTTTGAATAATGATATAGTATGCTTTTAGAGCTGGTATCACTATCAGAAAAGGTAGGGTAGGTACACAAGGAGATTATGAGACCTCTCACCTATTCTGAGAAGTTAGAATATCGAAGGACCTTAGTTATGATGTAATACGAATTAAGGATTAAAGTATTTCTGAGAATTATTAATATTAAACAATATTGATATAAAATAAAAACGCTATATGTTACGTTAACAATGAATATGAACCTAAACGCTGTATGTTACGTTTAGATCACCTAGATTATGAACCTAAAACGTTATATGTTACATTTATAGGTCGCTTTTAATGATTTATCTATCCAAATGTTGCATGTTACATTCAAATAGTTATTGACAATCCGTTCGAATTATGAATCCGCGGCACGAGACGACGCGGACTGAACTAGTCGAAACTGGTTAGGAAAGTTTGAAATACTTTGAAATGAGAATACTTTTACTCCGAAAACACTTGTATGAATGTATGATGTAATGTTAAGTGATAGATAAATATGATGAGACAGTGAATAAGATACTTAGTGAAATAAGATACCTATTTTTTGGAAAAAGATGGACGCCAGTCGTAGTACAAACGAAAACTATTTTAATAGGAACATGTATGAAATCCGGCTGAAGGCCCAAATACTGTTGTCGTTTTATCCCTTCGAAATGACTGTAAACCCACCGGTAAAATAGTCTGAAAACAAGGGGAACGAAGGAAAAGATGCGTGGGTACTCACGTGTGGCCGTGGAGAGTTGCACTTGTTCACTTTATTCCGCCTTATTTCGCAGTGCACTACGTTAATTGTTGATATAGTCTGGGACGTCCCTTGATGATTATTTAACACTATCTTGTAATACTTGAGGTTTTCATGGAGCCGGCTCGCAAGCCGTGGTTCTTGATTCGAAGTTTTGAACGGAAGTGGTTGATCTACCTGTGGGCGCTAGTGAGCCTTGCGCAGGATACGGAAATAGAGACGGGAAGGAAATAGGGATGTGGTAACTTGTGCAAAAAGACTAAGTTACCGGTTTTAGTGATATGTGTTTGTAATACTTTAACAGTGTCCATGGAGTTTCTTGCCTGTTCTTCTCCATAGAGATCTACGCTAGGGAATGGGCAACTACAGTACTTTCACAGTTTTTATGTCTTGTGACTGGGACTGTACCTACTTTAAATGTTCATTTTTGTTTCGACAATTCAAAAGTGCCTGTAACTGGCCTACTTGAAATAATTCTTTGATTTTGATTTTGATGATTCGTAATGGAAAAAAACTAGTAGTAGCACTGCCCGACCTCGGAGTCGAATCCAAGTCTTGTGCTCAGCAGTTGCGCTTGCGGTTGTGACCACTAGACCAACGAGGCAAGCTATTCATAACAGGCTAAATCCATTGATAGTGATGTGTATTTTTTTTTGTGGCCTACATAGTGTCCCACTGCTGGGAAAAAGGAACCCCTTTCTCCATCCATACCTTGCTGTCTTGGCGATGTCTGGCCATGTTGGCCCTGCAAACGTGATCAGATCGTCACACCACCTTCGTCGAGGTCGACCTCGACGGCGCTGATAGTGATTAGACAAACAAAATAATAACGACCCTTTACTTGTACCCTTCTAGGGCCCATCACAAACATGGGATTAAACGCAAGAGAAGTAGTGAGAGTGTTCGCTTGCAGCACACAACTGTCATTCAATCTGTCCAAAGAGAGATATGACGTCATGGTCGAGCCCTTTAGGAAGACTGCACTCAGTCTCCAGAGTGAAATGGATCAATTGAAGGATACACTGAGGTTTGGAATTACCATTGTTTGGAAAACACCAACCTACGCCTACTTAAAGTCGCCCTATCACTATCACTACATATTATAAAACAAAGTCTCCCGCCTCGTCTGTCTGTCCCTATGTATGCTTAGATCTTTAAAAATACGCAACGGATTTTGGGGGTATGGGGGTTTTTTTAATAGATAGAGTGATTCAAGAGGAAGGTTTTAGGATATAAATTTACGCGGGCGATGCCGCGGGCATCGGCTAGTTATTAATATAACATTAGTGCCCGACTGGTGTACCTATAGTACACACAACAAATTAGTTAAGTTTGCAGGGCACACTAACATAGTTATTGGTGTGCGTAAAATCAACGGCTGTCTGGCATCGCCTATTTATTAGTGTTTGCGCTTCACAATAACCCGTTGTCCACCCACACACTTGCAATTTCTTGTCACTTGATGGTGCATGGAACATGAATCATAAATTTGGCCACGGCGTTAATGTTGTCCGTGGCGCAATGGTCGAGCGTGCGCTTTACAATATCCATCGTCACCGCCGCGCTTAGCGCCGCAAGTTCGAATCCGGCTTCCGACGATTTTATGATTTTGTATACTTTAAAAAACATTTTACATTTTGTTTGTTCAATTCATTGCTTAACTATTGGCAAGTCTTATCATATTTGAGTTCGAATATATTAGAGGTATACCCTCTAAAAATGACAAATCATGTGTAAGTTAGTAGTTTAAGTTTATCGTCATAATGCTATTGACTATCATTCTTTCGTTACGTTTTTAGACATTATACCCTGCGTGTTTTGAGAAGTGCTTTTATTTTGTAAAACATTATGAATCACTTAACTACACTTTTAAGAGCTGAGATTATTATTTTGCATGAGCAAAACGTTTCAATTAGTGAAATTGCGAGGCGTTTAAAGATATCGGTAAGTAACAAAATGTTATTAATATGTTTGTAAGATTAATAATAACGTTTATATAATCCACATGATATTGATTGTTGTTTTTTGTAACAATGTTTAATTATTGTTCACAGAGAAGGACTGTGCAATTGTGGGTCCATCGTTATGCAGATTTGGGAAGCATTGATCGTTGCCGACCGGGACCAAAGGCTGGATTAGCATACACAGATGCCAATGCGCGGCACCGTGATATAGTTGCTACGCATATCGCTGAGCCCTTCCTCACAACTCGTTCAACGGCGACTAAATATGACGTGACATTACAAACTGTACGGAACCACTTGCGTGCAGCTGGTGTGAAGTGTCGTAGGCCAGCCAAGAAAATATTACTGTCAGATATTCACAGACAAAACCGAGTACGCTTCGCAAGAGAATATTTGGATTTCGATTGGTGCAATAATGTGGTTATATTTAGCGATGAAAAATGTTTTAAGTCAGACAGAGACGGTCGCAAAATATTGTGGCGAAAAGATGGTGAACGCTATGATAAAAAAAATATTCTTCCATGCAGGTCTAGTGGCCGCATTACTTTGGGATATTGGGGATGGATGTCATCAATGGGTCCCGGTGAATTAGTGCAGGTAGGAGGTCGCAATACCAGTGAAGGTTACTTGGACGTTTTACAAAACCTGATGCTACCAAGTGTGCGCGTTCCATACCCGCAAGAACACATTTACTTCGTGCATGATAACTGCGCAGTGCATCGCGCGCGACTTGTGCAAAGTTGGTTAAACGTTCAAGAAAACTTTACTGTCATTGAATGGCCATCAAAAAGTCCTGACCTGAACCCCATTGAAAACCTATGGGGTCATATGGTGCTAAATTGGGACTCATCTGAGGTCAGGTCCAAATCAAATTTAGATGATGTCGTTATGTCGTCATGGGAATCATTTCGTGGATCTAACTTATGTAAAAATATGGTTGCTAGCATGAGGACACAATTGCAACAAGTAATAGATAGTGAAGGCGCACCAATCGGCTATTAATAAAAATATTAGGGGGTAATTTGTTTTATGTGAGTGATGTTATTGTTAGTGAGGTAACATTTTGGATACCTACCTGTATCTTAATATCTTTCTTACTAACATGTTTATTCATATCACTAATATATAAATTACCCACTTGAATATGAAAAATAACATTATATTCTGTCCGACTTAGAATATTTGTCATGCACAATACCTTATAATTTGTAATTATTATTATAAAAACCAACTCAATAAATATTGTTGATTTACAAATTGTTTAATTTTCACTTCCATATTATTTTCTAATTATCAGATAAAACACAAAAATAAAAATTCAACAAAATTACAACAAATGTTTTTAAAATGCAAAAAGTAAAAGTCAGCGGCGGGGTTCGATCCTACGCCATTTGTGTTACAAGCCAACCGCTTAAATACTTATGCCACGAAACTAGTTAACTACATTGTGAAATTTTGCTTCATATTCGTTGCCCACAAAATAGTCCTAACTGTTTTCAAACACGGCGGCCAATCTTAAAGAAGATTAGCCGCACACACACACACACGTGTCATATTGTGAGGAGATGTAATACACCAGTTGATTTTACGCACACCAACATTATGTTGGTGTGCTCTGCAAACCTAACTAATTTGTTGTGTGTACATCCACATTTCGCCAGATATTTTCTTGTCCCATGCAAAAGGGGACAACCCTATTGCCATCAACCGCTATTGAGAAATTCCTGATGGAAAAACCCAAGAACACATTGCCCTACCCGGGAATCGAAACCAGGACACATACTCCTCAGCCGCCTCATACTTAACAGTCGAGCTTACGACCACTCGATCAACCAGGCAGTCGTGTTTTAACTTTTGTTGTCGTCATCTTACTCGGAGCTCGTGACGTCATACGAGACGGTTTTGCCATAATATGATAATAGGCAGGACAACAGTTTCAAAAAATTACAAATCTATTTAGTCCGTCAGTTTGATTATTGAAAAATAATGGACACGTATTTTCTGTTTTTGTAAATAAATGAGTATTGACAAAGATAAAACGCATCAAAACTCGGGAGCCGCTCGTGACGTCAGAACTAGCTAAAAATTATACCAAGGTGTGACGTATTGAGAATTTTAAAAGCGTCGTATCTTCGTCTATTTTGATTTACGTAACAAAAGAAAAAATACGGTTCAAATATTTTTTAATAATCTACCTGACGGACTTATTAAATTGTTTTTGTTATCTAACCTATTTGTATTTCGTTAGATTTGATCTTCGTTGATCAAATCGTTCCGATATCAAAGTTTATGGGGTTTTCATAGTTATGAATATACCAGACAAATAACAAATTCTTGATTTTTGTGGGTTGTTGATTGCAATAGACTAGCCACAATGTGTTCATTGCACTCGTCTGTCTCCTCCCTTGATAACACTGGCGTGAAGTCATGATAGTCGTTTTTTCTGGAAAACACTGCAAGTGAATTCTGCTGTCTGAAAAGTTTTCATAAGAAGGTAATTGTGCCCGACAGGGTCCACGATTGTTTTATAAAAAAATGTGTACCACCTAATTTAAGCCTGCCCACATTGTGGAATGCAATAACGTATTGAGTATAAAGGGTGTAAAGCACCTCTTAAAGAAGCCGAAAGGCACTTGTTCTCCTCGTCTTTGCTATCAATTTTTGTCTCTACACCATACCTGGGAACCTTCTAGTTACGGAGATGTTGGGGGGTCCATGTTCCAACTTTTTGACAAGTTTCGTTTTTATTGCGGGACACCTCTACGAGCCTCGTACTATTCATTCCATCCATCAGCACAATGTTTTAAGAGCGTTACATTGAGTTCTACCACATAACATTATTTTTCACCCATTAATTTTTGCATAAAGTTACTTAGTTTGATGTACAGAATGCTTGATTCACGGCTTCGTGATACAACCATAAAGAGTAACTTCTGCAAGGTATGGTAGGAATTTAAGCTGCCTTTAATCGTAAATAGTTAAACAGTGTACCTTACTGGTGTCGATTCTGTTGTGCACCAACCAAACTTAATTTAGACTATTGCTATATTTTTCTCTCTAATAATAAAACAAGAAAGAGACGAAAGTAATTTAGAGCTGTCAAATTTAATTGAAACTAATATTTCCATACAAATGCACGTAAAAACTTGTCTACTAAAAAAACGATGAAGCGCAAGGCATAAACTAATTTGACATCTCTAACTTAGTTCATAGCTATAGCCATCCTTTTCTCGCACTGCCTTTTAGTAAAAGATAGCACTAGTCTTATTTAAGTTTAGTTTGTGCACAACAGAATCGACACCACTAACTAGGCTACTAGCCTTCGACTTAACTACGTCACAGCACCCATATGACCACCCGTGCGTGTGATGTCCCTTGAACACAGCTGTAGTTGACAGATGGGGCCAGCGAAGAGTACTTAGGTACATTACCTACAATAGAACTGTGCCATATTTTTTTTTCAATATTATGAGCGGTAAAATAGTTCTACAGAAGGAAACTAGAATTAATACTAGTATATCTGAGAAACTTGCAAGTAAATTATTAAGCTGATTAGGGAGGTGACCTCTAAGGTCGAACTTTACGCTTGGTAAAGTAGGTACCTACCTAAGGCGTAGCTGAGCAGGACCATAATTAAGTTTTCACTTCTCATGCTCTAAAAGTACGCCATTATAGCCCTACGAAGCGGGATTAAAGTGACCGATTATTCCCTAGGGAGTAAAAAGTAATTTAAAAATAGAACGATCTTTTACTCTGAAACATGGTCACAAAAGAGACTCATCAAAGGCTTTATTTAAATTTCGAATTGGCTTACAATAGAAAGCGGTTTATTGAAAAAAAACCCCTCTGTTGCTAGCTGCTGCAGTAATGTAGGTAAATACTAATTATCTGTGGAGTGTGGATCACCTTCATTGCGAAAATGTTGAGAGTTTGTGATGTGTTTTAAATTGTTAATCTGTGACTGACTTGATAGAAGAAAAAACTGACCGCTCTGTTCAGAATTTTTGTCGACTGTACATTTTTTCGGTTTTAAATGACTATTTTTCTCGCACTCGAAGTGAAAAGTACAGTTTGCACCTCGAGACTAAACGCCAATCTAATATACCCTCGCTTTCATTGCCTCCCTCGCAAGCTCGGGAGTCAAACCACCTCGGGTATATAATGGCTTCGTTTAGTCCCTCGTTATAAAATATACTATTAAATATGTGGGGACTCATTTTATAATTAAACACTTCATAAATCTGTGATCGTAGACTGGTCTAGGGATTATTGAACAGTCGTGGGCTCAAGAATGAAAAAGAAACTGATAAATACTCACTTGATAACACTGTGAAAACTAACCTAAACCCCCCCAGCATTAGCATTTTTTGGTAGCCGTTACAAGTTGACACTAAAAAGTCGACCTACCCAACATTTTTGGTCGCTGTTACGACTATGTTTCGGTCGCTCCGACTAAACTGGGGCACTTCTCGACACGGTATAACATTTTGGTATTTAAGTTACGACGCTGTATTGTAACATTGCGCCGACTATTTCAGAAATCATTCGTTCATTCGTCAATTAAATAAATATCGCTGGACTGATGTTCAGCACACAGCGCCATCTAGTCCCACACTAAGCAAGGCTTGTGTCGTGGACACCAGATAGTTGATATACTACATATACTGTTTTTTTTTTTTGCAAATACATACTTATTATACATATAAACATCCATGATTAATCGGAAACAAGTGTCCATGCTCATCACACAAACATTTGCTCCTACCGGGATTCGAACCCAGGACCCTAAGAACAGGCAGCTTCGGCAGGACATAAATGATAAATGATCTTTATTTTGTAAGAAGGTTTTCACAAACACTTTTACACGTCAATTTTTTGTTTAAACTAGATGGGGCCGGTGTTTCGTACCTGACTACTCTGAGAAGAAACAGCCGAAACAAACTCAGAGGTCATAGTCTCTTTTGAAGTCCAGACATAATTTTGCTCAATTCACATGAGGATAATGTAGATATTAGTGTCTGAGATGGTCTTTTGAAGAAAGAACCATACAGATTTGAGTAAACCTGTCCAGTCAGTGCAAGCATTTGTCAGTTATCGTGTAGCTCGACTTATAACACAAGGAGCTCAACGAAACGACGAACAATACCAAAGAAAGGACATTTGGGTAGGTCGCTTATAGAACTCAAACTGTCAGACGGTTGAGGGGTAAAAAAATAAAATAAAAAAAATAAAAAAATGTAACCCACATGGTCCTCACATTCACAAAAACACAAAAAATAAAATAAAATTAATAATAATTTACAAAATGAATGTCAATAAAAAATTAAAAATACGCTATGTCAAATACACATACATAAAACAATAAAAAATAAACTAAAAATGTAAAAAATAATAAAATACTGAACTAAGTATTCATGTCAAGTCATTAAATGTCAAAAGCCACAAGTAAATATTCATGTCAAATACACACACACATACAAAATAATAAACAATAAAGTAAAAAAAAATAATAACCATTCATGTCAAAGTGTATAAAAAAAAGGAATCAATAATAAACAAGCGAAGTCCGAAATTTCTATATTCGCAGAGCAAATTTCATTGGAGCAGCTTAATCCCAAGCCAGCAATGTTATCATCGAGGTAGTGATTAGCATGATAGTAGGTCTTCAGGCATAGCTTCCGTTTTATAAACGATTTGAATTTATTTAGACTAAGCGCTTGAATATGGCTCGGAAGTTTATTGTAAAAGCGTATACATTGGCATCTGAACATAAGGCAGCTTCACTACCGCTGCGCCATTCAGGTCTCATAATTCTCCTTTGCCACAATTCAGATTTAAGAAGACTGGGTGGATCATTTTATAGTACGGTCGATCAAGCTATTTGGTTTACATTTTACAATGTAATTTGCATGTTAAATTGTAAACCAAATAGGTTGGTCAACGGTAACGTGTCACTGCCGATAATCAATTTCGTTTATGATTTGCTTCTAGATCAATTCGTGACGTAGTAGATCCTATTGAACATGAGATAGAAGATACAGAAGAAGTTGAAATTAAAAAACAACAGAGCGACAACTTGGACGGTTTACTAAAACTCGGCTCACGGTCCAAAGACATTCGGGTCAAGTATCAGTAAGTACTAGTTTTTTCGTCGGCTGCTAGTCCAACTGGCTGGATGCAGCTGGATACCAGTATTTTACATGAAACGATTGCTTATCTGACTTCCAAAACCCAGTGAGAGATGGGTAATACGATACCCCTAGGTAAATTTATAATTATCATTATACCAGCCTTTATGTTTCCACTGCTGGGACACTAGGCCTCCTCTCTGTGAGAGCTATACTATAAAACGAATGTTTACTAGTAATCTTAGAAGTTGGGTATAAAAATGCCATTAGGTAATGAACTTCTAATTTATTTATTTTAGAAAAATACAAGCAGTAAACAAAGAAGATCAATATTTAAAGTTATATGAAGAGAAGGTGGAATACAGGTGTCAATACCAGCTGACACAAGCGGTGGCAGTATGTCGCAAAGCCTTTGCCTCAGCTTACGACGATTGTTATAACTATATACAGCCTCAATCCGCGGCTTTGGTGATATGCTTTCCTTTGGAACTCAAGTATATCTGCAACTTTATGCAGGCCTTTCTGAAAAATGATACTTGTGATAGTAGAAAACAGGTGAGACTGGATCTGCACTCTTATTTCGTGAAATACGGGATATTTTACATATTATTATATTAAATACGGAATATTTGCAGATGGACCGCGGGTTAGGCGAAGGGTACATCGCTTTACAGAAAGCTAAACAAGAACTAGGCGGCAATTTAAATAAAGTCACCTTGAAATACAAAGTTACATTCGAGCACAACTTGTATGATATTCAGGTAACTTAATAAAAGTTCTTCTAATGACTCTTCTGTAATTCGAAATGAAAAATCGTACATAAACTAAAAAAAAACTTTTTTTTGCAAAATTTTCACATTATCAGTTAAAAAGCTAGAAATAAAAAAATACATTCCATTTTTATAATTTTACATTCATATCGATCTCCGCTTCGAACTTTTATTAAATTTAAAATGTGCAACTTTTTTGCAAGTTATCTAGTGGGGTTTTAGCTTTTTTGATATAAAATCTTTGCATCGTTCATTATCATCATCATCCATTAATCATAAATAGTTATTAGGTGTATTTTAGTCATTAGATACGTATTCAGATTAGTCGCGAGAGTGACGAAGTTATAGCACGTTTATACATGATTGATAGCACCCCTTTTTAACCCCCGACGCAAAAACGACGGGGTGTTATAAGTGTGTGTGTGTCCGTGTGTGTGGGTGTGTGTGTGTCTATCCGTGGCATTGTAGCTCCCGAGATGGCCGCCGCCACAAAATGGCGGATTACATATATAATCAACAACTCCCTCAATATGGGAGGAAATATCTCAAATGTAAATATGTCAATATTCAAGCCCTTTCGGCTTGAAATAAGAAAAGTGGCCTGATGACTGGTACCTAGGACCTAATTATAAAGATTTATTTTCTATTTAACTTTTAGTACATTATGTGGTGGGGGTTCATTATTTTTTTAATTTAATGAAACTTGTTCGCAACAGAATCATGTGACATAATACTTCATAAATCGGTCCCAGGACGCTAAAGAAACTGGCGAGCGCGTCCTACACTCCTTCGAAGCAAAACACATTATCATGAGCATAGTCTTCGTCACCCTGAACGTTGCCATGGCTTTACTGTTCCTTCGCATCGTAATGGCAGCCGTGACGTACCACGAAATGTACCTGACCAGCATTAACTTTGACAACGTGTATATCACCGGGTTCTTCAAAAGATTGGATAAGAAGAGGAAGAAGAAGAATCAGGTCACGCTTTTGCCGTTGAAGAAGGTAATGAGATTCACGGCGAACGGTTTATGCAATACTAGCTTTTGCCAGCGGCTTCGCCCGCGTGAAGTTTGATAATTGTCCCATGGGATTTTACTACCGGGATAAAAAGTATCCTATGTATTAATCTAGGTAATAAACTGTCTGTGTGCAAAATTTCATCCAAATCCGTTCAGTAGTTTTTGCGTGAAAGAGTAACAAACATACATCCATCCTCACAAACTTTCGCATTTATAATATTGCTAGCTTCTGCCAGCGGCTTCGCCCGCGTGAAGTTTGAAATTATCCCAAGGGATCTTATTACCGGGATAAAAAGTATCCTATGTGTTAATCCAGGTAATAAACTATCTGTGTGCTAAATTTGATCCAAATCTGTTCAGTAGTTTTTGCGTGAAAGAGTAACAAACATACATCCTCACAAACTTTCGCATTTATAATATTAGTAGGATTATAATATTATAAGTAGGACTGTCTGCTAAACCGTATCCCAACTATGTTAGGGACGGCTTCTGATCTGAACAACATATTCATGGTACTTATAACTTTTTTAAACAAAACTGCAAGGGCTACATGAGGCTTTTCTCTTGTAGCTAAATCATGTAGGTACCTACCGACGAGTAAACTGCTTCAACAAAAACTTTACAAAACCCCGTTGCCGAAGACCTTTAATACCTTTCATGTAAAACACGCTGTTGTAGCAATATAAGTTTAAGTAAAAGCGTCAGGGTGCCCCGCGAAAATCAAATTTCCTTACGTTTTTCGCAATTTGCAGGGCAGTGCTAAGTTGTACAGTTTTGACCGTGAAAATGTCTTTCCTTTTCTTAATTGGAGTTTTGTATTGATGATTCTGATGATTATAATTCTGTAACTACATACGTCTTACAGCCGCGACCGATATTTTCATCAACATACAACTTAGCACTGCCCTGGAAATTGCAAAAAACGTAGGAAAATTTGAATTTCGCGGGCTACCTAGGAGCATCGGTCTTAACTACAAAATGAAAGACAAAACGCATGCGAGGTCCGTCTCAAACTAGCGGTGAACGATTTCACTTTCTTAGATGGAGCGCCTCAAATACATAGACATACATTCAATGTGGTACACGCCATCGACGAACAGCAAACTTCTGACGCAGATCTTGAAGGTGATGCTGGAGGTAGTGACAGCCACCACCTTCGTGATGCTGGACCGCCTGTTCTATGAAGCGCTAGATGTGGTGCGAAAGCATGCCCAGTATGATGTCGTGCAACAGGGCACGCAAGATTTGAGAATTGAGGTGATGGTTTGACGTTATCCTATCGTACTGTATAGGGTGTAAGCACCCTCATCACGAAGCAAGCATTGTGTACATCAAATTAGGTAACTTGACGCAAAAATTATTACTGGGAAAAGATTTTTGTTGGGTGAAAAAATCATGTTTTATGGTAGAACTCAATATAACGCAATTAAAACATTGTGCTGGTGGATGAATTAATCGAATAGGTCGAAGAGGTGTTTAAAGTAAAAATCTTACCATAAAAACTTGTATAACAAAAAAAACCACCAAAAACCTTGTATGTTCCACTGCTGGGCAGAGGTCTCCCGCAGCCTTCATGATACGCTTCTATATCATCTCGGCAACTCTTTTTAGACTTGCACACACATACTATGCCACATAATTTACAAGATCTAGATAGGACCTAGATCCGTCCAACTTATGACGTCTCCGTGCCATGTCCCACGCGTGCCTCAAAGAGATTTGTGTTGTATGACGCAAGGGCCGATGCCTGCCGGGGCTGCGTGAGTGTTCGAAATAGATACCGCGGCCGGGCCGATACCTGCCGGGGCTGCGTGACTGTTCAAAATAGGTACCGCGGCCCTGGAACACAAAGGGCTAAGAAGTAACATGGATGGGTTTTGATCAGTAATTAAGTCTAAGACTCCCTGCCGCCCCGCCCGTGTGATGATTTCCATCCGCAAAAAAAAGGGGTTAGAAACAAGACTATGAGTAGATATCCATAGCCCATTACCTCTAACCTCTCAGGTGGAAGGAACAGGTGTACTAGCCAGCCTCCTTCGCAAGCTGGTGTCCAATCTCGCGTCAAGCCCGGGGGAGCGTCGCGCGGTCACCAACGAACAATGTGTGCCACATCCTCGCCCTATGCCACCTATCTATTTCGTCAAAATCTACGGCGGATACGTGTGGATACTGTTACTGCTGTATCTGAACCCGTATACGATGAGACTTAGGAGGTAAGACTGTAACTTAACTTTACTGTTGTAAAAAGAACTGGCGTTTTTTATTTTTTCTGGTTCTTTTTAACCAAAAAAAAATAAGAAAGCCAGGTTTTACCTTTATTACTACTAGTTTCGTAGAAACACTCCCATAATCATATTAAATAAAACAACCTGGTGATGCGGGCGGTGTAACTACAGCTCATAACATAGAAAGACAGATACAGACACATTATTAGCCCTCCAGGACAAAACACACACAAACAAAATGGTCACCTGTAAACCAAAGGCATACCTATCTACTTAGCTAATTTAATCCTAGATGGTACCTACGTTTCGTCAGTTTCGTTCACAATTTCAGACAAATCTGCAGTTACTTCTATCCAGCTCGTGAGAAACAGCGCGTGTTACATCTCTACAACGATATTCTCAAGCATCGAATGAAAATGGACAAAACGTTGCGCAGGTCTGTAAGATTAGCACTAGCTAGCACCAATCCTCTCAGTATCCTCTCATTACCAGCCAGAAAACTTTGGTGCTGTTGGCACGTTTGGTGGTCAAAAATAAAATAAAAAAGACCTCAGAGTTGGAAACATTCCAATTCAATTCTTATGTGATAAAAAAGCTGTACCCAATAGCTGTTCTATATCTAATTACCAACAAACGCAAATCTACAAACCTATAAATTTCTGATACTACCTGGCACTTGAATTCGCCCGCTTCTTCGTCCGCGAAAATTGTGATAGATAACTCGGCTAATTTGCAAGACATCACTATAATGAATAGCCTATAATATGTTACTCGGTAAAAGATGTAGCTTTCTAATGGTTAAAAAATGCTTGAAATCGGTTGAGAAGTTCTTGAGTTAAATCTTAACACACACACAAAAAATCAAATGTTAACTCTTTATAATATTGGTATAAATGACATCATCAAAATTACTTTTTATTCAGGAAAGCGGTCCAAGCCGTGCGCGCGCACTATCTCTCTGGCGAAAACCTTCTCAGTTTGAGGATGAAGTTTCCCTACCTGCTGGGCTGGTTGAATGCCCTGCCCGCGGCAAGGATGACCTGTCTCATTTGTGGCGAGACGGAACCTAGGAACCATGAAGGTAGGTGTAGTGTAGGTAGTGGAAGCGTATAGGAAATGGGCACTGACTTTCAAAAATAGAAGATGACAACTCAAGCCGTTCACCATGCTCTGCATGAAACCCTATTCTGCAAAGTAGTTACAAACATCATAATTGCATTGCTTCGGATTGCGATCAAGGAGTTCCACTTTGGTCATCTGCGTTGAATTACCTCGTCTACCTCCAAGGGTAAGTAATTAGGGACAAGACGAATAAAAAAACTCGGTACCTTCGACTCATTACTTATTTAATTTCTTGAACTCATGCCCTCTTTCAGTAGGTGATACCTTAATAACAACCCATAATTCTGCACTGTTCCTCGGAAAACACGTTAAGTCGTTGGTCCCGGCTGTCATTTGTAGCTCTTAGACACAAGCAGGGATTCAGTGGATCGAAAGTCTGACAATCAGTCTTGCCAACGAGTATCGTCAGCCAGTACAAACTCGGTTGTGGAGGTCAGATCAGATAGGCAGTTGCTCCTGTTTACTCCTCTGTCGCTCCAATTCTGGTATTCAGCTGTATCTTGTGAGACTCGAAGCTGACCCCAAAAACTTTTGGGAAAAGGCTAGACAGAATTCTTCACTGTCCGATAATGCATAATTAGTTCAGTGTTACATTTAGGTGCCATCTTGTGTTAGTCAAATGGGGATTATATGTTATGTGTATACTTGTATGTTGTACAATAATTTTACGAGCATTTTCAGGACAACAATCATCAACCCGTTGGCACTGCTGCCAACTTCCGAAGTGTCCGTTCGTGTACTGTGCCGAGTGTTGGCAGGAGACAGGCGCGCGGTGCCTGGCGTGTGACCCCAGTCTTAACGAGCTGAGCGACGTGGACTCGCTCAGCGAAGATGATCACGCTTCGCTATTGACTACTGTCAAATTCGACTTATTAACCTAGACAAAAACAACTAAACCCCTTTTTTCTACTCTTAAAAGTTCCATTAAAATTGAAAATGGAAAAAATATTATTATTAAATTTTAAATGGAAGTAATTTAAAGATCAAATCGGACTTCTCTGTAAAAAGATATGCGTAGTAATACATTTCAAAAATATGTATCGAATTGAGATCCTTCTCTTTTTTTATTGTCGGTAAAAATTACATTCTATCAGCCTTTAAGTTAATCAGTAAGTTGTTTTATTTGTCCAGAACTCTGTGCTGTATTGTTTAAGATTAAAATATTTATTAACCACATCGAGTGTTTCACTAACGTATGCTGGGACGTCACCCAAAAAGTATAATAATAATGAAAACGACTCCTTTTTTACCCGACTACGGCAAAGCCAAAAAGAAAGGGTTATGATTTTAGCAGTCTATGTATGTATGTATGTTTGTATGTTTGTATTTACGTATGTTCCACCGTAGCCCCTAAACCATACATCCGATTTTAATGAGTAAGGTGCCAATCGATTTGTTATTATAATCCGGGTGACATAGGTTATACAGGGTGTATTTCACCTCATCACAAAGCCGTTAACCAAGTATTCTGTATGTCAAACTAAGTAACTTTACGCAAAAAATATTGCTGGGAAACAACTTTTTTTTATGAGGTTATAAATCATGTTTTGTGGTATAACTCAATGTAACACACTCAAAACATTGTGCGGATGGATGGATTTAATAGTACGGGGGTCGTAGAGATATTTAAAGTAAAAATCATGCGATAAAAAGTGGTATTTAAAAAAAAGCTTGTCAAAATCTTGCAACTTTGACCCCCAATATCTCCGTAACTAGAAGGTTCCCAGGTATAGTGTAGAACAAAAAAATGATCAGAATGACAAGTAGAATAAGTGCCTTTCGTATTCGTTAAGAGGTGTTTTACACCCTTTATGTATAAGTTACCGTAAAATTGTAAAACCCGTTAGATTGTAATCTATCTAGAGAGATTGTAAACTCTCGAAATATTGTCAAACGAACATACTGCTTACAATTTAACACATAATATTTCGGTAGATTGTAATCTATCGAAGTGAAACCGTAATATTGTGAAATGCATGCGACGGAAGTATCTCTGCCCCCATAATCGGGACTTGGTGCACCCCGACGTTAGGTTCCTTTAAATTCTGCAGATAGAAATAGAAGCCCTGCACAGCGGGGCTCCGTCGACTACGCTATAAAGGGGAATATGAAGTGTTTTGAGGTTAGATAACATTAAGCGGTTTTTCGCAGTAATGGTGCATTACCTTTTCATGGGACTGCTACCAAGGGGCAAGGGGGACCTTCCTTCCCTCCCTACCTCCACAGCGCGCGAGGTGAGGTCTGTAGCATACATTTCACAATTTTACGGTTTCAATTCGATAGATAACAATCTAACGAAAAATAGTGCGATATATTGTAAGCAGTACTTATGTTCAGTTGACAATTTATGTAATAACATATATGCTATCGTAAAATTGTACAACCCGTTATATTGTAACAATTTAACGCATTATTTTTGGTTTTAGGTTTTAGTATATAATTTGTACGCAGGCGAAGCCGCGGGAAGACGATGCGTTTGAGGACCTCCCACTAGGTGGACCGATGACCTGGTGAAGGTTGCAGCAATCCGTTGGATGCGAGTCGCACGAGACCGGTCAATGTGGCGACACTTGGGGGAGGCATATGTCCAGCAGTGGACGTCTTTCGGCTGAAATGATAATGATGATGAAGCCGTGGGCAACAGCTAGTTAAATATAATAATATTTGTTTCTCTATGCCTTGTCGCCCCATGTTGTTCTCCTCATCGCTGTCACTGTGGCGAAGTTGTCAGCAGCCTCGGACACCACAGTCTGCAATGCAGCCAAAGTGCGGGCCGTTTTGCACGGCACGCGAACTTAAATGACATGGGTGCTTACAAGGTGCAAGGGTTTGCAGGCTTAGCACGTTACGATGGTAAGAGATTGTGACATTGAGTTAAGAGTGGCTTAGTGTTTGTGAAAACGGGCATTAGGCATTGAGTTAGGAGTGGCTTAGTGTTTGTGAAAACGGGCATTAGGCATTGAGTTAGGAGTGGCTTAGCGTTTGTGAAAACGGGCATTAGGCATTGAGTTAGGGGTGGCTTAGTGTTGGTGAAAACGAGCATTAGGCATTGAGTTAGGAGTGGCTTAGTGTTTGTGAAAACGGGTATTAGGCAATGAATTAGGGGTGGCTTAGTGTTTGTGAAAACGGGCATTAGGCATTGAGTTAGGAGTGGCTTAGTGTTTGTGAAAACAGGTATTAGGCAATGAATTAGGGGTGGCTTAGTGTTGGTGAAAACGGGTATTAGGCATTGAGTTAGGAGTGGCTTAGTGTTTGTGAAAACGGGCATTAGGCATTGAGTTAGGAGTGGCTTAGTGGTATGTCTAGGACTATGTCTTTGTCTCCATGGAAGATGGGCAGGCCATTATTGTGGAACGCCACATTTGCGTGACATACATGACAGGATAAAAGTGGCAACAGAGGATAAAAGTGGCAACACTGCCCGAGTGACATGTCAAATATCTGCTCCGTATTTTAAAATTAAATTTAATTAGTAATTAAGTTATATTATGGTGTAATTTTAAGTAAACTCGTAATATAAATGTGTAAATACTCAGGAAAATTGTTTTCCTGTTCATTAATAAAGGATTTGGTTGTACGACGACGTTACCGGTAACCTAAAACAACAGCTGATGTTCGAACGACGGATTCATACGGGGAGTATTTGTTTACTTTTATTATTATAATAGCACACAATCGCCCTATTAACTATATAACACGTCCACTCCAATTCTAGTATAGTTTTTTTTTGATAATTTAGTACCCTTTATTGGTTCTAAATTGTTTTGTTGACAAATGTCATTTCGTAAAAAAAGTAAAACTTAACGATTTAAACTTTGTGTACATCAATTTGTCTGCAATAATAGTTAAATGTAAAGTTCGTGATAGTTATTTCATTAACGTCTTGAAGTAATATTGTAATAATTTTAAGTTTTTGGTCTTGGCATTCTACCCACTTATTAAAAAGTAAAACCCTAAGATACTTAGTTAAATTCTTAATATAGCAATAAAATTGATTATTCTGTGAGCTAATAATCATTCCTGTCAAGTTAATATAGCAGCCAACCTCATTTCTTTGAGTAACTTAAGTTTTTCCCTGTCTTTTTTTTATTTTTTTTTCCCCTTTTTATTTCTAATTTTCTTCATTGGTCTGTCCTATTAGTTCTCACCGTTTCTTTATTTCAAATTTACAGTAACCAATCCGGACACCATGCCTGTGATGACCCGTAAGGCTACTGCTCTGGATATGGAGCTAAAATTGAGAACGGCCCTCCAAGAACTGAAGGACTCAAAACTCGAATGCCAACAGCTGTTGCAGGAGAGAGAAGACAGTGAGGAGGAGGTCATGAACGTTAACAGTAAAAACACGAGCTTAAAACGGGAGCTAGTAGACCTTCATCAGGAATTCTTGAATGTTGTCAATGAACGGGATCAACTGAGGGTGGTCACGGATGGGTTCAATTCTTGTAGCAACTTGTATGAGGAAGCTTTATGTAAAATTAGGGACCTAGAGGATGAATTAATCCATGCAAATGTTAAACTTTTGAATTTAAAAAAGGAAGAGGATCATACTCAGGCTATGGAAACTGAACATTTGTACAGAGAATTAGTAAATACAAATTGTAACCCTCATTCCATTACAACCATTGACCTAACAGAGGACTCCTTACTAAATCATAACTACATCCATAAAATGAGCCAAAATAAAATTAAGAAATATGCACGATTCAATAAAATCATTAAAAAATGTAATAAATACAAGAAACAACAGAAACACCATTCCAAAAATATCCAATTAAGAAAAGAACGTGTTTCTCTTGTTAATAAATTAAATAACTATCAGATTAAATTAGAAGATAGTATAAATATTTATGAAATTGACACTCAGCGCTTACAATCAGAAATACAGGCTCTTAATAAGTCACTACAGTCTTTATATAATAAATATGAACGCTCACAAAATCAAATTAAAGAGCATATTCTTGCAACAAATGCATTGGTAGACAAAGTGGACTCACTGACTCTCAGCAACGTTCAGTGTACTTGTCAGAGGGAATCCAGAAATGATGTCCAGTCTGAGGCAACGGAGGACCCGTGCCCAGCTGTGAGAACTCAGGGCTGTGATTCCAGCCAAGATTCAATACCTGACTTAGGTAATTCTGTCTCACCTAATAGTCTAGATTCAAATCTTTCAGTTATGTTCTCTGATAGTATTGGTAGAGGGATGGGGAAATTAATCAGTAATAGCCTGAGTTATTGTACCCAAAATTATTGTATGCCAGGGTCGACCTACAAACAGGTTATGACATCTGCAACAAAAACTGTTTGTAATCCTAATACCACCATAACTATATGTGTTGGTAATAGTTCTAAGATAAAAAAGGAAGATATCACTGACTGTGTATCAGACTTGTTGAAGTTAAACTGTAGTAAAATAATATTGTGTGCTTTTCCCTATTTTAAAAATTTGGGTAGTAGAAAAAACAATTATATACATATGTTAAATAACCATGTACATTTTCTGGCAGGTCACTATAGTGACCGACTTATATACCTAGATATCAACACTCTTGTTGGTAAACTTAAGTCGACACGGGGTAAGGTGTATCTACCTATTAGATGTAGACACAAAATAGCTTCGCTATTAGCTTTTAATATTCACACAGACATAAATAGTATGTCTAAGTTTAGTACTATTATTAACACTGCGACTATTAGTAATTCTACTAATGTACAGGTGACTTTAAATGAATATAGCAGTAGTGCTATAAATCTTTACAGATATTGCTCAGAGGAGGATCCATCTGTCACCGTGGTGAATCCTCAATTAGGGTCTATTAGTGATAGGGTCTTGTTGTCTGAGGATGGCACGGGAGTCTCCGGCCTCACTCAAAATATTAATATGAATTTAAACTAGAAAGTGAGACAACAGAAGGTACTATTAATTCTTGCACTCAATTAGTTACTAAAAAAGGGCCTCAGCAGAACACCTTAAAAATATTCCACCAAAATATCCAAGGAATGTCTTGCAAATTATTAGAAATTGAATTGTTTTTAGAAAATAGTAAGTTTGACATTATTTGTTTTACTGAACATTGGTTAAAGGATTACCAAATGCTTATTAATTATGAGAACTATATGGTGGGTAGCTGCTTTAACCGTAAAACGATGCTTCGTGGAGGTTCCCTAATATTAATAAAAAATAGTTTTAAATATAAGCAACGTGATGACATAGTAGGTCTCTCGGTTGAACATTGCGTCGAACTGTCCTGTGTTGAGCTAGATAAGCATGTTATTGTGTGTGTGTACAGACCCCCAAACTATCAAAACTTTTCCATGTTTGAATCAATAATGGAAGATGTCCTGGCAAAACTTGCAGCCAGTAATAAATCTACAATAATTTGTGGTGATTTCAATATCAATATTTTAGAAGAAAATTCACATAGCGGTCGGTTACTAAATCTTTTTAAATCATTTGACTTGACTAACGTTTTTATTGAACCTACTAGAATCACAGCATCTTCGGCTACTTGTATAGATAATGTTTTCTGCGATTGTGATTACTTAGAAAAAGCCATAGTAAATTGTTTGCCGTCCGACCATAGCGGACAAACTGTAACTTATAGGTGTAATACACCATTGCAAAAAGTACAGATTAAATTTAGACCCATAACTTCTAGCAAATTAAATGGGTTTAATATTTCCCTACAGAACAAGTTAAGTGTTATGAGCCATGACGATATTAATATAAATCAATTGTATAATCGTTTCTTTTCAATAGTTCACACGGAATTCAACAAAACTTTTGAAAAGAAGACAAAGAGTATTTGCCCTAAATTCATATTTAGTGATTGGGCAACTAGAGGTATCAGAAAAAGTAGGGAAAGACTATTTGAGCTTTATGGCCTTAAGCCTTTTATTAACACTGAAACTTTTAACAAGTATGTTGCTAAGTATTCAAAACTTTTTAGAAATACATGCAGGGTTGCTAAAGCCCTGCACATTAGCAACAAGATCAAAACAGCAGAAAATAAAATAAAGACAGTTTGGAAAGTCATAAATAACGAGACTAACAGGAAGAAAATACGCAACACTAGCTACACATTAGATACAGCATGTGGTCCTAAAAGCTCTAATCAGGAAGTAGCTCAAGAATTTGTAAATTTCTTTACAGAGATACCATTAAAAACTACGGAGGCTCTTAATTCCTCTCCTGATGTCTCAATGGGTTTATTAAAGGCGAATGTGTCTGGCTGCCTGGCTGAATTTAAATTTAAACACATTAACCCTATGGTAGTTATTAAAGCTTTCCGGCAAATAAAAATCAAACTGACCGAAGATCTATGGGGAATGTCTATCAAAGTTTGTACATCCATACTTGAGACTATAGCCCCATACTTGGCTTTAATTTTTAATCTATGTGTGGACCAAGGAGTCTTCCCTGATTTAATGAAATACAGTAAAGTCATACCTCTTTTCAAATCCGGGGACAGTAAAGATACTAACAATTATAGACCTGTCTCCGTGTTGCCAGTTTTTAGCAAGGTTTTTGAAAAAGTAATGCTTGATCAAATGCTCTATCACTTTAACACCAACAGAATATTACATGATCAACAGTATGGTTTCACCAAGGGACGTTGTACAACTGACGCCGGTGTAACCTTATTAAAGCACATATTTACTGCGTGGGAAGAGTCCCAAGACGCTATAGGAATTTTTTGTGACCTCTCCAAAGCGTTTGATTGCGTAAACCACGACACATTACTTATGAAACTTGAGCATTACGGACTGGGTAAACTTGCACTTAGTTTGGTAAGATCATATTTAAATGATAGACAACAATATGTTCAGATAAATGGTGTCAACTCACAGGGTTTAAAAATAAAAATGGGGGTTCCACAAGGCTCAATATTGGGTCCTTTCCTTTTTCTAGTATATATAAATGATCTACCCTATTTATTGAAAAACCAACCTCAAAATATGGTGTTATTTGCTGATGACACTTCCCTGATTTTTAAGATAAATAGACGGGCACAAAATTTAGATGACGTGAATAATGCCCTACTGCAGGTCCAAAATTGGTTCACAGCAAACAATTTGGTATTAAATGAAAAAAAAACCAAATGCATAAGATTTGCTTTACCGAATGTTAAGGGTAGTGATTGTGATATATTATTGAATAATGAGAAACTTGAATTCGTAGATAAAACGGTTTTCTTGGGGATTACGCTTGATTCAAGGCTACAATGGGGTTCTCATTTAACTTCTCTTGCGGGGCGGTTAAGCTCAGCAGCATATGCCATTAGAAAAATCCGTCAATTTACTGATGTAGATACCGCTAGACTGGTCTATTTTAGTTACTTCCATAGTATAATGTCTTACGGTATTTTGCTATGGGGACGAGCTGCAGATATTGAGTCTATATTTATTCTGCAGAAAAGAGCCATCAGAGCCATATATAATCTTCGTAGGCGCGATTCTCTAAGAGAGCGGTTTAAGGATATTGGAATTATGACGGTACATTGTCAATATATCTACGAAAACATAATGTACGTCAGAAAAAATTTGCATCTTTTTGGTAAAAGAGGTGACAGACATAACTACAGTACTAGAAATAGGGACCAATTAGTTCAGCCAGGCTTTAGACTCGCTAAAGTAGACTCATCTTTCATGGGGTACTGTTTGAGATGCTATAATAAAATTCCACAAAGTATTCTTGAACTGAATGAGACGAAATTTAAAACATGCATTAAACGCACACTATGTAAACAAGCATATTACAAGTTGAGCGATTATATCGCTGATAAAAATGCTTGGCTTAATGCTGGTCCTGCTCCACATGGACAGGGGCGCAAAAATTGATAGCATTAAATGGTATTGTTGGAGCTGCTGAAGATTGTACTTAACTATCTTTGCATTGTATAGATTCAATGTTAGTATTATATTATAATCGCATAGCCCATATTGTGTGAGTGCTATGTACTGGAAAGCTATCATTCACTGGAAGCCTACGGCAGTTCTTGACTAGAATGTGCCCTGGCGGTTGAGAGTATGTCATGCTCTCTCAAATGTCTCGCTGATGGTGGCGCGTGTGTCGGATCATTTAGTTCCCTTCAAAATGGTTGAGCTGAATGGTGCTGATCCATGCGTCATGTTCGTGAACGGGCGCTGTCAGTTGTGACTGGTCATCTCTTAGTCGCCATGGGTTATTTGAATTAATTATTTAGTTTTTGAGTTGTATTTTATTTTGTTTTGCTATGGACACTTTTAACGTGCACATCTTGCTACATTGTTCTCACATAATATACCATCTCAACATGAATGATGTAACCAAGATTTTGTAACAATATTTTGATTTAAAAGAGTGTCCATGGAGTTTCTTGCCCGTTCTTCTCCATAGAGATCTACGTTAGGGAATGGGCAACTACAGTACTTTCACAGTTTTTATGTCTTGTGACTGGGACTGTAGCTACTTTAAATGTTCATTTTGTTTCGACAATTCAAAAGTGCCTGTAACTGGCCTACTTGAAATAAATGATTTGATTTTGATTTTGATTTTGACATGTTTTGCGATTTCGGCTGTCGCTCCAGTTCTGGAGCCATAGCGCTAGAAGGCGCGTCTCTTCCTGTCTGCTCCGACTTTCGGTATCTTGGTTCACTCATGCAAAGCGATGGCGAAATATCTATGGATCATAGTGTTAGAGTAAGGTCCATGTTCACCAAAAAGATGACGCTCTGATTATCTAAAATCAACTGTTTATAACTCATTTTTGTATGGGAAAATGTCACAGTGACAGCTGTTTTTAGATAATCAGACTGTTATCTTTTTGGTGAACATGGACCTAAAGCACAGAATAAACACGGGATGGTTAAAATAGTCACGGGGACAATTTGCGACTCCCGCATTCCCCTTAAGCTTGCGGGAAAGATTTATTAAACAATGGTTAGACTCGCTTTCTTGTGTGGAACAGAATGTTGGCCTATAAATGTTGAATGTTGGGATGAATGGCAGGCATGTCGCGGAGACGGGAACGCTAAGGATGTGTGGTTACGCGAATGGATAAAGTTATAAATGAGTATAAATAAGAGGAATGAGAAAAATGTTGTGGAGAAAGTTTTGAGTATGAATGTGGATGGGTATTTGAGTAAAGGAAGACCAAAGAAACGGTGGATGGACTGTGTTAAGAAGGATATGGTAAGAAAAGAAGCGTCTGATGAGATGACGAGTCCTAGAGAAGTATTGAATAAGAGGACATGCTGTGCCGACCTCAAATGAATTGGGATAAGGGCAAGATAATGATGGTGATGAAAAAGCATAATAAAGTACTTAAATTAATGCAGATGCAACAAATTAAATGACTACTGTTACTGATAGTGTTAGCCTCTCCCCATGACTTGCAAATTCTTCGATCCAGGGCCAATGTGGGCCACTGGTCGTTGGTTTTGTCTAGCTCATCCCGCCATCTCCTGCGAGGTCTACCGCGTCGCCGTCTGGTAAATTAAATTATATTACTAGTACTTGATTAATCCGTCGTTTGATACATGGCGCTGTACGGCCTTATGTTTTG
Organism: Xestia c-nigrum; assembly: GCA_916618015.1. Taxonomy (NCBI): domain Eukaryota; kingdom Metazoa; phylum Arthropoda; class Insecta; order Lepidoptera; family Noctuidae; genus Xestia; species Xestia c-nigrum. Next base: position 18,496,382 of record OU745259.1, read on the forward strand.
ATTTGATGTGTAGTCACACGCGGCTACATTTTTTTGCACGGATAAATTCTTTTTCAGCAATTTGAGAGGTTTAGGTTCCTTCGTGTTCTTGGTTGTGTTTCTCGAGTCATTTTTTTGTTGTTTACATATTTGTTCGAATTAGCTAGATTTAAACGAAAATTATTCAAATTGAAATGCATAGGAAAGGGACAAAAGGACACTAGAAAACCTGTTCCCGGCTATTAGTGTGTAGGCGATCGAAAACGGAAATGTATTAAATAAAATAAAAGTTACAAAAACTATAATAACCCGACTACGGAAATAAAGGTGTCTTAAGGGGCTGGCGGAGCATGCGTTTGTCATACAAACGTAATACCAAAATAATATGAAAATCAGACATATTCTTAGGGTAGTACGTATATATTTCGATTGTATTATAGAATATCTATGTTCCCAAATAAATATTTTGAAAAGACAATGATATTTAGTACGAGATATGAGTAATTTAAAACGTCTAAGTATAGAAAATTTATTTTTCTCATAACTCTTGTTTAAATCAGTGTACATTCAAAATAAGTGTTTGGGAACTTTTATATTCTGTAATCCAATCAAAATAAATACACACTACCTTAAGAATATGTTTGATTTACACATTATTGTGGTATTTCGTTTGTATGAAATTCGCATGCGCCGCAGGCCTCTTAAAAGGAACGAAACAAGAAAACAATTCAAATAGAAATCCAGAAATGCATAAGCACAAAATGTCAACTAGAGCTTAAATAGTGTATTATCTGACAAGAGCCGTGGTCGGTCGCACCCACTGTAAACTGTATATACCAGGTGTTCCTGGCCCTCAAATAATCATAGTAGGTTTACAGTGGGTGCGACTACGGCTCTACTTGACTATTTTTGTCTATGCATTTCTGGATTTCTATTTGAATTATTTTCTTGTATCGTCCTTTTAAGACGTCTTTATTTCCGTAGTCGGGTTGTAGTTTTTTTAACTTAATTTTATGTTGAGATAAAATAAACTTAAAAAATAAAACAAACAGGCCAACGGTTTAAAAAAATGTATAGAATTATTTTCTTTTGATCCTTAATTAATTTGTTTTACTTAGCGTGTTCTTTGTGGGCTATGTTGAGTAAATGTAACCTATTTGGATTTTTTGAATACTGTTCCATGCTGCACTGTTTGGGTTAATAGTAGGATCAATATTAACCCTACAGTTATTTTGACACACAACTCAATATCCACGCAGACCAATAGCCAAACGCATTATTAAAAGTAACTTTCAATAAAAATACTATTGTAGTATGCGTCAGGGGCGTGGTGTCCTGTGCAGTGTTCAAGCTTGACCGGTTGTTTCGAGGGGTATTAAAGGAAGGGTGTGATCTAAGGGACCAGAGAAACGCGGGGTACGTCTGAACCCCTGTGGCAGCGAGGCCCTTGCCCTTGGTAGCATGTCCTTTGGTGCCGCCGCTTGATCATAGGTCGACAAACTATTGATCCAATATCTCTTTCTAAATTTTGACAGACCTGAGCGTTTGTTGTGAAACTCGAAGGAGTTTTGAGACTATTTAACGTCTCGCAGTTGTAAGCAGTTTTGCTTCACAGACAATGGTCACACTGGTCAAGTCACAAGCTATCGTTGACATGGCGATACACGAGAAGATATTCTTACATCGCTCTTGTGATGAGGCCACAGTGATAATAGTAATATTGGACCTTTTTACGGAACTGTGTGAAACTTCTCAATAGCCGTAAGCGTACTTTGACGACCGGAATGGCGCAGCGGTAGTGAAGCTGCTTTACGTTCTTAGGGTCCCGGGTTCGAATCCCGGTAGGAGCAAATGTTTGTGTGATGAGCATGGACATTCGTTTCCGAGTCGTGGATGTTTCTATGTATAATAAGTGTGTATTTACAAACAAAAAAAAGTATTTATGTAGTATATCAACTGTCTGGTGACCACGACACAACCCTTGCTTTGTGAGGCACTAGATGGCGCTGTGTGTAATGTCCAGCGATATTTATTTATTTATTACTTTATTACGAGGACTAAACAATTTTAATCCTTTTACAGTTATACATATAGTAAACTAGCTGACTCGCGCAACTTTGTCTGCGTCTCATAATTTGAGATTTAAACTATCCTATCTCTCAAGTTGGATCGAACTGCACATGGTGTGCGAATTTTATTATAATCGGTTAAGTGGTTTAGGAGTCCATTGAGGACAAACATTGTGACACGAGATTTATATATATTAAAGAAGATAAATATAAATTTCTCCAACAATAGCGACCTTTTTGTAACTATAATAAATATCATTCTGATTTTGCCAGTGGCAGCAACCCAGGAGCAACCTAATAGAAACGGGAATAATGATCATTGTTATTTGACAGTGGTACGAAGGCGACCATGGTTTTATAGCTATGCTCATAATAGTCATGTCACATTGCGAGATCTAAACTAAACATCTAAATCGGATACACTTACACGCAATAAAACACCATTGAAAACATAACTAAGTATATTTAAAACAGTCCATACTCCAGCTGTTCACCGACAGTCAGATTGCTCACAAACTGAATGTTCTCGGCCACGTCATTGCACAAGGCTGCCAGACCAGTGACACGGCCCTCCTCGCCAGGATTGAAGTTATACACCAACTGGAAATGTGGAAAGAGGTCTTGCAGTAAAAATAGAGATTTTCACCTCATTAGAGAGACTAATTGAGAAACAGGAGTAGCAATAGACAAGTGTCCTGGCGTTTCATAGACCGGGGTATGCGCTACCCAGACTAGACGTGACGCGCATGTGAGCATAACTCCCGGTCTCCTGCGAAGCGGGCGGAGATGAGTGGAGCGGAATAGAGACGGCCTAAATGTTTGATAGACATTTGTTACGTAGCGGCGCCGTAGAGCTTTCGTAGGCGTCGTAGCAGCGTAGACGTTTCGTAGGCGTCGTAGCGGCGTAGACGTTTCGTAGATGTCGTAGCGGCGTAGACGTTTCGTAGGCGTCGTAGAGGCGTAGCGGTTTCGTAGACTTAATTGTGTAGCGGCGTAGACGTTTCGTAGACGTCACGCGTAGGGTCGTAGACGTCACGCGTAGGGTCGTAGACGTCACGCGTAGGGTCGTAGACCGTTTGCAGGCGTCGTCGCGGTCGCAGTGCTAGTGTCGTAGAGGCTTTCTGTAGACGTCGTGACGTCGCGGCCTGGACGTTTCGTAGGCGTTGTTTTATGACGTGACGGGATAGTAGATTTCGTGGCGTAATATCGTCAACGCTTCGTAGGCACCGTCGCGGTCGCTACGTAACAACGCTGCCTAACCACTTCTAGGACCGCTACGAAAATGCTAAGAGGTCTTATGTGACTTTGAAGATGTCTTATCACCGTTTCATAAATAAAATCATGCTAAAAATATGGTTCTAACAACAAATTACAAAAATTGATTTTATTGTAGAATTAAAAGAGGGTCATACAAATACTACCGATAATATCGCGTTTGCATGCAGGCGCCTGCATTGCACATGTTCGACAAACTGTTTTATTTATAGAAAGTTGTTCCGAATTGAAATACGCTTACTGATAGGAACTCGTCGTATGTGATCCAGCCGTCGTTGTCCGTGTCAGCAAGATTAAATTTCTCCTTGCGAACTTCCATGCCACTCTCATCGCCCAGACTCTCTAGAACTGCCCCGCTAAATAAGTAGATATAACCGAGTTCTAAATTAATCAAATACATCGATGTAACTATCTGGACATTTTTATTCCCAGTAGTTACATTATTTAAAAATTTAACTTTAACGTAACTAATGAGACTTTTTTGTTCCACCTAGTTACATCGTAGATAGGTACCATCGTAGGTTCAAAAGATATATTAGTTAGCTCTCGTGAGTCATGTACTCCTAGTACTTTCATGCTCATGGCAACCAACGCAACGTCTTAATGAACTTACTTAATGAAACCTCTTTGGTAAGGAAATGTACTCCACTGTACTGTACTGTACTGTGTTGCCACTTATAAATAACTAGCGCCCGCCACGCGGTTTCACCCGCGTAATTCCCGTTCCCGTGGGAGTACGGGGATAAAATATATCCTAAGTTACTCGTGGATAATGTAGCTTTCGAATGGTGAAAGAATTTTTAAAAACGGTCCTGTAGTTTTTAAGCCTATTCATTACAACCAAACAAACAAAGTTTTCCTCTTTATAATATTAGTGTAGATATATATATATATATATATATATATATATTATATTAGTGTAGATAACGAAGTCACGACGTCAATGAAAAGTGTGTTGGCTCAATTACATTGTCTACTGTAAGTAATATTTGTCCTACACACCTAATCGCTTTTTTCCGATAAAATATGACTATCGAGTTTGGAATTTATGTCTAAGTTACATCTTATGACGATTTCATTCGAACGCAACGCAGTCATATAGCTATCGATAAGAGCGAGGCCACACGATGCGTTGCGTCGTCGCAGCGTCGTACAATCACTGTCAAAATGGCAATGCACAACAGTGATTGTATGGCGCAACGCACTAGTGGGGTAGTGATTTGTATGTAGGATGACGTTTGCGGCGCCGCTCCGTCGTCGCACCGCACCGCCAACGCATCGTGAAGCCTCGCTCTTATTTGTCAAAAAGCGATATACCAGCTATTTTTTAAATCTTTTATTAAACTTCACATGTTTGTTTAAGTATGTATGTGGCGTACAAATCTTGCAAGCCTAATTTGACACACACTAACGGTTTCGTGATTTTCTTTTTTTTTGTGCGTTTAAATAAAATCTTGTCGTGAGAATGCTTTTCCTATTAATTTTGTTTTATTTTAAGGATGAGACCATGGATGAGACCATGCTAAAATTAAAACCTCATATCAATAACTGTCAGCCCGATGATGTACAAAATACTATTGATATAATTATCAATGAGGCTTGTTTAGAAGCCGTGGATGGTAGAGAACCAGCACCAAAAGTTTTTATAAAGCATTGCAACATATTAATGAGAAGGGTTATAATTTGGCTGCTAAAAAGCCAGTGCCATCTTTTAAAAATAAAAATCTGCTATTTACAAAAGAAGGAATGAAAAAGCCGGTGTGAAAAAAACTTCCACTGGAAATATAGAGGTAGTGGAAGTGCCACATCAATTCAATTCATTTTTACTGGCGGACTACAAAAATGGTAACATGCGTATCATAATATTCTGTTCGCAACATGTAAGACAGTATATTAAGACCGCTATATTTAATGGACGGTACGTTTAAAACTTGCCCAACGCCGTTCCGTAAACTATTTACAATCCCTGGCGGTGTTGCAAGTGACATTAATAATACAATATTATACCAATGATTTCTGCCTTTATGACACATCAAAACAAGGAAGCGTATATTATATTATTTCATTTAATTGAAGCACAATTAAATGATTGGAAGCCACAGAAAATAATGATAGATTTTGAAGAGGGAATAATTGCAACTCTAAGAGAGATTAACACTGTTCACGAAATAAAGGGTTGTCACTTCCATTATTACAATAGTTTGAAACGCAAAGCAAAGCAAATGGGTATATTTAAGGATAAAAGTCACAAAACTATAGTTTTACTCTGCAGTAGTCTAGCATATTTACCAGAGGAGGAAATATTATCAGTTTGGAATTACATAAAGAGTGAAATTGTACTAGAAGATGATCGAATAGAACTTGAACAGTTTCAACATTATTTTGAAAAATTTTGGCTAAAAGAAAAAATGGTGAAAATGTGGTGTAACCATCCATGGTGAGCTACATCGAACAAACAATGTCGTGGAAGGATGGAATTTTAAAATGAATACTAAAGTGTATGTAGTGCAGCCCCGACTTACGAAAAGTAAGTCGTGGGTTCGAACCCAGACTGGCGCATTACTTTGTGTGATTTATTTCAACACCACTGTTCTCAAAGCGGTCAAGGAAAACATTATGAAGAAATCAGCATGTTCTGGAAGAAGGCCGGGAAGACCTGGAAGAAGACCGGGAAGACCTAGAAGAATACCGGGAAGACCTGGAAGAAGACCGGGCAGACCTGGAAGAAGACCGGGCAGACCTGGAAGAAGACCGGGCAAACCTGGAAGAAGACCGGGCAGACCTGGAAGAAGACCGGGCAGACCTGGAAGAAGACCGGGAAGACCTGGCAGAAGACCGGGAAGACCTTGAAGAAGACCGGGAAGTCCTGGAAGAAGACCGGGAAGACCTGGAAGAAGACCGGGACGACCAGGAAGAAGACCGGGACGACCAGGAAGAAGACCGGGAAGACCTGGAAGAAGACCGGGAAGACCTGGAAGAAGACCGGGAAGACCTGGAAGAAGAACGGGACGACCAGGAAGAAGACCGGGACGACCAGGAAGAAGACCGGGAAGACCTGGAAGAAGACCGGGCAGACCTGGAAGAAGACCGGGAAGACCTGGAAGAAGACCGGGACGACCAGGGAAAAGACCAGGAAGACCTGGACGAAGAACGGGAAGACCGGGAAGAAGAACGGGAAGACCGTAAAGAAGACCGAGAAGACAGGGAAGACCGAGACGACTGGAAAGACCTGGAAGAAGACCGGAAAGACCTGGAAGAAGACCGGGAAGACCTGGAAGAAGACCGGGAAGAACTGGAAGAAGACCGGGCAGAAGACCGGGCAGAAGACCGGGAAGAAGCGGGAAGAACGGGAAGAACGGGAAGACCCGGAAGAACGTGATAATACAGGGCGCAAACCACTTCATCACAAAGCCGTCAACCAAGCATTCTGTACATCAAACTAAGTAACTTTACGCAAAAAATATTGCTGGGTAACAACTTTTTTTTTTGAGGTCAAATCATGTTGGTGGAACTTAATTTAACGCACTTAAAACAATGTGCTGATGGATGGATTTAAAAGTACGGGGGAGATAGAGGTGTTTAAAGTAGAATCTTGTATTTCAAAAAAAAAGCTTGTCTTAAAGTTGGAACTTTGACCCCCAATATCTCCGTAACTAGAAGGTTCCCAGGTATGATGTAGATTCTAGAACTACATTGTAGAACAAAAACGATCGCAATGATGGGGAGAACGAGTGCCTTTCGGCTTCGTGAAGAGGTGTTTTACACCCTTTATGTAGCCTAATGTTGATCCGACCTTTAAGTAATATTCATGCAAAATTTGAAGTAAATCCATGCCGTTGTTTTTAAGTTAAGCCCGGACATACATACAGACAAACAGACACTGTGTGTCTCGTAGAACGAGATAGAATGAGTAATTGTCGATATCGTATTTGGTACTTGGTCTGTTTATCTGTTCTATGCCATTAAAGTAACTTGGGCAGAGAAACATAGTTTAATGAATGTTAGTGAGAGATTACAATCGAACGTATTTGACAATTTTACGGTGACATTAGATGGTAATGTGCATTTTATTGATAAAAAAGAGGTATAGTTTAGTTACGTTCTTCCCGCTATTCCCGTTCTTCCCGGTCTTCCCGATGTTTCCGGTCTTCCCGATGTTCCCGGTCTTCTTTCAGGTCTTCCCGATGTTCCCGGTCTTCTTTCAGGTCTTCCCGGTCATCTTCCAGGTCTTCCCGGTCATCTTCCAGGTCTTCCCGGTCATCTTCCAGGTCTTCCCGGTCTTCTTCCAGGTCTTCTCGGTCTTCTTCCAGGTATTCTCGGTCTTCTTCTAGGTCTTCTCGGTCTTCTTCCAGGTCTTCGCGGGCTTCTTCCCGGTCTTCCAGGTCTTCCCGGTCTTCCCGGGCTTCTTCCCGGTCTTCCCGGTCTTACCGGTCTTCCCGTTCTTCCCTGTCTTCCCGGTCTTCCTGGTCTTCCTGGTCTTCCTGGTCTTCTTCACGGTCCTCTTCCCGATATTCCCGGTCTTCCCGATCTTCCTGGTCTTCCCGGTCTTCTTCCTGGTCTTCCCGGGCTTCCCGTTCTTCTTCCAGGTCTTCGCGGGCTTCTTCCCGGTCTTCCAGGTCTTCCCGGTCTTCCCGGGCTTCTTCCCGGTCTTACCGGTCTTCCCGTTCTTCCCTGTCTTCCCGGTCTTCCTGGTCTTCCCGGACTTCCTGGTCTTCCTGGTCTTCTTCACGGTCCTCTTCCCGATATTCCCGGTCTTCCCGATCTTCCTGGTCTTCCCGATCTTCCTGGTCTTCCCGGTCTTCTGCCCGGTCTTCTTCCTGGTCTTCCCGGTCTTCTGCCCGGTCTTCTTCCAGGTCTTCCCGGTCTTCTTCGCGGTCTTCCCGGTCTACCGGTCTTCCCGGTCTACCGGTCTTCCCGGTCTACCGGTCTTCCCGGTCTACCGGTCTTCCCGTTCTTCCCGGTTTCCCGATCATGCCGGTCTTCTTTCAGGTCTTCCCGGTCTTCTTTCAGGTCTTCCCGGTCTTCTTTCAGGTCTTCCCGGTCATATTCCAAGTCTTCCCGGTCTTCTTTCAGGTCTTTCCGGTCATATTCCAAGTCTTCCCGGTCTTCTTTCAGGTCTTCCCGGTCATATAGCCAGTGTAAGTGTCCTAATATTAAAAAAACTAATAAAATAAAATACCTGGGTATTATAATAGATGAAACCCTTTCCTTCAAACAACATATGGAAGCTCTTAATAATAGAATTCGTAAGCTAATATTCGTATTCAAAAAGCTGCGATTTATTTCAGATCCAAAAATAATAGGCAAGTATATTTTGCTCTTTGTCAGTCAATTCTGACCTATTGCATTACCTCATGGGGTGGGGCGAATAAAACTTTGTTATTGCCCATTGAAAGAGCTCAAACAGCTATTCTCAAGGTGGCTTCTTGCCGCCCTTTCCTTTTCCCCACTAACCTCCTGTATAAATCTTGCGAAGTACTAACAGTTCGACAGTTATTAATTATGAGCACTGTACTAAAACAACACGCAGCACTTCCATACAGCACTGAATTTACTAAAAAAAAAAGACGGAAATATATAGTTTGCCCTCAAAAAAGTACAAAACATGCTTTCACGGGCAAGTTTTATATGTTCCTCGGACCGCTACTCTTCTATAACAGGCTAAATTTTTTTTTTTTTTTTTTTTTAAACCCCTTTTTTTTACTGCAATCTGTCCCAGATTGAGGACAATCAGCTGTACTTTGGATATCTCGCAGTTAGACTTGCCGGGTATGCATCCAGCGATGCACCCTCTCTTAGGCTCAACTTGATGTTATTGTGTCCTGTCCTGTGGTATTCTTTTCTTCAGTCGCCTCACATGAGGTTTCCTGGACATAAGCAGTCTTGCTAGGTTGTTAGGATGCTTGGTTAGTCTGTACTGATATCTTTTGGTTCGCCTAAACGCCTCTTCTTCGATTGTAGTGACTTGGAGATCTCTGTGTAGGATATTGTTTGTAACGTACCAGGGGGCCTTTGTAATTAGCCTCAAGACTTTGGACTGGAACCTTTGGAGAATTCCCAAGTTTGATTTTGAGGCAGTCCCCCAAAGTTGTATGCCGTAGGTCCATACTGGCTGAAGTATACATTTGTAGATAAGCAGCTTGTTCTCTAGATTTAGTTTTGATTTGTATCTTAGCAGTGGGTATAGCTGTCTCAATAGTAGGCCAAGCTGTTTTCTTTTGGTAAAGATGTGTTTCCTCCAGGTCAATCTTTTGTCAATATGCATACCCAGATATTTTGTATCATCAGTTTGTGGTATTTGAGTGCCATTCAATGTTACAGGTGGACAAACTCCCCGACGAAGCGTAAATGTTACGTGTGCAGATTTTGATTCGTTTATTTTAATACGCCATAATTTTGTCCATTGTTCAACAAGTCTTAGGTCTTCTTGTAGGAGTTCAGACGCTTTTGATGGGTCCTCGTGACATGTCATTATTGCAGTGTCATCTGCATAGGTCGCCATTGTTGTGGTCGTCCTGCTCGATACTGATAGGTCTGCCGTAAATAACAGGTACAAGATAGGACCAAGCACACTTCCTTGTGGTACCCCTGACAATATAGGGTTCAAGTCACTTACTTCACTTCCCTGCTTTACTAGGAAATGCCTGTCTGCCAAGTATGATTTTATTAGGGTGTAATAACTGGTCGGTAATTGAGTCTTTACCTTATACAGGAGGCCCTCATGCCATACTCTGTCAAATGCCTGAGTTACGTCCAGGAATACAGCTGAGCAGTACTGCTTAGCTTCAAGATTGTTGTGTATTTTTTCAACCAGTCTGTGTACTTGCTCCACTGTGGAGTGCTTTGCGCGGAACCCAAATTGATGTTCTGGTATTATTTTTCTTTCCTCAAGAATGGGTAGCAGCCTTTGTAGAAACAGTTTCTCAAACAGTTTTGAAAGTATTGGTAGGAGACTTATAGGTCTATATGAGGTTACTTCTTCTTGAGGTTTCCCAGGTTTAGGGATCATTATAATTGAGGCCACCTTCCACTGTGGTGGGAAGTAACTTCTTCTCAGCATAGCATTATACAGCTGGGTTAAAAAGGATATAGCATTGTCCGGTAGTTCCTTAATGCATTTGCCTGTTATGAGATCGTAACCTGGTGCCTTTTTCGGGTTTAGTTTCTTGTGAATCATGTACCTTACTTCACCAACAGTGAATGGCTTAATAGGTGGATCGAGCTGATGTGTTGTGTTTAAAGAGTCATGTATGAATTTTTCTTCTTGACTTTCAACCTCACGACTGTTAGGTGTAAAAACTTTGCGAAGGTATGTTGCGAATGTTTTTGCCTTCTCCGAGTCACTTCTTGACCATTCTCCATGGTTGTTTTTTATTGGCGGATTGGCACGAACAGACTGTTTCAATTTGGATGTACATTTCCATAGGGAATAGTTAGTAGCTGTTGTCGGTGATAGATTGATTAGATACCTATGAGTTTCGTCGTCTTTGTTTTTGTGTAGTACTCTTTTCAGGTGTTTGGTGAAGTTGTTTAGTTTGTTTTTAGACTGTGGACATCGGTGTGTCTGCCACTGCTTTCTAAGATTTCTTTTGTGTTGTATAAGATCTTTAATTTTTTGAGGGACAGCCTTACATTGACGCGACCGTTCCGTGGGAGTTGCAATCCAAGCGGCAGATTGAATGCAACGAGTGAAGAGCTCAACTGCATAACAGGCTAAATGAAAAAGTAAACATCTATTCTTTAAATGGCAATAATTGCAAGAAAATCCTTATGGAAGCTCTTCAAACTATGTCCTATGAAGATACAGAGAATTTATTACTTGTGCTAAAGTAAACATTGTTCATAGAATTGTTATTTTTTAAACTACATAGTTAACTAAGTTAAGATAGTATTATTCTATATACCTTTTCATATTAGTACCGATAATCTTATTATCATATGTTATTATTAAATCAATTAATTTTACCTCAAATTGCCTGAAACACAGGATTACCTAGTTCAGGCTCAAAACATAGTGTGAACTTGACATAGATTTAAGAAAAACTGTAAACGATTACCTTATATTTTTTGAATAAATTTTATTATTATTATATTTCCTTTATTCATTATTGTACATATTTCTTACATTTTTAAATATTTATTTACAAAACTAAATTTAAAAAAAAACATTTAAAAATATAAAAAACAGTAGCTCACTAGCGCTGGGGACAGGGTCTGAGCTGCCGGTGGTCAGGGCTCTTGAGAGAGGAACCTCCTAACAATACGTGCCGTGTCGAGAAGTACTGCTTTCTGAATCAAGCCCTTGATCCAGCTGCCAAGCGAGAGCCTCCTAAGATGTTGGTCGAGGCTCTTGGCTATTAAGCCATTGGCCGACACGACTATCGGCACAATGATTGCTGTACTCACATCCCACATGTCGACAACCTCGCGAACCAGATCTAGATATTTGTTTTTTTTATCTTTCACGAGGTTCTCATCATGCGGGACCGTTATATCAACAATCATTGTGCGACGCTCCAATCGATCTATCACCAATGTCAGGCCTATTGGCAACAACAGTCCTGTCGGTGGTGATAGGTCGGTCCCAATACAACGTGATATTACCATTTACGAGAACTGGGTCGGGCGCATACTTATAGTATGGCACTTCTGATTCCACAAGGTTGTATTTCAAAGCAAGTTGCTGGTGGATAATCCTGGCAACAAGGTTGTGTCTATGAAAGTACTCTCCGTTAGCCAGACTAGAACACCCAGAAATAATGTGTCGAATCGACTCTCCCGGACGGTGGCATGCCCGACATATGTCAACCGTGCCGTCCTTCACAATGTATTTGCGGTAGTTATTCGTCATCATAACTTCGTCCATAATTGCACAAACAAAACCTTCGGTTTCCCCGAAGAGGTCACCAAAGCGTAGCCAGGATACGGACGCTAAAAAGTCTACATCAGGGCCATGTAGGGCCCGGTAAAAGCGTCCGTGAAGCTCCTTGCCTTGCCATTCTTCCCTGCGGTCATTAGTGTCCAATACTTTAGGCTTGCGCCAGTTCTCGTTAGCCAGGGAGAGCGGGGTGAGGCCCTTGTCCACTGAGACCACATCTCGGTGCATCCCCACGTCGGCTTCCAGGAAATATTCCCTGAGACTGCATACCTCTCGGCTGTACAGGTTCTTAGCATTTAAGAAGCCTCGACCCCCGCACTTCCGAGGGATATACAGTCTCATCATCGACGACCGTGGGTGATGCATTCGATTTGCGGTCAGCAGTGTGCGTACCCTCCTATCCAGGGCATCAAGTTCCGTCTGAGTCCATTTGAGTATGCCGAAAGAGTACATTAAAACCGGCATGACCCAACCATTGAAGGCGCGCACCTTGTTTCCACCTGAAAGAAGGCTATTTAAAACCTTCTTCAGGCGACCGAAGAAGCGCTCCCTCAACGATTGCTTCATGTCAGTTACGTTAATGCCTAACGCTTCCGACATACCCAAATACTTATAGCTTTCGGATGAGGAAAGAGATCTTAGGTGTATGGAATCCGAGAGCTGAAGTCCCTCGGATTCCATAATCTCCCCTCGCTTTACATACATTACTGCACATTTGTCCACACCAAATTCCATCCTGATGGCGTTACTAAAAGTTTCAGTTACTTTTAGTAGCTCCAACAGTTGCAATTTGTTGGGGGCAAAGAGTTTCAGATCATCCATGTAAAGCAGGTGAGATATAACCTGACCATCTTTCCTCAACTGGTAGCCTAGTCCTGAATTCTCCAGCAATGTGCTTAGAGGATTCAGGGCTAAGCAGAACCAAAGTGGACTCAGACTGTCGCCCTGGAATATTCCCCGTTTAATCCATACAGGTTCATCGCTCCCCTGGATCTGTCGACATCCTGGATATCGAAGGACCGTTTTTCATTGCCCCATACATGACTCAAGGAAGGCACGTAGAGTTGCATTTATTTTGTACAACTCCAGCACCCTCGTGAGCCATGTATGAGGCACAGAATCATAGGCCTTCTTATAATCTATCCAACATGTAGACAGATTCTTTCGGGAGCGGCGAACCTGTTGGCTAATGGCCATATCAATGAGGAGCAGCTCCTTAGTACCGCGGGACCCGTTCCTACATCCATTTTGAGAGGTAGACATGATAGAATTACTCTCAATATGTTTGTTGATTTTTGCTCTCAAAATGGATGTGAGAACTTTATAGACCGTTGGTAAACAAGTGATTGGTCTATAATTTTTGGGTTCCGCAGTACTACCTGATTTATGGAGCAGGTGGGTAATTCCTGTCGTCATGAACTGGGGTAGCGACCCTGACTCTAAGGCTGATTGAAACTGGGACGCCAAGCGAGCGTGGGATCTTTGGAACCACTTGATCCAGAAGTTGTGCAGTCCATCCGGCCCTGGAGATTTCCAGTTAGGCAGCGGACGAACTGCATAAACTACGTCTTGGGGGCTGATGATGATTGCCCCCATTTCCTGTATTTGATCACACACTTGTTCAACCTTCCGGATCCAATCGCCCTCAGTGTGACTGACAGGCATCGACCAGATGCTGCGCCAGAATGAACACATGGCATCATCATCCGGTAGACGCGTGTCAGTCACACCTTGGTCCGGTCGTTCCCAAGCCCTATATACCCACCTTTCATCACTTTGGAATGAGCGATTCTGAGTGTATCGCTCCACTCGCCGCTTATACCGACGAATACGGCTTGCCCATGCACAGATCATCTGCTTCAGGAAGTCGATACGCTCTGTGATGCGGGCCAAGTAATCTCGAAAACTAACATAAGTTCCCGAGAACTTGTTATTATTATTATTATATTCCAAGTCTTCCCGGTCTTCTTCCAGGTCTTCTCGGTCTTCTTCCCGGGCTTTCCTTCTTCCCGTTCTTCCCGGTCTTCCTGGTCTTCTTTCCAGTCTTCCCGGTCTGCTTCCCGGTCTTCTTCCAGGTCTTCCCGGTCTTCTTCCAGGTCTTCCCGGGCTTTTTCGCGGTCTTCCCAGTCCTCTGCCCGGTCTTCTTTCAGGTCTTCCCTTCTTCCCGGTCTTCCTGGTCTTCTCCCCAGTCTTCGCGGTCTGCTTCCCGGTGTTTTTCCCGGTCTTACCGGTCCTCTTCCAGGTCCTCCCGGTCTTCTGCCCGGTCTTCTTCCAGGTCTTCCCTTCTTCCCGTTCTTCCGGGTCTTCCCGGTCTACTACCCGGTCTTACCAGTCCTCTTCCCGGTCTACATCCCGGTCTTCCCGGTCTACTTGCAGGTGTTCCCGGTCTTCTTCCAGGTCTTCCCGGTCTATTTCCGGGTCTCCCCGGTCTTCCCGGTCTACTTCCGGGTCTCCCCGGTCTTCCCGGTCTTCTTCCAGGTCTTCCCTGTCTTCCTCCAGGTCTTCCAGGTCTTCCCTGTCTTCCTCCAGGTCTTCCCGGTCTTCCCGGTCTTCTTCCAGGACTTCCCGGTCTTCCCGGTCTGCTTCCCGGTCTTTTTCCCGGTCTTACCGGTCCTCTTCCAGGTCCTCCCGGTCTTCTTCCAGGTCTTCCCTTCTTCCCGTTCTTCCGGGTCTTCCCGGTCTACTACCCGGTCTTACCAGTCCTCTTCCCGGTCTACATCCCGGTCTTACCGGTCCTCTTCCCGATCTTCCCGGTCTTCCCGTTCTTCCCTTCTTCCCGTTCTTTCCGGTCTTCCTGGTCTTCTTCCCGGTCTTCCCGGGCTTCCCGTTCTTCCCGGTCTTATTCTAGGTATTCCCAGTCTTCTGCCCGGTCTTAATCCAGGTCTGCCCGGTCTTCTTACAGGTCTTCCCGGTCTTCTTACAGGTCTTCCCGGTCTTCCCGGTCTTCATCCAGGTATTCCCGGTCTTCCTACAGGTCTTCCCTGTCTTGTTCCAGGGCTTCCCGGTCTATTTCCGGGTCTCCCCGGTCTTCCCGGTCTACTTCCGGGTCTCCCCGGTCTTCCCGGTCTTCTTCCAGGTCTTCCCTGTCTTCCTCCAGGTCTTCCAGGTCTTCCCTGTCTTCCTCCAGGTCTTCCCGGTCTTCCCGGTCTTCTTCCAGGACTTCCCGGTCTCCCCGGTCTTCTTCCAAGACTTCCCGGTCTTCCCGGTCTTCTTCCAGGACTTCCCGGTCTTCCCGGTCTTCTTCCAGGACTTCCCGGTCTTTTTCCAGGTCTACCCGGTCTGATTCCCGGTCTTCCCGGTCTTCATCCAGGTCTTCCCGGTCTTCCTCCAGGTCTTCCCTGTCTTGTGTCTAACCGGTTTTCCCGGTCTTCTTCCAGGACTTCCCGTTCTTCCCGGTCTTCCGAGCCATATTCAAGCACTTAGTCTAAATAAATTCAAATCGTTTATAAAACAGAAGCTATGCCTGAAAGCCTACTATCACGTTAATCACTACCTCGATGATAAAAAGGCTTGGGATTAAGCTGCTCCAATGAAATTTGCTCTGCGAATATAGTAATTTCGGACTTCGCTTGTTTATTATTGATTCCTTTCTTTTATACACTTTGACATGAATGGTTATTATTATTATTTTTGTTTTACTTTATTGTTTATTTTTTTTATGTGTGTGTGTGTGTGTATTTGACATGAATATTTACTTGTGGCTTTTGACATTTAATGACTTGACATGAATACTTTCAGTATTTTATTATTTTTTACATTTTTAGTTTATTTTTTATTGTTTTATGTATGTGTATTTGACATATCGTATTTTTATTGACATTCATTTTGTAATTATTATTAATTTTATTTTATTTTTTGTGTGTTTTTTGTGAATGTGAGGACCATGTGGGTTACATTTTTTATTTTTATTTTTATTTTTTTACCCCTCAACCGTCTGACAGTTTGAGTTCTATAAGCGACCTACCCAAATGTCCTTTCTTTGGTATTGTTCGTCGTTTCGTTGAGCTCCTAGTCGAGCTACACGATAACTGACAAATGCTTGCACTGACTGGACAGGTTTACTCAAATCTGTATGGTTCTTTCTTCAAAAGACCATCTCAGACACTAATATCTACATGATCCTCATGTGAATTGAGCAAGATTATGTCTGGACTTCAAAAGAGACTATGACCTCTGAGTTTGTTTCGGCTGTTTCTTCTCAGAGTAGACAGGTACGAAACACCGGCCCCATCGAGTTTAAAAAAAAAATTGACGTGTAAAAGTGTTTGTGAAAACCTACTTACAAAATAAAGATCATTTATCATTTATCATTTACTTGCAGGTGTTCCCGGTCTTCTTCCAGGTCTTCCCGGTCTTTTTCCAGGTAGTCCCTGTCTTGTTCCAGGTCTTCCCGGTCTACTTCCGGGTCTCCCCGGTCTACTTCCGGGTCTCCCCGGTCTACTTCCGGGTCTCCTCGGTCTTCCCGGTCTTTTTCCAGGTCTTCCCTGTCTTGTTCCAGGTCTTCCCGGTCTACTACCGGGTCTCCCCGGTCTTCCCGGTCAACTTCCGGGTCTCCCCGGTCCTCCCGGTCTTCCTCCAGGTCTTCCCGGTCTTTTTCCAGGTCTTCCCGGTCTTCCCCGTCTTGTTCCAGGTCTCCCCGGTCTACTTCCGGGTCTCCCCGGTCTCCCCGGTCTACTTCCGGGTCTCCCCGGTCTTCCCTGTCTTCTTCCAGGTATTCCCTGTCTTCTTCCAGGTCTTCCATGTCTTGTTCCAGGTCTTCCCGGTCTACTTCCGGGTCTCCCCGGTCTTCCCGGTCTACTTCCGGGTCTCCCCGGTCTTCCCGGTCTTCTTCCAGGTCTTCCCGGTCTGCTTCCTGGTCTTCCCGGTCTTCTTCCCGGTCTTATTCCAGGTCTTCCCGGTCTTCTTCCAGGTCTTCCCGGTCTTTTTCCAGGTCTTCCCTGTCTTGTTCCAGGTCTTCCCGGTCTACTTCCGGGTCTCCCCGGTTTTCCCGGTCTTCTTCCAGGTCTTCCCGGTCTTCTTCCAGGTGTTCCCGGTCTTCTTCCAGGACTTCCCGGTCTTCCCGGTCTACTTGCAGGTGTTCCCGGTCTTCTTAGAGGTCTTCCAGGTCTTCTTCCCGGTCTTTTTCCAGGTCTTCCCTGTCTTGTTCCAGGTCTTCCCGGTCTACTTCCGGGTCTCCCCGGTCTACTTCCGGGTCTCCCCGGTCTTCCCGGTCTACTTCCGGGTCTCCCCGGTCTTCCCGGTCTTCATCCAGGTCTTCCCGGTCTGCTTCTTGGTCTTCCCGGTCTTTTTCCAGGTTTTCCCGGTCTTCTCCCAGGTCTTCCCGGTCTTCTTCCAGGTCGTCCCGATCTTCTTCCAGGACTTCCCGGTCTTCCCGGTCTACTTGCAGGTGTTCCCGGTGTTTTGGTGTTGGTTCTCTACCATCCACGGCTTCTAAACAAGTCTCATTGATAATTATATCAATAGTATTTTGTACATCATCGGGCTGACAGTTATTGAAATGAGGTTTTAATTTTAGCATTGTCTCATCCTTAAAATAAAACAAAATTAATAGAAAAAGCATTCTCACGACAAGATTTTATTTAAACGCACAAAAAAAAAAGAAAATCACGAAACCGTTAGTGTGTGTCAAATTAGGCTTGCAAGATTTGTACGCCACATACAATATACATACTAAAACAAACATGTGAAGTTTAATAAAAGATTTAAGAAAATAGCTGGTATATCGCTTTTTGACAAATAACGACTGCGTTGCGTTCGAATAAAATCGTCATAAGATGTAAATTAGACATAAATTCCAAACTCGATAGTCATATTTTATCGGAAAAAGCGATTAGGTGTGTGGGACAAATTAATATTACTTACAGTAGACAATGTCATTGAGCCAACACACTTTTCATTGACGTCGATGACTTCGTTATTATTTATAAGTGGCAACACAGTACAGTACAGTGCAGTACATTTCCTTACCAAAGAGGTTTCATTATATGTAAGTTCATTAAGACGTTGATTGCCATGAGCATGAAAGACATGAAAGTACTAGGAGTACATGACTCACGAGAGCTAACTAATATATCTTTTGAACCGACGATAGTACCTATCTACGATGTAACTAAAGTCTCATTAGTTACGTTAAAGTTAATTTTTTAAATAACGTAACTACTTGGAATAAAAATGTCCAGCTAGTTACATCAATGTAACTACAATATAACTAGGTGGAACGGACGAAAAATATCAGCTTTTCAGTACATTTATCTTCCTCTAATGTACTGTACAGCTAATTTTTTTCCGTGATTTCAGTTTTTTTCCTATAGTTAACGTTGTTTGTTATCATGAGTACAATCACGTGTATAAGTTTCGTACACTATAATTACCAGTCACCCTATATAATATTATTAATTGTCACGCAAAA
Organism: Xestia c-nigrum; assembly: GCA_916618015.1. Classification (NCBI taxonomy): domain Eukaryota; kingdom Metazoa; phylum Arthropoda; class Insecta; order Lepidoptera; family Noctuidae; genus Xestia; species Xestia c-nigrum. The sequence goes on from OU745259.1 coordinate 18,514,992, forward strand.
CATTTGAGTTATTTTGGGCATCATTGCTGAACTTTTTAACCGACTTCTAAACCAGGAGGTTATGTTTTCCACAGACACCCTGAACCCCGAAGCAAAGACGTGTGGAGATGTGCGAAACGGAGAAGAGAGGTGATACATAGGAGCTAATGTATCCACCGAAGTGCTTTTCGGCTATACCGGAGCAAAGGTGTGTGCACACGCTAATCGCTCACTGCACACCGCGCACGTATCCGTGTTCGCTGCTGCCTGAGTGTGGAAGCTGGCCGAATCAAATATGAGACATCTCCTCTCCTTTCGGATCAATCTTGTCCACAAAAGCTAAGCGTAGACGAAAAGTGTGAATTGTCATTCATCATCATTAGAGCCGTAAGACGTCCACTACTGGACATAGGCCTCCCCCAAAATGGGGTTTTGCCATAAGCACCACGCAGGCGGGTTGGCGATCGTGTGAATAACGATTGGTGGTTTGCTATACATCTGTTCTCTTCTCGTTTGGTCTCCGCTTCGGTGGAATCACAACCATTTTTTTTTTGGGATTGGTTAATTTCAAATGACTTTTCCCACTCTGGGCGGCGGGAGGGAATGTCAGACTTTTACTGACTAAAACCCGTCCATGTTCCTTCCTCGCCCTTCAGGTTCTGGGGCCACGGTATATCTTTCGAACAGTCCCGCAGCCCCGGGAATACCGGGCCTTACGCCTAAGATCCAAAAACGTGACACTAACAAATCATCAAAACCGAGCATGCCGTTGGACTGATTATCGAAGAGTAGGAACAGGCTGTGCAGGTTGGCGATGGTCACCTCGTTCCAACCCGGGAAGCGCTCCACCACCTTCTGCATACTCCATCTGCGATCCTTTTCCTTCATCTCCTACAAACCATACCAGATTTGTTCGTATTATGTTCGTATAAATGATGTTTATTTTGTAAGTAGGTTTTCACAACATTTTTTTTAAACTGGATGGGGCCGGTATTTCGTACCTGACTACTCTGAGAAGAAACAGCCGAAACAAACTCAAAAGTCATAAGTAGTCTCTTTTGAAGTCCAGACATAATCTTGCTCAATTCACATGAGGATCACGTAGATATTAGTGTCTAAGATGGTTTTTGAAGAAAGATGAACCACACAGATTTGAGACTTTGAGATGAAAAGGGGTTTTGGTATTTCTTGACCAACAAAAATAAAAAAATATTAATATTTAAAATATTTTAGGTACTATTCAATTCTTTAAGAAAACAGAAAGGAACTGAGTTTGACCATAAACCGAAAATTTTTAAAAATATGGGAAGGGAGCTAGGTACCTACAGTCTTAAACATTTCAAAAATTGCAGCTATAAGATAACAAGATAATGGCAATACAAAGTGTACGCTCATTCACTGGTGTAGTAAAGAAATAACACACAGTATGTTTTTTCCAGCAGTCTTGGCGTAAAACACGTGTAGCGCGTACACCCGTACTGGCGTGACCACGTGGCGTACGGTTGTTTACTGTTACTAGTAGAACTACTTCTTAGTAGTTCTTAGCACTACGTATACGTAGTACAAATATACATAAATTTGTAAATAAATATTACAGATTAGCAAGGTGGCAGTGGAACTACCCGCACAGGGCACTCCAGGGCCATTTTCGCTATGTCATTCAATTTAAATTATTTATTTATTACCGCAAAGTTCAAGTACATATTGCACTGTTTACAGATTAAAGTTCTTCATTTAGCATTAGAAAATGATAATGAATAGAAAATGGACGTTCTTGGAGTGCCCATACCATAAGACAACGTCATTTTCTAATCCGCCAAATAAACCAAGTTCTCGTACTCGGTACTCGTAGATCGACTTACGTGGTTATACTGTCGTTGCTCCGCCAGTCTCGTATAGAACAGGTCCACAAGTTTGTCGTAGTCCGTTTGAATGTTCCTCTGTTGATCTGCTACTTTCCTGTTAGGTTCACCTATTGTTGATAGACTTATTTGTAACAAGCTTTTGCCCACGTGTAGTTCGATAAGTAGCCCAAAGGAGCATAACACCGGGATAAAAATCATATGTGTTGATCAAGGTTATAAACTATCTCGTTGCTAATTTTCATCCAAATCTGTTAAATAGTTTTTGCGTGAAAGAGTGACAAACAAACATCCATCCTTCCATCCTCACCAACTTACGCATTACCAAGCTTCAACGAAAAGAGCTCGACGCTAGGATGAACGGGATTACCTAATCTGTGTTGGGGGTAAGATCGAGTCGAGTGAAAAGGGCAAGCCCTGCATTGGGATAACACAGTGAACTTCAGGTATAACCGTAGGATTACAGGCAGGATGTTATGATGATGAGGCTTGTAATTTTGATTGAGATCACAATAACTCAAGACAGCAAGACTCAAGCATTAGGTACTTACAACCAATCAAACACTAGAATAACTCTTGAATCTTGTTTTAAGAAATGCTTATTTTGAAAAGAGAGATCTTTGTCTTGAAATACTTACTTCTTCATAATAGGCTCTTTTGCATACCACCATCACCCTGTATTCCTTGATAGGAAGGAAAAGGTGTACACCTTTTTTTTTCGGATGTAAAATCATCAAATTACCACTCTGGACGGAGCGGGAGGGAGTGTCAGACTTTTACTGACTAAAAACCATCCATGTTCCTTCGCCCTTTACGTTCCGGGCCCGCGGTATCTCTTTCGAACAGTCCCGCAGCCCCGGCACGCTTCGGCCCTTGCGGGCCCCTCCCTTTATGCTGACATCTCTTTAAGGCGCGCGTGGAACACAAACGCGCCGTCCAAAAGGTGTATACCCTGCACTCACAGTTCGCATATAGCTAGCATTGCCATGGCATCTTGAGAGATCAAATCTAACCTTCGCTAGCTACTAAAACTCTAGCTACGTAATCCAACACTGTCCGGACCTGGGAATCGTACCCAAGATTCTATGCGCAGCAGTCTCGCTTGAACCACTTCTTCTAAGAGTCATAGTAGCACATTTTCAATGATTCTGATTGTCATCATCATCTCCCTAACCTTTTCCCAACTATGTTGGGGTCGGCTTCCAGTCTAACCAGATGCAGCTGAATACCAGTTTTTTACATGAGGCGACTACCTATCTGACCATCACAACACAGTTAATACTTAAGTACTGGGTAATACGATACCACTTGGTAAGACTGGTTGTCAAACTTTTTGTGCTACTTACTACCTGTAACAACTGCTAAAGATGGACAAATGGCTTATCGTGCTTTCTGAGGCACGCAACGCACGGCAACTTGGTATGCTTGGTCACCCATCCACAGACCAAACTAGGCAAGCACGGCTTAACCTAAAGATCGGCCCGAGCGGCTGTTATTTTTAGCCATGAGCTCCTAGCTTCCCCCTTTCAATGATTCATATTGTGATGTTGCAAATTGTACAAAAAACTACATTACGGAAAGATATAGTACATTACCTGTTGCACTGAAGTCTTCCTGTCTGTAGAAACATATCGGTTTCCTCTTTACAGGGTATTCGAAGAATCTACCCAGACTGGAGAACATGGCACTTATTTGATGACCCATCTTCAATTTGCGTGAGATATTATATTGAATAAAATATCTGTCTAATATCTTTGAATTGTTAATAATATTTTTCAATTATTGTACCGCTCAGACATTGACATGACAGATCATATTGACAGGCTGACGCCTACTAGACCTTAAAGGCCTAACAGACAGGTTCAAATCCGGGTAAAAGGGTGCAGTAAAGTTGGTTAATATGGATGGATTCCACACCCAATCACATAGATACAGAGTGAGAACATTGAGACACATCTAATCTATAAGAACTCGATTGGAGAGTAGTTTGAGTTCAGCAGGAGTGAAATGTTTATACAAGGACCAGAATCAAAGTGTATGTATGTAAAGGTATTATGTGTACCTCAAGATTTTAAAATTACCATTTATTCATTTGGAGAACAGACGAGAGCGTCCTTCTTCTAAAATAGTCAGCGTAGGGTAAGTGTGTGGAGAAAAATAAAAGACCATTTTTCTATCAATCACTTGATTAATTTCTCATACAAAATTCATTTAAAAAATTTCAAAAATTTGACATTATATAGCGTCGTACATAAATTGATAGGATTATAAGGATGAATGTAATGTAATGATGCATGAATATGTACCGAAGGTAGAAATAAAGTTAATGAAATACGGTAGGCAGTAAAATAGTCTAAATTAAAATATAGGAACACTACTACAAAAAAAATTCAGTCTCATTACACACATTAGAGATGATTACAATAATTACGTAAGCTAAGGTAGATAATAATTATAATCCAGCAGGAATATCTGTGAACCTTACTCTTTGTTATACTGTCTGTCACCCCCGCTCGCCCTTACTGCGCCGATGTTTGGGCGACCAGGTTGGCAGGTCAGCATCCACAGATATTCCCGCCAGACGCTTATAATAGAACAAGACTGTTGTCCACTCGCTATGACGATTTGTAAGCTGGACTACACTACATGAATATATGTATATGCAATTGCTCAAGTCAAACTAAACCTGACGGTGATGGCCTAAGATTACATTCTACAGAAAACTAAAAATTAAAACAAAATAGTAGACAACAGGCTTCTAAAGCGGTGATCAAACCACCATTCCACCACATGGTTACTTTTACTCCGTCAGTCTTCAAAACTTCACAAAAAAGAGGTAGTTTATGGTTGATCTTTGAACACCACTAAGCGCCTCGCGGGGCGTTAGGACCAAGACTACCTGGTCCTCGCGCCCCGCGAGTCACGTGTACAAAAATACTACTTATTACACATTGATATTGACAAAAACATTCATCTACCCTTTGCTGGCGGTATAGTGGTCCTCTGCGTGCCTTTTCGAGGTGCACGTAAAGAAGCAAAGCAAGCATTGTTTCAAACAATCTAAGGCACGGTGCCCACTAGCGAGATTTGATCTCAGCAAACCGAGTTTTATTAATCTTAGTTAATGAAATTCACAGCAAGTCTGCACAGTAGTGCTGACATTTTTGTGCAAGTTGGCTGTGCAAAATAATTTGCCAGTAGACATGGTGCATTAGGTGTTTCGATAACGAATAGAAAAGCCAGGCTTGTTTGTCACAGTTGGACCACGTGACATCTAGACAGCTGTCAACTGTCATGTGTGGGTGTGTCCTGGCTTGTTTATACGCTATCTATTGCAAGAAGCGCGCTTGTATGCAGGGACACTCGCAAAGGGGTGATGGATGCACATAATTACCTACACTAAGACTAACACAACACAAGCTCCTAGTTAAAGTTACAAAAATAGCACGAAAATGGCTTTACATTCGCTAAAATCTCATAATTGTATCATTATTATTATGCAGTTTTAGTGTTGCGTCTCACTTCGCTCCCACACTCTTACCACAACATTGTGACGTGTCTCAACTAACTGCTGAAATGTTCCGAATGCTTTTACAATCGTCGTGATAGACATCAAAAACTTGTACAAAAATTATCATTAAGTTCTCAATTTTATTGTATTTATCACAAAACCACAATTATACTGCTAGCAGCTAGCAGATTTCACAAAGTACACATCGCTTCACGACAAAATATACCTTTTGATTTTGTGATCATCTCTTAAGTATGTTTAGTAAGGTCGACATTCGTCTAACATTATGCCTCATATATTCAGCACAATAATAAATTAAACGCGACACTTAGTTTCACTTTACTTTCACTTTCAATCTGAAAACAAGTAAACATACTTTGGGAATCCACAGAACCATTTGAGTAACAAAATAATTTTAAATAAAACATAACCAAATTATATCAAAATTAAATGCAGTCATAAAATTAAGTAATGCTTCAGCAGCTTTCAGCTCAGTTGTACAATAACGACCTCGGGTCTACTTCACCTAGTTGTTACCAATACTCGACTTGTCTGATGAAATAATAAAACTTACTAATTTAAACAAAGGTAACATGTAGTTATGTGGTAGTCAAAGATCAGCGCGTATACCCTTCGGGAGAAGGCGAAAGCTTGCTATTGCGGTCCACGCAAGGAGCTGCGTCGGCACTCACACGGATCAGTTCAGACACTCTACGACGGCGGCACTCTACGAATGCACCAGACGGAAGATGGGAGGGAGTTGCTTTGCAAATCCGTTACCTAAGTTTCAAACGACAATAGAATCAGTATTTACTATAATTATGAGATTCGTTGTCGGCTAAAAAACATACTGTGATCGAAATCAAGAAAAAAATATTGAAAGTATATAATAATGATAAAAAAATGCATTTCATGCAACACATTATTTTAAAAATAACGTAATACTTTAATAATGGCACTGAACAAAAAGTAAACGTTAATTCCATGACTTATTTACTGGAAAAGATAAATATTTAATTATTAATTCATATGCGGAATTCGTCAACACCGTTAAGACGCAAGACACTGCACGTTTATTAACCTAACTATATAACGCTATGCTCGGCACGGCTTTCGCTATAACTATTTCAACTAACTTGGTGTTATCATATAGGTACGTGATTATCTTATTATATTAAGGTAAACAATTCACACTATTTTATTTACATTCCTGTATAAGAAAATAAAGTAAGTCTATTTATGTACATTTCAAATGCGTTATCTGTAACATGTTATGATGGATACATGCTTGTGCAACGTGTAATGTGACAATGGCGTCTTGTAGCATCTTTCATGGACGATCAACAAGAACAAAAAAATAAACTTATTCTATGGCAGTGATCAGATAGTCATTGGCTGGAATCCGAGCATTCCATTACAGGATTATGACTGATCGTATAATCAGTAATGGACGGCGCGGGCCCATGATACTTCGTAACGTCTACCAGTGTTACATTACATGTTACAAAAGACTGTACTTAGCCTAAGAGAAGCTTTGCTTCAAATCTACGAGATGATGAATAAGAATAAATTCACTTTAAGTGGGATAAACGTGATTACATTATCATTCGTAAAGTAGAAAAAGTTACTACATTGTTGTACCAGATAACCAGAACTTATTCACTTTGTAATGTTTCTGGGTTCTGTTCCTATGAACAGCATGTAATAAAAAGCCTGTCCGATCAATGAAGGGCGTTACTAGGACCTTTATATGATGTTAATGTTATGCATAAAGGATTAAGAGATCAAAATCAAATATAGGATATTATTGCAAGCAAAAGTGTACATTTTTGTGGCCATCCTAATCGAATCCGTACAAAACTGGATTTTCACACAAAAAATGCAAATTTGCTCATGACTCAAGCATTGAATAAACTGGAAATTAGGGACTAATTTAAAGCTGTAATAAATGCAACAAAATTCTCAGCGCGGGCCGCATTTAATCGGCGCTATCTTAAATGCGGCCCGCACTACTGCTCTGCTTTACACAAGCACTTTTGCAGCAGATACATTTAATATTATATTGATTATATTTTCAACTTACACCCCTCAGCTCGGACAAGTTTTTTTATTACAAAATTGTACTGTAAGATATGGCTTAAAGCGCTGGCGATACACATAGTGCACCGTATAACTAGAATATTATTATGTAATATATTTGCTTACTTATCCTATAAGGGAAAGAATGCAATTTTTGCTAATAAATGCGAAAACCGTACCTTTGCGAGCGTTCTAACACCACGAATAAATTAAAACGCACCCAACATTAAACCTACCGTCTTGTGACATACAGTTTGACTTCAAACAATAATTTCCCATCTTAAGTAATTAATTTCAGACTCATATTCCAGTCAACGTTATCTATAATTATCAGTACCTTAATTAATGTCTACTGTCCACACCGTTACTAGAAAATTTTTGTTTGAAGCATTGAATTTTTAGGAATACCACATATTATTTTAGAAGAACTTAAGCTATAATTATCCTAAGTACAAACGTGAAAATGTATCTCTAACCGTATAGTAACTTACAATAATTTTTATTATGCTTTAATTTAGTTTATGTGGAGAAAGTTAGCGTTGATTACGCAATATACACGAGCTAATTACCGCGAAGGGGATAACAAGATCTACCGGACAAACTATACAACGTAGGAATTACTAAGTACGAATTCTCTTACTCTCAAGTATGAGAATTATTTACTACCCATATCGTAAGCAATAATAATGGTTATACATGTCCATGTTGCCCGCAACACAATCGAAACTGTGCTGCCAGTGACACTCAAATGAACAGCTTAACACACTTATACGTAATGTATATAATAAGGAGGCCTTGGTACATAGAAGCAGTAACTATCTACAAGTATAGTTTGTCCATGATGTCCTCTCAATAGATAGAAGCTAAGTTAATTTCAATTCACTATAAATTTGATTTACTTATACATATTTTGGGGTCTAACAAGCTGTAACAGTATTATATTTTAATACGTACATCGAAAGCTTAGTGGAGGAAAAGATCTTGCAACAAAAACATTGGAAAATTCTAAGGAAACGTTAGGGCTATGTTTGATACAAATGTGCTGCTTACTCATTTGGGAACGTAAACAGTCTCGTACGTAAGCTTGCCTCGAGGCAAGGCACGAGGCATAGCGCGATATTAAAGCTTTTGCCTGTCTCTATCAAAGCCAAAGGCATAAATGTACAACATTATATTGAGAACAAAAGCTTTTCCTCCACTCAGCTCTTGATAATTACATTAGATATTATACCATATAAGATCAAATCCCGTATAATATACATGGTTTTCATACAATCTGTCTAAACTGAACAATTCTCTAACTACATATCATCAAATTCTCTGAGCAAATTGTTTGCAAACGATAAATTGTAGGATAACTTAGATCAGACATTGTTTTTGAGACTTGACGTTACAAAAAATAATAATACGTATAATAATATAACAGATTCATGGTACGGATAAATGTGTCAAATTATTGAAAACCATGACGGGAGCAATAGTGCACACAATCTAATACAACGATACTCGAGTGTTGACTTACCGTCTCGCATGCAACTAAACTTAGAATTAAATTATTTATCTAACAATTAATTATATTAAGTGAACACATACTGACTGAACACATAGGGATTTATCTCAAAGTCACCTAACATACGTTTTCAAAAATATCATATCGATTTAGTAGTTTTTTTTATTCAAAAGAATTTCACTATATAATAATTGAACTAAAACGAAAAAAAAAATGTATAAGACCACGTGAATAAACCTAATTGAAATCATTGTTAATTAAGAGACAAGATTTTATATAAATTAGATTACGTAGTAAGACGCGCGCAGTGCGTGAAACGCTTCAGGAACACGCACTCTCAACATTATGATGTACGCGAGGTGACCGTGCGCTGACTTTATGCCGTCAACAGGCATTTTAATACATATTACTAATTATCAAAATAAATAAATCAGTTTAATAGAACGCCATCCATCCTCACACAACTCTAATTCATTTCTAACATTACGTTTAATAAACCCGATCAAGCCGGCAGTCAAAGTTTTGCGACATAAAGAAAATTACGAAATAAAATAAAAATAAAACTTTCACATTTTACGTATGAAAATAAAAATATCACGTCTCATAAGCAAATATGACGATAAGATCATCAGCTTAGATTCCAAACGAGGTACGTTTGTACATTTGCCAAGTGTTTCAATAATAATACTTAGAATTTTGGTTTAATCGCGCGACAGCGCCCGCAGCGACTGCCGCCGCCGCCGACGCACGCTTGTCGACCGGACGACACCGGCGCCGGCGCAACTCAACTTCTTTAAGACAGTCTTCTAAAGTCAGTCTTAAAGTTTTATTGCATTGATTCATTCGCTCATCCATATACTTTCACATCCCATCTTATTAAGCCGCGAAAAACAGAAGAAGCCTTCGAGCGAAGTAGTAACTAATACGAACATAATTCTAGCCGTGCGAGCGCCGCCACAACGCGCGCCTAACTACGGTTAAAATATTATATGCACCTAAATCATTATGCAAAATAACTTATCATAAAAATACATATCAACGTCTGCATTAATTAATTAACCAAGTTAAAAAACGCAAAAATGTAACATTGTGGAAAAATACTTTTCAAGTTATCCTTTAATTTATCTCACATAAAAACATCTTTTACATCACATTGTGATACTCTATAATAGTTTATTTACGATTTGTCTATTCGATTATATAAGCGATACATCGTACATAAGGACCGAGAAAAAGGGTACATTTATAAGTAATCGACGTTAAATATATAGTGCACCGACTATGAGTTGGGTGTGTTCTACAGTTATACGGATTAATGACAGCTATTTATAATTGCGGCATCTAAATTACATCGTAAATTACACTGCAAACATTGTTTGGTCCTTAGAGACTAGTCAATACGGAAACGAAAATCAAAGTACTGGTAACGAAAATACATCAGGACTCTTGGAGAACATGGCTGACACATCAACGTTCAGGTCAATGGGCTAACCAAACTTCTCCGCGCAAGCTATGCTCGATTGAATTTTTCCAAACGTTAATAATAAAATTGGCACATTGTCAAATAAATCACAAATAAAACGAAACAAAGTAAAATACGGCGGACCTTAGGTCCACGAACTTAGTTGGCCTTAACATTAGGTACAGTAATATAATATTAATATACTTTGATGTATTGCTTGCCATGGGAAGAGATGTCTCGCGCGGTGTCGGGCAGCGTCTCGAAGAGCACCACGAGACAGCCCTCAGGCGTCAGTGCCACGTCGCTCGGCCGGTCCTTGTCATCCAGGCCGGGGCTCTTCAGGTCCACGGCCCAGAGGATGCGCAGTTCTGACGTAAACACTAACACACGGTGGTTCTTGGAATCAGCGACTATGATGCGCCCGTCATCGTCAGTCACTATCCCTGATGGGCGATTGAGTTCACCGATCCCAGAACCTTCGCGACCTACACAGTGCAGCACTTTCGACAGAGTCGGGTCCACCATTAACAGACGATGATTCTCAAAGTCCGACACTATAATGTTGCCCGATGTCGTAAAACACACACCTCTAGGAGTCGTAGGCCCTTTCAGCATTTTAGCTGGATTAGCGCCTTCAAACACGAACTTAGTTATATAAGTTCCGTCACTGGTAAACAGTTGAATACGATGATTACGCGTATCAGTCACCACTATATTTCCTAAAGTATTTACAGCTACGTCCCAAGGATATTGGAACTGTCCACACTCTTTGCCGAATGAACCGAACTTGAGAATAAAGTTACCAGAAGATGTGAATATTTGAACCCTATGATTGTCCTTATCAATCACAATGATGCGTCCATAAGTGTCCGTGGTGATGCCGGCCGGGAGGTCAAACTCTCCGGGCCCAGTGCCTTTAGATCCGAACATTGTCTTGAAGTCTCCTCTATGGCTAAATATTTGAATGCGGTTGTTTCTTCTGTCGGCGACAATGATATTTCCTTCTCTATCTACACAGAGACCCCACGGTCTGGATACTTGTCCTTCATCCTGCCCTTCACGAGCGAACGAGAACATCGGGACTCCAGGAACAGGGCTTCGTGTTGGTCGCACTGACACAGACATCCAATAGCCGGGTATCGATTGACCACAACCGCGGCCGGGGTTCGAGTCCAGAGCTAAACTTGACGAAATGCTGTGGTCATAATAATTAGTCGATCTTGTATGTGGTCCGTAGTCTGGTAATGACCTTATGCTGCTAGATCCAGACATGTTATAATTTAGATGCTGAAAGCTCTGTGCTGACTGTATTGACTGTAACGATAGCAAGGACTGGCGGGATTGAATCGAAGATGTTGAGCTGAGAGAATGCAATGAACTGGACGGCGCGGACTGCACATCACACTGTCTTTTCAACTGGTCGACTAAGTCGTAATTAGGAGGGATGAACACGATTCGTTCCTCTGTTACGTACATGTTCTTAAACATACAAGAAAAATAGTCCACTTGAGCTCGTCCTTTTTCTTTCGCCATAAACAAATCGATCCCTTCTGAGTCCATGCTTCGCACAAGAGTTTCATTCGTATGAGCTAATCCAGCAAGTATGCCTCTAAGTGTATTCATATGATCTGATAACTCATTCATTTTAGCTTGACGCATCTTTTCTACTTTATCCAATAAATATTTTTCACGATCTTCGATAGCTTGAGCATAACATCGCATCGCTTTCCTTATTTTCATATTAGCCTCTGCGGTTTCTTTCTCATAAGCTTTCGACATAGCCACAGCGCGATCTATGGCAGTTTTTATTGCTTTTGTACCCGTCTTCGTGTCTTCAATCGCTCTAAAAACACCGATACGACACATGTCAAGGGCACCTTTGATGGGCGTATAATTGTGATCTTTATGCACCCATAGAGTACACTCCTGACATATAAAGACGATGCAAGGTTCACAGTAATATCGAACCTGATCGGTGTGTATGTCGCACACCATCACTTCTTTTTCGATATTCACTGAGTTAGGCCTGACCCCTATGGGCGATACTTGGTGTATAGCCATGAGCGTGTGCTCTCTTAGTTGGCAGTCAGATGTGACTTTGTGACTACATTCATAACAAAATAAATCGTTACACTCGAGGCAGCGAGTCGTCGGTGTGCGCTCCTCACAGCGGAAACAGGTAATGGATACCGACGACGACGTACCGGGCGAGCCACTCGAGTTGTCTTCTTTGGAGTGATGCTGGTGGTTGTTGTTGGAGGTAACGTTGTACTCACGACTTATAGGTCCAAGTGGATTCGGCATGGAGCTGCAGGCCGGCAGTGCCCAAATGTCATACGGCATACTGGACGATGCCGAAGCGGATGCTGCGGTCTGCAGGTTCGAAGGTTTGGTCATGTTGTCGATGAGGTTGCATATGAGATGCGTCATGTCCTCCTGTTCATTGCCGCTGTGACTTGACCCGCTGGCAGTGGACGTCGAAGGTAGGCTCGATGCTAGCTGCGTCAGGTTAGCAAACGACGTCATTCTTCGCGTCTTTCGTTACGTCATCAGAACTGGAACAAACAAACGCGGTGTTATTTTCGTGAAACACTGGGAGGTATTAATAAGCATGACGGATTTGGACGCGTTTTTATTTGTACGTAAAATACCACACGGTTCTCGTAAACAAAAAAAATATTTATTAGGTATAGGCTCCCTACTCAAGTCCACAAAAAAAGGCTTTTGCCTAAAAAACGTTTTACGCTTTTACGTGTCAAATAAAATTAAAAGTAATCTACGCGCACTAGCGCATCAATTTTAACTTTATAACGGATGTAGGTACTCACAATTAAAAAGGAACACTAGGAACATAATGTAAACACTCAAATATACAGCAAATTGCTGTCACTATCACTAACACACGACAACTGATGTATTTTACCTAAAAACTAATGAATTAACGAATGACAAAATAGGCGCAGAAGCGCACCCTATCGATGCTTCTGCGATGAACTGATGGTTGCACTGAATCTTTTCATAAGGTGCAGTTTGCGAAAAAAATCCATCCCAAAATCTTTTGTGCGCGCCCTACCACTACCCCTTGTGATATCGTAGGTAGAGGAAGAGTGAGATAGCAACACTTAATAGACGAGAGTGCGATAGAGAACCTCTATGTGTCGCATTCCAAAATTTTCCATAATTTAGATAAGGAGGTTTGCTATGATTAGGGTTGGCAAGGGACGGGGCTATGGACGCGGGAGTCAAAGAGAATTTCGCTAGTGTTTGGAATTTGTTTCAATGCTCCCTGTTGCCTAACCATGTGGAATGTTAGCATGAAGGTAATATTTCCAACAACGGGTCGTTGAGACTAGGAGTTGTTTTGGCCGAAAATTGCCAGCCTAATAAAAATTAATTAAAGTGATCCAAAACATGATTCAAGTTCAGAACTTAGTAGAACAGAGACCAAAACAAACTGTAGGAGCATCTATCACTGTCTAATAGTTCAAATCAACGGGCGGATGTGGGACAGAGACCAACGTAGTTGTCATAGAAAAGAAAGGGACAGAAACAATTTCCTATTATCGAGATTTTGTATTTTGGGAGGCGCAGCGGTGGCACCGCGTGCACCGTGACCTTGTACGGCGAGTGCGCGTGAGGCAGGTCTGGGTAGACCCTATCGCGGCCATCTTGACGCCCCCGCGCTCCCCGAACTTTATAGAAGTGCGTAGGGTGCCGAAAATCGATGCCTTCCCTAGCTGCCCTTACTTTCCATGAAGGGCGAAACCGCGGATAAAAATGCTGTAATAATATCACGATAGAAACACTCCTTTGAGAGTGCTACCAATTGCAGTAAATATTTTGCTCCAATTCTGAAATGCTTGCCCGAGAGTATTCAATTCATTTTCTGCAATCCATAACACTAGAATCAAAATCTTAATTTAAATGCAAAACAATGTTTGCGGTAAGTAAAGCAAAATCTATAACGGTTTCGTCCCTAAAACCCACAATGAAAACAAACTAAACCTAAAAGTAACGCACGAAGCGCCGACGGGAGAAATTTAGATACCAATGAAAGGATTTGCATTTCATCCCTTTAGGGCTGGAAGGGGTAAGATATTTTCACGGACAATAACGCAGCGAAGTATAAAGATGTAAGTAATAAAAATAAAAGAAGCTTCAGTTGAAAAGATTCTTGAATGACTTTGGAGTAAACAAATGAAATAAATAACACTAATTAGGCGCGGTAACAATTTTAAGATGCCATTGTTATTTTTAATGACAAATAGTTTGGGTACTGTTAGTGTTTTTTTTTATCTTTGTTTTGAGAATCTTGTCAACAATTTGGCTGACAAACTTTTCTAAAAACCGCTAATAGATAATAAATATGTATTCTAAATATTGTGATATTGGGTATTAGCTATCTGAAACACTGCGCAGATTGTGGGAGTCGATTGAAGGAGACTGTTCGGAATCCGTAGACTATGGACTACTGACGCCATTTTACGCATAAGATAACACTCAAAGCGGCGCGTCACTCACGGACACATATCTAACTATAGACCCGTAGAATGAGCGTGACAGATATCAGTTGTACACCATCATAATCATAGAACTGTGGTAAGTGGTAACAGTCCCAAACGATGGAAAGGTCCTACCTGCGATGCCTATAAAACAGAAATTCATACAAAAACATCCACAGTCACTAATAAAATAAATACAGGTGAAAGAAATGCATAGAAATCTGTACAATAAACCTTTCATTACGCACATACACCGTTTCCTAAGTGCAGGTAACATTCTTTGTACATATTTAGTAAAAAAATGAAAGCTGTTTTTTCTGTGGGTATGGAGTTGGAGAAACAATAGGTTTGCGCAGATCGGGCATGTTACAACGGTGCTCTAGTGCGCCCACCGCCCTTCTCAGCAGCACAGTGGTAGCTAACATTACATACCTAATGATTTAATTTGTAACCATCTGGCAAATAAAAATATTAGGATACAGGAACGAGATGCACTAAAAACTACTAAGTCCCTTTGGTGGTACAAAATACATCTAGATTTTACTGCAATTCTAAGTTGAATTTTAGTTAAACTTTATTCTGTCACTTACGGGTCATATTCCGTGATTATTCATTATTTTTAGCTACCGATATTCATAATAGTCACTAACAGGATATCTATCCTGTTAGTGACAGTATAAGTTTAATTTCATACCATGAAATCTTAAAACAGTGTGTTTGAGTTTTAGTTAACCTACTGAAACGTAATCGGCAATTTGTAGGAGTAAGTCTTGAAATTGACGAAACGAAATTGATTTTCCTTAAGCAACCCTTTGACCAAAATAAAAACAACAATATTTCGAATACAGAAACAACGCCAAGGTTAAAATGATCTCTTTTAAAAGAGTAGGTATATAACAAACTTATGGAACACAATTAACTTTCAGAAAACATCGAGAACATTGAGCACCGCTGGACTGTGCCGGAGAAATCTACCTGAATGAACAACCAGTTGTGGGTTGCTGCCAACAGTGCCAACTAAATTTCATTGAACATTACAACAAATGAACATTATAATACATTGAACTGCTTTGTTTTAAATATCTTAGTATCAAGATCGTAATGAAGATCGCTCCTTGTACTGAACTCTTTCCCATACTGGTATTCAACTGCATCCGGTTAAAATAGAAGCCGGACCCCAACATAGGGTAAACAAACTCGACAGGTGATGATGAGGACCAAAATCTAAAACAAATACATCAGATGTATGGAGATATTACAGCAACTATCAATCCAAAACAAATAAAATAGTGAGGCGATGTGAAGATTGTAACACGTTTTTTAGCAGTCGTAATATATTTTCGATATATGAATCATAACATATCCATCAGGTGATTGGTCTCAAGACTAAATGAAATATGATACTCGTTGCTTCGTTTGCTACGCTTTCTAGAGATGATTAACATAGGAAGTAGTGGATAGGTCGCTAAAGTAAAAAGTGATGATAGCAATTTTGTAAACGGAACTTGACATGAGTGATAATGGTTTTAGAGCCGATTAATCTGATTAGATAAAAGTGCAGGTCAAGTTGAAACATGTTTGTGAAAATTTGGTTTAACATGACCTATTCAAAGTCTACGAGGGTCAACACCGACTTTTTTCTATAGTCTTACCACTAGATCAGCTTTAGAACAAAGTTAAAGCTTATATGTCTTCATAAAACTGAAATTTTGACATCAACCTCTTCGAATAACCTAGTCAACTACCCGAAACGTAAATAAATAAACTAGCCGTGTGGTCCCGGAACCGAAAACCGTCCCATCACGTCCTACGGGTGTCGTAAAAGGCGAGCGGCCAATCATCTGTGTACTAATATCAAATAGGGCCCTTTAGTACAACAAAATAATATGGGTATTATCATGGTATAATATCCTTTCAGAGAGAGAGGTTTGAAGGGAAAAAGAATACTCTGAAAGGCTAAAATATGTAGTCTTGCATAATAGTCCGGAAATATATTTAGATTTTAGGACTGTCTAAGACGTCTAAGGGCTTAGATCAGAATTTCCGGAATGTGATGAATCTTTGCAGGGAAACGTTTGACGGAACAGGAAACGGCAGTTATCCCAACGAGATAAACGGTGCTCTTTGAGATACCTTGCTTTAGGAGAGATGAAATTGAGGAAAATGAGGAATTTCCAGCGATGGAAAATCTTGGTTTTACTACGTTATGTTATGTTACGATACGCTAACGCTAAAGGCCTGCTTGTTAAACCTAGCCTCTAAAGATTTAGGTTAAGAAGCTGTCTTAACAAGTTAACCAATTGAAAGATAATGATAAGATACTACTATACGACAACATAGGAAGATCTTTAGGCTACAAAGTTATCTTTTAAGTGCCTAATTCTACGTATTAGAAAGGTAGGCAGATACGTAAATAATTTCTGATGTAACTATGGAAATCATGGCCATGACTCAGCTATAGAAACATAATAACATAATCGATTATCAACCAAACCACTGATATCATCGGTATTTTCGTAGTTATCAAACAAAGGAATATATTTGAGACGTACGTGTTGAGCTTTTTTTTTAGATCCTTGATCAGGAATCAGGGAGAAAGGTACTCTAGTAATAATATCATTATTTACACCACTACTGCGTCGTCTACCGTGCCGAAAGCACGTTAAAGCTTGACTCACGCTAAACCGTGCTATGCCCGAGCCAAAGCAATTTTGTATGGAGACACATCGCTTCCGAATCGCTACCGAGCAACGGACCATGGATTGTCATACAAAATTGCCGACGTTTCGGCTTGGACCCGGCACGGTCTAGCGTGCGTCATCCTTTAACAGTAATCTCGGCTTTTATTTGCAGATCTTTGACGATCTTTGAGGCTGTTATTTGCAGATCAGAAGCTTCAGCTTCACCACATGGTAGCTTGTCTTCCAGTCAATTGGTGGAAGTCAGATAGGCAGTCGTTCCATGCTGCAAAATCTTGGATACTCGACGATTTTAGTCTCCAAGCGACTGCCGCCATACAAATCCATAATGTCGGCGACGCGACTCGTGTACGAACTTCAATGGATTTGTAAGGCGGCAGTCGCTTAGAGACTAAAATCGTCGAGTATCGAAGTTTTTGTAGCCTTGCGTACGAAGGGGCTTAGACTATAAGCCGACATACAGATGTGATGGCAACTGGTAAACGTCTCAATCTCGTGTTCTAGAACTCTTGTGTCAAATTGATTTCACATCGACAAACTAAACTTGAGGTCCTGGGTTCAATTCTCGAGTCAGGAATTTCTAAGTAGCAGCCAGCAGTAGGAGTTTGGATTTGTGCCCGGTTGACGGCAATTGGCTCGCCCCTTATTACATGGGACTTAAACGTAACTGGCGAAATGTGGGTATATTATTAGTACACCTATGCCTAAACCTTTTCTGATTAATTTCGTTGAGGGATTCAAGACAGTTGAATTCTTTCACTAGGACTTCGTTGAACTTCATTGTCTCGGCGCTTTTATAGTGGTCGCTACTGTTGATTCTGGCTTTCAGGAGTTCCAGTGGTTTGGGAATTGTGTGGCGGGCTTGTCTCAATAAAATACTTACTTTATGTAAACTAGAATTAAAGTCGGATCTGCTAGAACTTTTAAAATCTTTAGTTTCTCACGCCGAGCTTTGCCAACTGCGTTCGTGCTTTACCTTGAACCAACCAATCATACCACTGGGATAAAAGCCTGCTTTTGGAAATATGTATGTATATAGATGTTTACCGATTTTGCTCTGGTCAGAGCATGAAACACAAC
This sequence comes from Xestia c-nigrum, assembly GCA_916618015.1. NCBI lineage: Eukaryota > Metazoa > Arthropoda > Insecta > Lepidoptera > Noctuidae > Xestia > Xestia c-nigrum. The sequence continues at coordinate 18,533,676 of OU745259.1, forward strand.
TAGGTACTTCGTAAGTAGTCCAGTAAACTTTTTGAGCAAGAATAGCTGAGGAACTTTTCGGGTTCAAACAACTTGACCTTTCCTCCAGCTTTAAACTTTGCTTAACAAATTGTTACCTACGTCACTCAAAAGCCAAGCTAAACTAAGGTTTCTCGATCGCATTAAGGTTTCATACTTTTGTCCGTTGTGCGTCAAACTACTCGATGTACCTACAGACGGCACATCAAGCTACTCATCATCATCAGGTATTAATGTTCCCACTGCTGGGACACAAACCTCTTCTCTATAAGAGGGAATGGACTATAATCCACAACGCGAGCCCAGTGCCGATTGGTAGATGTAGGTGTCACATGTCTTGGATTTTTTTGGTTCTAGGACATGCTGGTTTCCTTCACACGTTCTGCTACAATCTGTCAAAGCTCTACGATCTGTCTTGATCTTTAATAGATTTTCAACTTTATCGCTGAAGGATTAGATTCAAGGTTGATTGGAAACATTTCACAGTTTCGGGTAACTTGATGTGCTGAGTCTGACATCTGTACGTAAGGTACACAACCGTTTTGAGTTAATTGGTAGGGTCAATAGCAACATTAGTGATGCATCATGCGTTGCCCGAAAAGTTAAAAAAAAAACTGAGCCATTTAAGGTACCTATTGTTTCTTTTTTTTCGTTCGTTGTTTAAATGTTGAGGACATGTTTTAGAAAACTCTATAGACGCGTGTCTATGACTGAAAAGACTCCCACACGCAGGCGCGTTTTAGCGTTTCTGCGTCCCGCGTCCCAATACAAATGTTCGAAGAACTCATTTCGCAATATCGCATTTTATATTTTTGCCTGTGTGCAAATAGAAAACTATAGAAAACTCCTGAGCGGATTTTCGTCTTTCGGTACAATGTTTTATTAACGATCGGACTTTGCTGTTGTATGAAATTAGCGGCAGAAACCCAGGGATTCGAGTTAGTTCATAAATAATGTAATATGCAACCATCTCTACGCATAGATAAAACTAGAAGGGTGAAGGAGCGCTAGTATTTAGTTACCCTTACCGTTTATAGTTTTTTTTTAAAAGCATGGTACGTCAAACAGCTGGTCTTATTTTGATTCTAAAATTCCTAATACGCCTCTAAAATTGAAATACGCTACTCTAAAATGAAATAGCGTCTCTAATATCGTCAAATAGAATACGTAGGAAACATTTCAAGTATTGAAGATATCGTAGATGCGTACGACGGTATACATGTACCCGGTATATATTTAGTTATATTCATATAATTGCGGAGTCCGCACGAGGGGTGAACAGCGCTTGGCGCATGCGATCTCGCATCCCGTAGGGTAGGCAGGATTACCTTGTTCGAGATTACGAGAAATATGCCCCCTTACACAGAGCTACAGAAATCAATAGTTTTCCCTTAATCAACACTTGGCCTAAAGCTCCCTTTTGTTTTAAATGGATTATTGAGGGTGAAGTTTTTACCTTGACTAAAAATGATGGCAAAATGTGAAGATTTATAAACTTGAGCTTTGATGACCATTTTGTCAATTAAGCATTATTTTTATGTATAAAATGCTCAATAAATTATTAGATGAAGTAAATTACTGAAGTAAACTCACTTGGTTTCATTTTATTTCCAGTTGGTAATGAGTACCTATAAAAAAATGTTTTCAATTAATTATTTTATATTTCAAAGAATAATATTAAATATAACAAGTACACACATGCAATAAATTGAGGTACAATTATTGATGGGTTCCAGAGGTCAGATAGGCAGTCACTCCATGGTAAATACTGATAATAGGCAAGTGAGATCATGATACCTTGCTCTAACAACCAATTTCATTTAATTATCAAGCTAAGACTTAGTGCTTTATTACAGAACTAGCTGACCCACGCAACTTCGTCTGCGTCACATGAGAGAGAAAAACGAAAGGAAAAAACATCCCCGTTTTTGCAATATTTTTCATTCCTGCTCCGCTCCTAATGGTCGTAGCGTGATGTTATATATCCTATAGCCTTCCTCGATAAATGGACTATCCAACACAAAAAGATTTTTTCAATTCGAACCAGTAGTTCCTGAGATTAGCGCGTTCAACCAAACAAACAAACAAACAAACAAACAAACTCTTCTGCTTTATAATATTAGTATAGTTGTTACTGCATTGCTTAGAACTAAATAACTAATTTTAACTTATGCGGGAGAGACACAACTGGCATCTTTGCTTGGATTCCCAATTCCACTCCTATTCATTAGACAATTTTGAAACTTCACGCGGGCGAAGCCGCTGGCAGAAGCTAGTTTAACATAATAACAACAGTACCTACCTGAAATATTCACTATAATATTGTCACTAATAGGATAAGAACATCTGAAATTGAATAAAATCTTCGCTATAATACTAAATTGCCTGAGTCACACGGCAATGCAATAGTCTGCAAGGACCTTGCATTAACCCATTGAGGTCATTGATTCTCTTGTGTAGCAATTTATGATCTCTGAGATCTAAATTGATATTAAAGTCTGAATGTCGCAGCTAGAATACCTTCTAGGGACTTTGATTACTACTGGAAAAGGGAATTAACAATAAAATAAAAAATCAGTAATTCTTTAGTCATCATTTTGACTCTAATATTTATGCAATACTTAATAAAGGTTTCTCTAATGAGGTCGGGATTTTCAAATTAAGGTGATTAAAAAAAACTTACTCAGATCCTCTACATAAAAAAAATAATAATCTTAAACATAAGTAACTAATAGAGATTGTAATAACAGCATGTTAAAATGATGACTAAACAAATCTCATCATGTGTCAGTTATTAAAAATGTTGTACATTGCCTTGCACCAGGGGTCATTGACCTCTCACCTCAATGGCTAAACATGCAAACACAATACATGAATGAGTAAAATTATTTTTATTTGAATTTGGAAGGGGTGATTGTTAGAAAGAACAAACCAGTTTATTTCAAATATTTTTGGGTACCCTTTTAAGCATTTTTAGTTATTGGAAATCAGATATCACAAATAATAAACAAAAATAATGAAAAATGTTTTTAAAATAGAACTGTGGTTCTAAAAATTAAAATTTTGTTGTTTAGCCAATGACAAGCATGTTTTTTTTTTTATTATCAAAGAAAATATCAAGACGCAAGATCAATAATTTAACTCTACCTTGAACTTTGAAGAGGGAAAGTGAAAAGGCCATGTTTTTATTGATTCTATGTACAAAATCATAACTCTGCTTAATTCATACAAATTAAAATTATAATCTCTCGACTCCTAAATTACAAATTGATTGGTTTATATGATGAAACAATGTTTTTTGTTGTTTCATACATAAACAATAACACTTATTTTATTTTAGCCTTCATTAACCTTACCTGTGCTAGAATCCCTAAGTTTATTAACTTTTAAACCTCACTGGGTGTCTTTGTAAGAGTGGTAATCTAAGATATCTTTATTTCTAGACTTCTACCCCACAATATTGTTTTTATCCGACAAAAAAGGTACCCCATAATTTGCATTTTCGGCAAGTTAAACTCGTAATGTGTGCTAAGTGTATAACGTGCGCGTAGTCCCATCTAGTTAAATATTAATCGCGAGAACCGTATCCAGGACCTTTACAATGGAAATGCACGCAGAGATAAAATGAATCATCGCGGTACCTACCGATACTTACCAAAATATCTTCAGTCCTTGTGGGAGAACCGCTGAATCACAAGTAAACATACGTACTACGCAATAATGCGTACTCACTTTACATTGTCCATTTAAAACGTATCTTATTTGTCCCGTCAAAGATAATTATTCACTAAAATATTTTCTACGATGCAGGTAGATTGCACAAAGATAGCTTTTACAACGCCAATCAATATTTTAGCATAAAACATTGATTCTGATAAATTTTATTGCACTAATTTTAAATACTGCAGAGCATTACAATCGCCTTTATTTCGCAATTATCGTTATATTTATTTATTATCATAAAATAACACCGTAAAAACATCAGCGGTGAATGAACGATCAATTGATTTAAAAAATATATTTGTCTTGTTTATGGAAAGTTGACAACAATAGAGTTGTCCCTCCACCCAGAGACAATTTTCTTTAGTCGATTAGCTCTTGTGTTTACCAAGTTTCCGAAATCCTTGTTGAAAAATGTTGTTAGGGATGAGCAAGTGAAAACAATATTTCGTTTTATCATCAGTTTATTCATACATATTCCCAAAGCATTCAAACTTCGTAAAAAAGAATAAAATAAAACAGTATTTTTATTTATGCTTGACCCTAAATAGTTATATAGGTACAATTGAATCAAACCAGTAGTCATCAGATATGGACATTAAACCAAAGTTACGTTAAAAAAAATAGAATTTGATACGAATTCGATACTGCAAAACCAGACCGATGACTGGTGTCGATTATCCACATATTGCGATGAAAAAATATAGACCAAAAATTATTGAAATTTGTATGGAAAATTACGATATTTCGATTTATCGAAATTTTTGCCCATGCCTACAGTTGATAGATGCTCTGTGAAGTGAACAGTTGACAACTTGACACTTCACTTGCACTTGCTGTCAATATTTCGCGCCAAACGCCAAATTCTGACGCTAAGTGAACTGAAAAGTAACCTATTGTGCGTGTGCCGAGTTTGTTTATCGTAATTTTGAAAACAAGTCAATATTTAGCTCCGAGATTAGTGTGAAAAGAAGAAATGTCTACCCCATCTAAGCGCCCAGCATCTCAGGCGTCGTCGGATGCACCAACACCGTCTCGTAGGACCCGGTCGTCGCAACAACTTGTTGTTCCAGAAACACCACAGCGTTCTTCCGGCACTCCTTCAAAAAGTACGTTTTACTTATTCTAGTGTAATATTTCTGTTTTATTATTTGTAGTTAGCACTCAATCGAAAGGCAAGAAGTTATTGTATTGACTTGAAAAAACGTTCAGAACTATTTCTTAAGACCAGTCGAAGGAAAAAGAATCTTTCATCTTCCTAATCCACCTTGCCCCTGCTTTACTTTTAACATTGTTATTACTGTTGGGATACATACAAAATAACACTGGCCGTGGAGTTGAGCCTGTATGTAAACAACTTTAATACAATTTCCAGATGGCACTCCTGGTACTCCGCGAGGGACCCCACGGACGCCTGGCACTCCTCGTGGGACTCCGCGCACTCCTCGTGAAGCGCCCGGCACATCACCTGCTCGTGCCATAGCTTCCAGTCCACTTGGTATGTTGTTTTTCTTTTAATAGTATATTATTGCCTCAAAAATGATCTTGTTTTGACAGAGTGAAACAATTGCAGGACATGGCCCAACTAAGAGATAATAATTGTGTGACAGTAAGCAGAGATATTCTGTGAATAGGTACTAGCTAGTTCCACATCATGTAGTTTGGGTGGGTTTAATAGATCTTCAGTGTTTTGTTTTGTTACAAAGTTGAAAATCTAGTAAAGTTCATATCTGTAAGAAATCAGGGCAAGCAATTTAATCAACCTTTCAAGTTTCAGAATCAGAATTTTTTATATGTTAAACATAGGTACAAACATTATGGATCTTATAAATAGTAACACTCTTGCCATGTTTTCTCGTTCTGACATACAAATTTGAATTGAAAAAGAAAAAAAAACAAAACAATTTACTATTACATATAACATGTCAACTGAAATAAAAGATTACAATTACTTATTATAAAACATCAATTAAAATAAAATAATATGAATAATAACATGCCAGTACAATTAAGAAAAATAAAATAGAAAACAGAAAACCATAGTAAAATGTTATTAAGAATCCTAAAATCACAAGTCATAAAATTCATACCAAAAAATTATCATTTAGAAATTCATCAATACTGTAGTAACATTTGTCTAGTACAGTGGTTCCCAACCTTTCTTAGACCAGGGACCACATTGGTATGTTCTTTGTTAACAGGGACCATAGGGTCCTAGATAAACCAGGACACGGATACACCCCCCTATTTATAAAACTAGGGGAGTGAATCTTTAACTCACACTATACAAAAATTGGATAATGTGAAGAGAACTTTGAGAATTAAGATAGTGATGGATACAAAAGCGATTTTGAATTAAAACGAATTTTGCCTCTGATAGGTTCAATTAGGTAGGGTTGAACTTGCATCTTCTGTGCAAGTTAAAAAGTACGAAATAACATTTTAATATTTCGCGGACCGTAGTCGAGGCTCCTGCGGACCACCAGTGGTCCGCGGACCACAGGTTGGGAACCAGTGGTCTAGTAGTATGCCCTGAAGGGACTTCTTAAATCTCTGTAAAGGCAAGGCAAACATTTCATTCTATCTGGTAGTCTATTATACATTTTCGTAGCAATACCAAAAAAGCTCTTCATCAATAGAGCTGTTTTGCACTTGATCGGACATAATAAATTTTCATATTGGGCACGAATTGGATTTTTTTTAACAGATGTTTATTTTTGAACAAATGTTGATTCGATTTTACAAATAACACAGCAATAAGTTTGTGTTTGCAAAATTATTATTCTTGAGATACCTTAGTAGGTACATTTTCATCAACAAAGTTCATTACCCAGAATTAGTGTCAGCATGGCCAAAATGGCCCAGTTACAACCCTGGTTGAGCTAAGTGTGTACATATTTGGATTGCCAGGTCATCAAAGTCAGGTGTTAACTTAATTCAAAAGGTTACATTTTAAAATTGTTTACTCATACAAATCTTGTTTTGTTTACTTTCATGTGTCTGCCGACACTAGTTACCACTAAATTGATTTGCTGCATTAATAACTCATGGTACGTAAAAATTATAATTATCTACTTCTAATACATAACTTACTTTTTACTTACCCAGGTACAGACATAGATATGAGCTCCCCACTCAACTACGGCACTCCCAGTTCTCTAAGCACACCGCGCTCCAACCTGCGTGGTGTCATGACACCTGCAAGACAGAGGGCTGACCTGAAGAGCAACCAGCCTGGCCGCAATGTGCCTGCCCCTAGTGCTACACCTACTAGAAGAGTAAGTGCATATAAATAATATAACCCTATTTTTTTTGTCTGGACTTCAATAGAGACCTCTGAGTTTATTATACTGTTTCTTCTCAGAGTACGAAACACCAGCCCCATGTAATTTAAAAAAAAACAGATGTGTAAATGTGTTTTATAAATATCATTTATCGATCTGTCTTTACCAATTTTATAAAGAGGATAAATTTGATTGTTTGTTTGTTACGAAAACTATACAACCGATTTTTCAAAATTCTTTCGCCATTAGAAAACTACATCGAGAGCAGCGGCGGCCTAGTGGTGGCGGCCCCGACTTACGAACAGTAAGTCTTGGGTTCGAACCCAGACAGGCGCATTACTTTGTGTAATTTATTTCATCTCCTCTGCTCTCAAAACGGTGAAGGAAAACATCGTGAGGAAACCGGCATGCCCAAGAACCAAAAAATTCGAAGACATGTGACATCTACCAACTCGCACTGGGCCCGCGTGGTGGATTATACTGCCGTTATAACAAAGAAGGCCGTAACTAACAATTTTGTCAAAAATGAGTTATAACCATATTTGGAATCAGCAAAGAAAATGCTATCTTGTGGTCTTACTCACAAAGCTGTATCTCGTATGAGATCAAAGATAGCATAAGCATTTTAGCCTTAACTACGACATAAATTATGGTTTTTGAATCTGAAAAGCCTTAATTACACAATAACGGCTTTTTTTGGTAGTATTTTCGTAATTCTAGTCTGGAAGGCCGCAATTGCCAATTAAACATAGTTAAGCTTTAAATATTAAATAAATTTACTACTAGAAAAAGCCCTAACTACGCAATAAGGGCTTTTTACATAAGTATTTTGAAGGAACGCTTCCTCATTCAGAAGCTATGCCAAGCCAAGCTAAGCCGTAATTACATTCTACGCAATTACGCCCTTTCAGATAAGTATTTCACAAATTATAATTATTTTTTTGCTAAGACAAAAGGGCAAAAATAAAATAAAATGAATATGCATGTCTGATTTTAAATAAATTATGGTTCAACATATAGCCTATATTTTTTTTCGTTTTATAAAATAAGCATCATTAACTAAAACCATTCAGTAAACCACGGGCCTCCGTTTTAGATAAAACTTCAATTATCTCGGAATCAACGTTGACGTAGTTACGGCCTTCTTTCTTATAACGGCAGTATAGCCCATACGCAAAATACGCGCTTTGACGTGGAGTTGCGGACACCAGCCCGTTGTACAATACAATACAATACATACAATAGTAAACTACATCTTTACTTAGTAACATAGGCTATATTTTATCCCTGTACTCCCACAACAACGGGAACTACGCGGGTGAGACCGCGTGCGTCCTCTAGTAGAAAATAAAAGGTGAAGGTTTAATGGCACAGTTAGGGCAGTGGCAGAGCAATTGGCTGCATGTTCCGGGTTCGATTCCCACATGAAACTAAACATTTGAATGGCCTACAGATATCGTCAGTTTAAATGTTTGTAAATGTAAACGCACCTATGATACAGGAGAAATTCCTGGTGAGGAGAGAATGTTTTTTAAACAACAACAAAAAGGGTCCTGAAAAAAGCCAAGTTAAAACAAAAGCAATCATTGTTACATTTTGTTTTTTTAATAGAAATTTTAAATTAATGATTATACAACACAATCATATCAATATAACATTATTTCAATTTGGCAGATGGTTACGTATGCTAGTGAAAAGATCTATGAGTGGGATCTTGAGCCATTTCACTAAACAGTACAGGGTGGGCATAAGGACACTGATCTTGAGACAAAGTACCATTGAGCTGTAGTTGAGGTCCAATTCATTCATGTTGCTCATTTCTGTGAATGTTTTTCTGAAGTCTTCGGTTGATGCTCGTTTTTCTCTCTGTAAAGTGTTAAATTTCATTGAAAACATGGTCACCAGAAGAGGAAGTCTGAATCTGGCGACGTTGACTGGAGCGAACATGTGCTGTGGAGGAATGAGGAAAGTTCTAAGTACGAATGTGGATGGGTATATGAGTAGAGAAAGACCAAAAAAACGATGATTGAACTGGGTAAAAAAAAAACATATGGCAGGAAAAGAAGTGTGATGAGATGACGAGTAATAGAAAGAATACATGAATACATGGAAGAATACATGCGCCGACCCCCAATGATTGGGATAAGATCAAGAGAATGATGACTTCACGTGCTTTCCGAGGCACGAAAGAAACTCGGTATGTAATGGTGGTCACCCATCCACAGACCGACCTCGGCAAATGTAGCTTAACCTTGAAGATCGACCCGCGCAACTGTTAGCCCCTTCGTACATAAGGCAACAAAAATCTTCGATACTCGACGATTTTAGTCTCCAAGCGACTGCCGCCTTACAAATCCATTGAAGTTCGTACACGAGTCGCGTCGCCGACATTATGGATTTGTATGGCGGCAGTCGCTTGGAGACTAAAATCGTAGAGTATCCAAGATTTTTGTAGCCTTGTGTACGAAGGGGTTTATTCTTTAGCCACGAGCTCCACATTAGTCTCAAGTACCTGAACAAAATCGACGTTGTATGCGCAAGCCCGGCACAACGGACACACGATATAGTCCGGTTTCTCTCGTATCCTCCAGTACTGCGTCAAGCACTTCTCGCAAAACCTGTGCCCGCACGTCAAGGCTGCAGGGTCGAAGATCGAGGATAGGCAGATCCTGCAGCTACTGATGATGGACGAAGCCTTCACGTCCAAACTCGTAGCGGACTCGTACTCGCTTCTAGGACAGGAGGGTCTGATCTTTAATTCACACCCGGCTTCGCGCATTTTTGTGTCGTTTGATTTCGTTCTGTCTCAGCTTACATTTTTTTTGTATTTTTCCATGATTTATGAGTGACTCCTGTCACGTATGTCAGTTGATGGTTTTTTTTTTCTGTAGGTTGTCAAATGATTTGATGAGGTTTTATTTAATGTAGAGGAAATAGGTAGGTGGTAAATGGTTGAATGAAAGACATTTGCATGTCTCGGAGATGAGAATGCTAAGGGGGATGTGTGGTGTTACGCGAATGGATAAAATAAGAAATGAGTATAATTATTATAAGAGGAAGTCTGAAAGTGGCGCCGGTGATTGAAAAGTTGTGTGGTAATCGGTTTTTATGGGCATGTGATGTGAAGGAATGAGGAAAATGTCTTGAGGAAAGTTTTGAGTATGAAGGATGGGTATATGAGTAGAAAAAGGCCAAAGTAACGATGAATGGAATGTGTTAAGAATTACTAGCTGACCCACGCAACTTCGTCTGCGTCACTTAAGAGAGAAAAACGAAAGGAAAAGAAATCCCCGTTTTTGCAACATTTTTCATTCCTGCTCCGCTCGTAATGGTCGTAGCGTGATGTTATATAGCCTAAAGCCTTCCTCGATAAATGGACTATCCATCACAAATATTTTTTTCGATTTGGAACCAGTAGTTCCTGAGATTAGCGCGTTCAACCAAACAATTAAACAAACTCTTCTGCTTCATAATATTAGTATAGATATAATAATAATAATAATAACCACCGTCCAGGCGAATCAATCCGTCACATTATCTCCGGATGTTCTCGTCTAGCTAACGGAGAGTACTTGCATAGACACAACCTTGTAGCCAGGATTATCCATCAGCAACTTGCTCTAAAATACAATCTTGTGGAATCGGAAGTGCCCTACTATAGGTATGTGCCCGACCCAGTTCTCGTTAATTCAGTATCACACTGTACTGGGATCAATCCATCATCACTGACAGGACTGTTAAAGCTAATAGACCTGATATAGTGGTGATGGATCGATCAGAGCGGCGCGCAATGATTGTTGACATAACGGTCCCACATGATGAGAACCTCGTGAAAGCCGAGAAAGATAAACAAATCAAGTATCTTGACTTGGCTCGCGAGGTTGTCGACATGTGGGAAGTGGACTCAGCAATCATTGTGCCGATAGTAGTGTCAGCGCATGGCTTAATTGCCAAGAGCCTCGACCAACACCTGAGGAGGCTCTCGTTAGGCAGCTGGATCAAGGGCTTGATTCAGAAAGCGGTACTCCTGGACACGGCCCGTATCGTTAGGAGGTTCCTCTCTCTGGAGCCCTGACCGCCGGTAGCTTGGACCCTGTTCCCGATACCGGTGGGCTACAATTTTTTATATTTTTAAATGTTTTTTTTATATATTTTTTATACCAATATTTAAAAATGTAAAAAATTTGTTGAAAAATTGAATATAAAGGGATAATAATAATATCATTTTATTATCAGACAACTAAGGCCCATAGATAAAATACACAAATAACAAAACAACAAAAACAATAAACTAATACATATTCTAACTTATAAAAACTATTATTAAACACGTAACGTGGTCGGCGTCGTGTTTCGCTGATAGTATTTAGCATAGTATAGATATGGCATCAAACTAATTCCTACTGTCCCATCAGATCGACGACACGGGTGCCGAGGTGGCATCGAGTGAGCCGCAGCTAGTCGTGTGGGGCACCGACGTCGCCATCGCAGAGTGTCGCGACAAGTTCGTTAAGTTCCTGCAGAGGTTTGTTGAGCCGACCGCTCTCACCAACGAACCTTTGTATGAGCAGAAGTTGGAAGAGGTGAGATGTACTTACTATGAAGGGTGTAAAACACCTCTTAACAAAGCCGAAAGGCACTTGTTCTCCCCCCATCATTGCGATCATTTTTTTGTTCCACAACATACCTGGGAACCTTCTAGTTACGGAGATATAGGGGATCAAAACTGCAACTTTTTGACAAGTGTTTTTTTTAATACAAGTTTCTTCGGTAAGATTTTGACTTTTAACACCTTCACAACCCCCGTACTATTCAATCCATCCATCAATGTTTTAAGTGCGTTACATTGAGTTCTACCACAAAACATGATTTATAACCTTAAAAAATAAAGTTGTTTCCCAGCATTAATTTTTGCGTAAAGTTACTTAGTTTGATGTACAGAATGCTTGGTTAACGGCCTTTTGATGAGGTGGTTTACACCCTGTATATTTTTTTTGCCTTTGTTCGGAATTTATCTGCCTCTTTGGTCTAGTGGGCGCAAACGTGACTGATGAGCATGAAGTCCTGGGTTCGATTCTCGGGTCTAGCAAAGTGCTATTGGGTTTTAAAATCAGAAATTTCTCAGTAGCTGCCATAGACTTTGCATTTGTGCCTGTTTGGTAGCAATAGGCTCGCCTTTTGCGTTTGCCTTACGTTGTTAGGTCCTGGGTTCGAATCCCGGTAGGAGAAAATTTTTGTGTGATGAGTATGTTTGTTTGCACATTTGTTTCCGAGTCATGGATGTTTATATGTAGAATAAGTATGTATTTATTTTAGCTTGTGTCGTGATATATATTAACTATCTAGTGTCCACGACACAAGCCTTGCTTATTGTGGCACTAGATGGCGCTGTGTGTCCAGTCGACGTTATTATTATTGTGTCGCAATTTTACTAGTGGCCCACCCAAACTTGTAACTGAATGTCAATCACAAGCTTCTATAAAATGCAATTACGATGTTAAATCAAACTTGTCCCTTTTCAGATAAATACCCTAGAGGAGCCATTCTTGGATGTGGATTGTGAACATATCAAAGCTTTTGATGCTAAGTTGCATCGTCAACTAGTGTGCTATCCTCAAGAGGTAAGTTTTTGGAAAGAATCCCTTAATTCTAGTACTAACTGTAGTTTTCGGCAAAGAAGGACTAAATAAAAATAATTATTTATTATTTGTAGGTGGTCCCTGCATTCGACGCGGCAGTGAACGAGTTGTTCTTCGAGCGCTACCCGGCGGCCGTGCTGGAGCATCAGATACAGGTGCGGCCCTTCAACGCGCCGCAGCGACACATGCGGGACTTGAACCCTGAAGGTAACATAACAAACATTACCTTTACCTTGTAGATTTAAAGAACTTACGGAATAATATCCGTGATTTTCTTTTGCTTCTATGAGCTCCTGATATATGGGGAGGTCTATGTCCAGCAGTGGACGTCTTTCGGATGAAATAATGATGGTGATGTAAGTTATAGGACCTGTGTTGTTTAACAAATTGCAGTCTAAAACTATATACTCAATACTCAATACTCAATACTTTATTGCGTTCCATAATGTGTACATGTAACAGATGGTATGTTAAAATATCGAAGCAATTATGGACCCTGTCGGGCACAGCAAAGTTAATTTTTAATAGGAGAGAGGATGAAGGCGCTGTTTGTTAAGAAACAAATTAAATAAATATTAAATTTAAAAAATAAAAATATATAAAAAAGTAGTATTTTATTTGATGGTATTTATATAAGTAGGTATTTATATATTTGGTTTTTAGTTCCATTTTCGTGTTATTTATTGCGCGAATTACATTATTTTCAATTATAATAAATTTAAACCGAAATCAAAATCAAAATTAAAAGTAAAGATTACATTAAAATTAGAATCAGAATCAAAATCAAAATTAAAATCAAAATCAAAAACAATCAAAACTAAAATCAAAGTCAAAATCAAAAGTAAAATCAAAACTAAAATCAAAATCAAATATTAAAATTAAAATCAAAATTAAAATAAAAAATTAAAATCAAAATTAAAATCAAAATAAAGTTAAGAATCAAATTAAAATCAAAATCAAAATCAAATATTAAAATTAAAATCAAAATCAAATATTAAAATCAAAAATTAAAATAAAAAATAAACCAAAATTAAAATCAAAATCAAACCCAAAATGAAAATTAAAAATGCTATATTGTTGCATAACGTAAAAACAGTTTTTATTGTTGTTGAAATTTATCTACTACTACAACAACTACAACGTCTATAACGGCACTTTCAAGGATTCTATTACCAGAGACGCTGCTCTATACGTGGGGTCCCATTGATCTGAAAATACCATCATCTCGAAGAGAAGACTAGATCTTGATTCGTCATGGTTTTCAGCCACAGTATTTTACAGCATTTATTATACTGTATATATGTCACCGTAAAATTGTCAAACACGTTATATTACAATATAACGTGTTTTCTCTCGCGATATTGTAATGTCTCGAATTATTGTCAACTTACGGGACTTGGGGCACCCCCCCGTTAGGTTAGTTAGGTTCCTTTAAACCCTGCACTCGGAAATAGGGGCCCCGCGTAGCGGGGCTCCGTCGACTACGCTTTTTAGGGGGAATATAAAGTGTTTTAAGGTTATGTTATATTAATCGGTATTTCTCAGGAATGGTGCATTATCTTTTCATGAGAGTTGTGCCACTGGGCAAGGGGGACCCCTCCTTCCCTCCACACCGCGTGAGTTGACTACCATCGCATGCATTTCACGAAAAATAATGCGTTTTGTTGTAAGCAGTATGTTCATTTGACAATAATTCGAGACTTTACAATATCGCTAGAGATATTACAATATAACGTATTTGACAATTTTACGGTGACATATATATATATGTATAACTAAATGATGAGAAAAAATATTCATTTGAAATATCTACATCAATTAGGATTTTGCTACCTTCCACAGACATCGACCAGCTAGTAACGCTGTCGGGCATGGTGATCCGCACGTCCAGCATCGTGCCGGAGATGCGCGAGGCGTACTTCCGGTGCGCGGTGTGCGGCGCGGCGGCCTCGGCCGAGCTCGAGCGCGGCCGGGTCCCCGAGCCCGCGCACTGCTCGCACTGCAACACTGCGCACTCCTACAACCTCATACATAACAGATCGCATTTCAGCGATAAGCAGCTCGTTAAGTTACAGGAGTCGCCTGGTAAGTGTATCCTAATCTATTATAGAAACGGAAATTACTTTTCATCCCATCTATTCGAAAAAGACGACTTGGTTCGCCTTTAAGTGCACCCAAAGGTGGTGTTTTCTATAAGAAACTTTTAGCGGGCAGTAATGAGTTTTTAATCCTCTTTATAAGTGCGCCGCAATTATCTTTGCCGCGCACTTTTTGAATTTGGAACATCTTGTGTTCAGCGCCCAAGAAATCGAACGCAAATATTGTTTGAATAAAGACTGGCTGGTGCGACGGCCCATAGTAGCGCCGCGCGCCGGCTGAATAAAAAAAAAAAAAGAAATAAAATTAAAAACGCGCGAACTATAGCCCGCGTTTTCGTCAATTTTCACGGATTGATAGAAATTCATGATTTTGTTTTGAAAAATGAGTTCTTCAAGTGACAGTGAAAGTATAGAATTAACTCCTGATAGTATTAGAACTGACGCAAGAAATGTGATGGATAATCTACTACCTGCAAAATCCCGGGAGAAATATATGAAAGCTTATGGTAATTTTATTGAATGGAGAAATTCAAGAGGCGCCAAGATTTTTTCAGAATCTGTGTTTTTGGCCTACTTCCAGTACTTAGCCAAAACTAAACAACCTTCCACACTTTGGAGTACCTACTCAATGCTAAAATCAACAGTCAGTTCTAATAACGACGTAAAACTGGACACATATTCGAAATTAATAGCGTATCTGAAGAGGATGTCTGATGGATTTAAACCTAAAAAATCCAAAGTGTTCTCAGTCAAAAACGTGGAGACTTTCCTTAATGAGGCACCCGACAACATCTTTCTTGCCGTAAAAGTAAGTAACTATGTATGTATATATGGTGGATTAGTAAAGTATAACCAGTGTTTTAAAATGCGCATTTTATTGTAACCTGTACTTCGATAGATAGGTACTTGTCTTATTCACATTCGGTTTTGTTACAGGTGGCTTTAATTTTCGGAGTACATGGAGCTTGTCGTGGCAATGAACTTTTAAAAATAACTGTTGATGATGTCGAAAATCACTCGGATAATTTACTGTTAGTAAAGCTGACAGACACAAAAACAAAAATTGACCGATCCTTCGTAATCCGAGGAGAATACAAAACTATTGTACAGAAATACCTGGACCTGCGTCCTGCTGATATAAAGACCAATCGGTTTTTCATCCGTTATCAAAATGGCAAGTGCTTCAAACAAGTTATGGGAAAAAATAAAATTTCTTACATGCCACAAGAAATCGCTACTTATTTGAAGTTACCAGATATCAAGCTATATACAGGACATTGTTTTCGTCGCACTTCTGCTACCCTGTTGGCAGATTCTGGAGCGGACTTAACTGTTCTCAAGCGACATGGAGGATGGAAGTCGAGTGCTGTAGCAGAGGGATATGTAGAAGATTCCATTGAGAACAAGGCGAAAACATGTGAACGCATCGTGGAAAACATTAAATTGCAACCTTCAGTTAATCCATCCATGCCACTGTCGCCGCGCCCATCTACATCCAAACAAAGAGATTCACCGTCACATTTTCCTCAAAATGAGCCACATTCTGACATTATTTCAAACACGCAGAATAAAATTAAATCTACAACAATCTCTATCTCTATTCCTAATAAAACTGTAACAATTAATTTTCAAAATTGTGAAAATGTCTCAAATGTAAATATAAGTTTTTAGTTGTTTTATTATTAGATACTACTTAATTTCAATTTAGTTGTTACTCTGTTTCATTAAATATCAATATTACAATAAAATATGAGGCGCCTTTTATTTTCTCATAGTGGGTGATGAAAAGTAGAGTGTATCACTCGGGCGCAAAATATATTTTTGGCTCGGGCGACGTACTTTGAATCCCTCGCTACGTTCAGGATTCTACTAAAGAATCCCTCGCTACGCTCGGGATTCTACTCTAGAATCCCTCACTTCGCTCTGGATTCAAAAAAGCGCCCTCGCCGTAAAAATATTATTTTGCTCCCTTATGATACAATCTACTATTTCACCACTCCCGCACGAAAGAAGTGTCTTTCCTCTACTAAAACAGTGAGGAAAATTGGTTTTTCCTCACGGAAGAGTCCCGAAAAACTTTTCCCAGGAAGGACGAAGGTTAGGAACTGTTGGTCCTCTAATACTAAAAACTGACAATCTGTCTGTCTTATTATACGCAGGCTTTATCTCACTCTCGTGTGATCACTTCAAGAAGGACGTAATCCACGAATGCAAATTGCAATGCTAATACAGTCTCTCAAAAAAAAATATATATATTAGCAGTGGTCATTAAATCACGGAGAATCTTGACAACGCGATTCAGGATCGTGACGTATTTGTACAGCGCCATCTACTGTCGAATAGGCGGCACTAAGTCGTATCTCTATTACTTAACAAATGTTGCTTGTGGTTATAAAGGTGTGCTACAATATTTAAAAAAATAAATAATTTTATGCTTAGAATAGAAATATTTATGTTTTTTATAAAAAATATCAAATTATTGTAAGTGTATAAGTTCAGAAACATTAATTTATTTACCTATGATGACTGTATACTTTCTTGCTGGGAGTGGTGAAAAGATTTGTATGCATTATATGAGCAAGTTCATTTGCTATTCGTTCTGTTGAGTCTTCAGCGAACGAAGTATTGAAAAATAGAATCACGAGCGCAGCGAGTGATTATAAATTTAAATCCTGAGTAAGCGAAAGTCAAAATCAAAACTCAGGAAAAACGAACTTTCCTCACATGTTGGATAAATAACTATTGTTTGTGTGCCTGTCTAGTCCACCGTGTGAGTGATTCACACGGTGGACTGGACGGATTTGAATGTGTAAGAATTAGGGCGGGAAGTATCTGGTGCGTAAATTTAAAAAGCGCTCTTGAAAGCAGGGCAATCGGAAGTAACATTTGTAATGTACTTCCGCAGACGACATGCCAGCGGGGCGCACTCCCGCCACAGTGAGTGTGCTGGCGCACGGCGCGCTGGTGGAGGCCGTGGCGGCGGGAGAGCGAGTGAGCGTCACCGGAGTGTTCCGCGCCGCGCCCGCTACTGTGCACCCGCGCAAGGCCACGCTCAAGGCGCTGCACAGGACGCACATCGACGCGCTGCACTACAGGAAGGTGCACAACGACCGGCTGTTAGAGACCGAGGAGGGGTACGTACATACACTGCTCGTGCACCCGATTATACGTAAATAGACGACAAAAAAAAATCCGTCTAACTGACGGATTTTGTTTTTGGCGATTATAAAATAACAGGTGAAACAGGTAAATTACGGGTCAAATATTTGACCCGTATTTTTTCTTTTGTTACGTAAACCAAAATTGACGAAGCTGAAAAAAAATCTCAATACGTCACGCCTTGGTATTTTTGAAGTTCTGACGTCACGAGCTCTCACTCCCGAGTTTTGATGAGTTTATCTTTGCCAATAATCATTGATTTACAAAAACAAAAAATACGTGTCCATTATTTTCCAATACTCTAACTGACGGACTAGATAATTTTGCATTTTTTTTATACTGTCGCTACTATGCTTCTCCCGACCGAATTTCGACGGTCAACTAAATATTAGATATATTTTTTAAGTGCAAGTGTTCTATACCAAACGGCAACCAAGCAACGGACAATATCATACAATACAGCTGACACTCGGCTCGGACTCGACACGGTCCAATGTGAGTCAAGCTTGACTCTTAAGAACATCCATCTATCCCATGAAAGAATGACAAACCAATAAATACATTCTAACATAGACATTTTTTTCTCCACAGCAAAGAACACCGCTTCCCACCTGAACGCATAGAACTCTTCAAGGAGTTAGCGGCCCAATCAGACAGTTACGAACGTTTAGCGAGAGCCATCGCTCCCTCAATCTATGAGAACCTGGACATTAAGAAGGGATGTCTTCTTCAACTTTTGGGAGGAACCAAGAAGAACTTTAATGCTGCCGGACGGACGCATTTTAGGTAAGTCTTGAAGATTCCTGTTTGTTAAAGAGTTTTTCTTTAATGGAACGTTAGAAGAACATAGTTTTATGTAGCTAAGATCTTCGTCACTACACTAGCTGGTAGCATCTGTAATGAAGCTAAGTGGCATGCGATTGGTAACATTAGCTGCAGTATGTAGACTGGTATTCATCTGCATGAAGCAACTGCCCATCTGACCAAGGGTGTCCAATTTAGGTTAATATGACGACCACTGCAGACCCACCGTACTCCTGGTGATACGGTAGGTTTTTTAACGGTAAACGATACCACCAGGTCATAGTGTTGTAACACTAATGGGTAACAGTGTAACACAAAATGGTGTAACTCAACGGGAACAAAGGGGTCAACTTCTGACAACAACGATTTTATTTAATCATTGTAGTAGAACTTGTAGTAGAACCTGCTACTACTCCAAGACGCGCGCTCGCTTCGCTCGCATATTAAATAACATTCTTTGACTTCTGTCTCCAAATGCCGGGCCTCCGGCGGCCTGCTTCGTCGGACTACGGCCCGTTGCCCATGTCCCCCATAAAGGATTAAAAATTAATAAATAAAATAATAATAATAATTGTTGTCAGAATATTAACTGGTGGTATTGTTTAGCTTTAAAAAACCCACCGTATCATCGCATCAGGGGGACGAATGTACAATTTATTTAAATGTAATATTCTTGATAACATCGCCATCTTTTCCATATTAAAAAAAGAAAAAACATCTTTTATATGAAAAATAGAGGAGCAAATGATAGCGTGACGGTTGACAGAGGAGAATGGAAGAAAAACACGTGTTGCGCAGACCACAAGTAACATGGGACGAGGGCAGGAAGATGATAATAATTATGATTGGCATCTTCCATATAACAGATCTGAGATAAACATTCTCCTGTGCGGCGACCCGGGCACGTCGAAGTCTCAGCTGCTGCGCTGGGTGCACGCGCTGGTGCCGCGCGCGCAGTACACGTCGGGCCGCGGCAGCTCCGCCGTCGGACTCACTGCCTACGTCACCAAGGACCCCGACACCCGCCAGCTGGTGCTGCAGACGTGAGTACAAGTACAGCTCCGCCGTCGGACTCACTGCCTACGTCACCAAGGACCCCGACACCCGCCAGCTGGTGCTGCAGACGTGAGTACAAGTACAGCTCCGCCGTCGGACTCACTGCCTACGTCACCAAGGACCCCGACACCCGCCAGCTGGTGCTGCAGACGTGAGTACAAGTACAGCTCCGCCGTCGGACTCACTGCCTACGTCACCAAGGACCCCGACACCCGCCAGCTGGTGCTGCAGACGTGAGTACAAGTACAGCTCCGCCGTCGGACTCACTGCCTACGTCACCAAGGACCCCGACACCCGCCAGCTGGTGCTGCAGACGTGAGTACAAGTACAGCTCCGCCGTCGGACTCACTGCCTACGTCACCAAGGACCCCGACACCCGCCAGCTGGTGCTGCAGACGTGAGTACAAGTACAGCTCCGCCGTCGGACTCACTGCCTACGTCACCAAGGACCCCGACACCCGCCAGCTGGTGCTGCAGACGTGAGTACAAGTACAGCTCCGCCGTCGGACTCACTGCCTACGTCACCAAGGACCCCGACACCCGCCAGCTGGTGCTGCAGACGTGAGTACAAGTACAGCTCCGCCGTCGGACTCACTGCCTACGTCACCAAGGACCCCGACACCCGCCAGCTGGTGCTGCAGACGTGAGTACAAGTACAGCTCCGCCGTCGGACTCACTGCCTACGTCACCAAGGACCCCGACACCCGCCAGCTGGTGCTGCAGACGTGAGTACAAGTACAGCTCCGCCGTCGGACTCACTGCCTACGTCACCAAGGACCCCGACACCCGCCAGCTGGTGCTGCAGACGTGAGTACAAGTACAGCTCCGCCGTCGGACTCACTGCCTACGTCACCAAGGACCCCGACACCCGCCAGCTGGTGCTGCAGACGTGAGTACAAGTACAGCTCCGCCGTCGGACTCACTGCCTACGTCACCAAGGACCCCGACACCCGCCAGCTGGTGCTGCAGACGTGAGTACAAGTACAGCTCCGCCGTCGGACTCACTGCCTACGTCACCAAGGACCCCGACACCCGCCAGCTGGTGCTGCAGACGTGAGTACAAGTACAGCTCCGCCGTCGGACTCACTGCCTACGTCACCAAGGACCCCGACACCCGCCAGCTGGTGCTGCAGACGTGAGTACAAGTACAGCTCCGCCGTCGGACTCACTGCCTACGTCACCAAGGACCCCGACACCCGCCAGCTGGTGCTGCAGACGTGAGTACAAGTACAGCTCCGCCGTCGGACTCACTGCCTACGTCACCAAGGACCCCGACACCCGCCAGCTGGTGCTGCAGACGTGAGTACAAGTACAGCTCCGCCGTCGGACTCACTGCCTACGTCACCAAGGACCCCGACACCCGCCAGCTGGTGCTGCAGACGTGAGTACAAGTACAGCTCCGCCGTCGGACTCACTGCCTACGTCACCAAGGACCCCGACACCCGCCAGCTGGTGCTGCAGACGTGAGTACAAGTACAGCTCCGCCGTCGGACTCACTGCCTACGTCACCAAGGACCCCGACACCCGCCAGCTGGTGCTGCAGACGTGAGTACAAGTACAGCTCCGCCGTCGGACTCACTGCCTACGTCACCAAGGACCCCGACACCCGCCAGCTGGTGCTGCAGACGTGAGTACAAGTACAGCTCCGCCGTCGGACTCACTGCCTACGTCACCAAGGACCCCGACACCCGCCAGCTGGTGCTGCAGACGTGAGTACAAGTACAGCTCCGCCGTCGGACTCACTGCCTACGTCACCAAGGACCCCGACACCCGCCAGCTGGTGCTGCAGACGTGAGTACAAGTACAGCTCCGCCGTCGGACTCACTGCCTACGTCACCAAGGACCCCGACACCCGCCAGCTGGTGCTGCAGACGTGAGTACAAGTACAGCTCCGCCGTCGGACTCACTGCCTACGTCACCAAGGACCCCGACACCCGCCAGCTGGTGCTGCAGACGTGAGTACAAGTACAGCTCCGCCGTCGGACTCACTGCCTACGTCACCAAGGACCCCGACACCCGCCAGCTGGTGCTGCAGACGTGAGTACAAGTACAGCTCCGCCGTCGGACTCACTGCCTACGTCACCAAGGACCCCGACACCCGCCAGCTGGTGCTGCAGACGTGAGTACAAGTACAGCTCCGCCGTCGGACTCACTGCCTACGTCACCAAGGACCCCGACACCCGCCAGCTGGTGCTGCAGACGTGAGTACAAGTACAGCTCCGCCGTCGGACTCACTGCCTACGTCACCAAGGACCCCGACACCCGCCAGCTGGTGCTGCAGACGTGAGTACAAGTACAGCTCCGCCGTCGGACTCACTGCCTACGTCACCAAGGACCCCGACACCCGCCAGCTGGTGCTGCAGACGTGAGTACAAGTACAGCTCCGCCGTCGGACTCACTGCCTACGTCACCAAGGACCCCGACACCCGCCAGCTGGTGCTGCAGACGTGAGTACAAGTACAGCTCCGCCGTCGGACTCACTGCCTACGTCACCAAGGACCCCGACACCCGCCAGCTGGTGCTGCAGACGTGAGTACAAGTACAGCTCCGCCGTCGGACTCACTGCCTACGTCACCAAGGACCCCGACACCCGCCAGCTGGTGCTGCAGACGTGAGTACAAGTACAGCTCCGCCGTCGGACTCACTGCCTACGTCACCAAGGACCCCGACACCCGCCAGCTGGTGCTGCAGACGTGAGTACAAGTACAGCTCCGCCGTCGGACTCACTGCCTACGTCACCAAGGACCCCGACACCCGCCAGCTGGTGCTGCAGACGTGAGTACAACACTACAACAGTACAACACCCACTGCTGGGGCACAGGCTCCTTCTCTGGGAGGAGTGGGACATTACGTTTTTAAAAATAAATGCTGCTGGACAGATTACACACAGCGCTATCTAGTGCCACATCAAGCAAGGAGGCTTGTATCGTGGACACCAGGTTGTTGATTTACGACATAGGTACTTTTTGTTTGTAAATATGTTATGTACATGTTTATCACTACATATTATAAAACAAAGTCTCCCGCCGCCGCGTCTGCCTGTCCATATGTATGCTTTGATCTTTAAAACTGATTTTGATGCGGGTTTTTTAATAGATAGAGTGATTCAAGAGGAAGGTTTTAGTAAATAATTTTACGCGGGTGAAGCCGCGGCAATCGGCTAGTTATAAATATAAACCATGACTCTGAAACAAATGTCCATATGCTCATCACACAAACATTTGCTCCTACCGGGATTCGAACCCAGGACACTGAGAACGTAAACGAGTCATCCATCATTATCAGCCTATCACTTTCCCACTGCTGGGACACAGGCTTCTCTGAGAGGAGTGAGACTTTACGTTATTCACTATGAGTTCCATTGCAGGTTGGCAGACGTGAGTACAGCGAGTATATAAAAATCTGGTCTAGGGTGAGTGGTACTCGCACATGAAGGGTTCCGTACCATAGTAGTAGGGGAGTCGTCTTTAGTTTTTTTTAATACTTGTTTTTATAGCAACAACACAAATACACATTCTGTGATAATTTCAACTGACTACCTATTACGGCTCATGAGATAGAACCCGCTGACAGACAGACGGATGGACAGTGAAGGCTAAGTATTAGGTTGGCAACCCTTTGGGTACGGAACCCTAACAAACGTTGTTCCAAAACCGGTACAACTACAGAACGACCAGTACTAATCACATTATATTCACAATTATTTTCTTGTTTCCAGTGGAGCATTGGTCCTGGCAGACAATGGTATATGCTGCATTGATGAATTCGACAAGATGAATGATTCTACGCGCAGTGTGCTACACGAGGTAATTATATTCATCAATTTAAATGTTATAAATATTTTACAAAATTTACATAAATATACTTTTACGAGTTAGTAAACGTTGAAAACGCTTAGTAGGCAGGTTAAACCCACAGTAAGTAAAGACGTAAAACACCTTACTAAAAGTGAATTACGACTTATGAAAACATCAATAGCGTTTAGTGCACAGGTTAAACCCCAGTAAGAAAAGACGTAAAATGCCTTACTAAAAGTCAATTATTACTTTAAAAAACATTAAAAGCGCTTTTTAGACAGGTTAAACCACGGTAAAGAAAGACTTAAGATGCCTTAATAAAAGTCGATTACGACTTAGGAAACGTTAAAAATGCTCAGTGAACAGGTTAAATACAGTATGGTAAGACGTTAGACGCCTTACTAGAAGTCGATAAACGTTAAAAGCGCTTAGTGGACAGGTTAAACCACTGTAAGGAAAGACCAGAAGACGCCTTAAAAGAAGTCGATTACGAGTTAGTAAACGTTGAAAGCGCTTAGTGGGCAGGTTAAACCCACTGTAAATAAAGACGTAAAACGCCTTACTAGAAGTCTATTAAGACTTAAGAAGCAGTAAATAAACATTCAAAACACTTTGTGAACAAAATAAACCACAGTAAGAAAAAACGTAAAACGCCTTACTAGAAGTCAATTGGGACAATGATACGTCAGAAAGTTTTGTGTGTGTGACCCGAGCACGTCCCTTTACCGTTTATATCGCCTTACCGGAAGTTAAAAGTCATCGTCAATCAGACGATTCTATCTGACTTACCACGTTTATAGCTTTTGAATTAAGGCTTATCTGTTAATAATTACGTCTAAAATACACATTAGAGAGTATATTGCTGCTTATTTATTGCGCCTTTCGCTTAAGGCGTAAAACGCCTCCAACCTAGGAAGGCGTTTTTAGTCGTTTGACTTTTGGTCGTTTTTTCGCCTTCATTACGGATAAATCCGCCCTCGTTACGAAACATTCGGCTTTACATTTTTCTCAGTGTGCTCAAGAAAGGAGAGACAACTACAATTTGACAAATTCCAATTTTGGCAACACTCTCGTGTGACGTCATAAGCTTTTTCATGCGTGATCTGTTGTCAAACGCTTAACCGTTTTAAATATTTTCTCGAATGATGATTGACTTTTTAACTTGGCCAAGGCTAATAGTGTTGCCATAAAACGTGGCAACACCGCCAGTCTCTTGGGCACATTACCAGCTGACATCGTTGAGGAGGAGTCTTTTGTTGCCCTTTTGTAGTGTTAGTTTAATTCATCGTTTTTAATTTGTAATGTTAATAATAAATACTTTAAAATATAAATAAAGAAAAAAAGCATACCCTATTTTCCTATCTTCTTTTCCACTGAATTTTATTTATTTAACACTTTAAGCACAAAGTACACAGGCGGACTTAATGCCAAAGGCATTCTCTACCAGTCAACCTTTAGGTGATGCAGAAACAAGCAATTAAAGCTGATGTTCCTAAAGGCAGCCTGTATAAGGGGACTTCTACAGCAAAGTTTATTCTGTAGGTAATGGAACAGCAGACCCTCTCGATCGCGAAGGCGGGTATCATCTGCCAGCTGAACGCGCGCACGTCGATCCTGGCGGCCGCCAACCCGGCCGAGTCGCAGTGGAACAAGAACAAGACCATCGTGGAAAATGTGCAGCTGCCGCACACACTCATGTCCAGGTGCGACTGTAGGGGCAGTCTGTCGCTCTCATACGGCACTGACCGACACGAACATACAAGGTGTAGACGACCTCATCACGAAGCCGTCAACCAAGCATTCTGTACATCAAACTTAGTAACTTTACGCAAAAATTATTGCTGAAACGTCATGTTTTGTGGTAGAAGTCAATGTAACGCACATAAAACATTGTGCTGATGAATGAATTGAATAGTACGGGAATCATAGAGGTGGTTAAACTAAATATCTTAGTATCTTAAAAACTTGTATTTAAAATAAAAACTTGTCAAAATTTTGGAATTTTGACCTCCAATATCTCCGTAACTAAAAAGTTCCCAGGTATGATGTAGAACAATAGTACATTTTGATACAAGTGGAGAAAGTTTGTTATTGCCGTTAGAGGCGGTATTAACACACGAGCCGTAGGCGAGTAGTGTTTCTGAGCCGATAACTGCAATAACTAATGTCCACGTGTATCAAACGACGTTTTTCAATACACTTTTGAAGAAATAAAATGAAAGAATGGAAAATATCTGTGTCATTAATTATTACGAGACTATGATTTAATTCTTTTTTTTTCCGCTTTTGTTTTTCTCCACGTTGCAAAAAGCAAAGGTATGGAGCCGTTATACAGCCTAATATAAAAAATAGTTTTTTATACAACATTATTTTTTGTTTATACTAAACCCGAAAAGGGATCATTGTACTCATCATTTTGAACAACTTTTTCTATGGGACGAACCTTGAAATCGCGAAAAAAAAATCAGCTGTTCCCTACATTTTGACGAGTTATGCGAACATAAATGTAGGGAACAGCTGATTTTTTTTTCGCGATTTCTCGGTTCGTCCCGTAGAAAAAGTTGTTCAAAATGATGAGTACAATGACCCCTTTTCGGGTTTAGTATAAACAAAAAATAACCCTGTATATTTTTTCATTAGAACACAAATAAATGTTAATTTGTTTATAAAATTAAATATTAGTTTTATATACTTAATCATGTTTATCTATCATATAGAATTTATAAACACACATTGAATATTAAAAAAAAAATACGCCGTAAAGACGTAGATCGCTTTGCCGAAATTTAAAAAAAACATTCACCCCTGACTATAGGCATTGAACCAAGTTGAACTAAGTATAGGTATAGTTATCTGTGGCAATTTTACTTTCTGCACACGTGTAGAAAAAATATCAAAAACGCACGTGTGTGAAATGCACTGCATTTTGAACCTAATCGTAGTGCGAAATGAACCAGTTTTCGAGGAAGTGTATTGAAAAAAAAAATGATCCCAATGACGGGGAGATGAAGTGCCTTTCGACTTCCAAAGAGGTGTTTTACACTCTTTATATGTTAAGCACCATTATCGCTGCTTACATTTTCTTCTAAAACGTTAAAACGTGAAGGAGCTCGTGGTTAAATAATAACAGCCGCTCTGGTCTATCATTGGGTTAAGTCGTGCTTGCCTAGGTTGATCTGCTAATGGGTGATCATACATACCGTGTTTCCTCCGTGCCTCGGAAAGCACGTTAAGCAGTTGGTCGCGGCTGTCATTTGTAGATCTTTGACAGTTGTTACAGGACAGGTATTGGCCTAAAAAGTCTAACATCTAGTCTTACCAAGGGATATCGTAGTATTCAATACCAACTGGGTTGTGGAGGCGAGATAGGTATTGGTAGTTGGGAAAAGGCTAGACAGATGATGATCTCTTCCAAAACATCCCTGAAAACCAGTTGTCAACACATTATCACCCTAATTTGCATTTTTAGAGGTGAAGGATTCCAAAAGTACTAATAAAAAGTTCATATAATTATTTATTGAATATCAGCGAACAATTACTTTCTCTGTGTAGACGCAGACTAAGGGTTTGTTAATTCTATTAACATAGCATTTTCAAATTAGTGTTATTCTTATTGTAACCCATTCGTATTTCAGGTTCGACCTAATATTCCTGGTGCTGGACCCACAAGACGAGGTGTTCGACCGGCGCCTCGCGTCGCATCTCGTCTCGCTCTACTATAAAGACTTCACCGACTCGCAGGACGATGCAGATATTGTGGTGAGTACTCAAAACAGCGCCCCACTTTATCCAAATGTGATATTGTTTGATTGGTATCGTGTCACGTTAAAATGTAACGTTAAATGTGCAGAACATCAGAAAATGATTATTTTTCGATTGACCTAATTCTGAGAGAAAATTAAACATAAAAAAAAGGTTTTATGTACTGTTTTAGTTTCACTGGCAATTCGATTTACTGGCAAGAGCTATTATTATCCCATGTATGATGACACAATTTAAATTGGACGATAACCGTTTGTGTTTGTTTGTTTACCTATTTTGGCGGGTTTGCGCACGTGATGGCTGAAAATTGGAAGAACGGATGAAGATTTTTTTGAAAAATGTGAACTGTATTAAAAAGTGGTTCAATTCAATCAATCAATCAAAGCATTTATTTCAAGTAGGCCAATAACAGGCACTTTTGAATTGTCGAAACAAGGATGAAACTTAAATGTAGCTACAGTCCCAGTCACAAGACATAAAAAACTGTGGAGGACTGTAGATGCCCATTCCCTAACGTACATCTCTATAGAGAAGAACGGGCAAGAAATTGGTTCTGCTCATAATTCTGATCAAACTATTTTCATGTTTTGCGCATTTAACGTTACACGTTGTATAGAATGGTTTATTCCGCTTTAGCCTATCTTGCAGTCAGTAGCAGTGAAGTATGCACAATAGTTAAACAATCACGTCAAACCGATTCGGTCGGGGTCCACAGATGAAGAGCTAAGCGTTCATTTAGGTGCTTAGTGTTGGTCAAACTGGGCATTTGGGCATTATCCTTCAGATATATAAATTGAAATAGGTTTTCAAAACGCGGTAACAAAGCAAAAAGTTTTCAAAACATGTTATTTTGTTTTATTTCAGGACATGTCGCTAATGCGAGACTACATAGCATTCGCAAAAGAACACGTACAGCCGACGCTCAGTGAGACCGCACAGCAGAGGCTCATTGACTCCTACGTCGACATGAGGTAAAATAACAAAACATTCGACCCTTATACCCCGAAAGAGTGTAGACAGGGGCGTATAGTAACACCTACATAACCAGTGCAATAGCGCTGCACTGTAGACACGACAGAGAGTCGACAAATCTTTTTTCTATCTGTCATTTTGTCGATTCAAAGACAGATGAACAAAAGATTTGTCGAGTCTTTCTCGTTTCTCCGGTGGTCAGGTTAAGCGGGCTGGTTAGTTCGGGGAGCACAGTCTTGTAACGTTTTACAAGACCGGGGGGGTCTTGTAAAACGTTACAAGACTGTGTGAATAAAACGTTACGATGCGTTTATTTAACCCTTCAGAATAACAAAAGTATTTCAGCGACTTTCCGGTACTTTACGCCACATGTAGATTTTAGGTAAAAAGTGTCTCTTGGTGGTTACGTAACGTTATACTAGGGGGGAGGCGGGGTACAAAAAACCAATACGGCGCGTTACAGCGGGGGGGGGGGGGGAGATCAAAAATGTCTAAATAATGCGTTACGTAATACTTGAACGCTCCCTCGGGCAAAAATCTACATGCAATGCTACTGAGAAATTCCTGGTAGAAAACTCAATAACTCTGGCCAACCTGGGAATCAGAACCTCGTACTCGGTATTAGCGCTCGCAGGCACTAGATCATTGAGACAGGCTTAACAGAGGTTGAAAGTTGGCACAGGGCTAAACCATGACATGAGTTATGCTCGGGAACCTTTTTATTACATACTACCTTTTGCCCGCGGCTTCGCTCGCGTTTTGTTCGGAAATTATCCCACCGTTTTAAACGTTTCTATTGGTTTTTTTTTTTTAAATCGGTTCAATAGATCCATTGATTACCCCCTACAACCTCACAAACTTTACCTCAAAATTAGTAAAAAGATACGACCCCTAAGAGCGAGGCCACACGATGCGTTGCGCTGCGTTGCGTCGTCGTCGCAGCGTCGTACAATCACTGTCAAAATGGCAATGCACAACAGTGATTATATGACGCAACGCACTAGTGGGGTAGTGATTTGTATGTAGGATGACGTTTGCGGCGCCGCTCCGTCGTCGCACCGCACCGCCAACGCATCGTGTGGCCTCGCTCTAAGCCGGCGAAGCCGTGTTTAGGAGCTAGTACAGTCACGAGTTCACGACCAATAATATATTTATTCAAATTAAGAATTCGCACGGAAAAATACAAGTAAAATATGTAAACACTTTTTCTTCTAGTTACAATCGTTATTTCTGGCGAAAATAGCTATAATATTAAGGAAAGTGTATACATATTGGTGGTCGTGACTGTACATAATAATAAGTTGTTTGTTGTTTTGTGTCAGGCGCGTAGGCAGCGGTCGCGGTCAGATCTCCGCGTACCCGCGACAGTTGGAGTCTCTCATCAGACTGGCGGAGGCGCACGCTAGGCTGCGACTCTCGCCCGTCGTCGAGATATCTGATGTTGATGAAGCTTCCAGGTAATCTACGCAAATACCAGTAGTTTCTAGCATTTTCCAAATGCATACTCTACTCACCTACATTTATTAAAGTTCTTAACTTTAAATATAAAAAATAGTCAAGTTTTTAATCGTCATCTACAATGATCTTCAACATTTTTCTAATGGAAGACGTAGTCGGTAGATTTCGTGTTTTGTAATTATGGCAAACTTGACGAGAATCAAGTTTTAAATTCACGTACAGGACCAACTGAATTTTCCACATAAATAACTTATTAAAGCAGATTTCGCTTCGATAAAATTGTGTTCACTGCAATGAATCTTTTTCTGTCCAGACTCCATCGCGAAGCCCTAAAGCAGTCGGCAACAGACCCGGCGTCAGGCCGCATCGACGTGGGCATCCTGACCACCGGGCTGGGCGCCGCAGCTCGCAGACGTCGCGCGGAACTGGTGACGGCGCTGAAGGCACTCATACAGCCTTACTCTAAGCCTCATACCATCACACATTCCAAACTGCTGCAGGAGATTAATACTAATTCGCAAGTTGTGAGTAGTTTTTTTTATTTTATTTTTATGCTCCGGATGTGTCAAGAGGGTTATAATGTAGTATGTGACCATAAGGACAATAAATAAGCATTCATTCGCAGTAGAAAGCGAACCGAAAGTGCGTAAATAAAAACATCATTGTTAGGGCGTGCTCTCGGGCAAAGGTTCCATTCATTTAATAAATGTAGACAAAAAAAATTGAGAGGACAAGAAATATATGTGACATTATTTTAAGTAAAACAATAATTGTGATTACATAATTTGTTATTAACATTTAAATAATAATACATTCAAATTAGGGATGCCTTTTTTTTTTTTTTAAGGATGGGAAATCATCAAATGACCCCCCCCACTCTGGGCGGAGCGGGAGGGAGTGTCAGACTCTTACTGACTAAAAACCATCCATGTTCCTTCCTCGCCTTTTACGTTCCGGGGCCGCGGTATCTCTTTCGAACAGGCCCGCAACCCCGGCAAATTAGGGATGCCTCGATACGCCTTTTTGCCGATATGATTCCGATACGCTTATTGAATTCAAAAAAGGAGGTAGAATAAATAAAACTCAATTAATTAATAGGTTTAGTAATATTTTTAGTAATATTTATTTATTAGATTTTTATTTAAATAACAAAGTATTCTTAAGTTTTGCGGGCAAAGGCGATTTCGCAAGTCTGTTTGAATAAGACCTGCGGTGGAAAATAGTCTCTTAGATGCGACAGAACTCATTTGGAAACTAAACTACTTCTGCGCCATTTTTTTTCAAGTTTGGGTATGAGACGTCTTTTTTAGGCGTGAATTTTGAAAAGTATCGTTGAATCTGCCATAAAAATATCGCCCATACCGATATCGCCGATATATCGGTATCGGATGCATCCCTAATTAAAATAATATTGGTACTTAGTATTATATTTTTAGTACAGGCAGCCCTACAGATTGTCCACTAAGCAGGGAGACGCCGAATAACACACGCTAACGCGAGGCGTCAAGGCACAATTTATATCGAGCGCGTCCAGTTAACTTATTTAAAATGTCGGCTTTCTTCAAGATCAAAGGAGTGCCACTTCTGTACGCCTAGTACTATTATCTATTCTGTGATTCAAGATCATCAATCATTCTGACAAGCTAGGCGATTAGATAGACCCGTCCGGTTGGCTGCCTACGAGTAACGAGTATTGTGTACGAGGCAAACAAGGGATTTTTGTACGTTTCTTTTTTTCGGACGGGAAATCATCAAATGACTCCTCCCACTCTGGGCGGAGCGGGAGAGTGTCAGACTTTTACTGACTAAAACCCATCCACGTTCCGTCCTCATCTTTTATGTCCCGGGCCACGGTATCTCTTTCGAATAGTCCCGCAGCCACGGCAGACCCCTTCTTTATGCTGACATCTCTGAGGCCCGCGAGGAACAAGAACGCCCCGTCCGTCGACACGGCCGAAATAAAAATACACCCGGACGTCTGATTGAGAAGTTTAAGAGAAGAAATTTTGCCCGCTTTGCTGGAATCCTCTCCCTAACATAAAATCTGCATTTTAAACAATTACCAACGAATGCTTATCTATTATTTCAGACTGTGTCCCGTGAGCAACTAGACGAGGCACTTCGGGATTTGCAAGACGAAGGAAAAGTGACAATAGTGAGCCACACCCACCTGAGACTATGTTGATCTGATATACCACCGCCTTGATTTAATTATTATGTTTATTTTTGTAATCTGTTCAATATAAGCCATGTTTTTTTTAATAAGTATTTGATTTTATTTGTTTCCTTGTGTAAACCTACCTTGCCTTTGTACATTCTGCAACAACCCCAAATATACAGGGAAAAAGAAAAAGAGTTTTTCTGTTAGAAAAAAAATACTTGTCTTGTTTTAGTTGCTAAACAAGTAATTAGCAGTATTATCCTGGCATTTGGCGCCGCCAAATTCCTTTTGTTAAAGTTTTTTCTGGTACCAATCGTGTTTTTCTGCTACAAATAAAACAAGCATGTATTCAATAAATTATGTTTATTTACACAATATTTCATTCCGTGTATCAAAAAGCCTGTGGCTAAACAACAATCTTAACGAGCTTCGCATTATTTTACACATAGTCAAACAACACCGTTGTGCTTGTTACGACGAAAGTAATCTCACAAAATGTTTTGTGTTCGCCTTCCGAGGCCATTCAACTATTCCGGAAACAGATTTATAGTTCGTTTTTACCTGCTA
This sequence comes from Xestia c-nigrum, assembly GCA_916618015.1. Lineage (NCBI taxonomy): Eukaryota > Metazoa > Arthropoda > Insecta > Lepidoptera > Noctuidae > Xestia > Xestia c-nigrum. The sequence continues at coordinate 18,566,172 of OU745259.1, forward strand.
TTTGCTTTCGACAAGTAGGGTTGCCTCTACCAAATTTTACAGAAAATCCAGAAAAAATATCCGAAATGATCACATCCCACATGTCATCAACAATAAGACCCACCCACCGTTTTGGTGCTCACGGAGTACTTGAATGGCCTCTCACATGTTACACACAGTACCACCATGTTGGCTGAAATGAATTTGAGCAAGGCACACAGTAAATTAATTAAACGCCATGCCAACCAAGTTGATAACTGGCTGTCGCAATGTACATACATGCAAACCTCTTTACAATTCGGCCGTAATTAACGTCAACGTAGTACGCGTGTAGCAATTTCATCGGTACTGCACTAGTCGCGTGTTCCCACTGATACAGATACGTTCGATCGACGTCATGGCAGTAAGTCCTTTCTCAGTACTTTTTACCTTTGACAGTAACAACAGAACAGCAATCTTCACTATCAAGTTGAAAATCACAGATTTTGACAGTGATGCTACAGTCAATGATAAAATATCTGAAAGAACTGTAGACTACACACAAAATACATTTTGGTTTCATACTTTCAACATCTTATCAAATTAAAAAAATGGGTAGAATTAGTCTCATTACTTTGTGATCCCTTTATTATCTGTTTGAAGCAGGTACTGGTAGCTCCGCAAGCCATGTAAAAATCTTATAGATTAGAAGAGGCGATGCTAAAAATATTAGAACTTTAAAGAACATTTTTCTAAAGAGTTTTAGAGGAAAAAGTCTACAATTGCCAATGAGTGAAGAGTTATTTTTCTAGTTGAAGAAAGGATTAGTTTTTAATACTAAAGGCACTGATATTTATGAGTTTAAAATATCAGAATATGGAAGTTTTCTTCTTAATATTATATAGTAGGATATTGGTCGTGTTTTAAAACTTTGTTGACTAATAATAAAAATAGTATTTAAAAACATAATTATAACAATTCATTACATAGTCAAACTTGAACAAAATCATAGCTTTTACCCGTAACCTGTAGTTATAACATACATAAATCAAATTCTCTGAAGATACACTCCGATTATACTCTTTTTTTATATTTAAACATAAATACATTCTATTTAACCCTTGCCTTTCTTTGTTTTTGCTTTTTTATAAGATTTTGACGCCTAAATGAAATAAGATTTCTTTAAAATAAGTAGCTTAGGTTTAAAAGTTTTCAAATTAATTATCTTTTAAGTAGTTAGTCTGATTAATTGGTCTATAAGAAGCATTATAATTTAATGGTTTTAGAAAGGGTCTTAATACTTTAGTTCGTACATTACTAAGCCATCTAATTTTCTCAAAAATCGAGCCACTTTTAGGCCTAACTTAGTGCTGCCACATAATTACGTGACAGTTTTGGACGTTTTTAGTCGATTATTCAAAATCGACTAAATCATACACACACTCATAGATCTCTTAAAAAAGAACAATAACATTCTTGGTTTTAGTAAGGAGGTAGTAGTTAATGGAGAAATATAGACAAAGTGCAAATCGCGCATATATTCAATTAAATTGAAACCCATCGGTAGATTGCTGATAGTCTCAAAAAATCTCAAGCGCGTTTCACAAATTGCATAAAGGTGCAACTAGATCGCGGCCGACCCTTCTATGTTTTTCACTTTAAAACATTATCGATTGTCGGTTAAAGACCGTCATCTCTCTGCAATGAATTACACTGGGTCGACCTGGATGGTCGATGTGAGACCTTTATCTTCCATTAACGGTACTGCCCCCCAACAGACATACGCTCAACTCAAAACATTACAAAGAGTCGTAGCTATACATAACCGAATGTGCGTAACAATAGTATTAATATAACTAACGTACTTTTATTATCAAGAGCTCTGTGCTTCCGTGGAAGTGCGCGTTTTCGCAGTGGGTTCCTCGGACGCGGTAGTAGGGGCGGCTTGTATCGCGGCAGTGGGGAGGCCGGCGAGCGCGGGGCGCGGGTCGTGCTTGTCGGCGCGCGCGCACGCTTCCAGCACGAACTTGTTGAACAGCTCCGGCTTATCTAGGTACACGTGATGCCCGGCGCCGTTTATAACCTGTGGGTAGATACTATGATATTATTGAGTAATTTGAATAGCATTATACAAGAGATAACTCTTAGCATAAGCATAATCAGCCTATAATGTTCCCACTGTTGGAGCCTCCTCTCTGCGAGAGGGAATGGATTCGGGCCCGGCGCGAGATGAGATGAGACATGAAATGTCACGTCTTCGAATTTTTGATTAAAGGACATGCCGGTTTCCTCACGATGTTTTCCGTTTTGTTTTAAGATAACTCTTAGTGGCAAATAATTATCAGCCGCCTCAAAATTATGCATAAGATGAGAACTAAAAAGTTTTCCAGATTATATTCGCTTATTTTTGAGATTCATAAATTAGTATGCTTTACAAACAGTACACGGTTTTTATGCAATTCATAACCACAAGCCAAGTCTGTAACGAAAATAAACCAATGAATTACCTGAACATAAGTGTTAGCTGGTCCCCGATGTTCTGCGAGCACCTGTCCCGTGGAGTTGTCTACCCAGGAGCGGGAGCCATACAGCACGGTGATGGGCAGAGCCGGGTCGATCTCGTCCACACGTCGGACCATCGGGTTCTTGGCCCAGCCGAAACCCGTCATGAGGCTGTGGAAGGCTGCTTCACCGCTGTGGACGATGAGAGGTTGTGTCAAAAGGTGATCTTCAAATGATTGGTGATATATTTCTGATTTGCTAGTTCGGATAGATGCAGTACGAAATGTTGGCTTTGCAAATGTCTGTCAATTTTCTCACGTTGATTTGAATGATTATAATACATGTATATTACGGTCACAAATCATAATATTGAACAACGTACAAGCTGACAGTGACAGGAAAATTGCAAAAAAAAAAAAACGCGCTTCCACATTTACCATACCTAGTTAGTAGGACTTTGCAAAGTTAAGATTTTAAAACATTCGTAGCGTTTAAATTAAACTAAAATCAATGCTTTAACTTTTCGTGGATCTAGAGAACAGATACGTTAAGGTGATTGCCTAGACAGACCTCGCCATACATTTTCCAAGCTCTGTAATCTCCGTAAATAAACGGTTTCTACAGAATAAAAGCAAGTATAATGGTACTTTATAATGTATTATGGTCGCAAATCGCCCAAATTTTATAAAAAAAACAGTATTTCTAGGAGAATTTGACCCAATAAAAAACGAAAAATCTTTACATGTGTGAGTGAACTGAATCGCGCCATCTGACAGAAATATTTAGAACCACGAGAAAAAGTTCGTAACTGTTGTAATACGAGTTTACGTTCGGTAAACATTTATTATTTATAGATGGCGCTGTGCCATTCCTCCAGTCAGCCCATGCGTTATAATTGTCTTGACATCTTGCGAATCAAAATTGTGTTTATAGCAAGTTTGCGCTAGCGCGCGGGTTTGCCCGCTAATTTTACATTTTATGATTGATAAAATGATTTTTATTTGGAGATGAGAGAGAATGCCAGAAAGTGAAAAAAAATATCTGCGATGTGCCTTTGGTTCACACAGATACAATACTAATGTAATTATTGTATTATCTACTTTTAATTTAAAGTAGGTACCTAAGGATTTAAAAATCTTTCTACTGTATGTAAGTAAAAAGATTACATCTACATCATCATTTTCATCTTCATCTTACATCTAAATATGATTCAATCAATATTGAGTCATATTTAATTCATGTGAAACCAGCAAGATAAGTGAATAGGTACACAGACAAACCACTTTGGTTTTTCATAACTATTGCAAATTTTAATATTATTAGCACACAAAGTGCGTCAAGATAAATTGGTCTTGCCATTGAAGAAGTTTACCAAGAAAAAGGGGAAACGTAGGGCAGTATTTTTGGTCAGTTTTTTTAAATATCAGAACATCCTACAACTTGTAAATCAGAGACTGCTGTACATCGTTTATTTATGTTTCGGGGTTTTTAACTGTCAGCAAAATGTCGTTCTCAAAATGGTAGCTGTAGTTCAAATTTCGCTCGTCTGAACGGCTAACTGAGTAGTAAGCACCATTCAGGTTTAGCATATTTGGCGACTCTACTACTGAGAACCATTCAAACGTCCGTGAAAGAGTTTTTATGGAAAAGTGAAGTGTTTTTTATTGACGGTAAGTATTATTTTTATGTACAATGGATGCTTTTCAAGGTGATGTAGAATTATATTTAGTAATTACCCTTAAAACTTTAAAAAAGTATAAGATTTAGAAGAGGAAATACAAAATCAAACGTTAGCAACACTCGTTGATTGTCATCACATCACATACCGGTATGTACCTACTCTAAAGGGAATCGTTCATTTTATGGTTGGACACTGATTCGGTGTTGCCACATTAATTATATCTGTGATTATTCTTACAGGAAAGATACTAATCGATTTCGAAAAATTATCGGTAAGTACAATTTTCATTGTTTTCTAATGAAAATCTTATTTTGTTAATATTTATTCATATTTAATAGAACGGTTGGGCAAAATCAACCTTATACCATTAAGATAAAGTTTATTTTGGATTGATTCTATTCCATAGAACACTCTCGAAAGCACTTCGCTACTCAAGTAGTGATGTGATCTAGTCGAATTTTGAATTTATAGATTGATATCGATACAAGGAATAAACAATTTTTAAATTAATTATTTATTTTGTTTTACATTATAATACAAGTATAAGGTCGCCTTTATTCTTAATAGATTGCATAAACGCTTTAAAGCAAAAATATGTATAATCAATGTTTTAAAGAGTAACGTAATTATTATAATTTATTAATGATTGAGAAAATTTAAAAAGACAGTGCTTGCAGTGCAATGCAAGGGCATTGATCACTAAATAGACATCAGCAGGTCCTCTAACCTTCATTTAAAATACTTTTAGGTTTCCCAAAGACGTAAGCATCAAAGAAAAATGGATATACTCGTATATACCTATAACAGATATGTATTATTTCATTTACATACGTTTGTAAAATGGTTACTTTTTTTGGTGTAGTGTGAATAATAAATGCCAGGTGGGCCCATAAAAAATTGTCTCCTTTGAACACTTGTAAAAGGCATGCATGCATACATACCAGCACTTTTATTAATTTTAAATTTACCTGTCTGCCTGTCTATTTATTAATAATTTAAATGAACAGCTGGTTGTGTACCAAATAAATAAATATACTCCCAACAACTCTTATTTTTGCGAATTGAAGAAAGTATGAGGTATCCATCGATATCGATCAATAAATTTAATATGCTACGTGGTTCGGCCTTGACCGAGTAGCAGCAGAAACCGACCGATCACGCAAATGTCAACCATATGTTTTACGCGTTTAAGTTCATAATTGCAACTTCACTGAGAATACCGCCATCTATGGTTGAGTAGCGGAATTTACTCGTCAATCGAATCTAGTGTGACTATAGATCGTAAATACGTTTTGCCGCTAAAGCAAAATCAATTTTATTTGTAGAACGTCAGGGTTTATTTCCAAATCTTTGATGTAGGCTAATTTTGACTAAACTTTGAACAACGAATCAAACGAATTGTTTTTTTGTAGTGCAATATATGATTATCGGTTTATATGTGTGAGTTTGGCGACAGCGGTTCCTACAGTAATTTTGGTGCATTGCACTTCCACTGTTTTTCTCTGTTCCGTGTAGTAAATAAATTAAAATTTGTTTGCTATAATGTAAGGACATTCATGTTTTATATAATTTGGTCCTTTCCAACCATGTTTGAATAAAACGACATCTAGTGGTGTCGAAAGTTACTACTATTTACTTTGCATGTGTGTGTAAAGAGCATATTCAAGCGGCTAATCTTTATTTTGATGAAATCTTTGCATGATACTAGTTAACAAGCACAGTGATTATCTAAAAAAATCAAGTTAATGCCCTAGGTTTCGCATTTAATAAAGTTGTCTATTAAAAATATCTATGTTAGGTGTAAAAATTGAAAATGTTCGAAACTGTGGATGTGTCGCCATCTAGCGACAAAATGGCAAAGAACTCGATCATCCATCCACCTTAAAACATATTATAACGGGGCATCATTTTAAAGAGAAAAAAAAAACAAACAATCGATGCGAAAGCACGCCTTTGTCACATATACGTGACACACAAGCGCGTGCCCTGTACGCCAAACGACTTAAATATGTGACAAAATGTCTGGTCTAAGAAAAGGTGAAGTTGTGTCTTGGCGTAGAGGGAACGCGAGTGCCTTAATGCTTTAGTAAACTCACCTAGGCGTCTGCGAATTACACTGATAAATATACTCAGGTATGACCGTCTCCGCATCAGGTAGAAAGTTGAGGTACTTTCTCGATATATCGGGGCGAGTCTTGCTGACTAGCCACTTGCCGGCCGGGCCCGCCGCGCGGACTGCCCACAGCGGGTTCAGAGGCTGGACGGCAGTGGCGATGGCCCGTACCCACAATGGGAGCTGGGCCTTTTCGTAGGCGTTTGGCGGACGTTCTGAGAAGCCCCATGGGTCAGCTAGGACTAGGTGGCGTACTCTGGAAGGGAAGAGTTAGTTAAAGAAAAAGTAAGCCTATCTGAGGTTTGTGCTCGTTTTTGTATGGTCGAACAAGTTATTTGGTTTACATTTTACAATGTAATTTATGGGTTAAACTGGAAACCAAATAGCTTGTTCGACTGTACTAGCCCCTCTACCATTCAATATGGAAAACAGCAAAGCACTTGAAGGCAAGACTAGTGCCCGTTTTCACCAATGCAGCGCTTTTATTTTTGCATCGATTTAAAGGTAGGTTGGCGGCGGCCTTTGAATATTTTAATATTATGTTATACTAGTTGATGCCCGCGGCTTCACCCGCGTTCAAATTATAAACTGGAACCTTCCTCGAGAACCACTCTATCCATTGGTGACAACAGATTTATTTATTTTATTTATTTATTGGCCTATCTACAATTTTTACACTGTTTATCCTAATTATACAAGCAATATGGTGATACAAGCATAGTGTACAATATGATGCGATAGACACAGAATGCAAAAAGAAAAATATACCTAACAAAAATAAAATTACATTATCAGTGCAGAAATAACACTTTCAACAACAGTGGGTAGATTTAGCAATACAGTAAACACAAAAATGACAACAGAAAAAAGAAAAAAAAACAATATGCTGGTTAGTTTTGATGGACTTGGCGCTTGAATTTTCGAAGTGTTGTGGAAAAGATATCTATTGAGTCATCGCAATTATTGAGAAGCCTGCATTTCTGTGGATGGGGGAGTTGGATCCTGATACAGTTTTTCGGAATGGGGGACGTAATAGTTTTATAGGATGACGCGGATAGTTGTGGGGTAGGTTAAAATTAAACTTGCTTAACAACTGGGGGCAGTCTATTTTACTCTGAAGTATTTTATAAAGAAAAATTAAATCTATACAATCTCTACGTTTTTCGAGTGAAGTCATGCTAAATTTTTGGAGACATTTTGAATAGCACCGAATTTTTTTACTTAATCCCGTAGAGTAGGCAAGATGGTATAATAGTAGTTTATGCAACTGTGCATAATGAAGGGCATTACAACACGAGTGTGGGTTTAAGAAACGAGCCGAAGGCGAGTTTCTTAATAGCATCACACGAGTGTTGTAATGCCTAATTATGTATAGTTGCATACACTACTTTATCTACCCAAATATCATAAGGGCTCTATGATGGGTTCAGGAACCATAGGGAAATGACCTGCATTGTTACTTGGCCCTTGATTTTTGTGCCAACAGGTTATTAGTTGCATTCGTCGCTGCATTTACGATATCTGGCGGAGTATTCATGTCAATTTCTGAGTCACTATCACTCATTTTCGACAGAAATAAAGAATGGGTTACTGGAAATAAAAAGCTAACGAACAAATGACAGCTCGAAATGGCGGCGTTTCGGATATCTGTCATTTTTTTTTAAATCATAGGCAAACGAACAAAGTCACTATTCTTGTGTCACTCGAGATCGACAATGTCGTGCGATTTATAATTAGAATCATACTGAATTGGGGTTTTTTTTTTTTTATCGATATCTGATTTAATGTAGGTGGTACTAGAATAGCACACTCTCTTGAATTTGACACCTGTTCCAAATTTAAAACTCATAACGCAACTGTTTACAGTTGCGTTATGAGTTCATTACAGCACCGTTTATTTCTGCAGGTTGGTAATGCTGGTCATTGCCTATGGTTTTTGAACGCATTAGAGAGGGTTTATGATATTTGGGTAGATAAAAATCTTTTCTGGATCCTCTCCAACCTGAGACTATGTGTTGCGTAGAGGTCGGTATCTCTCTTGGTTCCAAGTTTCAATCGGTTGAAAGCCACTTCTCGTAAATTATTGGCACGCATATGCAAAAAGGCCAGGAAGTGCGAAACAATACTGGGTCCATAATACCTTTCAGGGTACTTGATAGCGTAAGCCGTGGCTATGTACCCGCCGAGGCTGTGCCCCAGCAGGATGAACTGCGTGATGTTGACCTCCCGCCGCCATTCCTCCACAGACTCCACCCACTGAGCCTCAGCCTTCTGTGCGTCAGACGCGAACTTGGGACGAGAACTGCGGCCGAAACCTGAGGAAGGGGCCGTAATTAATGGCGATGGCAACTGTGACACTACTAGAGCTAGCGTAGTTAGATCCAAGCTCAAAGTCAGCCAAAGCATTTATACGATAAGTCATCATCTTGTCGTAGGTTAAAGCTAAGAAATGAGTCTGCCGACAGTTATCACTGATAACCCAGAATCAACGAGGATAATTATAACCTATAGAGTAGAAATGTTTTGTTATTTTGTTTGAAACCAATTCCGCCAACTGACAGCTACTCACATCTGCGTTCCCTACGCTCTGATTGGCTGACCGAATGTCAAATATAATACTCTCGAGATGGGGGTAGTGCACATGCAAGTTTTATCGATATCGATAACCAATGCATCAGTATAGTAGTAATAGTGAATAATACTTGCGTGTTTTCTTATGGAAATCAGTGTGTTATTCACTGTTTTTTTAAATTAATTTATTTCGTATATATTCTTCTGACCGCTTGTATCTCAGTCTTCCTTTTGCTGAGGAAAGCTAGGCTCATCTTTCTCTCCTTCTGTCATAATAGGCTTCACAAATATTTTTTTAATTTAATTTACTCGAAACCAATATCTATACAAACCTTGATTCTTGGTATGCAACACTAGTGATAAGAGCATAGACTAGAAAGAGATAGTTTAATAGGGATTGCGTTATGTGGAAGCAAGACGCAAAGACATACATCAATTGTTTCACTTTGAATTGTCCAGTTTCACTTGAGCCGTGAGAAAATTTAATATAAATTACTTTTTTACCTGTATTTTATCGATTAAAGGTTATTCCTTTTGTTTTATAATTTGATCTTCTGCTGTTTTTTCCACACCACCGAATAGAACAGCACGCCATTGGGACTATTTGATCGAAATTTAATTTCGGAATATGAAGACACGTACACACAGATCCAATACTGGTTTTGTACTGTTTTACTGTCAGCGAGCTTCAATATTTATGTTGTAGTGATAAGGTTGACTTTCCTTTGCACTGTGTCGATGTATTTTAAAATGAAAGACGACTGTTCTTTACGAGGTTTATTGGCAACTAAAATCAACATGGCTACTGCATATCTTATAAACGTTAAATTGGCGTGAACATAAGCCGCCCACCAAAGGACTATAATAGTCCTTTAAAAACAATATTAATTAAGGTAACATGCATACAAAATAAAGATTAATTAACAATCATATCGTCTGGTATAGTGTCGATTGGTAAAGCACACAACTTTGTGACACATCGCTTGGTTATACTGTCACCGCTCTTTACGCTATAAACTCTGGTTAAACCGTCGGGACCGGGGTGCTTGTCAGTGATGCGTCCCATGGACCATTTTCCCGGCGGGAGATTATCTTGCTTGATCAGCACTATATCTCCCTTCTTGAACTCTTCTTCGCGTTTTAACCATTTTGGTCTTTGCTGCAGTCTCGTTAGGTACTCTTTTTGCCATCTTGACCAGAAGTCACTCAACAATTTTTGTGTATATTGCCAGCGTGTCAGATTACTTATTTTAGCGTCCTTTAGGTTTGGGTTTGGGACGGTGACTGGCGCTTCCGTTATCAGAAAATGACCAGGTGTTAGTGCTTGCATGGTGTCGTCGTTCATTGGACATAACGGACGCGAGTTTAGGCACGCTTCTATTTCGCAGAGAACCGTCGTCATCTCTTCAAATGTCAAGTTTGTAGTAAGAACCCTCTTCAAGTGGTATTTTATGGATTTTACTCCGGCCTCCCATAGTCCTCCGAAGTTAGGTGAATATGCCGGTATAAAATGCCACTGAGTCCCGTCATTGGCAAGTGTTTCAGCGATTTGTCCATCAAATTGCAAACCAGCTTCTTTCCAGGCTTCATACAGTTGTTTGTTGGCGCCTACAAAATTCCGTCCTTGGTCGCTCCACAGATTTATGCATTTTCCTCTGCGGCTGCAAAACCTTTTGAAGGCACCTATGAATGCTGCTGTACTTAGGTCGCCAACCAATTCCAAATGAAGCGCCTTTGTGGACATGCAAACAAATACGGCTATATAGGCCTTGCTAGTTCTGGCTCCTCTGCCCTTAGTAATCAATACTTGGAATGGTCCCGCAAAGTCGACACCTGAATTGAGGAATGCTCGTGTTGGTTTCACCCGTACGCTTGGTAAGTCACCCATTACTTGTGTTCTCACTTTCGCGTTTAGTTTAGCGCATATCAAACAACGATGGATGTATTGTTTGACCAGCGTCTTTGCTCGCAGTATCCAATACTTGGATCTGAGGTAAGTAAGCATCAACTCTATACCTCCATGCAACGTCTTCGAGTGAGCTTCTGCTATTATAAGGTAAGTAAGTTTGCTGTCTTTACCTAAAATTATCGGATGCTTGCGTTCATCACTCAACTCTGAGTTCCGGAGCCGGCCGCCCACCTTGAGGACACCATTCTCGTCAAGGTAAGGATTTAATGATTTCAATTTGCTTGATTTTTTTACTCTTTTCTTGACCTTTAAGCTTTCTATCTCTTCTGTAAATTCTTCCTCTTGTTCTTTTTTTATACAGGTTTGCAAGGCGCGTTGGAGTTCTTCAGTTGTGATTGTACTATCTATGTTTTCCTTTAATTTCCTTTGTTTCAGGAATCTTCGGCAGTAGGTGATTGTTCTCAGTAGTTCTGTCAATGTATCAAAATCTTTCAGTTGTTCGGATAATCTTTTACCTTTCTCGTTGTCGTTTTTTGTTATGTTCAGAGCTTGTATGGTGCTTTTCTTTCTCTCTAGTTCTACTGGTGTTATGTGTAGTTTAGTGAACTGTATCTTCTGGTGCAATAACCACCGTGGTCCATTCCACCATAGGTCGCAACCTTTCAAGTTAGCTACTAGCATACCTCTTGATGCAATATCAGCTGGATTATCGTGAGATTGGACATGGTGCCACTGACTGCAACTTACATTGTTTGTGATCTCGACAACGCGGTTTGCTACAAACGCCTTCCATTTGTTCGGATCTCCATGTAGCCAGGAGATAACAATAGATGAATCTGTCCAAGCATAGATTTGTGTTGTAGGTATCCTCATTGCTTGGCTTATTTGCTTGAGTAGTTTGGATAGAAGCAAAGCTCCACACAGTTCGAGTCGAGGCAATGAGATAGTTTTCAAAGGAGCTACTCTTGTTCTTGCAGCAATGATTGTGCTTTTTACTGTGCCGTCAGAGTTTGTGACTCGGCAGTATGCCACAGCACCATATGCTTGTACAGAGGCATCGCAGAATCCGTGGATTTCGATAGAATCCTTTCTTGAGCTAAATGTTCCCATCCATCTATTTATGTAGATTCCGTTTATATTTTCAAGATCCAATCGTATTGTAGCCCATTTGTCAGCCAGTGTCGTATTCAAGATTTCGTCCCAATCAATCTTTTCTTGCCAGAGTTGTTGTATTAAAATCTTAGCCATTACAAGGCAAGGTGCAATCCATCCGAGGGGGTCGAATAACTTTTGGATGTCGGATAGAATGCTTCGCTTCGTTATTGCTGTTCCGATAACTGGTAAGTTCAGGTTATATTCGAACTGGTCTTTACCTAAATTCCATTGTATGCCCAGGGCTTTAACCGTTCCATCAATCTTTAGTTCGAGATGTGCATTCGATGATCTTTCGCTTGGTTCAATAGTCTCCATGAAATCACGGTTGTTAGAAGACCATTTTTTCAGTTCGAAGCCACCTAGACACAGTAGCCTTTTGAGATCTTGACTGATTCTTATGGCTTGTTCCAGATCATCGTGTCCGGACATAACGTCGTCGACGTAAAAGTCTTCGCGCAATATCTTTGCAGCTTCAGGATATTTGTCACCTTCGTCATCAGCCAATTGCATTAGTGTCTTAACGGCGAGATAGGGTGCGGACGCCGTTCCGAATGTTACAGTCAAAAGTCGGTAGTCTTTGATGTCTTCTGATGCATTATCTCTCCATAGAATTCTTTGATAATCTATGTCTTCTTTATTTGTCCAGATCATTCTGTACATCTTGTGAATGTCAGAAACATAACAAACAGCATGAACTCTCCATCTAATGATTATGCTTCTCAAGTCATCTTGTAACATTGGACCCAACAAGAGTTCATCGTTTAGTGAAGTACCGTTGGAGCCCTTGCACGAGGCGTCGAACACGACGCGAGTCTTTGTTGTTTCCTTGTCACTACGAATCACCGCGTGGTGAGGTAAGTATACTGATTTATTATTTATTTCAGCCTTAGGTATTTCTTCTATATGTTTCATTTCTTTATATTCGTTAATCACTTTAGTATATTCTTGCTTCAGTTCTGTGTTTTGATTAAATCTTCTTTCTAGTTGAAGGAGTCTTCTTTTTGCTATTTCTCTTGTGTTGCCTTCTATTGATTTTGGTTGTTCTATTTTGAACGGTAGCTTGACTATGTATTTTCCTTCTTTATCTCGCTTGTGTGTCTTCTCGTATATGTCTTCACATAGTTTTTCGGTTAAGGTTAGTTTTCTTTTCATGTCCGTATCGACTTCCCATATTGTAGTCAGTAAATCTTCTATGTTAACCTCTTGTTTCATGGCCGTCAGTGATTTTTCTCGAGCGTTCAGTTTAATTGTTATTCCACCCATTAAGATCCAGCCCAGGTGGGTATTTTGGGCGCATGGTGTATCTGGTGGACCCTTAATGAGCCCTTGTTTGAGAATTGATGCATATTCGTTTACACCTAATAACAGATCAATAGGTCCTGATGCATAATAATTTGTATCTGCTAGTTCGAGGTTTGCTATATGCGGCCAATCAGTCCCCATCGTGGTGTTTATCGGTACGTTGGAGGTCAAGTGCTTGGACATCACGTAGGCTCTTATAGGTAAGTTAAATTGGTTTTCCCATCGTGACAATACTTGAAATTTGACTTCATGCTTGACTCGGACTTTCATGGATTCCATTCCGGAGACGATTAAATTTACCGATATTTTTTCTAGGTTCAGGATCTGAGTTGCCTTCTCGCTTATAAAACATGCTTGAGATCCTGAGTCTATCAGCGCTCTTAGAACAGTAGTGTGTCCGTGTTCACTCTTCAAAATTACTACTGCGGTAGCCAATAGTGATATCTTCTGCCCCGCGTTATAATGAGACGCAATCATTGTATGAACTTTCTTCTCTTCTACATCTGCTTGGCTAGATGAAGTCGGTTGCTTGGTTTCTACGTTTGGAGCCACTTCATCAATCTTCTTGGGTTGATGTAAAAGTGTGTGATGTCGTCTCTTACAGGCGCGGCAAGACATTGGCACTCGGCACTTGAATACCAAATGTCCCGCCCCAAGGCAGTTGAAACATAGTTTGTTTGCTTTGACGTATTCGCTTCTTTCATCAATCGTCATTTTATTGAACTTGCTACAATGACACAGTGTGTGCGGTTCCTTACATAAAGCACATGGTTTTTGTTTATCAGTTTCTGTTGCTGTTACATGAAGAACACGCTCTTTGGTTGGTTTAGTGGTAGTCGTCGGGGCAACCATTTCAAGCGTCCGGAATTTGGCTTCTAAAAACTCGCGCAATTCTTTCCATGTAGGCAGCTCTTGAGAGTTCACCGAGTAGGCAGTCTGTTCCCATTCTTTGTGCGACTCCGGGTCCAACTTCTGCACAACCAGAAATATGATTACTGGATCCCAGGAATCGGTAGACACCTTTACGTTTTCTAGACTGTTAATAACCTCAGTGGTACAATCCAGAAGGGCCTTCAATTGTGCTGCCGTTTGATTGGTACATTTTTTCTGATAATATAATCGCTTCATTAATGCGTTCACTATTATGCGCCTATTATCGTATCGGTGATTCAGCGTTTCCCATGCTTGAACATAATTAGCACCCGTCACCTGAATGTGCTTCAATAATGATGCCGCTTCGCCCGTGATACTGGTTTTCAAATAGTGTAATTTCTCAACTTCACTTAGTGTAGTACATTCATGAATCAATGACACATACAAGTCCTTAAATGTAGGCCATTCTTCGTAATTACCGGAAAACGGAGGGAGTTGTATATTGGGTAGAATCACTTTTGACCGTAATTTTCCATCACACGTCGTATTGCTGCATGAAGATTGGTCAGTCGTATTCGAAGTACACGAAGCCAACAACTCTCTAAGATCTCCTAACATACATAGGTATAAGTCTTCGTGAAGGAGGAATTCTTCATTCACGTAGTAAGGAATATTTCCACGTTGTTCCCGAGTTGTATTTTTCAACAGATCATTGTGTGCCTTCTTAAACGCAACCCAGTATTCTTCAATCGTTTGAATACGAGTTTGTAAATATCCAGGTTTCGATAACCGTTCTTTTGGGCACTTTTTAAGGTTTATTTGAGTCTTTTTGAGTATTAACGCCAAATCTTCCAACACAGTTAACGCTTGGTCTGCTTGACTCGTCATTGTTTACGCGTAATCACAAGAATCTTCAAAAATTATCGTCTATTTGCTAAGTTACTTATTAATGTTCAAATGATATACCGATAGCACACCGATACACTTTGTACGCACACTAATTGATCAGTTCTAAGAAATCCGTGCAAAACAACACCAGGTGGTCCCTTATCTCTCAATGGAATGCGGTTCTATTGTTCTCACGGCGACACTCCGTCAAATCTTAAAGGTTTGATCCGGCTCGTATTCGACCATATGTTGTAGTGATAAGGTTGACTTTCCTTTGCACTGTGTCGATGTATTTTAAAATGAAAGACGACTGTTCTTTACGAGGTTTATTGGCAACTAAAATCAACATGGCTACTGCATATCTTATAAACGTTAAATTGGCGTGAACAATTTATAAATGACAAATCATAATATAACAGTTGCGGAGGCGGCTGGCCTGACATTACCACTCTATAGGTTATATACTCGATGCCCATGCAGAATACTCATTTCTTTGACGAATCTTCCGATAAGTCCGAACAGATTTAAACTTTAAAATAGGAAAATCACTGAATTATCACTGTTTATGGTCATATGTAGACATATAACCATAAACAGTAATAACTAATATTATATGGATTTGATTTTTTGTTTGTTTCTTACGATTTAGGTAACTGGAACTTCTCAACCGATTTATAAATTATTTCACAATTAGTAAGGTACATCTTTACAGAGTACTATAAATTATATATCATGCAATTTATCCATTTTATCACAATTTTCACGGACAAAGTGCTAGTATTTTATAATGTCACGTTATCATAAAAACAACTACTGATGTCTTGTGCGAACTGAAATACATATCAGGTCAGGGTTTTCGCGTTGGCCGGAAACCCCTGACCCAGAACTGTGTAGAACTCAACAAATAAAATAAGTTTTCTCTGCGTCATCCTTTTATCTCTATTAACAACTTGGGTGAATGACACTTGGCTGAATTCCAATTTTCTACCGCGTAACAGATTTACACGTGGATATTAGCTTCCACGTGTAAATCTTACAAGGAAACTTATTTGTTGGAATTTACAGAAAATAATACATGTGTATTCAGCTCTGTGCTCCCACCAAAGGTTTGGCAGACATGTATCATTGTACCTACGTTTCGGCAAGTGCCAACAACCGAGCACGAATCTATTCCGGGTTTCTGTTGAGTTATTTTTGATAGAAACATCCAATAATACTTTTCACGACCTGGTAACCAAAACCCAGGACATGTGAAACGGTCGTTGCGACCATTTGCTCTCCGGGTAAAACACTGCACTGTCGCCCATGCAGTCTAAACCGCAGACCGCACCGACAGCTAGTGAGCGAACCGGGCGAGTCTCTTTATCATAGTTCGTTCCGGCTCTTTCGATAGTCCGTGGGTGAAAACTAAAGATTGCAAAGAGGTGAAACGATGCCTTTTCCGGCTCGCTCGCTCGCTCGCTAGCTGGCGGTGTGGCTTGCGCGTTATGCGCATTTAACTCGAAATTGCATTTGCACAAAAGCAACAATACGTAGCATAATTTGCCTCTGCTAGTACGGTCGAACAAGCTATATTACATTTTTAATTTTTTTTCGACCGTACATAGGAATCCACACTTGAGAGGAATGCAGGTTGGTGGCGCAAAAAACAAATTAAGAATGGACTTACCCAACAAATCAATAGCGTACACAGGCCTGGTTGCCGCTAACGGGTCTAGATTAGGGCACCAGAGCGCTAAGCCCGCGCCCATACCGTGTAGCATCACCAGCGGCGTCTTGGAGGACTCGTCGTTTAGCGATATCGTCCATATTTTGTCGCTTTGTCCTACGACGCTGCCTATGTCCACGTAGAAACGTTTGTATGCTGTTTTTAAGCCTGGAATAGAAGTCAGATTGATTATTAGGTATTTTTTTTACGATAAGGTGAGTCGTGTCTTTGGTGATTTGGACCTAGAAGACATCTAGGATTAACAAATAGGTCTCTTTTTTCATTTTTGCAATTTAGAAATGTTTTAAAGTACTAGTTAGATATTTGTAGTCCCCAGTGGAGATCAGTAAATAAAACAATGTACGATGATGTAAATAAAGTCACCAATTCACCATATAATTATAAACCCAGTTTATTGTACCGTAACATCATATCTGTACGCCAAAATACAACCCTATCTAAGTATTACCCTCAAAACGCAATGTCATGACATATTTAAACTTCCGCATCATTGCTATTAGCATGTGGCCGTCGAGCGTGCGCGGAGCCACCAATCTGCAGTCCTTATCTGTAATGTCGTAAGAACTAGAATTCCCTAACACGTAAGCAGTATGATACTCGCTCGATATAGCATTTTAATATGTTCCTTTTTGTGTCGAGTCACTATCGTCAGGCAGAAAACTCGTTTGATAGGTACTAAAATTACTACAAGTAATTTTTAAGTGGTCTTACATCAGTATTTTTTATTGTTTAGGTACTAAGCGAGTTCGTATGGGACCCTCCTGCCTTCTGGAAATTGATGGTTTTAGGTCAAATAGCCGACTGGCCTACGGTACCGCGGTCGCAAAAAAGCTGACTATTCGCCGACTAACTTAAAGACTGTGACAAATACTGCTTGAAGACTGTTAACTCCGCGGTATATTCTCTAGAAAAAAACGTATTCTGTAAATATCTGTTAATTGTAGCTTTCGTAGGGACTTTGAGAACTATGCGTCTACAACAAACACGATTTTTGGCTGTAGAAGCGACTTTTGGTTGGAACCAGGAGGATTTGGTCACACGGCCGATCTAGGACCGGTTATGCGATAAGTCGTGCTGTGCGAGATCCCCTATAGGAGAGGGAGTATTAGATAGTGGGACAACAAACACGATTTTTGGCTGTAGTAGCGACTTTTGGTTGGAACCAGGAAGATTTGGTCTCACGGCCGGTCTAGGACCGGTTATGCGACAAGTCGTGGTGTGCGAGATCCCCGGGAGATTTAGATGGTGGGGAACATAGATGCACGCACTTTGACGGTGCGTATAAAATGTTGTAAAGAGCGCGGAGTATCGAGATATCAACTAAGTGGATATGAAAGATTAACTTCAAGGAGATACTAATTTCAACTAATAAAGTCGTTCGGATCATGTATGCGCTATAAAGCGTCAATATATTTGTGAGTAACGGATAATTCGCGGAAGATATATGGTAGGCAAATGATAGAATAAAAAAAGATAAGATAGGTAGTTAATATTTCACAGACGGATAAAAAACGCGAAAAGGTCCGTACGCGTAAGGTACCTACAGGAGACCGGTAAAAATCAACATGATAGAATTTCTTTGCTTCTCAATTAGTTCTACTCCATGTTCAAGTGGGCCACCGCCAGCTAGCGAGCGATATCAAACCGGGCGAGGCATCTTATCACCTCTTTTCACACTCTAGTTCTGGTCTGCGCTTTATACAATGACCATGCATTGGTTCCGGTCCTTCCGGATCGAGCATCAACTCCAGGGTAGCCCGAAAATTCAAATTACCTTACGTTATTTTGCAATTTACAGGGCAGTGCTAGGTTGTATGTTGATTAAAATAGTTGATTATAATTCTGTAACTACATAAGTCTTACAGTCTCGAACGATATTTTCATCTACATACAACCTAGTTGAATTTTGCGGGCTACCCTGACGCATTCACCTTCCATAAAAGCATACTGAACGTAGAGGAACGGAAACGGGGAAGTATTTAGGGGTATTTGTGGGATATCCAATAAATTATTTAATACTAGGAAGTTCGTTTAAGTAACGTAGGTACTACGTAAAAAAATATATATATTAATACTTTCTGTCAAGGTTGAGTATTAGAAGATTATCAATCGGCAAGCCGACTAAGGTCACCCAATGTATGAATAAGATGATAATGCCAATCTTATCTATGCATTTATAGTAGGAAATTGATAAAAATAACAATAATATACATTATCGGACTAAGGCACACACGTGCGGTCGAAAGGGTCACGACCACTGCTTTTGAAGTAAAGAAATTAACAGAGCCATCGGTCGTCCGAATATTATAACTAACATCATGCCTGTAATCTTCGAAAGCTAAGGCAGAGATGTCCCAGTAGAAGGTATGAGTAAACCTACATGTCCCCAGTTATGTTTAAGTCACATGTAATAGGGAGCGCGCCAATTGCCATCACCCGGGCACAAATCCAGACTAAGTGGCTGCTATTGAGAAATTCCTAATCGAAGAACCCAAATGAATTCAAACCAGGACCTCATTCTCATCAGTCGCATTTGTAGACAAACGAGGCAGTCATCTGAATAGTAATATCAATAACTAAATAGCAAAAGGGGTTTTTTTGGGAATGTCAACAATGCCCAATAAATGTGACCTCTTAGACTTCTAAATTATCATTGTATTAATTTAAATATAGATCAACGTTTTGTACGTCGATACGAAAATGGAAGACAGAGAAGCAGGTTCTTTTTGTGTAGACGGTAGATTTAGGATATCTATTTTGTCTTTGCCTTGCTTTGCTATAGCAAATGCAAGGTTTAGTACTAGATCTAATTACAGTAAAAACCGAGTGAAAGCAACTCTCAAAAGGGATGAGGGAAAGCGGTCAGGTATCCGCAAAACTACCTAGTTCACTTATCTATGCTTATCATATCACCGATCTGGGATTTTTGCTGTAATTTTGAATGCCAGAGATTTGGTTTGACCTTTTGGGCCACAAAAATAAAGGATAATGGATTATTTATTGGTATAAGTACGTATAGTTCAGCGTAAACAAGGACAAACACTTCCACCAATCTGCTAAAAGTGTTGCACTTTGGAACAGGATTTGTGCATATAGGTACCTAGATGAATGGAAAAGTTCATTATACTCTAGAATGTGCCACTTATCGTTCAGATAACACGTCATGCTCTTGATTGTTATCAGCAGGCAGGGTTGAGTTGTGTCACAGTATAAAGAAGAACCATCAGTAAGATAACTAAGCCGTTATTGTGAAAACAAACGTGGGTGTTTAGGGGTGGTCAACTAAACTTATTATTTTGTACTACACACATAGTAGACTGACTGACGCTAGACCATGCCGGGTCCGAGCCGAGTGTAGATCGTGCAATTTTAATATGGAAGTTGCTCGATAGCGGCTCGGTGCGTCATCCTTTACTCAAGACTAAAGTCGTCCTGAATGTTTTTGGTCACAGCGGCCAATCTCAGCAGAGATAAGCCATCGGCGCAGGAAACATTGAACAAGTGTGTGTGCAGGCAAAGGTACACTTTCTGTTACATTAGTCTGCTGGGACAGCAATTCGACGAGACCGAAGAGAGATCAGTCGCAGGACCAACGGCTAAACGTGCTTTCCGAGGCACGGGGTAACATACCGCTGATACCGCCGATGCATACCACCAACTTCCAAACTCCAGGCTACTACTGACTTATTTCTAATGGAATAACACAAAAGCACTTTCCGACCCGAGAATCGAACCCAGGACTCCACGCTCAGCAGTCGTGCTTGCGACCCCGACACAAACGGGGCAATTACTCACGAGTAACTGTTACCTGAAGTATAATCGTGTATGTGAGCAGATTCCGACCATTCGATCCTAGTTGACTTTCTGTATATTATTGCTATGTCTACTGTGGTTGTGTGCACCGCGTGTATGTGACGTTTTATCGCGAGGACTACTTCCCGGTAAATAATTAAAAATGATAACATTGTATTTAGAAACACTGTGTGTTTACGAAAAATGTTCCGCCTCTTTCGATTTTTGCAGGCGAATATTGAATTGCGGACTATTTAGGGTGCATTTCACCAATGAATCATAACATTCATAACACAGCAAATCTAAACTTAGTTCAAGAGCTGTCAGTATCATTGTTTAATATATATGAGACAATACAGACTTCGCGGAACACACACATACACATTACACTTTATTCTATAAAATATTTAGGTTATAATACAAAATATTATGATATTAAGCAGAGGTATTTAGAGTTATCTCCTGAGGTCAGTAGCCATTCTTCTGAATATGGTACTGCATGTTCCATAGATGGAACAAGTAAAAGCAAGCGGGTGTTTTACCACGGGTACAGTTACCTACTTTCTCAGGTAAAATAGAAGAGTTTGTGTCCTTCATGGACCTATTTGAAGCACTAGTGGGACAGGACACGGCACTGTAGGCACATCCCATGTTAATAAGAACTTGAGCTCGATAAAGCCATTTCTAAACACATTGTTGGAAAACACCAAGGCTCTAGAAAATATGAAATTTCCAGTAGCGGAATGGTCATACCTCCTCTTCTTCATCAACTTTCAAAAGTTGGAGGCAAGTTTGAAGAAACAGTTTGAGGACAAGGTTTCTGATAAAGAATTGCCTAGCTTTGCGGACCTCATCAAGTTTTTGGAAAATGAGGTGAGAATTTTGGAATCAAGCGGGGAATCCCACAGCGGTAAAGGTGGTGCTTCCACATCTAGGGCACACCATGGTGCTTCTCAGGGTGCCACAAAGGGGTGCAAGTTATGTAAACAGGGTAACCATAATTTAGCAAAATGTGAACAATTCTTATCACTAAAGCCGCGCCAGCGGAAGGAGCGCGTCAAAGAGTTCAGGCTCTGCTTCAGGTGTTTAGGAGAACATAACTTCGCTCAGTGTACATCGGGATGGTCGTGCTACAAATGCAAATCGACCAAACACCACAACCTCATCCATTTTGATTTGCCACAGCCGGCGGTGGCTAGTGCGGGGGCGGGGGGGCCACCACCGGGGGATGGACCTCGTACTCCTGCCAACACTGGTCGGTCAAGTTTACCCGGACCGGATAGGTTAAATGTGCCGAATGGGGTAGGCAGTCCCAGTTATGAACCGAGTAGGGGAAGTTCGGCAACTTTGGACCAAGGGGCGGTTTTAACGTCACATAATAAGGCGGCGGTTCGGAATCCTTGTCAACGGACAACAGTGCTACTGGCGACGGCCGTAGTGCGTGTTCTGGATATTTGCGGTGAATATCAGGAAGTGCGCGCGCTACTGGACGGGGGGAGTCAGAGCACTTTTGTTACCGAGGCTTGCGCTAGTAGACTAGGTTTAAGGCGGTTTAAGTCTGAGATCGTTACGCTCACAGGATTAGGGGGGTTACCGGTTAGTGACTGCAGGGGGGGAGTTAATTTAACGATTAGCCCCAGGTATGCGGACCACCCTCGGCTTGTTACTACAGCCACAATTTTGGGTAACATTACTCATAATTTACCTAGCACAAACTTATCGCCGAATATAGCGACTTGGTATAGGGGAATCTACCTGGCTGATGAACAGTTTTATGCTAGCCGACCAATAGATGTACTAATAGGGGCAGATTTGATGGGTGATATTATGATAGGTGGCATAATAAAGGTAAATAACTACTTACCGTGTGCGATAAACACTGTGTTCGGGCATGTACTTATGGGTCCGGTGACTTACGCGATTCCACAAAGTGAAAATAATGCGGTTCATTATTCACATTCGGTTTTTGCGGCGCATGTCACTACCGATCAAATCCTGGAGAGGTTCTGGGAGGTAGAGGACATTCCGGATAACCGTGTTGTTAACCCTAAAGATGCTGAGTGTGAAACACATTTTAGGGGTACTCATCAGCGGGATGAGTCGGGTAGGTACATCGTTAGGTTACCTTTTTTGAATGATAAACCGGAGTTAGGTGACTCGGTTTTGTTAGCCAAAAGGCGGTTTTTGGCTATGGAAAGGCGGCTTTCCTTTAATGACGCACTTCGTGAAAAATATACTAAGTTCATGCGGGAATATGAGCAAATGGGGCATATGTCAGTCTGTGACCGGGACCCAGCCGACTATGCCACCGGAAAAGGGTATGTCATACCCCACCACGGTATTTTCAAGGCGGACTCCGAGAAAATTCGTGTGGTATTTGATGCCAGTTGCGGGACGACCACGGGGTTGTCATTAAACGATACTTTGCATGCGGGGCCAAAGTTACAGCGGGACGTGATGGAGATCATTTGTCGGTTTCGGATGTCGGCATTCGTGTTCACAACCGACATTAAGATGATGTTTCGTCAAATTATCATCCACGAAAATGACAGGCGGTATCAGCTCATCTTCTGGAGGGAGGCTGCGGATCAGCCTTTGCGTCTATATTCGCTAAACACTGTGACTTACGGTATGAAATCCAGTCCATACCTTGCGATTAGGACGTTGCGTCAGCTCGCTGATGATGGTGCTGCTGAGTATCCAGCTGCGGCAGATCTCTTAAGATCCTCAGTATTTATGGATGACATTTTGGGGGGGGCTGACTCTGAAGAGGAAGCCAAACAACTGAAATCGGACCTAACGAACTTGCTTCGCTCTGGCGGTTTTGAGTTGAGCAAGTGGGTCTCGAACAGTCAGCGGTTGCTAGATGATATTCCTGCGGAGGACCTAGAGAAACCACGAACCTTTGACAAGGTAGACGGGCCTGGTTTCTTCAAGATCTTGGGGGTAGAATGGGATCCCAATAGAGAGGCCTTTTCTTATCATTGTAAAATAAAGGACAACAAAGTTTGTACCAAGCGGACTATTTTGTCAACCTTAGCAAGAACCTTCGACCCACTAGGTTGGGTAGCACCGGTACTTTTCCAGGGCAAGGTTCTAATGCAGCGGCTTTGGAGGTTGAATTTGTCGTGGGATGAGAGTCCACCACCGGATGTGGTAGCGGAATGGGGTGAAATAATTGCAGATTTACCTCAAATTGAAAATATTTATATGGGGCGTTTTGCTCTAGGCGGTAATACTAACACTTGCACCTTGCATGGATTCTCAGATGCGTCTGAAAGCGGTTACAGCGCAGTGGTATATCTGAGAACCATGAACAGAGGAGGTGAAGTGAAAGTGTCTCTTATGATGGGATAGTCACGAGTAGCGCCATCTAAGATAAAGGTCACAATTCCTAAACTGGAATTATTAGGTGCGGCTTTATTAGTACGGCTCGTTAAATACGTCGCAGAATCTATCAAGGGGAAAGTGGGGTTAGAGGAGATAGTCTGTTGGTCGGATAGCACTATTGTTCTCTCATGGTTGCGGATACCTCCTCACACATTACAAACATTTGAAGGGAACCGGGTCTCCCAAATTGTCAATTGCGGGTTAGATTTAAAATGGCGGCACGTACCATCTGAGTTGAACCCTGCGGACGTCGCGAGTCGAGGTTGTCGAGCTTCGGTACGGCGGAACCAGATCCCATTTTCAATCAGTTCAGCTCATTAGCAATGCTACAGTCGGTCGTAGCTTATTGCATTCGGTTTGCGCATAATGCTAGGAATCCATCCAACAAAAGGTTAGGTGTTCTGACGGTTCAAGAACGCAAGTCGGCCATGGATCGGCTTGTCAGTCTAGTCCAGCAAACGGAATTTGCTGCGGATTTAGACTCCTTAAAGCGGGACAAGCAGTGTTCCACGCGGCTGCGGCGGTTGTTTCCCTTCATAGACAATGCGGGTCTTTTGCGGGTAGGGGGACGCCTAGAACATTCAAGCTTGCCATTTCATGTGAAACATCCGGTTGTTTTACCCAAGAACCACCCACTGACTAATATGATTATTGACAATGCACATCGGGTTCATTGTCATGTTGGCCCAACAGCCCTACAGGCAATTTTACAATCAAATTATTGGATTTTATCGGCTCGGCAAGCCATTAGAAGTCGCGTTTTTAAATGCATTGCGTGCTTTAGGACTAAGGCGAAGCCTGTCGAACCCATGATGTCTGCGCTTCCAAGTGATAGAGTTAACGCGACTGGGGTGTTCCATACAGTGCAAACGGATTTTGCAGGGCCATTCTCTATAAAGGCATCGCGCCTTCGTAACGCGAAGGTTTTAAAAGCATACTTATGCGTGTTTATATGTTCGTCGTCCAAGGCAGTTCATTTGGAGGTCGTAAGTGACCTAACGACGGAGGCCTTCACAGCAGCCTTGTCGCGGTTCACAGCTAGGCGCGGTCTCCCGAGTGTTATCAGGTCCGATAATGGTACCAATTACGTAGGGACGAACAAACACTTAAACGAGGTTGATAAATATTTACACAGCAAGAACGTTGAGAAAAATCTGGAGGACGTTGCAGCCAAGAGCGGTATAACTTGGTTGTTCAACGTACCAGGTGCTCCTCATTTCGGTGGTCTTTTTGAAGCGGCTGTCAAATCTGCAAAAACCCTTTTAAAGCGGATGATAGGAGAGCAGGTTTTGACATATGAGGAAATGTCCACGGTATTTGCCCGAGTTGAAGCGGTACTCAACTCTCGGCCACTTTGTCCGTTGTCACAGGATCCTCAAGACCTCGAAGTGCTGACACTAGCACATTTTTTGATAGGTAAGGCCTTACTTTCGGTACCCGAGTACAATTTGGTGGATGTACCCGACACGCGGTTCGGTCGGTTTAAATTAGTACAGGCAATTTCTCAACGGTTCTGGAGGCAATGGAGTGACCAGTACCTGCATTGTCTTCAGAACCGGAATAAGTGGACAACACCTACGGATCCACCTAAAATAGGGGACCTCGTGTTGATTAAGGAAGAAAACGTTCCTAGTCTCAAGTGGAGACGAGGTAGAGTAATAGAGCTTTTGCCGGGGAAGTACGAAGTAGTCCGTGCCGTCAGGTTGAAGACTCTTTCAGGCTTGCTTATGAGGCCAGTGGTAAAAATTTGTAGGTTACCACTGGACTAGGTTCTGCTACTACGAACCTATACTATTTTAGTTAAAGTAACTTAGATGTAGTTTTTATATAGGGTGTAAAACACCTCTTAACGAATACGAAAGGCACTTGTTCTTCTCGTCATTCTGATAATTTTTTTGTTCTACACTATACCTGGGAACCTTCTAGTTACGGAGATATTGGGGGTCAAAGTTACAACTTTTTGACAACGTTTTTTTTTAATACAAGTTTATACTGGAAGATTTTAACTTTTAACACCTCCAAGACCTTCGTACTATTCAATCCATCCATTTGCACAATGTTTTGAGTGCGTTACATTGAGTTATACCACAAAACATGATTTATAACCTCAAAAAAAAAAGTTGTTTCCCAGCAATATTTTTTGCGTAAAGTTACTTAGTTTGATATACAGAATGCTTGGTTAACGGCTTTGTGATGAGGTGAAATACACCCTGTATTTTGCGGTTTTATTTTTTATATTTTTTTATATTGCGGTTTATCTTTGATAAAGGCTTTTCAGCCTTTCTCGGGCGGGGGGATGTTTAATATATATGAGACAATACAGACTTCGCGGAACACACACATACACATTACACTTTATTCTGTATATATATTAGTTTATTGTCCCTCTTCGACGTTTTGGGATGGGTCTCTGCTGTCAATGTCACCTCAAAAGCCGTGTATCCAAGTCACGGAAGCGGAAATGTGTCATGCGCCTGCGATGATTGGGCGATGCTACTGCCACTGACAGATGTGGGAAATCAAGGACGAAGAAAGAATTCAAAATCGGAACAAGCATGGCGGGTAGCAAGCTACAAAATTATTCATGAAACAAGTGACGCGGAAGCATTGAAAACCCTTTGTGCAGTGCTAATACCGGCTAGGAGTTGTGGCAGTCTGGGGTGAGTTTAGGTTACTAAGCTATTTGTTTATTATATCTATTTTCTGTACACCACACACCCTAGCAAGTGGAACCGGCGAACAGAGTCACAGAAAGCTTCGGAGCCAGCGGTACGTTATGTTATTGGTCTCCTAGATCAAACAATCATCATAGTTACGGAATATTGCCACCGACCAATTTTAAAACTGCTGATCCAGTTTAATTTCATTGGTGCAATGCGTCCTTAGGAATTGGGAGTGGTTTACAAATATTTTTTATCAGTGTCTAGTCTTATTAACATTTGATCATAAATAGAAGGACCCGAACACCTATTACCTATTTCATTTTGATCAGTCATGTTGCAGAATTTTTACGGCTTCGGTTTTGCAGTCGACTGCCTGCCAGACACTAACCCTTCTAACCTCATCATCATCACTGCTGATAGTAGGCCTCCTCTTTCTCTGTCACACTTCTTGGTTCTGTGCATCTCACACCCAGGTGTTCCCGCAAATTAGACGACATCGTCGACCCAACGAGCTTTAGGACGACCCTGGTTTCTTTGGCCTAAACTTGGCCACCAAAGCAGTTCCATGTAAAAGCTACCTACATAAAATATAGTGTGTCATATTGATGCATTCGACCTTATCCCATGCATGCAGTCCCCCACAATTATAGAGACATTACCGCTCAGTAATGGCGAGCTTCCGGTTGAACGTGTCGTAAGGGGAAGGGTGTTAAAAACATTTAATTTTTGCTCAGGTTTATTTTAAGGTGTTGGTTAGAGATGGCGGGACGAGTTGGACAAAACTAACGACCAATATGGTCCACATACGCCACAAGAAAAGGGGAAGTTTTAAAAATACACACAATCTCACGCCTTTTCCGCATGGTGGAAGGCAGAAAGTACATAATTCCACCTTCTACGATCCCGACATCCCCTAAGTTTATGGGATCCCCTTAGCATACACAGGGGACCGAGAGGTAAGATACTCCTTTTGCTTCGTAGACGTTCATACATCTGGCAATACACACACGACGCCGGTTGTGATTTAAAAATAGAATATGTTCTTACATGATAATATTTTTTTCTCGACATTACGTAGCATTGCATCTGACTGTCGGGTCCAGCTGAACCACCCCCCGGTCCAACTAGAAGAACAAAAATAAAGTAATTAAAAAAACAGATTTTATTGAAAGAAATTTTAGACAAGATGGAAGGTGTTTGTTTATTGAGCCACATTCAACTTGGAATAAAATAAATGTACCTACCAGACTTGTATTTAGTGAAGCAAGCAAAAGTATATTTATTATAATTACTCATTCTTCATAGCATTTAAAAGCAAAATGATCGCGAGTCGTCTCTAAAGGCTAAGGCCGTAAATTCGGAAGAGTATTTCTCGTAGTCTGCAACGAGCACTTTGTTAGGATCGAGCCTCCAGTCTAACCGGATGGAGCTGAATACCGGTATTTTACATGGAGCGAGCCTATCTGACCTCCACAACCCAGTTAGTACTGGGCAATACGATACCCCTTGGTAAGACTGGTTGTCAGACTTTTTGGGCCACTGACAATACTGTAACGACTGTCTAAGATCTACAAATGACAGCCGGGACCAACGGCGAGGCATGGAGGAAACTCGGTAGCTATGTAATGGGTGGTCACCCATCCACAGACCAACCTAGGCAAGCACGGCTTAACCTAAAGATCGACCTGAGCGGCTGTTATTATTTAGCCACGATCTCTTCAGCCAGCAGCAGGGCGTTACCATTAAAACGTCGCGCAAGCGCAGGCTGCCAGAAACGTTCCTCCGAATTTTTGCTTAAGGGTAACAAAAACAATATGAACATTGACAAGTTCTTTATGAAAAAGTTCTCTTTGCCCTTTTTCATTAACAATAAGCAACATCTACTTGAATACCCAAGTACCTAATAAATGGCACTGTTAATCTGTGTCGTCTAGTACTCGTACTAGCAAAATCGGTCTTGACTCATGATAGTTGGCTCAATAAACAATTTGTTTAAACAGGTCAAACCACACACTCAACTAAACAGTAAATAAAAAACGAAACATTAAAACAATTCAAAAATGGCAAATTAAAACAAAGTAATTACTTAGTTCAAGGGGTTAGTTAATCTCGACAATTATGTTAGTTGAATTTGTACAAAATGAAATAAATTGGCCATAGCTGTTATGCTGTTAGTATTATAAAGAGTT
Organism: Xestia c-nigrum; assembly: GCA_916618015.1. Lineage (NCBI taxonomy): Eukaryota > Metazoa > Arthropoda > Insecta > Lepidoptera > Noctuidae > Xestia > Xestia c-nigrum. The sequence goes on from OU745259.1 coordinate 18,594,887, forward strand.
AGAATAGCAATTAGCATTGGTTTTACCTAGTACAACGTTGCAAGACTCAAGAAAGAAGACTAACTATAACTATCTTGGTAGTTACTCGTGAATTTAACAATTAGACTCTAAAAATCTATTTTATAGTTACAAAAGATCACGCTGTTAGTTAGTTTAATTCCCATGTAACAGTGAGCGAGCCTCTAAACAAGGTTCTAGACTGCTACTGTTCTAGAAGACGTTGTAAAAATGATAAAATAGTAGTTTATGCAACTGTGCATAATGCCTAATTATGTATAGTTGCATACACTACTTTATCTACCCAAATATCATAAGGGCTCTATGATGGGTTCAGGAACCATAGGGAAATGACCTGCATTGTTACTTGGCCCTTGATTTTTGTGCCAACAGGTTATTAGTGGCATTCGTCGCTGCATTTACGATATCTGGCGGAGTATTCATGTCAATTTCTGAGTCACTATCACTCATTTTCGACAGAAATAAAGAATGGGTTACTGGAAATAAAAAGCTAACGAACAAATGACAGCTCGAAATGGCGGCGTTTCGGATATCTGTCATTTTTTTTAAATCATAGGCAAACGAACAAAGTCACTATTACACGATATATCACTATACATCACTATACATATATCACTATACACGACATTTTCGATCTCGAGTGACACAAGTGTCACTCGAGATCGAAAATGTCGTGCGATTTATAATTAGAATCATACTGAATTGGGGTTTTTTTTTTTTTTTTTTTTTATCGATATCTGATTTAATGTAGGTGGTACTAGAATAGCACACTCACTTGAATTTGACACCTGTTCCAAATGTAAAACTCATAACGCAACTGTTTACAGTTGCGTTATGAGTTCATTACAGTACCGTTCATTTCTGCAGGTTGGTAATGCTGGTCATTGCCTATGGTTTTTGAACGCATTAGAGAGGGTTTATGATATTTGGGTAGATAAAGAACATTACATCATTCTATTTGAATTTGGAATGGGTCATTTTGCAAACGGCGTCCTCTGAGGTCTGAGCGTTATACTCGTATTACTGCCTGAGACCCTGAGTGTACTTGTTGATAGGTTTTGTTACATTAATCAATATTTCCTTTGTTGACCAATTGACCAAGCGAAGGTCAAGTGTAGGCGCAGTCCAAGGCCACACACAAGCAATCATTATAACGGTGACTCACGAGTCACGGATCAAAGTTTCAAATATAAGCCCAGTTGTGTTTTAGAACTGGTTTAATTTATGGATTTAAAAAAAAAAATCCTCGTCGTTTTTTTAAATAGACATAGGTACGCCTTTTCTATCCGGTTAGACTGGAAGTCAACTCCAACTGATGTTGGGAAAAGGCTAGATTTATGATGATTCGCATTTTTTTTATTTTAGCATACCCTTCACCTGCGGAGTACGAAGCGTTAGCATTCGTTCGCACGGGCGATATTTAAACGCGACGATTTTTCTTCGTACGCTGGTTTCAATAAAATCTTAGTTATCGCTTTTTTGACAAGCGGGATATGCTCAGTTAGATGTTCAATGCTGAGCTCAATATCGAATTTAGAATCCAATGAACGATAGAAACCGTCGCGTGTCTGGCCAAAAATTGGCTGTGTGAACGATGCACGTATAGGTAGACCCGTACCGATTAAAACCCCACGGGGTCTCTCCTGTTCGGCAGGATTCGCTCGCGTAATCTCTGCGACCTTTGGAGTAATTGCTTTAGCATGGACCTAACTATGAAGCCAAAAAAAAAAAAGTTTTAATTTTTTTTTTAATTACAAACATTTAGAATTATATTTTTAAGCACTCATGAAATACTTTAAATATATATAGCAATATCGAAAGCAAGGTTATTTTTTATGAGGAGAGCTCCGAAACAGTTTAAAACTTTGATAAATTCTTGATTATAAATGACTTGCAAAAAGGAGTGTCATATTCGAATTTTACATTCACTCTAACAGTAAAACCCCACAATTAGTATTATAATTGATTAAAATAAATAAATCATTCAAGATAAATAAAATAAAGCATTGACAAGTAAAATGGTGACATCAACTGGAAATATATCTTACTTCCATATAATGGATAGAACAGTTCCAATCCATGTCCTGCTAACTGTACTGAAATTTAAAAAGAAAAAACCATCGATATTTAATTAAAACGATATTGTAACATCTGGGCTATAGGGACTATACAACAACACATAAATTCAGTATGTTTATTAAGTTAAGATAGCAAAATCATGCCTGCAAATAAAATCATGACAAAAAAAAAGGCAAATGGATCATTTTGAGCTTGATAAAATATTCTTTTCTAGTCATAAATGTTGCTGTGAAATCATGAGAGGGTAATCATTAGTATCTTTTTTATCTCTACTTGCTGAGGGTCCACTCAAGTCTAGCGCACTATAAACATGTCCTGCGTCAATGCATAGTCTCTGCTAAGATTGGCCGCCATGAACAAAATTCAATCAGTCTATAATTATTTTAACATTCGAATTAAAAGTTTACAAGTTCTGATAACAGAAACTTATCTATTCTGGCAGGTATTACAAAAAAAAATGATGAATCACAGAAATCACAACACACATGCATACACAATTATTGACTCCGAACACAATGGCGTCTATTATAAACTATTGTCAATAAATAGGTGGCTTAGAAAGGATTTTTTTTTTTTAATATCTAAGACCACCCATTGTGTCACCCCTTGTAAAATGTTTAAAATTATTGAGAAGAGTATTCTATTCTATTCTATGACCTATTTAGGGACTCTGGGTTCCCGAACCTTTGTATGAGGAATCAACTCACAGAGGCCCATTAGATACTTTTAATGAAATGAGGTATTGTTATATACACAATACAGGTCTCACATCCAGATTAATATAAATTCTTCTTTTGTAAACTGTGCCAACCTATAAGATAAAAGAAAATAATGTTCATTCATGCCTAACCATTTCCTAACTATATTGGGGTTGGCTTCCAGTCTAACTGGATGCAGCTGAATACCAGTATTTTACATGGAGCGACTGCCAATCTGACCTCCACAACCCAGTTAATACTAGGTAATACAATAGTCAATACCACTTGGTAAGAATGCTTGGTAGAGAATTAGTTCATTCATAAAAATATACTAATTTGTTGTAATTTTAAATGTTTTATTACTGAACTGATTTAAAAGAAACTAGTTATTTCATCATAGTATATGACTTTGCACAACTCTTATTGATTTCATCTATCATGATGATTACGCTCTTTTGGTTGGCAAACTCAAACATTTGATTTATATTTAGAATTGCAAACAATATTATTTGACCAACAGAATTGAATCAAAATAATTATGCTCACAGATACTATGACTGTATATTTTATCTCAGCATTAGACAAAGATACTATATTTAAAAAAAAATACACACAAATCCTTTTTAAATGTTATTGTTTATTATGTCAGCCAGTGTGTTTAGAAATCATAAAAAAGCTTGTAAAAGAACCACAAACTTCACATACAATAAAACAATTCACACAAAATGAACACAACACTTAAGCTAAGTAACTTGCTTATTGTCGAACACCATTGGTGCTTGCTGAGTTATATTATAATCTGAAAGAATATCAACATAACGTTACTATATTGATATTTTTCTCTGTACATACACAAAGTTAAAACATGTTTTACATAATTGTTCTTTAGAAAGACGAACTTTTCGAAATGACGGAAAATATCTTTTGTTCATAAGATTGAAGTTTTATTATATAAAAGTTCTGACATGTAAAATTTGAATAATATTTTATGTAAGTAGAAAATAAATATTGGCTTTCATTTAGTTCTTTCCAGTACTTAAGAAACCATATAATTGAACTTGTAAGCATGACTAAGACGTTTTTCTTATCAATCATCTTTAATATGGGAAAATAGTAAGATTTGTTTGATGCAATACTGTGAAATTTCATTTCATTTCTCAATGAAGATAACAAATTGCATATATTTTCAACATTTTATCTCTAGTGTGGTTGCATTTATTTGCCAGTGCTTTCAAAATGAAATACTTGCCAGAAAATCAACACCCATACTATCAATGTCTTGTCAAAGGGATTCTTAAACACACCTTATTTTATTTACACACATTTTTTTTTACAGCTAGATTTTTTACAAACCTACGTCGTTTTTTGAGTACCTATCTTTACAGATAACTTTATTAGAAACACAAGAAGATGAAAAATTGAAAATAGTAGATAAAGATTTTTACTTAATGAAAAGAGTGTAATGTTTCTAAAAGCATGAGAGCAAAATGTTTATAATAATTCAGATACAGTATACTTTGAAGGAAGAAAATATTATGATATGACTGTGACAATTACCTTAGGAAGCCAATAATGACATGATAAATGAACGGCATGAGATACTGAGTCCAAATATAACGAATGTGAATTCTTGGCATAACAGAACAGACGGGAGGCATCAATCAAGTGCGCACAGATGAATACCTACAAAAATATGAATTCCTCAAATATTACATTAATAAAAACAGAAGCAGAGGCAAATGCGGCTCGATACGAAAATTATGAAGCAATTGCGCAATAATGATAGGCCGAAATAACTCAAGATTCTGAGATACAGATCAAAATTAAAATTTTGTTATGTACCTGGTTTCCGTTGACTCAAGATTCAATTCACTACCCATTTGGTCACTTGTGCTAATTCAATAAACACATAACACTTCCGCGTTAAAAATACTATTATCGTTATCGGCACGGTTTCAAGTAAGCATGTTATTTCTCTAAATGCGTAAAACAAAATGCCAAAAAATAAAATTTGATGACCTGACAGTTCGACTGGAATTTGACTGTCAACTTTGTTGTCAACTTGACGTTTAGGTTTTCTTTGTGTTCAAAACATGGTGCAATTTCTCCCGATATTTTTTTTTGGTTTCCTTGATGAAAGATTGATTGTTTGATGATGATTGCATTTAATTATTTTTTGAACTATGAAACACCAAAAAGTCAAAGTCTTAAAAACTATCAAGATATAATTACAGTAGATTTTGCACATTGCTCTGATTTAACAAGTAGGTTTCTGAACGCGTTTCGAATAATTTGAATTGATCATTTAAAAAGGCGAGTGGCGACTGCAATCAAATTGATTTTTAAATAGAAATACAATAATTTCGCGCAGAATTGAACAATGAGAATAAGCCGCACAAATTTACGACAATAAAGCAATTTCTTTCTTATTTCGCTATGGTTCCACACGGCACGCTACCATAGCAACGAATAAGAAAACAGTAAAAAAGTATATAAATATCTTAATCCAAACAAAACACGAGCTTTAGCAAAATGCAACTATCAACAGTTCAGCCTGTGTTCAAATTGGAGTTGAACCATAAAGTTACGCCAGAAGTGGTGACCATTGCAAAGTATGACGGAACGCACCCCTGTCTCACTGCATCTGCTGGTTTCGATAAAGTTAATATTTCAGTCTAAATTCATCTACTGCTTCCACATAGAGAAGGAATAATAGTACCTATCTTAAGTTAGATTTTGCATCAAAAATAGAGAAAAGCAGTAGCTGCATGTGTGTATGGCCATTAGACACTTTTTCATTGGTCTCACAAACCCCGACTTTCGACTAAGACAGACAAACCAATCATTTATTCATCAGTCATTGTTCGGCAAGATCACCCGGTTACAATAAAACTAGAAATGGTTCTTTTAGTTAACACCTAAAACCAATGGAAAAGTTCGATAGAATTTGCCCATAAAAATGATGACTCCCAGGTAATATACCTTAATTTGAATACTGGCAGATAATAATTCACCACCCGCATGGTGGAGTGGCCAGCGGGCGAGCACAACGATCACAGGCACATGGAGAGGTCTCAGAGCTGAACCTCAGCCAGGCCATCATAGCTCTCGCGGCTGGACCACTCCGGCCTGACACTGGCAGAGATATGCTTCTTATTGGATCTCCTACGCAGATACTAGGTTGGTGAGAAGTATAATAATAATGTGCTCTGTGGTGAGAATGATTTCTTTGTCGTACCTTATATTTCCTAATTGTATTGTAGCTCAAAAAAAGGGCAGAGCTGACTAATGTCTGTGTTGTGTTAGTTTCCTTTCCGAACCTAACAATCAAAAATCGAATGTGTATCGGATGGTCGGATTTTACCGACGGCTTTTATTTTGCATCTGGAGGATTAGCGAAAGCGGTACCTAGGTAAAAAAATCATTGACCATGTTTGTTTTAGAAAAAAAGGTTTTTGGCATTTAGTACCTACGACGGAATGGGCCTGACCTTACCACAGCATCAGAGACAACAGCCAGTTTTTTGTACACTTTCCCTTCCTATGTTCCGCAATAACTTCCAAAATCTCTGTTGATACCAACTTCACTTGCAGCATACGATGTCCACGACAATACAGACCTCTTCTTCAAAGAGGCCCCCGACGGTGTCAACGTGATCATAGCGGGCTTCTTTGGCAAGTATACGCAGACTCTGGCCATCATCGGCGGCAACAGTTCCGTGCAGGCGATCGACTGGGAAGGGAACGAGGTGTTCTGGAATGTCGTCAGTGGGAAAGTTTGTTCCATGATCACTTTTGACTTTGATAAGGATGGGGAAAATGAGGTAAGAGACAGTTATGGTTCATGGTCTTAAAAAATAAGGCATAACTGGATAGAATAAATCGAATGGCGTAGTGGTAGTAACACTGCCTTACGTTCTTAGGGTCCTGGGTTCGAATCCCGGTAGGAGCAAATGTTTGTGTGATGAGCATAGACATTTGTTTCCAAGTCATGGATATTTATATGTATAATAAGTATGTATTTACAAACAAAAAAGTATATATGTACCTATATCAACTATCTAGTGTCCACGACACAAGCTTTGCTTAGTGTGGCACTAGGTGGCGCTGTGTGTTAATGTCCAGCGATATTTATTTATTTTTTTAATAACGGGGATTTTTTTGGATCTATTCAAAACGATTAACCGAAATGTGTAATTTTTAGGGTTCCGTTGCCAAATGGCAAAAAACCGAACCCTAAATAGATTCGTCATGTCTGTCTGTCTGTCCGTCCGTATGTCACAGCCACTTTTTTCCGAAACTATAAGAACTATGCTGTTGCAACTTGGTAAGTAGATGATGCTGTGAACCGCATTAATATTTTCACACAAAAATAGAAAAAAAAACAACAAATTTTGGGGGTCCCCATACTTAAAACTGAAACTCAAAATATTTTTTTTTTATCAAACCCTTACGTGTCCCCACACACCCACGTGTATCTGGGGGGGAAAAATGTGTGTGTCCCTGTAACTTCTAAAATACGAGAATGATAAATCTAAAAATAATATATGATTATACATTACCATGTAAGCTCCCACCGAAAATTGGTTTGAACGAGATCTAGTAAGTAGTTTTTTTTTAATATGTCATAAATCGAAATCAACAATTTACCTTTCATTCAATCTGCTACGGAACCCTTCATGGGCGAGTCCGACTCGCACTTGGCCGCTTTTTTATTTATATCTCACCGTTTCTTGTAATCCTCCCGACTCCATGATACCACAATCACGATGGATATAAATGCCATTTCAAAGGGCGGTGAATTGCCTACCCTTCTTTATCTGGCCTTTCTTCCAGCTTCTGATTGGGTGTGATGACTCATTCATCAGGGTCCTGAAGAACAATCAGTTCATAGCCGAAATCACTGAAACTGGACCGGTACTGTGCCTCTCTCCGGTCAATGAAGTTAGATTCGCATATGGACTTGCCAACGGCACCATTGGCATGTATGAGGAGGGGATTCGACTTTGGCGAGTGAAGGTACGTAACTGAGTCAACTGTCCCATCACCGACGTAAAAATGACTTTATTTATGTAGCTATCGTAATTTTCTCGCTTTTGAAACATACAAAAAGATTGTAGGGTCCCGTTTCAGTAAAAGCTGATCGATGAACGCGCAATAATTCTAACCAACAAGCAAAACCCAACTTTAGTTAGGCTGGTTAGGCCTAGGACACGTTTATAAATACAAACATCCATTGATTGGAATTTTTCTTACAGTCAAAACAAAATGCGTTGGACTTGCAATGGTCAGGCGAGACCCTAGCGTGCTGCTGGACAAACGGTCGCGTAGATTGGCGCGACGGCACTACAGGCCAAGTTTTACGACGGGTGCAAATGCGCGCCAATGCAGCAGCCATGTTGCTGGCAGACTACCGGTCCGTTGGCGCCCCTGATCTTGTCTGCGTGTCGGAAAAGGGTGAGGGTGAGTGAAAGAGATTTTACTGTTTTGAAACCACCGTCCGCAGGGACTAAACCAATTTTCAAAACTCGCTTTGATATGTTTAAGTTCACTTCTTGGTTTCCAGCAGTTTAATCCGTGAAGCCCTAAGTAAACACATTTTATTGTAACAATAATATCAGCTCTATGACCCTACGATCTAAGTTGTGTACATGTCCCAACAGTGTTAGGCTATCCACCCTACCAAGAGAACACCGGCTTCAAGAACATTAATTCAGAGGAAGACCGTCAAGCAATCACTGAGCTATTCAACACAAAGCAGGCGCTCATGGTAGAACTGCAGCATTACGAGGCTAATGCTGCCAGTGGTAGTGCGAGTGTCGACAGTCTAGAGCGCCCGGCATCGGCTATGCCAACTAACACGAGACTGCAGGTCGCTATCCTGCATACTCCTGATGAGGTATGTCCTAATCTTGGAGATTCTCCATGATTACATAAGAGTTAAACCGATAAAGTAAATTAATCCTCGAGTAGAGACCGCATATCGGCAAGCGTAGCATTGTACGCCACCCAGCTAATGATGACCTCAACAGGTAGCTGGGACAGAAGAATACGACAGGCTGATTGATTAATTGATAAAAATCAGGGTCGAATGACATCAATCCGAATCATACGGGGCAATGTTGCGGATGTCTCCAAGTTAGTCTCTCGATGAATGTGAACTTTAGATATGCTTGCACACTGATCAGAGCCAAAAAAAGCGAGGGAGCCAAAAGAATCGAATTTTATAATTACTTGTATTAAATTCTATGAAACCGCGGACACTAATCGCCGAATCGGATGAATACACAACGTTTACGTATGATAGAAACGTTTCGTTGGGCGCGGACAATGCGTGTACCTTTAATCAGCAATGTTAATAAGTTCAGGTTCTTTTTGCTCTACTTTTAGGGCTGCATACAACTAGCGGTATCAACTAACAACGAGACAATAGTCCGTGCTGCGCTGGTGCTAGCGGAGGGAATCTTCGAGAACGGAGAAACCTATATTCGACATCCACCACCCAGCCAACTGAGGTCTTTACTGCATGTACCGTTGAAACCACCGCGTGATGTGCCGGTTGATGTTCATATCAAGGTAGGTTAATATATTAGCTAAGAATTTAAGAGAACAACATTTTGTTGAAAGGTAGTAAAGCTAGGTAGGTAAATGATTAAATGACTTATGACTTATGACTTTACTATAATCGTGACTGACTGACTGGACTTGTTTCATACCTAACTTTGATGTAGAGGCACTGGTGAGTGGTGAGTCGTGGCAGTATGATTGCTCTACCTCGTTAGATGCCAAAACTATGCTTCGAACTGCAATACCATCGTTTTCGTTGGCAGCAGTGTGGTTGCGATCGAAATGGCGGAGAATCGCGAGTATTCAGGATTTGTTACTGAAAATATACCTAAATCTTTTGGTACAGGCTCTCATTGGTTACCCAGACAGTGAACAATTCCACATATTCGAGCTGACAAAGCAACTTCCAAGGTTCGCGATGTACCTGCTGATCAACAAAGAAATACGCAACAAAGGGAATAGCTTCGTCACATTTCGAATCACAGAGAGAGTACAAAGAATCTGTATCTGGGTGAACCAGAACTTTCTCCTAGAAGAAGAGTTGGACCTAGAAACAGAAGAGACCAAGGTGCTTCATATTAACCTTCAGTGTTTGAGAGACCAATCCCTTTTGTGCATGGACTTTGGGGCTGATGGACAAGTCAAGATTAGCACCCATGATATAAGACTGGCTGGAGATTTGATACAGAGTTTGGCTGTTTATTTGAATTTGGGGGATATGCAGGTATGATCTATCTTTAAGTTGAATAGTCAATAAAAAAAAATACATTCATGTATTTCCTTTTGGGGTAACCTGCAAAATGGTTCTTGTAAATCATACTAAATGCCTGGCAACCCCATTTTTTATAAACACCTGTAACAAATTTAAATAGACCTACACACACTCATTTGAAACCATTGTTGTTTGAAAAACTTGTTTACTTGACAACATAAATAATGCAAAGAATATTGATGCACAGTCAAAATAAATAAGATGCATTCGCATTGTTTCTCAATTTAGAACTGTGTTGAGCAAAGTATTATACAAAACAATACTATTTTATTTTAGTTACAATGAAAATAAAATAACAGAAATGTACTTAAATAATTTATTAAACTTAAATCGGAATTGCTTACTTTCTACACTGAAATATGAATCTCACTGACCGTACAGTTCAACGAAACCTACACATTTGACGGGGTTGAAGAAGAACATATTATTATGTGGAGGTTCCCTCTGGCTCACTGCCTTAACCACCTCCTGGCCGATAACACCACCAATAACAGCCGCAGCACCTGATACTGTGCCAAAAACATCCAGGAGTAAAGCATCAACAATAAACCCAGTAGGCAGAGACAGCTCCTTCACAAGCTCATCTCGCATTCTTAACAAAATTTTAGTATCATCTTTCCTCTTAGCAGGGTCCGGGTTCCTATTGTACTCATCTTTGAAACGCAGTAGAATCTTCATCACAAAGTAAGAGGGGTCGCCGCGACGTAGTCTGGAACGGTATTCTGGTTTCATCCAGTCCACAGATAGAGCATTCTGTAGAGGGACATATATTGCTCTGCGTTTCACATTAATACTGACAGTTTCTCGAGCGTTTTTCTCTGCGTCGTCTGATCCGCGTTTCACGGCTTTGTGTTGTACGATCTCTTCGGAGTACTCGTGGTCGACGAGGTCGGCAAACATGTAGCCGTACATGCCCCAAACATCGCCGCACAGGAATTTCTTGTTGCTGTCGCGGCAAGCGTTGTTGATGCGCTCAAGTTGCTCTTGCTTCAAGCCTGTTGCACACACAATATCAAACTCTTGGAAGAATTTGTCGGGGAGGTTATCGACAGACTTCGTCTCCGATGTAATCTCGACCATTGGGTTCAAAGCCCTTGCTCTTGTTAGTGAAGCCTCTGCTCTATTTTCCCCGATTTTGTCAGGTGGGGCCAAAAACTGCGAATACAGATCTATTTCCTTTAGCTTCTCATTGTCTAACAAACATACACTCTTCACTCCGGATAAAATAACATTCTTTGCAATTTCAGCGCCGAGACCCGCTATTCCGATGATCAAAACTTTCGATGCACGTAACCTTTTCTGAGATTCCAAGCCCCACAGACGGATCTGACGGTCATACTGCTCTGCCTCTGCTTCAGACAATTCAATATCGTTGTTTTCAACCATTTTCATATAATTTTTCACAAAAAAACTCAAAATCCCGGTTATAACTCTTTTAACGATTCACACAATTTGACAACTCCCCCACGCGCCGGCTTAAACTGACGCGGCGCCATTTAATCCTAGAGATGTCACATTTGAAATCGACTAATTTCATTTTCATTCAAGAGTAGTGAAGTTTTTTCGTTACCATAGACAAATTACATTTTAGCGGCATTTATAAAGTTTTTCCGTAATTTCAGTCAGTAGCCCAATTTCCTGAAGCTGAAAAGAAACTTCGCGAGGAAATGGAGCATGTATCACAAATAGGAGAGATGCGATCTCGGTTAGCTGCAGAGACAGCAGAGCGAGCTCAACTTATAACTGCCTTACTACCAGCGGCTCAAGATGCAGCAGCCTACGATTTGTATGACTATCAACAACTTTCTATTCTTTTTGAAGTGCAGTTTACAGACTAATGAACTCTTTTTCTTCTAGAAAGGAGATGTTGAATCGATACAAGGAAGTGGTCATGTTAAATGAAGAACTTCTCACAGGATGCTATATCAGACGTTCTACGCAAGAACAAGCAGTTACTGCGTTGAAAAGTTTGCATACAATTTTGCAGCAAGCAGTTAGGCTTAGAGGTATTATCTCATTTCAGGATGTAGGAAGCCCTTGTTTTAAATCAGTCCTATGAGTTTGTAGTGATGTACCATGGATGTACCAATATTTTAAATTTAAAACTACCTTCATTTCTATTACATTTCAGTTGGTAAATATGGCAAAGCAGTAGTAGCAGCAAGTAGGAAAGCAGTGCAAGACAACAATATTGAAGCCCTAATCAAGATTATTCAAGTTGGAGACTCCACAATGAAATAACTACAAAAATATTATAAAATTATATAATTTATTAATTAAAAACTTACACTATCAGTCATTTTAAATAACAGATCACTGGGTCATTATAAAACGTTAAAATAATTATAAATGTGTGTACTTTACAAATCTCATAATTTAACAAAAACATGTCGCGATTTCCCATATTAAAAAAATAATTAAGTATACTTATTTTGTTGTACTTTTGAAGACACTTATTTTAAAAATGTTGTACTTTATCAATAAATACACTCAATGAACATTTGTAAAATTGTATACCCTGACCTCTACAGTCATATTCTCAAGTCAACAACCAGGTTACAGGCATCATTTGCTTGAGACCCTAACTCAATACACATACCTGATCATGTGTGGCCATGTGTTTTTATTTATTATTTTTATCTCTAAACAAAGAAATCACACAGAAATTTGCTTTGTAGCATAATGCACATCATCAGCACTAATGTTCAACAACAGCCTCGGTTCCGCAGGCTTAGGTTCTAGCAGCAAGAGCCTTAGCGCGGCCAGGCGAGTGCATATAGCGTGCGCTTGCGACGGTGTGGGCGCGCGAATAGATGGCGCTGTCTTGTATGGACGCCCGTCGAGTGATACTATGGCGGCCGCTGTTTGTAGGGCGCGGGAGAGGGTTGTCTCGTCTGAGCCTGTTCTTTCCACCTACAAAAAAGTATTGATAACTATCATTCCAGAAATACAGTACAGTACTAGTAGTGTATATATATTATGATGTAACATTGGTTCATGTCACCTAGACACTGAATTATCACACGCGTGGATTTACTACTTGTATGGCAACTAACTTAAATTAGACACGAAGCATTTCGTCAAGACTACTGACTTTCTCAAGGCAAGTAAAGTAAAATTGCATGAAGACCTTACCTCAGCAGCCACAGCCCTCAACATGAGCCGCTCAGCAGGGGAGCAGTTCCTGATAGCTCGCACAGCCGCGCTCGACGCAGCCTCACCGAGCGCTTGTTGCACCTCCTTCAGACCAGCACCCTCGGGCCCCGCTAGTTCTAAAGCTCGGGAGCAGAGCGCGAGCGCGCGACGAGCGTCGCCTGATACTGCTGCTACTTTTCTGGAAAATTTGATTCAGAATTCAGGGGCTAGGAAAATTGTGTCATTTGAAGCAGCTTAAATTGGTTGCAGTCACCTGAACAACAGTTTACTGAAGAAAAAAGTATCAAGGTATAATTTCGATGGTTTGGTTTCGTAGCAACACTTAGGTTTCAATGAAAACGCTTCCATGCAATGAGTTAATGGTTTTATGGCAACAAAACACTACTCAATTAACTCAGTTGAGTAGTAATTCAAATATACAAAGTATGTTACTTTTAGACTTTTGTACCCAACAACTACTACGAAGCCAAAAGGAAGTGTTATGATTTTAGCAGTCTATGTATGTTTGTATTTACGTATGTTCCTCTGTAGCGTCTAAACTGTTATTCCGATTCTGATGAATAAGGAGTCAATCGATTCGTGATTATGGCCCGAGTAAAATAGGCTACATTTTTACTGACTTCAATAGGAGGAGTCGATTTACTAAACTCCCATTTCATTCAGAGCGTGTTTTTCCAGTAGTCGGGATTTATAGTTGTTTTACCAAACAAATTCCTGTTGCTAATATTATCTACCTGGCAATAAGCTGAACAGCATCAGCAGTAACATTAGCCCCAGATAGCTTCGTAGCCACGATATTCTGCAGCTGCGTATGAGTGTAGGGCGGGAAAGTGAGGCGCGTCAGACCAAGACGGGAGGCCACTCTAGCTGCAAGGGCTCGTTCGGGGAGATCCATCGTGTTAGCGACGGCTAGGACTGTGAGCAGGGCGGTGTTGTGGGCAGCCCACTCCATGATGCTGTAGAGAACGTCTTGGCGACGGGTGCACAGGGCGTCTAACTGGAAGGAAGACGTTGACCATTTAATATTTTAATTAGTCATACCATTTTCACAATTCCAACTTACAACAAATATCTTTCTTTTGATATCCCTTGGACTGTGATAGAAAGTGTATGGAAGTGGCATCAAGAGGAACTTTGCTAAATCCTAGTAATATTTTTTTGCGAAAGTTAGTGAGTATGGATGGATGTTCATTACTCTTTCACCCCAAAAACTACTGAATGGATTTAGATGAAACCTGGTTTAAACAGGAATTTAATAACTTACCTCATCCACAAGCAATACTGTAGGTGTCCTTCTTGGGCCAGGATTTGTAAACCTTTTCTCTAACAATGCACAGGCTTGCTCCCATACCACTGATTTGCCTGAAATTCAAATCAGTATGAACTTTATGTTTTTGACCATAAATTCGTCAATCGTTTTGTTCTACAGATGTTGCATGTACTTCATGACTGCATTTTAATCATTGTCTTATTACAATTAAATAAGAGTGAAATAAAGAGAGTGAAAAGAAAAGAGTGAAAAGTTGTGTGGTAAGTGGTTGTCGTGGTATGGGCATGTGATGCGGAGCAGTGAGGAAAACGTTGTGAAAAAAGTTTTGAGTATGAATGTGGATGGATATGTGAGAAGAGGAGGACCAAAGAAACGATGGATGGTCTGTGTTAAGAAGGATATGAAGAAGTGTCTGATGAGATGACGAAAAATTGAGGAGCATGGAAGAAGAAGACATGCTGCGCCAACCACAAATAAATTGGGATAAGGGCAAGAGAATGATGATGTGATCATCCACTGTATTTCTAACAGTGTTCAAAGTTAGTCTTACCAGTAAGCTGTTTGTATATTTGCACATAAGCCTGTCTGGGTTCAGCTATTCTCATGCCATTGACTTCAACCAGCTGAAAGTCAGGCAGGTCTACTTCTTCCTTCAAGTATTTGAGAGCTGAGTTGACAGTTGCTGTCTTGCCTGTACCTGGTACTCCTGATATGTACATACATCTGGAAGAAATGAGAGGCTGTATTAATATTACAAGGTTTTAATTTTTATCTTCTGCATTGATAAAATAACACATAGCATTAGTTCACACCGATACGCCGCGCGGGCAATGTGTATCTTTTCGTGTAGTAGATAAAGTTATATTTTAAGTCGTTCTACTAAAGTGAGCGTGCAGCGTCGCTTTTTCCTTTTTTTATTTATGCGAACTAGGACTATATAATTCAATCGTTTTTCAAGTGTAAAAATGACTCCATTAAATAATATTCTTATATTTGAACAATCAATAATTTCGTTACATTTTTTTACACTACACACAGCGCCATGTAGTGCCACACTAAGCAAGGCTTGTGTCGTGGACACCAGAAAATTGATATACAATTTTTTTTTTGTTTGTAAATACATACTTATTATACATATAAACATCCATGACTCGGAAACAAATGTCCATGCTCATCACACTAACATTTGCTCCTACCGGGATTCGAACCCTAAGAACGTCAGGCAGCCTCACTACCGCTACGCCATTGGGTCGTCGAATTTTGCATTTGCATGCATTTGATTAAAAAAAAAACCAGTGTGGGACCAGTGAAACTTACCCACTAGTACCATCTAACAGTTTAGACCTAACAAATGATAGAATTTCTTCCATTTGACCCTCTCTCCCAGGTAAAGACTTGTTTTCTTTTAGGAACTCTGAAATGGCAACAGAATTTAATTTAAATATTGTTAGCATATCAAAAACATTTCTTTTTTATGGTGAAGGAAAACATTGTGAAAAAATAAGACCAATAGCTCTCTCCTTTCTCAAAGATAGGCTGATTAAGTTTGCAACTCTTACCATCAATTCTATCAATGGAGTGTGCTCTATTATGCAAAGTAGGTGTCAGCTGACTGGTCAAAATCCTTTTAGTCACACTTCGCTTCGGGGTTTGTGCTGGTGTCCTGGTTCTGGGCGTTTTCGGAGTCTTTGGTGTTTTAGGTGTCCGGGGAGCAGGCTTGAAGTCATCATCACTCTCTGACATTTTATGGACTGCTTTTCTAGGAGTTCTCTTCACCGGTGAAACTTCAGGTTCCTGATAGTTAATAGTAACCTTGGCTCTTCCTCTTCTAGTAGTAGGAGTACTTTTTTCTTCATCTTCAAAAACTAAAACCTTTTTAGGAGTTACATCCTCATTTGTTATTTTAGATATTGACTGTTTTCTCTTTGGTGTAGTAGGAACATGCTGCCTTATGATCAAAGTTGGGATCTCATCATCAGAATTTTCTTTCAGTTCCATAGACAAAACATCTTCTATATTATTTTTGGACAACTTCTTAGAACTCTTTGGTGTGTCCGTTACCTTTTTAGGTGTTGATTTCGGAGTTACTTTTTTAGGTGAATCTTTCTCATTTTTGTCTGCTAATATTGCTCTTTTCAGTAATAGTTTTGTACCATCATTTTTGGTGACACTCCAGTTCTTCTCCGAAATGGAAACTCGGCTCATTCTTTTGACTAAACTACTTGGCGTTTTTGGTGTTAAAGTTTTTGACGGAGTCTTATTAGGTGTACTTAATAATGCTATGGCCCTACGTTCTTGTTCTAGTACAGGTTCAATTTGTACTTTGCGCCTGCCCTTGGCCATCAGACGGTACCTGCATATGTAATGGTATGGCTCGTTGACTATTTCATCCATATCTTTGGTTATGGTCAAAGTGATGGAGCATTTCTTGAAGAATGTTTCTATTGATACATCTTGGTTGAAGGGACGGTGGTCTTCTATTACCTAGAAAGCGAATTTAATAGGACTTGAATCTGGTGAAATATGTAATAATAAATCTAATACAACTTAACTTGCTGTTTCAGATAAACAAATACTGTTAATGTGCGTGTATTAAAAACAAAAATAAATTAACAGTAAAACTAGTTGTCATAAATAGTCAAACTTGTAAACTCACCTCTTTTTCGTAAAAACTAATAGGTTCTACATTACTAAAACACCAGTTCGGCAGGTCACTGGGTCTCGAGTACCATTGGACTTTAGCTCTAAAGGGATCATTGTTGTTGGTAGAATCTTGATACAATGATATAATTCGAGCTGCATCACAACCTGCCTCCGTATCCGGTTCTGCTGCATCAGCGTTTGAAATAAGAACAGAATCTCCAATCCCAGCTATGATATTTCCGAACTGAAATTTCCTGACAACAGAAATCACTTTAAAGGCCGAAAGTAAAATAAACACAAAGTTGTTTTGAATTTACATTTGCAGGTTAACTTACTCGTAATGGTGAAACGATGGGGTTAAACTTTGTGGTTCTTGTATTTCCTCACTTAACCACGTAACAGTTTTCGGTATTACTCTTCTTCTAGGCATTTTGATTAATATTCACTTTGGAACAAATGTTTTTACTTCTCGATCCGAGTTCGTCGCTGCCTTGATTTACTTTTGACAAACAAAAAGTTAAATGATAAATCACTAATGCCAATTTTCGCGCCAATTTAACGGAACGAAACCAAAACATTCACATACAAAACATTAGTCATATTTATTTTATTGATATTATTTGAGAGGTTTTTAGTGACTGAAAAAAATATTTAATTGTTACGCAGTATTCAGTATTGAAAAATATTTATTTAGATTCCGAATTTCGTCCTAAATGGTCCTTACACTTAAAAGTGTACTGCGTAAAATGTAATGGCCACGGTTTACAAAGCTAGCTTAACAACATTCAAATGAGTGCAGTACACACCAAAATAACGTAGGATCTTTTGTTTAGGTATTATTTTAACTCTGATAAATGTTTTGAGTACAGTTCGTTAAACAGCTTGGTTTTCATAATCATCATCATTATTATTGTTGGTGCTTGTTTTTTTTTGCCCAGCAGTGGGAAAGTAAAGCCGATGTCGACTCTATGAGGGATTTTCTTTTTCAACTCCCCTATTCGCTGGATAGATGGCGCTGACTGGGGTACGTTACTGGAAGGAACGGAACGTGACAATTTTCTGATTATTTCACTTGTATGTTATTTTGAGAACGTAAAATGAAACGTAAATTAAAAGTAAATAAATAAAGTAATATGACAATGGTCACATCACATCACATTGATATTTTGAAAATAGCCTCTATATGTAACTAAACGAAAAGGAAAAATAAAACAATGCTTACCAATACTGTTTAGGGTTTTCCACGCCAGAAAGAAAATGTCCCAAGAGAAAAAGAAGAGAAGTCGTTGCCTTGTGGATTTATGTACAAATGAAGGCATGCATCTTTTTCCTAAAGATGAAAGTCGTAAAGCGCAATGGGTACAAGCCATCGTACATGTCAAACCTGGACGGGCCATAAAAAGAAATTCGCACATATGTTCAGCACACTTTAAATTATTTTGTAAGAACAGCATTATCAGTGTTACAACCAAGTAAGTTCATCTATGTTTAGTATTGTAGGTATTTTCTTAGGTTCAAAAACACCAGAAGAATTGGGTGACGCCTTTGCCCAGCAGTTGGACTGAATAGGCTAACAACAAAAAACAATAGTTTACCTATTTTTAATTGTGGCATCAAAAGTATTGAAGCAAACAGCCATTCCATCCATATTTCCATGAAAAAAATCATTTCAACCTCCCACAACATCCCATACCATAACATCCAAAGATCAAGATTCAACATCATACGCTGCTCCAGAACCTGATGAACATCAAGATTCTCAGGCTCTCAACTTCTCTCTCTCACTGATGGCATACCATGGGGAAGGCCTACGACCAGCCGTCTACGTTTATTATATGCACAAAACTACAAACACACACTTTGTTATCAATTTAATAGCAAGTACTATTTCAAAAAATATTTGAAGCCCCTAAAAATCCCCCAAATCTTGTCCCTATAAATGTCCCTTTTAACAATTCTATTCCCTGAATTTAGGGGTAAAACCCTTAAGCTGGCAACCATGCCAAGCGTTTTGACTTTGACACTAGTAACGTAGTCGGGTCAACGCCATCTATAGAGTTGTTGGAAACTATTTTTTTTTTTAAATTCTTAAAATGATAACCTCTCATTGTCGTAGTTCAATAATGACACGAAGCGCTTCGTAAACGTTAGCGGACAGTCAAGATTGACATTTGCACTGGCTCATCCATGAAAGAGAGGGTGCATTCCGAGATATGAAATAATTACTCACAGCGCTCACATCAATATTTTGCGTTCCGATTTAGTTTTCAGGATTTTGACAGCTAAGATCTGTCATTAGGTCATATTTTGATAGCGCTCACGGTGATATTTATTTGGGGAATGGTCGGTGTAATCGGAAGATGGCGCATGTGATGACGTCATCTATGACGATTCATGGATCATTGATTTCGCGGAACGGAACGGGTTTATGGACGCTCACATCGTTCACAGCCTCACTCGGAACGCGGCCAGAGTGTCACTGTCGGAGACCGGAGTATGTCAATGTCATAAACACGTGAAGATATTTTGTTGGTTAAAAATTACAAAATATTTTTAAAATGAAGTTAAAACAGAAGAAAACACCACAGAAGCTACTCTCTGACAAAATTGCCGATGCACTAACGGTAAAACCTCGTGCTGACATTGAAGATGACCAAGTTTTCGGCACAAAACCGAAAACTGTTACGCGTGATGATTTGGGTTCATCAGACAGCGAAGTTGAGGCTGCTATCAGTGATTTCCGTAAAAGAAACGTAGGTTTATTGAGCGAGGTTAGTAAAAAATATGAGGGACAAGTCGTATCGCGGAAAAATCTCGAAGAATCTGATGAAGAAGGCAGTAGCTCAGACGATGAATTGCCACACCAGAAACAACCTCAAAAGATTATACAGGACTCTTACATCGACTCAGATGGCTCAAACTCGGAGAACGATCTTTCTAGAACAAAAACTAGTGATGAGAAATTTACAGATTTAGAAGACTCAGGTTCAGATGCTGAAAGTGAAGATTACAGTATCACTCAGTTCCAAAAACAATTGAATGCTGATTCAGAGGACGACGAAGGTAGTGGTGACGAGGAAGACAGTGATGAAGAGGATAACGATGATGAAGGAGAAGGCTATGATATCAGTCAAATGGACGAACCTATGAAAGAAAATTTTGAACATGTTAAAAAACAGAACTTATCTGAAGATGCAAAGAAAGGTATTTGTGTGAGGAATCAACTGTTGCTTTGGGAGAGTTTGTTAGAGATGAGGATACATCTTCAAAGATGTGTGAATACTGCTAATCAGATGCCAATGCCTGAAGCTTATAGTGAGCTGAAGGAAAATGAGGAATTTGTAGAAGAGACTAATGCAACTAAAGCTAATGTTAACAATGTTTTGGATAAGTAAGTTTCTTTCTAGATTTTTTTGTTGATACAATATGATTTTGGTTTTTCTTAGTAAAATGTTTATCTAAAGTCATGCCTACTATTTCGTTTATTAATCCATTTCATTATATCTTTTCAGGTTACTCTCCCTTCAGAATTTGCTTCTAAGCAAATATCCAGAAACAAAGACAATTTGCAACAAAAAACTGAGCAAACAACAGGCTGATGCAAAATCAACAACAAAAGAAGACAGTGATGAAGAAATCCCAAGTGATACTGACAATGAGGAGATACCATCGGACACTGATGCTGAAGAGGAAACTACAAAAGAGGTTTCAACACCAACAATCAAAAATAAAACAGCACCTGCAAAGAAACGTAAACTTGAAGAGTATGAAGCTGACATTTCTAAATCCCACAAAGCTTTCAAATCATTCAGAGACACTTCAATACAAAAATGGAATGACAAAACACGTATGGCCACAGCCACTAACATTAAAAATGCACCAACAAACACAGTCTTACAACAAATATCATACATTTTGTCTGATAGAGAGAAGTTAGTGAGACGAACGCAGCTGAAAAGATCTGAATATGACATCATTGGTTACAAAAAAGATATCCCAGAGGAAGAAAGTAAAGATGTAGAAGGGACAGAAGTGAACCCAGTAACAAGAGACCGTAAAGACAATGACGAATACATCCCAGAGATATTTGATGACAGCGACTTCTATCACCAACTGCTTAGAGAACTAATTGAATGCAAGTCTGCGGATATTTCTGACCCTGTGCAGTTAAGTCGTCAATGGATAGCATTACAGCAAATGAGAAGTAAGATGAAAAGGAAAGTGGATACCAAAGCCACTAAAGGAAGGAAGATAAAGTATGTAGTTCATAACCAGTTGGTGAACTTTATGGCTCCAGAGAAGTCGGCTTCCTGGAGTGATGAGAGCAAAAATGAATTGTACAGTTCTTTATTCGGTAAATTGTTTGAGCAAAACAATATAGGATTAAATGCCAATGTAAATGGTTTTAAGTTCAAAGATTAAATAAATACAATTTTATTAGCCATTTTCGCCTTTTGATTGAAAAGCAAAAGTTTGAAAGCTGAAACAAAACTTGCCAAATTTAAAGACAGTTGAAACTATTTTACTGCTAAATAGTTTATTTTAGACAGTAGAATTTCAAAGAATTTGTCTCAAAAATCCAGCTGTTGATTGTTTGAAAAGTATTCTCAGGTTTAGATCTGCTTCTTCTATATAAAATAACGCGAATAATTTTAGATACGAAAGTATTATAAAGAATTTCTGAACGTTTTGTTCTATTAAGTACAGCTCCTGTTTCAAAAGAGTGTTATTGTTTTGAATTGTTAAAATTTATCTTTATTGCAGGTATCAATAGCAAAATTAGCCTATAAAGTTACTAGCTACTGCTTCTTTCGAGCAGTAGGTAGTAACTTTATAGGCTGATTTACTTAGATAGTAAGTCGCAGTAGTAACTTTAGCGGGTCGCAGCTTTATTACATGGGCCCACTGCAGTATACATGTCAAGTGTCTATCTACGATTTTTTGGGCTCTAGGAAATCCGGTTGCCTTGGGATGCTTTCTTCATTATCTTTCAGAGGGGTAGTCATGAAATGGATCACATAAAGTTAAGTGCCAGCTATTTTAGAGCCCATGAACTCGAGTCAGGGACATTACTTATCATTTGGCCATCACAGCTCAATCACAGATTTACCTATGTGTTCCTGCCAAGTTTTGTTTGGGGGGGCCGGCGTAGATAAACCAATAATATTTTAAGGTAAATGCTGCATGAGCGAAGGGACAGATTACAAAAATCAAATCTAGATTCAACCATTCAATTCATACAAACTTATAAAATTCCCCTGTCGATAGAATCAACTTTGTTTTTGTTTATTAATAGGATACCTACGTAGTATTACTTTACGGTTTATGAGCATTTCTATGTCTTCTTGGCCGTACCATTTACGCCCTTGGTTCCATAGCTAAGGTGTCTGTTGCCACAGCATGAGTCATCTAGTAGAAAACTATAGGTATGGACGGTAGCTATATAAGTATGTACCTGTATAAGAATTAGGCTTCTCCACTCACTCCATTTGAATCAAAAATATACCTATAACATAAATAAATCCATAACACGAGTGCTTCCGGGAGCATTGCGTAAGGGGCTCAGTGCGATCGTCCGCTGTTTGTTAACGTGACGGGCACGTGCGCGTGCGCCGGTGTCCATGCCTCGGTCGTATGCCGCGCTGCGCTGAGATACTGCCCGTAGATAAATGTCTATAGCGGGACTTTTGATATGTGGCGAACTGTGGACTGGACTCACTGAGTCATCGTCATTGTACTTGGAGAAGGGTTGCTTTGGCTTTTATGGCAGGTTAAGTTCATCTTACATTATGTCAAGGTGAAATTAGTAATATGTAGATGTTTGCAGTAACTAATTAGGTACCTATTCCGTTAGGAACTTTCTAACCTGCTTTTCTGTCATACAAGTTTGATGTCTCAACTATGTGTAAAGTGTATTAAATGGGCAGCAGATTAGATATATTTTCTGTAGATCTAGTTCCAAACTCCAGAGAGTGAGTCTGCTCTTAGAATACCGATACTTACCTACCTATGTTTACTCTACCGTCAATCTGTGCCCCAGAAAAGCTAGTGACCTCTGCGTTGCCCCCGGACGATACCTTTGCAGTGGCGTAGTTCTCAATCAATAAGATTGAAATAGAGGGTCAAGTCAGTTGCATGAAGAAGTACCTACCTACACACTGTAGGTACCTGTATTGTTTTCTACGTTTACTTTTCACTACACTTTCAGACATCTCCAATCGTCCAGTTTCCCGCGCACCCTCAACGCGCTATCTGCTTCAATAGCCGAGGTCGCGACAGGTTATCTCATCACCACACAAACAACACATATTATTATGTATGTGTCCATTTGCAAATAATAAACCACTTAATTTTTGAGATTTAATAACAAACACGTTGGTTAATTAACGATTTTTTAAGTGCACACGGTGATCTTCTGACCTGTCGTGATGAGTCTGTCTGCTCTTTGTTAGGTAAAGCGGACCTAATTATTTTTTAGGTATGTAAGTAGGTACCTACTTGTAAATAAGATAAAAATATTCATCAAATTAGCGATTCATGGCGGTTAATTGCAAACATTTGTTTTTATTGTAGTAAATAAAGATTTTAAACTGGCAACAATGGCCTACGCGGTACACGGAACCAACCAATTGTTATGTTTTTCTTCGCAGCGTGTTCGCCGCGCACACGTTGCGAACCCGCGACGAGCTTGCTGCGCACTCGCCTCACTTTCCATTCGCTCGAAACTCGCTAGTGTGATAAGGCCCTTATGGCATCCGTCGTTCGGTTTGTTTAGGTTAGATTTGGAATTTTCAGTAATTCATTCGGTCTTTTCGTCGCTTTATGTTATACGGCGTGTTATACGATTTGGCTACGAAGTATGTAAAACGACGCTCTGTCTGTCTGTCTGTTCGCGATAAACTCAAAAACTACTGCACCGATTTTCATGCTGTTTTCAGAAAAGCATAGAGTGGTTCTCGAGGAAGGTTTTAGGTTTTATTTGTACGCGGGCCAAACCACGGGTATCACCTAGTTTGAAGTAATGTACAAAAATGGGCGTAACTTTAACTTTTTTTCTTTAAATGGGTGTACTCCGTCCCACGTGCCTAATGTCCTAAAGTTCATGTTGCAATAACATATCCACTGGTGACCGATGACAATTTGAATGTTCTGGAGCTTAATATGTTTAATAACAAAAAAATATTTTTTTATATTAGGCTGTATAATAGCTTCATACCTTTGCTTCTCCTTCAACCTGGCGAAAGAAAAGCACAAAAAAAAATCATAGTCTCGTAATAATTCATGACATAAATAATTTAATTTTATTCCTTCAAAAGTGTATTGAACAACGTCGTTTGATATACGTGGACATTTGTTATTGCAGTTCTCGGCACAAAAACACCACCTCGGCTACAAAATGTACTATTGCATACCAGTTTATAGCATAAACTTCATTTCGCAGAAAAATGTGTAAACTCGCCACAACTCTATTTTCATGTAGAAAAATCCGCCATATTGTTTATTTCCGTACAGATAGCAGAAAAATCAAACAGTAAGTAGAATAAAACGTTATTTCTTATATGTACAGGTTCTTTTAGGTAATCTCTGAATTTAAAGTAAGTACAAGATACAAAATGTTCATATGACTTTTGACTCACTTTTAACCTTTACTTATATCCGTAGGTAGCATCATATTAAAAGTGAACAACAACTTAATAACCTTAATGTAAACATAGGTTTCTGATGAAATAAACCTAATATTTGTGTAAACATGACTGTGTTCGTTCGTTCTACTGGCTGCAAGCGAGACTAATGAACGTGAGAAGTTTCGTTGAGTTTTCTGTTCATGAAATTCTCTAGCAGTACGGAATTTATGCTCTTTGAATGAGCATGAATAATTAAGCATGTAATGACGCCTGTCGCAACAGTTTTGTACAGAAGTTATAGCCACAGACTGAGTTCCAAACAATAGAAACTTACGACGCGGTAGCCGCAGAAAGTGGAGAAAGAGAAAAAGTTAAGTGGAACTGTGACCACGAGGGATGCTCTGCATGTGGGACCCTGCAGGCTCAAAAAAAGGGTTTCTATTCTATTGGCTGCTGAGAACCTCAAGCGGCGTAAATATAGTACCCTTAAGGGCCTGCGCAGACGACGGACTTATTGTGCGTGACTGACAAACGGTCTGCGACAAATTTTGCGTGATTAATTGTGTTTCTCTACGTTTTGTCCACTATAAGGATCTACAGATGGAAAGGCTCCTACTGATCGCCTTTTAGTCGACAAAAAAGGTCAAATAAGTAGTCAAATACATTAATCACGCAAAATTTGTCGCAGACTTTTTGTCCGTCACGCACAATAAGTCCGTCGTCTGCGCAGGCCCTATTGGTGACTATATTTTCGAGCTGTTTGGGGTTGAAACTCTAGGACCGTGGGTTCCGAGTACTCACAGCCTTTTTAAAGAAATTTCTAAACGCTTAATTGACACTTCCCGTGACCCTAAGGCTGGCTTTTACCTTGGCCAAAGGCTTAGATTGCCATACAGCGCGGTAACGCCGCCCCAGTCTCCTGGGGACTTTACCAGTTGACAGCGTTGAGGAGGAGTTTTTTGACGCCATTTTTTAAGTTTATGGTTTAAGTTAGTTTAGTTTATTTTAATTTATAATTGAATGTAGCATTATTCTTTTAAATATAATAAAGTATTATATTGTTTGAACTTTATAACAACCAAGTCTCGACATAGATAACGACATTATTATAAAATTGACTAACTTATCGATGCCTGCGGGAAACGCAAGTCTGCACATCCAAGATGGGCTTCCCGCAAGTATCGTTTTATAGCAAACGAATTTTTTCATTGCTAATTTAGCGACCGAAAGTTAGCGTTAGCGATTAGTAGTGAGGTGATTTAACCTGGGCACCAGTCTCGACATAGATATAACTTAGCACCAGTGTAAGGGATTTGCCTATCCCTTGCACTGTTGCTATTATGACTTGTTACAAGAAAAACTTTCATCGTTCTTTTCATTTCTCATACTCGGAAAGAAGAGTTTGTTTGATCTGAATAGCGGGTGGAAATGCTACTTCCCACCATTGGGCGGGAAAGACTCATAGTAATTGCTCCCCCCCTAGGGCGGGAATAAATTTAAAAAATAGAACTAAATTTTGTTAGGCAATACGCTGCAGAAGTAAACAGCCAGTGTGAATTATGAAAAATCCTGAGCGGGTCCGCCCCCGTCTGAGACGCAGTGTGTTCTATAGTTTAAATTTCAAATAGAGTATATAATTTGGCGGGATACTAACTCTGTAAGCTGTATCGAAATGTCGTTTTCTCCCAATACCTATCTTATTAAAAATGAGTTCAAATAATTCTGCGATGCTGACCCCAGATTCTGTTTTTATACGAGGCAAATACAGTTATCGAAAATCTTTTGCCAGAAATTAAAAAAATACATACAATGACTTTATTAAGTGGAGAGCAGATAAGAAAATAAAACTGCTTCTTTTTTACTTTCCTTATATTCGAAATGAATAGTAGTATGCTTACCTCGGGTGAAAGACATCAATTCCTACTCGGACTACATACTATAAATACCTCGTATGGAAATTGATTCTTTTCGACCCTCGTGTAACAATCTCTATTACAGGACACTCATTGGGTCAGACATCGGCATCATCATCGACATTGTACACTTGGTTCGCAATAAATGTTTTGACTTTGACTTTGACTTCAGTCAAGGTGACGTGTTGAATCGCAATTAATTCTAGGAATTTTTATCAAGTCAAAGATGGCGCTTAGGAATTTAGAGCTTCTGAGATGGGTAGGAATTAAGGACTCTAGTAAACAGTCTGAAACGTAAGTGCCAAACCCAACTATTCACATAGGTACTTTTCTTGTAGGTATGTAAACTTCTTGGAGAAACCTATCTAAGCCTATGTACATCACAACACAACAGTGCCCCCGACGCTTATTAAAATAGTTATTAGATTACATGGGCAGATATTGGCTGATGAAAATAAAACTATTCCAAGCCGCTCAGGAATGTTTAACAAATTAGAAGTTTTAATATCATAGTGGTATATTGTCTTGGATATAGAGGTGTAAGTGTAAATAAAGTAATTATAATAAGTAGATAATTTTAACATGAGGAAGATGAATAGTCGTGGTAGCGAGTATAGGATACTTGCACAAACTTTTGCGCGAAAAGACACTTGCGCGATTTTTTTTCCGTTGTGCGACACTTGCACGACTGGAATTTTGTGTGACTTTCCGATGGGTGACGTTTACATTGTTTTCGGGATCGCTAATAACGAAAATGAGGTCAAAATTAAAATCTGCTGTACCACGAAAATGACACCCATGACGGGAAGTCGCACAAAATTCCGTTCGCATAAATGTCCTGGCGTGCAAAAGTCCTGATACCGGATTGGTCCTACACAATTTATTCATCCGGAAATGGGCACAGAGTCGAAAAATTTAAAGAAGATTTTAAAAAAAATTTGCCCTTCAGTCCTTATACCTACGTGCTAGTATTTTAAGACTCCCTGAAACAAAGAAGTTAAAAAAGCATGATCGCTGTTGACATAATGTGTCTTAAGTAAAAAAAAAACGGCCAAGTGCGAGTCGGACTCACCCATGAAGTGTTCCTTAGCAGCAAGTAACATAATATAAAAGTTACAAATTTACGATACCTATTAAAAAAATTACTTACTAGATCTCGTTCGAACCAATTTTCGGTTGAAGTTTACATGGTAATGTACATCAAATATTTTTTTTAGTTTTATCATTCTCTTATTTAAGAAGTTACAGGGGGGAGGGGGGACAGACATTTTACCACTTTGGAAGAGTCTCTCGCGCAAACTATTCAGTTCAGAAAATAATGATTTTAGAAACCTCAATATCATTTTTGAAGACCTATCCATACATACGTATGGGTTTGATGAAAAAAATATATTTGACTTTCAGTTTAAAGTATGGGGAACCCCAAAAATTTGTTGTTTTCTTTTCTATTTTTGTGAAAAAATCTTAATGCGGTTCACAGAATACATCTACTTACCAAGTTTCAACAGCATAGTTCTTATAGTTTCAGAAAAAAGTGGCTGTGGCTCACGGACGGACAGACAGACAGACAGACGTGACGAATCCATAAGAGTTCCGTTTTTTGCCCTGTGGCTACGGAACCCTTTAAAAATCGAACACATGGTCATCTCTAACGGTGTTCAGAGGGCTTAAGGCACTTATGCCAATCTTCTATCTATCTATACTTATAATAAATCTGTAGAGAGGTCAATTCTGTACATGAAATATATTTACAAAATAACTATCGGGGGGTGATTAGTGATCGATACTGATGAAAAAAAAACTACTCGACGGATTTTAACGAAACTTGGTACAATTATTCTACATACTCCTGAGCAGGTAATAGTATACTTTTCATCACGCTACCATTAATAGGAGCAGAGCAGTGAAAGGAAATGTTGGGAAAACGGGAGAAGTTACTTGGTTTTTTTAGCTTCCGTCGCGTGTGCAGCCTTAATGGTTAAAGCTACATAGAAATCATGTATAACGGAAATATTCCACATAAAATTATATAAAAAATATCCCAAGACAGCATATGTCTATCTTTTATAGTTGACTCACAATAACACGTGTAACTCCCGATAGCTTAGCAGTTCGGAGATTTGTTATTATTATATTTGTTTACTCTTACGTTTATATCATCACGCTATGACCCACATAAAACATAGGATACATTTTATTCCGGTAGTAAGATCCCATGGGACAATAATCAAACTTCACGCGGGGGAAGCCGCTGGCAGAAGCTAGTTAATAAATAATAATGAATATCGCTGGACATTACAAACAGCGCCATCTAGTGCCACACTAAGCAAGGCTAATGTCGTGGACACCAGACAGTTGATATACTACATACATATACACTTTTTGTTTGTAAATACATAAGTACTTAGCATGCATATAAACATCCATGACTCGGAAAAAAATGTCCGTGCTCATCACACAAACATTCTAGCTACGCCATCCTTAACACAGTCCATCCATTGTTTCTTTGGACTTCTCATTTTACAACCATCCAATTTACCACACATTTTCCTATGCGACAAAAACAGTTCACAATAACATAAAACATGCCATTATTCATTGTCTATAGAAGTGTTTTAAAAGTCTACGTGCAGTATCCGAATGGCGTAGCGGTAGTGAAGTTGCCTTACGTGCTTAGCGTTCCGGGTTCGAATCCTGGTAGGAGCAAATGTTTGTGTGATGTGCACGGACATTTGTTTCCGAGTCATGGATGTATAAATGTATCATATTTAAGTATGTATTTACAAACAAAAAGTATCTATGTAGTATATCAACTATCTGGTCTCCACGACACAAGCCTCGTAACTTAGTGTGGCACTAAATGGCGCTGTGTGTAAAATGTCCAGCGATATTTATTATTATTTTATTATTATCAACAAACATCTAAGAAAGCACTAGCTTGTCTTAATCGTACTCAAAGGTACAACTACGTCAGGAAAGCAATTGTCTGTAAAGCGTCTATCTGTTTAATTATGTAGGTAAGTTATATAAATAGTAGAGAAGTTAGCGAATACGACTTGATATCTGGGTTTACGGATAGAATTTCTAGTTTATGGGGTATTGTAACTCAATTTCGAAGTCTGTCGAATTGACTAATAAAGACGGGCATGAAAAATAAAGACACATTGTAACTGAGTTCAGAAAGAAAACGAAAATGAGCGATTCGCTTCGTCCGTAAATCTATCTGGCAAAAATGGTGACTATGTCCAAGTGCTGCTACTAAACATTTGGGAATTCAGTGATTACATACAGCAGCCCCCTGGACCAAGTCAACATGCCTACGCGACGACGTGTATCAAACGACATTTTCCAGTACACTTACGAAGAAATAAAAAACAGAACCAAAAGTTTTAAATATAATTTTATTTCCTTTTTCTACTTTGACTCGGACTATGTATTATCAGAGTTTTCGGAAACGGATCAGTAGCCCCGAAGATTACCCCCTACAAACAAACTTATAAACAAATACCTCTTAATAATATATACAGGGTGTATTTCACCTCATCACAAAGTCGTTAACCAAGCATTCTGTATATCAAATTAAGTAACTTTACGCAAAAATTATTGCTGGGAAAATACTTTTTTTTTGAGGTTATAAATCATGTTTTGTGGTATAACTCAATGTAACGCACTCAAAACATTGTGCGGATGGATGGATTGAATAGTACGGGGGTCGTAGAGATATTTAAAGTAAAAATGATGCGATAAAAAGTGGTATTTAAATAAAAACTTGTCAAAATCTTGCAACTTTGACCCCCAATATCTCCGTAACTAGAAGGTTTCCAGGCATAGTGTAGAACAAAAAAATATCAGAATGACGAGGAGAACAAGTGCGTTCCGTATTCGTTAAGAGGTGTTTTACACCCTTTATCAGTGCAGATGTCTCGCCTGTGTATCTCATCATCATCTTCATCATCATTTCAGCCGAAAGACGTCCACTGCTGGGCATAGGCCTCCCTCAGTGTCGCCACATTGACCGGTCTTGAGCAGTGTATCTATGTGTCATAAATAAACTGGGTCGTAAATTAAGTGAACTGCATCATGATGAATGACGTATTGATAACTAATGTATCAATTTATTGATCTGTGACTAGTTTCTTTAAACGAAGTTTTTCCTCTTTTCTCGATAACGAATTCAGATCTCGGAGATTCTGTAGTCTAAATATGACATAATTTGCGTATTATACAGGCCTCATCACATAGCCGTTAACCAAGCATTCTATACATCAAACTAAGTAACTTTACACAAAAAATATTGCTGGGAAACAACTTTTTTTTTAAGGTTATAAATCATGTTTTGTGGTAGAACTCAATGTAATGCACTTAAAACATTGTGCTGATGGATGTATTGAATAGTACGGGGGTCGCAGAGGTGTACAAATTTTATTTTATTTGCCACTAATATGTTACATACAGGGTTATTTTTAAAACACAACAACCTCGCAGGAGTACATTACTAACATCATAAACAACAACATTTGTTCTTAGACTTTCCAGAAAACAAACAAAAAAAAAATTAACTCTCCATACCGTTCATACTGTCCGAACAGCTGATCGAGTTTTGTATGAAAAGTTGAAATTTTTTGCCTGTTTCCGAAAAAGTCGTAGAACAAATGTTGTTTTATTTGATGTTAGTAACCTATACCTGCGAGGTTTTTGGTGTTTTACAAATAACCCTGTATACTTGTTTTAATGAACTTTTCCAGTGTTATTTACAAATCCACGAGTCCCGTGCCCTTATTCTGTTTACAAATCAAATAATACCCTTGAGTCACCTTATCAAACAGTTCTAGAAGTTTACGTAAAAACAAACACTTAAGGGTAGGTAGGTATAAAACTGCAGACACCTTTGCAGCTCTCATCATTAAAACGGACATGTTTACGAAGTGCTTAACGAGTGAAACAATTGACGACAACGGGGTGTCCTGTGGGAGGGCTTGGTGTAAACCATAAGCGGAAGCGGGGAATAGATGTTCTAGATCTAGATCATATCAAAAAAACCTATTGAAAAGATCAGGCAATGACTTTACTCAAATGATCTTATACAGGGCTGATTCGACTTCTAAGAGATCACTTTCAGGAATGAAACTAAAAAAACTGTATAGTTGTTATGTAAATAAGCAGAGTAAAGTCGTTTTTTTTAATTTCAATTAATCAATCCCCAAGATTTACGCTGAACTTATGTTTTTTAAATGACAAGGCTTACCAAAAACGCAAGGCAAGATTCGAGAAGACAATTTCAATAACAACGGGTGATGTTGCTTTCACATTGTTTTTAAAAAGTAAGTTTTGGTTGTGACTAGTGTTATAATTATGATTTGAGTAATCGAGCCAAGAAGATAATGCAAAGATTCGTTTTTTTTAAACGTTGTTACATCACTGCTATGGCATAAAAAAGTCGATAAAATTAATCCTTCTTCCTATTCCATAAAAAACTTTATACTAGATATAAATGTACTTATTTTTATTTCTTTAGTACAGGTTTATAAATTATTTAGATGTCAATAGAAAGAAAGTGCAATTGATTCAAAAATCACCCACCATATCTACTAAATTCTGTTTCGTATTTTGTTTGTTTTTTTCTTATGATATCGTTATTTTTTATTTTTTTTATTATCTCATTATGTTTACTTTTAACTAGTGTTGTAATCACAATTTTACCATTTTTTTATTATTTTTATTTTATGTTTTGTCCTGTCGGGCTAATAAATGCTTTTTCTTTCTTTCTTTCTTTCTTTAACATACAACACCATATTTTAAACAACCAAACCAGAAAAAAAAAACAAATAATTAAATCGCGCTCGCTCACAGTTTGCGTCGCGTAAAATGGTACTTCTGAGATAACATCTGGGCGGGCCGCCCGCCCGACAACACAACCAGTAGCAAGACCGCGCGCGTACGAAACAAACGTACACACACGATAATCTCTTATCAGTATCACAAAATCATAAATAATAATCGACTATAAAATTCGTCATCAGGAAAACAATCGACTATTAAGAAAAAAAGTGGTGTGATTCTAAAATTGAAATTAAGTGAAGTGAAGTGCTGGTTGGTGAGAAAAAAGTTTGAATGTGAAAACTTTTTTGTAAGTAGTTTTTTTTTGTTTTGGAATGCTTTTACATGGAATGTTGTAAGTATTTAGGTAAGATAATTCTATGGGTATATAGTGTTGTTTCCTGACTTAGATTTTATAGAAAAAATTATCCTATTATTTTTAATCGAAACATTATAAAATAAAAACTGCAAGTTTCATCATATGAAAAGTAAAAAGTTGGTGTAGGTCCTGAATTATAAAAAAAGAACTACAAATATTTTTAATTGCAAAAAAATAAGCTTCTGAAAAAAGAAAAATACATTTTGTTTGTGCAGATATTTACGTATCTTACTTATAAAACGATAACAAGCATCGACTGATTGAGATGTTTTGAAGATGACTCCAATTATATTGGAGTGACATTTAATTTAAATACTAATTGCCAGGCGAGAGATATTAATACTCTCTTCTATAAACAAACGATAATAAGTCAATTGTCAAACAACTTGGCACCGAGTTTTAGTGCAGATTTGTTCATCAGTAGGTAACTGTTAAAATATTAATTGAGCACTTGTATTTTAAACTAAGATTACATTTTAAACAGTAAAGCTGGAGACGAACCCGAAAAGCTGGGGTTTATAAGCCAGACAAAAGATCCAATTACTGAAACAATGCTCGAATTATTTTCGACTTGAATAGTTTTCAAGCTGTTCCAAGTTTTCGTTACTTTTTTTAATTGAACTTTCAAACGGCTTTGTTTTGCAGATGATGGTTGAAAGTCTTCTCTTTGGGTTTTTTAGGACTTTTTAATTTTATTTACTGTTTTTATTTTCTATTTTATTCGATTCCATTTATTGTTGTAATTTAAATATTGCCAATAATAAAATACAATTTATTTATTTTATTATTTATTCGACCAAGATGTGCAAATATGCTTGGATATTACGTAAATTTCGGCGATTCGACCCAGAGTCTGTGGTAATAATTGTCCTATCATAACTCATCATTAACGAGATTGTCATCATTCGTCTAATGTGGAGAATTGGAACACTGACTTACTGTTGACATTATTTTTGGCTCACTTATGCCACAAACCGTTAAATTAAATTAACGCTAAATTAATTTGTATTTAATTATTGGTGGTGTAAGCGGACCTTAGTTTGGCACTAAGTTTAAATTGCGCGGTACTTCTATCTGAAATTGACTAACTCTGTTATCAATTATTAACTTATTTAAGTTTAAATTGTCCCAATTTTGTTAAGATGCCTGTTTTTGAATTGGCATCATTTAAACTGTCTGTCTATAGGGTGTAAATCAGAGGTTCTCAAACATTTTTTCCTGGTAGACCACTTTGAATTTGTTTTGGTGTCGGTGGACCCCCTGTAGCATTTTCTTTCAAGCCCGTGAACTAAAACAGAAAAGCAAGACAATATTTTTTTCGCACTATCGGTTAGGATTGCATGAGGATCGTTGTTCCCAAAATATTTTTTTGGCAAAAATCCGAAAATTGTAATCTTCTGGCTTCGAAATGTGTTTTTTGATGACTTAACACGACCTTTTTCACCGAAATACAACCTGTCATCACCGGAACATTTGATCTTTATTACTCTTTCTAGTACCTAGTTTAATATCTGGCTACATTGATCAAGCTAAGCTAACATTTTTGTTCTTTGGCATCGAACCCAGGTAAAATTTCGTGGACCTCCACTTACAGCTTGTGAACCCCCCCATTTTCTTCAAGCCAATGTAGACCCCCGATGGGTCTCCTGTAGACCCCTGGGGGTCCACCTGGACCACTTTGGGAATCACTGGTGTAAATAGACCTTTAACCAAGTTGAAAGGCACTTGTTCTCCTCCGCCATTGCGATCATTTTGTTCAGCTATTGGAACCTTTTCCTTACGGAGATATTGGAGGTCCACGTTGCAATTTTATTTATTATTTATTTATTAAACGCTTGTTTTTAAGGTCATAACATTATAATACATCCATAATCATCTATCAGCACAATGAGTGCATTACATGGCGTTTTACCGTAAAACGTGATTTTTACCTCCAAAAATAAAATTTTGTTTCCAGCCATATTTTTTGTAAAGTTATGGAGTTTGAAGTACAGAATGCTGGATTGCCGACTTTGTGAAAGGTCTGCCTAGACTTTGTGTTATACTGTTAATATATTTTACCTAAATGGCTTTTAAATTTCCACTAACAGCCTATATATTACAGAAATAGCTTGCAAAATTACATATTATACTCACTCTAAGGGGCCGGCCGAGCATGCTTTTTTCATACAAACGTAATACCAAAATAATATACTTTTAATTACTTACATATTTTTAAGGTAGTATGTATATATTTTGATTGTACTATAGAATATAGATCTATGTTTCCAAATAAATATTTTGAAAGGACATAAAGACATAAAGGAGGATATAAAGACAAAAAAAAAAAAACTGTAGAAAATTATATTCTCATAACTCTTGTTTAAATCGGTGTACTTTCAAAATATGTTATATTCTGTAATCCAATCAAAATAAATATACACTACCTTAAGAATATGCTTGATTTACGAATTATTATGGTAATACGTTTGTATAAAATTCGTATGCTCTGCAGGCCTCTTAAGTATTTGTCACACGATTCTCATCTGATAATTGGTTTGTAATGGTTATTAACTGTGTTGATGTGAAAGTATATGTAGGTAATGTTGGACATTGAACTTGGGGCGACTTTAGTGATTGTTTAACAAGTGTAAGGTTACACGTGCCAAACGTAAATATTATCATCAGTCGGCGTGGCATTCATATTTTGACCATAAAATTGTTAGGCTCCCCGAGAAGAGAGAAAAGAAAAGTGTATTATCGGTGACATTACATAATGGACTTTACTAACCGACATCAAAAATAGGAGGAGGACCTTTTTTAATATTTTTTATGTATGTTCCCCGATTACTCGAAGATGGCTGGACCAATTGGAATTATTATTATTTTTGTTTGAAAGGGTATATTTCCCGGGTGGTCCCATAATCATCAAGTCGGGATCTGATGCTGGGATCTCAGAGAAATAGAGAGAACTCCTCAAATTTTAGAGGCACACTTGATGCGATTTGGCTAGTTTTTGGAAGAAGACTTTCTTAAAGTGATCCCATTTTTTGGTGAATATCTAATGAAGAACTTCGGAGATAGGCAACGTAGCTCTTCAATAAATGATAGCAAATGGACTGGGATTGCTGAAATCTCATGTCTGTCTATGGTTTACACCAGTTCATAACATAACATCACGCCGATACGCTGTGAAGGGGTAAGGACATGTGAACCACTAAAAAGTGAAAAATAAAACCGTTTTGCAAAAAATAAAACCGACTTAAAAATATATAAAACAGTGAAAAATAACTTTACTTTCAGAAGTCGGTGACAGAAATTGTAAGTAAATCAATCAAACAAAGGTCACCGACTTCTGAAGTTACAGTTATTTTTGACGTTTTTGAGTTTTCGAGATTGAAGTACAAGAAAGCACGAGCGAGCGTACTCGAAGACGCCCGGGAACTCGTTTGAAGTTTCCGAGAATGTTCATACAAGTTTGCACTTCGATACTCTGAAGATAAAGCTCATTATTCAAGGTCAAACTAAAGTCCTATGCTCTGCGGTATACTCGGTTTTCAGTGTGTTGGACCTCTTGACTTAAGGAAATAATCTAACAACAGCGACCAAATATCGGTGTCCCAATCATCTTAGAGAAAATATTTTGTCGATTGGAAACACTGGCCTCGCCATTTTGTATAAAAAAAATCTGGGTTCTATTAAAAGAAAATCCTACATTTTTTCCATGCAATTTCTCATATTAACATTTGTAAAAAATACTGGATTTCTATTTTGGTAATGAAAAATGTTTTACATAATTTGTGCGTGAGGAAAATGGGTATACAGTACCAAGACGTTTCAATCCGGGATTACAGTAAGCTTCTTTGGACAAACCTCGGAAATTATTATCCTGGTTGAAACATGGCAGACATGGTTACTATGCGATTTTCTGGATTTCCAATTAAATTTTTTTCCGCGGTTCGAAGCAGGGAATGTAAAACAAATTGGTCAAAGAACACCGGTCAAAGCTCGAACAAATTTTTGTTGATATTTTATTTTAGCGTCTGCCCATGAAAATTACATAAAATTATAGAGTTTGAATTCCTGAAGAGTTTTGTCTTCGGTCATAATTTTCTAGGAAGTCAGGATTTAAAGATATTGCAGTTTGAAGTTTTAGAGGTTATATCTTGTTAACAACAGACTATTCGAAAAATAAATCTAAAAATACCTTAACTCACTTTAAATACATTAATATAAATGTATTTATTTACAACTAGCTGCGCCACGCGAAGTTTAGAAGAATATAAGGATAGTGGGAGAATAGTTTAAGGACTCCGTATTCAGAATATTAAGTCTAACAGACGTCCGTAGGTCTGCCACATGGCTCACATGGTCACACGAGACATAATTAGGTACTTACCTACTTAAATAAATGATCATTTATTTAATTACCTTAGCCAACTATCTATAGGGCAGTTAGTTAGAGATATATTTTGATAAATAAGTCGCCAACCCGTCTTGAGCAAGCGTGGAGATCAATGTTCGTGCCTTCTCTGTTGAGAAAAGGCCTTTGCCCTGCAGTGGGACAGTAATAGGCTGGTATTAATGTTATTATTATTTTTCATGGTGAATACTAAACTTACTTTTAAAATCAATTCTGTGAAAGTAGAGCAAAAATGGGATATGCATTGTGCTTAGTCATTTAAAAAATAAAACAATTCTGTTAAAACCATAAAGTAATTTATTCTGTCAATTCTTATTATTGCCTACCCTAGCTCTAAATCACAGCCTGCATTCGATTCTTTATTAATCTGATCAGGTTTTTTACGGTACCTTGAGGAATTCTGTCCCACGTACCCGTCTGTTAACGCGGCCTTCAATGCTTTTATCAATCAATCATTTCATTTTACTCGTTATAAGATACACAACATTACATTACAACTTAGAAATATACTAATACATACAAAATATATCTTATAAACTATAAACACATGAAGTGACGGCGTCGTGTTACGCTGCGCGGTGACACGTAGCCTGCCGCGAAAACGTCGGTAGACAACACCCTTCGGCCAAAACTCTTTCTTGAGAAACTTGATATTGTGTCGGAACTCGCACCACAAACGACTTGAAGTTGGTGTTGTGACGCGACTCCAACTTCTCGACCTTCAAGGTCCAGCTGGTCTTCATCTTCATGTACTCTACGACCTACTCAACCTTCGTGGAGTGATGCAGTCGGGACACATAAAGCAATGTCGTAGTTGGTATTGCTGGACGCAGCAGCATATTTGGTACTGACAGTCCAGTACCGCATTGATTGCGACAAGTAGGCTTTTTCTTCTTCTTCTGAACTAAGGTGAAGCCGTCCTCATCACACTTCTGCTTGGCTGGACAGCGCTGTACCGGATTCCTCGGAAGGGTATCACAGCGACGGTTCTACTTTCCCCCTTTCTGCTGCTTAGGTTGTTTTGCAGCTGAATCGTTTTATGGTTGAAGGGAGTGAATTTCTGCCCAGAACCCTTCTCTTGAGCTCGTCCCATAAGCGTTCGATATCAGTCCATATCTGGACTCGACCAGTCCATCGCCCGTATGTATATTCACTTCATTCAGGAACTTTCGAATGATACGCGCCGCGTGACATCTTCGACCCCTTCTGGCGCGAAAACAAGCGTGGTTTTTTCCTCTAAAGAGATACCAGCCCATTATACTACGTACAATACAATACACACTTTATTATTATTCTATGTACCTATTATGAAAAGACAATTCGTGACAAAATACAATGATATATGTGATGGAAGGCCATAACTCTGTTTAAGGCTTTTCACGGCCGATAAGGCCTCAAATGAAGATGCGGATTTCAACAAGTATGCAAACTATTCGTAGAAAACATCGTTTTTGAGGCCAAACGCCCTAATATCTAAGTGTATCTGGTGGCTACGGGCGACTTATACAGAATTTCTTGCTGAATTTGAATCAATGTTTAACTGAGATTTGGCAAAAATGTTAGTTACGGCCTTTCACCGTATGACGGTACAGCGCATGTCATTAAGCAGGTTGACAAATAAAATGTCATGTTTTTTTTTTGTTGGAGATGACATTAAAGGTGGACACACACTTATCAATAATAAAAATTAAAATATCAAGAAATATTTTTTTCTCATACGTATGACGTCATCTATTCGTACGATTCGACGCGGATAAGTGTGCTAGGTTTTATAATATTTCATACAAGTTATTCTAAAATTCGATTCTTTCGGCGCGGTCGATTGTTTCGACGCGGATAAGTGTGCATTCACCTTAAAAGTATATCTTAGCCAAAAGCCATGAAGTCAATCCAGGAAGAAAAAAAGTAAGTCATGATTATTTTTCTCATTCATCATTATTCTAGTCAATTGAGCTCATAATAATGAGAAATTTTTAAAGAGACTTCGTTAGACCTTGAGTTTGATTTGATAAATCTTAGTAAATTATTTCGTAGGTATCTATCACGGTGACATACGTAGACGCTCAATAATTTCATCAACAATTGTTTCGCCCGGGTTCTTTATTTCCGTACGAATTCATCGAATTCATCTTGAAAACTTTTTTTAGTACCTACTCTTAATGAATCTATACTAATATTATAAAGCGGAAGAGTTTGTTTGTTTGTTTGTTTGTTTGTTTGAACGCGCTAATCTCAGGAAGTACTGGTTCGAATTGAAAAATTCTATTTGTGTTGGATAGTCCATTTATCGAGGAAGGCTATAGGCTATATAACATTACGCTATGACCAATAGGCGCGGAGCAGCAATAAGAAATGTTGCAAAAACGGGGGAAATTTTATTCCCTTTGTGAGCTCTCTCTTAAGTGACGCAGACGAA
The DNA here is from genome assembly GCA_916618015.1 of Xestia c-nigrum. NCBI lineage: Eukaryota > Metazoa > Arthropoda > Insecta > Lepidoptera > Noctuidae > Xestia > Xestia c-nigrum. The sequence goes on from OU745259.1 coordinate 18,634,641, forward strand.
TTTGCGTGGGTCAGCTAGTGTTTTTATATTTACAAATGTTTGCCATTTTCAAGGTGTAGCAGGACGCGATTTTATGTCCGTAGCAGGCTGATCACTTATTTTTATACCAACTGATGAAATAAATTAAACAAAGTAATGTGCCTGCCTGATTTCGAAAACACGACTTACTGTTCGTAAGTCGAGGCCGTCACCACTGGGCTACCGCTGCTCTCAAAAACGGTGAAGGAAAACATCGTGAGAAAACCGGTCATGTCCTAGAACCAAAAAAATCGAAGACATGTGACATCTAAAACATCTGGGCCCGCGTGTTAGATTATAGCCCATGCAAAATACGCGCTTTGACGTGGAGTTGCGGACACCAGCCTGTTGTACAATACAATACAATTAAAAAAAACTGTCTTTTAAAACATAAATTGAAATAATCAACCGACTTCCAAAAAGAGGAGGTTATCAGTTCGTCTGTATTTTTTATTTTTTTTTGTGTTTGTTACCTCAGTACTCTCGACTGAGTGAACCGATTTTGATGGTTCTTTTTTTGTTTGAAAGCTGGTGCTTCCCGTTTGGTCCCATTTTAGTTTGCTGAAGACCTGATGCTGATCTTCGGAGATATACAACGGAACTCTTCAAAAATACACAGCAAATCTGCAGTGATTGCTGCCATCGCTTGTAGGTTCATTGTTTATACTATATTATGACGTAACATCACGCCTGTATGCTCTGAGGAGGTACGGACATGTGTAAAATACACCCGATTTCGAAAATATTTGTTACCTCAGTACTTTCTACTGGGTGAACCGATTTTGATCGTTCTTATTTTATTTGAAAGCTGGTGCTTCCTGTGTGATCTCATAATCATCAAATCAGTAGCTGATGATGGGATTCTGGAGAAATAGAGAGAATTCTTCACATTTTATAGGCACACTAGAAGCGGTTTGGGTAGTTTTAGGAATTGTACTTTCTCGAATTGATCCCAATTCAATTTGATGAAGATCTGATGAAGAACTTCGGAGATATGCAACGGAACTCCTCAATAAATGATAGCAAATGTACTGGGATTGCCGAAATCTCATATCTGTCTATTGTTTACACCAGTTCATAACCTAAAATCACGCCGGTACGCTGTGAAGGGGTAAACACATGTGAACCACTAAAAAGTGAAAAATAAAAACTTTTTTACAAAAAATAACACCGACTTCAGAGAAAACAAAAAAGTGAAAAATAACTTCAGAAAAAACGCTTCAGAAGTCGGTGACAAAAAAACTAAATCAATCAAACAAAGGTCACCGACTTCTGAAGCGTTTTTTCTGAAGTTATTTTTCACTTTTTTGTTTTCTCTGAAGTCGGTGTTATTTTTTCCTATTACAATATAACTTATCATCACCACTACATAAAAGGTATAAAACACCTCTTCACGAAGCCGAAAGGCACTTGTTCTCCCCGTTATTGCGATAATTTTTTTGTTCTAGACCCTACCTGGGAACCTTCTAGTCAAAGGGGGGTCAAAGTTACAACTTTTTGACAACTTTTTTTTTAAGTACAAGTTTTTTTGTACGATTTTGACTTTTAACTCCTCCACGAACCCCATACTATTCAATCCGTCCATCAGCACAATGTTTTAAGTGTGTTACATTGAGTACTACCACAAAACATGATTTATAACCTCAAAAAAAAGTTGTTTCCCACCAATATTTTTTGCGTAAAGTTACTTAGTTTGATGTACAGAATGCTTGGTTAACGGCTTTGTGATGTGGTTTACACTCTGTATAATAATAAATAAAAATAAATAAATCAATACATAAATAATCTGGAAAGGTTAGGCAGATCGCAGAGGTGTACCCAATAGTATACTGTTAGGTCACCAATCTAGTCTTCGTGGCTGCTACTGAGAAATTCCTGATGGAAAATCTCAATAACTTTGCACGACACAGAAATCAAACGAATCGATCAACGAGGCAGTCAATACAATATAGTAGCAGTAAATAAAACCTGCTTTTCTCTCAACCATTATCCAAAGAATTAACTCGACATTACATACAGTTAACGGATTACCAAACATCAAGTGGCCCATATCCTTTACACGCCCACCTAGATTGGAACGTCAAATTAAATAACGTGCAAATCACATTACCTTTTCGATATAGCCACTTTGATCTTTTGCAAATAAAAAGCGATACTTACTCGTACATGTTTTTGAAAGCATTTTAGGCGTTTTTATTTTCTACTAGCTTCTGGCAGCGGCTTCACCTACGTGAAGCTTGATAATTGTCCCATGGGATCTAACTACCGGGATAAAAAGTATTCTAAGAGATAACCTAAATTATAAACTACCTGTGTGCAAAATTTCATCCAAGACCGTTCAGTAGTTTTTGCGTGAAAGAGTAACAAACATCCATGCATACATATATCGATACTCACAAACTTTCGCATTTGTAATACTAGTAGGATTTAAAAAGATGGGCCTTCTCGTTTGCTATTTCAGACAAAATAGATTAAGAGTCGCTTTCATCAATTAAACGAACGCTATACAGGATGTATCATAATGAAGGCAAGACCTATCCGTGTGATGTCTCAGATCATGAAACTAAACCTCTTCTGCAACTACAGTAGGTACTTTCTCAACTTATTACTTGTGACTGTAGCTTCCTTCGCTTTTTTTTGTTTTTTTGACATTCAAAAGTGCCGTAATGGTCTAATTGAAATAAATGTTTGAGTGTGAACTATGTTCTGTGACTTTTGGAAATTTTCCAAAAGTCACACTCAAGCATTTATTTCATAACTTGTTTTTGGTTTTAAGATACGTTTGAACAGCTGATCGTGTCCGTCCCTATAGGTATATATTATACGTCAACAAGGTCTATACCTCAACATTCGGCATTCAAATTGGACTGTCTATACACAGTCCAATTTGAATGCCGCTCCATTTTAAGGCTCAGTTGATGAAAATGGGTAACCCCCTAAAGAACTATGAGACTTAAACAAAACTAGCGGCGAAATTTGGTGTTACTTAAACCTTACCGTACCAATACCTTTAGAGAAACCTTCGGAGAATACAGTAAGTCGGTAGTACGTGATGTAATGTTATATCGCTCTTAATTCAATTAACTGACTATGTGACTCTCATACCCGAAAACTTAATGTTACTTGCTCTAGTTAGGGGTGTTTATACCCCTTGATATAAAGAACTTTTCCTATAAAACCCGCTTCCGATTACATGAAATAAAAGAAGCGTAAAATAATCGAATTCTTATGCATGTTCATACATGCATAGCTCGCCGCTAAATAATATCAGCAAATCGGGACGATCTTTAGGTTAAGCCGTGCTTGCTTAGGTTGGCCAGTGGATGGGTGACTTCCCATTACATATCGAGTTTCCTCCGTGCCTCGGAAAGCACGTTAACCAGTTGGTGCCGGCCGTCATTTGTGGATCTTTGACCGTCGTTACAGGTAGTCAGAGACCCAGAAACTCTGACAACCAGTCTTACCAAGGGGTATCGTATTAATCAGAACTAACTGGGTTGTGGAGGTCAGATAGACATTAAGGGCTCCATGTAAAATACTAGATACAATCCAGCTGTATTCGGTTAGACTGGAAGCTGACCCCAACATACTAGTTGGGAAAAGGCTCGGCAAATGATGATGTTCATACATGCTTAAGAATTTGATTATTTTGACACGAATAATCGTATTGCCCGGAATTAACTGGAAGACGATGCGTTGGAAGACCTCCCACTAGGTGGACCGATGACCTGGTGAAGGTTGCGGGAATCCGGTGGATGCGAGTAGCAAGGGACCGGTCAATGTGGCGACACTTGGGGGAGGCCTATGTCCAGCAGTGGACGTCTTTCGGCTGAGATGATGATGATGATGAACTGGGTTGTGGGGGTCAGGCAATCAGGCAATCGCTCCATGTAAAATATTGGTATTCAGCTGCATCCGACTAGTCTGAAAGCCGCAACAACTTTAAAAACTGCAATAGCAGTAAGTAACAATCCATCAATCAATCGAATAACTTAGTACAAGTGTCCGTCTCCCTCACTCGACCTTGCACCGAGCGAGATAACGAACTGATACACTCTGTGTTTTATATTACCGGGTCATCAGACAACATAATTATCTGGAGTGATTTATTTATGTTTTACTACTTGTGAAGCTAGATGCTTCTGTTTCATTTAATTGAAATTATTTGGACTTGACTAGCGAAATGTGGACGTATGTACTCTGGTAGAACTCTGCCTAACCTTCGTGGAGTACTGGTGATAACAGATAATAGGTATACACAATAATAAAGTACCTAAGTTTATCAAGTTAAGTTAAGAGTTCTACTTTACCTAAGTTTTAATGGATTTGTTTTGAAAGCATTGCAAGTTTGGAGTGTCATCCTGAATTTCGACTGTTACTTATTTCGACATAGTTTCAATTTCGAATAACAGTAGTTCAACTACTCGTTACTTTGACAGAATATACTTTGACAACACACACGTCTTCAAGAAACACTAAAGCTTATTCGATACGCACTTGTTTGGCGGATTAATATTTCGACGGAACATACCTTCGACATAATGGCGCTGAAAAAAACATTTGCTGCTGAAAAAATACATTGATACAATTTCGTTCCCAAGCGGAATAGTATGCGTTACTCATATGTCTAATAAATTATCAAAAAGACTAATAATTCAGACTGAATATCGTCTGAATTTTTCAGTGTACAAATTATTTACTGTCAAAATTCAGGATTCCAAAGGATTCCCTCTCTGTTTCCAGAAACTAAAAATAACCAAACGAAATAGCGTGTTATTATTTTTACGAAAAACAGTCGACGAAAACAACGTTTAACTTATCTTAAGGTGTCGACCTACTGAGGCGTGTCATTCCATATTCGACACTATTTCAACCACGCGCTCGAATCAAAAACAATTTGTGCTCACATCAATATTTTCGTATTCCGTGCGCATCACTGAAGCTGTCAGTGATGCGTATCAGTGGATATGTGGCATTATTTCTTTTACAAAATAAGATCGAATTTTCTGGATATACGTGAAGAAAATTGAATGAATTTTTGGGAACATTTGAGCTTCATCCTTGAACCAGATTATGGGTAGAAAATTTCGTATGATTTGAGTAATGTTAATGCAGGGATTATCCGTCTAAGTACATATTTTTAATGGATTTTTTTTTATAGAAAAGCAGAGGTCTTCGTTTTGTGTAAAATATTCATCGAAAAGTTTGTGATCTTACTAGAATATTGTGATCCGCATGTATTACTTGTGTACGTCTAAAAATATGTATACATTTAGCTATTTTCGCGAGATATAACGATTGTAACTAGTCTTACATGAGACTTTAATATGATCGGCTGATTGTAATATTTGCCTATTTTAACCCTCCCTTTCACGTTCCGAAGGGCAGAAGTGTTTGTAGTAGTTCACCCACAAATCGCCAGTTCTGTTCTAAGTTCCATGCTATTGGGTGCGACTCTATTTCACAGCTATGCTACAGAGAAATTTCTGATAGGAAAACCCAATAACTTTTGCCCGACCCAGGTATCGATTTTTTTGATATTTGTGTTCTCTATCCGAGGCTATTTTTCCACATTACAGGATTGCGCATTTCACAACGTCCATCAATTTAGATAAATAAATAAATATCGCTGGATAATGCACACAGCGCCACCTAGTGTTACACTAAGCAATGAGGTCGTGGTCACCAGATAGTTGATAAACTACATAATATATATATGTATACTTTTTTTGTTTGTAAATATATACTTATTATACATATGTAGGATCGTCAGGATTTATTCCGTTAGATTCCGACATCATGTGGGCAGAATATGGGTTTCGTGCAATGATAACACACTTCTAGGTACGACACACTGTTTTTATTAAAAATCACAAATCACAAATTAAATTAACTTAACGAATCGAGTACAGTTCCGTGACGTCTTAACTCCGATGCGATCAGACAGTAAGTGTCCGCCTCGCCGTCGACTCAAAACATCATGACTCTGTAGAAGCGCGCTGTGGTGTGGGTAGAACTAGGGGGGGTTGCCACTGGCGCGCTTGCGATTCGTTTCATGTCCGTACTAATGACCGGCTGCGACACGGCCATTCTGCGACGCACACGTCCTCGTGTGTTTTTAATCTGAAAAATACAATAGCCCGGCACAGTATCTGCTCGTCTAATCCTGACTCATACGAAGACTTGAGATAGTTAAAATTAGGACTAGACTTCTTAAAACCTGTTTTATTTCACAGACAATGATCAAATAATCTTAAAAATAGGAATAAAGTAGGCCAGAGAACGAACTATAACTATCTAGTTTTGAGTTGACCGGAACCAAGCACACATAACATTTCACATTACATTAAGCAAACAAAAACAAATCCTCAGGTATCTCATTCATGGTCAACAATACTCATACTCTATTCCCCACGGGAATACCGAGTCATTCCTTGACTCTATGGTTTTTGCTTCTAGGCAAAACCCGACTATACTACCCAGAGCTACCGCGTACCGCGTACCCACGGACTACTCATTGAGCAGATACCGATTTCCAACGGGCTACGGCTACGATACTCTGGTACAGTCTCCGACCCACTGAATCGAGAACCTGTTCACATAAACTAAGCTGATGTCAATTCATCATCTATTTCATTTACAATCTCAATTTGTACTTGGCCCTCGGGCATCTTCCGAACACGGTCATGAGCGTATTTGTAAGTACGCTTATTAACCAGAGATTTCAAAACGTATCGATCGCCATCTAATACTTCCACAATTTGAAATGGACCTCTATATTTTACGTCTAGCTTAGTTTGATTACGCTCCTCATTCTCAATAAGCACGAATTCACCGACAGAGAACCCATTCACGCTTGCCTTTGTACTATCAAAACGTTTTTTATCGTAACGCGCAGACTTCTCAATGCCTTCGGATGCTAATTTCCTAATATTATCTAGGTCTATAATTTCGTCATTGTTATCTGCCATTAAACTTAAAGGTCGTGCTACCTTACCTATCAATAGTTCTAATGGGCTAGCTTTTGTGACGCGATTAACTGTACAATTAAGAGCTAGCTGTACGTCTCCTAGAGAGTCTTGCCATGACCGATCTTTGTCGGTTTCTATTGCAGTCAACATTGACTTGAGCACACTCATTATCCTCTCCACTTGACCATTTGCACGAGATGAACCAGTAGCAATAAGGTGAAGGTTAATATTTTTACCTTGGCAGAAGTCACGAAACTCCTTGCTTGAAAAGCACCGTCCCTGATCAGCGATTATTCGCACAGGAGAACCAAAGAGTGCAGTGGTGTCTGACACTGCCTTGATGCTGCTCTTGGTATCAATGTTTTTACTATGAAACAGCAATACATACTTAGTGAAAGCGTCGATCAGCACGAACACGTACTCCTTTTTTTTTTTTTTTTTTTTTTTTTTTTATGGGACAAGCCCGCCACACACGCCCAAACCACTGTAACTCCTGAAAGCCAGAATCAACAGTGGCGACCACCAGAAAAGCGCCGAGACAATGAAGCTCGACGAAGTCCCAGAGAATGAATTTAACTGTCTTGGATCCCGCAACGAAATTAATCAGAAAGTAAAGCGGAGGAGTAGGAAAGAACTGTAATTTCCACTTCCCTCCATATCAGCAGGAGACAGAACGAAACAAGGCCAATAGGCACAAAGGGACGTTTACAACTGGGATAGGCCCAGTTGCCTAGCACCACGGATAAATATTAACGTTAATGGGTCCTAAGTTGAGAGCTGTTATATTTGATTCCAATAATAGGTATGGCAAAAACGCTTGAACGCACGGAAATTTGCTCTAGTTTCCACAAGGTCCGTATAGTAAATAACTCCGGATGTAACCTGTACACTATCCAACATAATATTGCGTTCATTTTGCCAAAGACTACACTCCCACAAAATGTGATGAGCAGATTGTTCATATTCGCAGTCAGATGTTGAACATTGACAAAAAGGCGAGTCAACAAGCTTGAAGGAAAATAATTTACTCTTAAAGTTGCCATGGCCCGTGAGAAATTGGGCAACACAGTGATCAACCTCCAGCCATGTCCTGTCCAGCCGCTCACGAACGGATGGAAAGAACTGGTGGAGGTGCCTGCCCTTGATGGAATTGTCCCACCTACATTGCCATTCAGATAAAAGTTCCTCCCAGACGTCGGTCTGTGGTTTGAATAATCTAGAAATCCTAGCACGATCACGTACGGTTAAAAAGTCTGCGTCCGTGGTCTCACGCGCGTTATAGTACATTGCAGCCCGCCGCTGCACCTCAAGATCGACTGGAAGTACACCCGCAAGCACCGGAAGAGCTTCGGTACTAACCGTCCTGTACGCTTTGCATAAGAATATCAACGCCAAACGCTGGCTTTGAAGCAATTTACGTCGCACCGCTCCTATGGTGGCCCTATCGGCCCAAACAGGTGCCCCGTAGCACATACAACCCAAGTAAGTAGCCACGTAGATGGTCTTTAAAGTTAAAAATGACAATCCCCACGTAGATTTGGATATCCTCGTTAAGGAATAAAAGTTCTTTTTAGCTTTTTCACCGACATTTTTTATGTGATCTACGAATGAAAAATTCCTCTCTAAGACCAGTCCAAGGTAGCACACGGACTGCTTTCTTTTCACGGGAACGTTATTAAATTTAATGCTCGGCCACGATTTAAGATCACCTTTTAAAATTAGTTGAAATGTTTTATGCGGTGCAAAGGTCAGACGGTTTCGATCGCCCCACTGAGATATTAATCGTAGGCAAGTGTCAGCTAAATTCTCGAGTCCAGCCCGGGTACTTGACTGAATGAGCAGCAGGCCGTCGTCCGCGTAACCGGTTAATGAACAGCCCGGTGGGAGTGGGAGCGCGAGAAAATCATCAAAACCTATATTCCATACATACGGAGAGATTACCGAGCCCTGTGGACATCCCATGGTAAGGGACTTTGACATAGAATGATGTCCGAGTTTTAGTTGCGCGGTACCATTTAAAAAGAATGAATGAACAAGATTATATATGTTTTTGTAGCAGCCACGATTTTTCATTTTAAGTAGTAGCATCGGCCACCAAGCGTTATCAAAAGCCCCGGAAATATCTAAAAAGATTCCAACCACGTACTTGTGTTCAGAGTTATTAACAATTTTTCTAACAGAAAGTGCCGCGTCAACAGTAGATTTACCCACGGTGAATCCGAATTGGTTGTTATGAAACTTTGGTCCGTCCGGTAGCAAACGCGGAACGATAAGGCGCTCCAGGAGTTTTCCCAAATTTGGTAGTAGGGTTAAGGGCCTGTACGACTTAGGGTCGTCCGGTGGCTTATCACCACTTTTTGGAATTATTCGTATAAAGCCACGTCGCCATACGCGAGGAAAAACGCCTTCCGCAATACATCGGTTGAAAACAGATAGAATGGCGTCGCCCGCTGTTTTACACGCTTCTATTATCATCCGATTAGATATTTTATCTTCACCTGCTGATTTTTTAAGAGGCAGTTTCCTGACAACAGTAATGAATTCGTCAATGGATGGAAGGTCTGACGCTGGTGATTCAGGTGGCACAGCAGCCCACGCTCTGATCTGTTGATGGTAGTCATTGTCATTTACCGGCGAATCATCAGGTATCAGAGTATTTAATAGAACTTCGGTCGTTTCCTCAATACCGGTGGTGTGTTTATTATTTACTTTAATGTTTTGGATAAACGCTAGGTCGACCGATCGATTAGCTTTGAACTCATGATACAAAGGAGACCACGGACCTTCTTTATCTAATTTTTCTACAATTTTTCGCAGTAAATTACCCTTAGATTTTTCAGTCGATGCTCTGTAGCGGGACCTGGCAACTCTAAACGCATTTAAAGCAATGGTATATGGTTCTCCGGTGACTTTTTGTTTTTTAAGCTTGTTTAAATGTCTACGCGCTCGGCGATAGCTTTTACGTTGTTCAATTAAGTAGTCACACCACCAATCACATCTACGGAGGTTGGTCATAGATGCGCGACCAATAGCGATGTCAGCACAGTAAGTGAAGGTGCCTGACATAATTTCAGCACTTTCTTCAGCTGACAGCCCATCACGAGTGAAGTCTTTGGCGTGACTTGCAAAAAGCGAGCCAAAGAATTCCCAGTTCGCGCCTTTACTTTTATATCTAAAATTACCAGTGATATGAGTCGGACCTTGAGTAGACACCGGAACAAATTCGTACACGATCAGGCGATGATCACTGCAAGACGCATCTGGTAAGACACGCCACCTATCCAAGCGAACGTCTGCACTAGAAAGTGTGACGTCAATACAAGATTCGCCCATTGGGCTGCAAAAAGTAGGTGGTGCATCAGGGGTATTATGAATCGATAGGTTCATTTCAGCAATAAAATCTTCAACAGCACAACGTCGGTCGGAATCCGTTGACCTAACCTTGCCATACCACAGAGACGATGACGCGTTAACATCAGCGCCAACGATAACTTTACAGCCCGCGAGTGACTGCAAGACGTGACGGAGGTTATGTATATGAGGAGCAACAGGATCTGAGTATTGAAAGTAACAGCTCACAACGTAAACTTTGAAAGAAGCTGATGAGACTTCCGCAACGGCACAGTGGGGCGTCATGAGGTTACGCAAAGATGTTACTGTAAAGTTAGAAGAACGCGTCACGTAAATTCCGGCTCGTGCTTTGCTGTCCAGCTGAACTACTTTGTGGCGTAAGTGTGCATTCTGGTATTGTTCTTGAACAAGTACAATGTCTAAGGTATAATCGATAATTAATTTGTCTAGTTCAGAGGTCGCCACCCTATCGTTGTGGAGATTTAATTGTCCTATATTTAAACTATCCATTATTTTAGTAGTTAGTGTTGAGGATTAACTGTTCGAGCTTAAGTTTGTATGTGGTACACTCTGGAGACCCGCAACGATGGTCAAACGGTTTTTTAAAACGTTTACACGCCACGCAAGTCGGTATATAATTTGAGTTATCCTTGTGCGGGCAGTTATTTGTTTCATGCGCTTCGGAGCAGTTAGCACAGGTAGGTGATTTGTTAACGCAATGTTTCTTAACGTGACCGAACTGTTGACAATGTAAACAACGAACTACCTCGACATCATCGATGAAACGGCAAGTCGCCCAATCAATAAATAATTTTTCTTTGGTGGACACCAGATGTTTACGTACGGAGGACTCGATTTCAACACCTATCCACTTGCGACCGTTATCTAAGGAACGCCGACGAATAATTTTAGTTGACTTAATAAAATCATCCTCATTTATTGGCAACTCATCTTTAATGTTTTGACGGTATAACGCGTGCAGAAAAACATTGTCTTCCATTGAGGATGGGACGTCCTTAACTAATATACGGGGCCTTCGGCCTTTCGGTTTTTCAAGTCTTAGACCGGCGGACCTAATAGCATCGACCGATTGTAATTTTTTAATTTGGTTGTCATTAGCGACACGTAATACAACGCCAGATTTCGCGGTTTTCTTAATGCCTACAATTTGAAATCCGTCGTCACTAGGCTTAATCGCTTTCATAAGCGCTTGTTTAGTCGCGGACGATGACGAGTAATCGGCTGACCGCTCAGCAGTAGGGTAGGCGACGACGCAAGGGAGAGGGGCGCGCGACTCGACCGCTGGCACAACTTTAGGTAGACGAAGTTTCAACGAATCCGCATACGAAGATTTGTTACAATCACAAGAATTGACATTATTATGATTATTGACAGTATTGGAATTGAATTGAATTTTATCTAATTCGCGTTCCGTATTGGCTAATTTAGTTTCGTTGGAGGATGATTTTATTGCTAACAAAGAAACGATGGCCGTTACGCGCTGAGTCATGTCCATGATAGCTGATTTATTTGCGACATTAATGCGGGAACACGTACTCCTTGTTGTCACTCTTGCCACTCAGCTTTCCTGTAGCGTCAATGTGCACGGTATGCCATGGAATCGCTATCTTGGGTATAGGGTGAAGTTCCGCGTGTACTTTACCTGAATGTGACTTTGCTATCTTGCAGGTGACACAATTGTCTACAAACCTTTTGACGTAGCGACTCATACCTTCGAACCAATAATGGTTATACAGCTTCTCCAGCGTCTTCTCCCATCCTAGATGAATAATGGATTCGTGGATATTATTAATGACAGACCAACGCATAGCACGAGGAACGATGGGTAAACATTTCGTTCGACCATTACGTTGGACTTTACGATAAAGTATGGCTGATCTTACTTCATATGTTTTAACCACGTCGTCGCTGAGCTGACCATGCTCTAGATCAGAAATAATTTTCTTTATCTCTTCATCTCGCTGCTGCTCTGCTAGTAGCCAGTTGTCAGACATTTCGGTAAGGTTTACCTGCTTCTGTTCAACTCTACAAGCTTGTTGTTTTGGCGGTAGAGGCAATAAATTTCGAGAGAAGAAATCAGCGTGCGCCATTTGCTTACCTACTCGGTATTTTACGTCGAAATCGAACGACTGTAAGAATGCCCACCACCTGTGTACTCTCGGCGTCAGGTCGATTTTGTTTCGCGATGATTTTAGAGAATTACAGTCCGTTACTACTGTAAACTTTCGGCCATGCAAATATTGCCTAAAATGTTTCACCGCGTTGACGACCGCTAGCGTCTCCAGCTCGTACGAGTGATATCGAGACTCTGCTGGTGTTGTGCGCTTGCTAAAATAGGCAATAGGATGTCGCTTACCTTCTACAACTTGGAACAAAATCGCGCCATACCCTTCTGAACTGGCATCGGTATGAAGCTCGACTGGATACTGTGGATCGAAAATCATGAGCACTGGACCACTAGTTAGTATTTCTATTACCTTCTGTCTTACTTCTTCACGGCTGGCTGTCCACTCGAACGGTATCTTTCCGGATGTCAATTTATAGATGGGACCCATAAGGCGGGAAAAGTTAGGTACAAACTGACGAAAGTAAGAAGCCAAACCTACGAATTGTCTTACCTGCGTAAGTGTCTGTGGTGTAGGTAAACGTGTCAAAGCCTCTATCTTTCGCCCGTTAAATCCCCGGTTAAATCTGTTGCCCGGTAATCTTACCTGCCTCAACTTCGTAACCCAGGAACTCTATACGCGTTTTAAGAAAGGAGCATTTCTTTAGGTTCAGCGAGAACCCCGCTTTCGTTAGCACCTCTAACACAGTGTGAAGCCTCTCCAGGCCTGGTTCTATAGAGTCTGAGATGATAGAGATGTCATCAACGTAAACAACTACGTACTGGTATGCCAGGTCACCAAGTGCATTAATGATTGCTCGTTGGAAAACAGATATGGCGTTACGTAAACCGAACGGCATGGTTAGAAATTCAAACTGTCCATCAGGTGTAATGAACGCAGTTCGTTCAATAGACTGGTCTTGGACAGGAATTAAATGGAAACCACTTCCACAATCTAACTTTGTAAAATAATTAGCACCATGGAGTCGTGAAATTTGGTCAGAAATTAACGGCAAGGGGTAACGATCTGGCACGGAGTTATTATTAAGCTCTCTATAATCTATGCACATACGAACTGATCCGTCATATTTCCTTACCAAAAGGGCAGGACTGGCAAACGGTGAACTACTGGGTCTTATTATTTTAGCTTGTAATAATTCGTTAACTCTATCGCGCATGAGTCGTCGTTCATCCGGAGATAGTCTATAAGGACGCCTTTGAACTGTACGATTAGAATCAAGCAATCTTATTTCCAATGAACCAGTGTTAACACGCGTGGTTGGAAACCCGTTAATAAAAAAGTCAGAGTATAATTCTAAGATCTTTACAAGGTCACCCTTTTTATCAAATGGTAAATCAGTGTCAATTTTATCAAAATTATTCCTTATTGTCGTAGTCTGAATAGCGTTACATATGTTTATAGTTTTGTCATTAGTTATAATTCATTCAGTTGCAGTAAGGCTCACACAAAAACCGTTATCCAAAATCTCCCGACCTAACAGAATGTTACTACGCAAGTACGTATCTGGCAAAACGTGAAACAGAATCTCCGTCGCGAAATCATTGATTTCTACCTGACACAACAATTGCAAAGTACTATTAATATTTTTGTTGCCTATACCAACTAAAGATACTACATCATTAAATCGTCTACCTCTAAATTTACTAGCGATACTCTCCTTCATTAAGGAACATTCAGCACCAGAATCAAAGTCAAATTTGAAACACTCACCAAAATGCTTCAACGTTCCTGATGGAGGCTCGACGATGCAAAGGTCGACTCGTTTCTCCGCTGGTGCAGCTGCACTGGACCCGCCTGCTGTGCAGCGACTGGCTATGTGGCCCGGCGTGCCGCACTTAAAGCACACCAATGAGCTGCTGCTGGTTTGTTGTCGCTGTCCGGCTCCCGTTGCTGCAGGCGGCACAGGCGACGGCTTCTTGACGTCGGTCTTTCTTGTGCGACAGTCAGCTTGTTTGTGTCCTGGCTTGCCACATGCATGACACTTAATTGGCGGTAGTGACGCAAACTTCAGACGTTTCTCGTTCCCAGCGTGAGGGTGCACATCTGTAGGGGCTTTCCTCTTCAGGTAGGAGAAAGCTTGAAGCTCTTGTTGCAACTTGTGTCGCGTTGTAATCTCCGTGGTAAATGCGAGACGTTGTAAGCGTGTATCGATTTGCGCCAAGTGAGCAATAACAGTCGATGCTGCAATCTCTTCAACACTCAGGTCTTTCCAACGATTCAACAAAAAGGTCATAAGACGACTAGCATAGGCGGCATAGGTCTCATTATCCTTCGGTTTGTCATGACACAGGTTAATGAGGGTAGCCGCAGAAGTTTCGATGCACACGAATCTGGCTTTAAAGAGCTCTTTGAACTGGTTCCATGTCATACCTGGATAGGTTACCTGCGATAGCCATGTAGATGCGGAGCCCTTCATCGCCTTGCTTATTGTTAAAATAAGTTGACTTCCTTCCACTGCATTCCCGTCGAAACACAAGTCAGCGGTGGCGCACCATGATCGCGCGTCGGACTCAGGCTGGTCAGGGTTAAATTCCGGTAACACTAACTTGTTATTTGGTTGAGTTTTAAGAGTTTGTATCAGCGCGCACATTTGTTCATTTTGCATTTGAAAAAGTAACCGCCATTGATTGTTATTATCACTGTCTCCGCGTGTGATTTCATTAGCACGATTTGATCCCACTTCTGATGTAGGATCGTCAGGATTTATTCCGTTAGATTCCGACATCATGTGGGCAGAATATGGGTTTCGTGCAATGATAACACACTTCTAGGTACGACACACTGTTTTTATTAAAAATCACAAATCACAAATTAAATTAACTTAACGAATCGAGTACAGTTCCGTGACGTCTTAACTCCGATGCGATCAGACAGTAAGTGTCCGCCTCGCCGTCGACTCAAAACATCATGACTCTGTAGAAGCGCGCTGTGGTGTGGGTAGAACTAGGGGGGGTTGCCACTGGCGCGCTTGCGATTCGTTTCATGTCCGTACTAATGACCGGCTGCGACACATATTTAAACATCCATGACTCGGGAACAAATGTTCATGCTCATCACACAAACATTTGCTCCTACCGGGATTCGAACCCAGGACCCTAAGAACGTAAGGCAGCCTCACTACCGCTGCGCCATTCGGGTCGTGAAAGAAAATACGGTATTGCCAGATCTGTTATACATAGTTACACCATCTTAGTGTAAGATAACATTTAAAGCCAAAGCTAGTACAAACAATTTTGTCAATTTCCAGCAGTTTCCACTATAGTATGTAACATTTTCAATTTTCAAAAGCAGTCGGTATCTACAAAAACGCTGTTAATTTCCTGTGATGTGCCGACAAATATGACGTAACAATGTGACGTACTCACATCGGAAGGCAAACACTCAGGTTGTTGATTGAAACTTGATCAAGTAGACGATAAAGCCCAAAATAAGTTCCCACGTGGTGGATGGAAAAGTTCATTGTCCGAGCCTTAACATAATACAGGGTGTAAACCACTTCATCACAAAGCCGTTAACCAATCATTCTGTACATGAAACTAAGTAATTTTACGCAAAAATAATTGCTGGGACACAACTTTTTTTTTTGAGGTTATAAATCATGTTTTGTGGTAGAACTCAATGTAACGCACTTAAAACATTGTGCTGATGGATGGAAGTACGGGGGTAGTGAAGGTGTTAAAAGTCAAAATCATACAAAAAAAACTTGTATTTAAAAAAAAACTTGTCAAAAAGTTGTAACTTTGACCCCCCATATCTCCGTAACTAGAAGGTTCCCAGGTATGATGTAGAACAAATGCAATGATAGGGAGAATAAGTGCCTTTCGGCTTCGTGATGAGGTGTTTTACACCCTTTATGATTCTATGAGCGAACACAGATGGGAAATTTTAAAATGTGTTAGATTGACATAAGCTTTTGAATAATTTACCAGCTCTCAATTTCCATAATGTATATGTATAGGGTGTAAAACACCTCTTAACAAAGCTGAAAGGCACTTGTTCTCCCCGTCATTGCGATCATATTTTGTCCTACACCATATCTGGGAACCTTCTAGTTACGGAGATATTGGGGGTCAAAATTACAACTGTTTGACAATTTTTTTTTATGCAAGTTTTTATTGCAAGATTTTTACTTGAAATACCTCCACGAACCCCGTACTATTCAATTCATCCATCAGCACAATGTTTTGAGTGCGTTACATTGAGTAATACCCCCATAACGTGATTTTGACCCCAAACAAAATCAAAATATTTTATTTCACATTTCAAAAAGTTGTTACCCAGCAATAACTTTTGCGTAAAGTTACTTAGTTTGATGTACAGAATGCTGGTTTGACGGCCTCGTGATGAGGTGGTTTACACCCTATGTAGTGTTCAAGTGGCAGTAGACCACTGACTCCTAAGTCACAGGTTTTCCTAGTTTAGGAGTCAGAGTTTCAGCTTTAGTACGCCTTGAGAACTTTGCCTAGATGTTAAGCATTTATTGTAAGGATTTGTATCAATAAACCATTATTTTTTCTTTATTCATTGTTTCACAAACTGATTACATTTTCAAATATTAATTTAAAAATATATATATAATATATATTTTTTTAAATATAAAAAGTTGTAGCCCACCGGTATCGGGAACAGGGTCCAAGCTATCGGCGGTCAGGGCTCCAGAGAGAGGAACCTCCTAACAATACGGGCCGTGTCCAGGAGTACCGCTCTCTGAATCAAGCCCTTGATCCAGCTGCCTAACAAGAGCCTCCTCAGGTGTTGGTCGAGGCTCTTGGCAATTAAGCCATGGGCTGACACGACTATCGGCACAATGATCGCTGAGTCCACTTCCCACATGTCAACAACCTCGCGAGCCAAGTCAAGATACTTTATTTGTTTATCTTTAACCATTATTATTATTATGACAAAAACAGGTATTTGAACTTTATGTTGAGCCTGTTGAAGAAATACAGTAAGCTTTGACGTTATTAAAGAAATACATTATACGGAATAGCTTTCTAGACGATATTTAGCAAAGGAAACATTGAAAAAATTGTGTTCTTGAACTTTTTAACACATTTATATTTTAAGGACTCATTATTTGGCAAGATATTATAGAGTGTATCAATATACAATAGCCAGTGTGTTGGCAATGTCTAAAAAATATAATCGCTTGCCTAGAAAAATTACAAAAAAAACATAAACCGTAACTTGTGTAAAATTTTTAGAAAACTTAGTTTACTCGTAGCAATGCTACGAGAATTCGTAGCAAAATCGTAGCCTCGTAGCATTAACAAAAAAGATGTTAGTATTGAGATTTTTGTTACTGTAAACATTTACTTCACTAACTTTACTTCAGAATAAGAAAGTTCAGTGTTTTATAAATTTGTCCTTCAGAACAGTATTGCGTATTCTGTCTTATTCGATGATTGATGGTGTCAAATCAGTTGACTTTCAGGGTGATGTTATTTTAACGCCTTCTGGAACGTCACAGAATGATATAGTAGACCTAATATTACTAATCTGTGGAGTGAAATGACCTTACCAACCTACAGCGGCTATTGGTACTCGAATGACGCGGTTTGTACGCATTTGTGAAAACGTTTTGCGACATGTGTTGGAACATAAGAGGGCGATGTTATACAGGCTGAAGTAACACCGACTGACGCACAACCGTATTTACCACATAAATGTTTTATTTTATACTGTTCTTAAACTATAGGGATTCGAAGGCCATTTTTCTGCAGATAAAAACATTCGAAGAAAAAAAACAAAAAGAAAACCAACAAAAGAAAGAGGTTGGTACAAAATGCTTATCATAAGTTTTGAAACATAGCAACACCTAATTATATTTCCTGCAGCACCTCAATTCTGTCAATATAAATATTATAACAAGGGTTCCACACTTGTTAGGCGTATTCCAAATGGCTGAAGACAAAAGTGCAATATAGGATTTTATATGTTTAATGTTTTTAAAATCAGCTGACAACCATAGTATAAATCAAAGTGCTTTACAACATCAGCTACGCTGACGATATGGTGCTGCTGAGCCCTATGGTTAGGGCTCTTAGGGAGCTGCTCAATTGTTGTGAGGGCTATGCTTGAGAGCTTTCTTTTTCTTCCTTTTAAACCCTTTATACCTAAGTCATATTTAAATGTACAGTTGTTTAAATAACCTCACATAATAATGACAGGAAATCCAGAAACTGGATTTCCAAACAGTCAACTGCAAAATTGTATTAAACGTAGTTTCAAAACTTAAGCAAAGTTTTAAAATATTCTTATTGAGTTTCAACTTGAGGCCGTCTTAAATAATTCTTGAACGTTGATAGTTAATTGGACTACTGAGAGTTTCACGTTGTTTAAGTTTTTGGATTTAGAGGCCTGCTGGCACCATAAATCTTGTTTAAGGAGTTAGCGCTAAATTAATCTATATCATCTTCACCTACCTGCCTTTTCCCAACTATGTTGGCGTCGGCCTCCAGTCTAACGGGATGCAGTTGTATACCTGTATTTTACATGGAGCAATTGACTATCTGACCTCCAGAACCTAGTACTCGATAATACAACCTCTCCTATTACCTCTTGGTAAGACTAGTTGTCAGAATTTTTGGACCCCTGACTACCTGTAACGTCTGTCAAAGATCTACAAATGACATCCGGGACCAACAGCTTAGCAGCATTAGCTTGAATAAATCTATGGTGATGTCGTTAACTGTAGTTAGCGATAAATAAACTGCACATTTTCTTATGATTTGTGTTGCAAACGGGCCTAAGTCATTATCATCTTTTTGCCCTGTCAGATGTCATATCATCAATTACTCTCTATCTCTTTCATACCATTCCTCGCACAATCCATGCATCTTTTCTTTGGCATTATATTACACCAGCTAGTAAGCTAGCAAGTACTGGGTGTTAAAAAAAGTTATCCATTTAAATCTAGAACGCCATCATTTATTTTTATTTTTAGAATAAGGCAAAGGTAAGTATAATAATTCAGCCCGTCGTACGATATTGATACTCTTTGGTTAGTAGCGATCGTATTACCTCGGGGAGGTCGGTCAAATCATGGTGTAATATAAGGAGAGTCGGATATATATCAGGACGTATGTGAAATGGTCTTGGTAACTCGATATTCACCCCTTTCCGTGTTGAATATATTTAAAAATATGTAGATCGTATTTAGTATTAAGATTTCATGATTGTTTTTTTTTTTGCTTTCTAAGGTTACATTTTTCTAAATGAGGCGACTTGGATGGTGGTAGTGTTGAAAAAATTACAAAAAATTGGTGAACTCAAAACTCGAGCATTTAATTTAAATAGACCCGTGACTTGCACTTCTGCATAGTCAAAAATTGTTGTGGTGGTTGCAGACGCTTGTATAATAGGTAGCTCCCCAATTTATAGAGGTTCATGGAAATGATTAAATACCGTTAGAGCGCCATTGAAAAAAAAATGGGCGGCGTCAATCATGCTCTTACTTGTTTCTTACACCTTCAAGACATTCCCGTAGTTTTTTTTAAATCTTTATTTAAAGAGTTTTGTTCGCTAATACGATTATGACACTCTGTATGTATAAAAAACATTGCTGTCTTGAAGACATTCTTGTCCTTGTAAAAGCAATGAAATGGCATAATGAGCTTTTTTGTTTTGCCGCCGTTTTCGATTATTTTTTTTAGTGGCACGGTTACCAACTAACAGAATATTATATTAGAATATTCTATTCCAATAATAATTCAAAAGGCTGCATAGTGATAGCACTTCAAATCGTCTATACCACTTCAAATCGTCTATACCCAAAAAAAACGACACTTCTGCCTATTGAGTTTATTAATTTTCCGGATAAATTGCATACGTATCTGGTAGGCAAGTATTGCAGATATTTAATAAAAGCAAGCAGCATTGCCGTCAAAAACTAAACAGTGTGGTAATGGGTTTTTCATATCACGTGGTGACATTTTAATATATCGACGTTCTGTGTGGGCGCTGGCGATGGCAATTTCGTTTGATAACAAATAACAATAGACCATGGCTCTGTCTTTATTGCAAATAGATAATATTTCGTTGCTACGAGAATTTTTAACGATTCCTTGAAATATGGTCTTAATAGAACAAGACAAGTTTTATCGTTCACTAGCTGTTACCCGCGAAATTTGTCCGCGTAAAATGATTACAAAATCCGATTCAAATAGGGGTATTAGAATCGGATTTTGTAAACAAATTAATGTGTTTTAATTCTTTTGCACGGACTCCTAATTCATTTTCTTAAATAGAACGAAGTAGCCTAAATTGCTCCTTATATCATCAGCGATCCGTCCAGTTACAGTTACAGTTACAGTTCGGAGATTAGCCGGAACAAACAGACAGACAGACGCACAAAAATTTAAAAACGTTGTGTCTTTTTAGTTACAGGTGCCGTATATTATTTGCATTCAGTAAAAGCTGTCATTTTTAAATTATAAACAGATACAGACATTTTATTTATTTATATTGATATAAAAATATCCGCTACAGATTTTTAAATTATTTGAGCGTTTGCTTGCATTTGTTTGTTTTGCGTTTGTTTGCGTTTGTTTGTTTTGTGTTTGCGTTTGCGTTTGCGTTTGCTTTTTGGCGCAGCCGTGAGGCACACAGCACATTACTACTAAGTCCAACTTATTGTTTTGTATCTTTTTTATTTATTATTGTGTGTGTGCTTTATTAACTGACGTCAAATAAATATTTTTCTTTCTTTCTTTCTTTTCTTTTTCTTTGCTCTTGCCCACGCGTTACGATTACGGACAAATTAGCTTTTTTCCCATAACATGACGACTGATTTTCCCCAAAGTGTTAGACAAAAAAGAACCTCTCTTATTTTAAATGCCTACAATGTGGCGATGTGGTGCTATTTATTTTTAGTAAAAAATCGAGCAATAAAATAGATACCTAAGATTCTAGGTCGTAGGGTAGGCTTTCCTAGAAGATTCCTGCAATAATATTACAGAACAATAAACATTCCGTGAATTCCAGACAGAATCCTGAATCCAATCTTTTCGGCAATGCCTTTTCATTACTGAGGGTCTTCGAAACAAACTTGTATACTTTTTTGACCAACGAGGCACTCATAACTTATTGTGACGTGTAATAAATGTTTTTTTCAATAACAAATTACAAAAATAAATGTCACTTATCATTTGGTTTGCTCTCTTTGTCCTGTACGGTCCAACAAGCTAATGAGGGCTATCGTTTTTTAGTTCACCAGATGGCGCCACTGGCGAGTAAGGTCCTGTCATTCATTCTATTTGATACTTTAAAGTACCAATTCTTCATAAAACGTTTATTTAATGGCGTATTGTGCTTACTTTCGGATACATATCAATATTGCCCCTAAAATAAGCGAGCATTAACCATTTTAAAATCATTCTTCCTCCATGTACCAACAAATTACATCCAAACTTGTTTCTTAAAATCTTCAAGACATTAATAATCAGGAATTACTCAATCTAGACTACAATCGTGAATATTAGTAAAAATACGTGATAAAAAAGCACGCAACGCGCGAACACTATGACATCTGACATTTCGGAAGACCTTACTCTACACGAGCGCCCCTAGCGGCGAATTCATGCACGATAGTCCCCATTGGTTTACAGTTTAACCCACAAATTACATTGTAAAGTGTAAACCAAATAGCTTGTTCGACCGTACATAGAATCTTTTTCGCTCAACGGAGATGCTGCAGGGTTGCCCACGAAGTTAAAATTTTGTTACGATTTTTGCAACTTGTAATACAAATCGATTGAATGGCTTTTTCATGGATAAGTCATTCAATCGACTTTCATGAACATGGAGGGTTGTTTTGATGATTTTATGATTATAATTCTGTAACTACACGCCTCGAATCATATTTTAATCAACCTACAATCTAGCACTGGCCTGCAAATTGCAAAAAAACGTAAGAAAATTTGAATTACGCGGGCTGCCCTAGAGCATTCACCTTAAGCAACGTGTTAACGTGTTTATTGCTTCTGTAGACAATAAATTAATTAAGTTATGACGTAACCACAATATTCGTAAATAGACGTGGTCATAGTAAAGCTCATAGTTTCGTTACCACAGTTTGAAAACTGTGAACACATTGTAGGTTTGCGTTTCCAGCAGAGATATACGAGGATGTGCTTAAAAGATCACGTAGCTAACTTAGCTCAATATGTGAATAAGAAGCTTTAGGCTTGAATTCCTCCAGCGCGTCGTCATCTTTTCTTTCGTTCTTCATACGCGCCCGACGCACGAGCAGTAGGGTAGATGACACAATGAAACAATAATTTCAAGAAACCACTAAAAAAAACTTTGTTCAGGGCCTGATTTTCAATGAATTGCTAAATTAGATTTTTAGTTGCTTTGAAATCAATAAATAGTTGAGTGATTAAGTTAATTAAACAGTGACTTCATAGCGTGCTATTGCCATACAAAACTAAGAGAGAACCGCGTTTTGACAGTTCTTAAAAAGTATGTCAATTGATTGGTGTCTCATATACCCTTAGGCCCTATTGCGGATAGCTCCACACATATCCCTCGCTGCGCATCCTCGCTCTGGTGGAAACGGAGCCTTATTCTGTTCAGTAGTACGTAGTGAGTGTGACCCTATTTTGTTTGTAAACAAACGGAACCGACCCAATACAAACCTAATAGAATTGAATCCCTTTTTAGTGGTTCTCTCAAACAGTTTGCAATAAAAGTACATACTTATTGAGACCATGAGTTTTTTCATATCACAAGTGTTTTTTGAAGTGACTGAACTATTGATTGCACATAAATAGTGGAGTTTAGATATGCAGTCGCTCCATGTAAAATGCTGATATATTCAGTTGCATCCGGTTCAACTGGAAGCTGACCCCAACATAAGTTGGGAAAAGGCTAGTAAAAACGAAATAGAATACTTACTTCAGCTATTTCTACTCACCTTGCTACAAGAATTTCTCGATTATCGAAAAATCGTTGCCGATTAATATGCCGATTTTACCCCAGTGTTCCATTACCGTCAGCACATTTTTTAAACACTTCAAAAAAAGAGATTTTGTTTTCCATTTTTGTTTGATCAGCATTAAAGATCGAAGCGATTTTTGAAAGGTTTTCAAAAATGTTAAAGTGGTAGGTTAGTTAAAAAGAGGGCGTTCACAAGGTTGCGTGTTCATTAGAGTGGACAGGGTTGGAAAACTGCAGATGTAGGAAAACCTTTAACATTCGTTTTTTCAGTAAAACGTCCATCACGCTTCGCAATTTCATGGGAAGGTGGCCAAACCATCGGATAAATGAAATATGTGTTTCAGTAAATTGGTTTTTAAAAACACGTCACAATAAATTATGTTTTAAAACTAGATGACTAGATGAGGTATTGAGGTCAGTGTTTTTTTTTAAGTAAACCATACATAAACCATAACAACCGTAAACCATAATTCGATTGTCTTTTGAAGAAACAACCAGATAGATGTGGAAAAAAAACCTGTCCAGTCAGTGCATATTATAGTATTGTTCTGAAATTGAGAACTCACGAGATGAAATGGCTCACAAGCTTCTCACCAAAAACCATGACAAGACATGTTATTGGTATTAAAAAAAAGACGTGTGGCACTCGGGGACTGCCGCGGTAAAGCTATTGCATAGCATTTTTATTAACTTATGCAATTATAATTATTTATTCATTTTATTTTTCCGCTTGTTGCCGGCTCGAGGACCAAACGGAGACTGAATGTTCAGGCTCGGCTTCCCATCACGATGAAATTATGCATTTTATAATGAATATTCCACACACACATACACAGACACGTCAAACTTATAACACCCCGTCGTTTTTGCGGCGTCCGAGCGCGGTCTGCTCGCCGCATGCGAGCGGACCGCGCGCTTAATAAAATACATACATAATTATAACTGCATAAGTTGATAAAAAATTATTACAAAGAAGGTCTAACATCAAATGTATGCAACCTACAACTCCTAGTTACGGCAATATATTAAAAAGAAAACTAGCTTGTCATTGTCATTATCTGACATGGGGTGACATGGGGTGTAAGGTTATTTTCGTTACGGAATTTCTGGATTCGGTCTCCACGCTCAGGATAGAAGCTATGCAATAGCTTAAAAGCCTTTTGGCTTGAAACGATACACAACCTAATATGTCAAGTTTATTAATATTCAGGATGTAATAAAAGCTGTTCTTTGTATAGCGATGTCTTCAGTGTTTCTTTGTTGTATTTACTTTGTGATGTGGGGTGGATTATAATTAAAAATGTTTTCATCCCATGTGTGTTTTGAAATGAAAGGAGGTTCATGTTATTTTTGATTGTTGTTTCCACCGAGCAAGCCATTTTTGTGAGCCATTTTGTTTGAAGCTGTAATCTTACTAGGTATGTAAGGTTAATTAGTCAAGTATCGTAACTAAACTAGTATGTACCCATGAATACAATATAATATTATAACACTTAGTAAACATTAAAAAATAGTGATTATTTTGAATATTCTAGTTACTTATTAAATTAATTTTGAAATTGTATCGAATCGAATCGGACTTCATATGGCCATACTTTGTACGACATTTTTTTGACGTTTGAAAGCGAGGGAAAATGATTGATTCGAATTTGTACGACTGAACCGAACATTTATTTCGAATTAAATACTTTCAAATCTTAACCTTATGAATGTCTTAATTAGAGACACAATAGTAAGACAATAGCTTGAGTCGAACTGTGTAACTTAAGACATTCTAGAAGTTAATAATAACAGTTTAATTTGAGATAAAGAATTGATCCTTAAGTTATGACCTGGCATCAATGATATATAAAACTATAGATACGTTGCCCGCCCTCTGTAGTGGCAACATGAATGCAAGGCAATTGCCGGACTGTCATTTAGTCGCGTACCAACCAGTGCCGCGGCAGTACGTGACATTAAAATAACTTTAGTGTATAACTTCCTGAAACAACGAAAAAAAAATGCCATCCTGTGTATTAAGGATATGTAAAAACTATACTTTAACTGTGAAAGATAGAAAAATATCATTTCATGCGTAAGTATCAAGAAAAAAATATTTTATTTTATTTCTTTCGATGCCTTCTAATGGCGGCTGGCGCCTGAGGTAAGTCACGTGCCGTTAAGGGAAGATGACAACGGAATTGAAGAAATATATTTATCTCTCTCTAACAACAAAAAATCCGTAGATGACGTTTAATTTTCTTTCCTTTTCTTCGTGCGTCTAAGTAGCTATCTAGCTACCGACAGTATTTACGCTGTTTTTGACAGCCGTGATGTTCATGCATGACGCGTCTATTTATAATACGTCATTGCCTGGCATAGGTACCCACTGTTGTTGTTGCACCTGTTTTTAGTGTTTCGTTGACTCATAGATTCGTCCTGACCGTCTGTTAATCTGTTTGTATGTCTCGTCTGTCTGTCTGTTCGTCCATACGTATGTCACTCCGAATTGTATGCTCCACACAATGGCTGATCATCTTTGTTAGTTAGTTATCTGGAGAGTAGTTGTCTTCTGAACCCGTACATAAAAGTGGAAATATGGCAAAATAGGGGTGTAAAATAAAATCTACGTATAGAATTGTGTGGGGGTGTCTATCCAATAGCTCTTAAAATGTTATCAAGGTTTCTACGACATTTCCCACTCGGCCGGTTTTTCAAATAAAATATGTATTTGTCGGAATATATATAATATATATTTGTTCTCTGAGCTCTACTATTTTGTAATATTTTTTGTTGAGGTAGTCAATAAGAATAGGCCCACGGCTCTAACATAATATCCTATAGTACTTAAGCAATTAGTAAGCAGTTGGCTTATATTCAATTTGCTCGCCATAAATGGTAGAATGTGATGTGAAAACCATTATTTTATTTTTATGACCTGTAGTAATGACATCAATTAAGCGAATAAAGGCACCTATTACAATAGTATAACATAATAAGTAGGTACTGCTCTTGCAACGTACGTGACCACAGCGGTTCTAAGGCATTGCGTTGCGTTGTATTGATAACTGCATGACGGATGATATATTGGAATAGTTAACAGTTTAAACACTGTTTTAGGCTTTCACGGTTTAAAACTAAACTTATATTGTCACTTATGGGATATCTTCCGTGATTATTTATCCAGACAACCCGCGATCATGGCGCTTGCAACAGCGTCGAAATATCGGGTGCTCAACATAATAAATAATCACGGAAGATATCCCGTAAGTGACAATATAAGTTTAGTTAACAGTTTATCTAACCTCCAAAATATAGACACTGGGGCTCAATGGCAACTAACACTTTATATGTAAACCACTGCAGTTGGTACAGAAACCTGTATGTGTTACCTGCAATAAACTGCAACAGGTATATGTTTCCAGTTAAAATATTTAATGATTGAATAGACAATTTTATGACAATAAAACTGATCACAAAACAGAAACGAGATTAAAGTTTTATTCCTACATAGGAAATGGCATCAGCTTTCAGCAAAAACTTGTACAAAACGTTACTAGGTACCTGTAGACATCAGAGACTCATTGAATAGTAGAAACATAAAGAGTAAGCTCAAGGAATATTACATCGATTCGATTATAACTTAAACGTTAATAGCGCGTTGATCAAATTTCAGGCCATGGCATGCTAAGACAGACCCAGAGGTCTTATTGTGTGCTTTATAATATATTTAGGTGTGTCAAATGTAATTTATAAATAAATAAATAAATAAATATTTATTTATTTATCTACCAAGAACGGTATGTCCTATATGAACCGCGATATCATATTGACATCATGTTATTGTAGTTCATTACATCGTTTTTATAACTCTATTGCGTCGCATCCACATAAAAAGCTTTACTTCGATACAATATGTGAAACAGAATAAAAACGCGTAATTTTTGTTTTGCACCTCGTTTTATTATGATTTCGGAATAAACCGTATTTTTTTACGGTATTTTCCGAAAACGTGTGTTTGGCTGATGGCTAATAAATACGCAATTTGAGGCTAAATGATCATCAGTCATAGCGTCGATCGAAGGTTTTCACTCCGTTTTTATATTTTTTGGACGCCATTTTTGCCCTTCATTTCGCATCTTTCAGACGACGTGAACAGTGTAAATAAAAAATACAAACATCGTACATAACAGTAAACCGTCTGATTTTACTGAAATGTCTCCCAATAGTTCAATACTAACGTAACAATATTATAAGAATCCCGTATATGCCGCCAGTAAAAGGGTGTATCGTGAACGTTTTTAGCTCCATTACTGATCAATTTGGATATTCAGACGAGCCGACCCATAGGTTATCGGTCTACATACCTATTGTATAGGTATTTTAGACGTTATTTAAAAAAAAGAACAGCAATCGAGTTCGGTGACTGGTTTGTTCCAAATTCAAATTCATTTATTGTTCGTCATTGTTCCATGTTTAAAAAAATACGTTTGCCATAATATGTATGTCAGTGCAAAGACAGGTTTTATTTTTGAGTATTTAAAAATATAGTTTCCAAGAACTCTCTAGATGGCGTTGAACTGACTACGATACTGGGTGCCAAAGCCAAAATGCTTGGAAAAAGAAAGATTGCGTCAATCAAGCTCGTTGATTGATACTTTCGTTTGCATAAGCTTCCGAATATAACCATACCATCCAAGTGAAATGATGTGACGTTCCGTTCCTTTCAGTAACTTACCAAGATAAGCGCCATCAATCCAGCGACTAGGAAAGAGTCGAAAAGAAAATCCCTCATTACGTCATCGTGGTTCAGTAAGCGTGGTATCGAGGCACCGGTTTGCGGCGGTCAGATTGGCAGCCTTCAATGTGAAATACTGATTTTCAGCTGCATCTGCATGAAAAGACTAGTCTAGAAAGATGATAATTTCGATATATGACAATAGTATACGTCTTCTGAAATATGTTGAATTCAATTACAGTATTTATGATTCAAGCAAACAAAACCGCATAATATTTCCTATAAGTAAAATAAAGCAAAAAGTTTGTAATAAAAAAGAAGAGTAATATTTCTTAGTTGTATTATATTGTATTGTATTGGCTGGTGTCCGCAACTCCACGTCAAAGCGCGTATTTTGCGTATGGGCTATAATCTACCACGCGGGCCCAGTGCAGAGTCTTCGAATTTTGGATTCTAGAACATCGTTTCCTCACGATGTTTTCCTTCACCGGTTTTTGAGAGCAGTGGTGATGAAATAAATTACTGATTGCTAATTTTTAATGCGCCTGCCTGGATTCGAACCCACAACTTACAGTTCGTAACTCGAGGCCGCCACCACTGGGCCACCGCTACTCGCTATTTCTTAGTTACATAACTTGTGAAAAATATTTTATTAAGATTTTAATTTCGTATCTTTCGATATTAAAAACGTAATCATCTACATATTTCATAGTTTGTAAATAAAGTTTGTTTTCTAATAAATTATGTTGATATTAAAAATAACAAATAAACTACGCGTTTTCATGATTCACGATAATAATTTTTATTACTTCCCTTGTTTGGATAAGACTAGGAATATTTGGTCGGTTTATCCTAAGAATAAAAACGTTAGTATGTAAAATCCTCAATCCTGGCTAAAATCTTTCCACTTTTCTTTTAACTCTGATCATTGTCCAAAACAAAAAGGTCTTTATTCTCGGTGCCACAAGGTTGCTGGTGGGTTGCTGACCAAAAATATAACAATTATTTGTTTATTAATTATTCATCACTTCATTCACTTTTTCGGGTAACGAAGGCCCATTATACAATTCACAAAATAATCTTATAAGTACCTACAATAATACATGTTAACAACGTATAGCATTAACTACGAGAGGAATGCATTAAAGTATGATTAAATTATGTGCCTTTTGTCCGAAAATCTATGAACCAAATTTCTTAATTCGTTAAAGACCACGAAGAAACAACATACGTATAAAACATAGATATTTGACATTATAATTATCATAAATATGAAATCGATCAACGGAAGATAATAGAAGCGGAGATGTTAAATATTTAATTACGAACCTATTTAAGTAGGTAGACCTCAACTTTAATATATTCATCATATAAATTAGGTACTGAATAAAACAAGCTTGATCAATTATTATACGTGCTGATTGAAATACACGGAATCTCTTTATACACTGGTATTTTCTGTTTTAAAACATGAAAAATAAATAGCTTAGTTTTATTATTTTATATTAGGCCTTTTTATTTTCGCATTAACATTGAAGTAATAAGGTTGAAACAAAAAGGCCAATGTGAAATGGTTAATTTACTTTCGCGAATTCCACGAAATCCGTCAAATGAAACAAGAAAGACATTTTTTGGTTCAGGTGGTTTTCCATCTTTGTGTTGTAATGTGCCAGCGGTGTTGCCAGTTTTCAGATAAAATATTCAGTTAACACAGACCCTGTATAAAAAAAAAAAAATTTCCTTTTTGATTGAAATTGGTTTTGTATTAGGAACTAGATGTTGCCGTGGCTCGCGGCGCGAATTACCAGACGAGAAAATCTTACCAGTCAGTATTGGCATTTAAACATTCTGACAATGGAGTTTAGACTATGTGACCACCTTTGAGTAGGCTACTCATGTTATTGTTAATCATCATCATCATCATCACGGACTCGCTCTCAATGAGATAGAATGGGTCTTTTGGTGTTACTCAATTACAAGGTTCATATGAGAATATGCGGATGTCTAAAATGAAGAATGTAATGCTGATTAAGTGGACTACCAACCACCTATTACCTACCTAAACTAAAGTAATAACACAGAAACAGGCAGAGTTTATTTTGGTTTTATCCTCTGTGTTTTCCTTCTACCAACCAGTATCAGCATAATAGGTAAGCATCCAGCAGATTATGGAGTCTAAATGCTTTTTATGCCGATACTGGCTGGATACATAGGTACAGAAATCCAGAATTATACCAAATTTTTTCATCCAAATTATTTCGGCCACCGGCCGTTAAGGTGTGAAAAGGTATCAGTTAGACAGACAGACCTTCGCATTTATATTAGCATGGATACACGAGGCTTGGGTCTAGAAATAAGTACTTCATTTCGTAATAATATTGGCAAGTAGAAATATCGGACATATTTTCTACCCGTGTGACCACAACTGGCTGAGCATGATGAGAATTAAGTAGGCCTGTACCGAGAAGCTTTAATTCCCAAGGTCTGACCTTGGAAGTTTCGTTCAGGACTTTTTAGTGGATTACAGGCTTTATAGTACTAACAAACATCACGAAGCAGAAAGCGAATGGTGAAAAGAAAACAAATCAGAAGTTCTTTGCCCAGGGTGTCGCTACAAGCGGGGTTGAAACCACAAACGTGCTGTTTTCACTTCTATCAACAGTGTTTGGGAACTGCCGATAAAAAAACTAATCTAGAAACAATGTTGGTATTCAATAATTCACCAGCGAGATCCCCGCGGTACAGACAGCTCATGTCTTGTGTCACAACTTGATAAGAGAGGCAACGCCGACTCGGTTTGGAAAACGAAGTAATCTATATTTGCTACGGGTTGTGCGCCGCGCACGACTAGTGGTGGTACGCCGTAGCGGATTGGCTAGGAGTGCCACAAAGCGTTAGGGGACGGTCACGCGACTTCCACGATTTTTGGTCACCGAAAAAGTGATCAACGCGATAACCGCCATCCACGTTTTTCGAGTTTTGTTTTTCGCCGGATGTTAGTGAAATAATTTATTGCAAATACGTGAACGTAACCTACTTTCGGATACAGTTTATCTTATCGCTCTAACAAGCAATGAATTGATTATTACTCTACGTATGATATGTTTGGAAATTTATATTTGTTGTTGAAAGGGTTTGTAACGATGGACGTCAGCGTAGCGTAGTGTGCACTCCGGGCATAGAGAAATGGTAAAGACACATTTTGACCTTGACCCTAATGCTTCAGCGATAAAGTTGAAAATCTATTGAAGACATTTAACAGATTGTAGTAGCTTGATGTGCTGGCGTCTGTATCTAATTATCTTATCTAACATCATTTGCCTAGCCTTTTCCCAACTATGTTGGGGTCGACTTCCAGTCTTACAGCTGAATACCAGTATTTTACCGACTGCCTATCTGACCTCTACAACTCGGTTAGTACTGTATAATACGATATGCCTTGGTCGCATTGGTTGTCAGACTGTTTGGGCCACTGACTACCTGTAACGACTGCAAAAGATGGACAAATGACAGCCGGGACCAACGGCTTAACGTGCTTTCCGACGCACGGAGGAAACTCGGTATGTAAGGGTGGTCACAGACCAACCTAGGGCAAGCGCGACTAAACCTAAAGATCGACAAGAGCGGCTGTTATTATTTAGCCACGAGCTCCTCACTTATCTTATCTAACATTGATATTTAATTAGAATCTATTAGAACCTTTTCTTCTGAAGTGATTACTTTATCACGTCTCACAATAGCCATGGAAAGTGATAACATAATCTATGCAGCTCCTCTATGATAACATTAATATTATTGACATCGTTTATTTTCCTGTGGGGCAATCCTCATAGATACTTTCCTTCTGGAGAGAAAGTTATGTCAGCCTACAACTAACACATTAAAGCCCCCTCGGTTCCTACTAGTGCTTATGAACCGGGGGCCACAACGTCCTAGCTGAAACAACTAGTTTACCTTTTAAACAGCGGAGCATGCGTATTTCATACAAACGTACATATTCTTAAAGTATTGTGTATTTTTTCGATTGGGTTACAGAATATCTGTTCCCAAATGAAAAACAAAAAAAAAGCAAAAAAATAAAAAATAAATAAAAAAAAATCAAAATAAAAAAGAACAACTCAAAAAAAAAAAAAACAATCAATCAATCAAATAAATTCAAAGCAAATTTCCATAGAAAACTAATTTTTCTCATAACTCTTGTTTAAATCAGTGTCCATGTAAAATATATATTTGGGAACCTAGATATTCTGTAAATCAATCGAAATAAATACACACTACCATAAGAATACGTTTGCTTATCAAATTATTTTGGTATTACGTTTGTATGAACTAAGCATACTCCGCAGGCCTCTTAAAGTTAACTACATTACGCCTCCTATATTTGGATTTATTCAAAAAGTCGCCACCAACTGCGTTAATTATTCTGTTATCCAAACAGAGTCGGTGTTGCCTCTCTAATTGTATCAAGTTGTGACACAAGACATGAGCTGTCTGTACCGCGGGGATCTCGCTGGTGAATTATTGAATGCCAACATTGTTTCTAGATTAGTTTCTATTTTGGGAGCTTTAAGTTTCATTGCGTGGAATGGATTACCTCCTCTCCATACGGGCGTTTTTCCGCTCGGACGTTTTCGTTGTGCAAGGGAAATTGTAACAAGATCTATCAAAATCGCACTTTGTTGGATTCTCACCGCATACATTCGGATGCGGCGTTACTATGCACTTGTTTAATTTTTTTTCATAGAATAGAATAGCAGCCGAGCCCAACAGATTTGGCTTCCAATGTTTGATGTGAAACATCTATTGGCAGTAAAACCGGCTCGTCTGCCGTGACGGGCCATACCGCTCTTGACACCTTTTTTTCGGATTCAGGGGTCTATTAGATCTTGCTGCATGCTGCCAAATGTAAAATGGTTGGTTTTTGGTTACTCATTTTCATCTTTTACTGGCTTTTGCCCGCGGCTTCACCTGTGAGGATGTCGGAAAACCTAAGGAACGAATTAAAGGGATAATTCCTATGTCTTAATTAAGGTCTACTTACCCGTGTGTCAAATCATAATCTGATCAGCCGTTAAGGTTTGAAAAGATTACATATATGCGTCGGTGGTAGTCGGTGTTATAAGTTTGACGTGTCTATGTGTGTGTGCGTGTGTGTCTGTCTGTGGTTTCGTGGCTCCCAAACGGATGCACCGATTTCGTTTTGTTTTTTTTTTTGTTTGAAAGGTGAATTAGTGGGGAGTGTTCTTAGCTATGTTTGATGAAACTCGGTCCAAGATGGCCGCTGCCACAAAAAGGCGAATTAGGTACATGTTTTTTCACAACTCCCTCAATATAGGTACCAAATGAAAGGGCTTGACTAGTAGAATAATGTACACTAAGTATATTGAAATGGAATGAAGAATACTAACCAACGAAATGAGATGAGGAAAGTGAAGTGGTGACTGGTACCTGGGACTGGGACCTAACGAATTATTTTTATTTATTTTTTTGTTTGCTACATTATTATGTGTCGGGGGTTTTAAAAAAAAAAAACTGTGTCAAGCTGAAGTGGGAGTGGTCTGGCCACGTAGTGAGAATGCACCCGGAGAGATGGACAAAGATGGTCACACACTGGACGCCTGACGGAGGGAATTGCCGTCAAGGTAGACCGTGGCGAAGGTGGTGTGACGATCTGATCTTGTTTGCGGGGCGAACATGGCCAGATATCGCACAAGATAGAGAGGTTTGGAAGGAAAATGGGGAGGCTTTTGCCCAGCAGTTGGGACAAATAAGGATGACGCACGCTAGACCGTGCAGGGTCCGAACCGAGTGTCGGCTGTAGCAAAATCTGTCCATACAAAATTGCACGGTCGACACACGACTCGAACCCGCAGGGTCTAGCGTGACTCAAGCTTTAGGTGCGTTGGTATTATTCTGGCAATATATAGGGCGCATTGGCACTTTGGATTCCATTCGATAAACAAAAAATACGATGAATTTTGAAAGTGTCAAATCGAAATACTTATCGATAACTAACAAACTTGAGTGCATAATAATAAAGTAGAGTAAGTAGAGTGACATTCATCGTTTGCACTAACTGCGCAAAAGATAATTCGCTTGTGATTGGCTGTTCAAAGTTCATAATGTTATCTGCGTTTAATGAAAAATATACAATGTACTAATTTGAGGACGTGTTGTTCACTTAGGTACACATATGGTAATAAACGTTATTTTTTAAATGATATTATTTAAAATCTCTTTTTAAGAATGAAAGACAGCATCGCGAGAAAACCTGCAGGTCTTAGAAACTAAAATTCGAAGACGTAATGTGTCATCCACCGACTTATGGCTGCTGGGCCAACGTGGTGGATACCAGTCTGCTCCGTGTAATAATCATGTTTGGTATTGTGTTTATGTCGTATAAAGGTATGCCTTTATACGACATAAATACGACAAACAAAAATAAAAACATTTTAAACACACATACTACTGTAGGTTTGGTACCTACTCATTCATTGTTCTTTAAATATTAATCTAATTATTTAGCATTACAATTAAATCTTATAGAATAAATTGCCTTAGATACAATGATAATGACGCAACGTCATGCTGGAGCCATGGAGCAACGAAGTTGCGCGATGCCGCAGTGTGATAGCTGGCTAGGAGATCTCTTCTCAAAGGTCCATGTTCACCAAAAAGCGATGACAGTCGATTATCCAAAAACACATTTTTGTATGCGAACATGTCACAGTGGCAGTTGTTTTTAGATAATCAGGCTGTTATCTTTTCGGTGAACATGGATCTAAATATTATATTGTTTTCTTCTCTTCTCTATTGTTGGGTGGGCCGGGCTATACCCTGGACTCTTTGGGCCGGGATTTCCATGGACTCCGCTCCTTCGTGATGGCTTATACGGTTTCGGATCGCGAGACTACGCCGAAAAATGAGCCAAAATAAAATTAAGAAATATGCACGATTCAATAAAATTATTAAAAAATGTAATAAATACAAGAAACAACAGAAACACCATTCCAAAAATATCCAATTAAGAAAAGAACGTGTTTCTCTTGTTAATAAATTAAATAACTATCAGATTAAATTAGAAGATAGTATAAATATTTATGAAATTGACACTCAGCGCTTACAATCAGAAATTCAGGCTCTAAATAAGTCACTACAGTCTTTATATAATAAATATGAACGCTCACAAAATCAAATTAAAGAGCATATTCTTGCAACAAATGCATTGGTAGACAAAGTGGACTCGCTGACTCTCAGCAACGTTCAGTGTACTTGTCAGAGGGAATCCAGAAATGATGTCCAGTCTGAGGCAACGGAGGACCCGTGCCCAGCTGTGAGAACTCAGGGCTGTGATTCTAGCCAAGATTCAATACCTGACTTAGGTAATTCTGTCTCACCTAATAGTCTAGAATTCTAGATTCAAATCTTTCAGTTATGTTCTCTGATAGTATTGGTAGAGGGATGGGGAAATTAATCAGTAATAGCCTGAGTTATTGTACCCAAAATTATTGTATGCCAGGGTCGACCTACAAACAGGTTATGACATCTGCAACAAAAACTGTTTGTAATCCTAATACCACCATAACTATTTGTGTTGGTAATAGTTCTAAGATAAAAAAGGAAGATATCACTGACTGTGTATCAGAGTTGTTGAAGTTAAACTGTAGTAAAATCATATTGTGTGCTTTTCCCTATTTTAAAAATTTGGGTAGTAGAAAAAACAATTATATACATATGTTAAATAACCATGTACATTTTCTGGCAGGTCACTATAGTGACAGACTTATATACCTAGATATCAACACTCTTGTTGGTAAACTTAAGTCGACTCGGGGTAAGGTGTATCTACCTATTAGATGTAGACACAAAATAGCTTCGCTATTAGCTTTTAATATTCACACAGACATAAATAGTATGTCTAAGTTTAGTACTATTATTAACACTGCGACTATTAGTAATTCTACTAATGTACAGGTGACTTTAAATGAATATAGCAGTAGTGCTATAAATCTTTACAAATATTGCTCAGAGGAGGATCCATCGGTCACCGTGGTGAATCCTCAATTAGGGTCTATTAGTGATAGGGTCTTGTTGTCTGAGGATGGCACGGGAGTCTCCGGCCTCACTCAAAATATTAATATGAATTTAAACTAGAAAGTGAGACAACAGAAGGTACTATTAATTCTTGCACTCAATAAGTTACTAAAAAAGGGCCTCAGCAGAACACCTTAAAATTATTCCACCAAAATATCCAAGGAATGTCTTGCAAATTATTAGAAATTGAATTGTTTTTAGAAAATAGTAAGTTTGACATTATTTGTTTTACTGAACATTGGTTAAAGGATTACCAAATGCTTATTAATTATGAAAACTATATGGTGGGTAGCTGCTTTAACCGTAAAACGATGCTTCGTGGAGGTTCCCTAATATTAATAAAAAATAGTTTTAAATATAAGCAACGTGATGACATAGTAGGTCTCTCAGTTGAACATTGCGTCGAACTGTCCTGTGTTGAGCTAGATAAGCATGTAATTGTGTGTGTGTACAGACCCCCAAACTATCAAAACTTTTCCATATTTGAATCAATAATGGAAGATGTCCTGGCAAAACTTGCAGCCAGTAATAAATCTACAATAATTTGTGGTGATTTCAATATCAATATTTTAGAAGAAAATTCACATAGCGGTCGGTTACTAAATCTTTTTAAATCATTTGACTTGACTAACGTTTTTATTGAACCTACTAGAATCACAGCATCTTCTGCTACTTGTATAGATAATGTTTTCTGCGATTGTGATTACTTAGATAAAGCCATAGTAAATTGTTTGCCGTCCGACCATAGCGGACAAACTGTAACTTATAGGTGTAATACACCATTGCAAAAAGTACAGATTAAATTTAGACCCATAACTTCTAGCAAATTAAATGGTTTTAATATTTCCCTACAGAACAAGTTAAGTGTTATGAGCCATGACGATATTAATATAAATCAATTGTATAATCGTTTCTTTTCAATAGTTCACACGGAATTCAATAAAACTTTTGAAAAGAAGACAAAGAGTATTTGCCCTAAATTCATATTTAGTGATTGGGCAACTAGAGGTATCAGAAAAAGTAGGGAAAGACTATTTGAGCTTTATGGCCTTAAGCCTTTTATTAACACTGAAACTTTTAACAAGTATGTTGCTAAGTATTCAAAAATTTTTAGAAATACATGCAGGGTTGCTAAAGCCCTGCACATTAGCAACAAGATCAAAACAGCAGAAAATAAAATAAAGACAGTTTGGAAAGTCATAAATAACGAGACTAACAGGAAGAAAATACGCAACACTAGCTACACATTAGATACAGCATGTGGTCCTAAAAGCTCTAATCAGCAAGTAGCCCAAGAATTTGTAAATTTCTTTACTGAGATACCATTAAAAACTACGGAGGCTCTTAATTCCTCTCCTGAAGTCTCAATGGGTTTATTAAAGGCGAATGTGTCTGGCTGCCTGGCTGAATTTAAATTTAAACACATTAACCCTATGGTAGTTATTAAAGCTTTCCGGCAAATAAAAATCAAACTGACCGAAGATCTATGGGGAATGTCTATCAAAGTTTGTACATCCATACTTGAGACTATAGCCCCATACTTAGCTTTAATTTTTAATCTATGTGTGGACCAAGGAGTCTTCCCTGATTTAATGAAATACAGTAAAGTCATACCTCTTTTCAAATCCGGGGACAATAAAGATACTAACAATTATAGACCTGTCTCCGTGTTGCCAGTTTTTAGCAAGGTTTTTGAAAAAGTAATGCTTGATCAAATGCTCTATCACTTTAACACCAACAGAATCTTACATGATCAACAGTATGGTTTCACCAAGGGACGTTGTACAACTGACGCCGGTGTAACATTATTAAAGCACATATTTACTGCGTGGGAAGAGTCCCAAGACGCTATAGGAATTTTTTGTGACCTCTCCAAAGCGTTTGATTGCGTAAACCACGACACATTACTTATGAAACTTGAGCATTACGGACTGGGTAAACTTGCACTTAGTTTGGTAAGATCATATTTAAATGATAGACAACAATATGTTCAGATAAATGGTGTTAACTCACAGGGTTTAAAAATAAAAATGGGGGTTCCACAAGGCTCAATATTGGGTCCTTTCCTCTTTCTAGTATACATAAATGATCTACCCTATTTATTGAAAAACCAACCTCAAAATATGGTGTTATTTGCTGATGACACTTCCCTGATTTTTAAGATAAATAGACGGGCACAAAATTTAGATGACGTGAATAATGCCCTACTGCAGGTCCAAAATTGGTTCACAGCAAACAATTTGGTATTAAATGAAAAAAAAACCAAATGCATAAGATTTGCTTTACCGAATGTTAAGGGTAGTGATTGTGATATATTATTGAATAATGAGAAACTTGAATTCGTAGATAAAACGGTTTTCCTGGGGATTACGCTTGATTCAAGGCTACAATGGGGTTCTCATTTAACATCTCTTGCGGGGCGGCTAAGCTCAGCAGCATATGCCATTAGAAAAATCCGTCAATTTACTGATGTAGATACCGCTAGACTGGTCTATTTTAGTTACTTCCATAGTATAATGTCTTACGGTATTTTGCTATGGGGACGAGCTGCAGATATTGAGTCTATATTTATTCTGCAAAAAAGAGCCATTAGAGCCATATATAATCTTCGTAGGCGCGATTCTCTAAGAGAGCTGTTTAAGGATATTGGCATTATGACGGTACATTGTCAATACATCTACGAAAACATAATGTACGTCAGAAAAAATTTGCATCTTTTTGGTAAAAGAGGTGACAGACATAACTACAGTACTAGAAATAGGGACCAATTAGTTCAGCCAGGCTTTAGACTCGCTAAAGTAGACTCATCTTTCATGGGGTACTGTTTGAGATGCTATAATAAAATTCCACAAAGTATTCTTGAACTGAATGAGACGAAATTTAAAACATGCATTAAACGCACACTTTGTCAACGAGCATATTACAAGTTGA
Organism: Xestia c-nigrum; assembly: GCA_916618015.1. NCBI lineage: Eukaryota > Metazoa > Arthropoda > Insecta > Lepidoptera > Noctuidae > Xestia > Xestia c-nigrum. Next base: position 18,673,814 of record OU745259.1, read on the forward strand.
GCGATTATATCGCTGATAAAGATGCTTGGCTCAATGCTGGTCCTGCTCCACAAGGACAGGGACGCATAAATTGATAGCATTAAATGGTATTGTTGGAGCTGCTGAAGATTGTACTTAACTATCTTTGCATTGTATAGATTCAATGTTAGTATTATATAATCGCATAGCCCATATTGTGTGAGTACTATGTACTAGAAAGCTATCATTCACTGGAAGCCTACGGCAGTTCTTGACTAGAATGTGCCCTGGCGGTTGAGAGTATGTCATGCTCTCTCAAATGTCTCGCTGATGGTGGCGCGTGTGTCGGACCATTTAGTTCCCTTCAAAATGGTTGAGCTGAATGGTGCTGATCCATGCGTCATGTCCGTGAACGGGCGCTGTCAGTTGTGACTGGTCATCTCTTAGTCGCCATGGGTTATTTGAATTAATTATTTAGTTTTTGAGTTGTATTTTATTTTGTTTTGCTATGGACACTTTTAACGTGCACATCTTGCTACATTGTTCTCACATAATATACCATCTCAACATGAATGATGTAACCAAGATTTTGTAACAATATTTTGATTTAAAAGAGTGTCCATGGAGTTTCTTGCCCGTTCTTCTCCATAGAGATCTACGTTAGGGAATGGGCAACTACAGTACTTTCACAGTTTTTATGTCTTGTGACTGGGACTGTAGCTACTTTAAATGTTCATTTTGTTTCGACTATTCAAAAGTGCCTGTAACTGGCCTACTTGAAATAAATGCTTTGATTTTGATTTTGATTTTGATTTTGAAGTTGCTGGCATTGAGCTCCCTTCGTAAAGTTTTCAAGGCTCATTTTTGGCTCTTTTTGAAATATAATAAATGCCTGCGACGTATAGTAATACTAAGACTACTATCAGTAGAATTTCGAGCAGTGGCGTTTGCTTCACCGTTGGCGTTCTGTGCAATGACGACTTCTTCCTTCGAATAGCTTTTTCCCATATTATATTCTTCAAATTTTTCTTTCTTCTAAGTCTTCTACTTCCTAAGTTTTGGTTTTCATTTTCCTCTTCTTAATTTGAATTGAACTTCTTACTTGAAATGTAGTAATGGCTCGGCTAGCAGGGTCGCCATGTAATATTCGTGTTGCTTGAGAGGAATTAAAAGACGAATTGTCTCCATAGTATCTTGACGACCCGATTGGCGTAGTGGTAGTGACGCTGCCTTACGTTGTTAGGGTCCTGGGTTCGAATCCCGGTAGGAGCAAATGTTTGTGTGATGAGCACGGACATTTGTTTCCGAGTCATGGATGTTTATATGTATAAAAAGTATGTATTTACAAACAAAAAAGTATATATGTAGTATATCAACTATCTAGTGTCCACGACACAAGCTTTGCTTAGTGTGGCACTAGGTGGCGCTGTGTGTTAATGTCCAGCGATATTTATTTATTTATTTATTTATCTGATTTAATATGAAAATTGGTTCACAATGTAATAACTACTAACTTAAAAACTACTCACTGAACAAGCGCAACCTTCCTTACTGATTGTTACGAAATCCATTTCAATGTCTTTACATCCGTCTCATAGGGATGATACCAGGGAGAAATATCGGCTAATTAAGTACTAATGTTATAAAGCAGAAGAGTTTGTTTGCTTGTTTGGTTGAACGCGCTAATCTCAGGAACTACTGGTTCGAATTGAAAACATCTTTTTGGGTTGGATAGTCCATTTATTGAGGAAGGCTTTAGGCTACATAACATTACGCTACAATTATTAGGAGCGGAGCAGGAATGAAAAATGTTACAGAAACGGGGTTTTTTTTCCTTTCGTTTTTCTCTCTTATGTGACGCAGACGAATTTGCGCGGGTCAGCCAGTATGCTATAAAATTGTTACACAATTGGTGCATAGGTCACCAAATTAATAAACTTACTTAAAAAAAACATAAGCTAACATTCAAAGTTTAGTTAGACGATCTTGGCTGCAGGATCAAGTCGTGTCTGTCATAAAAATGTATTGTGACCAGAACTAAAGTTGCTCGAAAAGGAACTCAAGGAAAATCTAAAGTTGAGTGCATTTGGGCTGAATAACTAACCAACTAAGGTCCATGTTCACCAAAAACATGACGGACGATTATCTAAAAACAGCTGTTTAAAACACACTTTTGTATGGGAATATGTCACATTGACAGCTGTTTTTAGATAATCAGGCTGTTATCTTCTCGGTGAACATGGACCTAAGTAACATCATCATTCTCTTGCCCTTATCCCAATTCATTAGAGGTTCGCACAGCCTGTCCTTCTCCATTCTTCTCTAATACTCGTCGTCTCATCAGACACCGCCTATATCTTGCCATATTGTTCTTTATACGGTTCATTCATCGTTTCTTAGGTCTTCCTCTACTCTTATAGCCAGCCACATTCATACTCAAAACTTTCCTCACGACATTTTCCTCATTCCTCCGCATCACATGCCTTTACCACGACAACCGATTACCACACCACTTTTCAGTCAACGGCACCACTTTCAGACTTCCTCTTATGTATTCATTTATTGTTTTATACATTCACAAGGCAAGTTGAATAAAAGCTTAAAAATTGATGTGATTTTCACATTCAACCCTATAAATTGAACTCGAATTCCAACCATTTTAGCTTTTTCTTATAATCTCGAGGTAAATGTGAACGTTTCTTTTTTTTTATTAAAAAGTTCATCCTACCCTTCAACCAATTTGGGTCAGTCTGCGTAAAGTGGGCTCCATAAAAATGCCATAAAAAGTAATGGGATTAATTGAAAATACTTAGCGGTTTGTTTTGTAACAGCCATCGTTATATTAGGCGGATTATGGTTCATATATTTTTTTTAAACAATTGATTGTATTGGTTGCAATTAATGAAGTTATTGCAATTCTTTGAATCGATAATTTTATCTCAATAGCTATTTGACAAACAATTGTGATGATTTGAAGTTTTAAATCAGTTTAGTTTAATTCTTATTCCTGTTACTGAATGAATGCTACTTGATTTTTTTAATAAAAATCAAATCTATTTAGTCAAACCTATTTATGTTTATCAAACTACTTAAAATTCTTTCTGGCCATTAGAGACCAAAAAATATTGAACGCCATTAAGTTTTACTTTTTTTCTACATTTTTCTTGACACTTTAATGGTATTCACGAAGTTTTGGGCTTCATTAGGCCTTATATTATTATTTTTTATTCATTTTCATTTATTTTTTTAACAAAATAATATTCGTTTATAAAAATAATCCAAATGATTATTGTTTTATCGCTTTCCATAAATTGTTATAAACATATACATGAAAATAGGTATGTTTTGTTCCTTTCCCTTAAAACATCAAACTTAAAGAAGGGCAACCTAACCTTTATGAATCGACTTACCTATTTAGAATTCATAGCTGGCCGGTTTCGGTCAACTAAAAAACAATGCCATTAGGTTTTACTTTTTTTTTTTTTCTTTTAACTTGATAATTCGATTTTGTTTTATTTTGCTCATTCGGCCAGCTCTAAAGACATATAAAAGTATTTAATCTAAATCCAACCTACAATATAAACTTCCGAATAGGTAGTAGAATGTTAGCATATTCGAACATGGAAAAAAAGAAATGGAATAGGATACGATACCTACGTTTTGCAATGCTACGAGTAATAATATACAATAATAAGTAATTAATAGATTGTTTAAGTAAGTACTTACGTTTTCATGGCATCTACAAATGTTAACTCAAAATTTACCATTTTTTTGTACTGAAACACCTTGACCATTAAGTACCATTGCCACCTATTCACCTACTTAATTCCAATGTAGATCTGTACACATTTTAGACCGTGTTTGCGCATAAAATTGAGTTAAAGTGACACTCAACTGAAAGTTTGGTGTTATTTACCTTTATTGTGTTCTTCAATACAGTAATGTGACTTTCAGATGACATTTGAGAAGAGCGTTCACTGTACTTACTGTATTGGTAGAAAGGTGCATATTGAGACTTATCGCAGGAATTTCTCAGAAGCAGCCCAAATTAGTTTGAATTTGTACTTACCCGCTATTATATGGGACTTCAACATAACTGGTGAAATGTAAAATAAGTTTTCTTTTACTTAACACTAGGTTCTGTCCGCTCCTTCGTATGTTTGGTCGTGGATTCGGAAGAATGTCATTTATCGGACACAAAGTATCACTATGGGCACAGATAATATAATAATAGCGTCTATGGGATATAAAGTATCATTATGTTAATTTTCATCCCGCTAAGGGTCGTAGCACACGTATCGGACCGGAAAGATATCGTAACTGCCTCGCCTTTCCCCTTGGCGTCAAACAGGCGTACACGTAACGTAACCACGTAACGTAAGTGGATCAGAAGCTCCGGCACGTCGCCGCGTCGGTCGACTCAGATACAGCTAGGCGACGACGCCGCGCTTACTGCTCGCCGACCGCTGGTTGACGTCTGGGCGGCAGTTCTTTAATCACTTTGAATCCAAACGTTAACGTAAGCCAGGGTACGGAGAGCCGTAAGCTAGGATACGGAGAGCCGTATGGTAGGATACGGAGAGCCGTAAGGTAGGATACGGAGAACCGTAAGCGCAGGGACTGCAACTCGACCACGCACCGCACTGCGGTTCGAGAGCTTGTGTATAATTAATTGTGAAAGATGATCTCTGGCGAATAAAATAATCTGGTATTTTCCCCGAATTCAACGAAACGAAGGTTCGCATGTTGAAGTATGTTTATTATAAACAAATAAGAACGTGTTTTTTTTTTTTTTGGTTCTTCCAATGTTTGGAATGTACTATTTGTTTCCACAAATCTCTGTTTATTCGAGTGTTTTTCAGGGCTCGGTCAAACGGTTTCAACAAAAATGAGAGACATTAATTAAAGACCAATAAAATCGTTATGATCATTATCGCTACCACTTATTGAGTCTCAGTATGATTTCCGGACATAAATCCCTGTTACTTACTTGGCATAATTTATAAATACGATAGTTTGGATGGATGGAAGATTGTGTTTGCAAACAGACTGTTCAGGAACCATGAAGCAAATCTTCATGGTTCCTGAACAGTTATTTATTTATTTATTTATTTAACACTTCAAGCACAGAGTACAGAGGCGGACTTAATGCCTTAATGCTTAATGTTGTTTGTTTGTTACGATTTAACTGAAGAACTGCTCAACCGATTAAAAAATCATTATTAGAAATACATCTTTACCAATCAACATAGGTATAGGATAATTAGTTTACGAGCAATCACAATTTTCGCGGTCGAAATCGCGGGCAAAGTGCTATTGCTTTTATAAGGGCAAGTTATAGTTAGTTGTGGTATTTATATTTGTATTTAAGCTTTTAAGCGCAGACCACACCGCCAGCTAGTGGGCGCGCCTCTTTTCATACTTTGTTTCGGCTCTTTCGCTAGTGCGCGGTGTGCACCAAACTATGAAAAGAGGTGAAACGAGGCCTGCGCGGCTTCGCGCGAGCTGCCGGGTGTAGTCTGCGATTTAGGCTTGAACGAAAATACCACCACTAATTGGTTTGTGTCCTGAAAAAACCTAAATGGTCCGTCAGTTGCACTACAAAAAAATATTTGACCCGTATTTTTTCTAATGTTACGTACACATAAATTGACGAAGATACGAAGCTTTTAAAATTTGCAATACGTAACGCCATGCTATAATTTTAGGTGCGTTGTGACGTCACGACCCCCCCTTTCGAGTTTTGATGCGTTTTATGAATGTCAGTGTTCATTGATTTACAAAAACTAAAAAATACTTGTCCATTATTTTCCAAACTCTAACTGACGGGCTAATTAGATTTGTAATTTATTGATGGTGGAGACTAGCCCATTACAGTCGAATAACAAACACCATCAAAATCTGCAATCTGCAAATATACGCCAATGAAATTGCTTCGAACATTATTGCGACCACTTATTGAGGTTTAGTATAATTCTCGAGTGCCATTGGTCTTTATTCCGCTCATGAATCCCTCCTACACAGTGGATTAATATGGTTCTTAAAAGCATTCAGTATAAACACAGGACTCAATGCGGATTGTATTTTAGTACCTATTCTGCTATATATGGCTATAATATCTATAATCTTCCAAATTGGATGTAACAACCAAATTGACGATAAATAACGATTATTTAATCTGCAGGAACACTTTTAGAAAAATACAATTCAAGCGCCCAGCTAGTATTTCGAGATATCGCCAAGCGGTCGATCAGCTCAGCAAAAAAATCAGCTGTTCCCTACATTTTGACGAGTTATGCGAACATAAATGTAGGGAACAGCAGATTTTTTTTTTCGCGATTTCAAGGTTCGTCCCATAGAAAAAGTTGTTCAAAATGATGAGTACAATTTCGAGTTTAGTATAAACAAAAAATAAAGTTGTATTTTACTTTAAATCTATTTGTAGTTTGTAAATAATTCAATCTAAGATTTGTTCAAAGCGAAGAATAAAAATCGAACCTTTCAGTGTTAGGCATACTAGACTGTATCTTACATTTCTGCGCCTTTTTTTTTTTTTTAGGATGGGAAATCATCAAATGACTTCTCCCACTCTGGGCGGAGCGGGAGGGAGTGTCAGACTCTTACTGACTAAAACCCATCCATGTTCCTTCCTCGCCCTTTATGTTCCGGGGCCGCGGTATCTCTTTCGAACAGGCCCGCAACCCCGGCAGGCTTCGGCCCTTGCGGGCCCCTCCCCTTATGCTGACATCTCTTTGAGGCGCGCGTGGAACACGAACGCGCCGTCGACACGGCCTGTCGTCGTCGTTAGACGGCCGGACGACCAGCTATTGCCCATAGCCAGCCGTCCACAGGCCCGCATCTACGGTGGCCGGTAGCCACCACGTGGCCCCCGACGCCCGTTGCGTCTCCCGCACATTTCTGCGCCTCTCAATGAAATTTAATCAATTGGGTTGAACCGTGCATTCTTTCCATAATCTGCGACGGTCATTGTTCTCTTGACTCAAGAGCATTGAGTCTTTGACATGACATCAAACTAAAATTAAATTTCAATGGAAAATGGCGATGGGATCGAGTGAAGAATTCCAATAAAGTTTACTCCTTTTATTGTCAGCCTGAATGTAAACCTAGCTATGAAACTATCAACGTATAAATGGTCTGAGACGTTAATAGTTTATTCCCTCAATTAACACTCAATGTCATCGCTTACCATAAAATTGAGTCCTATAGGCACCGAACATCTAAACGTCAAGTGGCCATAATTAAAGTAAAGATTCGATCAAAACGGATACTAATCGCTATTTCAGTTCTGTTTTTTCTAGGCAACACACATCAGGCGAGATGCGACCAAGTGCAAGCCTATTTAGGTCCATTATTCAACAAAAAGATTACGGTCCGATTATTTAAAAACAGCTGTTTTAAACACATTTTTGTATGGGAGCATGTCACAGTGACAGCTGTTTTTAATCGACTTAAAAAAAAGTAGGTTCTCAGTTCAACCCGTATGTATGTATGTTTGTCCGCGATTATCTCGCGTTTGGCTAAACCGATTTTGATGCGGTTTTCAGAAAAGTTTTTGTTACATTCTGGGGAAGGTTTGGTATATAACACTAATGGATATCCTGTGACGTTGCCCACATGAATCCGTTTTTTTTTCTTTCTTACTTGGATTGTAGATTTTCAAGTCAGTCAATTGTATGTTTGTCTACAATGAAACAAATGGACTGGGATTACTAAAATCTCATGTCTGTCTATTGTTTACACCAGTTCATAACATAACATCGAGCCGGTACGCTGTGAAGGCGAACCACCAAAAACCACTAAAAGTGAAAAATAGAAACTTTTTCGCAAAAAATAGAACCGACTTCAAAAAACACAAAAAAGTAAAAAATTAATTTAGTTTCAGAAGTCGGTGACAAAAAGCTAAGTAAATCAATCAAACAAAGGTCACCGACTTCTGAAGCTTTGTGTTTTTTTTAGATAATCAGACCGTTACCTTTTCAGTGAACATGGACCTTAGTCTAAAAAATAAAACCGTTTAAAAAAACAAACGGGGCAGTCTTTGGGACTGCCGATCGAAGTGAAAACTAAGTAATCTATATCTGCTACGGGTCGTGCCCCGCGCACGCCTATGCTACGCGCCGTAGCGGATCGGCTACGAGTGCTACGAAGCGTTAGGTGATGGTCACGCGAGTTCCATGATTTTTGTTCACCCAAAACTGCTCAACGCGCCTAAAGAATTTTTCACTTCAAAAAAGTAGCCAGCTTCCTTGAGTGTAGAAACTCGGGCAGAAATAAATAGACAGTCAATTCGGAAAGTATCCTACACCTTACCAATTAGAATACCATCGCTTACTGTCATCCGAAGCTGGTCGGAGGCCGAAGACAATCTTGAATAAAAAAAATTGATTTTGGAAAAATTATGAGTTCATGAAAAATGTGGGGCAAAGCAATAGTTTAATAGAATGCTTGTTATTTTCGACCCGAATTAAATATGGACGTTTCCAGTAACTTCCAATGTGGTAGAGAACTTTCTTTAGACGAAAATAACTACCTAAACTTTATAAAAATTAAAAGTCGTTTATTCCATATTTCTGATTTTTTTCAAATATTGTAAGTAGGGTATTAGTTTTACTTATTGCATTATTTTTAGTATGGTTACTGGTTAGTCTTCTTATTTTGAACAATGGACATTTTCGGGTAACGGCCACCTCCAGCTTTTTGCACAAATTCGGAATACTTACAATTACGAGTAACTAAAAATAAAATGATGACGCCTTCCCATGATGATAGATTGAAACTACTCGTATCATTCTTTTTTTATTGTTGTTTTTTTTTTGTTTTTGCGGGTATTAAGTAATGGGCAGCGGAGGAGTCCAGTAAAAACACCAAAATTCCCACTCAATGAATTTAATAAAATAATTACAATTAATTCTTAATACTAAGTGAGTAGGTACTAAGTGGGTGTCCTAACGACCGATGTATGTGTCGAAAGGCCCCGCGCTGAATCTGCTGGTTGGTTTTATTGAATGCCTCAAGTTGGGTTGCGCAATCCGTTCACAGTAACCGAATGTATGGTGATGACGTATCTGGGAGGCACTCGCAGATATAACACGCGTAATATAGCGCATGCAGTGCTCTTCTTAAGTAATTGGGCATTTAGCCTTAGGTTTGAAATGGTTTTACTTGATATACATATGTAATAGTGTATACTCATTGTTGAAGAGCCAAATAAAATAAAAAATAATGCTTTTCAGAACTTAACGCTTTCACTTCGATAGATTATAATCTAGCCTTGCTTCAGCTCTTGATAGAAAAACTCGTTAAATTCTTGTCCCGTTGTCGCTGGCAGAGGCGAATACTTAAAATACAGTATTTACAGCTATATAGGAAGAAGTTTTTATGTTCCTAATATGTTCTGAAAAGTGAGATTTGCGTAAGGGCTATATTGTCGAGAGAGATCGAATAAGACGTATTGAATACATATTATGATCTTCCTATCATAAGTTTCTACGATTTATGATCAAACGGGGATCAATCGTACTTTTATCATATTCTTGGGATATCATAATAAGTACTATACGGATGTATCTTCGTAGAATATACGCAAATACTACGTAGTAACGATTTATTTGTTTGTAAATAAAGGTAGGAATATATTTTCATTCGTATGATATGATACAATTTTTACTTGTGTGGAAATGAATTCCGTGAAGTAACATGTTTTTTGTTACGTTACTTCACGGTAATTAGAAAGAAAGAAAGAAAGAAAGAAAAAGCATTTATTAGCCCGATAGGACAACATATCAATAAAAAAAATAAAAAAATAAAATGGTAAAATTGTGATTATAACACTAGTTTAAAGTAAGTAAACATAATGAGAGAATAAAAAAAAAAAACGAAATCATAAGAAAAAACAAACAAAATACTAAACAGAATTTGTCCTGTACAAGACCAAAAGGCTCTTATCTCAGCATGGTGCTTATTAATTACTTAGGTTTAAATCTCATTTCAAGGGATTTTTATAGTGACATTGACAATCGTTTTTTTTGTGATTTGCAGAAAATATACACGGTACTTCTGAAAATATTGCATTCATCAACCTTTATTTCAATACTCTACACTTCTAGTATGTCTTATATGTTTTAATCCGTGCTTTTATGTATTTATCTTCGTAGTACTATTACGCTGGGCTGTGAAGAAGATGGAAGAAAAACGATTGCATGTAGCGGAGATGAGAATGTTGAGGTGGATGTGTGGAGTGACAAGAATGGATAAAGTAAGAAATGAATATTAGAGGAAGTTTGAAAGTGGCACCTATTACTGAAAAATTGAAAGGAAGTCGTTTGGCTTGGTATGGACATGTAATGAGGAGGGATGAAACGCATGTGACTAAAAGAGTGATGGACATAAGTATTGATGGTTGGAGAGGGAGAGGAAGGCCAAAGAAAAGATGGATGGATTGTGTAAGGACTGATATGAAAGAGAAAGGAGTAAATGATGCCGTGACGTCTAACAGGGGAGAATGGAAGAAGAAAACGTGTTGCGCCGACCCCAAATAAAATGGGACAAGGGCAGGAAGATGATGATGAGTACTATATAGTACGGTCGAAGTCGAACAAGCTATTTGGTTTACAGTTTAACCCACAAAAAAACATTGTAAAATGTAAACTAAATAGAAAGAAAGAAAGAAAGAAAAAGCATTTATTAGCCCGACAGGACCAAACATAAAATAAAAAAAAAATTAAAAAATGGTAAAATTGTGATTACAACACTAGTTAAAAGTAAACATAATGAGATAATAAAAAAAATAATAATAACGATATCATAAGAAAAAAACAAACAAGATACGAAACAGAATTTGTCCTGTACAAGACCAAAAGGCTCCTATCTCAGCATGGTGCTGTAACATTTAAAATAAAACGTCACAGCGCTGATATTCTGATAGGGCCCAAAGTGATATGAAAGGGAAATAGCTTGTTCGATCGTACTTAACGTTTGTACACAAAGCTGTAGGTACCTTATTACTAAACTAACTAACTTCTGCCAGCGGCTTCACCCGCGTGAAGTTTGATAATTGTGCTTAGGGATCTTACTACCGGGATAAAAATATATCCTATATGTTAATCCAGGCTATAAACTAACTGTGTGCAAAATTTCATCCAAATCCGTTGAGTAGTTTTTGCGTGAAAGAGTAGTAAATATACATACTCACAAACTTTCGCATTTATAATATTAAAGTAGGCGATGAGCAATACCAATAAACAAAACTAAGTTTTATCAAAGCTGTATGTTTGAAAGTAACAAGAAAACCCAACAATATGTATCGACATTAGTACGTTGAAGTCCTAATTGCTTCCTTAACTTGGTAAATTGCTTACACAAAGCTTCTTTGTCTAACTACACAAACACACCAAATAAGTGAGGGAACAGAATTTAGGGGTTTACTTGGTCTCGTTGGCTGTTTGCTGTGACCAGGAACGTTGCACGATACGGGATAATTCCAATCTTGGGAACTTGGAAGTAGGAGAGCGAAAAGTTCAGAACTTTTCTTATCGGGAAAGTAATATAACTAGAATTTGTGTTTTTGATGTAGTTTTGTGGTTTTTAAATCGAGTTTTAGTTTATTTTGAATATTGAGGTTGAAATTGGTCAGTGCTTTGTAGAAGCGGTTCGGTAATTAGATTACGTAAGAAGTTGTTAGTTTAAAGAAGAACGTGGTTTAAGTAAAACACTTATTACGGCATATATTTATAATGTAGTTAGTAGGTAGTAGTTGTAGTTTAGTTGTAATAATTGACAAATAAATTAATATCAATGTGCCAACGAAATCGTGAATTTACTTCAATAGTTTCAGTTAAATGATAAGAGTCTAATGTTTTGACTCAAACTTGTAACATTCACATACAAACGAGTTTATTGAAGCGATATATTTCAGTCAAGATTCATTGAAAGCTTTAAGCAGATTCATCGAGTATGATATCAATCTAGATCTAGAATTTCTCCTAGAAAATAAAAGAATTTCCTTCAACATTTCTCCTGTGGAATGTTTTCGGTCGGTGTGACATCAAATAGATTGAACGTTAAGCCAATATGGGTTAGTGGTGGAGCCGGATTTTTTGATAAATCTTGTTAAAAGTAATCGAAGGTACCGCTCACATCAGTGGATCTTCAATCACTCTGTACAGTATGATCACTTTAAGTCTACAGTAAGGATCATTGGCTGTGCGATAACTATCAATCTGATCTTTAAACTTAAACCAACTTTTTTGTGCAGCCAGCAAAACACAAAAATAATATACATGTAGGTAGCAAGTTTTACTAAACGATGCAAAGTCAAAGTGGTCACACTGTTTGCCTTTTCTGCTGATAAAATGCCCTCAAGTTTAAAAAACAAATGACGAAAACATACGGTTCTGTTGTTCCCATAATATGCCTTTTTTCAAACAGAGTACCAACAACTGTATTTAAATGAGACCTTCACCAGTACAAAGGCCTTTTTTTCTGACAAGCTAATGAGAGTACGGAACATGATAGAATAGAGAAGTCGGGGACTTCCGGGAGCATGGTAAAGGTGTCCGGTTCGACCATTCTTGGAGAGAAGTGTTTTGAATGTTGCTGTTAAAAATACAGAATCAAACCAAAAATGAAGCCACGAATTTAAAACACAGTGCTCTGAACTAGCGCTTGCGACTAGAAACCATTGAAAAAATGGCAATAAAAAGCTATTTTCTAACGCGCCAAAACATGAGATCTATTCACTAACATGATATTATATCATAATCATATGAATGAAGCAACAAACACATAAAATATTAGTTATAAATATCTAATGATTTATGGCCACTGAAACGTCCGTGGGCTATGCACAAATGCGCGGAGCAATCGTTTCATAAATCGATTTGGGAATTTTAAAAACTCCTGTCCTGTAATATATATGTTCTATTTTTTTTTGTAAGTTTCATAACATCACGCCTGTTATCCGCGATCGGTCAGACAGAGATGTAACTAATAGTACGGTCGAACAAGCTATTTGGTTTACAGGTTAATACACAAATAACATTGTAAAATGTAAACCAAATAGTTTGTTCGACCGTTCATCCACATTTCACCAGTTATCTATCAGTTATTAACAAGTGAAATTAAGTTCAAACATTTCAAATGCCCGACACACGTAGTACATTATTCTACTAGTCAAGCCCTTTCATTTGATACCTATAGTGTTCCGATATAAAAAAAAGATCTTGGATTTGAAATATATTATAGCATATGGTGTTCTACTAGTCAAGGACTTTCATTTGATACCCATTTTGAGGGAGTTGTTGAATGAATATATATAATCCGCCATTTTGTAGTGGCTGCCATTTTTTGGTGACGGCCATCTTGGACGATTTTTATCCAAACATAGCTAAGAACACTCCCGACTAATTCACCTTTCAAACAAAAAAAAAAAACAAAATCAAAATCGGTTTATCCGTTCGGGAGCTACGATACCACAGACAGATACACACACAGACACGTCAAACTTAATATACCCCGTCGTTTTTGCGTCGGGGGTTAAAAACAAACCGGAATGCTGTAGGTTAGCCGTCTTTACAAAGCAAAAATCAATCTTATGGACTTTTCCTTAACCTCGTCCGTTCGTACTAGGGCTTTTAGTTAACTAAATATACCTAAGATAAGCCGCGATCAAAACACGCAGTTTTCTGGTTGAATTATGTGCGTCAGTCAAACCTCCAGTTTGTTTTCAATTGCGTCAATGTAATTTTATACACATGTTGTTAAATAAAGTCTAAACTCGAACGTTTGTATAACAAACTAATTATTTTGAGTATTAAGTTTAGTCAATATTGTGAAATTAGGTAGTAGAAAATGATTTAGCACGTGCGGAATTTTTGAAGCTGGCCACAAAAATAATACTTACTCTTGACTTTTTGAGTCGTGAGAAAAAAGAAAGCCAATAATAAATTCCAAAAATACTCTATCTTTAGGTTATTTTAAACTTAGCTTCGTAATTTCGCCAATTTCTTTCGTATATTCTGTTTGAGAATAGATATCGTACGTAGTAAGTACTGTATATCTAACAACATATTCTTGAATAGTGGAAGCAACACGCGAGCTGAAATACACATGAAGCCATAAAAGTTTAGCAAACATTTATTTGAAGGTGAATGTGATGGCCCACTGTGATAAGAAGATCGAGGTCTTAATACAACATCGGAAAACAGAATATAAATAGATCGTCACGTAAACAAGCTGTCTATGTACGAATTTGGTTTAAGCTGTCATTTTCGCCAGTTTTTGTAGGCAATACTTACTGTGAAAGCGACAACTTTTCGTGATAGAGTTTTTGTTGCGTAGGCAATATGATAGACTTATCCATCTTTAGACAAAAGTAAATAAATGATGGCGTATGTGATAATTAAGCTTACTATTGGTTAAAATTGGTCCAGTCAAAGCTCGGTTAATCGGAGCTTATTCGGTAAAAACAAACAAACAAAACATTTTTCCTCTTTATAATTTATGGTACTTAGTACAGATTCCAAAATTATTTAACAAAAATCTCCACGTAATAGAATAACAAAGTTTGAAAAGCTCCAAACTGTATCATCCTATTCCGTAGACTTATTATTATCGTGTTCATCGCTTCAGCAACAAAAAGTAAATCGTAAAGTGACATAATACAGTTCATCACAGGCGGTCAGTGTGTCAATATGCCACCGACAGTCGTCCATCACAATAATTGTTCCAATATAAGTGTCTACACGCGAATTTTATTGCCATAAATCATTTCGAAGGCTGGCGAACTCTGCACGACAGTGTAAAGTTCATGCCTCGCAATTGGTACTGCATGACCACTTTAAGTTTGCAGCTCAATGGCGCGACTCGTCAAGAAAAAATGCAGAAATCTCTCAATCTTCTTACATTTAATTTAGTTCTTCGTTCTACCGCCTGCACAGATATGTTAGTAGAGTACCGTGGGTGTGTAAACGCGAAGTTGGTCGTGTAACGTTGTTTGTTCTATGTCAACATTGGGATTGTCAGGTGTTTGTTAAGTGGCCAAAGGGTTATTATTGAGGTTTTCCGAAAGTGAGTGGTAAGTACTTATGTAAGAAACGATGGATGGACCGTGTGAAGGATAATAAATGGCTAGAAGGAAAGTGTCTGTTGAGATGACAACTTAAATAGAAGTATGGAAAAAGAAGATGAGGACTGTTACATAAGTATGAGTGGTGGAGACAGTATACATATATATAAGGTGTTAAAAAATTTACTGCAAGAAACTTGATGAGTTGTTTGGAATCACAAATAAAAAAATTATCACGAAATAATTTTATATAAGTAACGATCCGTTTCAAAGATATGCAATGTTTTCACTGCGCACAAAAATATTGAATATGCGCACTTGACTGTACTGTGACTGCACCGTGCATGGCGCAACGCGCGTGGTCGTTCACCCCTGCGACAGCACAAACGTAGACAGCTGATTCTAACTTTCCCATCACATTTTGCAGACTTTGGACTGGCAATGTTTTTTTTTATGTAAAAACTAATAATGCTTCAAAAAGATGTTTTTTTTATGGAATATACACATTTGTTTTTTTATATCGAGTACGTACACGAAATTCTTGCAGTTAATTTTTTAACACCTTATTACCTATATAGGTCGAGGGACGATTATCAGAACTTTTACTAAAACTCGACGTTCATTTTCTTCTTGAGCAGCTTGTTCAGGAATGTATAGTTTAGTCATGTTTGCTGCGTAAAGTTTAGAGTGCTGACCGAATTAGAAGTTTCGGGTGCTGACCGAATTAGAAGTGGGTTCTTGATTACAGTTCTAAAAAGGTTGAGGTTAAGAATAATAAAGCTATAATTAAAACATGTAGGTAACTAGGTACTAAAGTCTCGTTTGGACAAAACATCAGGGCCTCAATTCTGCTATTACAATAGTGCCAGAATAGTCGATCATTGATTTCATAATGATTAAGTTCTGTCAAATTTTGACAAGTTTGTTCATTCTATTAACATAATGGCGCCATTAAGACTTTTCACTAACACTCCATTGAAAGAAATGTCCTAGAATGATAATCTCGTACATGAAATCTGGCATGAATAAATGTTCGCATTTAGTAGTAGATTTCGAAAAACATTTGTACTAAGGGTTTTATAATAATGACAATACGACAATGCCATTAAAACACAATATTATTACGAGACCATTTGATTGATCAACCATTGTGAATTTAACAGATTACGAACTTAATGACAATGGGATGAGAATGGAATCGTGTTGGAGTGACGAATTTATTAAAATAGCAGAATTAGACCCCAGGTAACATACAGGTGACATGTTGTAACACTAGTATTTTAGTTTTGACTTCGGCATTATCTGCCCAATATGACATAATATTTTATTATTATTTTCTTATGACATTTTATGACTTCTTTATATTATTTTATTAGTGATATTATTCCACTTGACATGTAATTTTAATTTTTTATTTGCTTTCTTAATTATTGTAAATGCTAAAGGATCCTAATTGTAATCATGATTATTGTTAGCTTTTAAGCGTTTTGGTATGAAACTGTTAGCTTAAAAATGTATTTCTGAATAAATAAATTAAAGCAATTTTTGTATTCGCCTAAATAGAAAAGTCGTTTTATAAGAAACAGTAATTCCGGGATTTATTAGTCTTTTTACACCCGTTATTTAAAACATCATCTGTAATATTCCTTTTGACGTCAGAATAATTAAAACTTAATATTTACAAAAGAGGATATTTTATATAAAATAAACTATACTTAACTAAATACTTGTAAGACCTATTCCTGCACATCGTTGACATAATTGTTTCCGAAATCGTAAAGAAGGAAAATATCGAAATGGAAGTTACTTTTGAATGAATGCTTCTATTTTAGGTAGAAGGAATAAAACGTGTTTGATGTTACGCCTTACGGTGGCTTATCAAAAATGGATGCGTGACTGGAGACTGAGTGATATGCAAACCAAATTACATTACTTTAGGGTTTATATTTAGCCGCACTCCAGAAATCAAATCGCATGTTATCCATGGTAGGGAACATTTTAATGTAGAACATATACAGGGTGGAATGTTTCAACGCCACCTGGAGGGAAATAACACAAGCACTCTGTCTTATCCTATTGATATAAGTAGTAACTTTAGGTTTCATGGTTTTCCTTTCACTGTTAGAGAGATTTGATCCATATGATTGACTCTATCGATTGACGTCAAAAAGTCCTGTACATTTTTAACATCAATTGAAAAATTCGCTTCCCACACTCTGTAAAATAACCTATATTTTACAGAGTGTGGGAAGCGAATTTTTCAATTGCAAATTTGTTTCTTTAAAAAAATAAAGGAATGTTTCTTTGAGTACCTGAACATATATAATAAAGAATAAATAATAAATTCTCCTGAACAAACTCGGCTTAAAACTTGAAACCATATTTGTAATTAGCAAAGAACTCTTTATTTGATCCCTCTCATCGGGTTTTGTAATACGAATTATTTTTTCATCGACGAACTTCAAGCACTTGTGTTTGAGCGGTCCCAAAATTCTATGAATTGCTTGTTAATATAAATTATGTAGACGATTATGTTACTTTGATTGTTTGCGTGAAAGCGAAAGGACTGCTTAATGAAATCGTTGGAATGGATCTATTTCTAGATACATTTTCCTCTCTCCTAGCTCGTGGCTAAATAATAACAGCCGCTCGGGACGATCTTATGGTTAAGCCGTGCTTGCCTAGGTTGGTCTGTGGATGGGTGTGGTCACCCACCTTACACACCGAGTTTTCTCCGTGCCTCGGAAAGCACGTTAAGCTATTGTTCCCAGTCATTTGTCCATCTTTGGCAGTTGTTACAGGTAGTCAGTGGCCCAAAAAGTCTGACAAACAGTGTTTCCAAGTAGTATTGTATTGCCCAGTATTAACTAGGTTGTGGAAGGTCAGATAGGCAGTCGCTCCATGTAAAATACTGGTATTCAGCTGCATCTGGTTAGACTGGAAGCCGACCCCAACACAGTTGGGAAGAGGCTAGATGATAATGATAAGCTGTTCTACTCATCAACGTACATACAGCGTGTAAACAGACTCTTCACGAAGTTGTTAACCAAGCATTCTGTACATCAAACTAAGTAACAATACGCAGAAATATTGATGAGAAATGATTTTTATTTGTGTGAAAAATCACGTTTTACGATAAAACTCAGTGTAACGCACTCAAAACATTGTGCTGGTAGATGGATTGAATAGTGTGGGAGTCGTGGAGGTGTTTAAAATGAAGTTCCTATATTAAAAACTTTTTGCTAAAAATAAAAACCGAGTTCGAAAAAAAACAAAAAAGTGAAAAATAACTTTAACTTCTGAAGTCGGTGACAAAAAAATTAATCAATCAAAAAAGGTCACCGACTTCAGAAGCTAAAGTTAGAGTTAGTAAAGCGAAGTCGGTTTTTATTTTTAGCAAAAAAGTTTTTATTTTTCACTTTTTAGTGGTTCACATGTGCTTGATACCTTATCTAAACCATAATCACTCATCGAAACTGAAAATTTAGATGTGATTATATATGGTTCAGATTTGTACACAAAATTAAAAAAAAAAAACTTGCCTGAGAAAGATCGATTGTTTCTCTAGGGAGTGCTCAAAATAAATATCTCTATTTTTATCGTATTTGAGTGTTAGGCTCTTAAAACACTCAAATACAAGAAAAATTGTCACAGCCCTCTTAAGACGATGCGTTAGAAGACCTCCCACTAAATGGACCGACAACCTGGTGAAGGTTGCGGAAATCCCTTGGATGCAAGACGCACGGGACCGGTCAATGTGGCCACTCTTGGGGGAGGCCTATGTCCAGCAGTGGACGTCTGAAGTGACGATGATGAAGAGTTTTTTACACCCTTTAAATAAACATATATTTTATGCGAATCGAAGTGCGCAAGCCTACAGAAGAGAGGGTCTAGAAATAGATCCATCCCAACGATTTTGTTCAGCTCGTCTTTTTTTTTAGTTGACCCTTATTGTCCCACGCCTGGGCAAAGACTCTTCTATTCCTTCCACTTCTCTCGATGGTGAAATTATTCTCGCCTTGGATGACTTCACCTTTTTTTAAATCCAATTTCTTAATATCGATAATCTGTGACGAATGTGACGATGGACAAAATCCGCAACTTTGGTGTTCAAAACTTTTTCTTCACTAACTTCTTACCAACGAGATTAGGAAGAATTTGGTGAAGAATTCTATCTAATAATATAAAGACGAAATTTGTGGGTTTGGTTGTAGGATGTACTCGTAGTATTCGAAACGAATTTCACTGATTGAAAGGTATACTTATACTACTTGCTATTACCGAGTCTATAATATGTGTTTTCATCGACGCGGGCAAACGATAAATTCCTCATTTGTACAATTTTATTACATTCATATCAGGCGGGCCGCATCAATAAAATGCCTTTAATTAGCGAACGGTAAGTAGCGGATAATTAAGTGCTTATTCATGAATCAATTCTGAAAAACAGATAGACGGGTCAACACGGGTCGTAAATATGGATTATTCCGAACCATGCTAATTTCTCAAGTCTCACGCGGCACAGTGCATGTTCTAGTTACTAGACTAGACTCTAGTCGGTGACTAATGATTTAAATAGGGAACTAGTTTTTATTTGAGTTAGGGGGGTACTTTTAAGGGAGCTATCTCATCAATTGTTAACTAAGTCACAATTTAGTTACAAAGAAGCATGGTCTATCTATTAATTTAATGACAGCTGTGATTAAAGACCTCATTTAATCAGAATAAAAAACGGGATAACCTTTAGCAAGTTCTCTAAATTCAAGTTAACATACGGAATTTGTTATCGGATGTTATCTTTCTGTCTTCAAATTAGTCAGTCAATTAAGTACCTACGTGGTGGGCTGGTAGCGATCCATATTATTGAGTACACATAGCAGCTCACCAGTTACAAGCACAGTAATTATTCAGTAATGTGGTAATCTGTGCATTGGCTAATACACAGAAACCTGACAAGAAGTGTAGGACTGACCTTTATAACTATCGATAATTGTTCCTGAGCTTATCCTGAACTGGGAACTGTGTGTTATTTATGAACGGTGTGTTATTTATGATAACAGCACCAAGGCCTCAATTCTGCTTTTACAAAAGTGTCAGAATAGTCGGTCATTGATTTCATCACGATCAAGTTCTCTGTCAAGTTTTGACAAGTTTGGTAATCTACTGATATAATGGCGTCATTATGACTTTTCAATGGTCAACCACTGAGAGTCCATTGAAAGAAATGTCATAGAATTTTAATCTCGTACATTAATAAAATCTATTATAAATGAAATCTGGCATAAATAAATGTTCGCATTTAGTAGCAGATTTCGAAAACCATTTGAAGAAAGTTTTTTATAATAATGGCCATACGACAATGTCATTAAAACACAATTTTATTATGAGAACATTGATCGACCATTGTGAATTTAGTAGATAACGAACTTAAGCAAAATTACAATAGGATGGGAATGGAATCGTGTTGGAGTGAAGAATTTATACAAAAAACTTTTTTGCAAAAAATAAAACCGACTTCAAAAAAAACAAAAAAGTGAAAAATAACTTTAGCTTCTGAAGTCGGTGACCTTTGTTTGATTGCTTTAGTTATTTTGTCACCGACTTCAGAAGCTAAAGTTATTTTTCACTTTTTTGTTTTTTTTGAAGTCGGTTTTATTTTTTGCAAAAAAGTTTTTATTTTTCACTTTTTAGTGGTTCACAGGTGCTTGATACATGGAAAGTGCATACCGTTACAATTACAACAAGCCCAAACACGACTATGGTACATTGTCTCATTATGGAGTTCCGTGACTCTTGGCTTCATCATCAGATCTGATGGTAGAATGGTTCTTATCAAACGCAAATGCTTCACTTGTTGTAGAAAATACCAAAATCGCAACACGTTTTCAGATAAAATTTGAAGAGTTCCCTCGATTTCGCCAAGATTCCATCATCAGATCCCAATTTGGTGGCTATGGGACCAACTTGGAAGTATACCCTTTCAAACAAAAAAAGAATTTTTCAAATCGGTTCAGGCGTCTTCGAGTAATCGGTGAACATACATAAAAAAAAAAAAAAATACATACAGTCGAATAGAGAACCTCCTCCTTTTTGGAAGTCGGTTAAAAATAGCAGAATTGGGCCCCTGGGCGACTGCTCTGCTCGGAAGAAACTATAGAAAACGGATTATTAATTAAATGAGACGAACTCGTAGATGGATCGATTTTTAACCCCCGCAAACCCCTGTATTGCAAATTTCATCGAAATCGTAATACTCGTAGTCGTTTTCAAAAACGTAATTAGGTACACATAAACAGAGATATTGGTCATTTAATAGTATGAGATGTTTGTGCATCCTGCTATGTTATCTATTGTTCTTAACTGATATAAACAATTCTGAACTTTTACCTTGTATGATTCATAATTTGTAAATATTGTTGTCAGAAATCTTCCAATCTCGTTTGAATAGTTTTCCTTGTAGTCATCTTGTGATCAAAATTATAATTAATCGGTCGTGTGCAATTTGTTTTTCTGACTCCTGTCAACTTGCAAGTTTTGAAAAAGAGAACGAAACCACGTTTGACTGTTTCACCACCAGATACAGAAACTATGGAGAAAGTTTCTATAGTGATAATATGTATACACTCTCCTTAATATTATAGCTATTTTCCCGACAAATAACGATTGGAACTAGGAAATTGAATCTTTTTCATAAAAATATGAGTTCCAGAATACTACATAAGTACGTAATAACATGAAATTACAGTACTTTAGCAGAAACTGTTATTAGACGTGACTGTACCAGTGGTCGCAATTGTGACTGCTTAGTATAAGATCCTGGGTTTCATTCCCTGGTCAGGCTAACTGTTGGGTAGGGCCATCAGTAATATCTCAGTAGCAGCCACGGAGTCCTGATTTGTGCCGGGTTGATGGCAATAGGCACGCCCCAACTACGTGTGACTTAAACATAACTGGCAGAATGTGTTTGTCTATTAGGTACACCCCTGCCTAACCCATTAGGGATTTTTTTAAATTTATTTATTAAAAGGTGAACCAACAGCTTAAATAAGTGAGTAACAATTGAATAAGCAACACAGAGCCAATTACAGGCACCCACGAGTAAACACAGAGACGATAGTAGAAAACTTAGATCACTAAATAGCAAGCACGATAATAATACAAAATAAGGAAAGTAAAACTAAGCAATAAGTAGTAAATACACTCACCGTACATTCCGAGATACGATATAATCACTCACAGCAATATTTTGCGTTCCGTTTTACATTTAACGATTATGACAGCTAAGATCTGTCATTAGGTCATTTGACAGCGGACGCAAGATGGCGCGTATCATGACGTCATCTATGACGACTCAAGAAACATCGATATCGCGCTTATGATCGCGCTCACGGTTACTCGGAACGGGTTTATGGACGCTCATAGCGTTTACAGTCTATCTCGGAACGCACTGTCACTAGGTTAGGCACTGTTGACATGGGGAAAAAATAAGATAAATAAATGTAAGCACTACGCGCTTTTTTTTTATGTTTCCATTGTAGGTGTGATGTTATGTTACTTAAGTATTTCTATTAATAGTTTCAAACAAAGTTAAGTACTTTTTGTGTCTGTCCGTGTGACCGCATTCTTATACTAAACTCCTCGATCAATAAAGACTAAACTGGACTTTTTGATGTGAAAACTTCTTTAGCGGCACTGTGTACTTTTTGGATGGGTGAAAAATGTTAAACTCGCGTCAGGACACGTGACCTGACCGAAAATTCGTAAGACAGAGGGAGAACGGTTAGTCAAAACCTTATACAGTTAAGATAAAGTTTATTTTGGATTACCTACTTAGTTTTAATTTCTATCGGCAATTAAAAAAAAAACATGGGGGCGGGGCATGTTTTTCTTAATTTTTCCCCCTTCTCAGATTATTTGAACGTTAAGAGTTGATGATCGTAGTTGCGTCACTACTACGTAGAAAGACACGTAACCCTTTTATACGCAATACGCCGCGAGTACGCATACTCGTAGTACGCTACGGGTATTGGCGGAACAAATCAAATTCCGCGAATAGCTCTTAAGCAGAAAGCGATACTTTATTGGTAACTAGCGACCCACCCCAGCTTCGCACGGATACTAAATTAAATACACTACAGAAAAACTATGAACGTTGTATATAAAAACATAGCGGCCCGCTCCGACTTTGCACGGGCATAAAATATATATGCCTATGTCACTCAATGAAAACATGATTAAAATCGATCCAGTATTTTTGATTCATTCATTACTGCCCTTGG
Organism: Xestia c-nigrum; assembly: GCA_916618015.1. Taxonomy (NCBI): domain Eukaryota; kingdom Metazoa; phylum Arthropoda; class Insecta; order Lepidoptera; family Noctuidae; genus Xestia; species Xestia c-nigrum. The sequence continues at coordinate 18,697,136 of OU745259.1, forward strand.
CCTGCACGCATTAAATTTGGAGTAAAACAATTCCTCTTTCCCTATACTTACTATGAAGATTTCCTGCTATCTTTGGAATATCTAAATTCATACAATTTTTATTACATTACACATTTTTACTTATTTACTATTTACATTTTTACCTAGGTATTTATTTTATTTTTACAACAATTAATATATTACAGGAATAAATATATTACAGGCCTCCCCGCACTGCCCCGTCCGACCGGTACCGCCCGCCGCAAACGCAAATTTTAAATTTGTAATATCTCCGAAAATATTTGTTTAATTTACATGCTGTAAGGAACCATATTGATCTATATTCATTGCACACTGTATTTAAGGTACTTAATTCGATAAGGATTAATGCCGTATTGCTTAAAATAGCTTCGTAAATAAGCCATTTTTTCACGTAAAAAGTAAACAATAAAAATGGTTAATGTGGGTTATCCCTAAAAGATAAACATATACCATCGGGGACTTTTTTGTAGACCTTTTTATGGTGTACAATACTGTAGTACATTAATTTGATCTAACTCGTAGGGTTTAGGCAGCGTTTTTGCTAAATTGCTAAATAAGCCCAAAAAATAGGTTAATTTACGACATCACGTTAGAAACCTCTAAAATTAGCAATGTTGCCTTAGTATATGATGCATGTATTATACATATAAACCTTCCTCTTGAATCACTCTATCCATTGGAAAAAACCGCATCAAAATCCGTTGCGTAGTTTTAAAGATTTAAGCGCACATAGGGATATAGGGACAGAAAAGGCGACTTTGTTTTATACTATGTAGTGATGATGATGTCGCTGCATGGGCAACCACGACTTGCTGCGATGGAACGTACCTATTATTGATAAAGGTATATTAAAAGCTAAACAATGAGGACTGTTTTTATTGATCAAGAAGAAGGTTTTTTAAAAGATTTAAGTCTTTTGATTTTACAATTAACATGCTCTCAATTTTTTTTCCGATCCAATGTTTCTGTTGGACACTATTTTTATAAAAAATCACATGTATTGTTCCATTTCCAAAGAGGATTTTTTTTTTGATTCATCCCCTTTTTTTGGATGGGAAATCATCAAATGACCCCTCTAAGAGTGTCAGACTTTTACTGACTAAAAACAATTCATGTTCTTTTCTCGCCCTTTATGTTCCGGGGCCACGGTATCTCTTTCAAACAGTCCCACAGCCCTTAAATTCATTCCCTGAAGTGAGAAAGGGGATGAATGTTTGTATGGGAGTTTGTAGTGTTTGCCGATGGGCAGTCGCTTCGGGCCCACGGTCCACTTGTCAATAATTACATAAAAAAGGGTTATTTGTAATTATGGGCTTTATTTAAATTAAAATAAATTCAGTTGACATGACGGCAGGTAGCGTGGTACAAAGAATGAACTGTTTAATCAACTTTCCAAAACCCTTTATGAGATGACTCATTATAATATGCTTTTTGCAAAAGAAACATTTTTAATTTGCGTTTGAATGCCCTACCATTCAGCTCCTTCCAACATTTAGGCAATTTGTTAAATATAGTAGGTGCCATGCAGACGATACTTTTGCGCATTAGTGCCGTTTTTGCTGGATAGACTCGAAGAATGGTCATATCCCGTCTGTTACGCGGTACCACGTCCTGTAAACGCGGAAATAGTTTTGAGTTTGTTTTAATGAACATTGCAGTTTCGAGGATATACAGACAAGGAAGAGTCAATAGCTTGTACCTTTTAAAATATGGCTTACATGTGTTGACCGTTTTTAACCCAAACATAGATCGAATGCATCTCTTTTGGGCCTAAAACCATCCATGTTCCTTCCTCGCCTTTTACGTTCCGGGATCTCTTTTGGGCCTTAAATGCGGTGTTAGCGTCGGTAGAATTTCCCCAGAATATGATGCCGTATCTTAGGTGAGACGCAGCTAAGCCATGATATGCCAAAAGCAAGGTACATTCGCAACTGCAGCTAGTGAGTACAATGCAAATGCGGAACTACTAATTTTTTACAAAGGTTCTCTCTCTATATGAGATTTCCAGTTAAGCCTTTTGTCAATTATTAGTCCAAGGAATTTGGTAGTATTTACACTTTTAACTATTTTATTATCTGTATTTATGTCCATATTTTCCAACGTCAATCTTTGGCTGAATGTATAATTTTTGTTTTGTCTAAATTTATCTTAAAATTATTATTCTTCATCCATTCTATTGTAGATGTCAAGGTACTGTGAATGTCAGATGTATATTGGATCATGTCTTTGCTATTACAGAGCAGCTCGTGGCTTAAAAATATCAGCCGTTCGGGTCGATCTTTAGGTTAAGCCATGCTTGCCTAGGTTGATCTGTGGATGGGTGACCACCCTTACAAACCGAGTTTCCTCCGTGTCTCGGAAAGCAAGTTAAGCCGTTGGTCCCGGCTGTCATTTGTCCATCTTTGACAGTCGTTACAGGTGGTCAAGTGGCCCCAAAAGTCTGACACCAGTCTTACCAAGTGGTATAATATTTCCCAGTATTAACTGGGTTGTGGAGGTCAGATAGCAGTTGCTTCATGTAAAATACTGGTATTCAGCTGCATCCGGTTAGACTGGAAGCCGACCCCAACATAGTTGGGAAAAGGCTAGGCAGATAATTATGTCTTTGCTATTACTAGAAATGGTCACCGTGCTATTACCGCAAATAAAGACATCGGGTGTGGAATTGATTTTGGCAAGTCATTTATATTAGTATAAAAAGTGGAGGCCCCATGGCAACCACCGTAGTAACATGATTAAGGCCCTTTTGCGACCACTGCTATTCATTTTACAGTTCACAATCAAATATCATTTCGGGGAAGTGATAAACGGCTAGGGTCTACATGTTATGTTATTAAGTCCAAACAGAAATTGCTGGTGCTTTTATGTCTGTACAATTGTACTAAAAGATGAAAGTCCTTGGGAGGATTACAAGGATTGTTCATGTTAAAAAATGCAAAAGAAAATCCTATTATACGTTAATAGAACGAAAGCATGTTTTTTCCACAAAAGGCTTGTGACTCTTAACTCATAATTATATATTTTTTTAAATGAAATTAACGTCGTTCACTAATTAAATTATTTCTTCAAATTCATAAACGACATTTTAACACGCGGTGACAGTATTAAACCACACTTTAACATAATTTAATAAACAATTGGGATAAGTGTTATTCTAGTAACTTCAACTGCAGAAAACCGCGGTAAAAATGCTGTAAAACACATTCAGAAAAACGTATTAGAAAACATGAAAAAAATCCAATTATTTTCCGATCAATCCTAGTTACTAATCTATTTCAACGCAAATTAGATTGTACGAATTTATGGAGGGAATGTTCGCGTGTCCCGGCTGTCGGATCGAACTCGTTATTGAATCCGCCTTAGGTACAAGGTACGGTCGAACTAGCTATTTGGTATACAGTTAAACCCACAAATTACATTGTAAAGTGTAAACCAAATAGCTCGTTCGATCATTCATAGCATTACAACACGCCTGTAATGCTCGATAAGTTAGGCAGAGGCGTACCTAGTAGTACACCCACTTTTCCCTAGTTATACGTTTGAGGAAGAGGACCTATTGCCAACAATCGGGCACAAAATCAGACTCTGTGGCTGCTGTTGACAAATTCCTGATGAACAAAAACACGCTGGGCTGTTTTTGGGGATTGCCGATAGAAGTGAAAACTACTTAATCTATTATCTGCTACGGGTTGTGCCCCGCGCACGCCTAAGTGATGCTACGCCGTAGCGGATCGGCTACGAGAGCTACGATACGTTAGGTGACGGTCACGCGAGTTTCATGATTTTTTTTCACCCAAAAAGTGCTCAACACACCTAAATGTTCACTTCAATAACCCCAAAAGAAGGGGTTTGACCTTTTTGTCCGATTTTTTCCACCATTTTCCAAAGTAGCGGCCACGCATTAGGCTAATCTATAGACTAAGATTAATCGATAGCTGGTATCAATACAAAAAAAAATCATTGGGTAAAATGTTCTAAAGTGTCACGTTTCCGAGATATGAGCTATCAAAGTGAAAGTCCATTCACTAATGGAATCATCAGCACCACTTTGATTTGATCGGTCACGCATAAAACGTGTATTTATCGATAGTTGGCATCAATACAAATAAGTTTTTTACGAAACAAAACGTTCTAACATGTCACGTTTCCGAGATATATGACGTTGTGATCGCTACCAGCACAACTTTGATAGTTTAAATCTTATACTTTGACTTTGATAGCTCATATCTCGGAAACGTGACACTTTAGAACATTTTACCCAATGCATTTTTTTTGTATTGATACCAGCTATCGATTAATCTTTGTCTATAGATTAGTCTTATGCGTGGCCGCTACTTTGAAAAATAGCGAAAAAAATCCAGCCACGCTTCAAACCAAAATGTTACAAGCCCTTTTAAACGACATTGTAATTGAACCAGGGGGTGAAACTTCCATACATTGGCGTCAAACAAAATGTTCATAGATAGTGCTGCCATCTGTGTGTTTGAGAACACAAACTTTTCAACTGTTTGACCGTTTTACAACTGTCATCGTTGCACAAAATAACTGTTCTCTTTGAACAGTTATTTTGTGCAACTTGTCAGTGAAGTAATTAATAGGTCCCAGGTTCGAATCCGCAGTCAAAAACTACTTTTTGTATTTATTTGGTTGAACAGAAACTAACATTGCCATCTAAGTACACAGTTTTAAAAACGAAAACCAGAGTTGCGTATCTATCTTGTATTATATAGTGTTTATCTATGAATTGAACCCAGGACCTCACGCTCGGCAGCCGTGTTTACAACCACTAGACCGGCTAAGTGTGTTGTCAGCCATGTTACGTCGGTAAATTGAGCAGCTTTTGAATGTTGCGATCTCATACGTTATTCATCAAAGAATATTTTATTCTCTAGCGAAAACTTCGATAAAAGACACTGAGATTCCTTGTTTTGTGTTTAGTTTTGATTTAGCTGGTTTTACTGTCAGATTTTTTTTATATTCACCGTGTCCTCAGTTCTGACATGATGCAGATGAATGATGCAAAAATGTCACCTTAAGTCGTCGTCGTATTGCTCAGTATTAAATGGGTTGTGGAGGTCAGATAGGCAGTCGCTCCATATAAAACTCTGATATTCAGCTGCATCCGGTTAGACTGGAAGCCGACCCCAACATAGTTAGGAAAAGGCTGGGCAGATGATGAATCGTCGGCTGTCAATATGAAAATGTTTTGTGTGGGTTTTGTTTTGTGTTGTACCTTTTGTAATGTAAAATGCCTTGTTGTTTATTTCAATGCGACTGTACAAAGCAAAATTAAAAACCTCAATCAATACCCATTCGGCGAATCGAGGAGCGATGTTAAATTGTGTAGATCATATGATGGCATGTATGTGTAATTCTTTTGTTAAATTACGATGTAATCTAGTATACGACAAACAAATCAAGCCCGTTTGCTAATTAAGAGAGTTCACGATAGTGCGATGATCTCGGTTGTAATATAAACAAGATAGGCAATTCAACTTTTCTCTTTGACAATCTGGGTTCAACTTCCCCTGATTTTTATATTCCATTCTTTTTCGATATTTCCAGAATAAACACAAACTAGAATGTTATGTCTGTGACAATTGACATATGCCAGTCGTATATCTACCGTATTAAAAATAGTCACACGTGACCTTTAGTCTTATCGATTTAGAAATACGGTGATTTTTGTGTTTTCTTCGATAACATGACACATACGTTTAAAAAGCCATGTTTATGCTTTCCTCATTCTTTTGAGTTCTGGCAGAAATGCTGTCCGGGGTCGATTTTTAACCGACTTCCAAAAAAGGAGGTTCTCAATTTTTCGGAACGTCGATTTTTATTTTTATTTTCTTTTATGTATGTTCTCTAAATTTGGTAAAGATCTGATGAAAAACTTCGGAGATAGGCAACGGAACTCCTCAATAAATGATAGCAAATGTACTGGGATTGCTGAAATCTCATGATGACTGCCTATATTGTTTACACCAGTTCATAACATAACATCACGGCAGTACGCTGTGAAGGGGTATACGCATGTAACCACTAAAAAGTGAAAAATAAAAACTTTTTTGCAAAAAATAAAACGGACTTCTAAAAACACAAAAAAGTGAAAAATAACTTTGGCGTCTTGTTGACAGTTTTATTTTTTTAGGAGAAACAAAACCCGTAGTTTTAGGATTTTCGTTAAAGATTTCTCATGAGCCACCCAGTGTTTGGAAGTTGGCAGTGCGATATACAGGGTGTCAACGGGCCTTTATGAAACTGTCAACCTAACATTCTGTATATCAAACTAAGTAACCCTATACAAAACATTTTTCTGGGAAAGAACTTTTTTGTGGGCGAAAAATCTCGTTTTCGGTAGAACTCAATGTAACGCACTTAAAACATTGTGCTGGTGGATGGATTCAATATTATGGGGGTTGAAGGTGTTTAAACTAAAAATCTCGTAATAAAAAACGCTTAAAAAATAGGTGGTAAAAAAAATTAAACTTTGACCTCCAATATTTCCGTAACTAGAGGTTCCCAGATATGGTCTGGAACAAAAAAAATATCGCAATGACGGAGTAAAGAAGTGCTTTTCGACTTCGTTATTGGTCTTTTTAGAAGCACGTTAAGCCCAACTGTTCTGGGTTTAATATTTTTTCTTCAGTTCTACACTTCTACGGGTTCGATTTACGTCAACTGTCTAGGGACACATAATATAACAGATTGTTAGAGAGCGGAGATTGTGACGTTATAGAATTAATACAAATATTATGAGAAGAAATCAAATGTTTATATTTAAGTACACAATGCGTGGGTATCACTCATATCTTAGAATACAATATAATAGTTGGAACTAATAATAAATAAGGTCTATCATATAAGCAAATAAGCGATTGTGATTGTAGCATACATCCACAATCGCTTATATCAAAAGCGGTGTAACCTTAAGCTCTATGAAAAAATAAATAAAAAGAAAAGTTAAATGAGTTGTGTAACAGACGTGGGACGGAAGTGAACATTTACATAACGTCTGACCTGCGCGTCTCACAGAAAAGTATACAATAATTGAAAGAGAGCGGCCGTTGGGGATATCACTCTAGAAGATAGTGTGTTATGGGGAATATAGCTCGTAAATACCTTAATGTCTTTGCCATAAATCATAAACAATCATACGGGGCTGTATTTTAAGGGACTGCCGATAGAAGTGATAACTAAGTAATCTATATCTGCTACTTCATGTTCCCACGATGTCGTTACGATAGATAATCGTGTAGTTTTAAGTGTGGCTTGTGTATTATAGGGAGGTGATGACTTTTACCAACTACAACTGCTACTTATTAATAGTCACGACATAGTGGGAACGGGGTCTGAGTGGTGCTACGCCGTAGCGGATCGGCTACGAGTGCTACGAAGCGTTAGGTGACGGTCACGCGAATTTCATGATTTTTGTTCACCCAAAAAGTGAACAACACGCCTAAAGAAGTTTTTATTCTAAAACCTCGTTCAGCGCTGAACTCAAATAAATCTTAATATATATAAATCTCGTGTCACAATGTTTGTCCTCAATGGACTCCTAAACCACTTAACCGATTATAATAAAATTCGCACACCATGTGCAGTTCGATCCAACTTGAGAGATAGGATAGTTTACATTTCAATTTATGAGACGCAGACGAAGTTGCGCCGGTCAGCTAGTTAGTATATCATCTTCCTGCCCTTAGGTAGCAAGATGATATTTTTATAGACCTGTTGCCGTGATGTTGTTACGTAGACATGTAATATTATATACCCGTTTAAAACGATGTACTTATCGTGTGGTTTCTGGCATCAAACAGGGCACCCAGCTCTCTACAGTCCATGTAGGAAATGGTGACTTAAGTATCTTATCTAGACAGAGAGACAGATGATAGGCGCTTCAGTGAATGTGGTAAACACAAGGCTCCTGTGAATTACAAGATCATTTGTCAAGTTATAGGTATCCTTTGGCGAATTCATTTATCAACCATTCTTCTGAAACTAACATCTTTCATATGGCAAGTCCTACAAGTTTGTTAAACACAAGTCAGACATTTCACACGAATTAACGTTCTTTTTTGTTTCATACCACGTTTACTTTTCATTCATACTGTTTTCAGATTTTTCGCTTCAAGTGAAAGATGCCGAATGATAAACTAATTTCGGATACACTTAAACTAATCTAAACTATCTTTCAAATGGATGAAATTACTTTATAGAAAATCCGAAATTAAAATGATTGCGTGCCGTAATTTCCTTGGTAATACTAGTGAGTTTCGTCAATCTATCTTTCAATTCCTACATAGGTAGGTACTTCGAAGTAGTTAAAGACGGCGGGATCGATTTAATCTTGTGGCGTTAACGGCTTTGTCGTCCGCTTCATTTTGACGCCTATAAACGACCGAATTATATTAGATAATTGCTTTGTAACTACGATGAACTCATCAAGAGAGTGTACATATTTTGTAGAGCCCTACAGCTTTATCTTTTGACCGCCAGAACATAAACGCAAGTCATAATTGCACCTACCATTTTGTTCCATATTTGTGTTGTTTTGCGTGCGGGCACGCTCCTTGCTTGTCATGTATATGTGACTTCGGTGGTCAAAAGGTTAAACCAAACGAGCTTTGCGTTATTTGCCTGCGGCATTTTACAGCCTCAAATGATGCTCAAATAATAAGATATTTAAGTCTTTGACAGACGTCACGGGTGATCAAGTCAACTTGTTTGTGGAGGTTAGATAGGCAGTCGACCAAGTCAAATACCGGTAAGTATTTAGAGCGATTCGGCTGCATTCGGTAAGACTGGAAGTCGACCCTAACATTGACAATCTCTTTATAATTGGGAAAAGGCAAGAGAGATGATTAATGGCGCCAAAAACAAATATTTTAGTTTAGTCAAAGATAGTTCAGACATAATTTATAAGTATTGAAGCGACTTAGTTATTAATAAAATAACGAGATAAACATATGTGACGCGGAAGTCGGTGACATGTAATTATGTTGCTGATAATACATTGAGATTAGTCGTTATTTTCTTCATGTTTGTTACGTTATTTGATGTATGGCTGCGATAAAAAAAAATGAAAAAAAAATGAATGAATGAATGAAATGCGAATGAGTTTGTGATGTAACGACGATATAGTTGAAAGAAAGGGAGTGAGAAAGAGTAGCTTGAGAAAGGCGTTTCTAAGGTGTGTAAAACACCTCTTAACGAAGCCGAAAGGCACTTATTCTCCCCGTCATTGCTATATTTTTTATGTTCTACACCATACCTGGGAACCTTACAGTTACGGAGATTTTGGGGGTCGAAATTCCAACTTCACGACTAGTTTTTTTTTTAAACAAGTTTTCTAATGTAAGATTCTTACATAAAACACGGGGGGTTGTACGTTCTATTCAATCCATCCATCAGCACAATGTTTTAAGTTCGTTTCTTTAAGTTCTACCACAAAACATGATTTTTCACCCCGAAAAAAATGTTGTTTCCCAGCAACAATTTTTGAGTAAAGTTACTTTTGATGTACAAAATGTTTGGTTTGACGGCTTCGTGATGTGGTGGTTTACACCCTGTACATCCACCAAGTTACCTCCGTGCTTCGAAAAACACGCTAAGCCGTTGACCCCGACTGTCAATTGTAGATCTTTGATAGTAGTTAAGTAGTCAGTGGTCCGAAAGTCTGACAACCAGTCTTACCAAGTGATATCGTATTACCCAGCACTAACTTGTTTGTGGAGGTCAGATAGGCAGTCGTTCTATGTAAAATACTGGTATTCAGCTGCATTCGGTTAGCCTGGAAGCCAACCCCAACATAGTCGGGAAAAAGGCTAGACAGATGATGATGAAAGTTTGTTGGTTTGGATATAGGTAATCTCTGAAACTATACTGATCCGAGTTTGTGGAAGTGAGATTGTCAATTTGCAAAACTTGGTTCTTTGGCCTTAATGTTACCAGACTCGATTCGCTTTACTTCTAGTATGACGTACGCTACCTTAGAAGACTTAAGGATCAAATTGGAATGGTAATAGAAATACAGTCAAATGTTTCAAGGCGATGAGTCGATGTTATGTCAATTAATGTCAGCATTTACTGTGTGAGTGCTGAAGCTGTCTGCACCGTTAGTTGTGCCAACATTCCAAAAATATTCAGGGAAATAACACGAGCAATGATGATATTAATATTGTCGGCAAAAATTCAGGCAGAAGCTTTGTAAAATGATACTGTGACTGAATAGCGAAACTCAATTTGATACTACTAATACTGTAACCCTTCATCATCCACTGCTGGGCAAAGTTCTCTCCGCATGACTTCCAATTGTTTCGATCCAAGGTCCATGTGGACGACTAGTCGCTGTTCTTGTCTAGCTCTTTCTGCCGTTTGGCTGTGTCAGGGGTCCAGAAAGTCCGGATTGCGGGACTGTTCCGGGGCTGCAGAGCGGTCCCGGGGGCGGCGGGACTGTTCCGGGGCTGCGGGACTGTTCGGAAGAGATATTGTGGCCCCGGAACATAAAGGACGAAGAAGGAACATGGATGGGTTTTAGTCAGTAAAATTCTGAAACTCTCCCGCTCCGCCCAGAGTGGGAGAAGTCATTTGATGATACCCCATCTGAAAAAAAAAAGGGCTCCAGAAAGTGGCTATTTTGGCCCACAGCTCATCAGATCTGCCGATATGATCATCGCATGGCCCAATCCAGTCCCACTTCAGCTGAGCGGCTTTATTAGACACGTTAGCAATTCCTAAAGTCAAATCAAAATTAAACACTAAACGCATCTCTTGAAATCACATGAGAACGGCTAGACAAAGAATTCTATAAGTGATAGTCTGATAGTCCGAATAAGGTTCTTCAGAGCAGCGGTGGCCCAGTTATAGTGGCGGCCCTGACTTACGAACAGTATGTCGAGGGTTCGAGCCCAGACAGGCGCATTACTTTGTGTAATTTATTACATCACCACTGCTCTCAAAAACGGTGAAGGAAGACATCTTGAGGAAACCAGCATGTCCTAGAACCAAAAATTCGAAGACATGTGACATCTACCAACCCGCACTGGGCCCGCGTGGTGGATTATAGCCCATACGCAAAATACGCGCTTTGACGTGGAGTTGCGAACACCAGCCCATTATACAATACAATACAAGGTTCTTCAAAGAAAACATTGGAAAAAATGCCCGAAAAAGGAAACAATTTAGGGTAACAAGCAAAAGTAAAATATTAAAATGAGGATAGAAAATGTTTGAAAGATTTGTTTGATTTGAGTGATGTGCGTGGAGATGCATTAAGAAGGGACCTTTAGTAAATCCACTCCTTTTTGGGTGAAACAGGAAGTACTTTATGGAAATTATAGTAAACAGAAGTTCTTCAGTTGTAAAACTTATAAAAAACCAGCTTGCATGCAGCGTTCCTTGTTGGGAAACTTTCTCGTTTTCTAACTTTAAAAATATCCTACGGTCACAATGTTCGAGACAAATCCGTCGATGACACTCTGACTTCTATTTTGAACTAGAATCTGTAAGTATTGAAATATCCTAACCCAATTCGTATTGTGATCCAAAATAGCCAAATTTTACGCACGAGTAATTCTTTCTAAGAAGTCAATTGAAATGGTTTAAAATAAATTTTAATTTCCAGAACTTCTTGCTTATTAATTAAAACCTTTGAGTTTTATTAAAATACTTTTGACTGAAAAGTACGTCTCCGAATTTACTTTAAAACTTTAAAGAATAGATATTACAATTTTATCATATATTGCGTTTCTATGAACTGTCTAATTTTTTTAAATAAAAAGTTTACTCATGAAGAAAAAAGAAAAAAAAAAATTAATGTCACCGTAAAATTGTCAAACACGTTAGATTGTAATGTCTCTAGCGATATTGTAAACTCTCGAAATATTGTCAAACGAACATACTGCTTACATTATAAACGCATTATTTTTCGGGAAATGCATATGATGGTAGTCAACTCACGCGGTGTGGAAGGAAGGAGGGCTCCCCTTTACCCAATGGTACCACTCTCAGGAAAATAATAATGTACCATTTCTGAGAAATACCGATGAATATAGTCTAAACCTTAAAACACTTTATATACCCCTTAAAAGCGTAGTCGACGGAATTTTAATTCTTCTGCATTTTAATACTTTTTGGGGTCTCTAATAATGAAGATGACGTCAAAATGAAAATCCAAAATGGCGCCGACAAAAATTTTTGGATTTTTCATCATGGGTGTCGTTTCCGTGGTTTTTGGTGTCGCTGATAATGAAAATGAGGTAAAAATTAACATGGGAATAAAATTTAACAGAAGCAAAAAAAAAACAATTCTCTTTTTTTCTCTTCGGCTTCCCCTGACAGTATTTTCACCCTTCGCCACTGTTAGGTAGAGGTGTATCTTATCCTACACCCACATTTCGCACATTTAGCTTAATTCTATCAACCGGGCACAAATAATATAATAACACTTTGCCCGTCCCGGAAATCGAACCCAGGACCTCATGCTCAGTAGCGCTTGCGACAACTTGAACAACGATGTAGTCTCACACATGAACCATCCATATTTTCACGCGAATGATGTCGCGGGCAACAGCTAGTAATATAATAATATCGCTGGACATTAACACACAGCGCCACCTACTGCCACACTAAGCAAAGCTTGTGTCGTGGACACTAGATAGTTGATATACTAAATATATACTTTTTTGTTTGTAAATACATACTTATTATACATATAAACATCCATGACTCGGAAACAATGTCCATGCTCATCACACAAACATTTGCTCCTACCGGGGTTCGAACCCAGGACCCTAAGAACGTAAGGCAGCGTCACTACCACTACGCCATTCGGGTCGTCAAAATATTTACAAATATTTTCCTTTATAATACTTTTTGTGGATTTATTGTTACAAATCCAACAACTGTCCTTCGTTAGACGACAAAAGAAAAACCTTTATCCTTTTTTCTGTCAAACCCATTCTTTTATTTTTAACAATGGCGTTTACATTTCTTGATGACGTCATCAGGGTCTCATCCCCGGTCCCATTGTTTATGTGATAATCGGATTTAAAAAGGTTTTTGTTCCCTGAAATAAGTTTTATCGTTATGTTTCATGGTATAATTCGCAGACGTGGCTTAGGTTTTTTTAAATTTATATCTACTTAAGTACCCATTTTGCTTTTTTTTTAATAGTTTGGATAATGGCAAGAGAATGATGATGACATACATACTAATTATTTTTTTTGTCAGGAGACAAAAAAATCTCCATATTATCCAATAAATATGATTCTGCAAATATTTTTATTAGCTTTTCTACGTTCTACCAAGTTCACTGACGGTCTTTCATTTTTCATCGTTATGCATATAAGTAATAAGGTTGAAAAGTGATCGACCGTTAGTAAAATCGATAATACTCGCAAATGTGGCAAATTCTTATTAATTGACAGTAGTGTCTAGACCACCGTGTTCACTGTTCCACAGAATAATAATGTAACAGAAGGGTCACGGAATTCAGAAACAAGTGCGAGTCGAACTCACCCATGAAGGGTTCCGTAGCAGCAAGTAACATAATGTAAAAGTTCTTGTTCTTCTTTTTTTATTTTTATATTTGAGTAGATTGAATTATAGGTAAATTGCGGTTTACGATTTAAGACGTATTAAAAAAATCTACTTACATTTACATAGTAATGTATAGAAGTGATATTATTATTATAACTTTTAAACATGTTAAATCTAAACCTTCTACTTCTTGTGTTCGGTGTGCACCTGTTAGCATCGCGTGACTTCATAATGAGAAACGCGTGAGAGATTGTAATTTTTCTCGACGCTTCTCTACTTACGCAAATTGTTTTTGTTCACCTGATGGACGTTCGTGAATGTCTAGTAAAGTCTAGTTGATGTAGTTCATGTTCATGGTCGTGGCTTATCTAGGTCGCAATAATTATTAATAAAATACCAATCGAATTTTCGTTAGCATTTGTTTCAAGCAGCGTGTCGGTAATAATAATCTACGGTAAATATGTAATTAATAATAATTACTGGAGTTTTTTTAGCCTCCAAAACTATCTGTTTGACTGCCTTGAACCTCCAAATGTAACTGTTCTGTCCAACAGTTACATTTGGAGGTTCACGGTCTTGAGTCTCCAAATGTAACGGTTGGACAGTCTTGAGTCTCCAAATGTAACGGTTGGACAGTCTTGAGTCTCCAAATGTAACTGTTGGACAGTCTTGAGTCTCCAAATGTAACGGTTGGACAGTCTTGAGTCTCCAAATGTAACTGTTGGACAGTCTTGAGTCTCCAAATGTAACTGTTGGACAGTCTTGAGTCTCCAAATGTAACTGTTGGACAGTCTTGAGTCTCCAAATGTAACTGTTGGACAGTCTTGAGTCTCCAAATGTAACGGTTGGACAGTCTTGAGTCTCCAAATGTAACGGTTGGACAGTCTTGAGTCTCCAAATGTAACTGTTGGACAGTCTTGAGTCTCCAAATGTAACTGTTGGACAGTCTTGAGTCTCCAAATGTAACTGTTGGACAGTCTTGAGTCTCCAAATGTAACGGTTGGACAGTCTTGAGTCTCCAAATGTAACTGTTGGACAGTCTTGAGTCTCCAAATGTAACTGTTGGACAGTCTTGAGTCTCCAAATGTAACTGTTGGACAGTCTTGAGTCTCCAAATGTAACTGTTGGACAGTCTTGAGTCTCCAAATGTAACTGTTTAACTGTTTGAGTGTCTAGTTTGCCTAGTGATCGATAGCGTTCGTTCTAAAAAGGACCTGGATTGCTTTCCCAGGTAAAGTAAAGTGCCAATTAAAAGTAGAAAATATTTTCTCAGTGGCAGTGCTCATATGGCAATAGTTGTCCCCCCCCCCCGTTTTACATAGGTTTAAAACTAGTGTGATATTGTGAATTAACGACAACGGTATCATAAGTCCTTTTTTGTTTTTTCTGGTAAATAATTAATCTTTTACACTACTATAGCAGCATAATATTTCAGCCTTTTTTTCCGAGTGGGAAATCATCAAATGATTCTTACCGGTCTGGGCGGAGCGGGAGGGAGTGTCAGACATTTACTGACTAAAACCCATCCATATTCTTTTCTCGCCCTTTATGTTCCGGGGCCATGTTATCTTTCGAACAGTCCCGCAGCCCCGGCATAATATTTCGGCCTACACGTGGTGTCAGTGTATTGTCTCCCATTCAAACCGATCACAAACGGTGTCAATCAACCGGGTCAGGTCGGGAGCTGATGACGCTGTGACGCGCCCCCGGACTTGTCACTGAATGGTGACGTCAATCGGTCAATTGGGCCGAGCCTACCGTCTGATTCTTAGTACTGATAGTAAACATGCACACACGTTCGAGAAGTGCAGTTTGAAATTACGACGCAATAGAGTCATCAGAAAATTACGCATTAGGAACTAAATGCTGTGGTATTCAATTGAATGGAGACAATCAGTAAATAAAAATAAGGAACTGACTATTTAATTATTTTCGTGATGATTTGTTGTTCACCCATATCAAGAAACTTTTCTACTTTTTGACTATACAAATCATAAAATTCGTCAACGGGATCAGGTGAGCAATTCAAAAATTCATCAGGTCAACTGATTCCGCGGGATCCACCTTTTTTTTTTTTTTTGAAATCATCAAATGACCGTGTTGTGATGAGTTTACTAAAGAGCCTAAGTCCAAGTCCATACGAGGAGCACATTGGTTTTGGCCGCTTTTTATAAGTCGGTTAAAAAACACATATCCGTATTTTCCTTTCCTTAAAACTTTGTTTAAGGAATTCCTTTTTATTTAAGAAAACCTTTTATTCAAGAAAATCCTTTTTATTCAAGAGAAGCCTTTTTATTCAAGAAAAACCTTTTTATTCAAGAACAACCATTCGTTTCAAGAAAAACCCTTCTATTCAAGAAAAATCTTATTATTGTAGATATACAGTTCAAACATTTCCAACAACATTTTTTTAATGATAATGTGACATTACATTTGAAGTGAACAAACAACTTACTTTGGAGGCCACTGAACTTCCATTCACGAACGCTTTTGAAACGGATACCATTACTACGCAGTACGTCTGTGTACAGTGCCGACCAAAAGTCGATAAGCAATCTCACAAAGCAATAGCTTGACGTTTAGTTTGACTTACGACCTTCTACTTTCAACAAAATAGATATTGTCAGCAACTAGTTGTAGTTCATAATTTCAATGCCAATATCTAAGACATGATGGCCTAGCGGTTAAGCCCGTCCAGAATTAAGAGCGAATCAGTAAGCCGTGAGTTCAAATCCCGCACAGTTACTTTTAGTCTTTTTGTAAGTTTTTACTCTACAGAAATATTATATTATTTAACTTGTTTGCTTTGTTCACACATTTCGTAAAGTTAGGGAGGTAGATAGAAAAATAAATCAAGAATTTTGTTAGATTTCTGTGAGGTAGACATGAGTTTTATGAATATTTTAACTTGATCGGAATGAACTTTGTCGTTTGGTTGTAGTCATACAGAATACACTATATAAATGTGGTATTTGATGGTCAGTGACGTGTGGTTTAATAGATAGCGGTATTGTTGTTGGTGTGATTCTTAAAATGCGGGCAAATATTAATATTAAGGCGAGGGCGACTATTATCGCGAATTATCCGCGCTTCATAAAAGTGGCCTTAATAGGACTAAATGTGAGTATTATAATTATTTATGAATTGTAACTTAAACATTAAAAATTTAAAAACGAATGGGTATTATAAATTGTTCATTTATTTGGTGACCTGTGGTTTACTTAATTCGTTATTTTTTTTTTCAATCTATCATGCAAGATAAATAATTAGTGTTTATTATTGGATTTATAAATGCAGAGTGAATGAAGTCACTTTAGTATTTATTACAGCTGCCTAACATCATTTTTTTTGTTTAGAGAAATGCAGTAAGTCTCTGGATCAAAAGGTATGAGGAAGAAGGGAGCCTGGCAAGTAGACAGCGAAGTGGAAGGTCGTCGCTTATTAGCGAAGCGCAGCGACAACATATCGTGGGCGAGTATGAAACCAATGGTTTCACACCTACGACACACTCGGAGTCACCGCAAACTGTTCGCCGTGCCCTCCACGCTGAAGGCTTGCATCACAGAAGATCAGCTAAAATGCCCTTCTTGACAGAAAGACATAAAGAAGAACGATTACATTTCGCACGGGAATATTTAGACTTTCACTGGATTACTTCCATTTTGTTCCGGTTCGCGGTCGCCACTCCAGAACTTTTCGACCCCATCGGCCATCCGTTCTGCGAGCAATGTGCCCTGCCCACTGCCACTTAAGTTTAGCAATTCTTCGGGCTACGTCGGTGACCTTGGTTCTCTTGCGGATGTCTTCATTTCTGATGCGATCACGCAAGTAAACTCCGAGCATAGCCCTCTCCATTGCCCTTTGGGTGACTTTAAGCCGCATACGTCTACTTGACTGCATTGAAAATAATGGGGGTTATACAAAATATTAATCCCTAATGTTCTAGTTTTAATTAGACGTGTTACAAAATATTTAGCGATATTAATAATTCCTAAATTGAGGTTTAGTTTCAATCTTCTTTTCTTCAGGAAAATGAACACTTAAACTATAACCTCAATATGAGTTACATTTATTGTGACGTCACATAAAAAACATATTCACGAAGTATAAATTATGTGTTAGTTTTCAGTAAGCTCTGTTGAATACCGATAGATAGAAGTGGGTATCAACAATTATATTTGTGTTATTAGAATATCCTTGTTATGTTAATAAAAAATGACTTAAAAGTGGGTATATTTAGATTTTTTTGTGTATCTGACACAAAAAAATCTTATGAACGGTAACAAGAGAACTTCTTATATCTAGGTAGGAATGTGACGTTACAAATCTTATTAAAGTTGTTAATTATATGAATAAATGAAACGAATAAAACAATTTTTGTTATCTGTCAGCACGACTTTTTTTTCCACCTTCCAACACCGAAAAAATATTACACAATCTCATAAATAGTTATGATGGGTTATTAACTTATATTTAAATCTTTATAAAAAATAAATAATGAGCATGAACCCATTTCAAAATAAATACCTAAGTAAATAGTTTTTGTATAAAATACAAATATAAATTAAAGTGGTTACAAAAAAAACCCGTATGTAAACGGGATTTGAACTCAAGACACGTTGATCGTGAATCCACTGCTTAACCTAAACAGCTATCAATACCTGGTAGATATGGTCGAAGTTTACCTATCCAATGCAAATACGATCATGCGTTTGCTGCGTGTATAACAAAAGAGACGGTAATAATATATATCTTTTTGTTTCGTGGAGAGCGACGCGACAACTTGCGACAGTAGGCGACTCTGTGGCTGTGGTGTGCGTAGGTACTGTATTGAGACAGCTTACACATACAGCCGCACGGACGCTCGGCCGTGCGTTCACAGCAAAATGATCCTTCGCGTGCCTGTGCGCTTATGAACGCTTACTGTACATATAATCTGTGCCGTTACCGTCAGATTTTCCAGGAACAAATTCTTGCGTCCACATTCATCAAGCGAGACGCCCGCTTCCGTTCATATCGCCGGGATTACATACATCGTCGAACAACGCTCCGTTGTAAGCCATTGTGCATGAGTTGACCCATATTTCGAAGATCCTGCTACAAACAAAGGGTCGCAATTCGATACTCCATAGAGAGATTTTGTTATTATTCTACTTGTTTCCTTGGAGGTATGGGTTGCAGCAAGTAGTAAGAATAAACCTTGACATGGAATGTTTTTAAGGGACCCATTAATCTGCTGTCAGCTACAACAAAAGAATACAGCTTAGGTTAAGCTCAACCAATCCCAAATAAGTTAGCATTGTAAACACTTCTCTAACTTTTTCGACCGACTTTTTTTTCCTAACGCAGCTGGCCAGCTTACTCCGGCAAAAAACTACTATAACTTTTGACCGAATTACTACGAGTATAAGGAAAAGCTCAGAAAATTCCAAGCTTCTTGACCCTGGAAAGATGAAAGCACATGTGTCAAATCATCCAAGGTTTACGTGGCTTTTCGACTACCGCCTGATCTGCTCACAAATAAAAGACATGCCTATGTAGGTATTTCTGAAAAAGACCCTCGTTAGGGACACAAAGGGGTACATTGAAAACAAGATACTTTGTGCTTACCTCAGTTAACTGGTAATAATAAATTGGAATAGGATTATTTATGGTCGCGGAGGAAAACTTTGTGAGAACAGTACAGGGTACAGTTTCTTACCGTAAAAATGCACAAAATATATGTATAGTTATTTTACCAAATTCGTTAATAACAATACCTCTTAGGCGTGTAATAAGGACAGCAATGGATTGTGTTCTGTATTTTTGTCTAGAATCAAAATCATCTTTGTTCCCAACCGTAATACTACATCTGTATGTCTCATGTACATCTATCTCTCGAAAAGATATCGTCCCAACAATTTGATCTAATTTCCTCATATTGTGCCTTTATTTGAAGACGTGACTGTGACAAAGTTTTCTGGCGTTGCTATGTCGCCTTCCCAAAGTTTTAAAAGCTTCTTCCTTGTTCGACTTTGAATGTACCAATCGAATAGAAATAAGGACAAAAGATCAAAGTATTTCAATAGATAATGATTTGAGAGAATGGGTTTAAATTACGGACTTCTGATGAATAATATATTTAATAAATAATAAGATAATATATTTAATTATTTATGAAGGAGCCTATGATGTTCATCTTTGTTATACAGGGAGTGAACAGTAATTCATCACACAGGCCGAATTTCATATACTCTAATTTTTTTTATTAAGACGCTTTCCTCGTGATGTTTTCCTTCATCGTTTTTGGAGCGGTGTTATTAAAATAATTTAGAAAAAGTCAGTGTTTATCACTCTTTATTTTTAGTTTTAATTTCATGCTTCAATAGGTGTGTTTTTTTAATTTTTATTGAAGATTAAGACATTGTCTCAATGTCTGTCTGTTTTTTCAATGATTTTCCCAATTTCAATAAATTCATGAGTCGTATTATCACAGTAAGCTTTATTATGGTAATTTGGTAAATTAATCACAATTAAGTCGCGGGATAAAGTTGCAGTTTGTTAGTCGCGATCAGGTCGTGATCTTGTCAGTGACCTTAAGGATCCCGTGGAGTACACTCTTTTGATATCATATCAGAATAACATTTAGTTAAATTTCTATGAAAGCTCGTTTAGTTGGTACCAGTAGACATTTGTAGATCTTTGACAGTTAGACGTTACGTGTGGCCAAAAAGTCTCTCGACAACCAGTCTTTCCAAGGGTTAGTAGGTATAACCCAGTACCTATTGGGTTGTGGATGTCAGATAAGCAGTTGCTCCACGTAAAATACTGGTATTCGGCTGCATCCTATTAGACTGGAAGCCGACAATTACATAGCTGGGAATAGGCTAGGCAGATATTATGTAGTTTTATTATTATGGTGCACTTGCCCAAATGCACAGGATTACCGTTTCAAAACTAAGTGTTGCTTGGAAAGCTGAACACATTTCAGGTAAACCAAAGTGAGGCACGAGTGGTCCCTTATCTGGGTTGCAGACACACAATTCGGTTTTTCTTTTCCTTCTTTTTATGTTGTAGAATGAATCTACGGTGAATTAATGTATTTTCTTTTGTATTTTTTTTGAGTCTTTTATTTAACACGTAAGATGAAACTTTAAGGACGCATCAATCAGGGTAAAAGTGAAGTTACGCATAGCCATTCAAACGCGCAAGATGAACGTGTTGCCTTCAATATTGGCGGATTATTGGCAAATTCCACTGTTTACAAGATTTTTCACCCTTTACGCCTTGAGATTGGAGGACACACGTACGATTACGGAGCAGCGGGGTCTAAGTATCCTTGACAGATAAACTGATGTAACTACCCATTGACAATTAGTGCCAAATCATCGCGTGCGGCATGGCAACGCGATTTAATCGATGGTTTGAGTGAAGAAGACTGGAGCGACTTGTGGTTACCGTGTGGTTATGGTTCTGTACTTGGAAACGTGTACAGTCAATACCACAAGTTATTGACAAATGCAATAGAGAATAACAACTCGATATTTCGTTCAATTTTGTTTTATGTGACAGTAAGGTCTGCAAAATTGATGGTTATCAATATCATCATTGGTGATTTTGTCAGAGTGTACGCGAAAAGAAGTGGAGTGAAGTGGCCTAGCTTAGGATTTATATGCCTATGTCCAGCAGTGGTGAGCACGCTCGCTCCTTATTAAATGGCTTTGCCCTAATAAGGCAAAGGGAAAAATTTTCCATCACATTTTTCAGCTCTAAAATTAAATAATGTTTTCCTCCAGGTAGCCAAGGTATTTTAGTATGTAATGTAGGAAATACTTCTTCAAGATTCTGGCGTCCTGGTAGTTTGTGAGACTTCAATATCCTTGTTTCCCAGCATCTCAAACTTGTTGCTTTCTTTTAAGTGTTTCTGTGTAGTTGGCAGAATCTTGAAGAAGTATTTCCTACAATGCATACTGCATGGTAATCAAAATCTACATTCCTATTAAAAATCTAAAATACCTCCTTCATGGTTCTGGCCCCCTGGTAGTTGGTAGATATGCAATCAATCGTTACACGTGGTCGGTGAGATATGATATGCTGTTATTATGGATTTGTATTTTCTATCACTATACTCAGAAGTCCAGGAAATAAACTTGAATGCTATGGAAACACGGGTAATTAAAATTACCCATGAACCCGGTAATGGGTCGACCCACCGGGACCACGGGTAACGACTGGTACGGTCGATCAATCTAATTGGTTTACAGTTTAACCCACAAATTACATTGTAAAGTGTCAACCAAATAGCTTGTTCGACCTTACTATCAGGCACAACTCTGTATAACCCTTCGATATTACAGGCGTGATGATCAGGGAGTTTCTGATCAATACGAGGTCAGACTAAATCAAAAGTCATCGACACCTTTGACACAAGATCTGCTCTGTCTGTGTCAACATACAAATCCCTAAATTAATTTAACTGAAACATTATCAAGGGATTAAGAGTCCCATTTGATGAGTTCATTGACCCTCTCGTGTTTAATTGTTAAGGACATTGAATTTAAAATGGGAACGCTTTCACAGTTGGGAAGATTGTTTTGAAGGCTCTAGTGATTCCTGTTTCTAATTAAATAAAAGGTGATCGCTTGTGACTTAATAATTATGAGACTAGTGGTGGCGCAGTAGAACGGTCTACTTTTGTGTCATAGCTATAAGTAAGTCGCAGGTTCACATCCATGACATGTACTTTTAACAACCAATGGATGGAATGTGTGAAGGATGATATGGCTGTTAAGGAAGTGACTGATGAGATTATGAGTAATAGCAGCGAGTCTTAGCGTATGGAAGAAGAAAACATATTGCGCTGGTCCCAACTAAATAGGAGTAAGGCAGGAAACTTATCTATATCAACCAAACAAACACACTCTTCTGCTTTATAATATTATATAAAGCAGAAGAGTGTGTTTGTTTGGTTGAACGCGCTAACCTCAAGACCTGCCGGCCCGAATTGAAAAACTAAGTTTGTGTTGGATAGTCCATTTATCGAGGAAGGCTTTAGGCTATATAACGTCACGCTACGAGTATTAGGAGCGGAGCGCGAATGAAAAATGTTGCAAAAACGATTACGAAACGAAGGGATTTTTTTTCCTTTCGTTTTTCTCTCTTATGTGACGCAGACGAAGTTGCGTGGGTCGGCTAGTTACTCATAATTTCGTTACAAAATATCTTTTATTTTGTAACTTTCTAGAAGAAAAATCTACGATTAAATAAGTTTCAGGTTACAATATCCAACAAGATATGTCGTCATCCACCGCCCCCTGACCCTCCCGTCAGTCATGACCTGCACCAACATGAAACAAATTGCTAACAAAAACACTGGATATTATGTAGCCATGTTATGACACCATATTATGACGCCATATATTTTGACGCCACAATAAAGGTGCTCTTAATATCTCAAGAATGGCACCTGTATAACGGTCCTATTGAATGGACGCACTATCTTGATAGCTTTATGACCCTAACTAAATATATTATAACAAACGATTATAACCCTTTTAAATCCTTTTGTTAGCGGGAATCGTTAAACATCTGCAAAAAACTCTGTCTCATTGTCCGCTATAAACTAAGGGATATAGGAAAACTATTTCAAAAAGTTTATTTATGAGATTTTTTCTTTTTCAGCCTTTGCTGATAAGGAAAAAAATCGCATAAAGGAACACATCACAAATCATCATCACCACATCTTTATGTGGAGCGTGAGATAATACTTCGTTGGAAAAAAATACACTCACGCTTTTGTCAGTCATAATTCTTTTACCTGTTTCGTTTTTTATGGCAATTTATACCCTTCTTGGCAGAATAATTCCTTTCACCTCTTTTGAAAAGAGTTACAGTTTATTATAATCATTTGGAACTTGATGAAATATTTTATGGAAGTAGGCGGTTGTGTTGTTCGCAACTCTGATGGAATACGTGTATTCCATCAGTTATATTATTTCCATACATACTCTGCAATCTGAGAGACGAACATAGAAAAAAACATACGGGGCAGTCTTTGGGGACTGCTGAAAAGTGAAAACCAAGTAATCTATAGCACGTGCTTCATCTTTTTCTTTCGTAGCAATAATATACAGGGTGTAAACCACCTCATCACGAAGCTAAAAATTATTGCTGCGAAACAACTTTTCTTTTTGCGGTGAAAAATCATGTTTTAAGGTATAACTCAATGTAACGCACTCAAAACACTGTGCAGATGAATGGATTGAATAGTGCAGGGTTCGTGAAAGTATTTAAAGTAAAATTCTTACAATAAAAACTTGTATTAAAAAAAAAAAACTTTTCGATAAGTTGGAACTTTGACCCCCAATATCTCCGTAACTAAAAGGTTCCCAGGTATGGTGTGGAACAAAAAAAATATCGAAATGACGGGGAGAACAAGTGCCTTTCAGTTTCGTTAAGAGGTTTTTTGCACCCTTAATTTTGAAAAAAATTTGGTTACAAAAGTGATTATGTTCATCGCGGCAACCGACCGTGGACCATAGTCTGGATGGGACCAATGCATTCACACTTAACACTTGTTGTGTTATACACTGTTTTAGGCTTTCACGGTTTAAAACTAAACTTATATTGTCACTTACGGGATATCTTCCGTGATTATTTATTAAGTTGAGCTCCGCAACCATGTCAACCCGCGATCATGGCGCTTGCAACAGCGGGCCCGTATAACCCAAAATCGTAACAATCACGGAAGATATCCCGTAGGTGACAATATAAGTTTACTTGTTGTGTTCTTTTACTTTTTGATGACGAGTAGATGACGAGTCAGGCATAACTACATATCCATAAGATTCATATCTGTACTATAATAATTACAAAGAGATAAAATTTGTTTATTAGTTTGTAAGTTTCAAACTTTGAAGGTTAGTATGTTGGGGATAATCCTCTGAAACGAATGATACAATTCTAAAAAATCTTTCACAGGGATAAAGCGACATTATTTGTGGGTGCTATAGTATGTAATTATATTTCTATCATGCAAATTGACCGAAATATCACGACTTTTACGGACGAAGTCGCGCTCGAAGTACTAGTCATTAATAATGAGAGTGCACGTGTTTTTCGAAGGACATCACCGATAAGATCAGTATATCTACTTTTAATACAGAACATTTATGGGTTATTTCAGCAAAAGATATGAGATATATTGTTCTGATATCAAATGCATTATTAGAAGGTATATGCAAACACGAAATATTTTCAGAGAATCATCTAACGCAGTGGTTCCCAACCTTTCTTAGACCAGGGACCACTTTGGTATGTTCATTGTTAACAGGGACCATATGGTCCTAGATAAACATGGACACCGACAGGATTATATCTAGGGGAGTGAATCTTTAACTGACACTATACAAAATTTGGACAAAAGCGATCGAATTGAGCCCGAAAAATTTAGTAAATAATTGCTAAAGTTTTCGGGCTCAATTCAATCGCTTTTGTGTATGAGATATTTTATGTATGAGATTCTAAATAAAAAAAGTTGCTGTTAGATTCTATAAGGCATAACAAAGCCATAGAAACGAAAAATAAAAATAAACTAAATTAGGCATAAACAAGGCATAACAAAGCCATAGAAACGAAAAATAAAAATAAACTAAATTATTTTAATTCCAAAATTTCTCTAGATATTTTGCACAAAACCTTCGCTCGTGTCAGCCAGAAGGTTGCTGGTTCGTTGCGGGCTCTGTACCGTTTGAAAAACTTTCTACCCTCAAATACGAAAGCAATGCTTGTACAGTCCTTAATCTTTCCCATCATCGATTATGGTGATTGTGTGCTACTCTGACCTGAATGCAGATCTCCTCGACAAACTTGACCGTCTTCTAAATAACTGCATTCGATTCGTTTTCAATCTGCGTTAATATGATCATGTCTCCGAGCACCGGTCTCTTCTTAGGTGGTTGCCCATACGTCAGCGTAGGGAGCAAAGGGCGCTAACCACATTGTTTTCTTTTCTTGTTTCTCCCACTTCCCCTAGTTACCTTGCTCCCCACTTTTAATACATTTGTGCCAACCACAGCAGAAGCCTGCGCTCTTCGCAAAATCGTGTTCTTCACTGTCCCTCTCACCGCACTGACTACATTCACCGGTAATTCTTGGGCCAGTCTATTTCTCTGTGGAATGCACTTCCCCAAGAAATCAGGATGGCAACTAATCGCTTATCTTTTAAAATTAAAGTTCGCGAGTACATTCGGAACAAGCTGGCAGTTTCGTCACAACGGTAACGTGTTTTCGTCATTGTTTGTCTTTTTATTTTAGTAAATCCATGTAAATGTCCATTTAATTTTATTTTAATATATAATTATAGTATTTGATAAATATGTATAATATTTTCTTTGTAGTGTATCGTAGTATTAAATAAAATTATTCTCAGAATTTCAGAAATGACACCTACCACTGCTTGTCTCTGCATAACCTAAAGGTTGACTGGTAGAAAATGCCTATGGCATTAAGTCCGCCTCTGTACTTTTGTGCTTGAAGTGTTAATAAATAAATAAATAAAACCTTTACTACGATACGACGTAGTATGACGTATACGACGACGCGGCGAGTCGTTTATTTTTATTTTTTTCAAATATAGGTACTGTAAATTTTTTTCCTTGACATGCTTCGTTGTAGTCGTTAGATGATTTCCTGAAAATATTACGTGTATGAATAGATACACCTTAGAATCCTTAGATACTTGAAAAAATACAAAGCCAGCTGTTAATATTCTCATTCACTTCTGGGTCTCTGGCGATCTACCTGCGAAAGGGCGTGAGCGTGGGTTGCTAGAACAATTTTTTTTTATTATCCTGTACTGTCCCACTGCTGGGCAAAGGCCTTCCCCAATTCCTTCCATGTGCTCTTTTCCTGTGCCACCTCGAACCAACCCTCGCGATACGCGTCCAAATCGTCTCGCCACCTTTTTCTGGGTCGGCCTCGGCGGCGCTGTCCATCTTCCGGCAACCATCGTGTAAACTTCAAACATAGTGGAGACCTTTGCCCAGCGGTCATCGTGCATGCGGCTGACGTAGGGATGGGCCATGTGAAAAAAATAAATTGACATTTATCGTACTAATATTTTTAAACCGTATCGATAATTATCGAGTGAAAAATATCGATATATCGTCCGTTTTCGGATGATCATTCAGACATATTCACAAAGCATTCAAACTTCGTAAAAAGAATAAAATAAAATAGTACTTATTTTAATGATGTTCGAGCCTAAATGAAACCAATTTAATCAAACCAGTAGTCATCAGAAATGGAACGAAACCAAAGTTGCGTTTAAAAAAAAAATGATACGAATTCGATACTCTAAAATAAAATACCGAATATCGATATATCGCGATTCAAAAAATATATATTTATATTTCGATAATTGTATGAAAAAATATCGATATTTTGATATATCGATATTTTTGCCCATGCCTAAGCTGACGTGACCCGCCGAATCCCATTTTAGACTTCATTTCAACGTCCACTATGCCCGTTTTAGAACGAAGCGTGGTGTTTCGAACCCTACTTTCTCTTTTATCACTTAAAATGCTGCGTTCCATTGCTCTTTGGCAAACTCGAAGGCTGAGCTTCTGAGACTCGATGAGCGACCAGACTCCGTATTCACAAACGTTCGACTCGTTTCCGATTCGACAACTCGTATATCTGTCTTCTTCTGGCATTACGAAAACGACCGAGATCGACATACGACTTCCCGAATCGGAAGCGAGTGGTCTGAGCACCGTAAGTTAGGACGGGCAGGATGCACATGTCAAAGAGTTTGCGCTTCAGGGAGATTGGAAGATAACCTTTCATTAGCGTCTTCATGGACGAGTATTCCAGACATTCTCGACTCTGCGATCGATTTCTCTTTCTTGTCTGTTATCGAAAGATACTCGTATGAGTACTAACTGGCCAAAGTAGATATACTCATTAAACAAGAACTATAAAATATAAATTTTAATGTATATTTTAACTCATTTCTATTGATGTTACTCCAATTAACATTATCTTTACAGCTTTGTTGTGATCGTTCGTTCAAAATTAAGTTACCTACGGGTCAGAAATGTTATCACAGTGCCCGGGAGGCAATGCAATCAGTGGACAAACAATATTGCGGATATATTCGTCAATATTGTGATATTCAGCCTCTTTAGACCAGTGGCCACGAGTGCTACTTCCCTAGGTCTGGCAAGTGTTATTGGATTTTCCCATCAGAAAATCACTGGCAGTCACGCATGCTCGGTTGATCGGCTCATGGCAATAGGGTCACCACAGGACACGGGACTACATAACTGTTCTGGTTAAGTGTGGGTCTACAGAACTACTGTTAGGTACACCCCTGTCTAACTCATCGGTGATTTTCGCTGAAATATGTAAGCAGGTGACGTTTCAAGTACAGTGAAATTATTCCACTCCGTTAAAGCTTATTTTCCGGCTAAGCACTTGCAGAATTGGGACGTTTAATGACTTTTCCGGGGGCCTGAAATAGGTTTTTCATAGTTTGATATAACGAAAAAATTCAGCTGAACGAGGGAAAATACTCCTAGGATTATGTCAAAGTAATAAATTATAGTCGTCCAGTTACTTTTAAAACCGCGTTTACTTTTAGTCTTTCAATATTTTCCAATATCTAATTGGATTGGGTTCAAATGGCTGGCTGCAAAATTTAAATTTTCTACTGTAATTGTTAAGTGGAAGCCGAAATAAAAATAAAATTGGTTGCCTGTAAAGTCGGTATACGGGCGAAAGTTTTACGTGACAACGACTTTGAGTGGTAAAATAATTTTAATGTGAATATTCATTCGTATAGTAGGAAGAAGGATGAAATATGTCTGTCTCTCTCGCTCTTAGGCGGGCTAACCATGCCCGAGTGGAAGGGACGCGTGCCTCTCACTCGCTCTCATTGTGAGCGCATAACGTGAGCGGAGCGTAACGCGTAACGCAGTTTCTTGAAGTGTCACCCGGCAAACCAATTTATAAGACGTTGTCACGTCAAAAATAGAAGACCTGGCGAGTGGTGACGGTAAGTTCAGTGGCGATTGACGAGCACCAACACAGTGACAATATATGCGCTACTGTCCCTGTTTACACCACAGCACTGTCGTTACTTACTGTACTTATCTACTTCGCTAAACACTTCACCAATGTAAACGTAAGGGTATAAAGGGCGAGGAAGGAACATGGATGGGTTTTGATTTCCCATCCTCAAAAAAAAAAATAAAAATTGTCAGCTCACACCGAAAGAGCGGCGAGGGGCAGCGCAGTTTCAGTGTCATATGAATTTTAACTTAAATTCATTACTATAATACTTATTATCGCATGAGAAACTCCGGCGCCGCCGCGGGAATTCCGGCGAATTCCATAAACGGCGCCGTGCGACTGACTCGCTTCGATGCCCTTCGCCGCTCTTTCGGTGTGAGTTGACCCTAAGTGTGACTGTATTCACATGAAGGAAGCAAGTGAATTACACGCGTGGGGTCGCGAACGGGGCGTGTACAAACCCACCAGTGCATCATTATCTGTTTATACGCAGTTCTCGAAAACATGAGCTTATCTATAAAAACAGTTCATTACTTAATTGTTGACGTGTCTGGTGGCCCAATTATTATTAACGACGGTTCACAATGTTCCGAAGATATACAATCATTTGCCTGCGGAGCTACCCTGTGTATCGTGAAATTATTCTTCAATAATTATGGAATGTTCTTTTGTTAACATTAATAAGGTAAAGTCTTTGTTACCTTTTTTATGTTTTATACATTTTGTTTTATTTTTATTTTATTTTATTCAGGGACAATAAACGGCTACAATATGTGTTGGAACAGAGTAAAGATAGTACAAAACATTAACAATATTGCAGCCCACTACATTATCCGCATATTGACACGAACTAATAAAATAATGAGTGCCACTAGATAGGTAAAAAAGAAAATATTATAAAAAACTTACATCAAATTAATAAACAATAAATAATGATAGAAATACCAAATAATTCAAGAAAGATCAGTTAGTTAGTAATCATTAAACATGAAATAACTTAGTAATTACTACACAATAAATAACTTAGTAATTAATAACATTAAACAATAAACTTAACTAAAAATGAATTACATCATGCAAAATTAGATTTTCAAATTGATTTAATTTAATTGCTTGCAGGGTAACAATACTTAAACACTAAAAACAAATAAACAATAAAACACAAATTAGCTTACATTCCTTATAATATAAAGAAGCTATTCAACATTCTTATGCTATACAGAGTGTAAACAGACTCTTCACGAAGTCGCCAACCAAGCATCTTGTACATCAAACTAAGTAGCTTTACCCAAGAAAATGGTTGGGAAACGAATTTTTGTTGACGTAGAAAAGTATGGAAGAAGAAGACATGCTGCGCCGACCCCAAATAAATCGGGATGCGGTTTTCTTGTTTTCAAAGCAGAGGTTCCCAACCTATGGTCCACGGACCACAGGTGGTCGCTTCGAATATGATCCGCGAAAGGTAAACATGTAATTCGAACTTTTTAATTTGCACAGAAGGAATTGAAAAATTATCTGAGGCGAGGTGCTTTTTTTTTGAGCTTGCTGCGCTCTCTTGCTAGATTCATAGGCATTTCTGCAAAAATCTACTTACTCATTTCTATTTCTGTATGAATGATTGCTAAATTTTTGAGCTCACGTCAGTCGCTCTTAGATCTTTCACTTTCTAAAGGTTATCATCACATTTTCCAATTTTTGTTACCTCCGCTAGATGTAATCCTGTCGGTGTCCTAGGACCTTTTGGCCCCTGCTAACAATAAAGACACCAAAGTGGTCCCTGGTTCAAGAAAGGTTTGGAACCACTGTTTTAAAGGATTTACCTCCTGTTTAAAAATTACATTCCGATAATAGTTAAATTTTAATTGGTTCAGGCATTATTAAATTTCCTGAATTTACATATTAATCATTTTGGAGACATTCAGGCACGCGTCTGAAATGAATAAACACACTCGGAAAGAAACTATACACCGCCAAAGTAATTAAAAGTTGTAATTAATACAAAATATTTGCGCTTAAACTAAGGCCGCGGTCTCACCGCCGACGAATACTGAGAGTATCCAAACAGTTTGTAATACTCTCAGTATGTTTGATTGACTAACTTATTAATTAGAAAATTGATTACTAAACTACCACAAACTGATAATTATGTAGCTGATACAGCGTCTAACTGTTTTAGAAACTTACTTGTTTGTTACCAATTAAAGTTATCAATAGTTGTTTAAGAGATTGTGTGAAATCAATTTGCGAGTAGTATACGCGAAGGGACTAAAATTGAAATTCGTGTGCTATTTCAGTCCGTAACTCAGTTACTTCGAAAATAAGTTCAAGTTAACTATAGAGTCGCTAAGTTATCAACCTTAGGCTTGTTTACTGATTTCATAACATAACATTTTATTTATTATTATTTAAATGATATATATTATTTATTTAATTAAGCTCAGTTCTGAAAGTGGTAGTCCCTGTGACAGTTATAGTAGAAACTAGCAGACCCATGCCACTTCGTCTGCGTCACATAAGAGAGAAAAACGAAAGGAACCTCGTTTTTACAACATTTTTCATTCCTGCTCCGCTCCTAATGGTCACAGGGTGATGTTATATAGCCTAAAGCCTTCCTCGATAAGTGGACTATCCAACATTAAAAAAAAAAAAAATTCAATTTGAACCAGTAGTTCCTGAGATTAGCGCGTTCAACCAAACAAGCAAACAAACTCTTCTGCTTTATAATATTAGTATAGATTAGTATAGATAGTGCATCATGATTCTTTTCTTAATTGGATGCCGTCATCAGGAGATGGTATTGGTAAAAGCATAGTAAAAGTTAGTGAATTTGTCTGTATTGATTGGAAGTAATAATGTTTAAAGTGTCGAAATGGGAAAGTTACAAGATGGGATGTACCCGTTCCAACGGTGGAACTATTGTTACGATTTGTCAAAAAGGAAACGTAATTTTTTGAGAGTACACTTTAAAAAAAATTCAAAAAAAATAAAAAAAAATAATGCGAAATTAAGAATCTTGATCCGAACTGCAGTGCCGGTATCGATGGCATAACTACCAAAGTCATCAAGCGCGTAAGTGACTTAATCGTGTACAAACTTACCGACTGTATAAATATCCATCTTGCCAATGGAACCTTTCCAGATTAATTAAAGTTAGCCAAAGTTACTCCAATCCACAAATCTAGTGTCAAAACGGATCCAAATAACTATAGACCTATCTCAGTCCTCCCGGTTATCTCTAAAATATTTGAAAGAGTTCTTTATACACGCTTAGATGAATACCTCGCTTCAATAAATTTCCTCTTTGAAAAGCAATATGGGTTTCGGACACATTCGAACACACTGTCAGCTACTTTAGATCTAATTACGAAAATACAAATGAACATTGATAAAAAAAACATACCCCTAGGCTTATTCATCGACCTTAAAAAGGCTTTTGATACAGTTAGCCACCCTATACTACTACAAAAGCTAAAAGACATAGGCATATCAGGTGTAGCGTATACAATGTTCGAATCATATCTGAATAAAAGGCGTCAAGTGGTTAAAGTCGGTGAATACCAAAGTAAACCACATGATATCACATTTGGTGTTCCCCAGGGATCACTGTTAGGTCCATCATTCTTCATGATATACATAAACTCCATACATACAGTTCCAATACACGGACATATTTCGTTATATGCGGACGATACCTGCCTTTTTTATTTTGGTGATTCTATAGTTGACATGATAAATCAAGCCCAAGAAGACCTAAATTCATTGTCCATCTGGTTTCAACCAAATCTTCTAACAATCAATGCATCCAAGACTAGTTACGTGATATTTAAAGCCAAAAATAAGAAAATGCTACCTCATCCACCTCTCACAATTGAAAATCAAATACTCGAACTCAAACAACACGAGAAATACCTTAGGTTAAGGCTAGACTGTCATCTTAATTGGAAGGTTCAAATTAACTACATCAGATCCAAAATTACATCTTTATTGGGCTCACTACGAAATATCGTGCACTGTCTGCCATATAGTGTACGCCAGACAGTATACAATTCCTTAGTAAAGCCGCATATACTGTACTTAATCGAAATCTGGGGTAATGCACCTAAAACAAACTTAAAAGACCTACAAATTGCACAAAACAAAATTATTAAAATGCTTTTTCATTACGATTACTTAACACCTACAATTAAAATATACAAGGACACGAAACTTTTGAACATCAATCAACTTCATGTATACTGCACCTGCATACTCATTAAAAAAATACTCAACAAAAACATACACAAATTTCATTCACCCAAACACATCAATTGCATAACCGTAGCAGTCGCAGAAAAGATAACATTGTACTTCCTCGAGTGCGAACCACTAGAGGTAGAAGATCACTTGTTTATGAGGGAGTGCAACTTTACAATAAATTACCAGACGAGATAAAGGGTGCAAATTCGATTAATAGTTTTAAAGCCAAACTTAAAAAATATGTTCCTCAAAATATCAAAATTAATTAAAAACCAAAGTTGTACTACTGATTGGTGTATCTGCATTGTGACAGCGGGATCGCACTCTTTATGTCAAGGCAGTAATTACGCATAATAGCGCAGTGTGAGATTTTAGGGAGTACCCACGAACTTAAATATGTTATTTGCAATTAAATGCGTTAAGTTAATTTGTTAGTCCGAGTGTCGAAGGACATTGATTAGTTTACTCACCTACATGAGAACAAATTTAAACAGTATAAACTTTATACTGTTTAAATTTGTTCTCATGTAAGTGAAATGTAATTTTTTTAATGAGAAATAAATGTCTTTGACCAGAAATTAAAAAAATACCGATATATTATTTTCTTTCACAAGTTATGTACTACATCTAGCATCTGCATCTGCACCTAGTGTTTAGTTGCCTGTAATTTTTTTTTTAAACTTGGCCTATTAAGGTGATTCATCCATTTCTGGATAATCCGCAATTAGTGGTCATTAGCAGATTCTGTTCGCCACCCTCTCTTTCTTCCTTCTGTGTAATCCCTTTGTCCGCGCTTTGACGTGGAGTTGCGGACACCAGCCCGTTGTACAATACAATACAATCCCTTTGTCGCACGTAATGAGAAAACAGTTAACGTCAAAGTAATATTTTGGTATTTGTTTTGTTTCAGTTTCACGGAAGGCATACTTGCTGCTACTGATTTTGTTGACCCTTGTATTGGTAAGTTTATCCATTAAAAAAAATACTACTAGTACTGAACGCTTGGTGAAAACGATGTTCATTCATCATTGTCAATGGCAAACAAGTTTTTACTGATGTCAATCTAAAACAAATCGTTTTTTAAAAGTGTGCTTTGTTTTATGCTTTAACACCAGGGACTGTATTTATTATTTCTGTAAACATCATTTTCTTCAAGGTTTTTGCTATGAAAAGCCTCTTACGAGACAAGGAAATTGCGGAAAATTATAAATGGTAAATCCTTGCGAGTTATGCTACGGGCAAAAGATTTATGCAAACTTTAATGGAAAACGTTAAGCGGTCTAAAATATTTGGATAAGAGAGACTTTTCAAACTTCTTATTGAAGGTTTTTTCTCGATATAATTTTTATTTCTACAATTTCCTTCTAACTTTTCTACAAAAAAAAGGGTAATTTTTGTTTTGTTTGTTTAAAGTTCGACTTTAGTAATGGACTTATATTAAAAAGGTTTATAGCTTTTTTGGGTGGTCTTTTTTAGGTTAGAGCAGCTTTTCTTTTAACCGGGCAACGTTCTATTGAAGTCAACAAAAGCTACACCATTTCGACTAACTTTAATTCAGTTGCTTCAAGTTTTGCTCCACCGAAGAGATTCTAATATGTAATTTTATTAATTGACACTGAGTAAAGTGTCTCAGAAACTTAAGCTTACTTAATATAAAATTAAATATTAAATAATAAAAATAGGATTATTATTATAAAAACATAAAACACGATTAGATGAAATTTAGATTCTGTAGACACGATTTTAGAAATCAAAGACAAAACAATACTACTACAGTTCATTATATTATAGTATGGATTAGGCATTATAACAGATAACCTTGAATAGTGTGATACGTTCAACAATTTGTCTGAAAGCTTTCGTACGTTTGTGTATCTAACTTTTTACCTTGCTATATGAATGTCCTAACGTTGTTTAGATTTTACGAGAAAGTCGTTCGCCGCGTCTGTCTGTCTGTTAACGATAAACTCAAAAAGTACTTCTGCGATGTTCATGCTCTTTGGCTCTCACCAATGGTTAGATCGGTTCTCGAGGAAAGATTTAGTATATAATTTGTACGCGGGTGAAGATGCGGGCATCAGCTATAGTAATACATAAATCTATATACCTTTCGGAAAGAAGTTGAGCTTGAAAAGAAAGCGTGGAAGCATTATCACTGTCTACTCGTGGGGACAAATGTTGTAGCAAAGCCACATTAACTTAATTTCAGTCCGTAGAAGTGTTTAAGTATAATCTTTGACCAAATAATGATTTGTTCAGTCACTAAGTTAAAAGGGTTAGTGAAAAGAAAAGGGCCTTCTTATTTTTGTGTGGTTAGTGACTAACCTGGTGTCAGAGTTTTTATGCCGTCCATGGGCCTCTGACTTGGATTTACATGCCGTCGAGGAATATCGCTAAGGCATGCTGGTGTGGTTTTCTCACGATGTTTTCATGTACCAAAGCAAGTGATAATTTTGTAGTACAGTCACGTCTAATAATATGTAAACACTTAAGAATTTTTTAAATTGTGTTTCTCCTAATTTACTGATTAAAATTTAATGTTATTACGTACATAGTATTCTAGAACTCATATTTTACGAAATAGATCCAATTTCCTAGTTACAATCGTTATTTTTCGCGAAAATAACTATAATATTAAGGAAAGTGTATACATATTATTAAACGTGACTGTACGCACTTGAATCCCAAAAATCAGAGGTGCTTGGGTTAAAACTAGAGGTTTTGGGTTAAAATGAGACCTATGACTTGGCAGTCCATGGTCACACTACTAGGCACAACTACTGCAAAGGTCCTTTGTAAGTGACATTATAGGCATTAAAAAAAATATCTATATTAAACCCAACTCACTAAAATATTCCAAATCAGGTACAAATGGTTTTGTTGAATAAAATGAGCGTTGTAATCAGCTGGATAAAAATGATTTCTAACCCCCGATCAAAAAAGAGGTGTTTTATAAGTTTGAAAAATGTATCTGTGTCTGTTTATGGTATGGCTTCTAAACGGATGAACCGATTTTGATTAAGATTTTCTGTTTGAAAGGTGTCTTAATAGTATTGGTGGTTTTTAGAGGTCTTTGAAATAATATAGCGGACTGTAAAATATAAGTAGGTTCGTATATTGAGATAATAAGAACGCGTACCTTTGGTCCATGTCGTTTATGTGAATGGTGGTGCGGCGCGGGCGGCGGCGGTGGCGGCAGCGGGTCGGCCAGTTCGGCACCTCATCCCCAAAAGAGATTAGCTATGTTTCAAGAAGACCAGCTCAGACGTTTGAAGACAATCACATTGTCTTTTCTAGTTGATGATGTTTAGATGCCCTACTTAATCATCAATTACACACAAACAAACAAAGAGCATATTAGTAGGTAAAACAACATCGTTAGATGTTTAAAAACAAGAATATGAAACGTTATCGCAATTCGGAAGGTCGCGTGATGACCCGGCCATCTGATTGGTCAACATGGACGGGTCGCCGTTTGTCGTATTACATACAATTAGTACATAACATATAGGGATGACACATAAGGTTCGTAAACAGATGGTAAACAGGAAAACAAAGATTTTCACGCTTTAAATATGATTCATTTGAACTTGATTGTGTATCTTATATGCCTTTGAACTTAACACTGGGAATCTTTGTAGGAGTTTGTGTCATTTTTTTATTAAAAGGGGTTCTTGTAACAAGACTGGAATTAAAACTATAGTAACTTAAAACAGCTGTTTAAGACCCCCTACAAAAATGTTTTTTAAACAGCTGTTTTTATAAAGTAAATAATAAATAAATATCGCTGGACATTAACAAACAGCACCATCTAGTGCCACACTAAGCAAGGCTTGTGTCGTGGTCACCAGATAGTTGATATACTACAAATATACTTTTTGTTTGTAAATACCTACATACTTATTATACATAATAAATATCCATGACTCGGAAACAAATGTCCATGCTTATCAGACAAACATTTGCTCCTACCGGGATTCGAACCCAGGACCCTAAGAACGTTAAGCAGCCTCACTACCACTATGCTATTCGGGTCGTAATCAACCCGTTATCTTTTCGCTGAACATGGACCTTAGGGGGCTTTCAATTTAGACGTTTCGTGTCGCGCCGAAGCAGTGCGTTTGTCGTACTGCGTGTGTCTGCGTGTGTCGTAAAACAAACGAACGCTTCCGTTCGTTTGTTTTCATATAAAGCGCGCGGTACGGCAACTTTGCGGCGTCGCTATGCGCTGCGGTACCGGCGCCACTCGGTTGCCGCAGCGGCGCGTCACGAAACGTCTAAATTGGAATCGGTTATTGTATGAAGATTAAAGTAGTAAACGGGACTTTTGTGATGGTATTTTGTTTAGTTGTCGAAATGGGAAAGTTCCCAAATGAGAAGTACCCATTAAAGGTAAAAAATAAACTTAGTGTATGTATAATAAATTAAGTGTTGGATAAAGCAGAATTTTATATAGGTAATAATGTGATAATGTTTATAACGCCAGGAATTGTTATAATATAAAAAAAAATACCTTTTTTGATATGGAGATATTTGCCATATTGTATGATGATTATTTTATTTACTGAAAATTTTCATCGGCACAAAATTGAACTAATAAAATGCTGAAATAATTATGACGATGCTGTATCTTCAATTGAAACAATTTAAGATACAAAACTCATAATTAAGTTGTAACCTCTATCATAAGTGTTAATTACGTAACTTGCGGTTAACCAAGAGGTCACCTCCCAGGGGGGCGGCCGGGAAACTAATGGTAGCGATTCTGTGCAGAGTGGGATTATTACTGTTCATTATTAGCAGCAGGATTTTTATTACGTAAGTGTCATATACATACGATACGATCATACGACATCGTGTACCGATGCGATGTCATTTCGTGGAAATCTACCGACATTTATCGTAAAAAATCGCCATAAAATGTCGTGCTGTGAAAGCTGATGATGCATTCATACGTCAATAATGGAACCAGAATTTTCTGTGATGTGCTGAGTATTGTACTACGATACGACATCGTGTCGTGAATTATTAAGATGCACGTACAGTACATACAGGGTGTAAACCACCTCATCACAATGCCGTTAACCAAGCATTCAGTACATCAAACTAATTAACTTTACGCAAAAATTATTGCTGGGAAATAACTTTTTTTTTGAGGTTATAAACTACGTTTTGGGGTAGATCTCAATGAAACGCACTTAAAACATCGTGCTAATAGATATATTAAATAGTACGGGGGTCGTGGAAGTGTTCAAAGCCAAAATCTTACAAAAAAAAAAACTTGTATTTAAAAAAAAACTTGTCAATAAGTTGTAACTCTGACCCCCATATCTCCGCAACTAGAAGGTTCCTAGGTATGGTGTAGAACTAAAAAATGATCGCAATGATGAGGAGAAAAAGTGCCTTTTGGCTTCGTGAAGAGGTGTTTTACACTCTTTATAATGCTACGATTGCTACGACAGGAAGTCTTATCGTGACATACGACGTCGTATCGAGTGTAAGTCGGAGTTTCAGCCGTGATATTGGGCTATTATGGACAAAGTGAATCATTAAGATCATGGAAGACCTCCGGATACAGTGACAGTGTGACAGATTTCAGCGCGGCGATTATTACCTATGTAGGTAATAACGGCCGCGCTGAAATCTGTCTATAACACAGCAACTGAATCGAAAAAGCTTCTCAGAAACGACGAGAGGATTGAAATGTCTGTCACATGAAATGTACCTAATAGCTATCCATCATCATCATCATCATCATCATCATTAGCCTATAATGTTCCCACTGCTGGGACACGGCCTCCTCTCAATGAGAGGGAATGGGCTATAATCTACCACGCGGGCCCAGTGCGGATTGGTAGATGTCACATGTCTTCGAATTTTTTATTCTAGGACATGCCGGTTTCCTCACGATGTTTCCCTTCACCGTTTTGAGACTAGCTATCCATACTGGTAATATTTTTACGAAAGTAGTATTGTACTGTGTTTCTGTCTATCATACAATTTTTCGCTTAAACATGTGGGTGGATGCAAAAGCAACAAAAAAGCAAATTCTCCACGACAACATGACATAACCTGGACAATAGAAACGGGGCACAATTTTTACTCCAACCAGTTTTGACGTAGTTGGTCACAGTCTAACCTAACCTAACCTATGTGGTCGGAGTGAACGGAATTCGTTCGGCATCATTTTTACCACAATTTAAATTAGTCGGAGACAAAAAACCCAAGACACTTTTAGCCTTATATTTAGGTGTTCTAGACGATAGAATCGAGAAAATAAACGATTTGCAAAAATAACACCTTTCTCAGTGCCCCGTTACTGACACTCTACCGAAACCACCCCGGCGTCCTCTTCCCACACTTGCACATAACTTTACACCAATCTATTCCATATTACCCTCAACTAGAACAACTTTCTAACAAAATTCGCCAAGTTAATTTCAAGGAAATTGTGTCTTGAATATTTCGGGACTTGGAGAAAAATTAGGCTCAATTTAATACCTCTCCGCGGCTGTCAGAGAGGCGACAAGTTCGCTCTTAAGATGAGTGTCTAGACTTTAGGACAGAGATACACTAAACGAGAAATGGTGGAGAAATAATAGAGAAGGTTGCAATGGAAGTTCGAATGTAAGTATTAATATACGGAGTATGTTGTTATATTATTATAAGGTAATAGGATATTTTGACTGTGTAAACTAACGAAAGCTTAAATCTATACTAATATTATAAAGCAGAAGTTTGTTTGTTTGTTTGGTTGAACGCGCTAATCTCAGCAAGTACTGGTTCAAATTGAAAAAATCTGGTGTTGGATAGTCCATTTATCGAGAAAGGCTTTACGCTATATAACATCACGCTGCGACCATTAGGAGCGGAGCGGGAATGAAAAATGTTGCAAAACCGGGGATTTTTTTTTTCTTTCGTTTTTCTCTCTTATGTGACGCAGACGAAGTTGCGTGGGTCAGCTAGTATTATATACACGGAATTAAACAGGTTATATACAGATAATACTTCATGCAAGTAACAGTTTCTCCAGTTTATACTGATTACAAGTCGTCTTACAATACAGTAACATGGTCATTTATAATAATGACCTGGTGAAGGTTGCGGGAATCCGTTGGATGCGAGCGGCGCGGGACTGGTCCATGTGGCGACACCTGGGGGAGGTTTATGTCCAGCAGTGGACGTCTTTTGACTGAAATGATGATGATGATGATATAACAATGGTTCCCTAACTATGCTATGTTAAAAATTCTGAAATCTTTGCTTAGTAATCATTTTACAATGTGAAGCAAACTTACTTAGGACGTAGGTAATATGCTTGTTATTTAATATGTCTTTTTTCCGATTGTATCCTTACCCTAAAGAATAATATTAAAAGACTCTTGAGCGACTCAGAAAATGTGGAGTGATTAACGTTGACAAACACTCATTCTGTAATTACGCGCTGCTTATTTAAATAAGAAGTCCGACATTGAGGTTAGACGCTGAATCTGAAAAAAATCTTAAGTTTGAACTTCAGTATCATAGCAACTGATAAAGACACGGTAAAAAATTAATTATCATTACTATTATCTATCACCTCAGTTCTCAACAGCATCGCGGAGTCCGGATAATGATGGCAATAAGCTCGCCTCTATTCTTCTCCTTCTGTTCTCTTCTTCTTACTCAAACTTTGCTCAACAAAATTTTGAGTATAGGTCTCATCCAAATGCCGGGGCTGCGGGACTGTTCGAAAGAGATACCGTGGCCCTGGAGCATAAAGGAAGGAACATGAATGGGTTTTAGTCAGTAAGTCTGACACTCCTTTCCGCTCCGCCCAGAGTGGGAGAAGTTATTTGATGATTCCCATCCGAAAAAGAGGTCTCCTCCAAATATCTCCACTTTTGGGCAGATTGGTGTCGTCTTAATTAGATTCCACTTTAATCAGTTTGTCTGTCCATCTAATCGATTGTCTTCCCGTATTTCTCTGTCTTGTCCGTGGTCTCCACCCCAGCACTCATCCCTATTACATGGGCCATAGGGGGACTGCATGAGCTAAATTAGCAATTCTATTTGTAATGGTTCAAACTTCGTTTGAAATAGTGTTAGAATAAAGTTCTAATAAGCTTGCAGTACAAAGTGGTTGTTATGTCAGTCACTGCGGGCCGAATGGTGCGAGATGAGTGGTTTGGATCGATTTACGAAAAATCATTGATTTAACTAAAAAAATATAACACTATGATGCTTGTAGAATTATTTGCCAAAAAATCAGAATGATCGCATGTATTTTAGTATGGTTTTTACTCGTTAATAGAATTTTTTTAGATAAGTACGTGTATTTTATCGAGTAAAATTAATTGTATTATGTTTTCAAAATACTATCATACTATCATATACCCAGAAGAATATCATACATTTTTCTGGTTTTACTTATTGCAGAGAATCAAATACTTTCAGGCATTATAAAACTCGCGGTTAGCTCCTGTGTGTGCTAGGAACTCTGGCTAAAGGTGTAATACAGTTACAGTACAATTTCCTTCGGAGAAATACTGGTATGGCGGTATGTTTATGTATATTGTACATATGTCCGTTCTCAGTATTGGTATAACGAACATATTCAGCATCGTTGGATTATCAGAAATTTTCAGCTAAACAATACGTTGAGAAGAATGAGGCCTAATTGATTTAGAAAAACAGTAAATAAAATTATTCAACATAAAGGTTACAGAGCAACACGTAGGAGTTAGCAGAACGCACTTTATTTTGATCACACTGAATCAAGTGTACTGGTAGCACCAAAAGTCACTGAGTACCTCACTAACTAAACGA
This sequence comes from Xestia c-nigrum, assembly GCA_916618015.1. Taxonomy (NCBI): domain Eukaryota; kingdom Metazoa; phylum Arthropoda; class Insecta; order Lepidoptera; family Noctuidae; genus Xestia; species Xestia c-nigrum. The sequence continues at coordinate 18,738,800 of OU745259.1, forward strand.
AAACACTATTAGGTTATAAGTACGTCTTGTTATCTGTTGCAAGTTTGTATGATATTTAGATTAACATGTAAATTAATACTTTGCAACCAGCATTTAAATGTAGGAAGATAGACAGCAACAAAGAATTTGGTGAGACATTCAATCTATTGATCAATTAATATATTGAGTAAATCAATCAATCAACTTGACCCATCGCCAGTCAGATCCAGCCAGCTTTCTAAGCTCGTCGGTCTATCTAACTGGGGGCGTCCCACTCCGCGATTGCTGACACATGGTCTTCACCCCAGAATGCGTTTACATCAGCCCACGGATCTTCGGCAAACAATTTTGTTATCATGTCAATATTGGATTCTGTTGCTGTCTGTATATTCTATAACGTCATTTAAAATGTATGATTCTGAGAAAGACTCTTAGCGTCCCGCGTCGCCACTCAACCCGGCCTCAACTGGTGTAAATTACCCCTTGTTGTGTTAAATATGGGCCGAATTGCACGGGTCCAAGAGGGAAATATTGGACGAATACATGCATATAGACACATTGTTGCCTTTTTCTTCAAGGTCTCGTTTATCTCTGATACTTCGGGTTGGCCTAGGTCAGGCAAATTCGAGAGAGAGAGAGAGAGAGATACTGAAATCTAACAAACCCGCACTGAGTTTGCATGGTAGATGACAAGCCCATTCAAGTAATGATTTTGTTATTCGCTCTCCGGTAGTAAACCAATAGCCTCCCCGATTAAATTTGATTTCGCAGAACACACACAAAACTTTGTTAGTTTTAACCAATAACAGTCGGTAACACAAGGTCAGGGAACCGCGCACTTAAACATAAATATTTGCTTAAATGTGGTATTTTAACTATCCACGAACTATATCAACTGCAAACAGGATATGTAAGCGTTAATGTTTGTTGATTACGTTTTCGTAATTTGCATTTAATAATATTACGAGGTAATACCGGTGATCAACAATGCATGCACTTATGTTTTCCGGATAGGGGGCAAGCCTATTGCCCTAATCCAGAAACAAATCCCGACTACAAACAGGAGGTTATTCTGATGGAGTCTATGGACCAAGTTCAACGACGATTTGTCAACTGAATGCTTACGAAAGTGGCAACCCGATTCGGCTCTTTAGTAAACTCATCCCACACAGGTGGGTGGATCCTGCGGCATCAATCGACCTTATTCATTTTTGAATTGGTCAACTAATCGCGTTGACCATGTTATGATTTGTATTGTTAAGTCAAGTCGCAAAACAAAAAAGACTTCAAAGCTTTTTGAATTTCGAGCGTGCTCCGCAATTTGTGTACACGGATTTTCTTAAGAAAATTTAAAGGTACATTTTCAATGGTCCTCAATACGGAAAGTTAAAAATCCAACATCACGTTTTTATTTAGGTAATCAATTAGATATCAGCTGGCATTAGTTAAAACGAGCTTTAGTGATACAAATCTATATGTATGTACCGTAGCTTGTGTCGTAGTAAGCACCGGTAGACTGGCAGACGCATGTTGTGACATGTCAAGATGTACCGATAGGACTAACGAGCTGACACCTGTCACAGACGACCTTTGGGGTCACCGCGACCCCGCACGAGGTGCAGGACAACAACGTGGTGAAGATTCTAGACGGTACGACACTGATAAGGGTTAGACGTAGTGGAGCGTGTATTGTGGGGGTTTACGTGGAGATCTTTCAATGCTCTTGCTGTATGAAATTTTAGTTTTTGAAATTCTTGTTGTTTTAAGAACATTTTCAAAAAAGTTTGAGAAATTTTTAGAGGAACATATTTTGGAAGGATAATATAATACAAATGATCATGCGTCCATTAATAAAAAAGTTCATCCTTGCTGTTTTCCTTTTATGCAAGTATACAACTTTCGCAGAAAGGTTTTCCGAGCAAGTATCGTGCTATATACCTATAATAAGAAAATTTAGAAATTAGACGACAGTCACACAATAATGATATTAATGTCCATTCTGTTGTGCACAAACGAAACTTAATTAAGGCTACTGCTATCTTTTTCTTTCTGATTTTGTGCAAACTTCACATAAACATCTACTAAGTAGTCCGAACAAAGCCTAAACATTTGGTTTGGATAGGTGAGCCCGTTCTTGAGTTATAAAATTACAACGAAAGTGGCATTGATTGTTATATTATATTGATTCGTTCTAATTCAATTTGACAGCTTTAAATTATGTCCGTCTCTTTTTCGTTTTATTAGAGAGAAAAAGATAGCAATAGTCTAAATTAAGTTTAGTTTGTACATAACAGAAGTGGTAGACGTTGTAATAGTAAAAATGTTATACTACCTATTAATCTTGTATTTAAAAAAACCTTGTTCAAATTTTGGCACTTTGACTCCCAATATCTACGTAACTAAAAGGTTCGCAGGTATAGTGTAGAAAAAAAAAACCCATTTACGGGTAGAACACGTGGTTTTCGGCTTCGTTAAGAGTATTTTTACACCCTTCATAAAATATGAAAAGTGGTTGTAAGATATACATATTGAGCTCGAAATTAAACTTAGTAACTCTATTGTTTCAACGTTGAATTTACACACTTCGCAGAATCTTATTTACAGAAACAAGATAGACACTACGTAAACGAAAGCCGTACGTTTACAAAGTGCTTGTTTATTGTTGTTTACGCTTTACTTATATGTTTAATTGCCAGTGCGACGTCTGAGGCTTCGAAACTAAGCGTTACACGTGTAAATGTACGCCAAGTAAACATGAATGCGTCACTATGTCAATATGTCACTAAACCTAGGTTATTGCACCTCTAAAAATGATGCATCGTCATGCGTCGAAGCTTATACCCTAGGCTGGATACTAGGCAGTCTGCCCCGTTAACAGTGTTTTTTAGCAAAATCAGTACCTAAGTAATGTCCCTATGGCTGGGACGGCCCCATGTCCGGCTTTTTTTATTCAAAGACATGCCGGTTTATTCACGATGTTTTCCTTCAAATCAAATCAAATCAAATCATTTATTCTTTGCAAACATGGTTAATAGGTACGTAGGTGTTCTTTTATAATAGATTTCTCCACATTTTGCCGTCACATAGGCATGCAAATAATTGGTTTACAATAGAATTATAATTTAAAATAAGTGGCATGTCATTGGAATAGAATACTATAAAAAGAAGATGTCAACATGGTCAAAAATAAAAAAAAATATGTCAAAATGGTCAACGCAATAAAAAGAAAAAACAAAATTGTCACCGTCACCGGTGCTCGGTGTCAGTGTCGGTGCTTCACCGTTTTGAGAGCATTGGTGTGGAAAAAAATTAAAAAAGGTGCAGTCACGATCATTTCCACTGCCCTCATAACGCTTATCGAATATTTTGAGCCTAGTTTAGCATAGCACCGGGCCTTTTTTACCGCCTCATAAACTATCCTCGTGCTCACCAACAAGCTCTGGAACACAAACCGACGCACAGTGGATCGTCCCCATGCAAGAGGTCGGACATAGAATTAAAAATTGAAAAAGTATTTAATTGAAAAAAATGAAAGATACAGTTGCATTACTCTATTAAGGAACTACAAAAAATGTTACTACAATTTTTTTATTTGACCAGTACTTTATGAGCAATTCGATGAAAACTGTTATTTTTCTATGGAAATGGTCACAAAAATGTCTGTAGCTCACGATTCCCTCCTTGTTTCGATTTGCGGTTTTCACTACTGTTATTTACCCATTTTATGCCACATTTTCTTCAAGGACACATGGTGCCCCCAGCGACCCCCTTCCGAGATATTTTGCTTTTAATAACTATACTTTTTATTGTATAACTGATGAAATGGAGGTACATTAAGTATATTCATTACTGAGAATAAGTTATCCCTATGTAGTTCCTTAAATAACAGGTGCATTTGCGATTACTTTAATGACTTATGAACACTTCTGTTGCCATACAACAAAAGCGTTAATGAGTCCTTAAGTAAAGATTACCAGTACTTGTTTAATCGAATTAGTTATTGTAATTACTATGTTAACAGCCCTTAATATCTGCACTGTGATTGTCTAATGTCATCATTAGCTTATCAAATTCATTGCTAGTTGCCTACTTGCTGCCCTATATATTTGAGTGTGTTTAGCAAATGTAATTCAGTTGTAATTATAACTTCCAAGTGTTGTCATTATGGCTTTCCGTGGGTTTTCTACTTATCTAGATCTTTACGTTGCTCTTCGTAATCATAAAGATCTTCGTGACTATGACCATTTGTTAAACACATTGAAGTCAAATACTAACGTCCAGTTAGGTGAAAGTGATGTGACGGATCTCAAGAACTGGTGTCGACGATTTTGCTATAGGGTTTACACCAAATGGGTGCAATCAAGAAGGACAGTCGACAGGTTCATTAACAAGAACGAAGAGTGGTTAAATTCCGATATCGTTTGGCCAGATTGCTTTAAAGAAAATGTTGTTGACACTGAAGAAGCAAATGAAAATGAGGCAGAAGAGGTAGTCAGTCCATCAAAATCAGATGCATCAACTTCAACATATACATCTCGTCGCAAACGCTTAAGAAGACGTGTTAATGAAAATGTTGCTAGTTGCAGTCGTCCGGATGAGCTTTTGCATACTGTTGAAAGTATACCGGAGTTGTGTGCCGGAAAAAATGATATGGCCAGAATATAAAATAACACTATAAATACTATAATATAACACTGTAAAAATTTTAAATTATTTTTACAGTGTTATCCAAACTATATAATATTATAAATGCGAAAGTAACTCTGTCTGTCTGTCTGTCTGTCTGTCTTTGCTTCACGCCTAAACTACTGAACCGATTTGTGTGAAATTTGGTACAGGCATAGTTTGGAACTTGAGAAAGGACATAGGATAGTTTTTATTACAAAAAATAAAATTTATATTCCGGACATACAGTGCCATCTATTGGTCAAGAGTCCACAATGTGGGTAAAACCAAAAATCTGCCGGAAGTCACTATTCCACGCGAACGAAGTCGCGGGCAAAAGCTAGTATTATATAAATAAAAATATATTTATACCTACATATTTTCTTATTGATCATAAAACTCTATTCCTTTTCGATGTGTTATTGTAAATGCGACTCAGTCATTACTAAGCTAATGATGACATTAGACAATCACAGTGCAGAGATTAAGGGCTGTTAACATAGGTAGTAATTACAATAACTAATTCGATTAAACAAGTACTGGTAATCTTTACTAAAGGACTCATTAACGCTTTTGTTGTATGGCAACAGAAGCGTTCATAAGTCATTAAAGTAATCACAAATGCACCTGTTATTTAAGGAACTACTTAGGGATGACTTATTCTCAGTAATGAATATACTTAATGTACCTCCATTTCATCAGTTATACAATAAAAAGTATAGTTATTAAAAGCAAAATATCTCGGAAGGGGGTCGCTGGGGGCACCATGTGTCCTTGAAGAAAATGTGGCATAAAATGGGTAAATAACAGTAGTGAAAACCGCAAATCGAAACAAGGAGGGAATCGTGAGCTACAGACATTTTTGTGACCATTTCCATAGAAAAATAACAGTTTTCATCGAATTGCTCATAAAGTACTGGTCAAATAAAAAAATTGTAGTAACATTTTTTGTAGTTTCTTAATAGAGTAATGCAACTGTATATTTCATTTTTTTCAATTAAATACTTTTTCAATTTTTAATTCTATGTCCGACCTCTTGTATGGGGACGATCCACTGTGCGACGCCCTAACTTCAAAGTGACCTATCCCGTAGTTAGCAATCTATATCTTGTGTAATTGGACACAGACTTTGATCGAGCGGTCGACGATCGATTGAGTAGTGAAAGTTACTCCTGTTGCCTAGTCAGCGTCAAGAATACTGGAGCGTAATCCTTTGTTGAGATAATTATGTATGTTTTGACTTCAGTTCAGACAAGACACATGAACGCATAGTGTCATAGTGCTTAAGTGGAGTGTTACTAACATAGTTTTGAGGTTCTATTGACTATCAAAAATTGTTTAAAATAATATTTATGTTCGTCGGTAAGGGTCAAAGTTGCCGGAGAATAATTGAATGTTTTGTGTTTGTGTTTTTCATCAGACAGCTAACCAACGACACAGAATACATTATTGTTATATCCCGAAACTCACGACACAGGAAATCCTAGTGCGAGTTTCAGGATTCCATGCATTGAATGTAATTCCTTAAACAATTCATTAATATTCGTTACCTACTAGGAACAAAATATGGTCGGAATTGGGTATATACCTTTTTAATGTAGTTTGCTTAGAGGTAAACTAGGGATATTAAAAGCTTTGCGGGCACAGTCCAGAACAACAAAAATATTGCAATGACGCGGACGAGGAGAACCTCTAGGCTTCGTTTTGGGGTATTTTATATCCATTATGTAAAACTACATTTTTGTCTTATCTCACTCTCAAGAGGTGGTTAAAAAGTCCTTTCCTTGTGTTCTTTTCTTGTAATCTAACTCAAACTAGAATAGAACCAGGAATATATGTTCATAATTAAGTCTTTCTTTGATCTTTTTATTTATAAGATAACTGAATTATTTACTTTATATACAAACTACAACTATTAAAATATATGCGTATGAGTACAAGTATCAAAATGGTTACAGGGCGTCAAAATATTCGTTCATATCGCTGCCACGTTAGATGGCAATGCTGATCTTTTGGGCAAAAAGTACGTCCTCTAGTCATGTCAGTCGATAAACCGCTTAGCGATTTCACGAATTAATTGATTGGCTAATTACTTGGCGAAATAAACAGAATATTGGAAAACGGTTGTCACATTCATACGATACGATTCAATATTATGAAAAAGAAGTTAAGATTATTTCCACTTTCTTTGAGTTTCTTTAAAAAGAAATTGGGTCAATCAATCATTTTTCATGAATAATTAATTTTCTTATATTGCCATTTTATATCAAGAATACTTTACATAAAATGGCACGGAAGAAAAATGGCAAGGACTAATTTTCATAATATTGAATGGTATCGTAAAAAATATCTTATTAAATACACCTACGAGTACAGTGCATAGCCACGTGAACATCAAGCTTATTAATTTTATTGCGGTCTGATAATTTTAATAAATGAGACCCAAGCGACGACACCCACACGTATTCAAACATTACAATTTGATGCTATAATAACACATAAAAACATTAAGTTAGGTTCGATTATTGTGTGAATATTTATTGTTATAGTGTAAAACTTGATAGTTGTACTTAATCGTGCAATTAATGCAGATGAGGTCGTAAGGTCCGCTTGTTTATAACAAGATGTTTTGCACAAAGTAACATGGCGGCTTTGTCGACACGATCTTTATGTTTTAACTAGTTTTTACTCGCGGCATCGCTTGCGTGTTAATGGGGAACTGTCTCGCATCTCTTATGAACTAATCTTATTTAGATTTTGAAGGATAGATAGTCAAGTTCTGGCGGTTTCATCGGTGCGCTAATAATATGAAAAACTTCTAGACTTATTAATTATCTTTTTATGAGTCCATGTGCGTTTCGTTTAAGATAGGTATTATAAAGAGAGAAACCAGGCCCTTAAGGAAGCCGAAAAACTTTCTTATTCTCCCCGTCCGTCATTGCGATATGTTTTTGTTCTGAAAGTTTCAACATTGGCACGAGTTTTTTTTTTTTAATTACAATTTTTTAGCTTACTTTAATTTAGACATCTCCTTGACCCCCGTAATATTCAATGAACTCTTTTCCCAGCTACAATTATTATAAGGCGATCGACCGGAGGACACGGTGGAGGTTTGCCCCGCGTGGGCGGAGCACCGCCGCACGGTGGCCTGTAAATCGGCTGTCACAGACTTGGGGATTTCAATTTCAAAGTCCCGGTATTTTGCCGGATATAGGTTAATTTGTATGAAGCTAGTATGAAAAATCTAATTATCTCTTAAACGGAGAGTTAAACACAAATATCCTTACAAACGATTATAGTGCTAATTATTTATGTTTTTTTGGTTGCCGAATTTTCGAAACATTAAATGCTGATTTTTTTTCCTCTCGCCGCAGTCACCGCGGGAGACGCACCGGGCGTCGGCGGCCACGTGGTGGCTACCCGGCCACCATAGGCGCGGCCTGTGGACGGTGAGCTATGGGCTAGCTCGCCGTCCGTCCGTCTTATGACGACAGGCCGTGTCGACGGCGCGTTCGTGTTCCAAGCTTCCACGTTCCCACCAGGCCGCGTAGCATGACCACCGTAGACACGAAATCTTTTATTCATCTGTCAGTGAATCGACAAAATTACAGATGAACAAAAGATTTGTCGATTCTCTTTCGTGTTTACGGTGATTGTGCGGTCATGTTACGCGGCAGGTGTAAAATAATCCTGTAAAAAAACTATGTAGATACAAAAAATTCATCAACTCCGACAAACTAAATTTGAATAATGGACGATGTAATTACCGTGAACGAGTCGATATCGTGAAAGTGTCGCCATCAACGTTATTACTTTTAGTCCCAAATATCTCAAGTAAGCGAGAATTTTGTTAAACCTGCTCAAGAATCCTTAATTTATCTCGTTTAAAATTCTCAATTACGATATTTAATTAGAAATATTAAAGATGCCTCAGTTTGTCTTTATCAACTTCAAAAAAATATAGGTACTTACCGACAAGGAAATTCAGCAATGCCTACAACCAACTTATATATGTATGGTCAGTTTATTCAGGGCGCCAGCCTAAGAAAATGAACAACTAGGAGAACTTTTTAAAAATCTTTAAGGTGGAAATAATACTAACGAACGTATAAAACCATTATTGGTTTTATACGTTCGTTAGTATTATTTTGATGATAACTGTTTTAGTTATCATCTATACTAATATTATAAAGCAGAAGAGTTTGTTTGTTTGTTTGTATGTTTGTTCGGTTGAACGCGCTAATCTCAGGAACTACCGGGTCGAATTGAAAAATTATTTTTGCGTTGGATAGTCCATTTATCGAGGAAGGCTATAGGCTATATAACATCACGCTATGACCATTAAGAGCGGAGCAGGAATGAAAAATGTTTAAAAAACGTGGTTATTTTTTCCTTTCGTTTTTCTCTCTTTTGTGACGCAGACGAAATTGCGTGGGTCAGCTAGTAAAAATATAAAATTGTCCCTGCCAGAGTAAGAAGTGCGAGTATTTCAACAAAGCATTGTTATGCTAATAAAGGGTGCAAATGTACCCCTTAAGGAAACCGAAAGACACTTGTTCTCCCCGTCATTGTGATATTTTTTTTGTTCTGCACCATTGGGAACCCATTATAACTAGTGGGTTGGAATGGTGCGAACCTGATTTCTCACGCCAAAAAATAGAAAGTTGTTTCTCAGCAATAATTTAAGCGTGTAGTTACTTAATTTGATGTACAGAATGCTTGGTTGACACCCAGTTTTATAAAAATAGGAGTCGGAAGGAAAAGAAAATTCCAGGAATAATGTTAAAACTCAAGGGAATTAATTCATTCCCCCACATTCTTTGCCCTTCCTAGTTAATTATGAGGTAAATAACTCGGAAATATGTTGACCTCTCGTCCAACGACTTTGTGGCCGCAGGCTATAAGAGACACAAAGACACACAAATAACGAGAATGTCCTCTCCCTTCCGAGAACTCCTTAATCAACGATGTACATAAGATGTCCATAATAATAACCTCTAATATTCCTAAGGCGAATGAAACTCCCGACCCGGGAATTGAACCCAGGACCTCATGCTCAGCTTTAGTGCATGCGACCACTAGACCAACGAGGCGGTCGTATAAACTGTAAATGATACTACGTTATGTACGTACCTGATTTTTTAAACATTGTACATGTCACCGTAAAATTGTCAAACACGTTATATTACAATATAACGTGTTTTTTCTTGCGATATTGTAATGTCTCGAATTATTGTCAACTGAACATACGGAAGTATCTCTGCCCCCATAATCGGGACTTGGGGCACCCCCCCGTTAGGTTAGTTAGGTTCCTTTAAACCCTGCACTCGGAAATAGGGGCCCCGCGAAGCGGGGCTCCGTCGACTACGCTTTTTAGTTATAGTATAGTAGTTATAGTACTTTTTATATAAAGTGTTTTAAGGTTATGTTATATTAATTGGTATTTCTCAGGAATGGTGCATTATCTTTTCATGAGAGTTGTGCCACTGGGCAAGGGGGACCTCTCCTTCCCTCCACACCGCGTAAGTTGACTACCATCGCATGCATTTCACGAAAAATAATGCGTTTTGTTGTAAGCAGTATGTTCATTTGACAATAATTCGAGACTTTACAATATCGCTAGAGATATTACAATATAACGTATTTGACAATTTTACGGTGACATATATACTACTTAGACGCAGGACACAGTCTGTCTGTTTATTTGACAATTGAAATAAAAGCCTCAAAGGGTTTACAGTACTCGTATATTTCTTTGTTGATTTGGGTAAACCCTGCTGGTGACATTTGAAGCCACACACGTATGACACGGGTGGGTAACAGATTATGATCATCCTAATTCCGTCCGAGTGACGCATATTTGTCGGTCTTCACACAAGGAAATCCCCAATTTCAACATCATTCTTTTTCGTGTTTCTTTGATATTGGTTTTCTTTGTTTTATTTCTTTGCTCACTCGGTCGCGAGACATGACGTCATAATTTCCGTCGACGTTAATCTTATTTTAAGAGCTTCTTCACACGTACCACAACCACACCACGTCGCAACGACAAAATGCTCTCAAGCAGTGGTTATGGTTACGTATGAATAGTGTCGCTGCAGCTTTTTGTAGTTGCTTTGTGGTAGCGACATAATGTCGATGTGGTTGCGTTGCCGCCAGTAGTTGCGATGCGGTTACGTGGTGTGCAGACACAGTTCGACTCCGGTATTCATAGCGGAAGCACTGTCGTTGCGCCGACGCAACGTTGTGTTTGCAATGTGGTCGACCACTAGTTCGCAGTATCGCTGGTGGTTGCGCTGTGGTTGCGATGTGGTCGGTACCACACACACGGTCGATAACGACTGCAAAATGTGGTACGTGTGAATAGTCCTATTCATTTTCAATACGAAATATACGCCCGGGCACGTGGTGATGTTGAGGTGTGGTTGTGGTCGTGGTGTGGTTGTGGTACGTGTGAAGAAGCCCTAAGCAATTTTACAGCTGCATCGTTGGTCCTGGATTTGATTAACAGGTCGGGCATTGTGTTATTGGGTTTTTCTCAGTAGGAGCTCGAAGGC